>CM031237.1:274159889-275474889 GCA_018340775.1 Taxus wallichiana var. yunnanensis | reverse complement strand
CACAACCGGCGGTAGAGAGTATTTCCCAGAGTTCGACATTCATTGGGGTCTTTATGTGTATACCCTTTTCGGCCAATCCATTAGACTTGTGTAGGTTAGAGGGGATTTTCTTTCCTTGACGAGCATATCCCGATATTGCATGTCAAGGACATTATTTTTCCTTGATAACTTGTTCATCTCATTTCCACACATTTCTTCCATATACCACATTTACGCTACACACCATCTATCCATTCCGCATTGGGTGTCCTAAAGCATAACCTCGAGAGGTTGAGTGCACTCGAAGATCACGTGTTGATTTTCAAGTGTATAATCACATATGCACAAAAATGAAAGCTATGTGCAATACCCTGCATTCATCATCAAAGCATTCATCCTAATGAATCAAAGTCAAAGAAACAATCACTCTTACCCTTTTGTCCAAACTGCCCCTTCAATTCCCTTCACTAGCTTTCAGCTTCAACAAACAACTTCTTTCTTCTTACCTTCAATAGCTCCTTTCAATGCCTAGAACCCTGTCACATCACCTCAACCAACCTTAAACTTGACTCAAAGTACTCAAAACTCCAAACTTCCCTTCTTGTCAAAACTACCTACTAAATGCCCTTAAGACAATCATTCTTGCATGCTCCATAGTTGGAGACATCTATAGCTACCCACAAAAATCTATTAACTCCTTCCAAGACCCTTTATCATCCTCATGGTGTGTGCAAAATTTCAAAACCCTACTCCTCTTCTTGTTCTCCCTATCACACTTTCCTCTTCCTAGGCTCACTCTAGGCCTACTAGCCTTGGGACAATCCTTTTCCCTTCCTAACTTCCTTTGTATGAAGTTGTCAAGCATAATATATGCATATTTGGGCACCCATTAAGGAGTTTATTTTTCCCTAAAGTTTCATGATCTAACTCCACTCCTAGGCCCCACTTCCTTTGTTAACATGTCTTTCTCAACTAGGCTTCTAAACTATGTCATTGTCCTTGATGAAGACTATCAACATTATTTACAAATTTCACCAATGAAATCTCAAATTTATTTTTACATTTTAATAACTATTAATTTGATAAACACCATTAACATTATTTATATATTTTTAACTATATTAATTTTTAATAAATTTATTTATAATTTTAATAACTATAAATTTATAAATTAATTATAACGCATTCTATAAATTAAAATATTAATTTTATTTATATATACCTAATTAAATTAAATTGTAAATAAATTTATTTGAAAAAAACATTTCACGAGTCTTTTTCTCAAACGGAAACTATAGAGAGTAAATATTTTCACCAAGACTATTTGTTTCGGTGGACAAAAAAACTACTACTACTACCAACACCTGATGGCTAAAAATGTTTAATGCACATGAATTAAACCTATATTCATGAGTGAAAAACATTTTTTATAAGAAATATGCACGTAAACTTCTTTAAAGGTTACATTAGCTTTCGTGTAGATTCACGGTAGAAATGTTTAAGGGCTACGATGGCTCAGGGAGTGTTATTTTCATGTATATTTACATTGCTTTTAAGTTGTTTACTTTTTTTTCGAATAAAATACTAAAATAAAAAAATGAAATTTATTGACATATTTGAAGCACAATATTGTTGGTGCTACATGATATAAGGAAATGATTTATATATTGTATATCAAAGAAATATGAGATAGTAAATCAAAGTTATGTAATGGTATATTCTCAAAGGAAACGTTAGTAAGGATTGTTTTTAGTGGAGAGTTATGTAATTTACAAATTGAGTTGTAATTTGTATTATTAATATAGGATAAAATATACACTTAAATTTGTTTTCTAAACATTAATTGTTTTAATAAAAGCAAGTGTGCGGATTCTTTACAATATTAATTGTATATTATAATATCGATACAAAATTATGAGGTCTTTTATTAAAATGGAATATGTATCACATGTTTGTGTCGGTGTGTCTACATTTGAATCTATATAAACGGTAGCATATTCTACCAAAAGAAATGTTAGCATGGTTTACTTCTTAGCGAAAATATTATGAATGGAGTTTTACTATATATTGTAGATCATTGTTATTTAGAAGGAACAACATTATGTATTCGGGAAACATGTACAAAACTTATTTTTAAAACTTCACTATAAGGTAGTGTCTAATATAATTAACGTCAAATTGGCATTAGTCATTCTTCTAAATCATCTAGAAAACTTCATGTTCAAGATTTCATTACTCAAATTTCAGCCGCATGATATTGTTAGATGTAATTAATAACAAATTGGCAATAGATGGTATTGTAAAATGCGTACAAAAATCATGTTATACTTATCTTTTGTATAATTACGCCGAAGGTGTTCCCCCTATGGGAAAGGCCCTTGCGGATGTTTCTCCAACTATGTAAAATTTGACGGCCATTTGGACATTTTGGACGTTTTCATTTTTTCGGGTTATTTTTGACAGTTGCTTTTTGCATGTAATGTTTTTTGCGAGGTTTCAGTCCCCGATCTGTAAACCTAACCCTAGATATCCTCCCTCTTGTGATTGGTTTAGGGTTTTCCGTGAAATGGCAGTTGCATGTTTTATTGCTGAGAGAGAGGAGTGGTAGAAGAGTGAGCGCTGTGGAAGTTTGATCGTCCACCGTAACATATTCACCTCGAGAAATAGCAGAGGCGGTAGGGCCCTGAGCAGGAGGAAGTGACCTGGCTGCCCTGTCCGTCAATCATATTTGGAACTGTATATTTGATTAATGCATGTTAGTACACATGGGCGCCTACTCGGAATGACCTCCACTCTCGCGCCAGAGACTATACACAGTGGGTATTTATTGAAATCTACATCTTCCCCTAGTGATGGTTGAGGGTCACTGTTTCGGCACTGTGGTGGATTGAATAGTAGACAGAGCCTCCTGCCATGGTCGATCAGTAGTTCCACGCCCAGGGATTAGTGTTGAAGGGTTTGTTCTCCAACGCGCCTGAGATCCAGTAAGAGCTCTCCCTCTATCTACATGTAGTGTTGTTAACCCGACCCATGTTGTTTCCACGTGCCTCTCCTGCCAGCTGTATTGGAGTCATCATAATTTGTGAGGAGAATATGCACTTGTTTTGTGAATATTGCAGTCCATGGGTTGCCCTCCGCTTCAGACATTCCATCAAGCTATTAGATGTTACCTGCCAGTAAATCAAATTGCATTGTTGCATTGTTGAAAGTGGCAGTTTGTCCTCTGACCATGAATCTGGTAAGTATTTACATGCTTCATTAGGGTCTTAAGCAGCCCCTGCGAACACGTATTGAAAGAGAACTTGTTTCCCCAATAGTTCTACTAGCTTCATATTTAAATATGAGGCTTACAAAGCTCTGTTATTGAAGTTTTTCCACTTTGCACGTTATGTCACTGCAGGATAATAGTATGACGGTAGATCTGCCCTGGTTTGTAAACTGTATTGGGAAAGTTTGGGTGGTGGAAACCATCAGGGAAGTTCATGAGATTGAGCTTTTGTTTGCAGAGAAGTGTTGATGTAGATTACATGTAGAGAAGTTGCAGATCTTGAGGCTTCCTCCAGAAACTGCAGATATTTGGGACTTGTTGCAGCATCTGCCAATGAATAACTAATCTTTTCACTGGCCATCCTATATGAAATATTCCCACTTGGGACTCTTTGAATTCTGAGTGGATTAAAGCAATTCCAACACTAAAAAAACAAGTCAATAGAAAATAATCTAGGGATCATGTCACAGATCTGAATTTTATCAAGACAAAGCGACTAGGTTTATAGAGAAACCCATGCTAAAATTCATGGCAACAATGATATACCCTAACTCCAATGTGATGTACAGATTTTTGGAAGTCAAATCAACTCTAAACAAGTGATAATGAATCCATATATATTCAGTTAAACTTGCTGGAAATGTTATTTATTCAACGAGAAAACACTGCAACATGGGTCGCTCTGGTGGTGCAAGAGAGATACCACTTTGCTGCAAATCAAGTCTTCAAATTTTATTGCAAAAACACTTCAACTACTGTTGGAAAATACTTGAAATTTGTGTAAGCTCTGTGGAAAATCCAAGATAGAAATTCCTCCTAATCTCCAAGAGGGTTTTCGTCCTCTGAGAGGCAATATACTAAGGGTTTTCATCCTTAGAATATTTTAATACAAAAGCACTAGGCTTAAGATCAAATTCAGAATTGATAAAAATGATTTATGGTATCCTACCCAAGTCCCCCTCTCCTTTTATAGGAAAAATATTACAAAATAACCTTTTCATCTTCCAATAAGAAAAGAGGGCCAAAATACCCTAAAAACATGCCCAAACCAGGTCACACTTTTTGTAGGGATGACTCCTAATGTTTTTTTGGCTTCTCATGCCAAGTCGCACTTTCCTTGGGAGGTGTAATAACTTTTATCCTTTCTAAACTCTATTTCCTCTTTTGTCCAAAGCGCATTCTTACCTAGGGATGACACAAAATTGGCATGGGTCTTTTTCTACTTTTCCTAGAAAGGATACAATATAATATTAGACCCAATGCACCCTTTTAGAGATTACAAATTTATTATTAAGTCAAATAAATTAATACAAGTGCTTTATTAATTTTTTTGCACTTTGAATAACTCATTGTGACTTAAGTCACCCTTATATTTTTCCTTTGGCCGTTGAGTCGACAAAATGGGCCAAAGGTCTTTGATTTGGAAAAGGGGACATTACAGTCCTCCCTTCCCGAGATTGCTTGCCCCCAAGCAATCATAAACTACAATTTTGCATTATAACAGCCTCCAGGATCCTGAGCAGACAGGACCTCGAAGCCTTTTTAATAGCTTCATGTGCACTATACAATGCTACTCAAACATTTAGAAAAATACTTATGCAACTTACTTGTCATTAGTGAAACCAGCATCCTCATGTATGCCTCAAACTTGACGCACTCTTTATCACCTCCTTGTTGTCCATGCTGATATGCGGTGAAAATCTATGTGTAGATGTCCTCACGAGATGGTTCCTGGCCCCAAACTATCATAGAATTAGCTGCCATTTGATGGGGCAAGTGTGTACTTGAGTGCTCTCAATGTGACTTGTTTCCCTTTGTGTTGGAAACTCAACTCCATAGCTTCCACATCTTGGGTGACTCTTCCCAACGAATGAAGCCATTGCATGCCAAGCACAACATTGTTATCTTTCAAATCCATGACATAGAAATCATCACAAAGTGTATACTCACCAATAAAATGATGACTTGGTTGACCTTCTTCTTGCATGGAAGAGTGAGATCTCCCGCTATAGTCACATCAAAGCCTTCAAAGTTATCACATTGTAAACCTTTTTGATCTACCAAACTAGCATCTAGGAAGTTGTGTGTAGATCCACTATCCAAGAGTGCCATGACCCTACACCCAAACATTGTGCCTTCAAACATGAATGGATTATACTTAGGTGCTCCCGAAATAGATAGGTGAGTCTACCCTCATTTGCAATGCCCGGGTTGGCCGCTCCTGTTCATCCTCGGACTCTTCATCCTCAACCTTTATGAGATGGATTTTTCCTTTCCCAAGACACCTATGCCCCGGCTCCCACGGATCATTGCAATGAAAGCATAAATTTTTTCCGAACGAAGCTCACTCTTTGAAATAGTCTCCTTCTTGGGTGTAAACTCAACCTTTGAAGAAGTGGGTTGCTCTTGTTGTTCGATTTTTCCTCCTTGACATTCTTCCTTTGGGGCTGCATTGGAGTAGTGTCTAAATCCAAGGTTGTTTGAATAGCCTCATGCAAATTTGTGGGCTTAAGAGCCTTGAAAATCCTCTCATAAAAATCATGAAGTCCTTCAATGAACAACATCACCACTCACCTCTTAGGCATCTCTAGCACCATCACTTTCTATATGCTGAAATTCATTGATGTATGCATCAACATGTCCACTCTGTCAAGTTGTGCCAAGTCCCTATAGAAAATATCTACATTTGGGACGCCACCAAAATCCCTACGATCAAATCTCGCAATCAACTTCTCACTAAACTCCTTGTATGATTGCATAAGATCATGTCTCATTTGAGTGATAAGCCCATGGTGCCACCAATCATACACTACTCCCTCAGGTGCAACATGGAAAATTGGATAGCCTCTTGCTCCTACATAGGCTTGAGAGTGAGATATGTGTCGAGCTTGTGAATCCATGCTCTAGCACTAATCTTTCCACTACCATCAAATGTGGAAAGGGTCACCTTGTTGGTGGCCTACTTCAACTCTTCCTTCTCCTGTTTGTGTTTTCTCTTGGCCTTCACTGACTTGTCTAGCTCTCAAGCTTTCCCTCCTTTGAGCATAGTCCTGATGAAGGGGAAAGGCATTACGTACCTCTCTATGGTAGAGCTCTCCACTCATCATGTGTTTCCATCACGGTATCTTGAAAGGCTATGTCTTCAAGTGGCTCTTCAACCAATGGTGGCTCCTCCCTCTTGTAGGAATCTAGGCTGCATAGGTCGATCCACGGTGCTTGGGGTCTCCTTTCCTCTGTATATCTCCAATCACGTGGAGGGGAACCTCTCACGCTACCCACTTCAAAAAGGTACCTGTTGTGCCTTATGTGGTCAGCTGGCTATGGATGCAGATCTTTCCCTTCTATCATGTTGATTTCTCATCCTATCCATAATCAAATTCTCCATCAGTTGTCTCATGGTTTGCATCATTTCCTGATGGGAATTGATCATACCGCTGAAAAGAGCATCTGGATCAGGTCACTCTTGTCGTGGAGGAGTGTGTGAATCCTCCCTTCTAAAGCATCCATGATCCCAGAACCACTTTCATTATTCTGATATCTGTTTGAATACGAGCTTGACTCCTTGTATAATATCGGTGTGGCCCAACTTTTTTAGGCTGCATAAAACAAACCAAACAAACCCTCCAAGTGGGAGGATTGACGCTCTGATACCACTGAAAGATCCCCAAATGGGTCTCTCTTGTTCTCCAACAATTTTAGATCAATTAAAAACACCAAAGGCTGATTTATGACTATTATGGCAAAAATCAGATTTTTCAACAGCTGGAAAATAATTTAAATTTGAAGCCCTAACTGCTGCAATTTTCAAGATAGCATAACTTTCTCTATACAACTCCGATCTAGGCAAATGACATATGCCCGAACTTAGAAAAATACAAGGAACAAGATGATGTAAACCAAATTATAACATCAACTACCAAACATGCAGATCTGACCCTCCTACTATTTCGGCCCACACATTTAGGGCATCAAATGAGCCCCAAAAATTATTTTCTCTATCCCGGATGATTGTTTATATTTTTAGGAACTCATTCATATAAAAATCAGAATTTGCGGATGCCAAATCAACTCAGAAATCAGATCTGAAATCTGATTATAAAACTGGTAAAAAACCCTTTGAAAAATTATGAAACTAATTGGCTTATTTCCCAAAAATATGTAGATGGTTTAGCAATTAAAATCAGATCTAAATACCTCCAAAATACAAAGCCAAATCTGCCCCAACTGGGTCGATCCAATAGAAGATGAACTGCTGTAATTTTATTCCTCAAATGCCTTCAAATTACACTGCTGGAAATGACTGAAAATAACACTGAAAATCTGATTACAATCAATGGGAATTTCTGAGTGAAAAACCCTCTCAAACTCTTGGGGTTTTCGTCCACAAGAGGTAGAATTCACAAAGGGGTTTCATCCTTGGAATTTTTTATGCAAAAACTTAGAGCTCAAATGCAAAGAAAATATCATATAAAAATCTGGAATATAGAAGAGGCAAGTCGACTTTCCTTTTAAAGGAAAAGAGCCAACAACCAACCTCCAAACCAGCCAATGAGCTCACATGATTTTTCCTATGCAAACATTTAATATTTTCCCATATTAAATGTTTTTCCCAACAATATTTCCCTCCTAGTGCAAGTCGCATTTCTCTAGGGAAAATACATAAATTAATTATGTTTTTATCTTCCCTAGGCTTCATTACTCCCCTTTGGCCCAAGTGGCCATTATCCTTTCTAGGAGGAATAAAATATAATAAATCCCTTTACAATGACTTTTGCCCCTTAAGGCAAATCATATTTTCCATAGGGATTACAACTTATTTTTATTAAGCTAAATAAATTAATATAAGTGCTTTAATAATTATATTTTATTTTTTTATAGCACTTTATAATAATTTATTATAACTTAAGACACCCTTATATTTTTCCTTTGGCCGTCGGGTTGACAAAATAGGCCAAAGGTCTTCGATTGGAAAAGGGGACATTACAGTCCTCCCTTCCCAAAATTGCTTGCCCTCAAGCAATTTTGATCTTGTTTTGTCCAAGTGTCATACACAAGAGACAAAACATGCTGAAATGTTCTACCAGCCTGGCCCTTGTACCTGTCAAGTGAGCTAAAACTTGCCCCCATATATTATCCACAAAATGCTCATATACATATATTTGGAGCAATGGTTCAACAAAATCCAAAATGAAGACTTCATCTTCTACCATATCATGCATCTCATGATGAAAATAGATTGGACTATGCAGCAATAAATAAGATGCATTATTATGTTCATCATACCTTGGAGTATCGCCAACATCCACGTCAATCTTGACTTCACAATGGCTTGAATTTGTTGCAATTCCCCTTCATTCTTGTCGGAATGGGATGAATATTGTTGTGAACCAGGTCTTCTGCGATAAATGAGATGGCATATCTTCTTCCACACATTCTTTAATCCTTTCTTGCCTTGCTTTATGTTGATGAGATTGACCTTTTCTTTGACTTCTTGAAGATGTTGTCTTGCATTGACACCACTAATCTAGCCTCTAAAGTAGAAGGTTCCGGTGAAGCTTCTTGCAGGATGATGTAGGTAAGACATTTCCCATGTCTTCCTTATCCAAATCAGCATGTCTATCATATTCATCATATAAATTTTTGCATACCTCATTGGAACTTGAAGACACCAAAGTGCTCTCTTGAAGAGTTGTATCATCCATCTGTGAAGATTCTTTGTTCCTTCCATGTATCAACCATTCGGAAGCTATAGTGTGATATTCCTTCTTTTCCTTCTCACTCTTGTAGCCAATCTTTGGGTGCATGTCCATGTAGTCCATGAAAGGAAAATTATCCTTAACATGTTGAGGAAGAATGCAATACTCCTCAAATATGCTAATCACTTATGCTTCCTTGTCTCGCGGTGTTAGAACTTTGTGAATAGAAAATGATGATGATGATCTAGGCCTCCGATCTTGTTTGGCTCTCAAACTGTCTCTCCTATCTCTTGGCCTATCCAAAGCCATCCTTTACATCAACTGTTGCATGGACTGTATCATCTGCTGATGGGTGTCTACCATTTCCCTAAGAAGATCTCTATCTAGATCCCATGGAAAGTTTTTCTGTCTACCTCCCATGATTTCAGCTCTACCACAAACTCTCATGGCTACATCAAATCAAAAACCCTCTAGGTGGGAGGAACATTGCTTTGATACCACTGAAAGATTCCCACTTGGGACTCTTTGAATTCTGAGTGGATTAAAGCAATCCCAACACTAAAAAAACAAGTCAATAGCAAATAATCCAGGGACTGTGTCTGCAGATCTGAATTAAGACAAAGCGACTAGGTTTATAGAGAAACCCATGCTAAAATTCATGGCAACAATGATATACCCCAACTCCAAAGTGATGTACAGATTTTTGGAAGTCAAATCAGCTCTAAACAAGTGATAATGAATCCATATAAATTCAGTTAAACCTGCTGGAAATGTTATTTATTCCACGAGAAAACACTCACAACATGGGTCGCTCCAGCTGGTGCAAGAGAGATACCACTGCTGCAAATCAAGTCTTCAACTTTTATTGCAAAAACACTTCAACTACTGCTGGAAAATATTGAAATTCTGTGTAAGCTCTATGGAAAATCCAATATAGAAATTCCTCCTAATCTCCAAGAGGGTTTTCGTCCTCTAGAGGCAATATACTAAGGGTTTTTGTCCTTAGAATATTTTAATACAAAGGCACCAGGCTTAAGATCAAATTCAAAATTGATAAAAATGATTTATGGTATCATACCCAAGCCGCCCCTCTCCTTTTATAGGAAAAATATTACAAAATAACCTTTTCATCTTCTAATAAGAAAAGAGGGCCAAAATACCCTAAAAACATACTCAAACTAGGTCGTAGTTTTCTAGGGATGACTCCTAATGTTTATTTTGGCTTCTCATGCCAAGTCACACTTTTCTTGGGAGGTGTAATAACTTTTATCCTTTCTAAACTCTATTTCCCTCTTTTGTCCAAGGCGCATTCTTACCTAGGGATGACACAAAATTGGTATGGGTCTTTTTTCTACTTTTCCTAGAAAGGATACAACATAATATTAGACCTAATGCACCCTTTTAGAGATTAAAATTTATTATTAAGTCAAATAAATTAATACAAGTGCTTTATTAATATTTTTTGCACTTTGTCATAACTCATTGTGACTTAAGTCACCCTTATATTTTTCCTTTGGCCGTCGGGTCCACAAAATGGGCCAAAGGTCTTCGATTGGAAAAGGGGACATTACACTATATACCCCAACCTGGCACATAAAAGCTTATTATCAGTCTTGCAATTTGCAGAAAGATCACATAAGTTTAGCAAATCAGAGAAAAAGTTCATGTAGCACTTGTGTGTTCAACATGCATTTCTTTGTAAATTGATATGCAACTGACCTTTTCAAAGCCCACGCGATCCAGGATTGCACGAACATTCTCAGACATGAAATCAACACCGAGCACTGCAATCGTTTTACAACCATCTTCTGCCATTTTCAAAGCCCGGTCTGCCATTACCAGTGAATCTGAAATGTGGATATGTGGCCACTCCTATTTGGCAGCTACAAGAACACCCTGAACCTCCAGATCCATGTAAAAATGTGCCACGACTCCAATTTGCTTTTCCTTCAAGGCGTCGACAAGCTCTGCAACCTTGGAGGCATCAGGTGACAAATATTTTGCCTACAAACATTATAAACAGAATGTAAACACTCTAGAAACAAAGACACAATAGATGATCCAGCTAATGAGAACATTATGCCTGTGACATGGAAAGGTAAAGGCATATACCCAGATAAACCACAACAAGACCACTTACAAATAATTTTGAGTAGCAAACATAATGCTCTTAAAGTGGAAGTGCATGTAGGATGAAATGGAAACTAGTCCCGAGTCTAAACGACCTCTTTTTCTACAGGAATGCAAGTTCAGCTCTATCTCAGAAAGACATTGCAGGACTTCAGATGCATATCAGAAGCATGCCATAGGATTTTTAATTTCCACCAAGGAGAATATATCCTCTACTTTTATTGAAAGCGGAAGGGTGGCTGAGGGAGCGAGGTGAGAGTCATAACCCAATCTTTAAATCAATCACCTGAAACCCTCACTTCTAAGAAGCATCTTAGCATTTGGAAGAGACCCTGCTTCCTTGGATTGTAGTCACAAGGAGACATAGTGGTGGACAGGCCCAAGTACAGGGGCAAGAAGACGACACCATTTTTAATTCAGGGTACAAGGGGTACATGAATAAGGGTACAGCCAGATTATACATAAAAAATAACAACTTCACCCAGACATTGGGGTACAGGTCCAGGGTTGGCATTTCTGTACCAGAGTTTCCAGGGTACTATGCTTAAAGTTGAAATAGTCGTGAGGGATGACCAAGAAAGAATTAAAGGCCCCCTTTTAGTAACAACCTATTTTGGTTCTAATGGCAATGCCCTCTATTCCCTTCCCACTCTACTCATAAAATAACAGAGTAAATATAAATATCCTTTTTACTTATGAGTAATAAGTGCCTACACGGTGCCCTTGTCTTAGAACCAGATGCAGAAGATGGAAAGTATATAGAAAGCTCTATTGCTACCCTCAATTGGGACTAAGAAATTATATTAACACCCACCAAAGACTAAAGCAGATTTTTTAGGACTCAAAAGTACAACAAGTTACCATACCATGTAGAAGTGGTAGAGAGAGAGAGAGAGTTCCAAAAACCAAAAATAAGTATCTAATACTAAAACTAAGAACAGAAAAAACTATCAATTAAACATTTGCAACAATCCAAAATGACATGAAGAAAATTTTTATCACCTGGGCTTCTGCAAAACTCCCTTGGGAAGAAATGTCTTCAGCAGTTATGAGCAAGGAAGGAAAAGCCTCAATAGGAGACTTCCCTGAGTTCTTTGCCAATATGGCTCGTATCCTCTTCTGCATGCTAATCAAGAGATTGTGCCAAGTATTGGCCCTGGAGTTGGCTCCACCAGCCACACCAATATTTATACTAGACAAATCCTCTGTCTTAACTTTTAGCACCTCTTATGGCAAGGATCCATTCAGGCAACTAATCAAACATGAACAAAAGCCCCTGGTGATCTCAGAATCACTGTCTGCACCAAAATACATTCTTCCATCACTACCAAGCTTGGCGATAAGCCATACTTGGGCTATACAGCCCATCACTCTATTTAAAGTAATGCGCTCAGATTGAGGTAGAGGTGGAAGCAATGAAGAATAGTCCAAAAGCCTCATGACCCTATCACGGGGATCCTCTAGTGCTTTGAATTCAGCCAAAATCTTGTTAAGCCTTGTAGGCATATCTTCATAAAAATTGATTTCAGGTGTTTGTGTAAAGTATTCTACTACTTCAGAACAAATTGTTGAACGGTGTTTAAGACATTTTTTTCCATTTAAATTGTCGGTTGTCAATGAGTAAGATTTTCTTTTTGTTAAGTAGAGTTTATGGTTGGGTTTTATGGATTCTCTTGAAGGGAAGAGGGTAGCTAATGAGATTGATCTGAGAGAGTGACATGGGGTTTGAGCATTGAGCATATTTGAAGCACCCACAACATGCTTTAGCACAAAGGTGTGCTCCATTCCTGTTTTAGGCTGAATTTGTTCTTCTTTTTTAGTTCTATGGATAGAAATTGGGAATATGGGCACTTACTAATTTGTACCCTTGAATTTTTTCTCCTGCTCTATAGGTCTATGCACTGAAATTGGGAATATGGACACTACGTAATTTGTACCCTTGAAAATCTTCTCCTGTTTTTAAGGTCTATGGACTGAAAATAGAAATATATAAGCACTCACTAAATTGTACACGCTCACAATACTCAGAAAATATGCAGAAACAAAATTGTACCCTTCGGCAATAATAAGAATCTATAGAGTTTTAGGATTGGGATCAAAACAACCAGTTACTAATTTGTACCAGGGTGGAAGTTTCTGGATACAACCACCTGATACTAATTTGTACCTTTACAGAGCCCTTTGACAAGCTCTTTATGAGAAAAGATATAGCAATCTCTTGAGCTCTAGAATTGGAATTAAGATAACCTTTACAGTAGAAATTAATAGGATCGAAGATGGACTTATTGAATCCAATAGCTTGCATAATGCATGACGTTTCACAAGCAATAACACCTAACCAATTGGAAAATGATAGTTTAGAATGCCGTAAACCCGGACAACTAAGATAGCCTACCTACAAATACAAACAAAATAGAGATTAAAACAGGTCCACTTAAAAGAACAGAGAACTATCTGCTCAATAAGTTTGATTAAGATGACATTGCAGTCATTGAGACCAAATATCTTTCAGGCATGCATTTTGTCAAACAGTTCGCATGCTTCCATTTCTTACTGTGCCCTTGGATTCGGCAAGAACGCCATTGGAGGACAGAATGGTAGATTTTATGTGTTCTGTTTGTTTATGGTGATTGAAGGTTGAGGAGATCACCAATACCAAGCCCAATGGTATAAAAAATATGCAGGGGAGAGGTATTTACTCCAATGGACGTTTCTACAACTATATTAAATTCAAGAACTTAATATGTTTTGTATCAAAAACCTGGAAGTTCTGGGGCCCTGAATATCCTCGAATTCAATCTAATGAAAGCCAATTGTAATCAGTAAATACAAACTAGTGAATGGAAAAATGTATGCCAACGAAAAAGCTATTCTAATATAATTTTAGGTCTTATTAGTTGTACTCTAGATAGCTTTTAGAGATAGCTACTGCCATAAAAATGGGATAACTGATGTCTAACAAATAGAAAAGAAGACGAAAGCATATGGAATAGTTAACCTCGACAGCAACATTGATGACAAGCTCAGACTAAAAAGAACATAGATGAAATTCTCCACAGGTGCTAACAGGAACAGTCTGGTAAATGATATATGAATATAATTAATTTAGCCCCATTTTCAATGAAAGAGTAAGAGAGCAAGTAGCTTCATGACTAAGAGTGAGTGTAAGTAATTTTCAAAAAGAAAACCAATTCAATAAATCTTTATAATGAGCACTGTAATTTTTTCATCATAACTTATATAAAAAGATAACAACATAGATATTATATATCCCAAAAATCATAGCGAATCAAATGGATTTTAACTCTGGATTGGAATTAATTCCTTGTTTATACAAGTAAGGTAAGTTTCTATAAGTGATTATGGGGTAAGGCTTATATCAATGATTCGAAACTTTCAAGTTGAGAAATTGAATTTCAGGAAAAATTATAAAGTCTCTCTGTTTCCCATACCATTCATGAAAATCTAAATTCAAGACTAATTCATTTTAAGAGACCTCTTGGAAATCGGAGGTGGAGAATACCTAGCGAATATCCCGGAACCGGTTTTGAAGGAAAATTTTTGGGGGTCTTGAAAAGTTTTTGCACATTGTCAGTGGTGTGACAGGCATTGTCACGCGAAGATTTTTCTCGTGGGCGTCAAAAAAATGTATTGATGCGCATCAACAGACTCCGTGCGTCAACAAGGTTGTTGACGTGCGTCAATGAGGTCTGTTGACGTGCGTCAATACATTTTTTTGACGTGCGATAGAAAAATCTCCTGTCGCTCTGCAGCCTCCGACCTCTACTTTCTCATCAAAAAATCTCCGTGTCGCGCATCAACAAACTCTTTGTCGTGCATCTGCTATGCGTCAATATCTATTGTACCTCCTTGTCGCGCGTCAACTATCTGTCATCAATGTCACGTGTCAACAAATAACCCTCATTGACGCGCGTCAACAGACCTCTTTGACGCGCGTCAACAAGGTTGTTGAGCGCATCAAGGGGTTATTCATTACCATCCCGTCGCGCATCTCCATATCTTCTTTCTCATCAAAAAAATCTTTGTGTCACGCATCAACAAACTCTTTGTCGTGTGTCTCTATGTGTCAATATCCTCTTCCGCACGTCAACTATCCTCTTTTAACAAATAACCCTCATTGTGCCGTCAATGCAGATTTTGACTCAACAAGGTTGTGATGAGGGTTATTTGACGACGATAGCAAAATATCCCGCCACGCGTCTGACCCTCTTCCTTCTGCTTCACGCATCGAAAAAATCTCCATGTCGCTTGTCAACAAACTCTTTGTCATGTGTCTAATATGCATCAATATCTTACCCCCTGTCGTGCAATCAATAACTTAGCTACCGGCCGCGCATCTATAATACTGGGGATATATCATATTGTTGAAAAATTTGAAGTAGAAGTGTTCTACCTAGGTTTATATAGGGGATATTTTTCAAGGGTAGGTGAAGCCGACCCCTAAAAAAATTAAAGTGTAATTTTTAGGCGAATAGGTCACTGACCCACGCCAAAAAATTCACCTTTTCAAAATTTTCAAAAATGGAATATTCGCCATATTACGAATATTCGCCACTAAATTTTTCCCTGTTCAAAACTCATACTAAATTATTAAAGAAGAGGATTCGGACTGGCATTCGCAACCGGGTCTTGATCACATCAAGTGGCGTTGTCCAAGCACTTCTAGAGCTCCAATCGCCTCTGCATGATGTGAGCAAGTAGGTGCTCTTCACTTGCATTTTCTGGAGAAAATTTGGTGAGGACTTTCTTGACAGCTTCATAAGTTGCAAAATGAACAGCAGTGAAAGGGGCATTCATTACCACAGTAGTTTGATAGGAAGCATAAAATGCTCCAAAACCCTCTTCCCTCAACATTCTCTTTATACAATCCATTACTCCCCCATATGGACTGCTTCTCAATTGCAACCTCTGTTTCACCACATCCATTGGTGTAAACACTGCATCACTTGCAATAGTAGCTACTACTCCAGATGCAACATGGGCAAAAGGATGGTGACCATGTCTGTTGCCTCCCAATTTCTCCTTGCAAACATCATACATAGAAAAATACACAGCATGAGCAGGTCCAGCTCCTAGACCCATGGCTCCAATGCCTCTATAGAGTCCAAGAGCCCCCTCGGATTTCATTATACACCTAAGGGTTCTTCCCACACCCGAATGAGCAGAACCACCTGAACTAGCCAACATTTGCATGCGAGTTTTTAATGTATCCACTGGAAACATAGCAGTATGCTCAACCATGCCAACAACAGAGCCAACTAACATGAATTGGCCAAAATTAAGTCCATCATGCAGAACTTCAGGCTCCCCTTCTTCCTTAATTGCCATCCTGCTATTCTCATTATCATAATTGATCAGATTTTGGGCTTCTTTGTGCTTTACCAATAGCCTCTCGCGCAATTCTGAAGTAGTTTCTGCCATACTGCTTCACTGAATGTGCTTCAACTCCAAGAATTCTCTCAATATGTGTACTGAATATGTCAAACCTCTCCCCCAAACAAAATAATCTACACAAACCGAATGAAATGAGCTTCTATGTATAAACTTAAAAATCCTGGTACAAACACAAAGTATGATGTAATATAAAAAATGATTAATTCCAGCCCCCAAAAAAGGAAGCGTACAATTATAAATAAATTTATCAATCCAATTTTCCAGAAAACGGTCTACTGAGATATAAAACATCCTAATAAGCATGGGTAACATTTAAAACATAAGCCTAACCAAGAAAAAATGAAAATCAAGTAAAATTCCCCCATAACCAACGATATTGTATCTTGATATCTTAATACAAGGAAACTTTGTACAATATCTACTTAATACAACCAAAAAAATAATAACAACTACTCATGGCTAGGGAATTTCTCTATACTTGAGCTATGAACTCAAGAATCCTAATAAACATGGGCTGGCATTTTGAGCCATGAAACTCACCAATCCAAATTCAAAATCAAGGAACACATCCAGAATCAAGTATCAAGCACATTGTTTCCTGACATCTCAATGCCCTGCAGTTCTGCAAAACCTCTACTAAATACAATCAAAATAACAAAAACATCTATTCCCTACTGGATAATTTCTCTACAACCCAGCAGTGAACTTGGACATCCTAATAAAAATGGAATACCATTTGTACTCAGAGCCTCATCTACTCAAAATTATAACCGACATACGCACCCACCCAAATCAAGGAGTCTATTTCTCCACATGTTAATACCTTGTAAATCCATAAATATTTGACACACACAAAATACACATGCACCTTGTTGAACTATTTCTCACCAATGGAGCTTTAAAATCACACATCCTAAGCCTAAGAACCCAAAGAATGCCACCAAATGTGTCACCAACCACTATACACCCAATATCATATTGCACAGGAAGAAAAACCAGATTTTACCTGCTGATCGGAAGTTCAAACCCTAAAACAAATGAAATAGCACAGATTTAAATAAGTTCGTTGAAAAAGAGTCAAAATTTGAAATCTACCAAATTGGGCACTACGAAAAACCAATTGGGGCTGGGAATCACCATAGATAACATATACCTTAACACATACAAACACAAAAACCCATAATACATCACCTCTGAGCCCCAAAAATTTGAAAATCTTGCTCCCTTTCTTTTCAGCATGCTCTCTGTGTAGGTCGTGGTCTCAAATATAATATGCCAAATTCAACCCAATCCACATGTTAAACGACTACATTTCCACAAATATTAGTAAAGGAGGATATTACTGTTTCTAAAGTTTTGTTATGCAAACAACAAAAAATCATGCTTATTGCTAATTTATGGGTTGAAACAGACCTCGTAAATGGTGCTACAGGAACAATCACTGACATTTTCTACAACACATCAACATTACTTGCCATAACAACCAAAATAACCCATAGTAAATACTACCCTCTACTTTGATAGTACCTCCACTACTACTTTTCTCAACCTTCATGTATCCACCTCGGTATCGAATGTATCAAATGTATTCGTATTTACCATGCCATGTCCAGAGCTTGGGCTCTCGCCAATAAATGAATACAATATAGAAGTCCTTTTCTCAATGGATTTCCCAACTTTATTTCCAACAGGAAAAACAATGTGGCAACAACGCCGCACAAAAGAAGTTCCAATGCATGAATACAATCTACATTTGATGTGCTAACATGATGGGCATTTTGGTTCCCACCCACAATTTCACTACTTCCTTCTAAATCTCATAATGTGGCATAAGAGCCAGTATACAACAACAATTGTTATGAAACAGAACATTGAGTTTGGAATCCCTCCAACAATCAGGGACAACCACTGACATTTTCTATGACACATCAATGTTACCACCAACATTACCTTTATTTGTTATTGTCAAATTTGATAGATACAATGGCCCATGTTGGGATCCCTCCAACCCGTTACATATTTGGATACCCCCTATTTCAAGAGGGAATCAAAGACAATTACCGAATAAAATGGCTTGATGATTAACTATCCACAAGTCCCAAGGACTTACTTTGCATAGAGAAACTATCAACATTGGAACCACTGAAAGGAAAGGTCTGACATTCACAACTTTCTCCATAGTTCCTTCACTTTTAAATATGTGCATTTCACCTCCTTTTTCATTCAAAAGATACTCAAAAATGGCGCACATACCAACACTCGGAGCAAGAAGAAAGGAGGATTCAAGACTACTATCCCTCAACCAAAACAACTGTCATAAATACTACCCTCTACTTTGATAGCACCTCCACTACTACTTTACTCAACACTTATTGTATCCAAAGAGGCAGTTCCATTCAAGGGGTATCAAATGTATTCATGTTTAGTGGAAATAAAATTGGCCACAAAATGCTACCATTCATGATATAAATTCTCTAAATGTACAAAGGTCTTCATGTATTCATGTTTAGTTCATATATCGTGATATAAGATTTGCAACTGCATATCAACGATTTTGTAACAAATTTAAATGTATACACAGAACATTTCGATGTAATGTTTCATATATATTCCAACACTTCCACTATCAATCACACCCCTTATCAACAGTACAAAAATGGATTTTTCAACAGCCAACCAACCAAACAACCGATGTAACCATTGTCTCAAACACGTTGCAACACAAACACAATTTCCCCCAAATAATTACAAACCACATTAACTACAAAAGTAATTAACTATCACTCATGATATAAGATTTGCAAATGTATATGTATGAATTTGTAACAAATTTGAAATGTAGAGATAGAACCTTTAAATGTAATGCTTCATCTATATTCCTACACTTACAAAATCAATCACACCCCTTATAAACATCAACTACAAAAGTAATAATTATCCCTCTAAATCAAATAACATATGTCGTTCGGCGTTCACATTGCATTTTACACATGCGATTGCTAGTTATTGCTTTAGTAGAAGTAATTGTGTAGTTCATTTACAGAGTGAGGTGTAGTGCTTTTTATCAATAGAAGAAAATTGACATGTTCAACTTGTTTTCTATATATTAATCAAATAGTTGTGTGAATTGTTTACATTATTACATATATGTTATAATATCAATCTACAAAATCTTGAGACATTTTGTTGTTGTATAAAATATGTCGCATTGATGTGTTGGTGTCTTTACAACTATATCTACATAAACACAAATAAACAATATTATTATTTATTGATGATTTTTTTGAAGTATATTTTTGAATTGGAATAATATTTTAGTGTTATGTGCAATTGTTTATGTACATTATTGTTGCATGTTAAATTCTTTATTGATTTGTTTAGTTACTTGCTATCTTATGGAATTAAAAATAATAATTTGATTTTAGGATTGATATGGTTCTAACGTAAAGTGAGTTGTTTCGATTAACTCATCAGATTGTTAAAGTAAGAGAAACACTATTTCAAGGGTTAAAGCCAAATATTTCGTAAAAGAAAGATAAAGTGGACCTTGCATATATCAAAAAATATATAATTATTTTTTATCTTTATGCTCTCGCTTTTACTCATAACATGCAGTTAATTGCAAACTACTTTGTATGTGTGTGTTCTACCAAAATCCTTATAAAAAGACAAATATTAAGTAAGATTTTTAAAGTTTGAAAATACATCATTCTTTTTATATTTCTTATTAAATTACAAAACGCATAGATACATTTAATTTTTCCCACTTTAAATACCCTCATTAATAATTACAAAATTCCAACAATGAACACTAAATAGAGTCCCCTCTCTAAGAATTTCACATTCCTCTTCAATTTTATCTCCGAAATCTCAAAGTAGTAAATCAAGAACATTTTAATTATCACCAATATCATAATATTATCCTGAATTATAGGTTAATTAATTATAATAAATTCTACAAAATAAATTATAAATTTATTTTTAAATATATATTTTTCAATATGGTAGTATGAAGTCACACCTACCAAGGAAATATTTTAGAATAAAATAAAAGACTTAAAAAGAGTGTGCCCCCAAACGTGGCAAAGTTGACTCATCCCCAACAGACACCGCAGCGTGGTCAATCACTTCTAGAGTACAATATTGGGGTTGTTGGCTTTAATTTTATTCCAATATTCTCCGCCTTCCTTTAACTCCTCTCTAAATGCTTCTTGCCTCCAAAAGTCGCACTCTTTCAGATTTTTCAGTAGCTCCAATCCCCGTGGAACCTTCTTCATATTCCCACAGCCAGCGACTCTTAGTTTCTCAAGGCGTGGCATCGCTCCCTCCTCCAATTCTGGCAACTCCTCCAACACATGGAAGTACTCAATTTCCAAATAACGCAGCTGTGGAAATCCCCTCGGCTTTCCAAACCCTTTTGGCAATACCCTGCATTTACTATTATCAATCATTTCAAGCACTTTTAAATTGGGCATCTCTTCTAATGCTGGATAATCAGCACAATCGCACTTCCATAGCTTGAGTTGCAGTAGATTTGAGAAACCGCATACCCAAGCTGGCACGGCAAACCTCTTTAGATGAAGCATTTCGAGATGATCCTTCATAGCTAACATTTTCTCCGATAAATGTGGAAGAACAGATTCATCACCATTTTCTATTCTTAGAAGACGCATGTTGACGAGGGGAGCAAGGATCCCTTCTTCTATCCTTTTCAAATCCTCCACGTGTTCAACACGTATCCTCACTTCGCGGAGGTTGATCAAATTGACGAGATGCTCCAGCTTTAACAACTTCTCATTCCCTTCATCCCTCGATAGTATCAAGGCATACCATGATCTCAGTACCTGCAATGACACAAGCATTGATATTCCCTTGGGGATATAGTCAACTGCACCACCTATATTCAGATATTTGAGGCAATTTAGTTCACCTATCCACACAGGTAGCCGATTTAATCCCAAACAAGAAACGTCAAGGAAGCTCAGACTCTTCAACCTTCTAACACACTCTGGTACCTCTTCAATCTCTGTTCCACTTAAATTCAAAACTCGCAGGAGTTTCAAATTTCCCAAACATGGAGGCAATGCAGAGATACGAGTGTCACTCAAGTCTAGAACGCGCAGTGCTCTCATTCCGATAAACAATTTTGCCGGAATATTCTCAATGAGATAATTTGAAGACAATGAGAGAGTGCGAAGGCGTGAGGCAGAGTATACCCCGCTGCTGCTTGTTATTACATCATCGTGTATGCTTTTCTTGCCCAATAAAATTCTGCGACAGTAGCTACCTTCGACTTTGTTGAATGCCTCCTCCACACTGAATGCACATTGACTTTCTTTTGATATACTGATGGCCAAATCCAACAACAAATCATGCATTTTACACCAATTACTGCTCTCCTGTGTTTCCACTAAACATAGATTGGCAAGTTGATTTATATAACTCCACCCAATCTCTACATGGTCTCCTCCACCCTCAATAAATCCTTCTGCTATCCACAGATAAATGAGATACTGAAGGTCTATTCTCTCATCCTCGGGAAAGAAAGAAAAATATGCAAAACAGGGCTTGAGAGGAGCAGGGAGAGAGTCATAACTTAACTTGAGAATCTCCATAATCGGGTCGTCCTTATTAGATAGCTCTTTTAGCTCACGCAATTTGGACTCCCAATCCCTTGAAGATGTCTTGCCCGTTAGAGATGCCGCCACTGTTTTAACAGCCAGTGGCAGTCTTTTACATTCTTCCTCAATTTGAGAAGCAATCTGCTCAAGGTGGTGTGGCGGCAGATTTTGGTCGCAGTCTGAGAAGGCAAAAGCACAGAAGAGCTCCCAACTCTCTTCTTTTGACAAAGGCTTCATTTCATAAACACGAGCATTCATGTTTCGGCAAACATCCCTGCTTCTCGTGGTCACCACAATTTTGCATTGGGTGTTATTCCCAATTGGAAGACCAAGTGTTGATATCAGGTCATCTTCCCCAGATGCCCTCCACACATCATCAAGCACAATCAGAGACCTTGTGCTTTCCAACCTACCATAAATCAACTGTTTTGCCTGCACCTCACTCACTCTACCATTAACTACATCATCTAAATTTATCTGGGAGGCCAAGTCAGCTTGCAACTTTTGAAGAGAATAAGTTTGAGAAATTGAAAGCCAGATAGAATACTCAAACCTGTCTTTTATTCTGTTGAAGACATTCTGCAATAGGAATGTCTTCCCAACGCCGCCCATGCCAACAACGGCAATAACAGGAGCTGCAGGGTCATCTATTAACCTGAGGATCTCTTCAACCTTGGGCTCTATAGCCACAGGTCGTTCATCCCTCTCTAACACACTTGATCTCTTCCACTTTACATTTTGAGATGTACTCGTGGAGGCTTGCTCTGAATGAGTCAAATCAGCAACAAGCTTCAACTCAGCTGCATCTTCCATGACGGACTTCATTCTGTCTCTGATATCCTTAATCCGGCGTGCCATTTTATACCGAAAGAATAATCGACAATTATTGAAAGGACATATAACACAAGAGGATTGAGTGTTACCATCATTATTAGCATAGATTGATTCAACGGCACATTCTTCGATTATGTCCTCGGCATCCCAAGCAATATCTGCAACATCGAGCAGCCATTGTTTGACAGACTTATTATGCACACTCTGCACATCTGCATCTTTGAGATACGTATTTATGATAATGAACTGCTTCTTTAACCATTCAAAGTCCTTTCTGAAGTTAAAGAAAAGTGAAGCCTCCTTGGTTATCTGGTCGACAACCATCCCGCCCAGTCTTCCGACCACACCATTAACCAGACCAGCTGCCATAAGTACTTGATTTTTTCTCTACACAACTCAGAACTTGAAGATAAGTATTAAGTATTATGAAATTTAAAAAATAACCACGCAAAATGCAATGGGTCAATGTGAGAATCCCAATGCAACACCTTCATTTATTTATAATGCTACAGACACCACTAGTAACACGGAAGGCTTTTTTCTGCCTGTCCATAAGATTTGAACCTCCGGACAGAAGTTATTCCAACTACTTTTGCTTTTATTGTACTGCCGATAGGCAGTAATATTGTTTTCACCATAAACATTAATTTTTTTATGTGATCAATAACAATATGCCATGTGTAATATTTGTTCTCTTTTGTAAAGTTTTACATCAATTTATTCTAGGAATATTCTTCTACCCCTTTATTGAGGAATATTCCAATATTTTTCTTTTGGACTATAGTTTTGATGAAAGAAATTAATTTTTTTCCATTGCAACCATATAAATTGTGTAGATTTTGAGACATGACAACTTACTTTTTCACACATCTACTCATGTCCTTCTCTTTATGTTCCATCACTGATAAGACACCATTTTTATCTGAAATTGTAGTGTGCTTTGAAATCCGTATTACAAAAAAATCTTCTTCTCAAAAATCATGGCACAAAATAATTTCTGGTTTGAAAGTGTAGGTTTGCTTTGTAAATAGTTTTGAATATTTTTATTATTCTTTTTCAAGAGTTTAGTTTTCTTTATTTTCATCTCCTAGAAATGTAAATATGTACATAGTTTGATATGTGTCACTGAGCATCTCATTTGCCAAGTGCATATTTTTATCCTGGGGAAGAGTTCCTCTCATCACGGTGATTACTAGCGTGACCTTATATTGTCTGGGAAGCAAACCAACGGAGAGAGTAGGTTTTGTTTTTTTTTCACACGATTGTGTGAGGTATTTTTGTGTACGGGAAAACACCAGGAGTTACTTTTTGAAAATATGTTTGAGTGTTTGATACATCACAAATACAGATACTATTTTTTGCCAGAAGCAACTTGGGACTCTTAAAACAAATTTGGAATGCACACAACATAAATTTCCAAAATGGCTAGGTAGCTGAGATATTTACAAATATTTTTTTTAGTTTTCCTTTTAACCTTTAATCATGAATTTTTGTATTCAGTTGATGTCATGTTTGGGAATGAACACATTCATTCATTCTAAAGTATGCTTGTATGCTTGTATGATTTTCGCTCGGAGTGGAGTTGCGACAATTATCTATGGGGTAAGCGTGCATATTCATGTCCTGTTGTATCACTATATATCTCGTTCTGACATGGATGAGCCTCTCTAATTGAATTGTGACAGGCATTGGTTTGCCACGGTTTTGGTTTTACATTGTAATTCTGGTGTGTTCAGAAAAGAGGGCTTGTATTTGTTGCAATATTCAACCTCGTCTATACAGTCTGCTCCACAATATTGTCATCCATATTTCTGGGAGAAATGTTGCATTTGGGAAGGTGGGGTCTCAAAAGTTATCAAATTTTCTTATGGTTCTCTTCACACTAATTCAACAATGAATAAAATAACTTTGTTTTGGAACAGTGCAATCGGTATGCTACTCGTTTTCGGTGGGCTCTACGCCTTTTTATGGGGTAAAAGAAAAGATGGCGTGAATGAGGGAGTGATCGATTTAGAGGAGGAAGAGCATTTAAACAATGGGGATTGCAAGCGGTAGCCAAGCCTCTGCTTTCTTAATGTTTAACGCAGCCAGGGCAGGGCACCAAAATGTCCAGATGGCGAGACCAATTCGTCTCAGCAGCCGATGCCGAGGGAGGAATGAGCGTGTAACAAGTTTGGAACCCTCCGCAGCGCTGCAGTTTACAAGGTGGAGGAATGCAAGTGGGATTTTACCCACGATATGGCGACCGCCATGGACGGTTGCGAAGGAGCTTTTGTTAAAGTCAAGTTTTTTGTGAGAGACTTGTACGGCGCCAACATGCAATGTTTTGATCCTCACAGAGGAATTTGAAAAACTATGGAGGACAGATGCAACACCGGGCATATGGTAAGTGCATTTGGAAACATGTATTATTTTGCTACCGTAGGATTGATAGAGTATAACTGTAGGGTCTTATCCAACCGACTGGGCATGTTGCTTGTTAACTGGTCTATGGCATTTGGCCACAACATCATTTTGGGTACACGAATCAATCTTCATCTTCACTTCTTTATATGTTGGTATCTCTAAGTTGGACACATGAAACAATCAAGTTGATTGAGATTGAGAGCCCATTAGGTTTTCACGGCTTTATAGTTGTTGCTGCCGCTTTGGATTATAGCAAAGAAAGTTTCATAATGGGTATAAGATTTTCATGGTGTTCTTGTACAAATTTTGTGAATAGATTTTTAGGTACCTTAGATTGTTCTCATTTTCCATCACATTAAACAAGATCCAAAAAACTATATTTCTAGAAAATTCTATTTTATATTTGATAGTAAAAGTAACGTTATTAGTCAATGATTTTAAGGACTATCCTGAAAATTTCCGTCACATTCCATATCTTCGTCAATAAAGTTGAAGTCATTACAACATAAGGGAAATGTAAGTATAGTATGTATTTTGTTACGATTTTTTCTATTTTTTAATGAATTCAAAAACAAGTAGAATATAAATATATAAATAATAATATCATTTTTATTTTTTTAAGAGTATATTTAAAGGTAGGTTTTAATTTGGACAAATCAAATAATAAACACAAAGCATTTTTGCTTATCTCTTTATTTGAGTGTATATATTTGTATGTATCAATTTAAGTATATAGATATAATTTCAATTTCTATTCAATGCTTTCTTGTTACATGTTGTCCTTTTATTGTTTGTAAGTTGTCTTTTTCTTGGCGGTTGTGTTTTAATGTTGTGTGTATTCCGAGTTTGTTTAGAGAGTTACATTTTTTTAGCTTGGCTCCATCTCTACCACCAATGCATCCTTTTCTAACTCGTCTTGCGTGTTGCTTCCACTGTTGTCTCCATTTTCCATGATCATTGTTTCATCAAATCGGGTGACACCATAGGTTGGGGTTTCGAATCTCTAAGATGTGATCTAGTTCTATCTCCACTAACTCGATGTTGACGTTCATTGCCATTGGAAATATGCAGACTTCAATTTATTTATTGTATTTTCTAGTTGCATTTTATGTTTCCTAAATGACTTGCTAGATATTACATAGTAAAAATGTTTTGTTAACACGATATATATCCTTTTCTATGAATTTCTTGTCATCTTAATATTTATCCACTTGTATAAATTTATAGTGACAAACATTAATCAAATCTTCGCAAAAATTTAGGATTTTTTTTAATTGAATTGTTACATATCTAGACATGTTCAAGTCTTTTAGGTACATTTAATATATTGTTTTTCTTGACAAATTTTCTCTCAAATCTAACTTCCACATTTGGATAGCACCAAATTATTGTTTTACCCTCCACCCCTATAATGCTTAACTTCCATCTCTGGCAGTATTTGCCATATCATGGCCTTGTTATTCTCTCTTCTTCTTCTTTTTCAATTCTAATTAGAACTTTGATTCTTCCTTCGTCTGTATTAAGTTCGAAATACTTTCACTTTAATTATTCAAGCTTCCTTTGGCGATCACATTTACTTGACCATCACTTTAATAATTCACTCTTTTTGGAATGATAATTAATTGAGGTCGCTTTCCTTCACATAACTTTAATTATTCTCCTTTCACTATGCGGTTTATAACTAGCAATCGCACTAGAGGTGTGTGATGTTAACGCTGAAAGTGAAATATTGGGGAGCAGAAAAGAAAATTGAAGCAAACAAAAAGCATCGATCAAATTTGTTGACAACAATTAAAGTCAAAAAGGGGGACATAACGAATTTTCGTATAAACAATGTCAACGATAGAGCTATCAACACCATTTACAAGACATGTTTCAATCCACAAATATGCATGCGCATGACTTTTTGATTGATGTTTATAATTATTACGTCATGATAGATGATTGATTTGATTTTCGCTTCTTTTCTTTGTTAAAGTTATTCTTATGCACTTTATTTTTGTTTAAGTTATTTTTACGATTCTCTTTTTATTTTCCCCTACTAAATTTATTCTTGTTCTTTTCTTTATTTTAGAATTAATATTAGTTTTTATTAATTATTTGTTTTGGAATATTAAATATTTAGTTTTTTTAATATATGTTTATCTCATTTCTTTTTTCATTTTACTTGGAGTTTTTTTCTATTTTTTTCTAGTATTTAAAGGTATTGATCATTTTCACGGTGTAATAATGGTTAACATCGCTTGAAAATGGTCCATTATATTTTCAGTCCTTTCACTACTATTTTTTTCAAGTTTTATAATATTCTTTTTCTTTCTTTCCTACATCTTGTGTGTCATCTTCATGCCAATAAAACCCTAGCTTGAAGTCTAGAAATATGCAAATACTTAACTAATGAGTGAATTATAGGATTTCTTAACACACGCACATGATACAACTTTCTCTAATAGGAATGGGTATAGTCAAATAAAGTTGTGTCATGCGGGTGTTGTTAAGAAATCTTATAAGATCTAACCCTTAAGACAAAAAAATGTAAGACATGATCACCAAAATGTGCAAGATATGGAATCAATTTTACATTAATAATTCCACTATGTTACAATAGCCGACTATCCCATGTAATACCAAACACTATATAATCATAATTTATACACACACATACATATATGTATATGTGTGAACACGTGCGAAACACACACATAAATACATACACATGTATAAACATATACTCTTAATTATATCTATTTACATAAAGAAAGGGCTATCTAAATCATATGAAAATATAAAATACTTAAAATTCTATTAATTTGGGTTCAAACTACAATACATTTGACCACATAAATATCAAGAAACTCGTAAGTTGCATGTGGTATAAAACTAGTTAATTCAATGATGCGAATCAAACTATGAAATTGTAGTGCCTAGCATACAAAAAATGAACTAATAATAATAAAATAAATTGAAATAAAATAAAATCTAAAGTGCAAATTGACGGGGGCCATTTGGTCTTTGGCATGGGGAGACAAATTTTTAGTGTCTTTGCATGTATGGAGGCGACACAGTAGACCTATCTTTTTCCTTACATAATTAATACGAGCACTTTATTTGAGATCCCAAGGCGTCAACCACGAGGATATCAGGCTGTCCAAATAACGATCGGATGAACCTTATTGACCCTCCACCTCAACCTATAATGCTTAACTTTGACCACTCTCTTCTTCTTCTTCTTTCTATAATTCTAATTGAACTTTGAAGTGTCTTTAACTTCAATTACGTATTAAGTTCGAAATACTTTAACTTTAATTATTCAAGCTCGATAATTACTTGGTGCGCCTTCCCTTCCTGCTTTAATTATTCTCCTTCGCTCACTACGCGGTTTATAACTAGCAATCTGACTTTAAATTAGAATTGAATAGTAACGCAACAGTGCACTTTCACGATTCTACGCTTTATTAAATTTTGTACCACACAATTAAATAACTGAACATTACATGGAATTGTGCTTTAACGTATGGTCCAAGCATATAATTACTGTCCACTTTTTGTAGTTTTTGTACTTTCAAGTAAACTATGTCGAAATTTGACCAAACACATATAATTAATGACCGAACATAACATAGAGGCTAAAATTACATGGAATTTGCTGATTTTTTAAATTTTTATAGTATTTTTTAACTATTTATTTACTAGTTTTTAAAATATTTATGGCCACATAAATTGGGACACACTTGTATGCTTTGACCCTTGATTAGTTGTAGTCGTCCTTAAATTACTACATTATGGGTTAAATCATCCCGCGCGTGAAGATTAATCAGTATCCCTAGTATCCCCTCACTTTAATTTATACAAATTATCTCGATCTAGATCTATATTTGTACCTAATGTGGTTCCATTTATCTTTGAGATAAAATGAAATTTTTTCTTGCCGTTGTTATGTTTGTATATGCTAAGGAAGAAAAATATTGAGATGGAGGGGGCACTTCATTTGGTGCAATGATTGGCTGTATTGGTTTGGATTCTTCTGTGCACATGCAACGTGCTCAAGAACCCTTCCAACACCACTATCGGCATAGGCAGAAACTACCACTTCATTATTCCTACTCTTTCTCTTTTATTTTGGGTAGTAGTTGTTTTGTTAAGACCGTGAGAATGGATTTTCTGCTATCCCACTCATGTCTTAGCAAGATTTGTCTCTTTGCTCTTCCCTGCGTGAAACACTAGTTTATTTATTTATTTATTTTCCATTTAGTGCTAATGCGTGGAAAAGGAGATTTATATTAGGGAAGGGATGTTATTTCATGAAAATATAAGCTCAAAAAAAATTTGTCATTGGAATAGAAAGGTTTTCTTGGCGTATTGGAGAGAGAGATGTTAGTGATTTTAGTTGCAGGTGATATGTTTGACAAAATATCAAAATAAAATGTAGTTTGTTGGATAGCAATGATTAGTGGTTGTGCTCAAAACGGGTGTGCTAAGACGCCTTAGAAACACAGGGCTTAGTGTATAAGCATCCACCAAATAATGTCTAATGCTTTGTTTTTGATGCGCTAGAAGACATGTATCCAAAATGTAGAAACATAAGCAAGCACGTGATCTGTTTGGCATAATTTGTGGAAAAAAATATGGTCTCATGGAATGCTACGTGTGTAGGTATAATCAGAGTAAAGTTGTTGAAGAGCCTTAGAAAATTTCAAGATAATTCTTTTGTCAAGTTTAATTCCAAACACCTAGCAAAACGTAGTCTCATGGAGTGTGTTAATCGCTAGATTAACACAAAATGATTGTGTTTTTAGGCTTAAGAAACTTCCAAGTAAAGGTTATGGTAGATTCCCAAATAAATCAGTTTCATTTTCCTAGTGCCTCCTTGGTTGTGTCTGAATAAAGCATTGGAGCAATTGAAAGGACCATTTGTATGCATTGGTGTCGATTTGGTTGTTTGGAGGAAATGCTAAGTTTGTATTATATCTCATCCCATGACTTCAGTGACACTATGGCCAGTTATCATTTTTTTGGGAGCTCATCATGCTTGGTCTCGTGGTTTGCGCTTGGTGAATGTGGCAAGCTATTGTGGCCTCGTTGAATGCGGAGGTTGCAAGTTTTACATAAAAAGGTATATGGTTTTCCCTTTTCACTTGCACTAAATTTCTCTTCATCATTTCTAGAATTTTTAAAATTAAATGTTGAATGATAGAGAATGTAATTCCAAAATTGAAAAAATCTTACCTTGATGTGAACTATTAAAACATAAAAAAATGATCTCAAAATTCATGCGCATAGAGAGCCACATCCAAACATACCGCAAAATCAAAACTCTTTACATGACCCCTAGTAACATGAAATACCTTAGGGAACCTTAACCTAGTTATTTGAAATTATTTAGCACACTTGCAATTCGTATTCCTAAACACTCTTAGCGTATCACCACCTTGATAGTGACATGGTCATTTAATAAAACATGATCGATTTCAAATTAATCACAATTGTCACTTAGCTTAAGTGAAACTAAAACCACTACCTCCTACCTCTAGAATACCAATAAGAGAATCGTAACCCACATTATTTCCATTAAAAAAGCCTTCGGAAACTAATTTTGTAAGTGGGTTTTGGGGCCCACTAGTCATTGTGTGATAAGAGTTGTTGATGTAATTACGATAACCGACCCCAGAGTTACCCTTGTAACTTGATCTCTTCTCATCGTAATCAACTTCCGTTAGACACGATGAATTCTCTATATATGGGGGAGTAAGTAGGGACCATAAAAATTCATGATCGAAATTAAAACGATAGTATTTAAGACCCAGTTGTAAGCACTTTTGTTGTTTTGGTCAGTTTTCTCAACTTGCTACTTTAGCTAGAATCTCCTTCTGAGAATCTCGTTTGACTTCTAGCAACACGTGTGACCTCGTAATACCGTTATAATGTTATGTAGACTTTTATTCGATCTTTTATCTTGTATGAATGGATTTTGAAACATATTGTGTTTTTTCTCTCCAAAACGAGTATGATACTTTGGTTGATTTGAAAACGTAAATGAATTGGGAAATGTAAATTGGTTTGAAATGAAATGAAAATGGACATGAAATTAAAATGGTTATGACATTGTGAATGGAAAATAAAATGTCTCTTAACTTTCTCTCTCATCCTTACTCTCTCTCTTTCTAGTACCAAAATGTTAAGTGCAAATGAATGTGAAAGTGTGAATGTGTGAGAAATGAACTATGTCTATAGACACCTAAATTCTGTTTTTGCAATATTATTTTCAAACGCACACAAATCACTCTCATTCTTGCTAATTCTTTTATAATTAGTGATTTCCACTAATTAACTAACTTTTCTTGCCATTTCAAATGCAATTAACAAAGACATTGTTGATCGTGCTTATCCTCTTTCACATTTAGGATGCCATTTACGACAAATCGCAAGTTGTAATCCACTCTCGGGGATAAGTAATGTTTATTGGATAATTAGCCTATTTTTCCCTTGTTTTGGTCAATATACCTTATTGTTGACTTAAACCCCTCTTCCAACCACTCAAAATCACCCCATTTCCCTCCACAACGTCCTCAACAAGATTCAAAAGCTTATCCTAACCGCCTAGTTGACCCTATGCATTTGATTAAGGCTCACACCACCCTAATCACTTAAAAATTCACTAATTATGATTAGAAAATCCTTAATCATGATTATAAATCCTTAATCTAATGTGTACTTTTAGTCCCACATGCACGAGATGCAAGTTTTCCTCAAATAGAAAACTATAAAAAGGACCAAGTACTTCCTTCCAACTATTCACCATGCTTTGATTTGCATATCATATAAGAAATATGATTAATAGCCAATCTCAATCATTTCTTAAAGTCTTCAAGGGGTTAGTAAATGGGTATTCAACATGACTTTGTAGTCATTTGAAGAGATCATTTCACCTTGTTTGGAGTAGCAACAAAACCCATTTTGATTACTCCTTAGATCTATTTAGGCCTATTGTTGGTAAAATTGATCATACTAGTAGGCATGCTTAGTTAAGTTTTGAATTATATTCATGTTAGTTAACATTCCTTTTAGATTTTATCATTGATGTTACATTCCTAAACTTAGAGATTTAGTTAGTCATTATAATTTACTTTTGTGAGTTTGGGGTGTTATCATTTGGCATGCCTGGTGGGACTACTCGTGTCCTCCATTTTTTCCCTCACATGTATCCTTTCTTGGGGCACCATTTTTAACCCTTTTGTTATAATAAGAACATTCAGAACTACAACCGAATAACAAAAACATTGGTGAAACTGTCTTAAACATTTTTGTTTGAGTACATGTGTTTGTATTGGTTTCTCTATTAGTTTAGTTGGTTTACTTTCTCATATTTCATTGCATTATGTATGTTGCATGGATCATCTATGGTGAAGAGTGCCACAGATACACTCCTTCGAGTGTCCCAACTCCTTGTTCTTAGTCTCTTCTTTTAACTAATGTATCTAGTTAAGATGGCTATTCCCTTTCTAGCCATATAATATGGAAGTAAAAGATAATTTGATGTTATAATGCTTAATTAGATATTAATCTTTTGATTAAAAGAAGGGAAACTAAAAAGACACTTTCAGAATTACTACGGAGGGTTATTTAAGGAGCTTCCTTGCTATTTATCGTGATTGGATTCGATGTATGGAATGTAGAAACACTGAGTTAATAATCAATACAAAAGAAGTTCTCTCTTTCCTTGAGTTTTATCTATTTGTGCTCTCTTTATCTGAGTTATATGGATCATTATATGTTTGAATAGGAAACTTTGTGTTCTCATAGTTGATGTTATCTTTAGAACTTTGTGTCTATTGATTTAATGTCCTGTATTCAGATGTGTATGATTCGGTCTTTACTTTTCATGCATGCTTAAGTAAGATATTATTCTAATATCTATATGTCTGAAAGTGTTGCCTTCCTCCCCTCTCCAAATCATTAGTTCATCTGCATTCTTTTCTTTCGTATTGAAAATCTTATGAGATAGAAACATTTAAAACATCGAATACTAGTTTTAGATTGATAATTTATATATTTGTAAATAAGTAGTGTTGCTTATTTTTCTTATGTGTTCAATAATGAAACCTCTCCCATAAAGAGGAGGGACTGATTTCCCTCGATCATTGCTTCAGCACTAAGAACAAATTATACAACCAACATAGTTAATGGTGTACAAAGAGTCGATGAATGGTTGATCATCCTAAGAAGTTGAAGAGACATGGAATCATCTAGTTTGAGGAAGTTGAATACATGAAGAAGCCAAACAGTCCCAAAACAATTATAACTCTTGCACTCTCATTTTGAAGCTCGAACCAGAAGGTGAAGGGTCACTTTTGTCTTATTCAAGAAAATTAAAAGGTTGAAAGGGTTCAATTACACTATAGGACAAGAAGTGGAAGAGGCAAAGTGTTTAGTGAGATAAGCTCGAAACAGATGAAAGATGAAAGGATGTTAAAGGAGCCTATAAAGATAGATTACGTGAGATAGAGTATGTTGTTGAAAGCATGTAGTGTTGAGGGATAGTTTTTTTGAGACCATGGTGAATACATATAGAAGAGGAGAAGAAGAGTAAGCTGAAATAGAGATCACATCAGGTTGAGATATGCAACCAAGTGAAGAAGGTGATCAAAATATTTTGTTCAAAGTCTAAGTTGTAGCTTAACAATTTAGGAGTGAACTTCCTAGCAATTTGTTGCTTACAAAACAACATTTAAGTGGGTGCTTGACATAAAAGTAATTTAGGAGTAAGTTTCCTAACAAGTTGCTTCTTGTAAAACAACAATCAAGTGGGTGCTTAACATAAAATTGAAGTAGGTGTTTCATAATTGGAGTTAGAGCTCCAGGGTGAGTGGGTCCTCACCACTTGGTGAGATAATTGTAATTATTGATGGGTGTTTTATCTTCGGATCAGTTGAACCTCACCTCACCGCCCACTTTTGCATGGATATTTGAGAGGAGAACATAAGTTGTATTCTGTTAAACAGTTCATGTGCCTTGTGTAAGGTTCCACTCTAAATTGCTCCCTTCTTGGCCAAATCTAAGTTGATCCTTGCAAAATTTTAAAGCCTCCTACATGGATTTGAGGGCTTCTATAAGCAAGGGGTATCTGTGGAGAATTTAGTGGCAGCAGAGACATTGGTATCCAAATGGGACACAAATGCCACAACCAAGATGCTCTTCCAGAGAAAGATAGAAGAAATCCATATATACATAGACATTGTACAAAATCTCCATTGACTTATGGAACATTTGTCTGCAGTAGCGGCATTAGCTCCGCGAACTCCATGCTAAATCCTTGGTGAAACGTTCCATGAAAGGAGAAATCAGAGCAATATTAAGGATAATTGTTCATCAATAATTACAATGATCTCACCAAGTGGTGAGAAAACACTCACCTTAGAGCTCTAACTGTAGTGCCCACTCCTCTTCGACACTATTTCATTATGATGTTATTACTATTGGATTGATACTTAGACATTTTGAGTATTATATTTTGATCAGTAGATGATGGACTATGCAGATATTTAGACTATTGACATGTTGTGATCTACATTTTTATTATGATGCACTAGATGATGATGATAGACAGTTATATATATTGATTTACAAACATTTTAATTTTATACTAAAATGTCATATTCTAGATGCATAGCCTATGTTGGATGTTTTGAGTAGAATTATAATTTTATGGATGCCAAAATCAAATTAATTGTTTGATGATAGAGGATAGAATTTCTAATTTCAGATGATGATTATATATATATATTAGTCTCGATGTTGTTGATACAACCGTAAGGCTAGAGAGGTATTTTGTTTGTGTTGCAAGACATTTTATCACATACATCGAAAGGGGATAGGGGACCAACCATAAAAGGATGTTAGGTGTTGTGCAACATGGCCAAAATTTGATAACTTGTGTACAATGTTATGTTGTGTTGTTGCATGCCTAGTTAGGAGGTTTCCCATGGGGGTGACCTCACATGTGTGGCCATAGGGGTAATGTTTCTCTTCTTTTAATTTTGTGTTATGTTTTTAATTATTGGAATTTGTAGTCACTTTATTAGCAATTATTAATGTGTCTTAATTAGCTAATCCAACTTAATTTGTTAACTAAAATAAGGATGTGACAATTGAATAGTTATGAGGGTAGATGGTCCTTGAAATCTTGTGGATGTAGATTGGATTGTGTTGGATTTTGTGTTGTGTACCCTTCCCCAACTTTAAAATTCGGATTTTGACTTGGGAGGCCTTTTTGGAGGCTTGTGGGAAAAGATAAGCTTGTCCCATGCCTCTTAAATTCACCCAACAACCATACCTATGGTATGGAGAGTTAATTTTAGACTTATTTATGCATTTTGGAGTGTAAAAGAGTGAAAATAATTATATTTTTCTACTTGCCACAACTAATTTGTCCTTGGTAGGCTTGGTGTGCAAGTTTGAGTGTCATGTGAGTTTGTCATAAGTCTTACATGTTCATTTATTGTCTTGGGCATGGTGTTTGACTTATGTGTTGGAATGGAGGAATGATAAAGTGGCATCCTACATGGAGCCACCTTATCATCCTCACATCCCATTTCTATTTATTGATGGAATTTGATGGATTTGGGGTTACTTGTTCATTTTCTTTCTTTTGCACTTTTGGAATTAAGAGCTTGTTGGAGTTGCTTTTGGAGTGTGCTTGGCTTGAAGGTGTCAAAAACTTATGGAGTGAAGTCTCTTGGAAGCTTTATGGAGAGGTAGACTCTCCACCTTTGTTGTTTTCTTATTATATTTGTAGATGTGAAAATTGTGTTTGTTAAGTATTGTATGAGTGTTGTGAATGTGTTTTTTGTGTGGTTGGGTAGTTGCCTTAAGTTGGGTGTGGGAGATGGATTTATGGGACCATTGGGGAGGGAAAAGGGAGATGTGAGGCATGCATTTTGGAGGGAGCTTGATTGAGAGTTTCACCTATGGGGAGTGAAAAGAAAAACATGGACATATTTTTGCATACTTGCAAGGGGAGAGATAAAGATGTTTTGTTGTTGTATTGTGCACATGGAGGCTTTGGGTGAAACTCCTACTTCACTTGGGAGGAAAAAGGAGGTGGTTACCATATTCCTTGCTCCTTTTTGGTTTGATATCAAGCCTATGTGTTGTTTGAGGAAGTTGTAAATTGTGTTGAGTATGTCCATTTGGATGTGTTGAATGTTTTGGATGTTGTTTTTTTTGTGGAAGCAATTCTTGTAAAATTTGTCAAATGTTGCTCAAGATCCCTCATTGTTCTTTAGTTGGGGCTTGGGGGCCAATAAGGGGATGAATTCTCCCCTTATTAGATTATAGGTTGGCGGAGAGCGTCGCCTATACCCTTTTTCTTTGTATTGTGATCCAAGTTTTTGATAGATTGAAGAATGCAAGATTGAAGCTACAAGTTGGGAGAAGACATGCAATGAAGACTTGTGTTTTGGCCTTGTTGAAAGTCCTTATGTTGTAATTTGATCATTCTATTATTCCCACTATGAGTGGAAGATTGTAACTTTGTATGCTTGTAAGAAAGTTGCTTTTATTACTTGAAAATCCCTATAACTTGTAAACTCTTCTAAGATTGTTTGAATGAGAAATTTGTATTTTAAAATGTGTTAGTTTTGTGAAAGGAAACTACCAAATTTTACATTGTTTTGGTGAAGTAGAAAGTTTGAAATGGGTTAAAATGGAACTGCATCTCCTTTAATTTAAGATGTTTCATTATCTCCAAAATGTGATATGTTTCATTTTAAAAGTATTGAGAATCTTGATTAAAATGCACTTGCTATGTGAAATGGTTGTCATTTTAATTGTTATTGTAAGAAGAAAATGACAATAGATTATTACTTCTTATTGAAAAGAAAGTGTATTGTAAAATATGGAAGTTTTGTTACATTCCTTATCAAGTTGTAGGAAGGAAAATAGTTTGTTAAAATTTTTAGAATGAGTAAAGATCTCCCTTTTGCTATTATCATTTTGTAGAATGAGTTGTGTAAGAAATCTTATTATTCTCTCAATTTTAGTCTTAGATGGAATAAACAAAAAAATACATATATTTATATAAGTGAATAAATGTATATATATACATTCCTACTTAGATGTAATTATGATTAAGTTTAATTATATAGAAATGTTTGATAACAAAACTCCAGATTTGATGATAAAATTTAGCAACAACAATTTGAGATTAGCACATGAAAATAGGAAAAATCTAGAGACAAATAAAATATAGAAAATAATTGAGTAATTTCTATTGAATAGGAAGGGCATTTTATACAATTGCTTGCTCCTATAATCATGGAGACAAGTCTTATCTTTTTATCCCCAAATCTCTCCTCTATTCCCTAGTCTTACTCCCACACCCCTATCTATGAGTTGTGCATGACAACTATTTGTGCACACTTATGATTTATTTAAATATTAAATAATACAATTATTCGAACCATATGTTCACACTATGAACACTTATTTCCTAACAATGTTTTACAAATTTTTAGATATATTAACTTATTATTGTTTTTTTCTTTTATAAAAAAAGGGAATTAAATGAACATGATTATTTTAATATTTATGACATAATGATACATTAATAATGATATATATATATATAATATATATATATATATATATATATATATATATATTTGTTATAGATCAAAACTTATTATAAAAAAAGGGTATCACTTGGTGGTTTAAGCCCTTGGTGGGCCGATCATGTCATTTTGTTTATAGTGGTGAAGAGGGGGAGGGCGATGCAGACTAACCCCAACCCATATTAAATGGGTTATATATATATATATATATATATATATATATATATATATATATATATATATATATATATATATATATATATCACACACAACCCATTTAATATATATCATTTGTAAGCATACCCATTTTAAATATATATCATAATATATTATAGCCCTATATATATATATATATATGAAGAGGGGAGGGCGACACACACCCATATTAAATGTATATACATATATATATGTATGTATATATATATATATATATATATATATATATATATAGATGTATATATATATGTATATATATATATATGTATATATATATATATACATATATATATATATATATATATATATATATATATATATGTACATATATATGTATATATATATACATATATGTATATATATGTATATATGTATACATATATACATATATATATATATATATATGTATATATGTATGATGTGTACATATATATGTATATATGTATATATGTATACATATGTATATATATGTATATATGTATATATGTATACATATATATATATATATATATATATATATATATATATATATATATCGCCAACCCCACCCCAACCCATTTAATATATATCATTTGTAAGCATACCCATTTTTAAATAGATCTAAAAAGGGGCAAAATACCCATATGCCCAAGTAGGGAAAATACAATGAAATAGCTTAACAAAAAATAAAATTTTATCCAAACCCTACGAGAGGGTACAATGGAATAACAAGCAAAATGTAGACAAACCCTAAAAAAAGAATTACAAATAGAATAAACAATGAAGTTGTGAATATCCATCTTGAGCTCCATTATCCTTCCATGGCACCCTTCTTCTTCTCCTTCTCCTCCCAAAATACCTGTTGATGTAAAATTACAGCACCCCCCCGGATGCAAATTAGGTTTCTAAGTTGATCTTCAGCATCCAAGATTGCACAACATTGAATCCTTTCTCCAAGTGTGGGACTTGCAAGAATGAGAAAGGAATCTCCAGAGAAGGATGGTTCCTATTCCTCTGTTGATGATGCACACGAAAAATGCAGAGGTTCACTCAAAGTCTAATCTAATCTGCCAAGGAGATAGGGTAAGGAGATGCATAAAAAATAAACCTACGCTAACAAAGGTGATGCACCGAGGAATGAAGAACATCTATCTTGCCAATAAACACAGACCATTCAAATGTGATGCAAGATCATGCACATATAACAAAATTCACAGTGAAAGATCAGAAGGATGCAAATGAACACAGAGAGGGTTGAGAATCATCCACAGACATGCATTACTTGCTCCAAAGATTGATACAATACACTACAAAATTCCAAGAGGTAGAGTCGCATTACGCTTCAAATGGGAGGTTCGAACACCACAAATTATCGCTGATAAAAGAAGAAGGAGGAGCAAAACAGAAATGTTCGACCTTTTTTAAAGAAGCTCCTCCTTACAATATATACTAAGAATGAGAGAGGAAAGAGAGAGGAAAGTCAAATCTACCACAACCACTTCTATATACATTTAACTCATCTCATTATGGCAGAAATGGCGGACCCTAGAAAACGGCGGACTTTCTCGCCGTGATTAAAGTTCTGGTTGTTGTTGAACGCCGCCTGGGCATTATCACGCGTCAGAGCCGTTTCTCAATTTCCTCTCTCCAAACTGAACCAAAATTCAGCATTGACCTCAGAATTGCATAGAGCATTTCACCAGCTTTTCATTGATATAAAGAACGTGCAAATCCGAGCTCTGGATCAAAAGATATGGAGATCTGAAGATTTAGGGCACAAAACAGGTGAAAATGTGTTTTAAACTTTTCCCACGCTTCACCACCTGGATGATACGTGTCAAGAGCTGATTGGGTGCATGATTCTCTCTCCTTTGCTTACCCACGGGTTTTCTTTGAAAACTTTGACCTTTTTTGTGATTTTCCACTTTTCCCGCGCTCCCGCCACTGAGGACACGTGGCATGCATTGATTGGAGGACAGGGGCGCGGGGTCTTCTTTTACTTTTAGCTTTTTGGCTGAAACTTAGCCAAATTTTCTAACTCCTCCCCGAGCTCTACACTTCTTATTCCATTGGACACGTGTCCAATTCCCATTAGCTGGGCAGCAGCCGCAAACCTCTCTTTGAACTTTGGACGTTTTCCTCGTGACACGTGGCGCTCCGATTCGTCCTCCTTGCCAGATTTTCGCCCCTCACGCCCTCTCGTCCCGGCTGTCCTGTTTATGGGACAAAACTTCCGATCCACCCGATCTGTGCTTCTCTGTTTCCCTCTTTCGCCAATGACGCGTGGTGTAATGTGATTGGCTCTCGGCCTTTGGCTATCCGCGTCTCGCATGTACTTTTAGCCTTGACGTCCCTGTATGAAAGTCCTCTGTTTCAGCCGAACCGGCCGCCATAGATGCGTCCTTCACATTCTCACGGCTACCAAAATGTCCCAATCAGGCGCCAAGAAGCTTAGTCAATTTTCTTCTCCACTGAACCGAACACTTCCGCTGTCTCTCACGTCCCTCTCGTCCCGGCTGCCTTTGCTCTGCAGATGCCGCGGTCTTTCGGCCGATTCGCGCCGTGATGTCCCAACTGCTCCAAGGGCTACCTGACCAGACTTAGCCAATTTTCATGATTTTTTCGCCTGCTTGTTTTGAGCATTTCTTCCATTTCTTAGAACTTGCTTCTTCTTCTTGGACAAGAGGGTGAAAGAGGCCGAGGGGACCCTGCAAACATGATTTTGGGCCCTCCTATCAATCACATAAGTATCAAAATTACCTCGGGGGATTTTTGAAACAATTTGAAAACTTCCATCAATGGGCCACGGTAGAAGATCGCTGGCCTTTCAACAATCCATCGGGCATGGAGTAATAATCCACTAAGCCAATTTGATCTCTCGATCTCACCTCATACCGCAACTCATCTTTAAGAGCCCTTTGAACTGTAGAAATTCAACCCGAGAGTGACAAAACACTCCAGCATGGATCCAAAATTCACCCCCAAGGTAACTTTGATAACATGCAAGCAATTATATTGATTCAGCGAAAAGTCATGTTTCTAGGGTCCCTCATATTTGTCTAACTCCCCCGTCCAAGAGGAAGAGAGTAAGTTCTGAGAAAATTGCAAAAAAGGTTCAAGAAGGCAAATAGGTCGATCCAGGAAAAATCATGAAAATTGGCTAAGTCCTGCTCAAGGTCGCCTCTGGGACGTGTGGGACAGAAAAGCGCGAACCGGCCGAACCGGGCGAAATCAGCACAAACAGTCCGAAACGCAGCAGGGACAAATGGGACAAAAGTACGCGGCGGGCGCGAAATGCCGGTTCGACAGGGAAAAATTCGACTAACTGCTGAGAGGGACAGTCTGGGACGTTTGGGTCAAAAATACCCGAATCGGCCGGTTCGGCCGAAATCAGTCAAGGCAGTCCAAAACAAAGTGGGCCAAGTGGAACAAATGGACCCGAACCGGCCGGTTCGGCCGAAATGGGAACAAATGGTCCGAAAGCAAATGGGACATTTGGGCCAAAAATGTGCGAACCGGCCGAACCGGGCGAAAAGAGTCGAGGCAGCCCGGAAGGCAAATGGGACGCATGGGACAAAAAGGCGCGAACCGGCCGGTTCGGCCGAAATCAGCACAAAGAGCACTGTACCAAATGGGACAAAGGGACGCGTGGGACGCGAAAACCCGAAGGAGCCGAGGACCAATCAAATCATGACACGTGTCACAGAAGGAAAAGTCAACGTTTGGTCCGGAAACTTCAAACGGCCATAACTTTTGACTCCGAGCTCCGATTTTGATAAAATTGGACTTTCTGGAACGGGCACGACGTCCTCTACGCCACAAAAACTGGATTTCTTAATTTTAATGAGGATAGATATATTTAAATAAAGGAAATGTGTGCGGCTCTAGTCGAAAATGCTCTTTCCGTCAAATGACAAAAAACGCCTCTGAGCCCAAAATAGTTTTTCGCACTCGGAAGGCCATAACTTTTGCATTTCTCAACGAAATCGCACAAAATTGGTACCGTTGGAATCATGTTTCGAGCCCGATGCACAGCAATCAAGAAATTCCAGATTTGATCAGAAATTGATTGATTTTTTAAGAATACGTGGCCGGGTTCAAACAGATTATTTTATTTGGTAGTTGGGAGTGCATTTAATAGGCATGGTCATCATTCTTTCTGCTCAGCATGGGATGTAGTATGGGGAGCCTTTTGCAAGTAATGGAAAACCATTCCACTCAATTTAATGCCTCTTACAGGGGTCAAGGACAGATTTCAGATTTCCACTTTCCCTTCTCTTCTCCTTCTCATTTTTTCTATAAATTGGAGTGTTGGGCTCATTGTAAAGGGAGAGTTTTGGGTAACAAAGCTCTATCAAAATTGCTTTGTGAAGCTCAAACTGTTGCAGCCCTTTAGTGGACTCCTTGCATGGTGATCCAGGCCCTTATCTTGTAATAGATTGAACTCAGTGCATATCATGAAGCAATAAAATATCGGTTTGGGATGTATCTTCCCCCGAGCTGTGTTTTCTTGCATTCTTCTTGCCCCTTTAATCTTTCTACAAGTATATTGTGTCTATTTATTATGTTCTTGTAGGAGTTCATTATCATTGTGTGTGCTTGAATATTGCTCTTGTAGATGCATTTTGGTCTTTGGATTATGGTGAACTGTCATCACCTCTTCTAGTGTGCACTTTGCCTCTCGTATTTCACACATTTGGAGATTACTCTCACACCCTCTTTTCTCGGTGTATCACCGCTTTAGTGTATGCTTTCATTTTATGCATTCTCTCTCTGGTCCCTTGAATTTTAGGTTAGAATAGCTAATTTCTCCCGCATTAGAGTAGATTGTGCGGTGTAGTTTAGGAGCAAGAACCATTTCTCCTGGAGGTCTATCTCAAGTAAGCAAGTCCCACAACTTCAGATAGTACCCATGTTATCCAATCACACTCGGATGGTTAGAGTGATCAAACTAGAAATCCGATCAACATCCAGGGGTGCTGTGATTCGTGATAACAAGCACTTAGGGGAAAAAGAAACCTAACTACAACAAGAAAATGTGCACACACACTTAGAGGGATTGAAATCTAGGCTAATATTTACAAGGGTAAACCTTTTCCTTTTAGTAGCAATGTTTAAGATAAATTCCGTTAACTGGAATCGGGAGTTCTTCTCCATCTAATGCAGACAATTGGAAGGCATTACCACTCTTACATCTCGTGACCATGTAGGGGCTGCTCCAAATGGCGTCAAACTTGGAATGCCTTCCAGGTTTCACCCGATCTGCATCCCACTTCAGAACTAGGTCCCCTTCCTGGAAGGTCCTCGCTCCTGCCTTCTTGTCAAACCATCTTTTTACTAAGGCCTGATCCTTTTCAATCATCAGGGCTGCATGTTCTCTTATTTCTTCCAATTCCATCAACTCTGCGTACCTAGTCTCCATTGGTTTGAACTCAGACAACTCCAACTGCTTCATGAGCTCCAATGCTGGCAACTCAAGTGATATGGGCAAGATTGCCTCTCTTCCATAGACAAGCCTGAATGGAGAGTTACCTGTAGATCTCTTGGGAGTTATCCTATCAGCCCATAATGCTGATTTTAGCTTGGTATGCCATGTCCTTCGTTTTCATCCGAGTCCTTCGATGATCCTTAGCAACTTTTTTTCGTGGACTCTCGCTCGTCCATTACCCTATGGGTAATAATTTGAAGAGGTGCTCAAATAGATTCCATTCTTGACAGCCCATTCTGTAATCTTTGAACCTATGAATGCTAATGCATTATCGATATGATAGTGGCCAAGACACATACAACTCAGTTACTATTTCTTCATAAAAGTCTAGTATGTTAGTCTCACTTGCCTCTTTGAGTGCCACCGCTTTGGTCCACTTGGTGAAATAGTCCATTGCTTTGTGAGTATCCACTTGTGACCTTGACTCGGGTGGGATTGATGACTCAATGAAGTCCAGTCCCCATTGCATGAATGGATGATCCATCGAAATCGAGACGAAGGCGCGGAGCTGCTAACCTTCCTTTCCCCGTGAAGAATGCACATTTCTTGCATTTCTTAACCCATGAGTAGCAATCATTGAATACGGTAGGCCAATAGTAACCAGCTTTCATGATTTTGAGAGCTGTTACTCATGGGGCAAAGTGGCCTCCTGCCTCCCCATCATGGAACTCGTATAAGATCCTCTCAACTTGACCTGTTCCAATGCATCTTAATAGAACACCATGGATGTCTTTCTTGAACAAGATACCATTAATGAGTACATACGGGATAGCTTGTAATCTAAAGTATCTCCTCTTCACCTTGCTCATTTCTGGAGGGCACAGGCCCGTCTGTAGGAAATGTATCATATTCTGAGTCCAACAGGGAGTGGGCACATCATCATTTTCCTGTTCTTGACCATCCTGTAGTAGCAGGACAATGTCTTCTTCACCTTCTGAGCCGTCTGGTTGTTTGGAAGCGAGCTTCTCACACAAACCTTTGCCACGAACCAGTTTGGTTACTCTGATTTCAATATCATATTCCATCACCCGAGTGATCCAACCTGCCCTTTTCTCATTTAAATCCTTGTTTAGGAGAAAGTCCTTGACACCAGCATGAGACACCAGCAGCTGAACCTTATTGTTTGAGACCAAATGTCTGAACTTCTTCAAGCTCCTGATGATAGCAAGGACGTGATTTTCAATGAAAGAGTACCTAGTTTCATATTCCTCCAAGCCTTGACTGAAGAAAGCAACTGGTTGTTCTAATCCTTCCTTGTTTTGTTGTGCCAGGATTGCAGAAATTGTATCTCCACCACCAAAGGCGTATAGCATGAAACCCTTGGAGAAGTCTGGATTGACGAGAGTGGGGGCTTGAGATATAGCCTCTTTGATTGCCTCAAAACTTTCTTTGCCTTCAGATGTCCACTTAAATGCCATGCTCTTTTTTAACATCAGCGTTATTGGCTTTACGAGAGCTGCAAAGTTTGGAACAAACCTGCGGACAAAATTGATCCTTCCCAAGAAGCTTTGAAGAGCCTTCTTGTGACTTGGCAATGGCAATGCTCGAATTGCTTCAACTCTTTCTGGGTCAATCGTCAATCCCTCTTTTGAAACAATATGGCCTAGAAGTTTCCCCTCATGAGCCATGAATATGCATTTTTTGGGATTCAATGATACCCCAAATCTTCTACACCTCTGAAATACCTGCTTCAGATGGAAGAGGTGATCCACTGCATTTTTGGAGAATACAGTGATGTCATCAAGATATATCAGAACTATTTTATTGATCAACCCCTTGAATGCCATATCCATTGCCCTTTGGAAAGTTGCTCCGCATTTGACAGTCCAAATGGCATCTTCTTGTAGGCATATGTGCCCCATTTGGTGGTGAAAGCCGTCTTGAACTGGTCTTCCTCCTTCACCATGATCTGATTGTAGCCTGAGTAGCCATCAAGTAGTGAAAACCTCTCGGAGCCAGCCACAACTTGCAATATTTGCTCCATGGAAGGGAGTGGGTAATGGTCCTTGAGAGAGGCTCTATTCAAGTCTCTGAAGTCAACACACAATCTAATCTCCCCACTCTTCTTTCTAACTGGAACTAAGTTGGCAACCCAACTAGAATGCTTGATTGGGAATATGATCCTTGACTCAATCAGCTTGTCCAATTCTTTTCTCATGAGAGGCTCCATGTGTGGGTTGGCTGGTCTTTGTTTCTTTGTGACAGCTTAGTATTTGGATCCAATTCAATGGTATCTTTGAGCTAAGTTGGGATTGAAACCTTTCAGTCTTCATAGCTCCAAGCAAACATGTCGGGGAACTCTTGACACGGTATTGTATGAACTCATACCTTTCTTGTTCGATTGTCATCTCTTTCCAATTTGCAATGGTTTGCTCTCTTCTACCAAGATGGATAATGAATCCTCTCTCTTGACTTGAATGTTTGCTTTCTCCTTTCTAAACTGATCATTGGGGTTAAAAATGAACTCTAAAGTGATAAGTCCCTTGGGTAGCTTGTTAGTTCTTAGCTGTACCACTTGGTCTCCATCTTTGTTGTTCCAATTTTCTTGATTCTTGGCTAAGAACTCGGCTTCTTCTTGCAAGAAATGGATGATTTGCTGGTCATTCTCAAATACTTGCCAGCTGACATTGTTATCCCAAGACCATTTGAAGGCCTCATAATCACGTGGATGTTTGGTTGTACCTTGTCTTGTTGAATACTTTCCACAATGTCAAAGGCTGCCCCAACTGCTGCAAGCCTGTCAGCAGCTTGATTCTCTTTCCTAGGAATGGATTTGATGCCAAAACCTTCAAAATCTTCCATGAGGTCCCACACCCTGTTCTTGTAGCATTTGAGTAGATCATTCTTGGTAGCATGCTATCCCTTGACCTGATTTACAATTAATTCACTGTCACCAAAGACTTGCAAGTTCTTTATTTTCTTCTTGATTGCCCAATGCATCCCTTGCACCAAGGCTTCATATTCAGCAGTGTTATTGGAGCATGCAAACTGGAATCTAAAAGCTGAATAGTACTTTATTCCTTGAGGTGAAACAAGCATGGCTCCACCTCCTGCACCTTGCCTACTCCTTGATCCATCAAAAAACAGCTGCCATACCTCATTGTTATCTTTGTGGTTTGGCTTGGTGATGCTAGGAATGGGCTGATTTTCTTCGTGTATGCAATAGACTCCCAGCTCAGATTCTTCCACTTCTTGATAAGGATCAAATGCATGTACCTTGTTTTCCCATTCATCCAGAGTTAGATCCGGGATGCTTCCAACCTTGGTGTCAGCCTCATCGGTGCTTGGGTGGTCTTCTTGATCAAATGCTGAGCAATTGGCATTAATCTGACTTGGAGTGTAAGGCTCAATATGGAAGTTTGCAATAGGTTCTGACCTAATTGTAGCCTTAGTTCCATACCTCATTCTGAATAGCATGTGTGACCAATCAGTAGACAAATATCCCCCAATCTTGGTTGTGAATCCCTTGACAAACATAGGGCAAAGAGTGGTGGAAGGTCTATGACCGATACATCTTGTAAAACAACAACATTTGGACACGCATGCAAGGTAAGGCTCAAGTTTTTAACTACTCCAACTATTGCTACCGCTTGTCCCATCTAGCTTTCACTACCCCTTTGGATATTGTTTCATCTTTGGAGCCCTAGGCTGATCAGCTATTTGTTTAGGCATTACCTTGAGCTACTTGCCCCAGAGTCTATCATGCAATTGTGCACTAGCTGATTTCCAATGATCAATGAAACATAGAAGGGAGGGGTTTTCAACATTTTACCTTGCTTGTCCTCCATGATTTCCCTCAGCCGGTAGCATTCGTAAGCACTTTGTCTTGCATTTGCTGATTCGAAGTTGTCCAGGTCCTTCATGGCAGCTTTCTTGCAGATCTCTTTGGCACAGGATAGATAGGGATTCCCACATTGATATATTGACGTTTGTCTTCTTCATCGATCAATGATACTTGAATGGAGATGAAGTATCCCTCTGCTGTCCCTTGGCTTCACATTCATTCCTTGCACATGGCGCAAAGAATCGGCATTTGGGTTGGCCTAGGGGCTGTTTTTAGGTGCCCTTGCATGTTTGGAACCACATTTTGTTTCCCATTTGTGGAGTGGTAGAGGGTTGTGAATTACTTGGGGCTAATGGCTGTTTCTTCACCCAAATTTCTCCTCTTTGACCTTGTGTTGGCTGTAACACTTTGAGAGGGTATTTTATTCATGCCACAAAAATCCTCTGCTTTCAATTCACCAATGCGGTGTCATTTGGGGCTGATTGCTGTTGGAATGTTTCTTGTTGTTGGCTGCTTTCTTGACTACTCTCACCCTCCACACCAGTAGTTGTCACCATTAGTGCTTGATTCAAAGCACCATTGAAGCACATGGATTGGTTATGAGGCTCATTACATGGAAAACACCAATCATACTCTGGGCAATGTTGTTTTGTGTTGGTACCACCAGCTGCCTTAGAGGCAAATATGGCATTTGGATTATAGGGCTGAAATGGTCTATTGGCGGAGGCCTTGTTTGAGTCATATTTGCAGCAGGATTAGGTGGCCTTTGTGGTTGGTATGGCTACCTAATAGGTTGAGCTCGAGGTTGATAAGAAGGTCTAAAACCTTGGGCTTGCTGCCTCTTGAGAGTAACCAGCTCATTGCCTAGGTTTTATAATTGCTTCATGACTTCTTGAAGCTCATTTGGGGCACTTGGAGATGAAGTGGAAGCTTCATTTGAACTCTGATTTCTAGGAGTGGGAGAAGGAGCCAAATTAGGTGCTTGACTAGTGTTTGGACTCTCTAAACTTGGAAACATTGGCATGGGAGGTCTAGGGGCAAGTTTGCTAGCTTGGATCAGACAATTTTCAGCCCTAATGGCAATGCTATAAGCCATAGGGATAGTTATGCCTCCCATGGACTGAATCAACATAGAAATATCAGAATTTAGAGCTTTGAGATAGTAGAGAAAAGCACCTTCACTGTTTGGCCATTGTCATTGGAATTCTCTCCCAAGTCTTTTGAAATTTGAAGTTGAAATCGGTCAGCTGCTCATTGGGAGCTCTCTTGATGGTTGTCAGCTGCTCCAAAAGAGACAAGTTGTCTCCCTTTTCTCCAAATTGCTCATGAAGTGCTATACATAGCTGATTCCAATTTGTGATAGAACCAGCTCCAAGGCTTCTAAACCATTGCAATGCTTTACCCTTGAATGAAGATGCCAGCAACTTGACAGCCACTTGCATTTCATTGATTTCATGGATCGCACAAAGGTTAGCAATATCTTTAACATGATCACCTGGAGTAGTCTGATTTTCTCCAGTGAAGTAGGGAATGTTCTTCAAGGCTGCAATAGGGACTGGATGTTGCGCATTGAGGGAAAGTGGGCTGCTTCCTGTGAAGTTGATGTAGGGATTGTTTTGAGCCATTCTGATTGGTCTTAAAACCCTTGTTGACTGAATGAAAGGCCTACCAGGTGGAGGAGTTGAGAGAGTTCTGTTTGGTGGAGATGGAGACCTTTGAATCCTTCTTCCTCTTTGCCTTCTTCTTGGAGATAATTATAGGTATTCAAACAACACTTCTTCTTCTCCAACTCTTGACCTTGTGATTCTTCTCATAAGTTTTCAGGACTGATTGTTGAAGCCAGTTGATTCTTCCCCTTGGAGTCGCCAGATATGCAAATAATAGCTCTTTTCAAGCAAGAAAATTGCAGCAGATGCACATCAACTTTTCTGCAATAAAAATGAGACCTCTAGTGTCCCACCGGGCGTGCCAAAACTGTTGATGCAAAATCACAGCACCCCTGGATGCAAATCAGGTTTCTAAGTTGATCTTCAGGCATCCAGTGTGATTGCACAACATTGAATCCTTTCTCCAAGTGTGGGACTTGCAAGAATGAGAAAGGAATCTCCAGAGAAGGCTGGTTCCTATTCCTCTGTTCAGATGCACATGAAAAATGCAGAGGGTTCACTCAAAGTCTAATCTAATCTGCCAAGGAGACAGGGTAAGGAGATGCATAAAAATAAACCTACACTAACAGAGGTGATGCACCGAGGAATGAAGAACATCTATCTTGCCAATAAACACAGACCATTCAAATGTGATGCAAGATCATGCACAGATAACAAAATTCGCAGTGAAAGATCAGAAGGATGCAAATGAACACAGAGAGGGTTGAGAATCATCCACAGACATGCATTACTTGCTCCAAAGATTGATACAATACACTACAAAATGCCAAGAGGTAGAGTCGCATTACAGTTTCAAATGGGAGGTTCGAACTCCACAAATTCGCCTGATAAAGAGAAGAAGGGAGGAGAAAAACAGGAAATGTTCGACCTTTTTAAAGAAGCTCCTCCTTACAATATATACTAAGAATGAGAGAGGAAAGAGAGAGGAAAGTCAAATCTACCACAACCACTTCTGGATACATTTAACTCATCTCATTATGGCAGAAACGGTGGACCACGGCAAACGCGACCGTCTCTGCTTGCATTAAAGCTGGTTGTTGAACGCCAGTTCTGGGCATTATCACGCGTCAGAGCCGTTTCTCAATTTCCTCTCTCCAAACTGAACCAAAATTCAGATTGACCCCGAATTGCATAGAGCATTTCACCATCTTTTCATTGATATAAAGAATGTGCAAATCCGAGCTCTAGATCAAAAGATATGGAGATCTCAAGATTTAGGGCACAAACAGGAGAAAATGTGTTTTGAAACTTTTCCCACGCACTTCGCCACCCTGGATGATACGTGTCAAGTGCTGATTGGGTGCGTGATTCTCTCTCCTCTGCTCACCCGTAGGTTTTCTTTGAAAACTTTGACCTTTTTTGTGATTTTCCACTTTTCCCGCTCCCTGCCACTGAGGACGCGTGGCATGCATTGATTGGAGGACAGGGGCGCGGGGTCTTCTTTTACTTTTAGCTTTTTGGCTGAAACTTGGCCAAATTTTCTAACTCCTCCCCGAGCTCTACGCTTCCTTGTTCCATTGGACACGTGTCCAATTCCTATTGGCTCGGGCCAGCACTTCAAACCTCTCTCTTTGAACTTTGGACATTTTTCCTTGTGACACGTGGCGTTACCTGATTCGTCCTCGGCCTGCCTGCATTTTCGTGTCCCACGTCCCTCCTGTCCCACTGTCCCAAGGTCTTTATCAGGACAAAAACTTCCGATCCGCCCGATTCGGGCTTCTCTGTCCCTCTTTCGGCCGATGACGCGTGGCGTAATGTGATTGGCTCTCGGTTCCTTCGGCTATCCGCGTCTCACACGTACTTTTGGCCCGGATGTCCCTGTATGAAAGTCCTCTGTTTCGGCCGAACTGGCCGGTTCGCGTCCTTCGCGTTCTCACGGCCCAAATGTCCCAACTGTGCCACTCAGCAGTTAGTCGATTTTCTTCTCCTTCGGCTGAACCGGCTTTCCGCGTCTCTCGCGTCCCTCTGTCCTGGCTGTCCCTTTGCTCTCTGAGACTCCCTGGTGGTCTTTCGGCTGATTCGCTCCCATATGTCCCAACTGTTCCAAGGGCCGCCTGGACCAGGACTTAGCCAATTTTCATGATTTTTTCTGCCCCAAGCTTGTTTTTAGCATTTCTTCCATTTCTTAGAACTTGCTCTTTTCTTCTTGGACAAGAGGGTTGGAAAGAGGCTGAGGGGACCCCAGAAACATGATTTTGGGCCCTGAATCAATCTGTTATCAAAATTACCTTGGGGGGGGGGGATTTTTGACAACAATACCTCCAAAACAAAAATGAGGAAATAAGTCAAAAGAATGAATAAAATCTTTCCATAAAGAAGTTTAGGGTTAGTTTGAATCCCTTAGATCCAATGGCCCGATTCAATCCATCCAATGGCTAAAAATCATCCCTACAAAAGTTAGGTGAGAAGTAGGTGGGAATAATTTTTAAATGAAATGCATGGGTCAACTTTGAATGGGGCCACTTAAGTGGTGTAGGAAGTGAAATTTATTTGGTAATCCATAATGTTTAGTTAGTGACTCTTAAAATAAAAGGCCCATGACCTTGTGTTTAATTGAATCAAGTTTACCCTTAGTAATTAGACAACATTTATAATTATGGATTAAATTTATTTGTATTTGTTTCCATGGGAGGGCAAAGTAAGACTTAGCCCTAGAATGATAAATTAATAAATGACACTAGGACCATGTTACTAAATTAAATAAAGATTGTAATTAGGGAATTTTAAACTCGAATTGAAGTTTAAATAATATTAATTAAATGTTAATTAAATCGAATAAAATGTTAGCCGACGAATTAACTAAACCTAGTTGGAGGTTACCCCATTGTAGCCGATTTTATTTATTTTTAAATATTCCGTACATATTTCCAATTTAACTTTTGGGTTGTCTTGGGTTTTGTGTAGGAAATTTGTGGGCGTTACATCCCAGACATCCACTCGGGCGCTAAGTAACCCCTTGTTCCTCGTATAAACATCTCTTCGTGGCTGAAAGCCATGCCCGCTATCTTCGTCAGACCAAGCCTTGCAACTTTGGGGTTGAAATGTGAATCTAGGAGGATGTTTTTGGGATTTATGCCTTGTTCCTCATATAAACATCTCTTCGTGGCTGAAATCCATGCTCACTATCTTTGTCGGACCAAGCACAACGGCCTACTTCTTCACATTCATCCCGCTTTTGCACATTACAATCGTTAATTCTGCAACTTTGGGGTTGAAATGTGAATCTAGGAGGATGTTTTCGGGCTTTATGTCGTAGTGAACGATTTCCTTTTGGTGCAGATAAGTGACCCCTTTTGCAGTCCCCAAAGCTACATAGAAATAGGGTTTCTAGGCTAAGACTTTGTATTGCACTTTCTGAATCCATAGAGTCGATGGGCATGTAGTTGTACATTAGCAGGTACTCCGACCGCTCCAAACAAAATCCTTGCAGTTAGATTCTCATTTTTTAGTGTCCCCATCATGCTCAATTCCTTCCGAAACTTCTTTCATTGCTCTTAGAGATCTCGATTCTTTTCACGGCCACCATGGTTTTATCGCCCAATGATCCTTTGAATATAGAGGTGAATGTGTTGCCTCCCAATTTTTTCTTGAAGTTCTTCATTGCAATCATGCGATGAAAACAACAAGACAACCAGATCAGGGTAGCCTAGAAAAGCTGTTAGAATTTGACACATAACAACAAGTGCATCCTCAAAGGTGGACGCCTCCGTCGAATTACATGGGTAGAAAAACATATAATCATCCCCCACTTCAAGTGGGCTGAGCGCAAGTTGCCAGTACGTTTTGTACCGGCAACTTCAAAAGATTTTGAATCTCAAAGTTGAATGCAAACGAATAGTTTGTACCAACTATACCATTATACACATAAATGCTAAAAATGAATCCGATTTATATATATTTCGATTTACATCGAAAACTAGAAAATATAGAAAGTGCTGGCAAGATAAGGGCTTTTAAGTGGTCGTTTAAGGCATCCGGATCGAGGATTAAGAGGCATTAGTTATACTGGGCACTATCAATTTGCATATAATGGTAGTGATGTTTTTATCTCTAATTAGTTAAATCATATTTTTGGACCACAATCGCTATATAACGATAAGAAAAAATATAAATCTGGTCAACGACAGCTACATACAAACAATTGCGATAAAATCATTATAATGACAGATGCATGCAAACGACAAACATTGTCCACTCAAAAGCACTCATTTCATTCTTATCTTTTCATGAAAGATTTCTTTACCGACAAGATGATCAAATACCTACCACTCATAAAGATAATGTAGACTAGACATGACAACGGTGATAAGGTACCTTATCACCGTTATGTCTAGTCTAGTCTACATTTTCCATACGGTGATAAATATAAATCTGATCAACAACAGCTGCATACAAACAATTGAGATAAAATCATTATAATGACAGATGCATGAAAACGGCAAACATTGTCCACACAAAAGCACTCATTTCATTCTTATCTTTTCATGAAAGATTTCTTTACCGACAAGATGATCAAATACCACCAAAAAAATTAATGTAGACATGACAACGGTGATAAGGTACCCATACAAAGATTGGCCCGCTCCTCAAATGGAAAACGACGACGTGGTGGAATGACATTTGTTTTACTCCTCCCAAACAAAAAAGATCGCATCCGAGTCCCCATTTTATTGTGGAAATTACAGCGATATGACCATCACGTTCTGTGCTAAATAAAACTACTGCACAGTGAGTGGTTTTGATCAACTTGTAAGGTATCCATTGCAGGGAAAATGTGGTCTTCAAAGTGTAAGCAGTAGTAGTCACAGTTTTAAGGCATTTTAGACGTCAATATACAGCGCAGTCAAGATTTTCTCTTTTTATGTCTTTTCTTGAAAGATTCCTTTGGACAAGTTGATCAATACCACTCAAAAACATAATGTATGCACTAGGTGTCACATGTTGACGATTAGTAGGTGAATGATTTTTTAAAGATATGTATTAATTGTAATTTGAATTATCAGTTACATGTGACAAATGTAATGGAGACATTGGTAGGGATGTGTTGAAGAACTAAAAATTGGAGGAGCAAAATATTGTAAGAGGAAAAGGGGTGGTGAAGACGAGATTTGAGAGAGGATAAGTTTCAAGATGGGGGAATCTTGGTAGAACGAATGCAAAACTCTTATTTCTTCCGATAAAACACATACGAACATCCCATCTTGAGTCAAAGTAATAGTAGAATTTGATAACAAAAAAACATGGCATGGCGTGTGGTTAAATGCGTCATCTTTATAGGCCATTATCTTAGGCCATGCTCCACAATTGCCTATGCAACAACCATTATCAACACTAAGAGTTATGCTCATGGATTTGTATTCGACATCACCTCCTCAACATTCAAGGTTCTTAACACTCATTAAATTTGAAGCAATGTAATGTATATAATATTACATCTATTATTTAGAAATTTTCACGTTATAGGGCCTTGCAGTATGAGGGAGTGGTGAAAAAGGATGAGAGATGACCAAGTGTATGTGTATTATCATAAATATTGTAACAAACTTATCGATATAGTAAATGCACCAACTACTAATTCATTAAATATTATTTTGTAACATCATATACATGTTTTCTATATCTTGCAAGGTTTTAATGCCCACCACACTTTTTAAACTTCACCGGGCATCTATAAATGTTATCATTAAGGTTTGAACATGTGACCTGTCACTTCTCTTATTATTTTCTTGTTTCTCAGTCAAAGACATGAATTTTAGTGGTATAGTAAGGGTTTTCATTTTTTATATTAATTCAAATTAAGCATACTAATCGTCGATTCATTAAATGTTATTTTCTATTTTATTTTGTGTGTGTGTGTGTGTGTGTGTGTGTGAGAGAGAGAGAGAGAGAGAGAGAGAGAGAGAGAGAGAGAGAGAGAGAGAGAGAGAGAGAGAGAGAGAGAGAGAGAGAGAGAGCATAGTTGATTTTAGCAACATAGATGTATAGTTGATAATTATCATCGTTATAGTCTAAGAAAATTCTATAATATATCTTGTGAAGACTCTAATCTAAATATGATTATGTTAATATTATGAATTTTATGCATTTATCGAAAGGGTTGCGGCTATTAATATGACATATTGTCTTTCAAATATGATATTAGAAAAAAAGACTATGATGTAATTTTTTAGAATTGTGCCCTATATTATATTTCTAATGATGCCTCTCACACGCTTAATAACGTGCACACAATACTAGTGGTGTCAAAAGGAATCCGACAAATGAAGTCAAGGGAGATGGTCATCCTAATTGAAATCAACCAATAGCTTAAATCCTTCCACCATCTATCAAATACCACATATGAGCATAACCCTCAAGACAATACATTAACCAATCATGGGAGATCAAGTTACAAACACATCAAATAAAAATAGTATATTGATAATAAACTAATGCATGTTTCTACAAACCAATGATAAAAAATAAGGAAAATTGTATATTGAGTAAAATATTTATGTAAGCATTACTGACACTACATTTCCTTCATTGTTAGGCCTATAATTTTGATATTCATTATTTTTAATGAAATTTCTATTGTTGTTTTTTAGTGATATCTATATTTCTCATCTATGATGGAGTTTGATACAAAATTCATAACAATTATTTTTTACTATTTGGTATGTTCTCTATTTTTTGGTGCAAGTTTTGTTGATTTTTTCTTACTATTGGCTCTTTTAGAAGTCGGGTCCAACCATTCAAGGTAGGTAAACATTATTTTTCTTCTTTATCACTTAAATTGAAGAAGATCACATAGTTTTCCTACTTTTGGCAATGAAATGTGATGGTGATTTCATCCCTGCTAAATTAGTTTCCTCTACAAAATATGTATATACAATACATTACCTTTATACCTTGGAGTCTTACAACCACTTTGAGTACATCATTACAATATTCACCTTTTATCAAACAAAGTTTTCAATCACCTTGTTTTTTGCATCATGACTCACAGTGAAATTTTTGTGGAAATTGAACCCATTGTCGCGTATCATATAGAACCATACATGCCCAGTCCCATCAATGCAAATTGTGCTATTTTTTATCAAGAGGATTTTCCAAGCATTCAAGAAGTAGATACTTAGATTGAAGGTATCCTAGATTCAACACTTGATGAATGGAGAACTGTGTATCATAGTTTTGATCTTTATCAACAAGTTGAAGAAGTTGGTCTCAACATCTATTTCTTACAAGAAGAAGGTTTTACTATTCTTGACATTGTGAAGTCAGAGGATGAACAAGACAATGGCCTATGGAAATTGTTTTTTTATGGTTCAAGAAGAAGACAAGGAGTACGAGGAGGTGTAATTATTCTATATCTTACTGGTATGATATATTACTCTTCTTTCAGAGTTCAATTCAATTTTTCTAATAACTCAACAAAGTATGAAACTCTCATACAAGGTCTCCAATGGGAAAGAATGAAGAAAATTAGAAAACTACAAACCTTTGGGGATAGCGAGCTAGTCGTGAACCAGGTTAGGGGACTGAATGAGGTTAAGAATCGTCAACTTGGAGCTTATAAGCATAGGGTATGGGACCTCATTGAGGATTTTTAATCCTTCATTATCCATGCCATACCATGGGAGGAAAAAAAACATGCAAACATATTAGCCGCATGATAGGAGAAAGATCTGATGTTGCTGAAGAAGTCAAAATAGGAAAGGGGCATATGCATGTCAAATTAGTGCTGAGACTTGTGGTACCTAGGAATAAAATCAATTGGAAAATATTGGAGAAAGATCAACAGATCATCAAATTCATCCAAGAAGAGGTTGAATTTTCTTCAAGGAATCAAAATAGGTTAAAGCAACAATATGGAGACCAAATTGTCCAACTAAGGACAAATAAGTTTTCTGAAGGATTAGTCACTTTGGAATCCATTTTCATCCCATATTAATAGATGAGAAATGAAATGAAAAACATGATAGTCAAGGATAAGGATTACGATATCATTTCGATTGACAGGAACAAGCCACTCAGAATTGGCAAGGTATGCACTCTCCAAGAAAAAACATGATTTTGTGGAACTATGTCAAGAGTTAGCAGACGTCCTTACATGGAACTATAAATATCTTCAGGGTTTTGGCACAACACACTATCGAGTTGGATCCCACGGCTAAGCCTATCAGAAAAAATAGAGGCTTGTCAATCCACGGGTTGAGCCTCTCATGAAAAAGGAACTGAACATGTTGATCGAAGCAAGTATCATATTCCCCATAAAACATTCAACATGGGTTGAAACTTTGATTTTAGTGTAGAAAATAAATGGAGAAATCAAACTATGTGTTGATTTCAAAGACCTGAATAAGGCATCCTTAAAATATCACTATCCGTTGCCTTCTATGGAGTAAATTCCTCATATGGTAACAAGTTTGGAAAGGTTCACTTTACTAGATGGCTATTGAGGATACAAACAGATCATAGTGAAGGAGGAAGATCAGTTCAAAGCCACCTTCACTAATAAATGGGGAACATATGCCTACTGAAAAAGACCTTTTAGTTTGTCTAATGTTAGAGCTATCACATCCCTCATTTTTGGATTTGGAAATTCAATACTTAGTTAATCTGGATGATTAAAATGACATGCTTAATCTAGAAAAATTATTGTTATGATCATTTTTAATGATGAAATTGACATGCTTATTATCATTATGTGGAATTTTGATGATATGGACTAACTACCATTTTTGTTGACATGAGGTGAATGTAGGATCATGTACACCCTCATTAAAAAGGAAAGGAATGACATCATCCGAGAGAAGTTGGAAGCTCATGATATCAAACTTGAAACAACAAAGGTAATTGAGAACCAACACACACCATGAGAAGGGGGTAGCCTTTAGTTACTATTGTGATACATGAATTCTTTATGTTATCTTATATTTAATCTATCCGTTGATATTGATAGACAATGAGCGGATCACACCGATATCGCTAAATTCCACCGGCATAACCAAACCATCATACATTATTATTTAACAATGTTGTGAGTAATTGGTTTATTTATATTTATAATAAATTATACTAATTAAATGTAATTTTGAAAATGTAACAAAATAGTTGGAACATGTTGTGTGTTATGATCATTTGTTTGAACAACACTGAATGGCTAACAATTAAATTACTCCTCGTTGTTCTCGTTGACTTTGTTGTATAGCGAGAAAAAGGCCTAATCTAGCATTGAGTTTTGTTTTACCAAGGTGCATGTGAGATAAGTTACAAGTATATATTATAATTAAATCCTAGTGATATTATGATTTGAATTCTTTACAGCGAATTGATTTTCATTAAATAAAATTTAGTCTTAATGCTAAGTAATTAAGAGATAAACATTACTTAAATTTTTTATTGAAAAATTCACACAAATAAATTAGAGGAAAATATTTATTAATTTTTTGGATACGTGAATGAGAGGGAGATAAGTATGAGTTAGTGGTTAAAGGGAAATTCATGAAAATGAATTAAAAGATGGATATTTGATTAAACATGAGGGATACATGGGAAAAGTAAAAGAGAAGGAAATAAATATGGGAGTTAAGTCAACTTATGTGGAAACGTGGGAAGGAGAGGAGGTAAAACAATAGATGTGGAGAAAATGGAGGAAACAATTGAGAGGAAAGGAGCTATTTCACATGGTTTTCTCTTAGTATGCATATACATGTTTTTGGTTGGAACAAGAAGAATTGGAGCTTGGGTATTTTGGAAAATTTGATTTGGAAGTGTTTACAGGAAAAGGTTTACTATGGTTATCTTATTATAATTAAAATTTGAAGATATGAAATGTTGTTTTGATTAAATAGAATGCATAGAAAATATCTATTTATAGGATTATGTTTTAAAGATAAATTTGTGAAGTTTTCTTCCCTTTCAGGTCTACATTTGAATGTGATTTTAGATTGCTATGCTTCTAAAGCATTATTTCACTGATAAAGTTTATTAGCTGAAGGAAATCATTTACCCATTAGGGCCTACACGTTTTTGGCATTTTAAATGTGAAAAAAACCCAAATCTAGTCATGCATGTTTTTGGAATTTTAAATGTGAAAAATGGTATGCATTTTTGGTATTTTAAATGTGCAAAATGCCTAGTTCATCCTGCACATTTTTGCAATGTTAAAAGTGAAAAATGGTCTACATTTTTGGTGTTTTAAGTTAGTAAAATACTCATCACGGTCTGTATGTTTTGGTATTTTCAAATGTGAAAACTAGTATGTGTTTTTTGTATTTTAAATGTAAAAAAATGGTCTGCGCATTTGTAGTTTTTAGTGTGAAAAACACCCAAATTTGGGCATGCACGTTTTTGGTGCTTTTAGTGTGTAAAATACCCTTGTGGGCCTCCACGTTTTTGTCGATTTTAAAATGTGTAAAATACCCAAATATGGGTTTGCTTATTCAGATTTTTGAGCTGTGATATGTCTGCATTCGAATCATTTTTTATCCTATTTTAATGATGCTCTTTTAATGTTTCGAATTTTGCATAAACATTTCAAGGAAAGAAAAAAATTTAGTATTTTTGAGTAGTTGTTTGTTAACAGAATAATATAGGAAATACCCATTACTGGGTTGCATAAATTTGTTTTAAAATAAGGTTATATTCAAGAATTTTTTTTGGTTAGTCTATACCCAAATTTGGGTGTTCTCATTTTGATATATTGGTTGTGTTATGTTGCATTGAATTCAAACATTTTCAAGAGTTTTAAATTTTCTCTTTCAATAAAATATGTATAAATATATGAGTTGTTTACAAGAGGTCGATATGATAGTCTTTATGGGCGACCTAACTTATATGTCGAATTGTATTTTTATTAAATCAACATTGTTCTGAGTCTACACTTTTAGCATCATTCAGATGACATTAATGACTATTTTTGGGTCGATTGTATTTCCCACATGCAAAAGGAAAATTGTATATTTAAACTAAATAGATGTTCTTTGTCAATTTGGTCACATACCTATTTTTGGGACAGTATGAAACTAGTTATTTTAGTGGGAACTTAAACTCATTCTGAAATTGTAAATGGAGAGAAAAAAGTGACTGAAATATTTAGGGAATGGAAATAAATCATTTTTGGGTTAAGAAATGGATTATTATTTTTAAATACAGTGAAAGATAAGTGAATACTTGAAATGGAAGGTTGTGCCAAATGACTGTTGTAAAAATATAATTTCTTGAGCTATTACTAAACTTTACCTTGGGATAAAATAATTACAATGCTTCATTATTATCGTTGTTTTGATGATTTGACCATGAGGTTAAAATATGATGTTTGATGCTATCATCTATATATAGAGAGAGAGAGAGATTTATGTTATCATGCTCATAAAGCAAGCTATAATCATGATAACATAAGTCCTCAACTTATTACAACACATTAAAGAAATCTAAATGATAGTTAAAAAGATAAAACAACATATGAAGGTTTTGGGGAAAAATAGATTGTTATTTATTTGTTGTTAATTTAATTTAATTTGAATTAATTAAATTTGATTGTAGAGTAACTACTATAAAAATGATTTATAAATGCTAATATACAATATGACACTAGCAACAAAGCATGTACAATGTAAAACCCTAAGGAAAGGAGGGAGATAAGATGACTTAGCTGATATCTGCGTAATTTGGGTAGGGTAAAGTGTTGAATAAGATGGGAAGAGTGTCATAAATGATCTCTAAAAATTATGGGGTTTAGGAACAATGCCGGACAAGGGCACCTTGTCACTAGTGACTGGATATGGGTGCATGAGACTGTGTAAATTCTCAAGACCTGGTTTATCTTTGTGTCACAAGGGTTTCATAGTTGTTCCCTATTGATCACCTGATATTCACTCCTTGATTTCTGAAGATACCTGTAACCTGCAAAAGATAAGCTCACCTGCACATACCCACAAACAACATCAAACCCAAAAAGGAAAATGCAAAATGGGGAGTTGGAATGACCCCGATGGCCACCCCGAGAGTGAATTTACAACCGAGCGTTGCACTACATCTCAGACTCCATGTAGTTATTTTGTGTGTGTAACAAAATGATGCCCTAGGGTGCCCTTGTGCAAGTCATACTTGATAGTGGGATGTAACTAGAATGTAGCGACGTAATAGTATGTGTGGATGGAATAGAATAGATCTCCCCTTGCTATGCTATGTATGTAGAAATATTTAGCCCTTGTCCCTTGAATGGATGCTAGATAGATTACTTTGGAGTGCTTTAATTTCTTTGGAATGTAAGCTTAGGTGATTTTCGTAATGCTTAGCATTTGATCCCTCATTTTGAAAACATAACTATGTATTTATATGATTCCCTTATTTGAATTACGTAATTGACAACTTGAAGGCCGACCCATAAGTAAAATGGATTCCCAAAATATAAAAGAGACCCCCAAAAGAGAGAGTAAGGTAAGAAAGGGTCAGGGGTGCCCATGAGGGACAAGAACGCTTGGGAGAAACTGTCATGTCTTAGCACTGATGCCTGATGCCATTAAAGATACATAAGTTAAGTTCTGACTAGGCCGTAGGGTGTGCAAAACTAAAGAGAAAGTAAGAAACCAAGAAAAGAGGCCAAAAATAGTTGTCAACAACTAGTTTTCTTACATAGAAATCATGGAAATGTTAGCATTCTTTTAGGACCTAGAAATTTACCAAAGTGTTTGATTTTGTGTCTACATTTTCCCCCAATTTATGTTGCTGAGAGAATACTCGATAACATAAAGTAGATAAAAGATGCGTACCTTATGACCCTATAGAATTTGTGGTGAATAGTGTGCCAAGTGAACAAGTGATGCATGGAATGATTGCAAAGTGAAGCGTGGAGTCTAGGAAAGGAAAGTAACCAGAGGGGTGAAGTGTATACATTGCTTGTACCTATTGTTGCGCTTATATTTTTTGTTGTAGGATGCTTCTTGTTGCATATTAAGGACAAACCTACAAAAGAAGATGAAAATAGTAGTCAAAGTCATATATATGAAAAATATGAGAAAAGTATGTAAAAGTGTGTAAAAGTAGTAATAAAGGAAAGTGTGCACTTGATGTAAAAGAGTGTAAAGGGTAGAAAGGTGTCCTGAAATGTTGTGAAGAGAGAGTTTCTTGAGCGATCTCATGCCAAGTGTGAGTTTTTTTGGCGATCTCTAGCCAAGTGGAATTTTTTTGTGCGATCTCACACTAAGAGAAAGTTTTTTGGGCGATCTCATGTCAAAGAGAAAGTGTTGGGGAGATAGGTCTAGTTTTAATCTCATTCCATGAATTAACCCAATAAGCACTACTATAGATAGTGCATATCGATTTAGTTCCAATTGTCCTGATTGTATTGGTTGTTTTGATTGAAGGAGATAGAATGCATTTTGTAACTAAAGGTATGTGCCTATAATTGTAAAATTTCTCTGTGAACTGATTTAGAATGTGTTGTACTGAGAAAATGATTGTATCTACCCCCAGGACATTAATGCCTAGGCACTTCTATCTAATGTTGGGCACTGGTGTCTGCTTTGTGATTCTTAACCAAGTTTGATTCTGGGTCATTCTGTGATTGTGTTCATGTTCCTTTTATATAATGTGATGATCTGAACTATATATCTGAGATGCTATAGGGGTGTTTTTTCACCCAATGTATGCCTCCCCTTGTTTGGGGTGCATATGATGATAGAAGGGGAATGATGACCAAAGGAGAGGACCGAATATTGTGCAAAAATGGATACCTACTGGGGGTAGGGGATGTACATGGTAGAAACCAAGGCACATGTAAAAAAAAGTGGGCTAGTACAAGTGTTAGTAGTAAAAGTAGCTAGTATGCAAAGGAAAACAATGTAACAAGCAAGTTTTTAGACAAGATAGACCATGAAAAGTGAGTTTCAAATATGGGACATCACTCAAAATGTCACAAGACTCAGGGATGAAGTGGAGAAAAACATATAATGAGCATACAAGACATATGGCATAGCCCTCAAATAATAACATAGAATAACAAATAGTAGCAAGAAAAATGTATCAAATAACCATGGTTATATATAGTCCTGCAAAGTAAATGCTACACATGAAGCACTTGTTAGCATGTTAGGAAGATAAATAGTATGTCAAAGCATGTATATATCAATGAAAATCAAGTGGTAGTAGAAATAAGTATTAAATGATGAATAAATAGAACCCGTAGTGTGTAGAATGATAGTAATAGATATAGATGCACCCAGGAGCCTCGATGGGACTAGTAAAAGGTATAGTGCCAAGCACCATTGCAGTGGGTAAGAACTTGTAAGAGATCTGCATTCACCACAAAATACCAAGTGAACATTCATCTATGTATATAAAATGACAATGAAATCTTAAGAATCCATCTAGCATGGAAAACAAAGTGAAACATGTAAATAGATTAATTTTAGCAAGAGTAGATGCAACCAAGATATGAAAATGTAATGCCTAGGTGTGATGGAATGATATGTAAAGTGTGAAGATGATAGGAGGGAATTGCATGGAAAACACAAAGCAAAGAGATACCTAAGATCATGTCACAACCTTTGATTGAAGATGTGACAGTGAATGGTATAAGCATGGTAAGAGGCCCAACTATGATGGAAATCTTGACATAGCCAAAAGACTTAGGGATTGGAAATGTGGCATTAGATATTGGATAATTGATAGATAGGATGAGTGCAATAGAAAACACATTGGTAGGACCCAATGGATAGATCATAGTGTTATTTACAGTATATGAACCAATAGAAGAATTGATTTCAAGGAATCATAAGTAAATGTAGCATGATAATCATGATATAAAAATTCAATGACTAGTGGTGAGGCATCAACAAAAGCAATAAGGAAGTTAAGGGGCCCCAATGAAGGATGTGGCATAGCTCAATATGTAGAATTAGCAGAAGAATCCAGAGCTTTCTTGTCATGCTTGGGAAAAGGGTCGTTAAATATTTTTATCTTTTTATTATCATTGACTAGCGTAGAAGTGGATGGCTCAAGGAGCTTGAGTGAATTATTTTCAATAAGATGCTTAATCTTAAAACAATTATCAATAGAGTTTCTAATGCATTGGTTATAATCACATTGTGTATTTTCATCATAATTCTGGCCACGGGGTGAGAGGGATCAAGATTAAGAGGTAGTGGAGGAGTAATAAGATTTCTTTTGATAAGTTGTGGTAATAGAAACGAGGTGCATAGGGAAATTTGGTAAAAATATAATGCAAAGTTTGCACTTGAAGATTTTCAGGTGGAGAGATGGAATTATAGTTGAATTTTCTTTAGTGGGCTTAGGATATGGATTGAAAGTAGTTTTAGCTTGAAACCAATTAGAAGATGATGATGAAGTATTGTCATAGTATTTCAATTCACCCATAGATAAGAGTTTTATTTCATGCATTTTGAGTGTATGACATAATTGATCAAAGGATGGAGATGTTTCAAATATAACACTCTCTTAAAGTGGTAGTAAGAGGATTTGAACAAAAATATCTTGCAATTCAACACCAATAATTACATTAGTCATCTTAGCAAGGTTGTTCTTGTAATGCAACACATATTCTGCTAGATGCTCATTAGATCCTTTTTTGATTTGAGAAAGTTGTGCATAAGATATCTTGGTTCTAATATTGATTGAAAAGTGAGAAAGGAAAACATCGGCTAAATGTGTAAAAGAAGTTACCAAATGAATAGGTAGATCATAAAACCAATGTATGGTGTAATCTTGTAGACTTCTCAGAAATATATTAGCTAGCAATATATGATCATATGTATAGTCAAGGCATGCCACATGAAAATATCGAGAGATGCTCTTGAGGGTCACCATGGCCATTGAAGGTGGGAAAATTAGGTGTGATGAAGTTAGGAGGAAGTGGATAACCAAAAATAACGGGTGTGAAAGGGGTATGCAGGAGTAATGAGGAATCAAGAGATGGAGAGGAGCTTACTGCAACTGACGGATTTGAGCTTCTAGGTCTTGGTATAAGGAGGCTAGGTCTTGAGATACAGAATAGGATACTTTCCATGTGTGAGAAATAAGAGGTGGGATTAAATGGTAAGTAGGATTAGGAATAGAGGTAGGAATGGTAGAGGTATGCATAAGGGTAGAATTGAGAGGTTGCGTAGAAATAGGAATGGAAGTAGTATTAGATGCATGAGAATTGAGCTCAGCTAGGTTGGTGGCTTCCTCACGAGAAATGAATAAGAGAAGATGTACTTCTTGTGGATGTTAAAAAATATTGGCTTGGATATCATGAAGGTATTCATCAGTAAAGGGTTCATACGTTTCAGCCATGGTAGAAAGATCACAAGAATTCGAGAAGCAAGGTTGGATTCGAGTGAGCAGGTTCATCAAATGATTTAATTAAATATAATTATAGAGTAACTACTGTAAAAAATGTTGTATAAATTCTAATATATAGTATGAAATGATAAAAAAAGTATGTACAATGTAAAATCCTAAGAAAAGGAGGGAGATAAGATGATTTAGATGATATCTATGCAATATGGAAGTGATTTGGGCATGGTAAAGTGATGAACATGATGGGAAGAGTGTTGTAAATGCTCTATGTAAATTTTGGGGTTTAGGAATAATGCCAGACAGGGACACCTACAGAAGTACAGGGGATTTTTGGCGCTAGTGACTGGATTTGGGCTCCCATGACTGTGTAAATGCTTAAGACCTATTTTTTCTCTGTCCCAAGGGTTGTACATTTGTTCCTTATTGATCACCTAATATTTTCTCCTTGATTTTTGAAGGTACTTGTAACCTACTAAAGAGAAGCTCACCCGCACATAGACACAAACCAAATCAAACACAGAAGGGAAAATATAAAATGGGGAGTCAGAATGACCCGACGGTCACCTTAAGAGTGAACTTACGACCGAGCACTGCACTATATCTCAAACTCCAAGTAGATCTTGTGTATGTGTGTAGAAATGATGCGCTAGGGTGCCCTTGTGTAAGTTACACTTGATATCATGCTATAGCTAGAATTTAGCAATGTAATAGTATGTGTGGATGGAATAGAATAGAATTCCCCTTCCTATGTAGTGTATGTAGAAATATGTAGCTCTTGTCCCTTGAATAGATGCTAGATGGATGCCTTTGGAGTGCTTTAGTGTCTTTGGAATGCAAACTTAGGTGATGATAGTAATGCTTAGTACTTAGTCCCTCATTTTGAAAATATAATTTTGTATTTATATTATTCCCTTGTTTGAATGTTGTAATTAACAATTGGAAGGCCGACCCATAAGTGAAAAACATGCCCAAAAGATAAAAGATATCTAAAAAGAGCGAGTAAGGTAAGAAAGGGTCAAGGGCACCGAAAGGGACATGAACGCCTAGGTGCTATTTTTTAAAGCCATAAAAGATAAATAAGTTAAGTTATGACTGGGTTGTAGGGTGTGCAAGACCAAAGAAAAAACAAGAAAACAAGAAGAGAGGCCAAAGATAGTTGTCAACCACTAGTTTTCTTGCTTATGAATCATGTAAATGCTAGCATGCTCTTATGACCTAGAAATGTACCCAAGTGCATGATTATTTTTCTACAGTTTTTTTTGCATTGTTAAACACGATAAGGAATGTTGTTAAACATTAAATAGGAAATGAAATCCTTAAGCTTATGTATGTATGCTAGTACATTGTGAAAAATGTGCAATCATACATACATATGCTTACAGAGGGAAGTTTTCCTATGTTTATAAGAATTTTGAAACATGATTAGATGGCTATTTTTTATTTGTGATTATGAAATCATAGAATCTTGTAAATGTTTTAATGGAATGTTTTGGATGACATACGTTTTTATGAAGTTCTATACGAGATAGTTGTGTCGTGAAAGGATGAAAAATCATATTTTTTTGTGTAAACTATATGATTAGATTACATTATCATAGCTGGAAAAATTTATCCAAAGTAATGTATCTAGTTATATGCATTGTTAGTTAACTTATCCTTATTTTTTACTAGTCAAGAATCATTTGATGGTATTGGTTGTATACACCTAATTTTTCACACTTTTTATTTTCATACATGTTACTAACAATTTCTCTTTTCAATTTAGAGTTCGTGAATGCATCTATTTATGGGAACAGGTACCTTAATGGGATCATTCTAGGATAGGGGTATGGTTATTCATGTAACCATTTTGTTAGGGATGATACATGGAGAGAGAATGGATTTTTTCCTTATTCATGTATTTATTTTTCTCTTATCTTCTTTCTTTCCTTCACATTATTTTGACACCTTACTTTCTCATGACCACATTAATTCTTCCTTGCATTATATTTGTTTCTCATGAAACATTACACACACCACTTATCATTTCCCTCCCTAGTCGACACCATTTCATGCATGGGATTCAGTCGATGCATTTTAAAATTCCTAGTCGATGCCTTGCCCATGAATGATGACATCAATATAACTACTAAAAAATAAATTTCACACAAAGGATCATATCACAAATACATATAGGAACTCACCATTTTCTCTCCTCTTTTGTGCCAACTTACATCTTGTCACTTATCTCTTGGATTTATCGCATCTTGACTCTTGGATTGGATCTTCTTCTTGTTGGATTGGTTTTATTGCACTGAAGTGGGTCACCTATAGTGATTTAGGTTTGGATTGTTTCCCCTTATCTACCCAAAATATATTCTCTCTTTGTGTATGGTCCTTTGGGAGATATATGCATCAGCGACCTCCCCCCAAAAGATAAGTTCTATAGCTCAACTTTTCATTTAGTATAGAGTAGTCTCGTACATATTTGCTCTTCACTTTATGTTAGCTTAGTATTTTATGCACATGATAGGTTAGCATATTATATTTAGATATTTATTTTATGTTGCTCAATTTACTTTGGCTAACATAGAATTTACATGTTTATCTCTTTCTTAATCACCCATAGTGCCAATAACCCAATAGGGTTCCTTCCTCTTTTGTGACTTTGGCCCTTAGAAACCATAGGTTTTCTTGGTGTAAGGGTTACTTCCCTTTTGGTATGAGATATTAGTGGTCCATGTACCCCCTTTAATTATATTCATTGTGTATTGGTCTTAGAGTGTCTCTTACTAGTTGCTTCAATACCCTAGTTGAACGGATGATGAGAGTGCATGTTGTTTAGACACATTTTTTCCTACCATACATCTTTGGTAAACCCGACGTGAATATTTATTTTGTACCTTATGATTGAGTACATCTATTTAAAATCATCCATTTTCATTTTTATCTTGTTTCAACCCTTAAAAATCTAGAAAAAACCTAAAAATAAATTTTCCCTGATGTCATCAGCCTCTATGTCAATTTTGTATAAGGCTGATCTTGTTTGTTTTGTCCAAACTTCATCACATCTACCTTCGGCCCTTGTGTAACCCTTTTAGTATGGCCAATTTTTTCGATAGCCTATATTTTTGAGATTCTTCTGGGTCAAATCAACACTCCATCATGGAGTATCTTGGTCTGGGGCTCTCCAATTTTGATGAATACTCATTTCTAGAAATAAATCATCCAGAATCTAGTTTTCCCTTGAACTCAAATTTTATGTGATAAGAACCTATAGAAAAAAGTATAATACCGACAACAACAATGTCTTAGGTGATAAAGAGGAAGAGGATCAAATTTACGATACCTCTGATCTTCCACTTGAGATTCAAAACTTCCTTGACAATTTTCTCAAAATAAAGGAGAACCTGAATCAATAATCCACAAGCATCTTCTTGGTTTGTGTATGAACAACTTGACAATAGGGTAGATAGTGGGAAGGATACTATGGCAGGATTATTTGAGAATGCATATAGTTTTGATCCTGTTAATCTTATCCTTCAACTCATAGACAAAATGAGCCAGCAAAAACCACTACTATGGCCCAAATTCTCCAAATACAAACCAACATGGTTCAAATGGTTAACCATCCCAACCCATGATTTGGGGGAATAATGACCCCTCCCTTACCTAATAGACCTAATGGGGCACCTATTTCCCAACCTCTTATTCACAAAAAAATATTGTTGGTAGTCTAACAAGAACCTATAAAACCCTATATTACTAGCATGGATAATGGAGGCATTTCACATTCTATTTTCTTTGATGGATCAACCGATCCCACTGTACACTTCAAATATTTTATTAATATTTATAAATAATGGATCAAAGTTAACTCTTATGCTGCCACTAAGATTTTAGCAAAGAATCTTACTGGGGATGCCTTATATTGGTATCATACTTCACCCCCTAACTCCATCATGAAGCTAGAATCTTTAGTAATAGCCCTCGTTAATGAATTTGAATATAATTATTTTATTGAGAATAACATCTGATTAACTAAGATAGGAAAATTTATTATTTATTATTATGGACCTTATAGTTAATCTAAATAAAAACAATAATGGAATAACTGATATGAACTGAAATACTAATGCTAGATGATTTTTATTTGATTTTGAATGAAGTAAATTACATGAAATAGAAGGGATGAGATACTAACTTGAATATAACTTACCTTACTATGTGTTGGACTTGGACATGCTGATATATGAACTGGACTGGGTATGAAGATGTTGTTCTGGAAGCTGCAGAAGTTGGAGATTTGATTGAACTGGGGCACCTGTGAGAGAACTGGGGTACATGGGGGCACTTTGGTCTGTGTTCTGGGTGCCTTAGTCTCCATAAAGGCTTAGGATCTGGTTATGGTAGTGTTGCTACGTCTTCATTGTATCTATGTATTTGTCACACAATTGTTGTATCCTCGCTTATGTCACCAATAATATGATGTAAAGATGTACCTGTAAAACCCCATACAAAACATCAATTCCTAAAAAATAAAGATGCAAATGAAGGTGTAGGACTGACCTTAGCTACCACAATGGTGTACTTATGACTAAGCATTGCACTACATTCCAAACCAAATGTATTTTTGTGTGCTTGTGTGTGTAATTTTGTGGCTAAGGTGCCCTAGTGCCAATGACGTAGAAGTAGGGGAAATAACTAGATGTAAAAATGAAAATGGTGGATGGAATGGAATGAATACAACCCTTTCCCCTTATGCTTGTATGTTGCAAATGTAGAAGATGCCCAAATGCAGTTCCTTGCCTTAGTAGATAGTTTCCCTTGATAGTAAGATGTTTGCCAATAATGTAGTGAGTATGTTATGATTATATAGGGATCTCTTGTTTAAATTTAGACACTAGTGACCCGAAACACCAACTAACACCTAGGGGAATGAATAGGGTAATGAAAAATACCAACCTCAAGGAAATAAATTAGGACCAAGAGTTATGGAAACTAGGGCGCCTAAAATCATGGACTGGGGTGCCCCAGTTCTACTCGAGGCGTCTGAGTGTAGGACTGAAGATGAAAATCAAGAAAATTATGACACCTAAGACTCCCTAAAAGATGCCCAAAAATGTATAGACAACTGATGACTGTACCAGACACATAACAATGATGACCAACTAACTAACAACATGACAAGGGGATAGGTCACTAGTGAATAATTTTACTACACAAGATCCACATATAAAATAACATACCCAATGGTATAAATGTAATAGTAAGTGCGTGATTTTTTGAATACACTTTCCCCCACTTTATGTTGATGAGATAAAAGCTTAGTAATATAAAGTAGATAGAGATTTGTACCTAAGAAAAAGTCAGAGAATCCCATGTTGTAAAAGAATGCGCAGATGTGTAGTAGAAGTGTGCTGATAAAACAATAAAATTATGTTGAACCATGGATCAATGGGTTGATCCATGTAACACAATGAAAAAGCATAAATTTCATGATTAAATATACTAAATTAGTGTGATGATTATGATGTATGATGATTTCAAACATGATATAATGATGAGTATGTGGGTAGGGAGTGATCAATTCCCAACCCGATTGCTTGTTATACGAATGAATAACAAGAGTATTTGGGTGTCCTGGTGCCAAAGGAAGAGTGTAGGGAGAATTTTTTTATTCTACAATCTTTAACTAAATCCTCAAGATCTAGCCATTGTAGACGGACTCAGAACAAATTTTGTGGTTTTTGGATCCAAATGATTTCAATCGAATAGTTGACATTTATAGGAGTGATATAGGGAAGACATTGATGCACCCACTCCACGGTGTCACCACAATAGGATGGCTTCCAAGTTAGGTCATCTAGAAGAAAACATGAAATGAATGATGTATTCCAAGTTAGTTCATCTGGAAGCAAACAAGAATTTGTGAGAGGGCTTCCAAGTTAGGTCATCTAGAAGCAAGCATAAAATGTAGAATAACTACACAAGTTAGGTCATTTGGAAAAAGTGATGAATGTAATCTCTCAAGTTAAGTCATCTGAGAGGTCACACGTAACTCCCAAGTTAGGTCATTAGGGAGGCTAGTTGTGTTGAACTAGTATTGATTGAATGATTTTGATTTTATATAAATTTTGAATGCATTAATTGATTGATTGATGGGTTACTCATGGAGAGACTTTACACAAGTTGCCTTCAGGTTAGGTCATTAGGGGGATGATGAAATATCACATTAGAAAAATTGTATGTTTGTTTCCCCCAGATTAGGTCATTAGGGGGGTTTAATGGTAAATTTTTACACAGTGAATTAGTAAATGTTTGGAAAATGGTAAGTTGGTAGGTTTGACTAATTTTGTGTACTGTAATGGGGATTATAGGATGACCCCAATGATATCCCCCTTTTAGCGAAAGGGGAAGTGATCAAAAGAATGAACATTAAGCCGAAAGTAAGCATGAAATAGATAGAAAATGGTAAAAAATCGCTAAAACATGTGTAAAGTGAATGGAAGACAATGTAGAAAAGAGGTAACATGTGAAAAATGTGTTCAATACAGTGGTAGGAGAAATTCTAAAAATAATTTTAAAAATAGGGTGTAAATCGGAGTAGAAACACTCAAGACATAGCAAAAATGATGTAGTGTGTATTAGCTGTGGAAATAGACGCGAAATAATGACTATAGTAAAGTAAGTGATGAAAAAGTAGATATAAGTAGTGAAGTGAAAAAGTGTTGAGTCACTTCATTTTTTTTATACGTGATTGTGAGAGTGAGCACAAAGTGGGTGAAAATACCACAAGTGAGAGCAATGCCTCCTAGTTGGTTTGAGAAGGTGGTGACCACCGTAGCATCACATACAACTGCGGAGTTAGTAAGTGCATATTTTTCACAATGTGTATGGTGTAGTAGATGTTTTGGTTAAATTTTTGCAAATATGATATTTTTGAATTTTTCGACATTTGAGACCTGGACAAAAGTGGTGAGGGCGATAGTGACCTCTGGGAAAGAAGCACCTAGAACTGGGCGCTAGTGTTTTTCTCCTGGGTGCCCCAATCCTGCATTTAGGCACCCTAGTCCATGATGTATGTAGTTGATGTAGAATGTTGTTAAACATAGTGCCAGTATGGTAATTGAGTGTTTTTGGTCTTGTAATGTATTTTAATGTTGTGTTTGTTGTCGTTTTATGATGTGCATAGAGATATTCACTTGAGGGATTTTTGTGGTGGTCGACATATGAGTACATTTCTTGGATTGGGTTTTCCAGATGAGGATTGTGATGCGATGGACCGTGCCGGCCTACGCAACATAGCACAGATGGGGATGTGCCCCATAATATGCCCATGTTGACTTGCTTTATGCGAGAGATGGTGTGCGGATACATGCACATTCTGGTTACCTATGGGGAGATGACTATGATGTTGGAGGATGTATATCACATACTTTAATTTCTGGTTGTGGGGGAAAGATTACGAGTCATGCTAGTGTCAGATATGGAGTGATAGATGCGAGCCACAAGATGGTATTTTGTGGGGACTCGAGTACCTACCAAGGCCCATATTAGCCTAGACATTATTTTATGGTTTGGGGTTCCACACTTGCGGAAGTTCATAGTGGTTGTAATTACATCATGTATAGTTGTGGAGGGAGGAGGTAGAGGCATATTGTATAAGATGCATGACATATGTCAGTGGATCGAGGAAGATGGTACTAGATATGTGTGGGCATGGTGTGTGTTGGCCCACCTATATAGAGATCTATACTAGTTTACTCAAGATGAGCATGGTGGAGGGATAAGAGCCACCACACTACTACATGTGTGGTAATATGAGCATAAAGCTATGCTGAGACCAGTTATAGGTCCACGAGGGGAGTGGGCTAGGCCATAGATATTTGGAAGGAGGTAGGTTGACATTCATGGTAGGAAGATGGATACTAATACCTTCAGAGAAATTATAGATATGAGGTGGCCCGAGGCAGTTATATGGAGGCCATATCATGACTATGGGGGATAACTACATGATGTGACAGAGTTGTGGTGTACTAGGAGGGCTATGTGGCTAGAGGACCACTTCCAAGGTGTGGAAAATATTTTTCAGGTAGAGAGGGTGTCACGAGAGTTTGGTATGGCTCAGGATGTACCCCCAGAGCCATACATATGGTTGAGAGCTATCAGAGCACCAAGGAAGGCCGTGCTAGGCCAAGGACCACATCTGAGAAGTTATTTTCACCGAGGACGGATGAGGTGGATCCAACGATAAAAACTATTGATGGAGATGATGCAGGTTACATCGAGGAGTACCATGCATGGTGGGCATCTTATCAGTGGCTATTGTTGCACCCATTATTTACAGGACCAATAGAGTTACCATTTGGAGGAGGGGGAGAGGGGGAAGAACATGCCCCCAATCTTATAGTATAAATCATGGCTGATCATAAGTATTGGTGTAAATGCGCATTGTGTGTTATGGTTTTCTAATGTTATGTTATATAGTGATCTAACGAGTTGTTGTGTGTGTTTGTAGGTGATGCCTATTGGTTATTGATTGTGGACACATCCATCTGCACATTAATGCAGAATGTTCCAATGGATTACCTAGGTAGAGGTATACTAGAGTGCATAGATGATATAATGGGTGAGCATGCCCATCTATTTGATCAAGTAGCCATAGCAGCTGCAATGCATACAATACTTCTAGGTGAGAGGGATGAGACATGCAAGGATACTCGATGAGCCAAAGAAGTGGTAGGTGGTGGTCCCTTATCGTAGGATGTGTTTACATAGTAAGTAGATTTGTAGCGTTAGTTCAAGGAGAATTCTATGGAGATGAAGTTAGTGCGGAGGCAGGTTGAGAAGTATCGGGGTCGCGAACAACGATGTCACATTGGTGGAGAGGTATCCAATTTTAGGGCTCTTGTAGTACATGAGAGTGATAAAACTGATGAGGTCTGATTGGGGCTATTGTATATGATGTGGGGGCCTTTCCCCTAGTTGTGAGAAATGTTTTACGATGATGATTGTACTCACAATATATGTATGGACACCTATTTTTTATATATTATAGATCTATGTTAGAATGTTTTTCATTGCATGTAATGGATGTTGTATGATTCTATGGTTATTGTCCTAGTATGTGTATTTTTCATGTTTGATGAATATAAATTCACATTATAATGTTAGTAATGACACATAACGTGTGTATGGTAAATGAGAATAAATATCAAATGCAATGTGAGTGATGAAATGATTATTGAATGGAATGTGTAACGCATAGCTAATATAATGATGATAGTAGAATAGATGAAAATGTATGATAATAAAATGAATATATTGTAATGAATGTATGAGAACTTAATGTACTTGTAATATGTTAGTATGATGAAAGGGGGAGGATTAGTGATGCCCCCCAGTGTGGGAATGAAGAGGCTCATGTAATTCAGACCCCTCAGCAGTCGAGTATGAACCACGTAAGAAAGAGTGCATCATCGGGAAATGATTGAATGTGCTAGATGAGACAACGGAGTGCGTGATGAAAGGTTTTTAGCACAAATACCTCAATAGTTGTGTAATAACCATGAAAACAAAAGTGTGTCATCATGGGGTAAGGTGACATAAATCACCTACAAAATACCTAGATGGTGTGAAGCGGCAGAAGCATGTGGAATGAGAGAAATGTGTGAATATGTGCCAAACTAAATGTCATATGGAGATGTCGTGGGATGTGTGAAAGTGGAGTGTTGTGGTGGCCAATGTGAAGTAGCAACATGATGCGATGGATATCATGAATGCGATGGGTGAGGTGGATGTAATAAATGTGATGGATGCGGTGGAGAACATGTATGAATAACATACTGTGGTGTATACATCATAACCAAAGCATCATATCTAGGAGAAGACTCAATCATAGGAGAAAATATCTATTGATTTAGAGGAGATATTTATTACTCGCGTTGGTGGGAACCAAAGGAGATGATGCCCTTATCCTCTAATTGTTGTAACCTATCTTTAAGGGAAAGACATTCATTTTCATTATGGCCATTTATACGGTGATAGTTGCAATAAGGTTGGTCATGCTAACGTTGTAACTGATGTTGTTGATGATGCTAGTTGGAAGGTAGGTGAATTAACCACTCAGTAAGAAAAACACACAACACATCATGTGGTCGAGTGTGATGGGATAAATGCAAAGGTTTCCACAACTTAGGTGGAGTGGTAGGAGGAGTAGCTTGTCTCGAGCCAAAGGAGTAAAATTTTGTGGTGAAGAGGGTTGAGCTTGTTTTCTTTGCTTAGTATTCAAAGATGGAGATTGTTTAGGTTGTGCGACCAAAGGCTCTGGTGGAGAAGTAGATGAGGCCATAGCCGTAGAGGTGTGTGGGGCATCTATGATGTGTGTGGAGAGAAGATTTTGTTCTAATTCAATAACCTTATAACATAGGAGAAAGAATGACTCACATGTATCATACTGTAATCATTGTTTGAATGGAGGAATGAGGCCATGATAGAAAATAAATTGCTTCTCAATATCTATGGGATGGAAAAAAAAGCTGATGAATGCAAGCATTGAATCTAAGAATATAATCTTTAATAGGTTCTGCGGAGCCCTGATGTAAAGTAGGTAACCGGTCATAGGTAATCTTAGGGCCATTATTAATTATAAAACAATGAAGGAAGGTGTCCTCCACGTCATAAAAAGTACTAATGGATCCAAAAGGGAGATGAGTATACCATTGTAATGCCTCATTGGTAAGAGTATAACGAAAAGACTTGAGTAGTAATCTAGCATTGGAATAAGAATCCATAGCCCTACGATAATATAATAGATGAGTATGAGGGTCACCCATGCCATCAAAACATGTGAAAGTAGGCATGGAAAATTCATGAGGAATGTCAAATTATGAATCTTCTTAGGGAATGTATATCCATGCAATGAATTATTGTCAATAGAAGCATAATAGGAATTACTTTCTAAAGTGAGAGATTGAAATTTTTATTGTAATTGTCCTACAACATGCATGAGAGAAAGGATATCTTGTGAAGGGATGGTAGAAGATGGCAATAATGTGTTAAGAGGTTGTAATTTTCCATTATGAGTGATCATAGGGATATCCAAAGGTGGTGGAGAAGGATTTGTTACTAAAGGTGCAATAATAGTAGGTGTTGAAGAAGGTATAACATGTGATATAGGTGGAATATACGTGGTAATAGTCAGACTAGTATCAAAAACTCCATAATAGGTGAAGCACTTGGTGAAGAAACTTGTATAGAAGATGTACTAAGAGGAGATGAAATAATAGGTGAAGAGGAAGTAGTAGATGGTGGTGACTCATGAGTAGCACTAGATGCAATCTCAGGGGAAGATAGTAATGGAGTAGGTGAGACACACTCAATAGTATGGAAAGAAGGAGACTCATGATCCTTATCTGACTCATCAACACTAGATGGAACAAGGTTGTCGCTAAAAATACTGACAATAAGATCATCAACATAATATAAAGGAGAATGCGAGATAGATAGGGGAAGAAATGTCAAAATATCTAGGGACATGATAATGATCTATATCAATGGTCGTAATAATAGAAGAAAAATGATTGTCAATACCTAACAAGTAATCAATAAGGGAATCATCTAAAGTTTCTTGTGAAAGGTCAAAAGAAGGATCACAAGTGATCATATGGCATGTTTTACAATGAGTAAATGCAATAGGATCATCAACAATTCTAATTCCTATAGGAGAATTTACAAAACTAGTAGGCACATGTTGTTGGCCATCTAAAATTTGTTGTTGGATGTGAGCGGGTATAGCAAGCGGAACACTATATAAAGCCTTGACTTCAGCTATGGAAGCCTTATCATAAATAGGATTAACACTAAAGTGAGACATGATGGGAAAAGAAGTAGATGTATTTTTAGCCATTAGGGTTTGAGTGGATCCTAGGGAAAACTATTCGAAAAGATGGGTTCACCAAAATGATTAACTAAGATAAGAAATATTTTTATTTATTATTACAAGCCTAATAGGTAATCTAAATAGAAATAGTAATGGAATAACTGATATGAACAGAAATACTAATGCTAGATGACTTTTTATTTGCTTTTGAATGAAGTAAAGTAAGTGAAATAGAAGGGATGAGATACTAAACTGGATAAAACTTACCTTAATATGTGCTATAATTGGACATGTTGATATGTGGGATGCAATGGGTATGAAGATGTTGTTCTAGAAGCTTCCGAAGTTGGAGATTTGAATGAACTGGGGCGTCTGGGAGAGAACTGGGGCACCTAGGGGTGCTCTGGTTTGTTTTATGGATTCCTTGGTGTGTAAAAAGGATTAGGATCTAGTTCTGGCAGTGTCATTACATCTTCGTTGTATCTTCATCTCTAGTCACACAGTTTTCATTGTATCCTTTCTTATATCACTAATAATATTATGTGAAGATCTACCTACAAATCCCCATACAAAACATCAATTCCTAAAACAATAAAGATGCAAATGAAGGGGTCAGACTGACCTTAAATACCACAATGGTGGACTTATGACTAAGCCCTGCACTATATTCCAGACCTAATGTAGTTCTAGTGTGTTTGTGTCTGCAATTTTATGCCTAGGGTGCCCTAGCGCTAATGATGAAAAATTAGGGGGAAATAACTAGATGTAAAAATGCAAATGGTGGATGGAATGGAATGAATATGACCCTTTCTCCCTATTCTTGTGTGATGCAGATGTAGAAGATACCCAAATACAATTCCTTACCTTAGTAAATAACTTCCCTTTATAGTAAGATGTTCACCCATAATGTAGTGAGTATGCTATGTTTATATAGGGATCTCTTGTTCAAATTTTGACACTAGTGACCCAAAACTCCGAATAACACCTAGGGGAATGAATGGGGTAATGACAAAGACCGACCTCAAAGAAATGAATTAGGATCAAGAGTTACAGAAACTAGGGCATCTAAAATCATGGACTGGGGTACCCTGGGGCACCCTTGTGCTACCCTAGGCACCTCAGTGTAGGACTTAAGATGACAATCAAGAAAATTACAACACCTAAGACTCCTGAAAGACACCCAAAAATGTATAGACAACTGATGACTATACCAAACACATAACAATGATGACCGACTAACTGACAACATGACAAGGGGATAGGTCACTAGTGAATACTTTTATTATGAAAGATCCATATATAAAATAACATACCCGACCGTATAAATGTAATAGAAAGTGCGCGATTGTGTGACTACAACATCAATGCCTTCAATATTTTTCAACAACATGAGAATGAATCAACCCAAAAATTTATCAAACGTTGGAAGACCTTATATACTAAAACATAACATAACATGCCAAATGATATCCTATTTCAACTATTCCTTTGAGCCCTAAAACATCACATTCAGTATAAGGTTAGGTATTTGTTTCCTACTTCCTTAGATGAATCCTTTGAGTAACCTAAAAGGTAAGAATAACTCATGAAGGAGTTTGAGAAGGATCCTCCTAAAGAAAACAATAAAATACAAATCCTCAAAATCTCAAAGAATAAGAATGCTACAAATTATAGAGTATCAGATACTCTTCCTCTTATGGATTCTTCAAATAGGAGTTTCTATAATAGAGATCAAAAACTAATATTAGTAAGAACCATCCTACTTATTATCAACCATTGACCAAGGATGAGTTGAGATGATGCATGCCTAATCCATTTAGTTAGATCCATGATCCTACTCAACCTATCCCTCAATGACATGATGAGAACAAAATATGTTGGTAGCACACAATTTGGGGCCATTCTCATGAAAAAAATTGTGCCCTTCGCATGCCTGTTGTCACATTCTTCCCATGCCCTCAATTTTACCATGATGCCATCACTCGAAAGAGTTTGAATGAATCATCAAGGATCATATGAAAAAAAGGATCATTATAATTCTATTGATAAAGTTAATGAAGAACTCAAATTTTTCTCTGATACTATGCCTAATCATAGTACAAGTGAAAGTTCTAAGAAACCTTAAAATGGTACAACAAACATAGTTGATCCTAATTATCTTATTGAGAATACATTTTCCTTAAATTATGTGAGGCATGTTATATTATACATAGAACCTGAATATCCTCCATCATTTCATCCTCAAACTCACAGATTCATCTACCCTTGTGTCTTTCAAAATGAGACACCTAAATTCAAAATCCCATCTCTGACAGATGCCATCAACCCTTGTGACCAAACTGTTATAGGGCCAAAGGTGTGTGAAAATATTTCTCCAATTTTAAACAACGTCAACCAATGATGGTGTTGAGCATAAACAAAAATATTTTTTTGATCTTTAAACACTCCTCATTATGAGCTTGTTTTCAAATATTATAAACACTCTTAGCCCGTTGGTCAATCCAACCATGACGAGTGGGATCCTCTAGAAGTAATTTATCAAATTCCTATTCTAATTACCTTGATATAACTCATGTGCACGTCACCTCACCATCATGAGTGTCTCATGGATGTATTACTTGATATGAGCATCCCTTTCTCTCCTACATTTGGGCAGTCTTCTATATTGCATAGTTGGGAAGAAAGAATCCTCCGTCAATGTGAGGATCTTTCCACTTTTACACCCCATACCACTTACACTCAAACCTTTATCCATTTCCAGTAGTTTATATGATTCTAGATGAGCTCTTGGTTTGGGAAGATGATCCTCAACTTTTTAACTCTGTACAAATTGGTCAAAACACAGTCAAGCATTTTGACATTAATGAAGGTTTCAATACATGTGTGGCATCTTTATATTTAATTAAATCCCTTGGATACTCAATAGAAAATTAAAAACCACACATACTACTTTACAAATGATATGATCATTGACAGATGCCTCCTATAGGTTACATTTGGCTACCCATCACTATTCCTCCTAGGACCGTACATTTGAAATTCATGGTATTTAACTTCCCCTTATCTTATAATATCCTCCTCAGTTGACCTTGGACCCACTGTATATGTGTGGTCTCCTCTTTTGAATATTAATGTGTCAAATTTTCACATCAAGGGGCTATCTATAAAATTTAAAGTGGCCAAAATCCTTATAATTATGACACTCTATAACAAAAAGGGACATATAAATTCTTGACCCTTTAATAACTATATCCTATGCCATTCCATGAATATTAGCACTTTAACTATCTTGTTGAGTCTATTCATGGAAATGCAGGTCATCAAGAATTAGTCATGAACATGTTTCCCAATATCTTTTATTCTGATGATGACGTGCTCGATGAGATTACTATTAGAATCTTGATCTACCATATCTTGTTATATCCTAACTTCCTCCTAGTTTGTGGCCTCGTAAGAAGGATCTATCCATTCCCATTACCATTTCACATACACCTCAACCTTCACAAAAAACAAACAATTCAATTACAAACCACACTTGAATCTTGTAAAAAAGATATCACTACTCCTTACTACGTTGACAGTTACGATTTAGACGATCCCCATTTAGCTAGTTATGACGGAATTTGGGTAGAGAGGTCTAACATTACCAAAGCACCCTCCAAAGCACACTCTCTCATGATGTGAATATCATTCTTATAAAAGAAGAATCCTCACATTCATTCGATCCTCCTCCTAGCAGGACAATTTTTGAGCCTCAAAAAGCTTTGTCGCCCTCACCCTCTCCTCATGATTCTACTACTAGATAACATGGTATACCTCCTCATATTGACGAAGGGAAGCATATACCAAGTTTTTACTATGAAGCCGATGCTATTATGGATGAAGAAGTACAAAACAAACTAACATTGTAGTCACAAAATCATGTACGTACTATTACATTTATACCACCAAGTATGTTATTTCATATATGGATCTCGCGTAAGAAAATTATTCACTGACGGCTCATCCCCTACATATATTGTCTGCTAGTTGGTATGTAACACTCTGATTTTTGAATGCTAACTTGGTGAATGTTTTACATACTGTTATAGCTCTTGGAATGAAAGCAAACATGTTAGGATATGTTTTGATTTTAAGAGAATGTGTTGCTAATTCGGATTCTTGCATACTATGAATTATTGCATGGGACAGCGAACACTGTACTTGTGTGTTTGCTGATGTGACGACAGGTTGTCGTATAATTGCTTGCTCTTGTGCTGATTGACAGCATATCCTGAATCAATTCCATTGATCCAGGTATGCTGAGATCCTCTTGTGTTTTCTATGCTAATTCACACTTGAACCGGAAGGACGGAACGTCCTGTTCTGTGATAGCATGGATGTTAGTAAGGGACGGGATGGAAATTGTTAGTGTTAGTGGTTAGTGGGAATTAAACCTAAACTAACCCTAAACACCTAACATACATTCTACACTACTATCCAAAGTGGATTTTGATAAAAAAAAAAAAGGGAAAAAAATAAATCTAAATCCTAAAACCTAAGGTCTAACTAAGACCTAGGTCGAATGAACTATGTAACCTAAACTAATCCTAAGCTAAAGGGGTACGCAGACCCTTGGAAGGAGAGGATAAGGATGGGTAGGTGGCATTCTTGGGCATTTATGAACTGTCCCTTAGGGGACGGCGCCAGTTTTGGCGGGACAGATGGGAGATAGAGGTGTCTATTTGGAAGCTTGGCTAAACTCAGTTTGCTTGGGAAATTTGAAGGTTGGAGACTTGCCAACCCAAGTGGAGGGGGCGTGGAAAATAAGGAGAAAGGCAAGCCTTTAATGCATTAAATGTTTTTGGTCCTCGCGACCAGCTTGCCTTGGAAGCAGCATGAAGGAATTTTGATTGTCATTTTTGTTCATTCGAGCTTTTTGCAAAGTTGCTCTGCATTTGGTTTTTCTGACCTGGTTCGGTCGAACCAGCTCTTGGCATTGACATTTTCGTGGAAGAATAGAGGCTGTTGATAAGCCTGAAGAAGAAAAGAGTGCTGGGAAGTTTGTGTAGCCGTTGTGGAAGAAAAACGCGGCAAAACGAAGCTTTCTTCGAGTTCTGAAAAAGAGATTACAGGCATGTTAAGCCCTTCTCTTTAAAATCTTTGCTTGATTTAAATGTTTCATTAAAACAACCCTGCTCTTGGGTTTGGATTGCTTGATTGTTTTTGAGATTGATTTGGAAATGGATTTGTTGATTCATGCCTTCTTTTTCTTGAAAAATGATAAGGAAGTTGATTTTGATTGCTCTGCCTCGATTGTTCTTGCTCGAATCGTGTTGGAAATAAGATTTTAGTATTGATTGTAGACTGTATAAAGGGTTGAAATGTGGGTATTCCTTTCACTGTTCGTATTGTTCGAAAATGGAAAGGACTGTGCAATCGCCCTTATGGTGTAATTTGTTTCTTTAAATGCAATCGTTTCTTGCTGTTGTATTTGGAACTGCACTTCCATGTAAAATGGAAATGGAAATACAGTCGAGTTATGTTGCTTCGATTTGGGTTTCCTTCCTTTCTTGCTGTCATTTTTGGAAATAATGGGGTACAGTCGTCCCCTTGCTGTTGTGGTTAATCCGTCCTTGCATTTGATTGGTTGGAAGCACTCCCACGACGTGCTGGTTTGTTGACAGTATGGTGTTCGAAATAGATATAATTCTTTTACTATTCGTGTTGATTGAAAGTGGAACAGGTGTGTAATCGTTCCTTATGGTGTAAATGCTTTCCATTTAGTGTAATCGTTTCTTGCTGTGTATATGGAACTGTCTTTACAAGAAAAGAAGAAATGGAAATACAGTTGCATATATTGCTGTAATTTGGGTTCTGTTGAATCTTGTTGTCATTTTGGAAATGATACAAAATACTGTTATTGGTCGCTGAGTTCAGCTGTCCTTGTATTTCTTGAATGAAATGCTTTCCTGATGTGCTGGTTGTTTAACAGTATTGGGAAAAATTGGCATATGTATCACGGGTTTGTACGTGTTAATTGAGTTGTTCTCTTTTGAAACCATAAGTCTTTTGCTGATGAACTAGAATGAAAGAAGCGTTGGTTGTTGAAGTTGTTTCATATGGAAATTTTTATAAAGGAAATAGATTCTCTTCCTTCTACTGTCTTGGATTCTGATGAAAGTGGCATTCGGGACCCCTATGAGTAATTGAATTCGAATTTAAATTCAAGTAGTAGCAACATTTCCATGGCTGTGCCCTTTTCTTGTATAAGAAATAAGCAATTATGTTTTGGAATCCGTGAAAATAGGAAAAGTAGACTGTTTTCCTTCTGAAGTTATTGAATGACTATAATTTCTTCTTGCTGTAATGAAGGATGACCCCATTGCGTCTAGCAGTCGAAGTTTGACCTTCTGATATAATTTTGCTTTTACTATCTTGAGAATGCAAATTTGGCTGGAACGTTCATTACTGTAGCTTGTTGAATTGCAGCTGTACTGGCTATGGGTGATGCTTATCAATGAGAACGTTTACGTTGTTGTCTGTCTAAGTTGAGTTGTCTTGCTTAAAAAAAAAAAACGTGATTGAATGTTTTTACTTCATTCTGAAAACAATGATTGTTTTTAATGAAATAGTAGAGAATGAATTCTTCTCTTTTGCTATCCGGAACTCTGAAGGTGATATTGGATTTATAGTGCTTATGATTCGGTCTTGCTGTAGGTAACAGTCATGTACCCTTTGTTATTAAGAACTATATGTGTTCAAAAGTATAAAAGATTATATGAATATATATATATACTTGCGTGGTTGCAATTTTGTTGTTGGTTAGCTATACAGTGTAAGAAGTAAGGAATTTTCTAGTATAGCAAATACCTAGTATACATATTGATATGGCTTGCTCCAGGATAAATATAATGTCTTACTAACCTGTTGGCATTCATATGAACTGGAAATAAATGGAATTATTCTTGCTGCCAGAAAGTGAATTCCGAGTGGATTTTGTAAGTTTCACTCTGAACTGTTATTTGATTTATCTTTCGTCTGGATCCCACTGTTAGGACAGTCATGTGAAAGAGATAGAGATATGAATTAATGTTTTAGAAAAATGATCTTTCTTCTTTCATTCAGTTAGAAATCTGGAATTGTGAATGAAGAATTTTATAGTGCTTAGATGGGAGCCACTATATGCATTGCTGTTCGCTTTCTTGTTTGTACTTGAATGCTTTAAATTTAACATGCTTCATGAACGGAAAGGAAAGTAATGGATTTATACTCAGTTAGTTTCATCCTTTGCATTTGTTATTAATGAAAGGTGTGGAAAGGATAAGCTGTATGCTTTATAGGCAAAAGAAACTACTTGTATTTTTAACTTTACAAATTTTGTAAATTGATACTTGCAATGATTATGTCAAAACGGGACAGCAGTCCCTTGACTGGTGGCGATGATGTTTTTGATAGTTCAGTGGTTATGCTGATTTCTCTTTTGTGCTTTCGAGATTGATGTTTTGCTGTCGTTTCATAAAAGCAGGGTTCTTTTATCGAAACAGTTAGTTGAAGCATCTTATTTTAAGGATAAGTGCTTAATGTGCTCAGTTCATTGAACTGACCCGTGCAATTCATTTTGCAGATGGAATTTGATTAGAATGAAGACTTGGCTGTTTTCTGATGCCTCTTGATTAGATGTAAATTAAATTGTAACTGTTGCTTTTATTTCCTCTTTGAGGAATTGTAAAAGAAGAAAATACATTCTTCTGTCCATGAGTTGTATGAATGCTTTGTATAAATTATACCCAATCAGCTGGATTGGCAAATGTACAAATTATGACTTGAAATATTGAATACAGTTACAAGTGTGATATTTTCAATAATTATATCAGTTTGATATTGCTGTTTAAATTGGAAATATGGTGTTATTTCCTGATTTGGAATTGTTTCATTATCCTTGGATGGATGTTGAATTGAAACTGATGTTTATTCTTACTTAATTACAACCTTTAAGTTGAACAATGCAATTAATTCATACTTGGGGTAAAGATGAATTTTGAATTGACATTAAAAAGGATTAAGAAGGATATGATTTTATAATCAGAAGGTATTCAGGATTAGCTTAGGAGCTAAGGAATATCAATTTAAACTGGGAGTATTCGAACTTCGTTTTCGAACTCCATTAATGATCCCGTTTGATAAAATTCAGAATAAAGGTTATTGGATACATATATCCATAACTAATGATCCTCAACTATATAACGTCGAGGGGAAATAAATGAATTCATTTCTCAAGGAATAGACCTCGTTTGAATGACGTCTAATAATTTAACATTATGAAATTAGTTGCAGTTGGAAACATCTTGGTTAAGTTTAATAGGTTAAACTTATTATGTCCGTCGGTACGGACTGCTTAATCTAATGATTAAGAAATTAACCAAGTAAGGGAATGTAGCCCTTCGATATGAAGGGGACGATACATAGAAAACTAACGGACGGTTTAGTCCCTCTTAGTTATAGACAACTGCAACGGCAACGAGGATCAAGGGATCAGCGTGGATGCTGAAAATTGCTTAAACTAATAACTCGTAGCTAAGTCACTTGAGCAGGATGTGAATTCTCGATGGGAGGAATTCTGCAGGACATTGGCATACGCCAGTATAGCAAGGTGTCTTCATGAAGACGGGGTCTTCACGGCGACACAATGTTGCAGCTGACATATAGCAATGCCCTCCCGAATTAAAACATTGAGAATACATAGGCTGAAAGTGTAGATCTTAGCTGGGGTGGAGATAGGGTATGATTTGGTATACGGAGTGACTCCGGATTACTAAAGATAATCAGACACACGGAGTCGTGGGGTAACGACACCGTATGTCTGCGTATCTTTAGTTACCTGGAGTGCCTTCCTATACCCGCTCATATTACTGGCTGGAATCGAAAGTTTAAAACGGAACTTAAACAATGAGGACTGGTAGGAACCAGGAAAGACCATTCTAGATAACAGGTGAAGTGAAGTGAAGGACGTATTCCGTAGATGTGTATCACATTCAGGAATATGATCATGCAAAGCATGTGAAAATCTTTGGCCAAAGTATCGCAATTGCTGGTTGCGTTGTCCTTATCACTTAATTTAAGATGCAGGATGTCAGATGAATATCAGTAACAGATATTCAGATAGGCTTCTTAAATGGATCACTTCGATAACCGGGGAAGGTTATGAGAACAAGTATACAAAATATACTATGCATGAACAAACATGAAGGATCGGTTGTTGCCGAGTCATGTATATGAAGGATCGGTTGTTGCCGAGTCATGAAATGAAGGATCGTTGAAACTCCGAGCCATGAAAATGGAGGATCGGCAGTTCATCGAGTCATTTACAGCAGCATATAGAATCTGTTATGAGATTGAATGGCATTGAATGTGTGTTCCATATTGTAATTATGTGAACAGGGAACATTCGTTTTAAAAAGAAATTGTATAATCCAAACTGTGTGGTTTGGGCAGAGAACAATTATTAAATCTTGAACGTGTGTTTGAATTTTATAATTCATAACAGAGAACGTTATATATAAAAAAAAAAAAAAAAATTTCCCTTGTTCTGGTGTTTTAAATTGGGGATGTTACATCTTGGTATCAGAGCTGAAGGTTGCAGCTCTTGGACCTAATGAGTCCACGTTATTAATAAAGTTTACATTTTCTTATTGAACAGAAAATGGTCAGGACAAGAGGGAATGCTGCGAATAACCCGTTGCGTAGGGTGGAAGCAAGAATCGCCCAAAAGTGGATGAAATCCTTGCTGCCCTACTTGATCTGAGGATCGTTTGAATCAGTGTCTTGGGAACAATGAGTCAATGGGCAATGAAGAGGAGGTGAATGAAGCTGAAATAAATGATCAGCTACCTCCTGTGGACAACATCAACGGAGGGAATCCGGGTGTTGATGATAATAATATAATTGCTCCTAATCCCCCTGAAAATAAAAGGGCAAGATTAGCAGCTGAACTTACGAATGATATAAAGAGAATAAGTCCTCCAAAGTTTGATGGAACAACTCTTGGGGACGGAGCTGAAAACTGGCTCAGTGAAATGGAGAAATACTTTGCAATAAGAAACTTCTCTGAAGAGACTAAAGCGATATGGGGAGCATATCAGCTTTCTCATGAAGCATCATCCTGGTGGGACAACCGTAAGGTTGAGCTGAATATTGTCGAATCAGACATAACTTGGGATCAATTTAAGGGATATTTTAGGCAAAGATGGCTGCCTCAACTCTATTTTGATAGGAAAATGACTGAATTTCAGAGCGTGTGAGTGAAGGAGGGCTGTCGGTGACGAGATCATCGGGAAGGGTTTACTAAACTCCTTAAGTATGTGCCGCAGATACAAGTTTGACGAGTTCGAATACGGGAAATTCATAATGGGACTGAATCCCATCATTGGTGGCGAAGTGGATGTCCACGGCCCAACCACCATGGATGGAGTTGTTGAAAAGGCAATCAGACAGGAACAGAAATTGAGAGCAATCTCTGCTCACAGGGAAGAGATAAGGAAGAAGATTCCCAATCCTTCTTCGTCTCTTGCACCAAAAAGGGGACCTTGGAAAAGGTTTGGTGTGAAAAATAAAATTGTTGTAGATAACCACAAGAAACCTGTGATGAACAGACCTGTAAATAGTCTGCGGAATAGCTTTCCAAAAGTTAATGGCATTGGACAGAAGTCCTATGGAAGCGAGCGATAACTTTAACTTTAAGGCTGGTAACAAATTTGAACCTAGAAAAGGGCCAGCTGGAGGATGCTTCAACTGTGGAAAGGACCACTATGCGAATCACTGTCCTCTGAAGAAGGATGATCGCGGACAGCAGCATAGGATACATGCTGCAGTGTCTAACCGACAAGCTGAAAAGCAAGTGACGCCCATAGAAGTTACTGGTAAGCTATTCGGTAAACCTGTAGTTGTACTTTTTGATACTGGAGCTACAGAATGTTTTATTTCTGCTAAACTTGCTATGAAATTAAAAAGAAAGGCTGCGAGAATGGATAAAACTTGGACAGTGCATTATGGGAATAATGCTGTCCACACAGTTGAAATGTGCCTTTTTGGGGCAATTCTTGACCTGCCTGGGTTCTCCACCGAAGTTGACTTGTATGTCACTCCTCTAGGATCATATGATATCATTATTGGAGTTAACTGGTTGGCTGAACATAAGGCAAAGGTTGACTTGTTATGAAAAACACATCGATTGCCTTGATGACTGCGAAAAGCAGAATCATTCAGGTGTAAAGCGGAGAAGTTGCGGTTAGGAAACCTGACGCGGCTATGCAACTAAAGAGGGCTAAAAGCAGGCTGCACTTTGTATGCGGTAAAAATGACAGAAAATGAAGAGGAAGATAATGATTTCATGGAAAGATATCCATTGTTGAGGGATTTCCGTGATGTGTTTCCGGAGGAATTACCGGGTCTTCCGCCCAAACGTGAGTTTGACTTCGCTATTGAGATCAAACCAGGAACGGAACCCATATCTAAGGCACCTTATAGAATGACTACCATTGGTGGTAGAATCAAGGCTCGATTACAAGAACTTCGACTAAGGGGCTGATCGAGACCGAGCGTCTCACCTTGGGAGCGCCATGGTAATTTTCGTAAAGAAAGGATGGCACCTTGAGGTTTGTGCATTGATTACGAGAATCTTTGAATAAAGCAACCATTAAAAATCGATACCCACTTCCAAGAATCGATGATCTGTTTGATCAGATGCGAGGAGCATCAGTCTATTCAAAAATAGATCTGCGGTCAGGATACCATCAGCTGAGAATAAAAGAGGAAGATATTCATAAAACAGCTTTTAGAACGAGGTATGGGCACTTTATGAGTTCACAAGTCTTTGCCTTTTGGGCTGACTAATGCACCTGCCGCCTTCATGAATCTAATGAATAACATCTTTCAAGAATACTTAGACAAGTTTGTGCTTGTATTCTTAGACGACATTCTTATATACTCTAAAAATGTCGAAGAGCACCAAGAACATCTCAGGATAGTGCTGGAAATCTTAAGAAAGAGGAAGTTGTATGGCAAGCTTTGTCCAAATGTTCCTTTTATGATGCGAGAGGTGCATTATTTGGGACACGTTATAAGTAAAGACGGATAGGCTGTTGACCCTTCAAAGATCACGGCTATAATCCCAGATGGCTGCACCTAAGAACGTGCACGCAAGTAAGGAGCTTCATGGGCTTGGTGGATATTATAGAAAGTTCGTTAAGGACTTTTCAAAATTGCTGCTCCAATCACTTCGTTGCGAAAGAAAGAAAAGAAATTTGTGCAGACGACAAATGTGAATCTGCCTTTAAAAGTTAAAGGAGCAGTTAACTACAGCACCTATTTTGATGCACAGTCCCAAATGGAGATTTTATGGTTGTAACGACGCCTCGGAGAAGGCCTTGGAGGTATTCTTCATTGCAGAATAACCATGTTATCGCTTATGAAAGCAGAAAGCTTAAGTTACATGAACAGAACTATGCTCCACACGATCTTGAGCTCGCTGCCATAGTACATGCGCTTCAAATATGGAGGCATTACCTTCTTGGCAAGCCCTTTGAATTAAAAACAGACCATCTGGGGCTGAAGTATATTTTTACTCAGCCAAATCTGAATGCAAGGCAACGAAGATGGTTAGAATTTCTGTCTCAGTATGATTTTGATATAAGCTACATTAAGGGCAAGGAAAATAGAGTGGCAGATGCTCTGAGTCGAAGGAAGCATATCTCTGCTCTTATAACGTTAAGAACTCAGTTTAAGGATGAGGTAAAAGATGCTTTAGAATCAGATCCCTATTTTCAGCAAGTCAAATCAGCACTTGCTGCAGACCCGCAGGACAGCAGGTATAAGGGATTTCGTTTTGATAACGAAGGAGTTATGAGATTCGAAAACAGGGTATATGTACCTGTAGCAAATGGCTTAAGAGAGAAATTGCTCACTGAATTCCATAATTCACCTTTTTCTGGGCACCCTGGCATTACAAAAATGCTTGCTGATCTTAAGCAGCAATATTTTTGGAAGGGAATGAAAAAGGATGTAATAGAGTTTGTAACACACTGCTTGGAATGTCAGCGTGTTAAAGCGGAACATATGCACCCTTCAGGATTATTGTATCCCCATAGCATTCCGCAGTATAAGTGGCAAGTGATAACGATGGATTTCGTTCAAGGATTGCCTATGTCAAGAAATAAACATGACATTATCCTGGTTGTAGTCGACAAATTGACCAAAGTGGCACACTTCATTGCTGGTAATTTGAAGGACGATGCACCAGTTTTAGCAAGAAGATTTGTGCATGAAATCTTCAGATTGCATGGAATACCGGAATTAATCATATCGGACAGGGATCCGAGGATGACATCAAGGTTTTGGCAAACGCTTAATGCAGCCTTGGGAACTAAATTAAACTTCAGTTCTGCATATCATCCAGAAACGGATGGACAGACTGAGAGAGTTAATCAAGTTTTAGAGGACATGCTGAGGATGTATTGCATGGACCAGCAGTATAAATGGGAGGAATACCTTCCGCTGGTAGAATTTGCTTACAATAACACCTATCATGCCTCTTTAAAAATGGCGCCCTTTGAAGCATTGTATGGAAGAAAATGCGAACCCCCTGTCAGTTTGGACGGCGTTGAGGACAGAGAGTAATTGGGCCAGAAATCCTTATGGAAATGGAACAAAAAATCAAAATGATTCGAGGGAACATCTAAAGGAGGCTGCCAATAGGCGAGAAGAGCTATCTGAGACTTGAAGCGGGTTGTGAGCATTATAAACTTGGAGAGAAGGTCTTTCTTGGGTGAAGCCGAAAAAGAGCTCCATAACTTTTGGCAAGGCTGCCAAGTTGTCACCACGTTACGTGGGACCTTTTGAAATTATTGAAATAATCAACCCTGTAGCTTATCGTCTAGCATTACCTCCTGCTTTGTCTCAAATGCATGATGTTTTTCATATTTCTTTGCTTAAGAAATACGTGACCGATTTATCACATGTGCTAAATTGGAATTCCTTGCAGGTCCAAGACCCAGGAATAATCGTGGTTAAGCCCATTCGAGTGTTGGGAACTCGCCAGTTGTACTTGAGAAATCGCGAAGTGAACCAATGTAAGGTCCAGTGGGACCAGTTCAGCGAAGAAAGTGCAACTTGGGAGAATCTCGAAGAAATGAGATCTACTTTTCCACATCTGTTTAACTGAATATGAAATTCAGAGAACTGAAAGTTTTACCAAATTTAGACCATTATTAGTCTATTGTACAGTTGTCTTAAAACTTTGTTTTTAAGAGAGAATCTGTTTTTGGTATGAACATATGAATGAAAGAACAATAACTGAATTTTGTTCTATGAACTTCTTGATTTGTAAATCTGATCATCGGGACGATGATTCTTTAAGGAGGGAAGAATGTAACACTCTGATTTTTGAATGCTAACTTGGTGAATGTTTTACATACTGTTATAGCTCTTGGAATGAAAGCAAACATGTTAGGATATGTTTTGATTTTAAGAGAATGTGTTGCTAATTCGGATTCTTGCATACTATGAATTATTGCATGGGACAGCGAACACTGTACTTGTGTGTTTGCTGATGTGACGACAGGTTGTCGTATAATTGCTTGCTCTTGTGCTGATTGACAGCATATCCTGAATCAATTCCATTGATCCAGGTATGCTGAGATCCTCTTGTGTTTTCTATGCTAATTCACACTTGAACCGGAAGGACGGAACGTCCTGTTCTGTGATAGCATGGATGTTAGTAAGGGACGGGATGGAAATTGTTAGTGTTAGTGGTTAGTGGGAATTAAACCTAAACTAACCCTAAACACCTAACATACATTCTACACTACTATCCAAAGTGGATTTTTATAAAAAAAAAAAAAAAGGGGAAAAATAAATCTAGATCCTAAAACCTAAGGTCTAACTAAGACCTAGGTCGAATGAACTATGTAACCTAAACTAATCCTAAGCTAAAGGGGTACGCAGACCCTTGGAAGGAGAGGATAAGGATGGGTAGGTGGCATTCTTGGGCATTTATGAACTGTCCCTTAGGGGACGGCGCCAGTTTTGGCGGGACAGATGGGAGATAGAGGTGTCTATTTGGAAGCTTGGCTAAACTCAGTTTGCTTGGGAAATTTGAAGGTTGGAGACTTGCCAACCCAAGTGGAGGGGGCGTGGAAAATAAGGAGAAAGGCAAGCCTTTAATGCATTAAATGTTTTTGGTCCTCGCGACCAGCTTGCCTTGGAAGCAGCATGAAGGAATTTTGATTGTCATTTTTGTTCATTCGAGCTTTTTGCAAAGTTGCTCTGCATTTGGTTTTTCTGACCTGGTTCGGTCGAACCAGCTCTTGGCATTGACATTTTCGTGGAAGAATAGAGGCTGTTGATAAGCCTGAAGAAGAAAAGAGTGCTGGGAAGTTTGTGTAGCCGTTGTGGAAGAAAAACGCGGCAAAACGAAGCTTTCTTCGAGTTCTGAAAAAGAGATTACAGGCATGTTAAGCCCTTCTCTTTAAAATCTTTGCTTGATTTAAATGTTTCATTAAAACAACCCTGCTCTTGGGTTTGGATTGCTTGATTGTTTTTGAGATTGATTTGGAAATGGATTTGTTGATTCATGCCTTCTTTTTCTTGAAAAATGATAAGGAAGTTGATTTTGATTGCTCTGCCTTGATTGTTCTTGCTCGAATCGTGTTGGAAATAAGATTTTAGTATTGATTGTAGACTGTATAAAGGGTTGAAATGTGGGTATTCCTTTCACTGTTCGTATTGTTCGAAAATGGAAAGGACTGTGCAATCGCCCTTATGGTGTAATTTGTTTCTTTAAATGCAATCGTTTCTTGCTGTTGTATTTGGAACTGCACTTCCATGTAAAATGGAAATGGAAATACAGTCGAGTTATGTTGCTTCGATTTGGGTTTCCTTCCTTTCTTGCTGTCATTTTTGGAAATAATGGGGTGGATCGTCCCCTTCTACGTTGTAGTTAATCCGTCCTTGCATTTGATTGGTTGGAAGCACTCCCACGACGTGCTGGTTTGTTGACAGTATGGTGTTCGAAATAGATATAATTCTTTTACTATTCGTGTTGATTGAAAGTGGAACAGGTGTGTAATCGTTCCTTATGGTGTAAATGCTTTCCATTTAGTGTAATCGTTTCTTGCTGTGTATATGGAACTGTCTTTACAAGAAAAGAAGAAATGGAAATACAGTTGCATATATTGCTGTAATTTGGGTTCTGTTGAATCTTGTTGTCATTTTGGAAATGATACAAAATACTGTTATTGGTCGCTGAGTTCAGCTTGTCCTTGTATTTCTTGAATGAAATGCTTTCCTGATGTGCTTTGGTTGTTTAACAGTATTGGGAAAAATTGGCATATGTATCACGGGTTTGTACGTGTTAATTGAGTTGTTCTCTTTTGAAACCATAAGTCTTTTGCTGATGAACTAGAATGAAAGAAGCGTTGGTTGTTGAAGTTGTTTCATATGGAAATTTTTATAAAGGAAATAGATTCTCTTCCTTCTACTGTCTTGGATTCTGATGAAAGTGGCATTCGGGACCCCTATGAGTAATTGAATTGAATTTAAATTCAAGTAGTAGCAACATTTCCATGGCTGTGCCCTTTTCTTGTATAAGAAATAAGCAATTATGTTTTGGAATCCGTGAAAATAGGAAAAGTAGACTGTTTTCCTTCTGAAGTTATTGAATGACTATAATTTCTTCTTGCTGTAATGAAGGATGACCCCATTGCGTCTAGCAGTCGAAGTTTGACCTTCTGATATAATTTTGCTTTTACTATCTTGAGAATGCAAATTTGGCTGGAACGTTCATTACTGTAGCTTGTTGAATTGCATTATCTTTATGGGTGATGCTTATCAATGAGAACGTTTACGTTGTTGTCCTGCCTCTAAGTTGAGTTGTCTTGCTTAAAAAAAAAACGTGATTGAATGTTTTTACTTCATTACGAAAACAATGATTGTTTTTAATGAAATAGTAGAGAATGAATTCTTCTCTTTTCTATCCTAACTCAAGGTGATATTGGATTTATAGTGCTTATGATTCGGTCTTGCTGTAGGTAACAGTCATGTACCCTTTGTTATTAAGAACTATATGTGTTCAAAAGTATAAAAGATTATATGAATATATATATATACTTGCGTGGTTGCAATTTTGTTGTTGGTTAGCTATACAGTGTAAGAAGTAAGGAATTTTCTAGTATAGCAAATACCTAGTATACATATTGATATGGCTTGCTCCAGGATAAATATAATGTCTTACTAACCTGTTGGCATTCATATGAACTGGAAATAAATGGAATTATTCTTGCTGCCAGAAAGTGAATTCCGAGTGGATTTTGTAAGTTTCACTCTGAACTGTTATTTGATTTATCTTTCGTCTGGATCCCACTGTTAGGACAGTCATGTGAAAGAGATAGAGATATGAATTAATGTTTTAGAAAAATGATCTTTCTTCTTTCATTCAGTTAGAAATCTGGAATTCGTGAATGAAGAATTTTATAGTGCTTAGATGGGAGCCACTATATGCATTGCTGTTCGCTTTCTTGTTTGTACTTGAATGCTTTAAATTTAACATGCTTCATGAACGGAAAGGAAAGTAATGGATTTATACTCAGTTAGTTTCATCCTTTGCATTTGTTATTAATGAAAGGTGTGGAAAGGATAACTGTATGCTTTATAGGCAGCAAACTACTTGTATTTTTAACTTTACAAATTTTGTAAATAGATACTTGCAATGATTATGTCAAAACGGGACAGCAGTCCCTTGACTGGTGGCGATGATGTTTTTGATAGTTCAGTGGTTATGCTGATTTCTCTTTTGTGCTTTCGAGATTGATGTTTTGCTGTCGTTTCATAAAAGCAGGGTTCTTTTATCGAAACAGTTAGTTGAAGCATCTTATTTTAAGGATAAGTGCTTAATGTGCTCAGTTCATTGAACTGACCCGTGCAATTCATTTTGCAGATGGAATTTGATTAGAATGAAGACTTGGCTGTTTTCTGATGCCTCTTGATTAGATGTAAATTAAATTGTAACTGTTGCTTTTATTTCCTCTTTGAGGAATTGTAAAAGAAGAAAATACATTCTTCTGTCCATGAGTTGTATGAATGCTTTGTATAAATTATACCCAATCAGCTGGATTGGCAAATGTACAAATTATGACTTGAAATATTGAATACAGTTACAAGTGTGATATTTTCAATAATTATATCAGTTTGATATTGCTGTTTAAATTGGAAATATGGTGTTATTTCCTGATTTGGAATTGTTTCATTATCCTTGGATGGATGTTGAATTGAAACTGATGTTTATTCTTACTTAATTACAACCTTTAAGTTGAACAATGCAATTAATTCATACTTGGGGTAAAGATGAATTTTGAATTGACATTAAAAAGGATTAAGAAGGATATGATTTTATAATCAGAAGGTATTCAGGATTAGCTTAGGAGCTAAGGAATATCAATTTAAACTGGGAGTATTCGAACTTCGTTTTCGAACTCCATTAATGATCCCGTTTGATAAAATTCAGAATAAAGGTTATTGGATACATATATCCATAACTAATGATCCTCAACTATATAACGTCGAGGGGAAATAAATGAATTCATTTCTCAAGGAATAGACCTCGTTTGAATGACGTCTAATAATTTAACATTATGAAATTAGTTGCAGTTGGAAACATCTTGGTTAAGTTTAATAGGTTAAACTTATTATGTCCGTCGGTACGGACTGCTTAATCTAATGATTAAGAAATTAACCAAGTAAGGGAATGTAGCCCTTCGATATGAAGGGGACGATACATAGAAAACTAACGGACGGTTTAGTCCCTCTTAGTTATAGACAACTGCAACGGCAACGAGGATCAAGGGATCAGCGTGGATGCTGAAAATTGCTTTAACTGATAACTCGTAGCTAAGTCACTTGGGCAGGATGTGAATTCTCGATGGGATGAATTCTGCAGGACATTGGCATACGCCAGCTACAGCAAGGTGTCTTCATGAAGACGGGGTCTTCACGACGACACAATGTTGCAGCTGACATATAGCAATGCCCTCCCGAATTAAAACATTGAGAATACATAGGCTGAAAGTGTAGATCTTAGCTGGGGTGGAGATAGGGTATGATTTGGTATACGGAGTGACTCCGGATTACTAAAGATAATCAGACACACGGAGTCGTGGGGTAACGACACCGTATGTCTGCGTATCTTTAGTTACATGGAGTGCCTTCCTATACCCGCTCATATTACTGGCTGGAATCGAAAGTTTAAAACGGAACTTAAACAATGAGGACTGGTAGGAACCAGGAAAGACCATTCTAGATAACAGGTGAAGTGAAGTGAAGGACGTATTCCGTAGATGTGTATCACATTCAGGAATATGATCATGCAAAGCATGTGAAAATCTTTGGCCAAAGTATCGCAATTGCTGGTTGCGTTGTCCTTATCACTTAATTTAAGATGCAGGATGTCAAGATGAATATCGTTACAAGATATTCGATAGGCTTCTTAAATGGATCACTTCGATAACCGGGGAAGGTTATGAGAACAAGTATACAAAATATACTATGCATGAACAAACATGAAGGATCGGTTGTTGCCGAGTCATGTATATGAAGGATCGGTTGTTGCCGAGTCATGAAATGAAGGATCGTTGAAACTCCGAGCCATGAAAATGGAGGATCGGCAGTTCATCGAGTCATTTACAGCAGCATATAGAATCTATTATGAGATTGAATGGCATTGAATGTGTGTTCCATATTGTAATTATGTGAACAGGGAACATTCGTTTTAAAAAGAAATTGTATAATCCAAACTGTGTGGTTTGGGCAGAGAACAATTATTAAATCTTGAACGTGTGTTTGAATTTTATAATTCATAACAGAGAACGTTATATATAAAAAAAAAAAAAAAAAAAATTTCCCTTGTTAAGGTGTTTTAAATTGGAGATGTTACATGGTATTCATTTTCATTTGTCTTGCATAGTCATTAGGTGCTTGCACATTTTTTTTTGGTTCTTAGGGAGTCTCTACTGTCGTTATTTGGTCATTTTTCATCTCTAGTCTCTAACAAGGGAACCTAGAAAGGTACTGGGGAACCCGTGCACCTTGTCATCTTTTTAAGTGCCCCGGAGTGCTAGTTGCACTTTATTCTCATTTAGAGTTTCAAGGTTGGTCTTTAGGTTTTTTTTCTCATTCCCCTAGGTGATAGTCGACATGTCGGGTCATTGGTGTTGAAATTTGACCAAGAGATCCCTATATAAACATAACATACTCACTATCTTATGGGAGGACTATCTACTATCAAGAGCTAGTTATCTACTATGGAAAAGGAATGCATTTGGGAATCATTTACATCTGCATCACACAAGCATATGGGAAAGGGTTATATTCATTCTATTCCATCCACCATTTTCATCTTTCATCGAGTTATGGCCCCCTACTTCGGCATCATTGAAACTAGAGAACCCTGGGCACACAATTTCACACATAAGCATATAGAACTACATTGGGTCTAGAATGTAGTGCAACACTTATTTGTAATTCCACCATTGTGGTAGCTAAGGTTAGTCTGACCCCTTCATTTACATCTTTGTTTTTAAGGATTAGATGTTTTGTATTGGGTATTTCAGGTAAATATTCATCACTAATTTACAACGACATAAACGAAGCCACTGCGACACCTACGTGACAAGTAATAATATATTGTGAAGATTTAACAACACTATTAGATTCAGATCCTGAGAAATTCTATAGACCAGAGTGCCCAGACTCTAGACTAGGGAACCCACAAGTGCCCCAATCCTCTCTCAGGTGCCCCAGTCCAATCAGATATTCAGTTGTTGCAATTTCCTAGGTAGCACCTTCACATTCTACCTTGTCCGCACATCATCCTGTTCAAGTCCAACATGCATCCAGGTAATTTATTTTTAGGTTAGTACCCTATCACTCCTATTTACATTATTTTATTTCATTTAATTTCAAAATAAAATATTTAGAATCAATATTTTAACTTGTATCATTTACTACATTTCTATACTTACTTAGATTAACTTAGAATATAGATTTCAATTTCATATTTTAGTTAATCATTTTGATGAACCCGTATTTTCAAATATCTTGCCTTAGGATCCAATGAAACCCTAATGGCTAAGTATAGTTCATCTTCTTCTCCCATCATGTCTCATTTTAGCGTTAACACTATCTATGATGAGGCTGTCATCGCTGAGCTAAGGGCTCTATATAGTACTCTGTCACTACACCCAATCATATCAAACAACAACTTCTAGATGGCCAACAATATATGCCTAATAGTTTTGAGGATTCTCCTTTAGGCATTAGTAATTTCAAGGACCTAATATCCTTTACTCATTAGACACCATGTTATAAGGCTACTTGTGATCCTCCTTCAAACCTTTCAAAGGAAACTTTAGATGATTCTCTTATTGATTAATTACTTGGTATTGACAATCACTCACATGTGCATACTGATTTCTCTTCTACTCTGGATTCTGATATCATTCCTTCTAATGATTCTACCCCTTCCAACGTTGCTTCTCATGATACATCTCATACTAGTTTGCATGCTCCTTCACATTATGTGGACAATCCTATTGATAGAATTCTTAGCGACATTCTCATATCTGAGTCTATATCTAATAATGATGAAGTGGTTGATAGTCATGGTTCTCTACTGAGTGTGACTCGCCTACTCCATTTTTTCATTCTCGAGAGATTGAATCTATAAATGTCCATGAGTCACCACCATCTATTAGTTATTCTTCTCCTCTTATTACACCATCTATGTCTCCTAGCCCATCTTCTCCTATAGTCATGTCTCTATTGATTTCCTCATCTATTAAGTATGGTTCTAATGCTATTCCTACCATTGTTATGGATGTTCCATCTATATCACCTATTATAGCTTCCTTATCACCTACTACTAGTGTGCCCTTAACATCAAAATCTCCCTCATCACCTTTGGATATTCCTATAACCACTCACAATGTAAAATTACAACCGTTTAATATATTATTTCCATCTTCTACTATTCCTTCACAAGATATCATATCTCTCATGCATTTCATGGGTCATTTACAATCTCAAGTTTAGTCACTCACTTTAGAAAGTAGGTCTTACTATGATTTTGTTAACAACAATTCATTACATGGTAACCCTATCCCTAAGAAGATTCATAACTCTGCATTCTCTTAGGACTTTCGATGCCTACTTTCACATGTTTTGATGGTATTGGTGACCCTCATACTCATCTTCTACCTTACCGTATGTCTATGACCTCTTATTCTAATTATATATTATTACTTAATGTGTTTCCGTATAGTCTTATAGATGAGGCATTACAACGGTAAACTCATCTCCCCTTTGGGTCCATTAGTAATTTCTATGACATGGAGAATGCTTTCCTCCATCGGTTTATAATCAAAAATTTCCCTAAAGTTAATTATGACCACTTACCTACTCTAAATCAGGGCTCCTCTAAGCCTATCGATGATTATATCTTACGATTAAATGCTTGTATGCATAAGTTAGTATTCCAACCTATAGACCTTGGGAAGAAATTCATTTTCTTTCATGGCCTAATTTTTCCACTTAAGAAATTATTATAGTATGATACATGTGAGTCATTCATTATTCTAGGTTATAAATTCATTTACCTAGAACAAGACCTTATTTCAACACGCATCATAGATCCTATGCACACCTCTGTGGCTATTTCTTCATCTATTTCTTCATCATTTCCTTCAGTTGAGAATCCTACACAATCTCCATATTTTCTTCACTATAAAATCAAGAAAGCTTAACCCACTCCATCATAAAATCATACACCTTCTCCGACTCCAAAACAGGCTACTCCTACCACTCCACCTCGGTTGCATGAGCCTTTTCACTTCTCTCATAATGCTTGAGCACATGATGTGCTGTATGTTTTAATTACTAAGTGATTAGTTCTCCTACCATCAAACTAGCATCATACACAAAACCGATTATAGCATCAGCGTGACCAAAATTATTATTATTATCATCACATAAATGGCCATAGGGATAGTGATTGTCTTTCCCTTCATGATCGATTACAAAAACTAGAAGATAAGGGCATCATCTCCTTTGGATCTCGACCACTTGAGTGATCTATTTATCCTCTACCTCATCAGAGATATTTTACTAAAGTTGAGTCATCTCCTCCACCTGGTATTCATGGCATAGTGCATCCACCACCATAGTTTGTTACTCTTGTGTGCTATCCACCACGTCCATACACTACAACATCATCACATCAATCGCATTCACACTATCCACCACATCATGTTGATTTTTCACATTGGTTTCCATAGCAATCCACTCTTTTGCATCCCACCATGCAGCTCCATATGAAATTGAGTTCAACTCATACACTCATACTGCTTCCATCCCACATGTTCCCATCGCTTTGCGTTGCTGTGGTCTTTGGTAGGTGATTAATATCACCTTACCCCCCGATGACGCACTTGTGTTCTTACCATTCTTACACAAATGTTGAGGGTTCTGCTTTAAGAACCTTTCATCATGCACTTCATCATACATCTAGCGTACTCAATCATTTCCCGATGACACACTCTAGCTTTTCGTGGTTCATTCTTGACTACTAAGGGGTATTAATTAAAGGAAACTGATCATCCATATGCTGGGGGCATCACTCATCACCCCCATTCATCCCACTAATATATTATGATTACATTACATTATTATGTTACACATTCATCACAACACATTAGTTCCATACTCATACATCACCGTTTTCTATATTCATTTTACTATAATCATCATACTAACTATGCATTACAAATTCCATTAAGAAAACATTGTGCTTAACTCATGACATTATATTTGTTATCATTACGTGAATATTCCATCAACCAACATTAATAATATATAAAAATATTTATTACATACATTCCAACAATAATCACCAACTCATACAAGATCGATTCAACATAAAAATAAGATCATCACATATAAATCACACATGTCCATACATATGTATAAAATACAATCATCATTGGGGCATAACCCCCTACATCATATACAACCATAATAATCAAAACTCATCATCACTTTTTCTCTCTGGTACTGCGAGAGCCCTAGAACTAGATTCCTCACCACTCACTCTGCGCCACTATTCGCAGCCTCGATATCTCTCCACTTTCCTACGTAATAAGGTGTTCTCTACAGAATGCTTCATAAAATGACACCGTAAATCCATGTATTATATGAAAACATCTTATGCTAAAGGACCACTACCCAATGCCTCACAGTCTCATCGATTCTCCTCGCGTGCATCGTCCCTCTCAACTAGGAATATAGTACATGTCATTGTTGTTATGACCACTGGCTCAAATAAATGGGTATGCTCACCTACAATATCATCCACATGCTCAAGTATCCCTCCATCAAGTACATAAGTTATCACATTCCACGTCAATATATGGATGGATATGTTGGCTATCAGGGACCAATATGCATCACCTATGAAAAAAATAACACAACGTGTTAAATAGCCATTACTAAGCCATAAGACAGAAATAAAATACACGATATAGCTATATATAGATACTTACTCTCCACTACCACTGCTGCCATATCATTGGGGACATGTGCTTCCCCATGTCCTCCTCATAATAAATGAAGTAACTGATGGGTCGTTGTATTCTCCAATCATTTAACTAACCGGATCTTCTATTAGTGTCATTATAAATTGGGGTGTGTCCTAGGCTGTATGCAATGGAGATTTATGTAACTATTTTTCCTGTTGGGTCTTCTATTGGGGCTTATTGTTAGATCTTTCTAAGTTGGTTACTAATCTATGAAACTCAATATAAATCTACGGAATTTAGTTATTGTGATGAAATGAAGTTTGAAAGCTATACTTCTAAATTAAATGGAAATGCGCACACAAAATCTAAAAGAATGGAATTGAAATTGCACACTCATAACTAAGAATCAGTAGAAGTAAAAGAAAATGCTAACTAAACTTTGCATAAAGGAAAACACACGTTCTGAATAGAAATTCCAATAGGGAAAGAAAATACGTTCAAACTGAGATTGCATGAAACATACTAAAATAGAGATTGTAGTAAAACTTATCGAAAACCAGATGCGTATGTGAATGTAAACAACCTCATGTCTCCTTGGTCGAGTGGGACCTTGCTCTCCCTTAGGATAGAGGAAATATCAAAATCTCTAGATCCTCAAAATTATGCTTACCTATATTAATTCAAATAAGTTCCATGACATATTCAATATATGAAAAAGAGTGCTAAAAACAACAAGCTATATGTTATAGATTATATCTCAAAAAATAATAGCTACTCAATGTTCTTAAGAAGGTGTCTTTATATAGACACAAGTAGTTACTGAATACTCCATAATAGCCGGCACGAACATCTCCCACTAATAAAAATTAATCATGACTCATAAATTCCTATAGGACCACTAGAAACAAGTCCCATACTAATAGGTTGATAAGTGGAAAAATTCTTTCACTTCCGTATTCCAGCTCCACACTCAGAATTCTTAATTATATTGGCAATAAATGTTCATTATTTCCCTGTGCACATCATCACATTTTCCTCACGAAGGAAGTTAGTAGGTAATCAGGTTGCATGAACAAAGAAAGGAAAATGCATCAAACTCACTAAGATATAACTATACAAAGCATCCCCATGCATTAGAAAATCATATCTAAATGACAATTTAGTAACCATAGGAATGATATAAATGAGCCAAATAATGCACTCATTAGTAACCCCACTAGACCTACAAATAATAGGAACAAAAATACCCATCGATGTGATGCCCACTATGCATGATACTCCTCTATGTAACCTGCATCATTTACATCTACCAACTCTATCGCCGCATCTACCTCATCTAGACTAGGGGTGAAAAATGCTATGTTGTGGGCCTTGGTCAAGCTCCGACCCTCCTAGGTGCTCATATATCTCTCAACCATATATATGTCTCTGGGGAACATCCTAAGCCATACCAAACTGATGCAATACCCTCTCCACTTCAAAAATTTTGGCCATACCTAGAAACAGATCATCTAACCACATAGTCCTCTGAATACACCTAAATTCTACAAAATCCTTAGGCCATCCTCTAAATTCATGGTATGGCCTCCATGTAAAAACCTCATGCTCCATCCTATCTATACATGCCATATAGGTATTTGTATCCATCCAAGACCACAAATATTGACCCACCTCCTCTCATATATATCAGGTCTAGCCCATTCTACTCATGGGCCTCAAACTGGCCTTAACATGGATATGTGCTCATATGCCCACACATGTAACAATGTAGTATCTCATATCCCCCCTCTGTGTTGATCATGAGTAAATCGGTATAGGTATCTATATAGGTAGGTCAACACACATTGCGCACTAACGCACATCTCGTAATCTACTCCTCTATACAGTGGTATATATCATGCATCTTATAAAAGATGCCTATACCTCCTCCCTTAACTATAATTGATGAAGCAATAAAGATTGCAATGAACTTCCACAAGTGCGGAACCCCAGACCTCATAATAACATCTAAACTAATATGGGCCTCGGTAGGTACTCAATTCCCCACAAAATATCACCTAGCATCTCGTATCTGCCTCTCCATATTCTCCACTGGCATCACCTGTACCTTATCACCAACGACAAAAAACTATAATATACGATACACGTCCTCTAACATAACAGTTATCTCCCCCTGTAGGAAACAAAAATGTGCAAGTATCTACACACCATCTCTCACATAGTGCATTCCACATAGGAATATTATGGGGCACATCCCCCATCTGTGCTATGTGTTGTAGGGCCTCACAGTCTAGACATCCCAATCATCATCTGACAGGCACAATCCAAGAAACATACTCAAATGACACCCATTGCGGAACTCCCTTGAGTGGATATCCCTCTACATAACATAAAACAACAAAAAATGTTGCATTAGAATGATATTCAAATCCAAACACACTCACTTCACACATTCATATACATAAAAAATCTCATTTTCCATCATCTTAGACCAAATACACATATTATGGACCAGGGTGCCCAGATGCGAGACTAGGGTGCCCAAGAGTAGGACAGTAGCGCCCAAATCTAAGTGCTTCTATCCCAAGGGTCATTAGTGAACTCATCGCTATTGTCTAGGTCTAAAATGCCAAGAAAATTAAAATTCTTAAATTTGTGAAAATTCAATAAAAATGACTACTACACCATGTTGTCCACTCAAAATTCCCGCTCTGATAAGAGTAAAATTTCAAAATTTTGAGTTTAAGTGTTTTTCTCTGAAGTGCCTAAGTCGTGAAATTGAAAAAATCTGTGTTTTGGGTCATTTTGTGTGATTTTCGGGCCTGTCGGAACTTTTTGTCCCAACTGTCCCAAGTACGAAAGTGCACTCTGTTCCCCGATCGGCCGAAATCCCCGAAGCTGTCCCATTTTCGGGCCCGTCGAAAGTTTTGTCCCAAGTGTCCCAAAACTTATTGTGCGAGTTGTTCCAATTTCGGCCGAAACACCCGAACCGCGTACTACGCACTTTCATGTCTCAAATGTCCCAAAGTTAAAAAGTGCGAGCTTTCCAATTTTCGGCCGAAACTCCCGTGTCGCGTACTTCAGAGCTCCTTGTCCCAAATCAAAAAATGCAAGCTGTTTCAATTTCGCCCGAACCGGCCAAACCGCGTACTCCGGAACTTTTTGTCCCGAATGTCCCAAGTCCAAATGGGCCCACTGTTCCAATTTCGGCCGAAACACCCGAACCGCGTACTCCGCGCATTTTCGTCCCAATCGTTCCAAAAAGCATTTGTGCATCCTCTCCCTGTTTCACCCGAATCGGCCGAGCCGCGTGTTTCGCGCATTCGCGTCTCACATGTCCCAAGCGTACCAAGTGTCATTCACACTTAGTTTTTCCCGCTCACTCCGAGTATGATGCTATTCAAATTGGTGGTTGTGTATTCAATGCGCATTAAATTCATTCCTCTCTCCAAACGACTATATAACGAGCATTTCCCCTTTGCATTTTTCGCATTGCTTCCATGCTATCTTTGCTCGAACCCTTGCAATTTGAAAACCTGCGCAAATATCCCCTCCCTTTGCAAATTCCTTCCCGAGTCTAGGTTGCAGCTCCGAGACTATCAATATGAAGATCAAGTTTCAGGGACAGGAGTAAATTTCTCCGCTTGAGTCTATTGTTAGCAATATTGGGGACAGCGAAGCTCGTCATCTCGACTTCGGTGATTTTTGGGCAAGAATGGCAGATGCAAACCCTACACCAATAGCACAAACGATTCATGATAGCGGTTTGGATTTTGCCGGTGGTTTCCCAATCTCAGTACAGTGTGCTGATACTGTGCTTTCATGCGGAGCTCACTTCGACCCCGCTTCGAGTGAATTGACAAATGTACATGGGGAACTCATTGCCAAGCTGGACGCTGCCGCCATTGGCGCTGCTCTGAGGATTCCGGAGTTGGACAATGCTATAGTCGTCTCCCGGGATCAAGCACAGACCCTATTCGATCAAGACAGTGACAAATATAAGGTGCGAGTGGCGAAGTCTTGGTTGAAGAACCCTAAGAAAGGTGCTTCTCGCCTAACCAAAACCCTCTTCCGAGCAGATTTCAATGAGGAATTGTCAGACTTCATAATCCTGCTGGCTCGGGTTATGGGTTTGCCCTCCACCAATGAGTTTCATTTCTGGATGTGCCCGCTCATCAGCATGGTGTGCGAGGGAACACAAAACATCAACTGGGCAGAGATCATCAGTATGAATTTGGTGGAGCAGCTATCCAACGTTCAGCAAACAAAGAAGTTCTATATGACTTCATACCTGATGTATACCCTAGCAGCATCAAGGCAGTGGTTTGGTTTCTCCTATATAGATGCACACAAAGATGATCCAGTGTATGCCTATTGCCCGCAGTTCACCCTGGAGACCAGCAATCGGAATTTCAGAAGGGTCAATGATGCTTTCACCATGTACGTGGTCAGATTGCTCGAAGGTGATACTGCTAGAAGGTTTTCAGATGAAGCCATGAACCTGATATCGCAGTATGGAGCCTATTTCATCCAATTCAGGAAATTTTCCTATATCAGGCTTGCTGGCTATGAAAGCACTCCTCTACGGCTTCCCATGTTCTGCAATGATAAAATGGCCTTGATAGAAATATGCAGGCAACTAGACAAGTTACACAGAACTTGCAGAGACAAGAAGATTTCTGGCTTGCACTTTCCCATCTCTCTGGGAAACTACACATGCAAAACAGCTCTGGATGCTCAGAACATAGAAAGAGCCCTGGTCCCTATCACTGTTCATTTCTTCAAGCCAAGAACCTGCTTTGACTTGAAGAAGTTTATTGAACAGAACATCAAGATAATCTACCATCATAGGGCAGATACAGAAGACTACTGGGCTGACTGTGCAGATGATTTTGAAGCCAGGAGAAGGCATTGTGGCAGGTTCTCCCTGCAATTGATTCAAGAACTCGGTCTGTACCAAGTTCCTGAAGGTCTCCAGGATGACAATTCTGATCTATACTCGTATGAGTATGAAAATGTGATTAAGCACACCCCTCTGGAGGACCTTGATTGGAACAGGAAAGAGAGGGATGATCTGGCTGAGATTCTTGCTCCAGTCTTAGTCAGGACTAAGGTCTGGTTCAGTAAGAAGATCCGAGAATTCAAGAGGCACTCAGGAGAATCCAGCTCCAAGGATGACTCGACACCAATAAGAGAGGCATCAGTTCCAAGGTCTGAAACACTAATGCAAACCCCTCCTGCCTCATCAACACAAGGACCTACTGAATCTACTCCCTCTTCATCTACCCAGGTATATAAGAAGAAACTCAAAGAGGTAAAGAAGGAGCCTGCAGAGAATGACCCTCCAAGAAAACAGGCAGAGTTGCCTATAGGGCCAGAGAACATCATTGTTCTCAGTGAAAGTGAAGAAAGTGAGATGCCAACTCCTGCAAATGTTCCTGAAGATCCAGCAGATAAGGACAAGGAGGTCCAGAGCACTGAACTTCCAGGTGCTGCTGATTCTTCTACCGCTATTGCCTCCAGTGCTCTACTCACATCTCAGCTTGAGTCAACAAATGCCTTGAGACCACGAGTGTCATGAGCTCCACTGTCTCTTGGTCCCCTTGCTTCTCCCTGCAGATTCTTCTTCCTCTTTTTTGGTCTTGCAACCTTGGTTGACAAAGGAAGAGAAAATCCTCCTCTCAAATATTGGGACCAAATTTCGATCTTTGTTGCAGCTTCCTTGTTGGGCACCACTCCTTCTCGTGCCAAGAAAGCCAGAACCACTTCCAGAATAGTGTCTAATGCCCAAGGTCAGCAATTCTTGGAGATTGCTAAGCCTACAGTAGACAAATCAGAATCAGACTTGCTGGCATCTGACTTGGAGCTTTCAAGAATCCCTATGGGAGAGTCTACTCCTGAAGGTGAAATTCACAACCTCCAGGAAACAGTCACAAGAGTCATTGGAAGGGTAGAGAAAGGGCAACAAACTATTGAACAGTTGGAAGAACAAGCCCAGATTCTCACAGGTTTCATCAAGTCTCTTTTATCTAAGGATAAAGTCTTGGACCCTACCCCATTGACTACTCTTCCACCTCCTGTAATTCTAAGCCAAGATGAAGTGCAAAGTATCAAAGATATGCACAAGTATTCTGTCTATGGCAGAGCTATTGAAGCCATGGTGGATGACATGCTTGTTGCTGGATTAAACTTCATCGATGAAGCTTTCAAACTCCACGAAAAGGTGAGTAATGTGCAACTGAAGCTCTCCTCCACTATCAATACCATGGATAAAGAACTAAAAATCTGGAGCAGTTGTATAGTAGACCTTCGCCTTATGGGATAGACAGATGAGAACATCTTACTGGCGAATAAGATTTTCGATGATGCTAAGGATAATCTATCAAAATCCTGGTCTACAGCGTGGAGTGGAAGATCAGAGTTTTGGAGGAAGCTTTGGGAGAAATGAAAACAGGTGCGAAGGGAGAAGATTTCAAGACACTTGGCCGTCACGCTTTCAAGGATATACATTGTCATCTTCAGGATGAAAACTCTGGTGTTTCCCTATCCTTGCAAGAAATCAAAGCTCAGTTTAGAGCTTTTGTCAAAGATAATCTATTCAAGGAAAGCTCCATCTCTAAGGAAAATATGAAGGAAATTTTTTCTCTTCAATCTGCTTATCAAGAAGCAAATAAAGATTATCATACTCACGTCGAGTTTCATAAAGAGATGGAGAAGTGTGGGATTTTGGACTCGATCTGCCGCCAACACGTCGGCCCCATGTGGCGGAGACATAGTTGAGGTATTGAAGAAATTCAGGCGAGATTACAAGACAGTGGGTCCCTCCCGATGAGCCGCCACTGTCTCCTTCTCCTTTCTTTTCTCTTCTTCCCATTCTTTTCGTATTCTTTGTAATTAGTTAAGGTATTGCAATTGGCGATCCTTAACTATTCTTTAATTAAAAGAAACGGTTACGAAGAGTAACTAACTTGTAAGCTATATAATGGCCTTTCCACGCCATTTTGGAGGAGGAAGAACTTGGATATTTGCTGAAAGTGTAAATAGATCTTAAAGAAATCAATACAAAAGGGCTTTCCATTCTTTGTCTATCTAATTCTTGTTATCTCTGTGTTTTCCTTTAATATTGTGAAGATCATTTTGTTCCTGATTCGTTAGTCTCTCTGATTGCATACTGTTCAGTTTTGCAAATACAGTGATCTTGTACAACCAAGAAGGAACTTTGTGTCCTTGATTAATAAATCTGAAGAAGGTTATTTATGGAACTTTGTGTCTTTAAATTTAATCTCATTCAGCCAACGCAAATGATCTTGTCTTAAATTCTTTGAAGCTTCGCATACACGAAGAATTATTCTGCTATCTATAATTCTGAATGTTGCTATTCTGCTCATCTTCTTATTCCCTTTCCTCAGTCCTTGTGTAATTGATGATCCTTGTGGAAAACACTTTCGTAAAATCCAAGTTTGACCATAAAACAATGTTCTGTACATTTGTAAATAAGTTCGTTTCTGAATAAGGGAACCTCTCCCATTAAAGAGGAGGGACTTCTTGTCCCCTGACTGTTGCTCTTCTAAAAAGTCCTATTTGACGACCAACACACCATACATTTTTTTGAAAAACAATGCACTTACCAACTTTGTAGTCATGTGTGATGCTACAATGGTCACCACCCTCTCAAACCGACTAGGAAGTGCTATTCTCACTTACGGAATTCTCGCTCACCTCATGCTCACTCTCACAATCATGAAAACAAAAATGAAGTGACTAATTAATTTTAGTGTTTCTACTCCGATTTACACCCCATTTGCAACATTATTTTTATAATTCTACCTACCACCGTATTGAACACATTATGCACGCATTATCTATCCTTGAATTTTTCTTTCAACCAATTCATACACATTTTTATGATTCATACCACTTTTTTTTATCTATTTCACATTTACTTTGGGCTTAACGGTCGTTATTCTCATCACTTCCCCTTTTGCCAAAAGGGGAAACATATCATTGGGGTCATCCTATAATTCCCCTTATATCAGTACATGTTTAAAACACTACTGATGAAAAAATTCCAAAACACTTACTAGTTCACTGCGTGACATTTCAACATTAACCCCCCTAATGACCTAATATGTGGGGAACAAATAAATAAAAATTTCTATGTGGAATTACATAAATTCCCCCCAATGACCTAAACTGGGGGAAAAAATGATTTAAAAATATTTCTATGTGATCATTCACCGGTTTCTATTAATCTCCCCTAATGACCTAGTCTAGGGCAACTAGCATAAAATATCTCTACGAGTAATAAATTGAATCAATCAATAAACGTGCTCACATTTCCAACAATCAAAATCATATCATCTTTATAAATTTAAAATGATTGGCCTCCCATATTACCTAACTTGGGATTTACATGCAACCTCCTAAATGACCTAACTTAGGAGATTACATTCATTACTTTCTCAGATGACCTTACATGGGAAGATATTCATACATTTCACATTTTCTTCTAGATGACCTAACTTTGAAGCCATCTCACATTGCATGTTCACTTCTAGATGACCTAACTTGGAAGCAATCATATTACGATGAAACCCAAGGAGTGGGGGAAAGAGTGCCTTTCCTATACCACTCATATATGGGTCAATTGTTTTGATCAAAATTGTCTGGATCCAGAAACCACAATTTTTATCTAAGTTCATCTGCAATGGCTAGATCTTGAGGATGTAGTTAGAGATTGGATAATAACACACTTTAATCCTTTGGTTGATTTTTCATATACACATGTTCAGATCGGGAAGTGATCACTTCCTACCCCATCTCATCGTCATTATGACGCATTCAAAATCAGCTAAAAAAAATTCATTATTCTCTTTTAGTGCACTACATCATGACATTACACTATTAACTATGTTGCATGGATTAACCCGTTGATCTATGGTTTAACACACTTTAAGGTTCTTTCAGTATGCTTCTTCCACCACATCTGTGTGTTCTACTATAGCATGGGCTTCTCTGGATTTCTCTCAGGTATACATCTCTATCTATTTTATGTTACCAAGCTTTCCACTCACTAACATAATGTGGGGGAAAATGTTGTCACAAAATCACATACTTACTATTACATTTATACCACCAAGTATGTTATTTTATATATGGATCTTGCGTAAGAAAAGTATTCAGTAATGGTTCATCCCCTAGTTTTGTAGTCGGTTAGTTGGTCATCATCGTCATTTGTTTACATAGTTTTGGTTGGTTCTCACGGGGTCTCAGCTGTTGTTATTTGGTCATTTTTCATCTCTAGTCTCTAACTACGGTGCCTAGAAAGGTACAAGGGTGGACGCCGGTACCCCAATCCTCTTTGTAGGGGCCCTAGTCCCAGTTGGAATTTATTCTCAGTTAGATTTTTTAGGTGGATCTTTATGGTTTGTTTTATCATCCCCTAGGTGCTAGTTGGCATGTCAGGTCATTATTGTCAAAATTTGAGAAAGAGATCCCTATATAAACATAACATTCTCACTATCTTATGGGCGGAATATCTACTATCAAGAACTAGCTTTATACTAAGGCAAAGGACTGCATTTGGGAATCATTTACATCTACATCACACAAGCATAGGGGGAAAGGGTTGTATTGATTTTATTCCATCCACCATTTACATATCACATATATTTATTTTCCCATACTTTGGTGTAATTGACATTAGGTCACCCTAGGCACATAATTGCACACACAAGCACACAAAACTACATTGGGTCTGGAATGTAGCATAATTCTTAGTTGTAAGTCCATCATTGTGGTAGTTGATCCAAAAATTGACCAAATTTTTTTACCTCGATCATGGACCCTTATAGGATTTAAATTCTTTCCAAATTTTCCCCGTTAAAATAAACTAATTAGCAATGCAAAAATTAAAATACATTGCACATAGGTAGATAACAAAGTTCGGCAAAATTCCTATGTCTCTGGGTTCATCAATAGAACTGATATATTATCTACTTCAATGACTATAACAAATAATAAAATCTAAGTAAGATAATATTGAATACATAAGAACAAAAATATTTATACCAAGTAGCGACCCCAGCTAATTTTTTCGATCTAGTATTCTCCTTTAGGTACAAAGTCCTTTGGTATACCGATTGGTCTTCCGGATGGCACCCCATTTGATTTTCCAGGATCTGCATTCTGAAGTGTGGATCAAATTTTTCCTATTGGGTAGTTTGAATTACTCCCAATAACAATGTTTTGCCTATTAAAATAATAGGCCTTATCTTCACTTTACCGGTAATAAATAATATCGGTCCTCAATGAAGATGTTTCCTATATGATATATGTCTTAGTATCTCTCCATAATACCTATATTAAAATAGGTCTTCCATCTCCATAATGTCACCATGTTCATACCTTCGAACTGCATCAATCGTCCTTCTCAGGCTTGGGCTCAGAGTATGTCTTCTCAGAGAGAAATCAAAACTTCAAAATAATATTTGCCTAATAAAATAATAGGACTTAAAAATAATAATAATAATGCCTATAATGATAGGGCTTACATATTTACATGCCTATATAATAGGCCTTAGCTCCAAAAATATGCCTATAATAAAATATATAGGGCTTTAAAAATATATATGCCTATATAAATATATAGGTATTATATATAAATAAAATATGGACCTCCATATTTTGCTAAGGCCTCATACTATCATGCTCGGGATTTGACCTAATATCTCCCATCTAACTTGTTCAATGGAGGGGTGTCAAGTTCCTTTATAGGCCAAATGACCCGATCATTATGTTTAAGTACCACATCTTCCAGTTCCATACCCCTCCACCAGCTAGAAGGATCGGTTAAGGCCACCGAGTTTGGAGGGGAAGGTCTTGAGTTTGATGCATACAGTTTCCTTTTTGGGTGGTTGTTGCAACAAACATACCCTCTATGCTCCCACTAGCCTACATGGCTCTGCAACCTATCGATGTGCTTCCACATCACCCCTTCATTCGTTTGTCCCGTTCACATGTTCATGTGAGCCCACTGCCCATGCCACATCCCCGGGGTCTACATACTCCTTTTCCACATCACCCATCCAAGCCATGTGGGTCTACCGATTCATTCAACCTTTTTGCATGGAAAGGGGATAAAGGTTTATCCCACATGCATAGTGGGTGGTGATAAGATAATATTTTTATAGTTTTTTTTCCAACCATGTGATATGTGGATTCGGGCCACATCCTCTGCCCTTTTTTTTACCAACATAGATAAGGTAGCTCGCCCATCCTAGATGATCTTGTCGAGTTGTAGAAGCAACTCACCCTTGTAATGCTTGAACTTGTAAATGCAAATAGCTCGATGAGTTAAATATAACTCACCTGAGTTGAAGGGAAAAATTATGGCATGCCACGTGGTGGCCTGAGGACCCACCACGTGGCAATTTTTTTGTCGATCGTATATGAAGATGAAGACGATGTCGAATGACGAAGACCAGGTACAAACCTGAAAACATCACCTTTGCATGATCATACTTGCCACTACTTCATGACTCACCAGTTGACCTGGTCCTACCTAGGTTGAATGCAAGTTTGACAGGCCACCATTTACACGTATGGACTCCATTTTCGATGTTCAAATTATCGAAGCAAAACTCTTAGAGTGCTCTTCCATACTATGGTGATCTTGGAAGATTTAGGGAACATTTTTCCTCCATAATTTCCTCCATTGTGTGTAATATTTGGAAGTACAGGTGTGTAAGAAAACCATGGGCAAGCTATCTATAGGGAAAAACTTGAGGAACTTGAAGCATGTAATCAACAAATACAAGAAGAAAATGCTTTCCTAGGATGTCAGGTATTGAATTTTGAAGAGAAAATTGACACATTGAAAAGAGAGATAGATGCTAAGGATGAAATCTTAATGGTGTTGCAAATTGATGGACCTAAGAAGGTGCCTTTTACTATTGATGCATCCACTATGAAAGATGAGTGCACAGTAAATATGGAAATATCTAATTCCTCTTCCTATGCTAATTTGGATACTACTGTAGTTCTAGGTTGATTTGAAAAGGACACTAAAGGTATAGGATATAATATTTTGAATAACATGTATTTTAATGGAATTAACCTTGGTAAGAATAATCAAGGTATCACTAACCCAATCATGGTTGAGGAAAGACCTCATTATGCAGGACTGGGATATGCTTGTAGTCATTTTTATACCCTTAGAACAACGCAGTCTAATCCAATTACCCTATCACCTAGGCGGGTCTTGGGTGCTCACCCAAGGCACACGTAGATGTTGAGACCCTCCTTTCTATGATTCTTGTGAGAATACATCCTTAATGACAGATTTAGATGCAGGAACAAAAAGAACCATGAGTTCATTCTAAGAGCTTAGGATGAGTTATCATATCAATGCATCCATTCAGATAACAAAAGAGAAGTATCAATAGAATGCAGACATGATTCATAAAAAGGAAATGCACTAGGATTTATGCCCATGAACAACATATATTATTTAGAACAAAACCTTATATTCATGTTAACAAGTTCAATAACCACATTACATTCATTAAGGCCATAATAGACCAATATAAAAATTCAAACCAGAGTCATGCATCAGGACCCTAAGCTATGCTTCCATATTACAAAACTGGTTACATAATCATCCCTCTAATCATGCCATGACTTCTACAGTTCTCCTAATCCCAACCCAAAGGATCCTTCATTATTCCTACAGAGCTTCACCTATCCAGCGCTATATGAGATTGCTTTTGGTGTTTGTCTCTCTCTCCCTTGCATCTCTTCTCTTCTACCCGAGCATCTCTATATATAGCCTTAGTCTCCACCACCATTCCTTCATGAGATAACATATCAGCTGCTAAGTGTCCATGTGGTCCTTCAATAGAGCATGCTTCCTTTGATCTGAGCTCTCCACTCTTTGCAATGATGTCTTTATGGATCCTTCCATCGCATGCATGGAATATTCCATTCTTGACCATACAGCTGCTAGGATGGCACCTTATCCACTCCACATGCTAGATAGGTCACACTTTTCTCATGTGCTTCTTGGAATGCTGAATATGGCTAAGTCCCAAAACCCATCTTGTCTTACGTGCACACGTTGTGTGTTCTGCTTAACCCTGCTAGAACCCTACCCTGTGTACCTTCACCTTGCATGCCCTTCTTCAAATAGGTCCCATGCGCCCAAGCACCTTCTTGAACTTAGCCAATATTCTGAGGCCTAACAATGCTAGTACAGGGAAAAGGTTATTGGAGAGAGTTCCAAGTCAACTGGAAGAAGACAAGCTTCTGACAACAAAGTGTCATCCCCACTAGCTTCAGGTGATTCATCCTTAGTAGGAGGACCTGGTTAGAATTCACCACAGAAAGGTATAGAAATCCATCCACCTTATGTTTACCATGGCTCTAAAATGAAAGGTAAACAATGTGATCCATTATCTACACTGGAAAAGGTTGGCTATAATATGGAAGAAATTTTGCATAGTTATTCATGCACATTATGTGGTTTATCTAATCACTTTGTGTGGCCAAGTGTAGGAAGTATAAATCTATGTTGGAAAATATTAAGAAAATTAATTCTCCTAAACCAGGCTTGGCTAAAAGTAGTCAAGGTAAAATTTCTAACAGTATGGATCCTAAAAAATGGATCAAAGATATTGTGAACATTGTAAAACGATAGGTCATGTCATTGAAAAATGTTGGTAACTACATCCAAAACAAAAATTTAATTTTTTAAAAAGGATAATAGTTTAAAACCAACCATTATAACCCCTTCAGTGGCACAGGTGAAAAATGAGCTTAAAACAACCACCTAAATAGGAAAATGTGTTGAAAAAGGTGGGCAAATAGTTTATCAATTTTATGTTTACATAGTTGATTTGTAAAATGGTATGCAAACTAACCAGGAAGTTTTGGAAATCCTATTGAATTGTAAAAAGGAATAATTCCAAATTTATTTATCTGCTTTGGTGTTGGTGAAGTATCCTGAAGAGAAAATAATCAGGTGATAGGTTTAAAATACTTGGTGTAATTTTATTTTTTTGATGGTTTTACAAACTTCATCTTTCAGCAGTATGTACAGTTCAGTGGGCATGATCAATGATCGGATGTCTATATTTGGGTTGTAGTTAGTATGTTGTTATTGTGAAAATTTTGGCATGTAGGCACTGTTGGTAAGTGTACAACTTATACAAAATCTTTGTTTGCTATGCATGATTTTTGCACATGTGTAAGTATTATTGATAGGATTAAATATTTGTAACTGTAAGATATAGTTGCAAATAGTATGTACAAGTTTTACACTGACAAGTTGTGAATGTAGGTTACATTTTGCATTGTTGATGCAGTGGGTGAGTGCAAGATCGGGATGTATCAAAGAATATGACAGGTTGTAATGTCATATTGGTTGTAGTTTAAGCCATTGGTGAATTTCATTTATTGGTTTTTAATTATTACAAAATTTGGAAAAAATTACCATGTTATAAATTGGGTTATGTGTTTGTGATATGCAGAGAACGTGTGTACAGTTCAATTGGGTAAAATTTCCATTTTGAGGTCAAAATGGTCTTATTGGGGAGGAGTGATCTAGAGGATTTTTCACTATGTATATCTTCCCTAAACTTCCCTAAATCTAAACCATGCTAAAGGGATTCTCGAGACCTTTCCAATGGTATGCTAAACTTCAAAAACAAAGTTCATATGTAGATTCTATTGCCGGTCAAAGTTAAAGTCATAAACGAGTAACCTTGGTCAATAGTCCAATCTGGACGTGACACGTGGCAAGGAGAAAAATACGAAAAAGGTTATTCGATATGGTTTTAGGCCTATGGTCTTTGACTCACGTTATGATTGAAAAGAACAAGAGGCTCAACTTTTTGTGAGAGGGAACCCGACCACCTTGAGATCTTCATATTTTTTGTCGACGTTGTGGGCCCTCAAGCCACCACGTGGCTTGCCACCATGAGCTCAATTTTACATTTCAAGCTCAATTTTTTATTTTAAGTTCAATTTTTGCACTATGAGTTTATGTTTTACATTGTAGGACTCATATTATGTATTTCAAGTTGATAATTGGCTTGGTAAGCTATTATTTTTAGCTTGGTGGGGTGATTAACTCCCCACCAAGTTGATCACGTTTACCACATTGCTCGTATGGATCGCGTTTATTTCCACATTGTTCGAGTTGATTAATATATTACCAAATTGTTTAGGATATTATATTATACAATTCAACATTGTTTGGGCTTATGTCTATATTGGTCGGGATCTATTTTATCCCATTAAACTCAACATATCAATAGTCACCTATTAGCTCGGCACCCTAATCATTTGGGTAGAGAAAACAACCCGAACAACTTGAAACATGACTCGACGCACAACTTAGAGCTCCTAGTGAGATGTTTAAATGAAAATAAAGGAAAAATCCTTACATGGCCATAACCATGATCAAAATGGTAGGGATATCTCCTTATAAACCGCTAAGTATGCCCTCTCCTGACGGATGTGGGATAAAATCCCACCATCATCAAAACCAAATCCACAAAAACATATGCCGCTGGGTTTTGAACACAGAACCTCGGGCTCCTAAATCACTCCACATAATAGACTCTCCAACCAACTCGGTGGTGATAAGAAAGAAGCTTGGTGTTATAAAAAGAGCTTTGTGCTCTATGTTTTGGGGGACCAGACATGGTAGTTTATAGTCAAGCCCAGTTTTGAGGCACTTAGAGGAAAAATCAAAACTTGGACTAAAAAGAAAAGTTTCTCAAAATTTTAAGGTGAAGACAATAATAGTGGTAATAGTTTCTCATAAAGTGATGTAGATTTTCCTATGTAGGTGATTTTCCATCGCAGTTGCATAGAATAGGCATGAGGAACCAACAAAGATCTGAATTTTCCAAGCACTTCTAGTCCAAACTAGGCCATGGAGTAAAAAGGGAAGTTGTTCAGATTTTCATAAGATTTCCATATATATAATTTTATTTCATTTAGTTTTTATAAATCTCAAAATGTATGCATTTTTCAGTCCCATTTGCAAGGGGATCACACTTTGGAAGCACTATAGAAACGAGATCATTCTTGGGACAATTTTTGCTATTTTTCAGAGTTCCTTGGGACATAGATCAGTTCATTTGCAGGTATAAATATCTACTAGATGTTATTGAAAGGTTTATTGTACTTCATTGGATGTTGAATATATCTATTCACTTTCAGTGAATCCAGAGATGTAGCCTTTGGGTGAACTCCATTATCAATATGGTTTATGGTGTTTATTCAATTTTTAGAAGATTTTTATTAGATAAAAATTCATCATTTGATTAATTGATAAAATAAGCACAAAACTAGAGTAAATGGATTGAAGTAAATTTTAGAATCCATAACCCTCAATCAATTAGTGAATGCACTTTACAAATTTGGAATCAAGAATTTAGTTTGAGTGCATTATAAATTCAGCTTGGGAATTATTTAAATGATTTTGTAATAGAATAAGAAATTAATTAATTTGGAAAAATTAGATTAACTGATCATTTCGTAAGAGTTTAAAAATTGGGCTTCAAGAACACCCAAAATTGAATAAAAATGAACTCATGATCAATGTTGAGTCATTCAAGCCTCAAAAATTTAATCATTTAAAAATTTTCTAAATACTTTGCACAAATTTAAGTACCATTTTCGATCAATAGCTAAGGTCAGCTCTAACCCCTTCATTTTCATCTTTATTTTTGGGGATTTTATGCTTTGTATGGGGTTCTAGCATGTAGATCTTCATTACTAATTTACAATGACATAAGAAAAGACACTATGACACATATGCGACAAAGACTAATATATTACAAAGATCTAGTGACACTGTTATATTCAAATCCTGATCTTTTCTACAAACTAGAGTGCTCAAACTATAGACTAGGGCACCCACCAGGCACCCGGTCCTCTCCCAGGTGCCCCAATCTAGTTGGATCTTCGATTCTTTGTGATTTCCTAGGTAGCATGTTTACATTCTTCCTGTTTTACACATCATCCTATTCAAGGCTAGCACACAATGTGGTAATTTATTTTTAGGTTAGTACCCTATCACTCCTATTTACATTATTTCATTTCATTTAAATATCAAAATAAAATATTTAGAATCAGTATTTCATCTTGTATCATTTATTGCATTTTTGTACCTACTTAGATTAACTTAGAATATAGATATTAATTTCATATTTTAGTTAATCGGACATCATCCATGTCAATCCATATCATCTATTCACATCCTCCTTTACCTCTTTCCCTCATGGATCCTCAACCCTCTAAGGGAGAGCCATATTTCACATGGCATGAGGCTCTAGGGCACGATGTATCTGATTAGAGAGCCTATAAAAAAACATGAAAAAGCTTAAACCGAGGTTAGAAGACATCAATCTCGATTAAGGCTACATGAACTTCACGCCTCACCCCGATTTATTGTTTGTAACATGGCTAATAATCACATACTTACACAAAGTATTGGGCAATTCATAATCAGGTCGAAACAATGCAAATACTTTCGAAAAATAGGAAGTACAAATAGGGGTGTTGTGTAACCCCCATGCCTAAACATGGAAAGAAATCAATGACGCCACTGCAGCATATATGACGTTGGTGCGCATATGATGCCACCACTAGAAGAGGAGTTACAATTCCAAATAAGGAATGTAACTCCTATGACGCATGATTGATGCAAATGACAATGTCGAGATTCTATGACAGAATCGACACTTGTCATTTGACTTCCTAAGACCTATGACTCTCGCAAGGTGAGATGACTCACCTAGGTGATGTGGACGATGATGACTAGACAATCACACACACACAACACCCCCCTTCATCGAAGCCGAGGAAGAGGTCGAGGTAAGCGAGCAGAAAAAGAAGACTCCCTAGACAACTAAGAAAGATGTGTCAATGGGCCCCGAACAACTAAAGGCACGATAAGGTGCCCATGTACAAACAACATCTTTCGGAAAGAAGAAGAGAGAGAAGAAGGAGGACTATATAGCCCAAAGAAGATGGGTGGCTGCGGCAGCAAGACCTCACCCCGAAGAGACCATAGTGAAGAAACTTCACCTCAGTGAAGGGCTTGGTGAAAATGTCTGCAACCTGATCAGCTGTCTGAACATACTGTATGTCGATGATGTTTTCATGTATCAGCTCCCATATGAAGTGCATATGAATCTCAATGTGCTTCGTCCACTGATGCTGAACTGGATTTCTACAAATCGAGATAGTGCTCATGTTGTCACAATAGATAATGGTAGGCCACGAAAGTGGATGCCAAACTCTGTCATAATACCCTATAACCAAATAGCTTCTTGTGGCAGCGTTAACTGCTCCTCTGTATTCTACTTCTGTCGATGATATGGCAATGGCATTCTGTTTCTTGCTGGGACCAGCGACGGACTGAACCAAGAGTGAAACTGTAGCTTGAGGTAGACTTCTGATGATCTAGATCACCGGCCCAATCTGAGTCTGTAAATCCAACCAAGTCAATCTCAGTCCCTCCTAAGTAATGAATACCATCTGTGTGAGTGCCACGAACATAGTGAAGGATCCACTTTGCTGCTTTTAAGTGCAGCTCATGAGGCTCCTGCATAAATCTGGACACGATCCCGATGGCATACGATAGATCTGGCCGAGTGTGAGTAAGGTAGATCAAGCTTCCCACCAACTGTCGATAAAGGGTACCATCAACCAAGGGGAAGAGCAATCAGAAACCAACTTAATCCCGAAAAAAAGGAGTAGGTGAGGACTTGCAATCGGACATGTGAAACCGAGCAAGCAAATCAAGAGAGTACTTAGGCTGCGAGATCATAATTCTGAGTCAGATTGTGAAATCTGGATCCCAAGAAAGTAATGAAGCAATCCTAAGTCAGACATGGAGAACTTGTTGGCCAAGGAGATCTTCACAGAATCAATGATAGAGGAAGAGCTACCGGTGATCAACAAGTCATCAACATAGAGAACAAGAATAAGCATGGAGTCATCCTGTCATAGAATATACACATTTGGGTCAGAGTGACACCAAGTGAACCACGATCTGCAAGTAAAAGAGTCCATCTTGGCATACCAAGCCCGAGGGGCTTGTTTAAGGCCATAGAGAGACTTCTTTAATTTGCAAATGAGGGATGGATCATGGACATAACCCGGAGGTTGTTCCATATAGATCTCCTCCTCTAGGTCCCCATGAAGGAAGGCACTCTTAACGTCCATCTGGTGGACTTCCCATCTGTTAGCGGCAGCGATGGCAAGGGTCAGTCGAATGGAAGTCATCTTCATGGCCGGAGAAAAGGTTTACGAGTAATCAACCCCAGACTACAGGGAGAAACCCTTAGCTACAAGTCATGCTTTATACTTCTCAACTTCTCCATCAGCTCCATACTTTGTTCGATATACCCACCTACACCAAATGATTTTTCTTCCTTTCGGAAGAAGGGTAAGATCCCAAGTGTCATTCTTTATGAGTGAGGAATACTCCTCATCCATGGCAGAATCCCACTCGGGAAATCCCGAAGCTTCGTGGAAGATGGTGGATCGAAGCGAGAGGTGAAGAAGGAGTGAGGTCCGTGAAGTCGAGCGAGTACGTCTCTCATCCAAAGGATCTCCAACTAAATCTCCAGCACTCTGTAAAGTTTTCTTGGCCCAAAGAGGTCCCGAAGGCTCAGGCTCAGTCGGAAGATTCTTCACTTGAGTGAGAAGGGACATAGTCCTCATCATCACTCTTTGTCGAGAATCGGAAGACTCGAAGTTTGAGGATCGGGAGGAGGAGGGGAGAGGTGGAACTCACTCAACAACATCATCATCTGAAGAGTCAGAATCTGAATCAGTGGGCAAAAAGGACCTCGGTGGAAGTTGAAGTCAAGGATGACTCATCAAACTTCACACTCCTCTCAATATAAAGCTCATGGGTGGTAGGGTTCAACAATCGATATCCCTTCACGCCATCAGGATACCCAACAAAGATATCTGAGGTTTGGATTGTGGATCCAATGCCTTGCGTTTCTTTTTGGGAATCGAGCCCATAGCCTTGGATCGAAGACTCAAAGTGCTCGACATCGGGCTTGTGTCCAAACCCGAGGGCTTGAAAGGTGTCATCCCTCTTACTTGCTTGTGTGGACATGGTTACTAATATATAACAAGCACAATTCACTTTGACCCAATCTTTGTGGAGGAAGAGATTTCGAGTGAACCATACAAGTAGCCATCTCCTTTAAAGTTCGGTTCTTTCTTTCTGCAACTCCATTTTGGGAAGGGCTGTAAGCAACTGTACACTGCAAAGCAATCCCCTCAGAAGTGTAGAAATCCTCAAACCTGTTGCTCACATACTCACCTCCATTGTCGGTTCGAAGAACCTTGATAGACCATTCTGCTTGTTTCTCAGCAAGAGCCTTAAAGTTTTGAAAATGCTCAAAAACTTCAGACTTAAGCTTAAGAAAATATACCCAAGTATAACGCGAAAAGTCATCAATGAAGGTTAGTATATATAGAGCTCTAGTAAAAGAAGGAGATGGAAAAGGGCCAGAAACGTCACTATGAACAAGATCCAAGGGACGAGTAGCTCTCCAGGATTTTCCCTTGTCAAAGCTTTTTTCAGGGTGCTTTCCAAGGGTACAACCCTCACAAAGACCCTTAGAAAACTTAACTCGGGGTAGCCCATTGACCATTTCATTTTGGCTCAATTGTTCAAGGTAACGATAATTTAGATGCCCAAAATGCTCATGCCATAACTTGCTAACCTCATTTGCATGAGTGAGCAAGGCATTGGGCGTCGAATCAGAAGAGAAGTGGGAAAAGGTATACAACCATGAATGGTGATCTACCTTTCCCTCAGCCACAGTGCAGTCAGAGTTAAGCTCACGAATAATCACCAAGTTAGGACCAAATTCCACTCGCATTCCTTCACCAAGGTGGGTGATTTGGTAAACCGATAGGAGATTGGTAGAGAGATTGGGAACACTCAACACTTGGTTAAATGTTCCACCTTCATCTCTACCGATCCACTACCGAAAAACCGACACATGAGTGTCATCACCCAACGTGATTTGGGACATGCCACATGGTTCAATGCTAGAGAATTCAACCTCTGAAGAAGCCATGTGGTGCGAGGCACGGAATCGATAATCCAAGTTGATGATGGAGCTGATCTAGCTACGAGGGCCTTACCTTTCTTCTTTTCATTTTTAGTCTCCTTTGCATTAGAAGACTCACCTTTCTGAGCATTTTGTTTAACGGATTCAGGAACACTTATTTTATTCTTCTCAAGTAAATGAGTTAAGTGATCAATTTGTTTCCAAAAACAATGTTGCTCGTCATGGCCAGAATATTCTTACAATAGGAGCATTTATACTTTTCCTTCTTTGCTTTAGGCTCAGAAGTCGAAGTATGAGTGATGGGCTTAACTGGGGGTTGGTTGGTCTTGGTTTCTTTCTTAGGTTGGTCCTTAGTTTCTTTCTTCTTTTCATTTTTCTTGCCCTTATTCACCACAAGGGCATGTGACTTGGATTTTAGAGTCCCCATTTGAATGAGTTTGTCCTGTTCTCGAATGAGTTGGGATGAAAAACTGTCAAAGGAGGGCATAGTCCAAGTACTACCCAAGGCGGCTTTCGTGGCGTGAAAAGTTGAAATGAAAACAGAGTATTCAGGACCTAACTTAGAAAGAATCGACAAGATCAATTGAGAGTCTTTCTTATCCACTTTACATTCCTTTAGAAGCATTCTAGTGTGGACAAATTTTGAGAAGAAGGCCTGTAGGTTTTCAAAGTCACTAGGATTTAACCCTAGTAGTTCGTTCTCCAACTCATGCGCTCTCATGTCATCTTGCTTCCCAAACATATCATCGAGTGTTTTCCACGCTTGATCGGGTGTTGAGGAAGTTTCGATGTGGAAGAGCAAGTCGGGAGAGACGGACATACAGATAAGACCTAAGGCTTCATCACAATGGTTGAACCATTTAGATTTTTGGGTTCATCATTAGGTTCGGTCTCTAACCCCATGGTAACTTGGTATAACCCTTTACTTCACAAAACCAATATAATTTTAGATTTCCATTCGAAGAAATTAAAAGGTGTGAGCACTGGTACTTTAGAGATATCCATAATGAAGAGATAGAACCAAGGAATGCAAGGAAGGAGAGAGAAAAGAAACAACCACCCCAGAACAAAATTACACCCCCAGTTTGGCACTTTATAATTTAGTGCGTTGATTACAACCAGATGCGACTGTGTTCCGAGAACTAGTTTGTCACTCACCTTGCAATTAGCGTAATAACGCGCAATGGTGGAGACAACAATCAAGGTTCGTAGGGCACAACAGATCAACACTGCAAGCAAGCACAGAAAGAGAGAAGCAAGAGGGGGAAGAAAGAGCTTTGTGAGAAACAACATCTCACGTCACACAAAAGAATCCCTTTGTTGTAAGACTATGGCGGACGTGCTCACAAGTCCACAAAAAAAAGGAATAGAACAAAGCTCAAGAAAAAATGAGCTGAATTAAGCAATACAAAGACACCCCCCAGAATGTGGCACTTTATAAAATTAGTGCATTTACAAAACTAATGATCCCATCATCTAGAGTGTGAAAAAACATGCAACTTTGACTAAAGAAGTGCTCAAAACCGAGCAACGAGTCAAAAGTTATAGCAAAAACCAATTCCCGCAACTGATGAGAAAAAAGCCAATAAGCCTGCAAACGGATTAAAAAAGTGCCCTAAACGCATGCAAAAGGTGTCGTATGTATGCTCGTTGGAAATGGCATGGAATTTGAGATAGGGTTTGTTTGTATTGCGAGGGGGGATTAGCCACCTGCCAATCCGGACCTCACCCTTCGTCTTCGGCACTCGACGGAAGGTTAATAAAACAAGCCAAAAAAATTTTACAATGCCAATAAAATGTAATGTTTTTACCTTATACCTTTTAAAAATAATGAAACAACACGTTTTTTTAGAAGAGTGATAAGATAAAAAGAATGCAAACCACGTTTTTTTAAGAAAAGTGAATAAAAAACGTATTTTTAGAGAGATATTACAGCAGCGTAATGGGAGAGAAAGCCACGTGGGGATGAAATGGCGAGGTAAAAATAGATAATGTAGTGAAAATCCACTTTGTAGTAAAAATGCCAGTAGTCAAAAATGTGAATGAAGTGAAAAAAAATTACCTTCCAAAAAAAACGCCTTAGCGGTCCAAAAAAACGCGACCGAGAAAAAATGCTAAAAATGCAAAAACACAGAAGAAAAAAACGCCTTGGGCGGTTTGATGCAATTGAGAAAATGCAGAGCAGCTTGAGAAAAATGCAGCAGGGGTGATAGAAAAACACTGAGAAGAGGTTTAAACACACGGAACAAAGGAAAAAAGTTGAGCAAGGGAAAAAATGCTGAGAGGAGGGTTAAAAATGCTGAGGGCGGGAAAAAAAAGCCTAAAGGAAAAATGCAGATCGAGAAAGGCCAAAAAAAAAGGTTGAAACGTGAGAGCAGTTGAAAATGCTTGAGAAAAGAGAGGAAAACATGAGTAGAAAGCAAAAAACGTGCAGAGACAAGTGAACAAAAACGTGAGAGGTTTTTGAAAAACGTGAGAGGTTTTGAAAAAAAAAAAGCATTTGAGGCAATGAAAGGAACCAGACCACGGAACCAGATGAGGAAAAAGCTCGGAATAGTCGAGTATACACGGTGAAGAAAAAAAATGATCCCAACCCGGTAATCACGGTCCACGCCAAAAAATGAGCTCTTCTTTTACCTGCTGAGTGAATCGAACACAACCAGCAAAAAACACAAAAACCCGAAACAACAGCCACAAAGATCTAGAAATATCCAAATATGAACTCAGCTGATAAACAAACCAACCAAATACCTTAACTTGCAACTGCTGAAACCTCAATACGAGGTGAGCAATAATTCCAAAATGATAATCGAAAAAAAACTTGCACACGAGGAAATGAGAAGAAACCAGAAGTAATAAACAACTGAGAAATGAAGAGTGCACGTTTACCGAAACCAGCTCTGGTACCATGAAAGAGGGATTCACGAGAACCGATGTCGAAAAGTGATGCACCACAACGAAGTTGCACTCCGATGGTAACGTCAAGCCAACACAATATGCAAGATTCGAAACAATGGAAAGAAGATTGCAAGTAAGAAGAATGGGTCTACTCATACTCATAGATCGAAAAATAGGAAGTACAAATAGGGGTGTTGTGTAACCCCCATGCCTAAACATGGAAAGAAATCAATGATGCCACTGACGCATATGACGTTGACTAACGCATATGATGCCACTAGAAGAGGAGTTACAATTCCAAATAAGGAATGTAACTCCTATGATGCGTGTGATGACAATGTCGATTCTATGATGACGAATGAAGACCTATGACTCTCGCATGATTCTGACCTGAGAATCCTCTTTAAAAAATAATCGACACTTGTCATTTGACTTCCTAAGACCTATGACGGTGAATTCATCTTTCTTTGACTTGGGCTCTCACCTCAGCTTGGGCTCTCAACCTCCTTGGGTTTTACACACATGTCCAAAAATATTATTATTGCTTAGGCTCTCACCCCAATTGGGTTTATAATCAATTCTATTTTACCCTAACTTCTGCTACCATTGGAATTTCATTATCTTGATTCTACCTATCTTGGATTATTTTTCCTAAAAATTCCTACCATTGGAATGCCATGGTCTTGATTCCACCTATTTTGGATTTGATTCACCCCGACATCTCCCGTCGTTGATATGTTTCGGTCTTGTGCATCCTCACTTAGGTTATTGACATCACTTGGATTTATTCATCACCATATGTGCCCCTGATACTCTATTATTGGTTGTCTTGGCCTTTTTCAAGTCTTGGCTTGTTCACACTACGTGAGTTGGGCTATCTTATCGATCCTCTTCTCATCGAATCTACCTAACTATCTCATTATCATTATTCCCAATTACCTCGGTATTATTATCACATACATATATGTAGAAAATAATAAAATGATAAGCCAAATATCCAAATATCATCAAAAAAATTGTTCGCTCTGGCCTTTACTATGGGATCATCGTGGTCTTGTGCATCCTCGCTTAGGCTCATAGTCTTTCTTGGATATATTTACCTCTCTTATTCCTATGGAACTTTACCTCCATGATCCTATTACATGACATTCATCCCATGGGCCCCTAGTTAGGTTATTTAAGAATGATTTTACTGATGATCCTCTATGCTTCCATTTCATTTTTTTTTCTCCCGGGTTCTAATAATATGGATTGTGCCCATACGTGGCAAGACAATCAAAACTATCGGTATGCATTCGTGGGTATATTTCATTTCAGCTAGTACCTTATTGAATTTTACCATTTAATTTTGATTTTAGTGTTTTGTATCATTCTTTTCGATGACTACCCCATGTTTCACTATTGTGAAATGCGGTAATCAATGGTTAGGGAATATATACACATAATTTTTCACATTTTCTATTTTTAGACATATTAATAAAAATTTCTCTTTACAGTTAGAGGTCACTAATGCATCTATTTCTTAGAATACATCCCTTAAGGATAATTGTCTTCTAGGATAGGGGTATGGTTATTCACCAACTACTGGGTTAGGGATGATACATGGAGAGAGAATGGATTTTGGTCTTATCTTATTTTTGTCCTTCACATTCTTTCGACACCTTACTTGCTCATGACCAAACTACTTCTAGCTTGCATTATATTTATTTTTGATGACACATTACACACACCATTTATTATTTCTCTCCATAGTTTATGCCATCACTCGCAAGTGATTGCATTGGTGCATTTTCAAATTCATGTATGACGCCTTCACCCGTGGGTGATGCCGTCAATATAAATACTAAAAATACATTTTCACACATAGTAACATAATAAAAAAATATACATGAACTTTTCATTTGCTCTTCTCTTTTGTGCCAACTTGTATTTGCTCACTCAACTCCTATATTTCTTACATCTTGACTCTTAGATTGGATATTATTCTTGTTGGATTGGTTTTCATGCACTCTTGGGTCACCTATAGTGAGTTAGGACTAGATTATTTCCCCTTCTCCACCTAAAATATATTCTCTATTGGTGTATGGTCCTTTGGGTGATAGTTACATCAGGGACCGCCCCAATAGGTAAGTTCTCTAACTCAACTTGTCATTTTGTATAGAGTAATATCCTACATCTTTCATATCTACTTTATGTTAGCTTAGTATTTTATGCACATGGTAGGTTATCATATTGTATCCAAATATTTATGTATGTTGTATGTTTTACTTTTTTTAGCATAGAATTTACATTTTTATCTCGTTCTTAATCACCCCAATAGTGTAAGTTCCCCAATAGGGTTCCTTCCTTTTTTGCGACCTTGGACATTAGAAACCCTAGGTTTTCCTAGTGTAAGGGTTAATTCCCTTTGGGTATGCAATCTTAGCGGTCCCTATACCCCCTTTAATTATATTCACAGTGCTAGTCTTAGTGTGTCTCTTACTTGTTACCTCAATACCCTAGTTGAATGGATGATGAGAGTGCATGTTGTCTAGAAACATTTTTTCCCACCATACATGGGTTACTATGATCTAATGATGGGCTGTATTTTTAGAATTTGGGTATATTACACATGGTTCTCAATTTATTATTCCTTGTTGATAGTTAATTATCTCAATTTGATCTCCTCGTGAAGGGTCGGACCATATCTCTTGTGATAAGTGTATGGCGAACCGAAAGGTTCTACTGTAGGAAGAGTATATCTCCAATGATGCTCTCTCTCGATATAGTTGCACATTTGAGATAGACACATACACATGAGCTTCTAAAAGGAACTTTTGAAAAAGAACGAGTTATCATTGCTTTTAAATACTTGTACTAAGTTTGTAATTATACAATGTTGTACTTGAGACATGCATGTTATCTCACACTCTAGATATAAAAGATAATGTAACTTTGATAATTATCATTGACTTATGAAGTAATTGGGTAAAATTTTATACAAAATATTATGAAAATAATGTATTAAGTTATAAAAGATAGTTAGTTGTTCATACTAGTATTTAACTATTGGAAATATAATAATGAAGGACGATGTTTGATATTTGGGTTAATTATAAATATCATTGTATAGTTTAATTATATGTGTGAAAAAATATTTCTAAGTTAATCAAGATGGTAGAATGTCTTGTATTTTTAAAAAAATATTTCCACTTTTTAGACTTGTGATAATGTATGGGAACGTTACATTTTGGTACCAGATCTACCTTTATCTAGGTGTAGACACCAAATTTGGGTCACACTCCCCTTGGTCCCCTTCAATTAATTAACGTAATGCATTTAACTAACCATGACACCATTACTCCATATTAATATTCACCCTCACATTATTAATTAATTTAATTATGTTAATTTCACCCCCACACTTCTACCTCACCATGACACCTCACCATGGACCCATTCTAGGGGCATTTAACTCATAGTGATTGAGTCATCACCCTCAACACTGAGTCATCACTCCCAGATACAAGTCACTACTTGACCTAACTAACTAAGACTTCTTTCTAAACCTAACTATACCTCTTCTATGTTCTTCCTACCTTCTCTCATGTGAAATCCACTCCCCTAAGTGGACTCAATGAGGAAAGAATGCCAAATCTTGGAAGATCTACCTTTTTTGGTAAATAAAATTGTTTCTCCCTAGCCGACATTTTGGTTTATCCACTGACGCCAATTTACATAAACCGCCATCAGTTCCTTTATATACATTGTTACAACCCTTTACCCAGGTTGTTCATTCAATTTTTGGAGTTCTATTACAAGTAAGTGAGGATCTCATATCCATTTTTTCATCCAAACAACGTCTACACACCACTAGAGAGCAGTACACGCCAAAGATTCCCTTCTAGATCATTGGATCATCCACGGGAACACACATGTTGTAATTCCCTAGAACTAAACCAGCCATCACCTAACCAATCAATCACCAGCCTCCTTCTATCCATGAATCATTCATTGCAACAAGTAAGTAATGTGATCTTAATCATTTGTGCATACTTTATTGTGGATCCCTTGGTTCCTTTAATATTTTCATTTTATATCATACTGGATATCTTCATCTTCCAAAATCGACTAACCCAACCATTTCAAGCCCTTTCACCCTTTGTGACATATCCTCTCTATTCCCGAGTGTCCTCGGTTATATTACGATCCTAACCACACCATCCTCAATCTCTCTGTAATCACAGAGAATTCCAAAAACCATTTTTATTAAGTTATTACCAATTTCCCCTACCGATGTCGGTTTACCCTACCGCCATCGATTTTATCCCTATACCGACATCATTCACCTGACCGATATTGGTCTCTATGTCATTTTATACCTTCTGACCAGCGGGCCTCCAATCAACCAAATCAACCCGGACCTCACCAGATCAATCTTAGACCCTTTATGAGACCTCTGTCACAAACCTAAAAAACCCAAATTAACCTACCAAAACTCTGGATCTAATCATAAATTTGATTGTTAGATTAAATTTACTTATTGTATTTGCATGAGATACCTAAATCGTATAACTACAGTAGGATTTCTTTATTTCATGATACTTGCTACATTAAATTGTATTTTAAATTAGATGGATAGTATTCTAAGAAGTACCTCACTTCTTGGATCTAGCATTTGCTAGGCATTCTACTAACCTATATTATTAATGTTACCTTGTGGTCTTGTAGTGTTTCTTACAGGTCAGTCTTCCTATTCAAAGGGCATATCTTCACGATCATCTTGGATCAAAAGTTAATAACACACGCATTCAACTTTCGACTTATGATCTTACAGGTATTCCTCCTAACCTATTTCCTTATCATTTTTACGTAGAAAATTTTTGGTGAAACATATTGGCATGCCCAGTGGGAACCTTTTTGGGTTTCATTGCATTTGTTCATTCTTTCAAAAAAAAATCTTGTGTGTATACTTTCATTTGAAACAAGTTCACATTAATATTCTTCTCTAGAAACATTCTTTTCTTTTGATTGTCTCAGTGAAATTTCACTTTTAAGGTTAAAAGGAACTCTTATTTCTTTTCTTACATTGTATTTAGTGAAATTTATGCCCTTAACCTCTTCATAATTTGTTCTCATCGAATTTAATTTGTGGATTTGGGTTTTAAAACTTGTGTACTTGCATTTTTGAGTTTATTGCATTATAGCTCATATAAATTATGGGCAACCTATATGGTGGAAGTCATGCCCAATTGATGGTTGAAAAATTGAACCATAGCTCACATTTTGTACACACTCTATACCAAATCACTGAAAACAAACTACACATTTCTTAAAAAACATCGTTCCTGGAAGAAGTTGTCAATGATCAGACAATCAGAGGATTAACAGTGAACTCTAGTTGGTTCTCTATCCAGTCATTACATTAGAGAAGGATCCCCGATGCCAAAACTTACCTAAAACTAGACATAGTTGTGGGATTTTGTAGGAAAACTTTGTTAACCAAAAATTCCATTCTTCTTACATCAATCCTAAATGACATAAGCCACAACATAAAATCTACAACTTAGGGTTTTGTGTTTGTTAGATTTTTTTCTGATTACTTTTTGAGGTGTGAGTTTCATTTCTTCATTATTTCTCATCCTTTTATGCTCCAAATCATTAATGGTGTATTCTAGTTTATTATGGGCATATTAGGACTCCTCATCGCCATACTCGATCTCTACGTGGCCTCTTTTATTTGATCTAAATCACCAAATATTCATTTTCTCTTCTCTTCCCATATTTCATAGTAATCGATATCAGTCCAACAATTGACATTAGTTATATCATCTCACCAAAGCATCGCTTAACTAACCAATGCCATTATTATGTTATTTTAGTTATTTAGACCAAAATAGTATTCTCCACATTTTTGTTCTTTTTGTGGCTTGTTCTCGCTAATTCATCACACTTCGGGTCTTTGATATCATCTTTAGGGTCAATACTCGACCCATTTTCACCTTTCATTGTTAGATCTTTGAATCTTTCATTTTTTACATTAACCGACATCTGTATAAAAGTTGGTATTGATAAAAAAGCCGACATCAATTACAAAAGTTGGTATTGATAAAAATCCGACATCGAGTTACCCTAATTCATGACATCGCTTACCCCAACCAGCATTGGTCCTTAGCTTTTGAATTTTTTAAATAAAAACAATGATAAAATCACATCTTTTAGACCCATTTTTTCTCCATTCCTTTTGTGTTTCTACATCATAAGCATGGCTTATAATATATGTTCTATTATTAGTCACAAGGTTTTGACTTGTAGACAAGTCAATGCTCTCGTCTTTCATGCTAGCCACCAGTTTGCTCGCATAGATCCCATTTCCACCTTCCATTTTGTCATTCATGGATCCCAATCAATCCCTTACCATACCCACTAGTGGTGAGGAGTTTTTGAGACTCCTTGACCATAACCCCATCATTCTGTAGTATTATCTCGCTCATTCCTCTACCTGTGATCCATCGGGCAAACTAGTATATGGCATGTTTATGTCCATTCCTCCTACTCTCTCACCTACTTTTGTAGTATCTACTACCAACTTGGCCTTACCATCTTCCATCTTACCACCTGTGGATTCCCAACTTTACCCTACATCATTGATATCTCTGTTGCACTATGGCATCTGTCACGCCTTTGACGTATGTAACTTCTACGATGTCAACCATGCCTTTACCAACCTCCTTGTGTGTAGGTCTATCTGCACCTACCCTTTCTCATATACCTATTGCATCTCAACCACCATTAGTGTCAAACTAACACTCCCTTCCAAAACATCATCCTCCAATCACTATGAGGGTCTTTACCTCCATCTCTCCTACCTACACCTATCACCAACATCCCCTATTTCATTGACCGCTTATTCAGGGTACTTTCCCTCTACAACTATTCCGGCCCATGGTCCTTTATCACAATTTTCGTACTTGGCACCACCACATACTGGGATGCTGTCCAAATTATACCCACCTTATCTACATCATTATACTACAGGGGGTGTTCTATCATCAAATCCTACCAATGATCTTATCAAAATGATGATAGACAAGATGAAAACGTTAGAAGCATCCATCTCTAGCTCATGTAACTCGACATATGATGAGATTTGCAATGAGCCCATTCACTCATCCATTTTGATTTTTCCATATCCCACCCATTGGAAAATGCCTAAATTTAACCGATTCAATAGTAAAGAAGACCTCACAATAGCACTTATGTTCTTTTAAACATGTGTGTTACCTAATCACTCATGATGATGCATTACTCTTACGAAAATTTACAATGTCATTGATGAGACCTACTTTAGATTTCTATAGTGCTCTACCTAGGCACTCCATCTTCTCATTCAACTAGGCAACTCAGGATTTTCTAAACCACTTTTCTATTAACATCATCAAGAAGTTCACCATGATCGACTACCATTGCAGAAAATGATTACTACAACTACCATCGTATTAGAGGTCACAGTGATGGTAATAGTATAACATTCAAAAATATCATCCAAGATATGTTAGATAATGGAGATCTCATCTTGAACAACCCAGATGCACCGACTAATCAAAACCTTCACATTTTTAGGAAGACGTTCCCAAATCAAACCAAATTTTCCAACTAAACCAAAGTGAAACCTCGACCAATGACAAAAATTTTTGCGAGGTTCATGTCATTTTCGACATCATACTAGCTCCTTCTGTGGTTTCCTCCCATTCCATCAATCAAGGAAATTCTTATATGAAATCCTTTATCCATGGAGGAGTTCCTTCATCTTCTCCTCTATCTAAGGAGGAGTCTACCATATCTTCTCGATATAGTTATCCCACTCACCTCCCTACCCGATGAGAAACCCATAGCACTTACTCTTCTACCATTGGAAGATTCCATTTTACCCTCTTCTTCAATAGAAGAAGAACCTATGTCATACACCTTACGTCCTCTCCAACCCATGAAATACCCATTGGTAGTGCTCCTTTCTATTAGTGATAATTCTCCACTTGCTTTCAAGGATATTTTTTATTTTCTCTCATCTCTTTTACCCATAGAATGGGAACCCAACCATTTCCCTATCTCACGGACATTGAATTTATTTACAGGAGTCACTAAAAATCAACATCAACTCCTTCCACTGCCATGCCATTCTCAAATTTGGATGACCACTTGGACTATGTTGATTATTCCATGGTTTGGGGACACCTTCAGGTTCTTGTCTCAACTCAAAGGAAAATTTCTTCCACAAATACATCCACCGCTTTTACCCCAAAGTGTTTAAGATGACAAAATCCATTGTACTTGAGGCAATTGTGGTGAAATATCCCACATCACCTTCACCTATACCTGAACCTCTACCATTACTTCCAAGACCACTTGTGTGTAAGCCACTTACCCCTTCACCTGCACCAAAATATACCACTACCTTAGGGGCCACACCGAAACCAAGGCTAGTCCATCGTCTTGTTAAAATTGATTTAGCTACCTCTTCCCAATTTGTCACCAAAACTATTCCCCCACCTAAGAGGAGGAACCAACCTCTTAGGTCACATACACCAACTTAACCCATTGTTCCTTTGTCACCTTCGCCAGTGCCATCTATCTTAGGACCGTACCCTTAAACCTTGGCAAAACAACCTCCTATTCTGGGTAAACCATAAAAACAGTAGCCCACTTCTACATCATAATAACCTATCTCTCCTAAATTACCTACATGACCTATAAATTCACCATTACCTAGGTCCTTTCCACCTCCCATAACAACACCTTTGCCAATACCCTCATTATCACCCATGCCAATCCCTTCCACATTGCCTTCCACTATTGTCTTTATTACACCTCCACTTTCACCTTATTTAACACATCCCCTTCTCCATCGGTGTTTCCTTATTTATCACGAACCTAGTTTCACCTTTAATCAAGAAGGGGCAAACCAATCCCAACATCCCTCTACCTTTCAATAGGTTATTTAAACATATATCGCCTCCCACAACCAACGGTGCACTAGATACACCTTTACCCAAGAAGGTGAAATCCAAAACCACAACTACATCATCTACCAAACAGGTGGTAAAACTTACTCAAATTCCCATACCACCTCCAGTGATGCCTCTTCCACCAAAATCACCCAAGATTTCATCTAGACCCACACTCACTTCACATTGCGATCTATTGACATGATTTTACGTAAACATCATGACTAACATTTTGAAACTACTTTAATCACATTTCGACCGCTTAAACCTTATGACCCACTCAAGCCTAAATCAATAGGGTTTGATGCTTCAAAAATTTGTGCTTACCATCATGTGCTAGGACAAGATGTAGAAAATTGTAAGGCTCTTAAGACTATGCTTCTCCACCTATGTCCTTTAGAAGAAAAATTGGATAACAATGATCTTTTAGATGAGGACCCCATTTCACCTTTTCCTATCACCACACAACCTCATCCCACACCTATTAAGTGACATCCATCTCTACCTCCATATCCCTTTTACCCTCCTCCAACATTCAAGATCAACATGGCCTGCATTAGAGAATTAGCCAAAACTCCTAAAAATGCCAGGTGTGCCCAAATTCTTTCACAAGATTCTCTTCCTTCATCATTAATTTACCCATCATGTCATTACACATTTCATGACACACCTTTTCCATCTCCCTCTCTTCCTCAGAATAACATGGTTCAAGTTTCCACTTAGCCAAAAAGGAGGAAGGAAAATAGAAGACAAAAAACCATCCGCTACACCTCTACCTAACATTCTGCCTGCCCTTGCACCCAAAATCACCATCCGTGGACCAACATTCCCTATTTCTAACAAAGTGGATCATCACACCATGCTTAATAAACTTCACCAATCACCCCTAAAATGTCCCTATATGACCTTATCCAAACCTTTGAGTCTCATCATCAGGCCCTCATTAAGGTCTTACAATTATTGAGGTTCCACCTAATGACCCTATGCATGTTTCCTCCATCATCAATCCTCACCACATTTTATCTCTCACCACTTCACCTCCTCCCTCTACCCCCACTACCATTCATCGAGTAACTACTCTCAATTTCTTTGCTGATGAGATTGTACCTCTCTAATCAGATGATCTTGACCCTTCCCTGTTCATCTCCGTTTATATTGAGAATACATATGTCTTCCATGTTATGATTGATGGGGATGTTATTATCAATGTCATCTCCTCCCATGCATATCAATAGATGCACATGCCTTCCAATTGTATGCACAATAACCCATTTATGCTACATTCATTTAACGATGCCATAAATTCCACACTCATAACTATTATTCTCCACATCCGTGTGGGCCCCATACTATTCCTAAATTATTCTATGTATTAGAGGGGGAATTCCAATATAATCTCCTACTTGGCCAACCTAAGATTCACGCCATGGGATGCATTCCTTCCAACTTACATTGATGTATAAAATTTAAACATGAAGGACACAAATACACCATTTTGACTAATCCTTCACCATTTGCAAACATGTAACATGCTCTCTTGACGTAAGAATGTCTTTATACCAGTTAAGGTATCTTACACCATGGATTTTTCTAACCCATCTACAACAACATATGCCATTTCTTTGGCTGCTACCTCCTCCACCTCTTCTGCCAATACACCTACCACAACCAACTCCTCTATGCCTACTCTGTAGTTGCGTTTTCAACCTCTCGGTCCATCAAACAACCTATCTTCTTCACCAACAATAGATGTTTCTCCTTCCCATGGTTTAGGTTATTCTTCTATTTGTGCCACCCAAATTCCAACTTCGGATCGTTTAGTAGAAATTTTCCAACGCCTCACTTTGGGGGAGTGTTGCCTTTATAACGTGAAAAATTTTCTTACTCCTTAAGGGTATGAAATCCTCCATCAAAATCCACATTACAACCAAAAGGTAGGTGAGGTATTTCCATATGGTCCATCTCATTTTCATACAAATTTGATGTATGGGGGAATCGATGTTTCTTTGCATGCTCCAGAACCATCTACCCAAACAAGTCCATTCTCATCTGATTTTTGATATCTAACCAATCATCGCTTCACCCACACATTCCTCCATCATTGTGCATGGAAAGGATTTGGTTTTGGTCTCTACAAACAAGGCCATCACATAATCATTTATTGCACCACCCGTAAACACAAAGATTGTTGTGGTCAGGGATTATTTGAAGAGCCCTCTTTCGAGAAGGCCCGCATCATTCTTGTAGAGGAAGATACAAATTCTCCACCTTATTCACCTATGCTACCAACTTCACTTATAGATTCTATGGATCCATAATCCATTCCTCCAAAAAAAAATTCATAAACATCATTTCCTTGGGACCTATGACCTATTAGTGCGATGGCGAGGTTCCTGATTCCATTCCCTTCCTCTATCTTGAATGATCAATGATGATACCCCTTCTATAATTTCATTCAATTTCAATATGACCATTCCATTCTCACCTATTTAGGTGTGGAGGATTCTTATATCCACTAGTTGTTACCTTCTGAGATGCAAACCATGTTGAATGAATCAACTATAGAGATCAACATTCACACTCATGATGACCCTCACATTATAAAAATAGGCCAATCTTTAGATTCTACTAAACATGAAGCTTTCAATTCTTTCCTCTAAGAATATAGCAACTCTTTTTCCTGGTATTATGACGATATGCCTAGTATTGACCCAAATATTGTAGTTCACACATAACAATTCCTGATACCAAACCAGTGAAACAGAAGCTGCGAAAAATGCATCCACGCATTGGCCTTCTTGTAAAATAACTCCAATGCCTCCTTTTTAATTATTTTATTATACCCATTGATTATCCCCAATATATTTCTAACATCTTTCCTATCACTAAAACAATAGGGGACTCCACATATGCAAGGATTTTTGCAAACTCAACCTAGCTTTCCCTAAAGATGATTTTCTTCTACCTAGCATTGACCAACTAGTTGATATCACCATTGGCCATGAGATTCTATCACTCATGGACAGTTTCTCAGGTTATAGAAAACTCTTACTCGCACTTTGAAAATATCAACACAAAATGGCCTTTATCACCCCCTGGGGACCTTCTTCTATCACATTATGCCTTTTGGCCTTAAAAATACGGGTGCTACCTACCAGCGGGGTATGACCTATATCTTCCATGAAATTATGCTTAACATATTAGAAGATTACGCATATGACATTCTGGTTAAATATAAACATCGAGCTAAGCATGTTGTGGTCCTAAAAGTCATCTTTGACTGTCTAATTAAATATTGCATTCATATTTAACGAAAGAAGTGCATTTTTATTTTTCTCTTGGTTAAGCTTTTTGGTTTCATCATCTCTTTGCATGGCATTAAGGTTGACCCTACTAAAATCAAGTTAATTCTAGAGATTCCTCCACCTACTAACCTATGCCAACTTTGTAGTTTGCAAGGCAAGTTGCAATCTATTTGTCGTTTTATTTCCCAACTCTCTGACCGCTATCAACATTTTTAACATCTTTTTAGAAAGGATGTTTCCTTAAAATGGGATGATGAATGTCATAAATATTTGGAAGCATTAAAATGATACATCCTCGAACCACATGTTCTCATCTCTTCAAAATATGACACCCACTTTTACCTCTATATTTCTGCCATAGAGACCATTCATTAGGGACCATTCTCACTCATCTAAACAAGGAACATAGGGAGGGAGAATTTTATTATATAATTTGTACCATTTTAGAATATGAGACTAGATACACTCGCACCAAAAATATTTTCCTAGCCCTAATATTTTCGCTACCAAAATTCTTCATTACCTACTTAACCATAAAATCTTTGTTATCACCAACACTTCCTTGCATTATATGTATACTAAACCCTAGCAACACCAATGTGTTGCACGCTATCTCATGCTTCTCACAGACCTTGATATCAAATTCATCCATCAAAAATATGTCAAAGGACAAACCATTGCTGACTAAATTATAGATGCACCTCTTTCCAAAACCAAACTTCTAAATTTGACTTTTCATATGAATCCATCACTATCCTCTCCTTTGGTGATATCATTTACCAAATGAACTTATTCTTCTATGGTTCCAAATACCGGCGTGAGAGTGGTGCAGGAGTTATTATTATACCTCTTGATGGTGAACCTATGCCCTTATCCTTCAAATTAGATTTTCATTACACCAATAACATCACACAATACTAAGCACTTATATTGGGTATTCAACCACCATAGCCTTATATGTTAATATTTTATTTTTGTTCTTATACTATACCATGTCATAATGAAATAATTCAAAAGTAAAAACCATCATGTGGACATGCTCTTAACTACCTCTCACAATTATGAACTTCATTCCACCCCGCATTCAATAAACAAATTCGTGGATATTGTTGTCACCAAAACACTTTGCACCCCCGAATGGCCTGAAAGTGAACATGACATTCAGTGTGATTGGGAAACATGGGATCACCTCTCAAGTTGTGGGACTTGGGCTCGAGGTGAACCTCTAGAGAAGGTTGGCTTCCTCTTCCTAAACTAATCACTACACTACTCCTAATGTAAGATAAATGGCTAACTAGACCTATGCTAACATTTCAAGGGATTAGGGAAAGAGATTTGCAAAGAAATAAAACCTATACTAGAAGTGGTGATGCACCAAGAAAGGGTGTTGCTAGACAAAATTCCAGCTTGTTGATGAAGAGAGATGATCATGAGAAATAATGACATGCATTACAAACCCAATTTACATACAATACTTCATTATCTAATAAGCACAATGAATTCCAAAACTTGCAAAAGAAACCCTAGTTGCACAATTCACCTGCAAACATGAGAGAGTAAAATAGAAGAAGAAAAATCATGAAAGGACATATAAATAATCACAAAACATAATTTCCATTACTTCAAACACTTGCACAGTGCATCATTACATCAGGGAAAAGGCATAGGCTACCATTACAATTTGAGAAGAAAGGCTTGAGATCCTACAAATTCACAACATTTTAGCTTGTGAAGAGAGGGGAAACTTGGAAAGTGTCTAACTTGTCCAACTTATATGACCTATTAGAACCCCTTGGAATGAGATTCCAACTTACATTTATAGAAAAATTCTGAGTTGTTGAGAGAAAGAAGGAGAAACCCTAGAATCTAGGCCAAATGTAGGAAACAATTAATCATTGTTGTTGGCCATGTTTTCTCATTTATTACACCTCCACCTTTCGAGGCACCATCCAAGGAATGAAGAAAAACTGAAATTATGGAATGCAAAACTTAAAAAAATATATTCTCATGGCTCCATGGCGTACCTCTCTTTATCCCGGTTATAATGACTACAATTTTGTTAAAAATGAACCTTCGAGAGAAATTTATATTCTTTTGATTAAACTTGCATGTTCAGGAATTTTGGGACACTGTGCTCCATTAGCTCTCTTAAAATGTCTTTGTAATGCTCAAATAAATTCTAATATTTATTTTCTCCATTTGATAAAAATAATATTTTAGTAAATTTTTAACCCTTCTTAGATCCCATTTCAACTTGGGACCCTCTGGTTTCATTATTTTTATTAGGGAATGTTTGTACAAAGCCCATAACAAAGCTTAGTAATTTACTCTATCATGTTGACCAACTTGCTTTCAGCTACTGGCTAGCTACTCCATTTTCCTTCACAATGAACTCTACATGTTTAACCAAGTGAGCCATCCATTTTACATGGTGAGCTATGCTTATTTCTAAACTAATTGCTTCAAGTGTGGTCAAGCTATCATGGCTAAGTTTACAAATTCCCCCGTATGTCCTTATTTGCATTTTTATTGGCTTACCACTTTGCCTTGGTCTACCAACTACCAATATCCCCATCAAGCTCCTCTTTTACATCAAGATATTTTGGCATCATGAAGGTTTGATCCCTCCATGAATTCTCACAAAACAAGATCTTTTGCAAGAATCGAGCTCCTCTCCTTCAAACTTTTTGAGTTTCGTCTACCGATTTCCATTACTAGGCTTTAATGAACTACCTCTTACAACGTGATTTTAACTCATGCTCGGAATCAATTTGTCTTTTGTATTCTTACTCCTTCACCAACTAAGATCAGCTCCATTCCATACATCAATTTACCACTTGCATCTACATCCTAATTGCTAAGCTCCATGGTTTTTCTCTTAGCCAGCTTGTTGGGCTTATTTCTTGACACCGTATCAGATTTTCGTGAGTGATCATGTGATCATTCTAAGTTCATCGAAGTCCCTCGACTCCTTGGACTGGGATGACTCATCCTTTATGGATCCCTTGACGTGTACACAAACTCCATGGAACCCCAAAGTACATCTAAACCTACATCACGAGTTATTCTCACGTCAAAACTTTGAAACCATCTTAAATGAGATCACCTACCGTGATCTCATCTTCACAGCTCACCTTACACTAAATACCTCTCTTGTAATCATGATGAACTCTCCTCAACCTCCTTTTATCCTCTGGCACTGCTCAATCATCATCTTTTGCATCAAGATCATTCCATTACTGATCCAATGTTCAATGACTTCACTTGTGCATTGACCAAGTGATCTCCTATGTCTTTGCCAAACCCCATTTTTGAACTTCTCCGAGCTCACTTTGAATTGAGCTCACCGTAAACTCTACATAAGCTCACATAGAATTGATCTATCATCTTCACCGAGATCTCCCTATCATCACCTTGAGCTCACTACCGACTCGACCTTTTTCTCATCCTCAAGTCACCACCGATTTTTCTCTCCTTGAGTGATCTCCTTGCTTTTGCAGTTTGTGTGATCAACTCTACCGTTGAGCCCGATGAACTTTCCTTACAGTGAGCTTCACTCCCAATGAGTTTTGTGCCAAGAAAGGTTCTACTCTGAGCTCCTCAAACTTTACAAATATATTGGCCTTCATCTACTTGTTTAGTTTTTAGACCAAACTATGTGGCATACCCTCGTCGACCTTTCCTCTATAACTCAAACCTTGATTTCAATCTATACAACTCCTCTTTGAATGCTTTGTCAATTGCATGTTGTAATCTTAGAATGATCATAAAATAATGACTTTGAGATGCTTACTCCGACTCACTAATTGATGATCTTGACATGCAACACAGATCCTACCTCTGCATTAAACTTAGGCCTCCCCATAACTTGGTGACTAACTTGGACATTGAAGCTCATTCGAGCTCAACCACTTCGTAAGCTTCCATCCCTCTGAAACCTGAAACTCTAAATTTTAGAGTTTTAGAGTTTCAAGCTTCAAACGTTTCCCCTAAATTTAGTAAATCTCCTAGTGCAAGTTCAAACCAAAATATTCTCAAATCCTAAAACATCCAAGTTCCTTCTCTACCAAAATTGAATTGTCTTAAAGTTAGAAATGCATTTCCTCTAAAATGACTCCCCAAAATGTAACTCCAATTTCCATCGCCACCTTCCATGAGTTGGCTCCTTCACGAATCCACTAAGCTCTTCATATGACTTATAGCAATGTAACCGAACTCCTCTTCATGTGGCCAAACTCGCGCTCTCTATCTAGGTATGTGAATTTGTATGTATTTTGGCTTTGTTCGATCCGATCGAGCTATAATGGAACTCGACCCAAACTTCTCCTTCAATAGAATTGTCATTCCAGGGATCAAAAAAATGAGCCAGTATCGATGTTTTACATTCCAAATATCTTCAACCATGCCATCACTCGACTTGAAGGACTTGTCGAACTCTACTCTACATGGTTCCCATGAGCTTTTCACATCAAAACCAATTTGCTTCATCTTCCGAGAACCCTCGCGAGCTCAGCTTCACATGTTATCTTCTCTTCCCCTAATCATTCATTGCATTTGAATCATTGAGAAATCATCCTTTGTAATATATCGAGCTGATAGGTTCTTCAAATGAGCTTGCTTCATGACAACATCAAGCTCAATCCTCCAAGTGATGCCGAGATCAATCATCTGTGACTCACCCCTGATTACCACAAATCTTACTTCAAGACCCAATTCATATTTTCCCTTGAGCTCATTGATTAAGTGAGCTCATATTGAACACTTCACCGACCATGGATGGTTATCTACCAACCATTTTACATCTGAATGAAAACCTAGCTCCAATGATCAAGTTATTCCTACTAAATTTCAAACTCGAGCACTCGACCCCCGAGTTGAGGTATCCATCCTTCCATCCTTGGTGTTCGTAGTGTATGATTCATTCACATTGAGCTCATTTGGACACATAAACTATAGATCTCTAAAAAATTTCCCCAAACTATTTCATTGCTTGGCCACCGAAGCATTCATGATGCGAGATCAGTGCGTCTCAACCTACAAATCTTGAACTTGGTGAGACTTTCCCCTTTTCGAATTTCGACATTGTTTTCCTAAATTTTAATTTAACGAGATTCCCCAAAATTCTCTCATTTATACATGAAATTCACCCGTTAAGTTCATCGTCAAAGGAATCATTGAATTCATGGTCTCGTTCCACTTCACTAGATCACACTAAGCGAGTTTTATTATTATCTTCATAATCGAGCTTTTTATCCACACTCCAGCCATGAGTTAAGCCATTCTCCACTTTACCATCTTAATTGTGTGACTCGAAAAGTATCAAAAACCGTCGAGTCATTCCATGATCCATGAAATAGGCCATCTATAATTTCACTATTTTTTAGCTTTCGGTACTAAATCTTCATCACCCTCTTGAACTCACCACCGAGTTTTACTCTAGCTCACCATTCTACATCGAGCTTCTTGGTTTCAACTCGAGGTATGAACCTTTCTACACACCTATCATCTCGAGTCCAAAATTAGCTCGATGTATCTTGGCCTCTCAAGAAATGACCTTGTCCTCATTTTTGACCTTCTAGGGCTCCTTTAGCTAACCAAAAGGTAGAAAAAACACAATATGACCCCTTAAGACATGATTTATCAATTCGATCATTTTTTTATGTCCACAAAAAATGGCTTGTAGGGCATTGTCCAATTTTTTAAGGTCATTCCAAGAGGGTAAAAATTGACAACATTTTTGAAGTGACCTCTTAGAATTTTGCCTATTAAGCATACTTCCAATGAGCCTTATCTATCCATTGGGCATGGAGTCATAAATGTCAATATGAGACCTGATGTTGAACCATGAAACTCTTGAATTGTGAGTTTCATATTCCCAAGTTACTTGAACATTATTGCATCCTACATCCCAAACTTAGAATGAATACTACAAAATGAAGGATAATAAATGAACCCATAAATCCCCTTGAACATTGTGATCTTGGACCTCCCTGAATGCTAAACATGAAGTATACTTAATCTGATGAATACGTGGCATATGAAGCATATTACAGAACTTTGAATGAAGCAGCCGAGGACTTGGGTATATCTTGAAACTTTATCTGAAACCTTGAACCTTTCTTCTTCTTGAAAAACCTCCAATGATGAAACAGTGTACAGAACAACACAAGAGTGAAAATGAAAAAAAAACACACCAAATCTGAAAACCATACATGCCTCAAATGAAACATGCAGAGTGTGCAATGCACTTATTCTACTAAAAGAAAACCTATACTACCCTACACTAAATAGAAGTACATGGGTGAGATAAACAAACCCATCTATTGGTTGTGTAAAATAACTCCCTGTCATTATAATGGATAGACATGAAGATGATGTGATAATGGACATGGCTAGAATTGATAGTGAAAAACTGACATAAATCCAACTTTCCACCTGACTTTCCAAGGCATCAACCAGAAAGAGGAAGTATTCCTCTTTTAGTTTTTTGTATTTGTTCTGTAGAGGCATTGTAACTGATCCTCAAAATTTTGAAACTCATCCTCACATTCTGAAATGAATTTGATTGGTTTTGGCTTCTCTTACTTCAATGAATCTAGGTACCTGATAGGACATGGTCTAACTCATTTCAATATTCCTACTTGTTTGAACTTTAATTTTAATAAGAAAGTCTTGTTGAAGACATCCTTGAAAAAGATGGTTATTCATGACCTGATTTCCCTCTTGTTTCCCATTTACAAATAACTTGATCTTTCACCTAGTCGGATGGTATTACAGTGACATCTCCCTCATTTGACATGGAATTTGAAAATTCAAACCCCCATTTGTAACTTTGGATGATTGGTAGGGGAAACAAAATCTTCAAGAATAATTTCCTCCATCACAGACTTGTTTACCAAAATAGGTTCCGTAACTAAAAATAGAAACCTCTCCATGACATAATCTTCATTCAATGATTCTAGATCAGTCCTAGCTTCTCCTATGTGTTCCTCCTTTACGTGTGATGAAGGGTACAAAAGACTCATTCCTCCAATTTTGATTCCAAAGGATAGTTATGAGAAATGATTTGTTCTTGAGCATGTACCTCTGTAACACTTGACACCTTCTAGTGGAAAATAAGTGATGGAATAACAAGATTGTCAAGTTCCATAGGCTCTTGTCCATCAAAACATTCTTCCAAATCTGATAGATAATTTGCTTCTTCATTCTCTGACTATATCAAAAGTTCCTCCTCAATCTGAGTATCCTCCGAACTAGAACCTCCTTCACCTTTATATTCTTCATTCTCAAACATGAAATTAGAAAGATCAAATTCCTCTAAAAATCATATTTTTGAGAAGGTAGAGAGGAAAAGGATTAGAAAGCCTCTGCATGGTCTCATCTGCATTCTCGATCTTTGAATCCACCTTCATCTCATAAAACCTTTTTTGGCTGATTATAACATCTAATGATGAATTTGGAAAGATGTTACCACCTTCCATAAGTGATGCAAGTTCTTGACATGCATGGTAATTAGGATCATTTCACTCATTAGAATCAACTAATACATTTGAGAACCTTTCTTCTTCAACTTGCACACACTCTTCTATTACTGATTTTTCCACCTTTGGTGATTCAAACTCCTCTGATGGAATTAATTCAATATGGATGCTACATTCTGAACAAGTAGACTTTTGGTCCTCCTCATTTCAACTCTAGATTTTTTTTGGCACAAAACTAGTTTGTTCCACTTGTTCTTGAGCCTTAAATTCTGATGTAGAAGGTTTAGTTAGGAATGAAGTTTGCTTGATGTTAAGTTTTGTAGCCCATTTCTTCATATTATCTACATGCTCTCCTTTTCTATTCTCTTCAACCATATACTCTTCCCTTTTTCTCATTTCTTAACAATTCTCCTCCTCCCAAAATGGATTTGGGACTACAAGAGGAGGGGTGGGTTGGGATTTAACTGATTCCCTCACTATTTGAGGAAGAGATTCATTCTCTTGTCTTGATGGACCTTGTAGAAAAGAGGGAACTTTAGAAGGATGAGGCATGGAAGATTCATGATGGAATGGAGGAATAAGAAGTGAAGGAAAGGAATTCTTAACATGTGTTGATGGTGAAAAGCTTGGAATTTGAGGTTTGGAATGAAATGACATTGACTAAGAAATGGAAAGAGAACCCTGAGGTGGTGGTGGTGGATCACCCATTGACGATATTGCATTGCATCAAACTCATAGGCCTCTATTTTTTTAATCTAACCCTCAAGATGAGGCATCATTTCAGTCATAAAAGTAATCTTTTCCTATAAGTTGTAAAATCTTGGCATAGGGCCAACCCATGGACATGCTATGTTGAATCCATTCCTGAATGTGTTCATTTGAGCTATGGCTCTAGATTACACCATGCCTACCTCAATTTTTTGCATTTTAAGTTGCAACTTTACATATTTATACGTAGGGTAGTCTCCATCATCTGCATGTTCTTTCTCTTGAAAAGTTGCATAGTTAGGTGGAAAACCAAACTAATCATGACTTTGCTCATAGGGATATGCATGTTGTTGATTATCATCATAAAATGGAGTTGGAGGTGGGTTAAAGTAGTTTGAAGATGGAAATTGTTGTTACTACTGCAAGTGGGAATCCCATTGTGGAAATGAAGCCATGATTGCACAAATTCATGAATGGGAGAAAAAAGGAAAGATATGGAAGAAAACTAGATGAAAATGGGTAAAATGAAGGTCTACAACATAGAGAGTAGGGTACTTAGACCAATGGAGTTTCCAGTTGTGCTTGGGTATACCTCCTAAGGCTGAAAATTCACTAAGATCACAACAAATTAATGAAATGAAGTGAACACAACTACACACACCTATGAAAGATGTGCCTCTTGTCCCACTAGTGCCAAAAACTATTTTCACCAAATCATTGTACCCCCGAATGGCCTAAAATTGAACACAACATTCGGTGTGATTGGGAAACATGGGATCACCTCTCAAGTTGTGGGACTTGGGCTCAAGGTGAACCTCTAGAAGAGGACCATCTTCCTCTTCCTAAACTAAGCACTACACTACTCCTAATGCAAGATAAATGGCTAACTAGACCTATGCTAACATTTCAAGGGATTAGGGAAAGATATTTACAAATAAATAAAACCTATACTAGAAGTGGTGATGCACCAAGAAAGGGTGTGAAAATGCTCCATCGGATAGATAATTTCTTCCCCTTTCCAGAAAGGTAAAGAAATCTTTCTAACTCCTTGTATTTTTTGAGTTATAGCTTGGGAGTTAGAAGGGAAAATTTTCCCAAGGCAAACTTGCAGAGAGCTTGGGAGAGTTTTTTTCCAAAGGAACTCGGACCGGTGGGGCATTAGAGGAAAAAGTGAAAATTTGTCTTTTCTTCCAAAAGGCATAAAATCAAAATGTGACCCGCGGCCCCATCAAAAAGCTAATGTGGGGATGTGGGACTTTGAGGTAAATTGGATTTTTTGAATTTTTGTCAAAAAATGTAAAATGGAAAAAAGGAAGCCCCTACCTCCACCGACCCCAATGGATGCCACGTCATCAGCAGATTTGTAGGGAAAAATTTCAAAATTCACCCAAAGCCAAATTTGTAGGAAACGTAAGGAAAAAATGCAGAAGGCCATATCTTTTGATCCAGAGCTCCATTTTTGACAATCTTGGTACCAATGGAAAGATTTGGAGATTCTCTTCATCATGGAGTCTTCAATTTTTTATTTTGGTAGAGATTTGTGGGAGAAAATTACAAAACATGATTTGGCATGGAAAAAACACATAACCAATTTTCAACCACCAAATTTAATGAAATATGGGTCTTTTCTCCCTCGAGCAGACAAAATGCATTTGGGAATGGAATTTGCAGATGGAGCCTTGAATTTTCGACCAAATTTATGAATGTTGTCGGTGGTTGGAGTAGAGAATTGGATTTTCTCATGTTTTTCCCTCTCTTTTCACATTTTGCTATATATTGTAACAGAGGCACATTTTCAAGAAGTTAGTGGTTGTTCACTCTTCTTCTTTTCCTCCCTCTTCTTTTCTTCCCCAGGGTCGAAAATGGAGTTAGAACCTCCTCCCCTACACTTTGTAATGGTGTTTTTTTGCCTCTTTCCCATGAAATGGTGCACTATGTAAATTTAGAGCAATAAAAACATGTTTTTGTGATGCATTTGTCCATCCTTTGCTCGTTTTTGGTTGTTTCTTCTTGCCTCTCATTATTGCAGGGCATCTGTGCATGTTTGAATGTCATTTGTAGGTTTTAGAGCTTGTGTTTTTAGGGATTTTGGAACATTTTCTGTGTGAATTCCATCTCTAGTCTATGATGCACTTGTCCATCCTCTCCATTGCTCACCTCTCTTTGTTTCTAAGGTAGTTTTAATAGATGATCAACATTTTCCTTCTTTGGTGTATCAACTTTGTTTTAGTGTAGGATCTCTGCTTTTTCTAGTTTTATTTCTCTCCTTGTCTCCTTAGAAGTTAGATTAGGATTAGATTAGCTTTCTGCACTAGAATAGCTTGTGGTAGGTAGTTTAGGAAGAGGAACCAACCTTCTCTAGAGGATCATTCCCATTTGCAAGTCCCATAGCTTGGGAATGATCCAATGTTATGCAAATCACACCAAATGACCTTGCCTTAGAAAAGTAGATCCATAACTCATTTGGGGGTGTTGTGATTTCGCACTAATAGTTTTGGCACACCCAGTGGGACCTTAGAGGTCTTCACTTCATTGCAACAAGGTTGATGTGCACTTTTTGCAATCTCTAGCTTATGAGAAGCTTCAATTTTCATATCTGGCGACTCCATCTCGGTTTACTGACCCATATCCGAGTCAGTTGCAGGATTGTTTCCCATCCATTTCTATTTCATTCTTCTTTCCATCTCTTTCATTCTTTTCCATTCCATGAAGTTGTGCAATCATGACTTCATTTCCACCATGGAATTCACAATAGCAACAACAATACATTCCAACTCCAATGCTTTCTACAACTCCTTCAAATCAGCATTTTGAGAAAATTCAAAATCAGCATGTTTACCCCTATGAGTAGCAGTGTGAAAATCAGTTTGGCTATGGATATTTCCAAGAGAAGGGTTATGAAAGCAATGAAGAAAATCAAATGCGAGATGCTGGTCTATTAGAGAAGATCCAAACAATGGAGATTTACATGGTGTATTCAAGGGCAACAAATCCAATGAAGGAATTCAAGATTGGTTATAGGACACATTGCCCATGGGAAGGCCCTTTTCCAAGACACTATAGCCCTCAGGAGAAGCTGGAATTCATGATTGGAATGCTGCCCCAACTTGCACAATGGACTGAAGAGATAGAGGCCTATGAATTTGGTGCTAAACAACCTTGTCAATGGGTAAGTTCTACACCATCATCTGGTATTTCTCTTTCCATTCCTCAAGCAGCACCATCTCAATTTGAATGTCAAGTTTCAAGTTTCTCCAATGCTGCTCTAGTTGTGAAAACCATCCCCCCATCCCCTAGTCTTCCATCTCATCTCAGATTTTCTTCCCTCTTCTCTTCCAAATCCAAACCCCCTCCACAAGAGCAAAAAGAAACACCTTCCCCTCTAAAGAAACAAGAAGTTCCATCCTTCCCACTACCACAAAAAAATGCACAAATGATTGAATCCCAACCTACTTCTCCTCTTGCCTTCCCAATTCCATGTGGGGAAGAAGAGATTGCAAAAATCAGTCAAGGATAGCAAGAAGAAGAGCTAGTAAAAGAAGAAATGGTTAAGAGCTTAGTGAGCTTAGCTCTTAGGTTTGGGATAACAGAGATTCCTTTGCTGGTTAAGCCTACAGAGGAGGTAAAAGTTGAGGAACCAGAGGTGGTCAAGGCTGAGTTTGTTGCAGCAGAAGAAGAACAAAGACAAAGGGAAGAAAATCAATAGCCTTTTTACTCAGAATGTAGTGCCCATGTTGGCACTCTGCTTGAAGAAAATTTTGATCCAATAGAAGTTGCACAATCAGCCATGGAAGAGAAAGAACAATTAGCTCAAAGCCCCATTGATGAGGAGAAAATGGAAGAAATTGAATAAGAGTTTGTAGTAGCAGAAGAAGAAGGCATCATTGGAAACATTTTTCTTTCATTTGAAGGGCCTGATTTGGTTAATGAATCCATCATGGGGGAGGAAGAACCAGCAGCTCCAAGTTCAGTTAGAGAGGAGCACATGAAGGTGGACAAAACAAATTCAGAGGCATGGAACCATGAGCTGGTTGCACATAAGATAACAGATCTCTCCCCCATTCAATCTCTCCCAAATTTTGACTGTGTGGAGGAGTTTGAACTCACTAGCTTCATGTTTGAAGATGAAGCTTCATCTGGTGAAAAGAATGCAGATTTTGAGATCACCATGCAAGAGGGAGAAACTTGGCTACAGCAGGACAACATAGAGTTTGATTTTTTATCAAACTTAGAAGGATGTTTTGATAGGGAGCAGCCCATAGAAGTTGCAATCTTTTCTTCCCCATCATTCACCATTCAAGAGCTTGCTGCCATGAAAGAAAACTTGCAAGCACAACTAGCGTTTTCCACCATGCTTCTTGAATCAAGGTTGGGATATTTTGATCTTCCAAAGGCCACATCCACCATGAGAGGGAACCACCAAGAAGACATTTCTGTCACAAATAGTCCTCTAGAACAAAAAAGTAGAAATTTTGATTTGACAAACTTCATGCTAGAAGAAGGGGTTGTCCAAGAGCAGATTGATCTTCAAAAATCAGCAGAAGAACTCTAGAGCCAACAATGTATAGCAGCAGAGTATGATGATGCAAAATCAGCTCCAATGGATGTTGCAATCAGAGATGAAGAGCTGCAAATTGTAGAGGAGTTTTATGCTGCTATGGAGGAAGAAAAAGAGCAGAAGAGTTCCACCACTTCTTCCACACCATCCATTCAAGAGGATCTGTAAGAAGACTCCATTTTTGGAGTTGAAAATCAGAGCTATGGGCATATCAAATGGACCAAACCTTTCCCAATTAGGTATTTGGATTCATTGGAGCCAAAGGAGAAGCCAAAACTAGTCATGTCCATTTTAGGGCACGAGGATGAGCTACAAAGCACCAAGGATCAATTGTCGTACCTCTTCAATCTAAATGCAGAGCAACTAAAAGAGGTATTGGTTTTGTCTTCAATTGATACTTTGGTTATTTGGGTGGAATATCAGCTTGTAGTTAGTTTTTCACTCATCTAACCAGCCATATTCAGTGCCAAATCAGTTGCATGGCTGCCATTTTTGAGGAAGGGAAGCTATTTCTCCCTGCCAGTTGTGGGTTTTGTTTGAGTTCCCTTTGCTCTTGGTTAGAGTAGAGTAGGTAGGTTTGTTTTCAGCAGAAGAAGTGTTTGTGCACACTTTGCATGTTCCATTTGGAGCATGTATGATTTTTCATTTTGTATATAGTTTTTGGTGCTGTTGTATTGCTCTTGCACAATTCATTTCAGTTGGAATTTTGGTGAAGATCAACTCCAAGTTTCAGTGGGTTTCCAAGTGATTCAGAGGTTAGTTTTTCAGAGTTAGATTAGAGAATTGGTTATCAGGCTTGACTCCATGCCCAATGGATGTAACTAAGGCCACTGATCATTCATCTAACAGTAGATGACCCCTGTGAGTCGCCAAAGTTGTTAACCAAAATAAGCTCCCTCTTATTTTGGGTTAACTTACTCCTCTTTGTGCCTCAGTCAAAATTTCACAAGTTTTAGGAACTCAAATATTTCTAGAAAATGCTCCATTAGATAGATAATTTCTTCCCCTTTCTGAAAGGTAAAGAAATTTTTTAACTCCTTGTATTTTTTGAGTTATGGCTCGGTGGAGTTATAAGGGAAAATTTTCCCAAGGCAGAATTGTGGAGCTTGGGAGAGTTTTTTGCCAAAGGAACTCGGACCGGTGGGGCATCGAAGGAAAAAGTGAAAAATTATCTTTTCTTCCAAAAGGTATAAAATCAAAATGCGACTTGTGGCCCCATCAAAAAGCTAATGCGGGGATGCGGGACTTCGGAGGTAAATTGGATTTTTTGACTTTTTGTCAAAAAGTGTAAATGGAAAAAAGGAAGCCCCTGCCTCCACTAACCCCAATGGATGCCACGTCATCAATGGATTTGTGGGGAAAAATTTCAAAATTCACTCGAAGCCAAATTTGCAGGAAACATAAGGAAAAAACGCAGAAGGCCATATCTTTTGATCTAGAGCTCCATTTTTGACAATCTTGGTACCAATGGAAAGATCTGGATATTCTCTTCATCATGGAGTCTTAAATTTTTTATTTTGGTAGAGATTTGTGGGAGAAAATTACAAAATGTGATTTGGCATGGAAAAAATGTAGAACTAGTTTTCAACCACCAAATTTAATGAAATATGGGTCTTTTCTCCCTCAAGTAGACAAAATGCATTTGGGAATGGAATTTGTAGATGGAGCCTTGAATTTTTGACCAAATTTATGAATGTTGTTGGTGGTTAGAGCAGAGAATCATATTTTCTTGTTTTTTTCCTCTCTTTTCATATTTTGCTATATATTGTAACAGAGGCACATTTTCAAGAAATTAGTAGTGGTTGTTCACTTTTTCTCTCACGTCCCTCTTCTTTTCTTCCCAGATTGAAAATGAAGTTGGAACCTTCTCCCTTGCTCTGTAATGGAATTTTTTTCCTCTTTTCCGTGAAGTGGTGCACTGTGTAAATCTGGAACAATAAAAACATGTTTTTGTGATGCATTTTTCCATCATTTGCTCATTTTTGGTTGTTTATTTTTTCCTCTCATTGTTACAGGGCATCTGTGCATGTTTGAATGTCATTTGTAGGTTTTGGAGCTGTGTTTTTAGGGATTTTGGAACATTTTCTATGTGAATTCCATCTCTGGTCTGTGATGCACTTGTCCATCCTCTCCATTTCTCACCTCTCTTTGTTTCCATGGTAGTTTTGATAGATGATCAACATTTTCCTTCTCTACTGTATCACCATTTTTGTGTAGGCTCTATTTTTTCCGGTTTTCTTTCTCTCCTTATCTCCTTGGAAGTTAGATTAGGATTAGATTAGCTTGCTTGCACTGGAATAGCTTGTGGTAGGTAGTTTAGGAAGAGGAACCAACCTTCTCTGGAGGATCATTCCCATTTGCAAGTCCCACAGCTTGGGGAATGATCCAATGTTATGCAAATCACACCAAATGACCCTGCCTTAGAAAAGAAAATCCATAACTCATTTGGGGGTGTTGTGATTTCGCACTAACAAGATGATCATGAGAAAGAATGACATGTATTACAAACCCACTTTACATATAATACTTCATTCTTTGATAAGCACAATGACTTCCAAAACTTGCAAAGGAAACCTTGGTTGCATAGTTCACCTGCAAACATGAGAGAGGCAAATAGAAGCAACAAAATCATGAAAGGACATATAAATAATCACAAAACATAATTTCCATTACTTCAAGAACTTTCACAGTGCATCATTACATCAGGGAAAAGGCATAGGCTGCCATTATAATTTGAGAAGAAAGGCTTAAGAGCCTACAAATTCACAACATTTCAGCTTGTGAAGAGAGGGGAAGCTTGGAAAGTGTCTAACTTGTCCAACTTGTATGACCTATTGGAACACTTTGGAATGGGCTTCCAACTTAAATTTATAGAAATTTCTTAGTTGTTGAGATAAATAAGGAGAAAGCCTAGAATCTATGCCAAAATATAGAAAATAATTAATCATTTTTGTTGGCCATGTTTTCTCATTTATTGCATCTCCACCTTTCGAGGCACCATAAAAGGAATGAAGAAAACCTACAATTTTGGAATGAAAAAATTATAAAATCTATATTCTCATGGATTCATAGTGTAGGTCTCTTTTTCTTGGTTCCAATGACTACAATTTTATAAAATTGGGCCTTCCAAGAGAAATTTATAGTCTTTTGCGTAAACTTGCCTGTTCAAGAATTCTAGGACACTGTGCTCCATTAGCTCTTTGAAAATGTCTTCGTAATGCTCAAATAAATTCTAATATTTATTTTCTCCATTTAATAAAAATAATATTTCAATAATTTTTAACCCCTTAGATCCCATGGTGGGACACCCTTTTTCATTCTTTTCATTAGGGAATGTTTGTACTGTGGTTTATAACATAGCTTAGTAATTGGCTCACCAAGCTGGCTGACAAGCTACTCCATTTTCCTTCGCAATGAACTCTACACATTTAACTGAGTGAGCCATCCATTTTACATGTGAGATATTCTTATTTCTAAACTAACCACTTCAAGTGTGGTCAAGCTATCATGGCTTAGTTTACAAATTCCACCGTACGTCCTTATTTACATTTTTATTGGCTTACCAATTCACCTTGGTTTATTGACCTACCGATATCCCCACTGAGATCCTCCACTACTACATCGAGCAAGTTTGGCATCATGAAGGTTTGGCTCCCTCCGTGAATTCTCACAACACGAGCTCTTTTACAAGAATTCAGCTCCTCTCCTTCGAACTTGCCAAGTTTTGTCTACTAAAATCCATTATCGGGCTTGAATGAACTCCCTCTTGAAATGTGATTTTAAGCTGGTGGAAGGAATCATCTTTTGTCTTCTTTAATGAGATCCTTTACCAACCGAGTAGCCGAGCTCCATTCTCGCATCGAGTTACCACTACATCTATACTCCCAATTTCTAAGCTTCATGGTTTATTTCTGAGCCACTTGTTGTGCTCGTTGACATCATTTAGATTTTCCACAAGCCATCATGTGATCATTCTAAGTTTGTTGAAGTCTCTACTCCTTTAGCTTGGGATGACTCACCCTTCATGGCTCGGACGATGTGTGTACAAACTCCCTGGAACCCCAAAGTACATCTCAATGAGCACATCACGAGTCGTTCTCACGTCAAAACTTTGAAACCATCTCAACGAGCTCACTGTGATCTCATCTTCACAGGCTCACCTTACACCTAAATACCTCTGTAATGATGATGAACTCTCCTCAACTCCCTCTTTACCTGCTGACTTCAATGACTTCACTATGTATCGACCAAGTGATCTCCTATGTCTTTGATGAGCTCATTTTGTAACTACTTTGAGCTCACTTTGAATCGAGCTCACCGCAAATGCTGCACAAGCTCACACATAATTGATCTATCATCTTCACCGAGATATCCCTATCATCACCCTGAGCTCACTACCAACTCTACCTTGTTTCTCATCCTAAAATCACCATTAAGTTTCGTCTCCTTGAGTGATCTCTGCCTAGTTTTGTGTGATCTCCACTATCGAGCCCGATGAGCTCTCCTACTAACCGAGCTTCGCTCCCAACGAGCTATGTGCCAAGAAAGCTTCTACACCGAGCTCCTCAAACTTAGAAAATACATCAACCTTCATCTCCTTGTTTAGTTGTAGACCAAACTATGGGGCATGCCATCGCCGGCCTTTCCTCTAACAACTCAAAGAATTGATTTTCACTCAATGCAGCTCCTCTTCTAATGTTTTGCCATTATGTGTTGTAATATTGGACCAATCATATTGAATTACAACCAACGACTCGACCCATTATTTCAACTCACCAATCGATGAACTCGGCATGCAACATGATCCTACCTCAGCATTAGACTCGGGGCTCCCCATGACTCGACGAGTACCTCAGACATGAAGCTTGGCCGGGCTTAACCACTTTGTAGCTTCCGTCTCCTGAAACCTAAAACTCTGAATTTCAGAGTTTTAGAGTTTCAGGCTTCAAAAATTTTCCCCAAATTTTCTAACTCACCTAGTGTGATTTCTGAACCAAAATATTCTGAAATCCTGAAAACATCCAAGTTCCAAAACACCAAAATTGAATTGTCTAAAGTTCCGAAATGCAGTTCCTCTAAAATGACTCCCTGAAACATATCTCCCTCCTTCACCACCTTCCACAAGTTGGATCCTTCATAGATCCACTAAGCTCTCCATACGAATCAGAGCAATTTTATCGAGATCCTCTTCATGTGGCTGAACTTGTACTCTCCATCTAGGAATCAATATGTATGCATTTTGGCTTTGTTTTATTCCATCGAACTACAATGGATCTCAACCCAAAATTCTCCTTCAACATACTTGTCATTCTAGGGATAAAAAAATTGAGCTAGTATCAATTTTTTTCATTCCAAATATCTTCAACCATGCCATCACTGACTTGAAGGACTCACCGAGCTCTAATTTGCATAATTCCCATGAGCTTGTCTCCCTCGAAATCGGTTCACTTCATCTTTCGAGAACCCTGCGAGCTCAGCTACATGCTATCTTCTCTTCCCTGACTCATTCATCATTCGACTCATTGAGCACTCATCTTTTGTGATATTTTAAGCTAACAAGTTCTTCAAATGAGCTCACCAATGTACAACACTGAGCTCAATCCTCCACTGTGACGTTGAGATCAATCATCTGTGACCTCACCCTGAGCTCAAATCTTACCAAGACAGAGCCATCATTTCCCTTGAGCTCATCCAACAAGCTTGTATTGAACACTTCACCAAGCCATGGATGGTTATCTCCCAACCATTTTATGTCTGAATTCAAACCGAGCTCCAATGATCAAGTTATTCCTATTGAATTTCAAACTCGAGCACTTGACCTGCGAGTTGAGGTATCCATCCTTCCATCTTTGGTTTTAATAGTACATGATTCACTCACATTGAGATCATTTGGACATATAAAATACTGATCTCTAAATGAGTTCCCCAAACTATTCCATTTCTTGGCCACCGAATTGTTCATGATGCGAGCTTATTTTGTCTCAACCTACAAATCTTGAACTCGGCGAGACTTCCCCCTTTTGACTAGCTCGACACTATTTTCCCTAAATTTCAACTTAACGAGCTTCAAAATTCTCTCAGTTGTACATGGAATTCACCCGTTAAGCTCATCGTCAAAGGAATTATTGAATTCATGGGCTCAGACCCTTGCACCGAGAAAATTGAGTGAGTTGTATTATTATCTTCATAATCAAGCTTATCATCCATGAGCTCTAATTGAGTCATTCTCCACATTACCAATAATTGTGTGGTGACAAGTATAAAAAATAGTCAAGTCATTCCATGATCCATGAACTTGGCCATATATCGTTTCACTTTTTAGTTTGGTACTTGATCTCATTTCCCCTCTGTGACCTTGTTTTCGAGTTCTTGAGCTCACCATTCTGCATCGAGATTCTTGGAACCAAGCCAACCTCTACACACCTGTCGTCTTGAGTTTGAAATTATCTCAATGTATCTTGGCCTCTCAAGAAATGACCTTGTCCTCATTTTTGACCTTCTAGGGCTCCTTTAGCTAACCGGAAGGTAGAAAAAACACAATATGACCCCTTAAGACATGATTTATCAGTTTGATCATTTTTATGTCTGCACGAATAAAAAATGGCTTGTAGGGCATTGTCCAATTTTTTTCCAAGAGGGTAAAAATTGACAATAGATACCATGGTTTTTCTTGCTTCTCAAATACCTAGTTCACCGTTAGACTCAAAGATATTTATCACAATATAAAGATTGCAATCACCCTCTTACCTATTCTAAGAGGTTAAGTTTGTGCATTTAAAATTGAATTTGACCCACATGACATTTGGTATAAGCAATTTGTTGAATACCTTTCCCTTTCAATTCTCCCTCAAGATCTTACTCATAATGGATAACGAGCCTTCCTCAAAAGTTTCTCTCACCATGTCATCACAGGTGGTCTCTTGTATAAATGTGGATTTTATGGTATCCTCTTACATTGCCTCACTAGTTCTGAAATCCCATACAATATCAATGAGGTTCATGATGGTATTTGCAGGGCTTACTTCATTGGCTTAGCTATCGCTAAATGCATCCTTCACCCTGGTATTATAGGATAACCCTAAACCATGATTGTTTTGACTAAAGCATTTTATGAAGTGTCGAAACATGCTAATCTTCACCACACCCCTAGTCATGCCTTACAGGTCACACAAGACCTTTGGCCTTTCTCTCAATAGGGTTTGGATATAGTTGGATAAATTAACCCTCATTCTTCCCAATGTCATCAATGAATTATTATTACTACCAAATATTACACTAAATGGGTGGAATCCATACCTCTTATTTCTACCAAAGATGAGAAAATAGGTGAATTCATTAACCATCACATCATTTTCCACTTTGGTGTTACTCATTTCCATATCATTGATAATGGAAAACAATTCAAAAACAAAACCTTACGATAACTTTGTGACGCCTTTGGCATTTATCACATTTTTATTCACCGTATCGCCCCCTAAACAAATGGCCAAATGAATAAAAACAAATTTCTTATGAAATTCATTGAGGATACTTGGTAAGGATTGGCACACGCACATTCCTTTATCCTTACGGGCTTATCACACTAGTATCCACACCTCAACTGCTGCCAAACCTTTCTCTTTAGTCTATGGTAAAAAGTTTGTTTTGCCTCTCGAAGTCCAAATTCTATCTCTTCATATCTCACTCAATGATATGCTTAATGATGAATATTTTCACCAAGACTGTTTGGTACAACTTTAGTTATTAGACGAGCTTCATCTAACTGCTCTTGATCACCTTCAAATCTACCAAAAATGTATCAAACATGCCTATGAAAAACATGTCCAAGAACAAACCTTCAAGGTTGGTGACCTCGTCTTGAAGGAAAATCAACATGTAACACAAGCAGAGAAAAGTAAATGGAGAAAATTTGCTCCTAATTGGTTGGGACCCTATATTGTTACTCATGCATATAGATCAAGTGCTTATCATTTATCTTCCCTTTAAAGTAAACTCAACTCGAGACCTTCAATGCTTTGCATCTTTGACCACATCAAGTACTATATATCCTTTTTCTCTATTAAAAAATCATCCCTTGAGTACCCATTCCTTTCATCTATCTCTTTTAAGGACCAACGACTAAACAAGAATTGTGTGATTATCCATCACCCTTTTAGCCTTATCTCGAATATGAGTACCACGACTCTACTCATGGCATGATTCTCATGGATACTTTTCATCCTTTTTAGGATGGAATCCCATGTCCATTCATCATTTAAAACCTCTCTTGTATATTTAACCTTTGCGTGGTATAGTTTTTCCTTCCTTAAAGACACCTATACTCCTTTATAGTCTTCTCCATGACCTAAAAGTCCAAAAAATTCAAAATTAATGTATGAGATTTTCAAATTCCACTCCTTGAATCAAAATTCTTATAAATAGATGAATCCCTCAAAAAGGAAATATATCTCTCTATCTTTATGCTATAAATAGACTACTCCATTGAAGAAAAGCTATAAAAAGTTAGCTCAATTATACATACTCTATCTAAAAAAGAAGACTATTTTTGTAAAAATAAAAAATAAAAATTTTGAAGCTTCCTGCATCAATCAGCTTCATGAAGACCTCATGAAATCATTTTATTCATCCTATATAGAATTCCCACATCGATCATTCTATCAAACAAAGATAAAATAAAATAGCAAAAATCAAGAAAAGTATAACTTTTTCACCATGGACATACCTATCTCGATTTTGGGTATCTTGTAGAAGGGGCATGTTGTCTCACACCAAGGTTATGCTACACAACCTATCTCACCTCACCTTATTTCCTTTCTTATCTCCTACCTACTCGGGGATGTGTCGTAAATGTGACATTTCGTGATCATGTAACTTGCTTCACCCTTAGAACAATTAATCATGCAATGTCTTTCGGGTCTTACATTTATAAACCAATCTTTAGTATAATAGAATCGTAATGGTTCTTACCAATTAGGTAGTATTTTATCTCCTCTTACCATTCACCTCCTTTCTTATTTATTGATTCTACTACATAGGACCAGACCTTCGACACCTACATTTTGGTAATTCCTCTCCTACCAAAATCACCCATTCCTATTCAACCTAAACTCGACCATGCCTAAATGACATAAACTCCACCAAGCTTAAATTACCTAGACTCAATCATTCCTAAAATCTACCCACCCATTCATCTACCTTATCCTACCCTTCCCTAGCTTATGGGATAACTACATTGGCCTAAGGCCCTTTATTCACCAAGCTATGTAGGCAACACTCTGAGGGAATTGGGCCCTTGGAGGTTAGACATACACGTTTTACTCCTACCCTTTTCCCCCTTTAATGTTCACATTCTACCCTAGTTAGTTCCCATTCACATAAAAATTGGCAGTCAATATTTCATAAACAACATACAATGTTTCATCATACGCACCATTTCATAACCTCAACCATATCTTGCCTAAATTATTTCACATCTCCTAGTATCAATTACTTTGAAATTACCTCGACTTAACCATGCCTATACCTCGACTCCATCATGTCTATACCTCAACTCAACCATACATATACCTCTACTCCATCATGCCTATACCTTGACTCAACCATGCCTATAACTAACTCCATCATGCCTATACCTGACTCCATCGTACCTATACCCTGACTCCATCATGCCTATACGACTCCATCATGCCTATACCCGACTCAATCATGCCTACCTCACCAAGTTTACCTAATACACAATAACAATGGAAATTAAAACATGTACATCATCCATCCAATAAAAATCATAAACTATATAAAAGGGAATGTTTGTGTATCAATACATATGTACATGAGGATAAAAGTGTCTCAAAAAATCTCATATACAATCTCATAAAGTATTCGGTATGTAAAACGATATATATATCAAAATCAAAAATATCATACAATATCAAATATCATGAACAGTTAGTCCCACTTGATACCCTCCTCTCCACTCTCACATGTCTCCTCCTCTCTCCCTATCAACTACCCCGCCAGAATATCTCCACTCTCTCTGGTCCCTATCCACCCTCCATCTCCTCCTACTTTCCCTCAATGGGTCCGGTCTTATAAGAGCTGGTAACCTAACCCCGACCTGTCTTTGGGGTTGTCGACCCCCTGTGATACTTGAACTATAAGTCATAGATTTGGTCCTCTCACTGGCTTCCTGCTGGGTGTTGTGTTGGGCATATGAGGGAACATCAATACCCGCATTAGATAGATGGTTCTAATAATAGTGGGCCTCATTCAGGGAATCCTTGAGCCTCACCAATGATATAACCTGGGGTGGTGTCATCACCTAATTGTAACCTGTGAACTCTACGCCACCAATAGAGATCCATGACTTGGTGCTAGTGTCTATACTATGGGACCCTATACTAGTACCTGTGTTGATACATGTGTCACTACATGGGATTGTAAGGCCACAACCTATACCTGTGTGACTAACAACTGACCATGTAAACTAGTGAACTGGGCCCATAGCACTACTACCTATGCACCATCCCTTCAAGAGTATATACCTATGCATGTACATGTGTAGGAACCTGAGCCCACACTGTCATAGCTAGCCTTAAGGTAGTCACCTTCCTTATTAAGGTAACTATCTATACATGTGCCACTGTATCAACTGAACTCGCAATGTGGTCACTTGTCCTTATAGGGAATCCCTATGAACCATCACCATGGATAAGTCTAGTTGACCTAGCCATGGTGGTGCTTCCTATAACTCCATTTCCCACCACTGTTTGTATGCCATAATGGTCCCTACATCATCTAGCCTCATATACACCAGTACCTCCTCTTTTGTTGTTAGGTCTATAGGCTAAGGTGTAGACAAAGGTATCTCCACATCATCCATGTGATACTGTGGGAATGATGGTGGTACATCATTTTGTAGTCCAAAATGTCATCAAAATCTGCCTCTACTAGGATCATCTCATACTCACCAAAGCATGTTTTCCCTATATCAACTGCAATAACTATAACCCATGTAGCTCTCGAGCCATCCCTCTAAATACTAGAAAATCTGACATAGGGCCACCAGACTATGTCCATCACATACAAGCCCTCCAACTACTACCTGTAGTATACTACATCATGAGCTACCTCCTCTACTCAAGGATGACCACTTACAACCACCCACCTCCTTTAACTTGCCCTCTATCCCCCATAGTGCCAATATCTCTTCTTGGTAGTCCTTGTGGTCACACTATCACAATATTCTCGTATGCCTAATAGTGCAATAGGAATGTACAAAAATGTTATAGCATGACATCCTCTGGTAAGCACACAAATCCATGTATAGCTACACTAAATATGTAGGTTCCCATGTAAAGTAGACCCGATCCTTGATCATATCTCGCAACACTCCCATCAATCCTCTAGGAAACTAGCCAACCTTTGAATCTGGAAGTGCATAGCACCCCACTCGCTACCATCATTAGTACTATTAACTGCATCTCTTGTTGATGTGTAGCATATAATGCCACATACACAAGACTAACATTGTGCTCAGTTAGGTCACTCGCCATATCCCCAAATACTGTAATCATCACCTCAAAGGCTCCATCTACTAAAACTAAATACATTGGCTCACCAATAGTCGGTAGCCATAGAATCCTATAAACATCCTCCAGCATGCTTTTGATCTCACTAGTGGGTAGATGAAATGTGTTGGTCAATGCATCCCATCTATCGATGAGTGTGATCGGGATACTTTGTGATCTGTTAGATCCTCTTGTACCACCAAATACCCACCAATCCAATATCTTGCATATGTTTCCACTCATCACATATTCGATAATAAAGGCTATCCTGCATCGTTAGCTGATGTCATTCGTACATCCATAAACACTTAACAATGTCAAGTACTACACTAATTTACTCATTTCTTCAAACACCTAGTTACCCCACCCATACCGACACCCCATACCCACATGGATCTGATTGAATATTTAGTCCCTAATTATTTTAACTCATTTATCATCCAATTTATTTTCACCCCTATCCATGCCCACCTTTTCCTAGGTATATCTCACCTAAACCCATTTATACCTATATTTTATATGTCTACATTTCTGATCCAAAATAATCAAGTTATTACTACCTGATCTCTAGGACCCTTGTAGGCTTTAATTATTTATCGATAATTTTATCCTTTTAAGTAATTAATTTAGATAATGCAAGACAATAATGACAATTGTACACAAATTGATTACGGAGTTTAGAAATTTCCTACGTCTTCAGGTTCTTATCGAACCGTTCCACTAGTCAAAACTTGTAATTTACAATAGTAATTTCACAAGAAAACCTAATGGAAACTATTAAGAACTTGCTTAGAAAAATATCCACACCTTTGGATGACAAGGGTGAAAGATAGCACCCGACTTCCACTTTCCTGGTGTATTCAGCAAGCTTGATGACACTAGGTCCACTTTTCAGAATCCTTTGGTTCTTGATTTGCCTTCTAGACGCTTCGTAATGCCCTATGGATCTCCGGTCGATATTCCAAGCTTCACAATAATTTGGTGTGGCCCTATGGGACGAATAGGTAGTATTAATAACTCCTAGACATAATAATGCCTATTTAAATAAATAGGTCTTCACACAATTACAATTTCTCATCCTCCTCTCACCTCCCTCCAGCACTCTAGGAATGAGCTTCTTTGTATTGTGTGTGTGTTTCAATAACATGGGTTCCTATTTATACAAATTTAGGGCCCTTAAAAATGAAATACATTTTATCCTTAGGCTAAAAATACCATAGCTTTGTACATGAAAATTGGGATAATATTCCCCATAGTGGTGGATTAACATGTTTAATGGGATTAAATCCCAAATTTTGGGTGCGGAATTTTAAATGGGATAAAGTCCCATATTTGGCGGTGGGGGATATTATTTGAGGCTTAATTAAGACTTTCCATGCATTTTAGGTGGTCATGGGACCACTTGGGCATAACCGCCCCCACCTTGTTCACCACGTGGATTTCCATGCATGGCTTAGACCCCTACAACACCCCTTCACCTTCTCCCTTCCACATGGAATCTTCCACCACATATCCACTACGTGGATCCTTAGCAATGTGTTTGGCGGTTAGGAGAATTATGTGGGCTTTAATACTAATGTTTAACATTAATATGTAGTAGTTTTGGCATATATGCGTGGCATTTGGAAAGTGGACTTACCAAGTAAATAGAAAATTTACCCATACCATGGGGTATAGAAAATAATTAACTTAGTTAATAACATATATTTCACTTTTCATCTCTCGATAGGCAAATCGATCGTATTCGATTCGTGGTGGCAAGCCACTTTGTGGACCCACCACGTTGGCGATAATACCATACTCCACACAGCATGACTGCAAAGCATATTTTATGACCATCAAAGACCAGACATTGAAAATTGACAAATGACTCCCTTTGCCTTTTCACCACGTGCCATAGTGCCATTTGTCCAATATTGACCAGTTGACCACAGATGACGTTCCCATTATTTAAACTTTGACCAGACATATCTAGAGCTCCCGATGTCCATTTATCACGTTCTCATAGTCATTGGAAAGCTCTTAAGATGATATTCTGCATTGACATCATTTAGGGATGTTTATGGAACTTTCAAAAAAGATCCCCCGATCACACCTCCCCACTCGAAAAAGGCTTTTTGTCCCAAAATCTTCCATATTGTTACGAATCTGAAAAATATGCCACCTCGTGTCTTTGTGTAGTAGACCCTTGGGTCTTCTCCTCCAACCTTCTCACTTCGACAACTCTACTCGATCTTGGGATCTGTGAGCGATGGGCCCACGACACTTTTTTTGCCTATCTCTCGATATCCAAAGAATACCTCCACGCCTCTGTTGTATGGTGCTAAGTTACGAATGAAACCTCAAATCTCCTTTTGTGTAGTGTTAACTTCTTGATATCTCGACAACAAGGATCTTCTTTGACTCTATAACACGCCTTAAGCGTCGTGTTTATTCTACGAGAATCCAAACTAGTTTGAAGGAACTCCATATTAGGTAGAGTTATGATTGATCTGATGTTGATGATGGACAATGCCTTGTCCCTTTGCAAACCTCAATGCCTCTAATGCACAATGTTAAGCCTCTTTCAAGACCTCAAGCCTCTAATGCATGATGTTAAGTCTGTGTAGACCTCAACACCTTCGATGCATGATGCTAAGCCTCTTTGCAAGACCTCAAGCCTCCAATGCATGATGCTAAGTCTTTGCTGACCTCAACACCTTTGATGCATGATGCTAAGCCTCTTTCAAGACCTCAAGCCTCCAATTCATGATGCTAAGTCTATTACAAACCTCGATGCCTCTAATACATGATGCTAAGTCTATTGATTAGCTACCATTCAAATGTGTGGTCACAATTCCTTGACACCGAATGACATTCTGAGCTAATGCTTTGAGAGCTCCTCTTGTTGACACACTAATATCAGGTACCACTTTGCTACACAGTCACAATGCCTCTACATAGAATGAAGTTATGACCTAATGTCAATGCCAATAGTGATTCAAATTGTGATTGAGAAACAGGGACGGAAGCCTGTGTATATTTTATTAATCTCAATCAGTAAAAAGTACATTGAATAGGCTGCAATATTTATAGATATTGCACAGCCATATACATCCAGAAAATGAGTTGCACAGGTGCAACCACAAACCAGAATAAACAAGCTTCCAATAACATCCGGGAAGCAAAATTACATAAAAACAAATATATTGTTTAAAACAATATAACAATGTGAATACTGACAAATATGGTTGATTAACCATATAACTATTTAAAATTAATTAAATAATAATCCTATGCATAATTAAATAATAGGATAATATAATTTATCCTAACATTCCCCCCCTTAATTGTGCATTGTCTGAAGAGATGAGGAGAGAAATGCTCTGAACAACTCGAACTTGTCACGTGCAAGTGACTTTGTGAAAATATCTGCTCGTTGTTCAGCTGTTGGACAAAAATGAAGCTGGATGTTGTGCTTCAATACATGTTCACGTATGAAATGAACCTGAACTTCAATGTGCTTTGTTCTCTCGTGAAAAACTGGATTGCGAACAAGTTTGAGAACACCTTCGTTGTCAACATACATGGTAGTCGGTTTGTCCTGTGGTATTCCAAGTCCTTCCAGTATGTGACGTAGCCAAATCACTTCACAGATAGCTTCTCCTGTAGAACGATACTCGGCTTCTGTGGAAGAGCGAGAAACAAAGTGTTGTTTCTTACTTCCCCATGATATTGGTCCAGATCCCATAAAGAATACAAATCCAGAAGTGGATTTTCTATCATCAATGTTACCTGCATGATCTGAATCCGAATATCCAGTCAAGAAGAAGTTTTCATTCTTCTTGTATTCTAGACCAAGATCCACTGATCCTTTGAGATATCTCAAAATGCGCTTTGCTGCTTTCCAATGACAAATTTTGGGTTCCTGCATGAACTTGGATAGATAGCTCACTGCAAAGCTGATATCTAGTCTAGTGTAGGTCAGGTAAATGAGACTCCCAATCAGCCTTAGATAGAGAGTGGCACTTACCTCGGAGATGGATCGAATGAGATAACTGTAATCTGTTCTCCATAGGTGTAGCAATTGGTGTGCAATCCATCATCCTAAACTTCTTGAGCGTTGTCTTGGTATATTTCATCTGAGAAACAAAGATGTGATTCTCTTTCTGCCATACTTCCAGTCCAAGACAGTAGTGCATAAGCCCGAGATCTGTCATGTCGAATGATCGCTTAAGATCTTTCTTTGTTTCATCAATCATCTTCACTGAACTGCCAGTGATGACTAGATCATCGACATAAACTACAACAATCACCATCTCCCCCCCTTGCTTTTTGAGGTAGAGATTGGGATCGTATGGATTTCTGACAAATCCATGTTGTACGAGATGCTCATCAATCTTGATGTACCATGCCCGGGGTGCCTGTTTGAGGCCATACAGAGATTTCCTGAGTCTGCATACCTTTTCTTCTTGACCAGGTACAACATATCCCTCAGGTTGAGTCATGTAGACTTCTTCTTGCAAATCTCCATTCAGGAAGGCACTTTTTACGTCCATTTGGTGAACTTTCCATCAAATGAGTAAGCTGAAAGAGCAAAGATCATCCCGATCGCTTTTGATCTTAGGTTTGTGGGAGACAAATGTCTCCTCATAGTCAATGCCTTCTTTCTGTGCATACCCCTTTGCTACAAGTCTTTCTTTACACTTGTCCACTGTCCCATCTGCTTTGTACTTAGTTTTGAATATCCATCTGCATCCAATGGGTTTCTTCCCTGGTGGAAGATCGACAAGCTGCCAAGTGTTATTCTTCATCACTGATTGATATTCAGAATCCATGGCATCTTTCCAAGATTTTGATCAGTAGGGCTTCCCGGACTCATAGAGGGCTTGTCGATTCAATGACTCTACTCATCAAAGAAAGTTAACTTCTTCTCTTGCTTTACTACGCGAGTCCGTGGTCCAGGGGTGGATGTATCTGGTGGAGCATCCACCTTGCATCTCGTATTGTGCTTGTACACCATTGAGGCATACGTTGAGCTGTTCCCATGGGTTGTGGTTCTATCTGATCAACACCATCATCCCCATCATCACTTTCATCTTCGAGGAAAATTTGCTTCAGTTTTTATAACTGGTGAAAAATCTACATCTTGCGAGTCCGGAGGAGGAGTCTCTACTTCCTTCTTCTCGAAAAACTCAACATCTCTACTTGTGTAGACTTTTCTGGTCTTAGGATCCATCAGTCTGTACCCAAGAGTCTCTTCACTGTATCCAATGAAGATGAGATTTTGTGACTTCATGTCCAATTTCTTTCTGTTCTGTTTGGGTATGTGCATGCTGGCTTTGCACCCGAATACTCTGAGGTGTGCAATGGATGGTTTCCTTTTGACCATGCTTCTTGTGGTGTAATTCCATCAAGAGCAGTTGTGGGTGCTCTGTTTAACAAATACACTGTTGTTTTTGCTGCTTCTGCCCAAAATGTCTTTGCAAGTTCGAATCATCGATCATGCATCGCACCATTTCCATGATAGTACGATTTCTTCTCTCGACAACACCATTTTGCTGCGGTGTGTGTGGAGGAGGCATTTGTCGACGAATCCCGTGAGTTTGTAGATAGTCTCTGAACTCATCACTGGTGAATTCCCCCCCTCGATCTGAGCGGAGAGTTCTGATGTGACGACCAGTTTCTTTCTCAACTGCCACTTTGAACTTTTTGAATGTTTCAAAGGCTTCACTTTTCTTGCGAAGACAAAAAATCCACATTTTGCGTGAATAGTCATCAACACAGAGCATGAAGTACTGGAACCCTGAATGACTTGGCTGCATTGGACCACACAGATCGGTATGAACCAGGTCAAGTTTACCATGAGCTTGAAAAGTACTCGTTTGGAATGAAACTCTGTGTTTTTTCCTGCTGCTAAGCAGTGAGGACACTTGTCTGTATCCTTCTGAAGAGATGGTAGCCCATGTACCATATTACACCGGCGAAGTGTGTCGAGATATTTGAAACTTACATGACCAAATCTCCGATGCCACAACTGAGCTGAGGTGGAGTTTTTAGCCACAAGTGCTTGATCATTTTTGTGAATGAAATCAAGTTGAAACATTCGTCCCACATTTGAGGCTTTTGCAATTATTTTCGAGCCTCTGGATTTATCTCGAATCAGACACATTTTCTTGCCGGATTGACTATCAAAGTCAATTTTCAGGTTGTGATATAGGAGTTGGTTGACCAGAAAGAAGGTTCTTTGTCAACCCATGTAACATCCTCATTTTATACTTTAGAACAAGTGAATTTTTTTTTTTTTATAATTGCATCCTGGTTCTAAATACATAATTTAGAACTCACAATTCAAATAACCATTTATATAACAGACAACCATATGCAGCTGTAATGACTCGGAGTACCTCCGATCTATTCATTCCATGACTCGGTAATCTACCGATCTATTCATGAGTAATAAGAGTCGGTGTTTTTATTTAACACATTACTCTTGCGGTTCTCTTCCCTAATCTGGGATTCAGAATGCTCTGTCCAAGGAATCTAACTGAATAATTATTATTATTCATCGGCATCTCATCCCTTAGACTAGGTGAATTAGGACAACACAATCAGCGACTTGCGATACTTTGGCCAAAGATTTGAAATATCTTTTCATGTCTCGTATTCCTTAACGGCATACTCATCAATCTAGAATACGTCCTTCACCCCATTCATATGTTATATAGAATGTCTTATCTTACTCTTCTTGTCGGTCCTTCCTTTCACAATGTTTGAATCACTCGGAGGCGGATTAACAAGGTGATAATGTTATATGGATGCCCACGAGGATTAGGGATATGATGACATCTTTGGTTCAACCTTGCGGTTCAACCAAGTGTGTCATGTCATGATACCGAATCTCCTATGCAGCCTTATAACATGACCACGTTCTTAATCGGTCCCGGGTAACTAACTCGTGCGAAATCAAGTGTAAATCTTAGCGATCAATGCAAAGGGTGTCGCCATAAGTCATCTCGCATTATTGTAACTTCCGAGAAGATCCTAATCTTCTCGGAGGTACAACTCTGCCGATTGACTTATGTCGTCAACCTTTAAATCCGCCTCGAAAAGATCTACTCGGTAACAAGCGTTACGCACTTGAGTTTAAATTACTTTAAAGACTTTTCCCTAAGGTTAGCCTTTCCAATCCCTGGATTCTTCGCCTTAAGACGACCCTCCTCTATAAAACCCATTACTTGGTAGAGATATTAAGGTCAAGTTCTTCATCAAGGAGTCATTAGAATACACCTGATTCTAAAGCAACAGAATCGGACAATACCTCATAACCTTTGCTTGAGATTGCCATCTGAACTCCATTTGATTGTATATCAGTTCTCTTAATTGAATTTATATCATACTTTTGGTATAAAGATATAAATGATTAAGAATCCAATTTAATATTGTCTGTTATCCTTAGGACTAGGGATTAGTAATTTAATCCAGCTTGTTTAGCGTTCTCTTTTAGGCTCATTTTTAACCTATCTTCTAGAAAGACAATTATTTAAATCCAATATTGCTTTTGCTAGAACAAATTAGAACTACTAAACTCTCATAAGAATTCAATCTCATTTTCATGCAAGCTTTCATTGTCAATCACAAAAGCATCCATATTATCTGATGATAACAATGCCCTTCGTTACATAAACGGAAGAGGGTCAACTTTCGAAATAGAATTCAACACATAAGTTTCAAACACTTATTTCCATTCCTATCAAAACTATACAATTACATTTTATGCAACATCATACTTGATACAATGCTAACGGAAAAGAAACATCTTTTCACATATAGTACATCTATAAAATCAAGATGTAATTCATTATAAATCCAATAAACAATCTGATCAGCCTGTCAGATCTGCATTGATTTTACCTCTTACGGCAACCATCTACAAAAATAGTCAACATGAGTCAGTTCAATGAACTGAGCATGATAAGCACTAACTTTTAAAACAATTGCTATCCATCAATTGTTTTCATTAAAAACCTGTTTAAATGAGATCAATATTCACAAAGTAAACATAATCGGACTATGCCCTTGTAATACAAAATGATTACAAATATGTAACTCTATCATTGTTACAAAATAGTCTTAATCACTTTCTAATATTTCATCAAATATTAAGAAACAAGAACGAATGTACACAAACAATCATTGAATCCAAAATCACAACATTGGTCGATTGTTTCATTCTTCCAAAAAAAAATAACATAACAATTCGGGATTCCACCAATATGTTACAAAATAATTTCCCCTTTGTTAGACAAATATCAACAAATATTAAATAAAGGAAGAGAAAGAACCAAATCATTCATACTTCCATTCACATTAGTTCATTACTGTACTGCTTTCACATATGAAAACATTCAACCAGTTTGTATATGAACAAGTCAGACAAGCCACAAGAAAGATCGCTGTTTTAAATCAAGAAATAGAAACACAGCAAAACTCCTGTACAGCAACTATCACATCAACAATCCATATATCAACCTTAAGCCCAATACTAGTTCCTTTTAAACACAGTAAGGCTTTCGAACCAAGTTCGAAATCAGGAACCTCTAGCATATCGCTGTCAACAACAGACTTATTTACATTAAGCAATTGATGCTTCTATAAGACCATACAGAGATTACCTTACAAATGCCATAGTATACACTATATCGCCTCCTATAATAAATCGGAAAGGAACACAACACCACTGTAAATACATACATGTTACTAATTAGAGTTAGTCAAAAGTACTCACGATTCACTTATACGAGTCACGTTACTGATATAGACCATTACTCGACAAAATGTCCAATATCAACAACGAGTATATCAAGTCAAGTTTCAACCGAGACAAAATAAGATACAAGTTAACTTCCTCAATTCTCTAAACACGAACAACGGTGAAATGTAAACGATTGCATCTTTATTTCCCTTTGGATGAGTAAATAGTGTATAAACTAAAACTCGAGTGAGAACTTTTAATTAACGATTTCAAATCAAGAAACCCGACTAAGTCTTACCAATTTTTCGCACAAGATTTCAAGGAACGAACACAAAAATATACCCAAGAAATTGTACAACAAAATCCATGCAACACAAAAGTAATTCCGAGAAATAACGAGAGGTCTTACTAATGTCATTCCTTCCAACCACTTTGGTTCATCATTCACCAACTATTAAACATATTCGAATTGAACAATGGCCCAAATAGAAATATAAATCATTAAATCGTCTCCTCGAGTCATTGAATACATCCATTATAAATCTATAAATAGACATTACATACGATAACGGGTTTACGCCCATAATCGCAGAACCCAACAACAAGAAGATGGAATTAGTTGATAAATCCTTCTATACCCTCCATGGCAAATATTCGAAATGAAACAAGTGTAAGAAAATCAAATACCCATTTCAAGCAAGGAAATCAACTCGAGCCGCTTGAAACTTTCGAACAGACTTTCACATAGAAATGAAAATGCATACCAGGAAGTCTTTATCCTTTAATTATTTCAAATAACGGTGGCCAAAAGACTTGTTTCCTCTACAGGCTTCCACGAAAATCAAATGACAAAACTTATGGATAAATCTACATTCTCGGCGATGATAGCAACATACGATTCAATCATAGACTCCAATGAGTCGATAAAATAAAATACTGATGTATCAATATTATACCACGTCAACAAGTAATCCCGTTACCACAATAACAAGGAAAACAACTTGTGGGTCAGTATAGACTACGGTAACACAACGATTACGATCCTAGCAAAAATTAGAAGACAATTAAAACCCAAAAGTATCATTATACCTTTGTCAACAAAAACCATGACAGAGTTTCCAAAGGAAGCGAAGTAGAACTGATCAAACATACGATATCTAATGAATCCTTCCATACGGTTTCCACAACAAGAAAGCGGCGACCACAAATCAACAACATACGGTGGTCTATAACAACACAGTATATCCTATGGGCTCACGCCAAACAAGCCGAGCTTTCATGCTCTTTACATATAAATATCTCACATATTTAAACCAAAAGAATACACAAAGGAATAGAGCCACAATTCGATTTTAAAAACACCCATCTAGAGGAAATTGAAAAATCGAACCGGAGAGATATCTGATGCAAAAGTCAAACAAGATCTCCATGGAAAATCATCTATTTTCCCAAGACATTTGAACAGAGTTGTTCTAATGAAATCACTTGAAAGACAGCAAGATATTTAAAGGTTAGGGCCTAACATGCCTGGATTTTTGATCAAATTTCCGAAGCAGACCACAGGAAGAGCTCAAACTTCCTTTTCTTTTTCCACGATAAAGCGACCAACAAAATTTTGCTATCTCCATCACATATATATCCTCCAAGACAGAGAAAAGAGCTAGAGCAGTTCATACTTGCCATGCAACTCAAAGAGAAGCTGTGTGAAGAACAAATGATAAACAAGAGAGAGAGAAGACCGAAAATCGTGACAAGCCAAACAAACCCACAAATTTCCCGTTTGCATGCCTTCTCGCGAGTTCCGAGCTCGACTTCCGAGAATATTGAATGCCATTAAACCAACTTTCCCGCTTAAACTCAACTTCCACCGACCGCCGAATGGCGGCAGGTCCAAATGAAACCTCATGTTCATTTCCAAATTCAGCGACACCCGTCAGAACAAGTTAGCTGCTGCTAAACCTTCCGCCATGACCTGTCCCTCATCCTTATCCCAAGCATTAATTGCCATAGAAAACGCCGCCCATGGTTTGCACCCCTCCATAGGCCCCTTCATAATCTCCTCATTAGTTAGGTTAGTATCTTAGGTTAGAATTTAGGGTAATACCCATACTAACCAATTTACACATAGATACTAACTTAGGATATTAACACATAGCCTAGGTCTAGGTTAGATTAACACTAATCTAACCCCTAGGTTAGGTTTTAGTTTTAGGTTACTAACCATTAATAATTCTGTTAGGTCTTCGTCTCGAAAACTCGAAAAGACCTCGTATCATACCTTCTCTCGAGCGAGTTAGCTCCGATTAATGCTGCAGGTGTATGTAACGAATTATTACTTGTCCACATCGAGACCTTCTAGATATACTTCCATATTGGGAACCAATTATTTCACAAGATCAGGCTGAGTCATACTCCCGACCACTTAATCATGCTTCCATACCTTGCAACCTGTTCAAGTGCGTGCGTGATCTAATTCATCACAACAAATTTAAAGCATTACTTGGATCAATTCCACTGATCCAAGACTAGATATTATAGATGAATATCTCTATAATTCATTTTGTGATCAGATTAATATTCAGACACAAAATGAAATAAATAAAAGAGTCTAATCATATTCTGACTCAGTCAAGATCTGCAATCTGCAAGGAAATTACAATACATATCAAGCATGATTTCTAAATCGAGGAACACATCCTTATACAAGAAATCACATATCAACACTTGTATGTCCAGGAGAAAGTAACAACAGTTCAGGGTGTTACATGCTTCCCTCCTAAAAAGATTCATCGTCCCGATGAATTACATATTAAATTAACCTTCAGGTCAATCAATTTATTAGTACACAAACAATGTGACTACTTCCATATTAAATAGTTCCAGAAATCAATGTCACAACACATTTATTCAACCTGAATAAAGTCTGCCTTAATCTGGCTTTCATAAATACTTAAAAACAATCAGTTCATAAAAGTATATTTTTGTCAACAGTTTTCATTCTGTTGCAAAAAGAGAAGGAAAAGCAATTTTCATCTCTTCCGAGGTTTTCCCAAGTTGCACTTTCTTAGCTAAATTGGTCCCACTTTGGACCTTACATTCTTGTATATCACGATTTCTTAAATGCAATTGGCGATTTTCCAAAGCACTCGTGTGGGTTTAACCACGATTATTCTTGGGTCTTGGACCTGCAAGGAATTCCAATTTAAAACATGTGACAGATCTGAAACGTATTTCTTAAGCAAAGAAATATGGAAAACATCATGCATGCGAGATAAAGCGGTGGCAATGCTAAGCGATAAGCTACGATTGATTATTTTGACAATTTCGAAAGGTCCCACATATCGTGGTGACAACTTGGCAGCCTTGCCAAAAGTTATAGAACTCTTTACGGGTTTAACACGCAGAAAAACCTTATCACCAAGCTCAAAATTTCTATCAACCCGCTTAAGGTCGGCATAGCTCTTCATATCCGCCGCTTCCTTTAATCGTTCACGAATCAACTTAACTTGCTGTTCCATTTACTGTGAGAATCTCTGGTCCAATTACCACTCTATCCTCAACACTTTGTCCCAACTAACGGGGGTTACGCACTTTCTTCCATAAAGTGCTTCAAATGGTGCCATCTTTAGAGATGAGTGATAAGTGTTGTTGTATGCGAACTCAACTAATGGAAGATACTCTTCCCATTTATCTTTGTTGATCCATGCAATACATTCGCAACATGTCTTCCAACACTTGATTTACCCTCTCGGTTTGCCCATCCGTTTTGGGATGATATGCGGAATCGAAGTTCGATTTTGTTCCTAGGGCTGCGTTAAGCGTTTGCCAAAACCTTGACGTCATTCTAGGATCCTGTCGAGATATAATCGAGTTACGGTACACCATGCAATCTGAAAATTTCGGTACGAACCTCTTGGCCAAGCACGTGAATCATCCTTTAGATTTCCAGGCGATGAAATGAGCTACCTTAGTCGGTTTATCCACAACTACCGGGATAACATCATGCTTATTCCCGGACATAGGTAGTCCTTGTACAAAATCCATGGTTATTACTTGCCATTTTATCTTTGCGGTATGTTATGAGGATATAACATCCGGCGAGGTGCATATATCTCTCGCCTTCACCCACCGACATTCCAGCGATGAGTCACAAAATTTATCACATCCTTTTTCATACCTTTCCAAGTATTGCTTTCAAATCAACTAGCATTTTTGTGATACAGGTGTCAGAGAGAAGGTGAATTATGAAATTCAACTAACAACTTCTTTCTTAAATCATTCAAAGACAGTACATATACCCTATTTTCATAACGCAAGATTCCTTCATTATCAAAATGAAAACCTTCATACCTTTTATCCTTAGGTTACTGCGAGAAAGTGCTGCTTTTACTTGCTTTGAAGTATGCATCGATTACGAGGCACTTTTTACCTCGTCTTTAAACGAGTTCTTAATGTTATAAGAGCGAAATGTGCCTCCTACGACTTAGAGCATCAGCCTACTCTATTCTCCTTCCCTTTGATATAGCTGATATCAAAGTCATATTGTGATAAAAATTCTAACCACCTTCTTTGTATCGGCATTGATTGGGTTGAGTAAAAATATATTTTAGTCCCAGTGATTAGTTTTCAACTCAAAAGGTTTTCTAGGTAAATAGTGTCTCCAGGACTTGAAGCGCATGAACAATGGCGTGAAGTTCCAAATCATGAGGGCATAATTCAGCTCATGTAACTTAAGTTTTCTACTTTCATAAGCTATGACCGATCATTTTGTAACAAAACACCTCCAAGGCCTTCCCCGAAGCATCCATTACAACATAAAATTCCCATTAGGTCTGCAGTACAGCCAATATAGGTGCAAAAGTCAACTGGTCTTTCAGACTTTTGAAAGCCGCTTCGCACTTGTCATTCCACATGAATTTCTTATCCTTCTTTTGCAATGAAGTTATTGGTGTAGCTACCTTAGAAAAATCCTTTACAAATTTTCTATAGTAACCTGCAAGACCCATGAAGCTTCTTACTTCGTGCACATTCTTTGGTGCAGGCCACTCAGTTATTGCCACTATTTTTGAAGGATCTACAGCGATTCCTTCTTTACTTATGACATGACCCAAATAGTGAACTTCTGAATCAAAGAAAGAACATTTGGATAACTTACCATACAACTTTCTCTTTCTCAAAATTCCCAAAACTATCTTCAAATGCTCATTGTGCTCTTCAACGCTCTTAGAATAAATGAGAATATCGTCCAAGAATACAAGCACAAACTTGTCCAGGTATTCTTGAAAAATATTGTTCATTAAATTCATAAAGGCTGCGGGTGCATTAGTTAACCCGAAGGGTAGAACTGTGAATTCATAATGTCCGTACCTTGTTCGGAAAGCTGTTTTATGAATATCTTCCTCTTTAATCCTTAATCGATGATAACCGGATCGAAGGTCTATCTTAGAATAAACCGCTGCTCCACGCATCGATCAAACGATCATCGATCCTAGGAAGTGGATATCGGTTCTTGATTGTTGCTTTGTTCAACATCCGATAATCAATACCATGACCTTAGTGTTCCATCCTTCTTTTCACAAATATCACGGGTGCTCCCAAGGTGAAACACTTGGTCTAATCAATCCTTTAGGCAAAAGCTCTTGTAAATCGTGCCTTAAGCTCGACTAACTCAGTAGTAGTCATCCTATAAGGTGCTTTGGAAATAGGTTCAGTTCCAGGCTTGATTTCAATGGTAAAATCAAATTCTCTCTTGGGTGGTAACCCTGGTAATTCCTCAGGAAAAACATCCCTGAAACTTTGTAACAGTGGAATTTGCTTCATGTAATCACCATCTTCTTCTGAAGATTCAGATATCTTTACTGCATAAAGAGTACATCCTTTATTCTTAGCCTTTTTAAGCTGCATAGCTGACAGTTTTCTAACTGAAATTTCCCGTTTCACACCTTGAATCTCTGTTGATTCCAGCTGATCATCTAAACATTTTATGTTCTTTTCATAGCAATCTACCTTTGCTTTATGGTCAGCTAACCAATTGACACCAATAATAATGTCATACGATCCCAAAGGTGTAACATAGAGATCAACTTCCGTGGAGAAATTAGGTAAATCAGGAGTGCTCCAAAGAGACACATACTCACTTTGTATGAGCAATGTAATTATTACCATACTCTACGAGTCCAAGATTTATCCATTTTCCCAGACTTTTCTTTTTTAAGTTTAGAAGCAAGTTTATTAGAAATAAAACATTCGGTAGCTCTGTATCAAAAAGAATAGTGAGCGGTATGCCGAATAACTTACTCGGAACTTCTATAGGTGTCACTTGCTTTTCGACTTGCTTGTGCGCTCTTTGCATGACATGTATCTTATCTTTGCTTGATTACGATCATCCTTCTTGAAAGGGCACCGATTTGCGTAATGATCTTTACCACAAGTGTAGCAGCCTCCTACGGAGTCCCTTTCTAGGCTCAAAGCTACCTCCGGTTTATAATTGTCACATTTGTCCTCCATAGGACTTCTGTCCATTATTATAATTTTTAACAAAATTATCCCTTATATTTCCAGCAGGCTTATTTACTGCTGCTTTCTTATTGTTATCTCCTGGAAACTTACTCTTGTTTCCAAACTTTTTCCACGGTCCTTTTAAGGTGCAAGAGAGGTTGAAGAAGGGTTTGCAATCTTCTTCCGCACTTCCTCCTTATGAGCAGAAATAGCCTTTAATTTCTGTTCTTGCCTTATGGCCTTTTCAACAACTCCTTCCATAGTGGTTGGGCTGTGAACATCGACCTCTCCCCCTATCACGGGATTCAATCCCATGATGAATTTCCATATCTGAACTTTTAAATCGGTTTGATCTTTGTGGTACATACTTGAGGAGTTTTGTAAACCGCTCCCAGTCGATTGATTACCGTTAGCTTCCCTTGAGCTAAGTTCGGAATTCTGTCATTTTCTGATCATAGAAAAGTTATGGCAGCCACCGTTTCCTAAAATAGCCTTTAAATTGATCCCAAGTAATATTGGTCTCATCAATGTTTAGCTCAGCTTTTCGGCTATCCCACCACGAAGATGCTTCATGAGAAAGCTGATAGGCTCCCCAAATAGCTTTGGTTTCCTCTGAGAAGTTCCTTATAGCAAAGTACTTCTCCATTTCACTGAGCCAGTTCTCAGCTCCATCTCCTAATGTGGTGCCATCATACTTAGGTGGACTTATCCTTTTTATATCATTAGTGAGTTCTACTGCCAATCTGGCCTTTTTGTTTTCTGGTTGGACAGGTGCATTTCCAGCATTAACATCAACACCCATTTCGGGGTTGTCCTCAGGAGGTTGCTGATTATTATTATCAGCTTCTTCATCCTCCTCATTTCCCGTCACCTGCTGTTCAAGCACAGCTAAGCGATCTCTTGTGTCCAACAGGGCAGCAAGGATCTCATCCAGTTTCTGGGTTGTTGCCGCTCCTCCTTCAGGTGGAGCATTACTCGCAACGTTCCCCCTTGTTCTAACCATTTTCTGTTACAAGAAAATTCAGGTTTTTATCAGATTATGGACTCAATAGGTCCAAGAGCTGCAACCTTCAGCTCTGATACCAAGATGTAACATCCTCATTTTATACTTTAGAACAAGTGAATTTTTTTTTTTTTATAATTGCATCCTGGTTCTAAATACATAATTTAGAACTCACAATTCAAATAACCATTTATATAACAGACAACCATATGCGCATTTGTAATGACTCGAGTACCTCCAATCTATTCATTCCATGACTCGGTAATCTACCGATCTATTCATGAGTAATAAGAGTCGATGTTTTTATTTAACACATTACTCTTGCGGTTCTCTTCCCTAATGCGGGATTCGAATGCTCTATCGAGGAATCTAAGCTGAATAATTGTTACTATTATTCATTGGCATCTCATCCCTTAGACTAGGTGAATTAGGACAACGCAATCAGCAGACTTGCGATACTTTGGCCAAAGATTTGAAACATCTTGTTCATGTATCGTATTCCTTAACGGCATACTCGTCAATCTAGAATACGTCCTTCACCCCATTCATATGTTATATAGAATGTCTTATACTTGACTCTTTTGTCGAGTCCTTCCTTTCACAACTTGAATCACTCGGAGGCGGATTAACAAGGTGATAATGTTATATGGATGCCCACGAGGATTAGGGATATGATGACATCTTGGTTCAACCTTGCGGTTCAGCGGTGTGTCATGATACCCGAATCTCTAGGCAGCCTATAACATGACCACGTTCTTAATCGGTCCTAGGGTAACTCGTGCGAAACCAAGTGTAAATCTTAGCGATCAATGCAAAGGGTGTCGCCATAAGTCATTTGCATTATTGTAACTTTGAGAAGATCCTAATCTTCTGGAGAGTACAACTCTGCGATTGACTTATGTCATCAACCTTTAAATCCGCCTCGAAAAGATCTACTCGATGTAACAAGCGTTACACACTTGAGTTTAAATTACTTTAAAGACTTTTCCTAAGGTTTAGCCTTTCCGATCCTGGATTCTTCGTCTTAGGACGACCCTCCTCTATAAAACCCATTACTTGGTAGAGATATTAAGGTCAAGTTCTTCATCAAGGAGTCATTAGAATACACACGATTCTAAAGCAACGAGAATCGACATGATATCTCATAACCTTTGCTTGAGATTGCCAATGAACTCCATTTGATTGTATATCAGTTCTCTTAACGATATTTATATCATACTTTTGGTATAAAGATATAAATGATTAAGAATCCAATTTAATATTGTCTGTTATCCTTAGGACTAGGGATTAGTAATTTAATCCAACTTGTTTAGCGTTCTCTTTTAGGCTCATTTTTAACCTATCTTCTAGAAAGACAATTATTTAAATCCAATATTGCTTTTGCTAGAACAAATTAGAACTACTAAACACTCATAAGAATTCAATCTCATTTTCTTGCAAGCTTTCATTGTCAATCACAAAAGCATCCATATTATACAATGATAACAATGCCCCTTCGTTACATAAACCGAAGAGGTCAACTTTCGAAATAGAATTCAACACATAAGTTTCAAACACTTATTTCCATTCCTATCAAAACTATCTGACAATTACATTTTATGCAACAACATACTTGATACAATGCTCAACGGAAAAGAAACATCTTTTCACATATAGTACATCTATAAAATCAAGCTGTAATTCATTATAAATCAAATAAACAATCTGATCAGCTGTCAGATCTGCATTGCTTTTACCTCTTACGGCAACCATCTGCAAAAATAGTCAACATGAGTCGATTCAATGAACCGAGCATGATAAGCACTAAATTTTAAAACAATTGCTATCCATCAATTGTTTTCATTAAAACTCTGTTTAAATGAGATCAATATTCACATAAGTAAACATATTCAGACTATGCCCTTGTAATACAAAATGATTACAAATATGTAACTCTAACATTGTTACAAAATAGTCTTAATCACTTTCTAATACTTCATCAAATATTAAAAATCAAGGAACGAATATACACAACAAGCATTGAATCCAAAATCACAACATTGGTCAGATTGTTTCATTCTTCCAAAAAAGAAATAACATAACAATTGGGATTCCACCAATATGTTACAAAATAGTTTCCCACTTCATTAGACAAATATCAAAAAATATTAAATAAAGGAAGAGAAAGAACCAATCCATTCATACTTCCTTTCACATAAGTTCATCACTGTACCATCTTCACATATGAAAACATTCACGAAAGTAAATAAATGAACAAGTTAGACAAGCCGCAAGGAAGATCGCTGTTCTAAATCAAGAAATAGAAACACAGCAAAACTCCTGTACAGCAACTATCACATCAACAATCCATGTATCAACCTTAAGCCCAATACTAGGTCTTTTTAAACACAGTAAGGCTTTGAACCAAGTTCGAAATCAGGAACCTCTAGCGTATCATTTCAGTCAACACAGACTTATTTACATAAGTGATTGAAGCTTCTATAAGACCATACAGAGATCACCTTACCAATGCCATAGTATACACTATCGCCTCCTATAATAAATCGAAAAGGAACACAACACCACTGTAGTAAATACATCTGTACTAAATCGGAGTTGGTCAAAAGTACTCACGATTCACTTATACAGAGTCACGCTACCTGATACAGACCATTACTCAGACAAAATGTCCAATATCAACAACAGTATATCAAGTCAAGTTTCAAGGTGAGACAAAAGAAGATACAAGTTAACTTCCTCAATTCTCTAAACACGAACAACGGTGAAATGGTAAACGATTGTCACTTGTTTCCCTTTGGACGAGTAAATAGTGTATAAACTAAAACTCGGGCGTGAACTTTTAATCAACGATTTCAAATCAAGAAACCCGACTAAGTCTTACCAATTTTTCGCACAAGATTTCAAGGAGCGAACACAAAAATATACCCAAGAAATTGTACAACAAAATCCATGCGGCACAAAAGTAATTCCGAGGAAATAACGAGAGGTCTTAGTACATGTCATTCCTTCCAACCACCGGTTCATCATGCACCAACTATTAAACATATTCGAATTGAGCAATGCCCAAATAGAAATATAAATCATTAAATCGTCTCCTCGAGTCGTTCGAGAATACATCCATTATAAATCTATAAATACACATTACATACTGATAACGGGTTTACGCCCATAATCGCAGAACCCAACAACAGTATAAGATGGAATTAGTTGATAAATCCTTCTATACCCTCCATGGCAAACATTCAGAATGAAACAAGTGTAAGCAAATCAAATACCCATTTCAAGCAAGGAAATCAACTGAGCCGCTTCGAAACTTTCGAACAGCTTTCACATAGAAATGAAAATGCATACCCAGGAAGTCTTTATCCTTTAATTATTTCAAATAACAGTGGCCAAAAGACCTGTTTCCTCTACCAGGCTTCCACGAAAATCAAATGACAAAACTTATGGATAAATCTACATTCTCAGCAGTAGATAGCAACATACGATTCAATCATAGACTCCACTGAGTCGATAAAATAAAATACAGATGTATCAATATTATACACAGTCAACAAGTAATCCCGTTACCACAATAACAAGGAAAACAACTTCTGCTGGGTCGTATAGACTACGGTAACACAACAGTTACCTGATCCTAGCAAAAATTAGAAGACAATTAAAACCCAAAAAGTATCATTATACACCGTCATCGACAAAAACCACGACGAGTTTCCAAAGGAGCAATGAACGATCAAACATACGATATCTAACGAGAATCCTTCCATACGGTTTCCACAACAAGAAATAGCGACCACAAATCAACAACATACGGTGGTCTATAACAACACAGTATATCCTATGGGCTCACGCCAAACAAGCCGAGCTTTCATGCTATTTACATATAAATATCTCACATATTTAAACCGAAAAGAATACACAAAGGAATAGAGCCACAATTCGATTTTAACAAACACCCATCTAGAGGAAATTGAAAAATCGAACCGGAAGAAGACTGATACCAAAATCAAACAAGATCTCCATGGAAAATCATCTATTTTCCCAAGACATTTGAACACGAGTTGTTCTAATGAAATCACTTGAAAGACAACAAAGATATTTAAAGGTTAGGGCCTAACATGCCCGGGATTTTTGATCAATTTTCGAAGCGAGACCACGGAATAGCTCAAACTTCCTTTTCTTTTTCCACGATAAAGCGACCAACAAAATTTTGCTATCTCCATCACATATATATCCTCCAAGACGAGAGAAAAGAGCTATAGCAGTTCACACTTGCCATGCGACTCAAAGAGAAGCTGAGTGCGAAGAACCGATAAACAAGCGAGAGAGAGAGAAGACCGAAAATCGTGACAAGCCAAACAAACCCACAAATTTCCGGTTGCATGCCATCTCGCGAGTTCCGAGCTCGACTTCCGAGAATATTGAATGCCATTAAACCAACTTTCCCGCTTAAACTCAACTTCCACCGACCGCCAAAATTGGCGACAGTCCAATGAAACCTCATGTTCATTTCCAAATTCAGTGACCTGCCACGTCAGAACAAGTTAGCTGCTAGCTGCTAAACCTTCCGCCATGACACATCCCTCATCCTTATCCCCAGCATTAATTGCCATAGAAAACGCTGCCCATGGTTCGCACCCCTCCATAGGCCCCTTCACAATCTCCTCATTAGTTAGGTTAGTATCTTAGGTTAGAATTTAGGGTAATACCCATACTAACCAATTTACACATAGATACTAACTTAGGATATTAACACATAGCCTAGGTCTAGGTTAGATTAACACTAATCTAACCCCTAGGTTAGGTTTTAGTTTTAGGTTACTAACCATTAATAATTCTGTTAGGTCTTCGTCCCGAAAACTCGAGAAAGACTCAGTATCATACCTTCTCGAACAGCAGTTAGCTCCGATTCTGCTGCAGAATGTATGTAACGAATTATTACAGGTCCACAATCGAGACCTTCCGGATATACTTCCATATTGGGAACCAATTATTTCACAAGATCAGCCCTGAGTCATACTCGACCCGACTTAATCAATGCTTCCATACCTTACAACTGTTCAAGTGCGTGATCTAATTCATCACAACAAATTTAAAGCATTACTTGGATCAATTCCAGCGATCCAAGACTAGATATTATAGATGAATATCTCTATAATTCATTAAAGTGATCGATTAATATTCGGACACAAAATGAAATAAATAAAAGAGTCTAATCATATTCGACTCGGTCAAGATCTAATCTGCTAGAAATTATAATACATATCAAGCATGATTTCTAAATTGAGGAACACATCCTTATACAAGAAATCACATATCAACACTTGTATGTCCGGAGAAAGTAACAACATTCGGGTGTTACACCCGAGGGACATATAGAACATCTGATAGTCTACATTTGCGTGAACCAAGGGGTAGAGAAATGTTTCCAATCCCCTGAACTGTATATGAAGAATCATCTCCCAACGAAACATGATTTTTCGATGGCGTGTCCCTCATTGAAATAAACCAGTCTCTGTGGCCGGTCATGTGTCGAGTGGCTCCCAAATCAACATACCAGACATCACTAGATGACGTGGATGGTTCACTTGATCGAGCAGTGAACAAGAAGTCTTCATTGTCTGACTGATCTTGTTGCTCAGCAATATTACCTTGCTGGTGGGGTCTTCTTTTCCAGTTCCCCTTTTTCTGCCCGTGATAATTGTTTGAATGTCCCTTGTAAGTTTGTTGTTGTGGTCCAGAATTGCTTGATGAACCTTTCTTATATGTGTTAAACCAACATTCTTGCAAGTCATGTCCTCTTTTGCAAATGGGACATCGCTTCTTCTGTTGATTGTCCCCATGATACTGATTTTGATGTGGGGACTTCTGATAGGATTTAGGTTTACCTTTACCTTTTCCTTTCCATTTTTGATGTGAAGACAGTGCCTGCTCCTCTTCATCATCCTTGTTGTGCATTGCTTCCTCTTGTTGTAGTAGGTTTACTAACTTGTCAAAACTAATTGTCGTATCTGACAAGTTTAGAGTTGTGACAAAAATTTGGTAAGAAGAAGGGAGAGCTCTCAGAACAATGGGAACGAGAGACTCATCTTTGACCTCTTCTCCTAGGGCTAGAAGTGAAGCCCTCAACTCTGCAACTCTTCTTAGGAAGGCTTCAATTTTCTCATTCTGTTTGAATTTCAATGTATGTAACTGACTCTGCAAATTGAGTATGACATTCTTGTTCTTGGCCTCATATATTGTGCTCAGTTTATCCCAAGCTTCTTTTGCTGATGTAGCATCTCGAATGTGGGCTTGCACATCGTCGGATACTCCAAACAAGATGATGAGCTTTGCTTTCTGATCTACTCTATCAAATTGTCGTTGTTGTGTTGCATCCATTGGTGATCTAGTTAGAGTACCAGTCACAACAGGCCAGATTTCTTCAAACTCAAGTTGTGTTTTGATTTTTGTCTTCTAAGCAGCATAGTTGCTTCCTCTGAGAAATTGTGAATCCGAGAAGAAAAAAATTTGGGGGCATTGGTGCCCATTTTTGAGTTCAGCAGGGTTTGGCTCTTATCACTCCAAGTATTAGGTCTCCCAATCTATATACCGTCAGGTCAATATACCGAACCTTTCATATATTGCCCTTCCGATATACCCGTCGATACGTGGAAGAAGCTCGCCCTTTCTATATACCCGGCGGTACGTGAAAGAGGCATTAACGTGCGTGAAAGAATTCGATCGTGGTACCAAGAAAGTACTTGATGGGGTGCAGTATGATTATTGACACCACTCAAAGAAATATCCTCATACGCGCGTAACCAAGCTATATACTCGAGATAATTTCTCGAGTCCAGGTTTATGTCTTGCAATCGTTCACAGATGGATGGGATGGTTCATAGTGTGTGCACTGTGACCTTATTACTCCCCGTCGAGTTTATAGGGACGATGCCTAGACGACGTTGTTGCAGCTATATTAGGCGTTAAGTGCAGTAGTAGTCGCGATGGCTTTACCCGTAAGCGCTTCCCAGAGGCACTGTATATACCGAATGCTGCGAATGAGATCTAGGATCTCGTGAGTGTTACAGAACCAATTTTACTTTTTTATTACAATTCTGCCAGTTTCTGAGCAGTTACAAAGTTTTGCAGTTGACTATGGCAACCTGCAAATTAGTACAATATACAATACAATTTGAATGACAGCGAAAAATTACAGTTTCGGGGTCCTGGTGACCTCCTGAGCCCTAAATGCTAAAAATTGCAAAAAAATAGCTGAAAATGCAATTTTTAGGTGGGTCTCCTTTTGCAAAAAATGTCTGGAATGAGAAAACAGACCAAATAGGAGAATTTTTTTTTTTTTACCTAAATTAGGGATTCTCCGCTAAATTTAGTTAGTTATAACTAAATTCAAAAAATCTGCTAAATTTAGCAGTTCCGCCAAAAATTCCGCCAAATGCAAAATGTGAAGTTGGGGGTGGGATTTGAACCATGCACCTCCCACTTCTAAGGCTTTCCCTCTATCCAACTTGGCCACTTAAGGGCGCTTGATGTAGAGATGAACAAACTTGTATTTAAAGTATGTGAAAAAATGGCTTACCTTAGAAAATGCGCCCTAGATGAAGGATCCACGTGGCAGCAGCTGGTGAGAGGCGTTTTTAGGTTATTTTTTAGCTAAAAATCCGGATCTGAAGCATCTACAACACTTTATCTCCTTTGGCCGCCACTTTTACCTTATTTCTCACCATTTTTTTTCATTTTTGATTCTTCTTTGATCTTTGCTCAATGTATGATGCAGGTCACGTTTTTTTGAGTTTGGGCACCTTTTTTTTCTTGCCACGCACTGTACAACATGTATTTTTGCTGTATTTTTGCCTTGGGCTGCGTTTTGAATGCCTGGACTGCGTTTTTTTTTCCTTTGGGCGCGTTTTGCAGTTGCTGGGCGCGTTTTTTGACTGTATTTTCTCACAAAAACGTTTTTTTTTTCTTTGTGCAGGCGCTGGGGGCAGCAAATGGCGCGGGCAAGCTCAAAAAAATTTTTTTGCTATGCAGGCCGTGGGGAATAGCAAGGGCGCGTTTTTTAGCTTATGGCTGCGTTTTTTTTATTGCTGGGCCGCATTTTTTAATGGAGCTTGCTTGTACAGGCCGTGGAAACAGAGAATGGCGTGGGCATGAGGAGAATGGCGCCTCTTTTGCTAAAAAAAAAAACTGTTTCCTTCTCTTTTTTTTTATTTGATTCACTGCCGGTGCATATACACAGCAAAGCAATCCTCCAAAACAAGATATACCTCTAAATGCAGTAAAAACAAAACCCTGATTGGGAATTTTTTTTTTTTTTTTTTAATACCTGTAGCAATTTTTGCACAGTCTTTAGAGTGCACCAGTGCAAAAAAATTTCCTTCCAAGTACTGGAAGGAACAGGCTGATGTGGGGGAGGCAGGGATGGGGCTGGGAGTTTGCACGAGGCTGCCACCCAGGGCTCTCAATGCTTTGCAAACACATCTCCATCTCCTCTCTCTCTGCTGCTCTCTCTTCCACACCTTCACAGGGCCAGAATTTCACTCTGGTACCAAATGTTGATTGAGAAACAGGGACGGAAGCCTGTGTATATTTTATTAATCTCAATCAGTAAAAAATTACATTGAATAGGCTGCAATATTTATAGATATTGCACAGCCATATACATCCAGAAAATGAGTTGCACAGGTGCGACCACAAACCGAATAAACAAGCTTCCATAACATCCGGAAGCAAAATTACATAAAAAAATATATTGTTTAAAACAATATAACAATGTGAATCTTGACAAATATGGTTGATTAACCATATAACTATTTAAAATTAATTAAATAATAATCCTATGCATAATTAAATAATAGGATAATATAATTTATCCTAACATCGCTACCATTACATTTGCCTGATCACAATGCCTCTACACAACATGAAGTTACGAGATGATCTTTTGAGAGCTCTATTGTCTACACAAATGACAGATCAATCTCCAAGCTTTATATGAGTCAAATCCATGTATCCAAGCTATAAGAGGTACTCACCAACCTGATTAGGAGATATGTTTGGAGCATTAATCAAATTTTCTAAGTAAGAAAATCCACTAAGTATGAAACCTTTCTCTCAACATTTTATCACAAACCTACAAAACAAGGATGATCCTCGACCACTTTTGTATTGGGTTAGCGATGCCTTGGCAATTTTACCAGGCCTCTTCCATCAAATCCCATTTTATCTAGTAACTTGGATCCAATGCCCCTAGTATGCTTTTCAAACAAACCAAAGACTTCATTACAGAATCCAAAAGCTGAATGGGAGGAAGAAGAATATTCTAGTGGTGAAGAACTTACAGTGCACTCATCTGCCATGGTATTTACATCTAAATTTGAAGGTATTTCCTTCCTCTAATCACCACATTGCAACCTTGCCAAGAGCTCATCCTTGGTTTACAATTCTGATTTTAAGCGAGCATTCTCCTCTTCCAAGGAGTAATACATTGAGCGCGGGAGAGATTCTCTCCTATATCTCAGTGATTGTAAGCTTGATTTCCTCGAAGCTTTACCTATTTAGACATCTTGCCCATGGTGCTCATGTACCCTATTCACACAAACTGAACCAATTGCACCAACTTGAAGAAATCACTCTATTAATCATATTTACTAAAGCAAATATGGAGCTAAACCAGCTCTGATACCAAACATAATCCAAAATAATCAAGTTATTACTACCTAATCTCGGACCCTTGTAGGATTTAATTATTTTCCAAAAATTTACTCCTTTTAAGTAATCAATTTAAATAATGCAAGACAATAATGACAATTGCACACAGATTGATTACAGAGTTTGGCAATTGCCTATGTCTCCAGGTTCTTATCGAACCATTCCACTAGTCAAAACTTGTAAGTTATAATAGTACTTTCACAAGAAAACCTAATGGAAACTATTAAGAACTTGCTTAGAAAAATATCCGACCTTTGGATAACAAGGGTGAAAGATAGCACCTGACTTCCACTTTCCTAGTATATTCGGTAAGCTTAATGGCACCAACTCCACTTTTCAAAATTCTCCAGTTCTCGATCAGCCTTCCAGATGCTTCATAACACCCTATGGCACTCTGGTCAATATTCTAAGCTTCACAATAATTTGGTGTGGTGCTATTGGCTGACTAGGTAGTATTAATAACTCCTAGCCACAATAATTCCTATTTAAGTAAATAGGTCTTCACACAATTACAATTTCTCATCCTCCTCTCAGCTCGGACTTCACCTCCAGCACTCTAGGAATGAGCTTCTCCATATTTTGTGCATGTTTCAATAACATGGGTTCCCTATTTATACAAATTTAGGGCCCTTAAAAAATGAATTACATATAATCCTTAGGCTAAAAATACCATAGCCCGTACATGAAAATTGGGATAATATTCCCCATAGTGGCGGATTAGCATGTTTAATGGGATTAAATCCCAAATTTTGGGCGCGACATTTTTAATGGGATAAAGTCCCATATTTGGCGGTGGGGGATATTGTTTGAGGCTTAATTAAGCCTTTCCATGCATTTTAGGTGGTCATGGGACCACTTGGGCATAACCGCCCCCACCTTGTTCACCACGTGGATTTCCACGCATGGCTTAGACCCCTACAACACCGCTTCACCTTCTCCCTTCCACATGGAAGCTTCCACCGCTTATCCACTACGTGGATCCTTAGCAATGTGTTTGGTGGTTAGGAGAATTATGTGGGCTTTAATACTAATGTTTAACATTAATATGTAGCGGTTTGGCATATATGCGTGGCATTTGGAAAGTGGACTTACCAAGTAAATAGAAATTCAACCCATACCATGGGGTATAGAAAATAATTAACTTGGTCAATAACATATATTCCACTTGTCATCTCCCGATAGGCAAATTGATCGTATTCGATTCGTGGTGGCAAGCCACGTTGTGGCTTGTGGACCCACCATGTCGGAAAATACCATAGTCCACATGGTGGCTGCGAGCAATATTTTATAACCATCAAATATCGAGAGATCAAAACCAACAAAAACTCCCTTTGCCTTTTCGCCACGTGCTACGGTGCCATTCGTCCAATCGGTTGACCAAAGTTGACTTTCCCATTATCCGAACTTTAACCGAACATATCTAGAGCTCCCGATGTCTATTTTTCATGTTCGACAATTGTTGGAAAGCTCTCGAGATGATATTATACACTGACACCATTTAGGGATGTTTAGGGAACTTTAAAAAATGATCCCTTGATCAATTTCACTACCTCCTAGTTTTCTACACCCATTTTTACCTACTTTAACTCTTTTATGTGAAATAGGTCACTTTTCACAAAGACCGACATTGGTTACATTCAACCAAGATTGGTCACCATTAAGCGATACCCAGTCCTTTTCTATCCACCAACATTGGTATACCCAATGATGTCAATCGATGCCAAACCGGCATTGGTCTTTGGTTCGGCCCTTGGGCCAAACCTCCACGCCCCACATTTGAATTTTTTTAATAAAACACCTAAATTCTACCCCAATCCAACCTAGAACCCACCCCAATTCATTTATTCCCCTATTTAAGCTACATTTCACCCTCTCCATACCCAATTTCATTCATTTTTTCCCAAATTTCAAATTTATAAATTTCCCACCCCATTTTTATTTTTATCGAGATCTCACTCAAAAATCAACAATGGAGACTAATTCTACCTCAACCCGATTCCACCTCATCGGTAGGAACCTCTAGTCTCTGCACGGTGGTCCTCCGATACCCTCTCCTACCTCAGGCCATGCCGAATCACCCTCCTATTCCTCCACCCAATAAAATCACTCATAGTGATCTCGTGGACCCATCTACCTCACTCCTCTAGCCACTTAGCTACCTCCAACTCCTATTGACAAATAACCTTGTCCTTTTATCCCTCAGAAAGTGATGAAATTTGTCTCCACTATCATTTTCTATAAATAGAAATTTTATAATGAATCCGCATGACAATGTAACTTTTTATTTTTTTAACCAACCCCTGAGCTGACGATCGCGTCGGTTTACGAAACCGAAATCAATCTTGTGCCCTAGTGAACCACACTCTATTTCCATTAACTGATGTCAGTTATCCTTTTTAAACCCATTTTACCATATTGCACCACATCTGCTTGCCCCCGAATCTTTTTGCCTAACCCAAAGTTGACCCTGCCCTTACACCTCAACCTTAAGACCTTATTTCCTCTCACCTAACCTCACCATCAGTTGGGGCATGTTTGTGCCCCTCATGTGGCCTTACCTAAACCTCTACCAATCCTCACTTTTTGTGACACTCGAATTCATGTACTCGTTATACCTTGTGATTTGATACTCATGTTGTTTAGCCTAATGACCTTACCTTGCCTAATGTCGTTTTGTTTATGATGACCCTAACTTGTGGTTCCCTATAGAAAAATCTATTTCTAATTCCTAAACCTGGCCTAGTCATGTGTTAGGACTATATCCTATACCTTGGATACCTGAACCACTTCAACCTTGTTTGGATATACTATCGACCTTTGAAGATGTAGAGTTTACAAGCTCTTCAACTTAGTACCTTATCACAACCTATACCGCTTTAGACTTCCATTACCTATTACCCAACCCGACATTACCCTTACCTATAATCCACTTACTCTTCCTTTCATCATTTACCTATTTATCAAACCAATCACGAATCCATTTCACACCTCATCGGTTCTTGGTTTGAGGGGATTCTCTTCATTCCTACTTGTGGGAACCTAACCTCCGCTCATACTTGGGAACTGAATTCAGTTTTTGTTAGCATCACTTACCTATACAAGAAACGTGACAAAAGGGGCAAACGTAACACTAAATTTGGGTCATACTCCCCTTGGTCCCCTTCAAATAATTAACGTAATGCATTTAACTAACCATAACACCATTACTACATGTTAATATTCACCCTCACATTATTAATTAATTTAATTTAAGTTAATTTCACCCCCACACCTCCACCTCACCATGATATCTCACCCTGGACCCATTCCAGGGGCATTTAACTCATAATGATTGAGTCATCACCCTCAACACTGATTCATCACTCTCAGTGCCGAGTCACTAACTTGACCTAACTAGCTAAGACTTCTTCCTAAAACTAACTGGACCTATTCTAACTTCTTCCTTCCTTATCTCACATGAACTCCACTCCCCTAAGTGGAATCAATGAAGAAGTCATGCCAAATATGGGAATATTTTCCTATTTTAGGTAAATAAGATTGTTTCTCCTTAACTAATGTCGGTTTATCCACGAATGATGTCGGTTTACCTAAACCACCATCGTTTCCTTTATATACGATTTTACAACCCTTTACTGTGTTGGTAATTTATTTTTATGAGTTATATTGCAATAAAGCATGGATCTTAGAGCCATTGCTTCATCCAAATGACATCTATGCACCACTAGAGAGTAGCAAAAAAGCCAAGAATTCCCTTCCAAATCATTAGAGCATCCATGGGAAAACACATGATGTACTTTCATGGCTTGAACCAGCCATCACCTTACCAATCAATCACCATCCTCCTTTTAGCCACGAGATCTTCATAGAACCAAGTAAGTAATGTGATATTAGTCATTTGTGCATACTTTATTATGGATCCCTCACTTCCTTCAAGTATTTTCAGTTTACATTTGTTACCCAAATATCTTTGTCTTCCCACCAATCCACCAACCCAACCATTTCAAGCCCTTTCCCCCTTTATGACCTCTCCATCTATATTATTGAGTCTTCTCGGTTATATTACGAGCTTAACCACACCATCCTCGGTCTCTATGCAATCAAATAGAATCCCAAAAACTATTATTATTAAGTTATTACTAATTTCCCCTATCGATTACCCTACCACCATTGGTTTTATCCCTATATCGACATTGTTCGCGAACCAATATCAGTCTCTGTGTCATTTTATACCTTTTGACCAACCAGCCTTCCAATTAACCAAAATCAAACCTGATCAATCCTAGACCCTTTATTTGATCTCTGTCATAGCTGTAAAACCTAGAACAACCTACCAAACTTCGAGATCTAATCATAAATTTTCCTATTAGATTAAATTTACTTATTGTATTTGCACGAGATACCTAAATCACATAACTATAATAGAATTTCTTTATTTTATGATACTTGTATTAAATTTTATTTGAAAGTTGATTAACGACCTCCTAGGAAGTACACTGGCTTCCCGAGATCTAACATTTGCTAGGCGAGTCCACTAACCTATATTAAGAATGTTGTCTTGTGGTCTTGTGATTTTTTTAGAGTTCGTCCCCCTAGCCAAGGGAATCTCTTCATGATCATCTTGGATCAAAAGTCAATAACGCATGCATTCAACCTTCGACCTATGATCTTTCAGGTATTCCTCCTAACCTATTTCCTTATTAGTTTTACGCAAAACTATTTAGGTGAAACACTAGGTTCTATATGATTAAACCGGTTAAGTTCACTACCCTAATAGATTTCTAAATTTTAACAGGTATAATGGATCACACAAGAACAAATGGTGATCTGGATCTAGAAATGTTTTTGAGACTAACAAGATAAACTAGATCAAATATTGGCTACCCTCCATGAGACATGAGACTACATCATTTGCCTTAGAGTAAAAGGTTCAAGAAAAACCTAAATAATAAAGGAAAGATTATAAGGACAAAGAAGTTCCAAAGAATAAAGAATAATAAGAAGAATAAGAAAGGCTAAAAGCTAAGAAGGCACGGATGGTAGCAAAACTGTCAAGAGATATAAAAAGGATTATTCCTCCTAATTTTGAAATAACCACTCTTAGTGATGATGCCGAGTCTTGGATCGGTGAAATGGAGAAGTAATTTGATTTTCTCTCTACGAAACAAAATCACTTTGGGGAGATTATCATCTTATCTCAAGCGAAGATTTGTCATTATGGGACAATTAAAAGATGGATCTCGACATAGATATAAATTTAATATACTTGGAAAATTTTAAGGGGATTTCTCACCAATGATGGTTACAAAATTATATTATGATCAAACGATGACAAAATTCCAAGGATTGCATTAGGGAGAAATGTCGGTGAATGAATATTGGTAGAATTTCACCAATTCTCAAATATGTACCTCATTACTAGAAAGATGAAAACTTTAAAATTTAGAAATGTATTGCTGGAATAAATCCCACCATTGGTGGAGAGGTGGATGTTCATGAACATGCCATTATAGATGTAGTGTTTATAAAAGAATTCAAGTAGGAGAAAAAAATACAAGTGGTGACATAATTTTGGGAAGAAAATAAGAAAGAATTGTTTTCATCCATGCAAACCTTATAGACACCAAGAATCCTTGGTGGAAAAAGGAGAAAAATAAAGGAAAAATTTCTCATAAAAGGTTCCAAACAAAAAATAGGAAACAATTCCAAAATGGAAATTTTAATTTCAAGGAAAATAAAATGGAAATAAAATGAATGATTGGCGAGATGTTTTATTGGTGGAGGTGACCACTACACCAATAATTGTCCAAGGAAAACTCAAGGAAATTTCTAGTAGTGAAGAAATATTCCCGAGAAGAGAGATTTATTTCTACAAATCAAACATGTAGTAGCGAATAACCGCTAGGAAGAACATCAAGAAACGCTAGTGGAAGATTTGGGTACGTTATTTGATTTTATTATAACTATTATGATAGATAATAGTGCTATAGAATCATTTATTTCACAAATATTGTTATTTAAACTACCTAGGAGATAAGGATATATGGAAAACTCATGGACAATAGAAAATGGAAATAAGAACAAGTTTAGGGTTAAACAATGTCTCTTTGAGGCGTAGATGAAACTACCGAATTTACTACTTGAAGTAAACCAATTTACTACTGAAGTAAACATATGTGTAACACCTTTAGGATCATATGAGGTTATCCTAGGTGTAAGATGGTTAGCTCAACATAAGGCTAAGGTAGATTATTTCACAACTATACTAGAATAATTGGATGATATCAGCTATTCACGACGATTCAAGGCATAAAGAGAGAAGCTCAAGAAGGCCAAAAGAAAGGGGTGCATTTTTATGATGTAAATATGTCATACATGGTATAATAAAAGGATCCAATGGTGGAGGAATATCCATATTTTGGGACTATCAAGATGTATTTCCTAAATAATTACCTAGACTATCACCTAAAAGAGAGTTTGATTTCTTTATCGATGTAGTACTTGGCATAAAACCTATTTCTAAAGCACCTCATAAGATGACTACTACTGAGATAATGGATCTCAAGGCTCATTTGCATGAATTAATGGAAAAATGATAAATACACCCTAGTGTTTCTCCTTGGAGAGATCCTCTAATCTTCGTGAAGAATAATAATGACAATTTAATATTGTGTGTGAATTATAGGTTACTATACAAGGCTATAACCAAGAACAGGTACCCATTGCCCCATATTGAGAGGGGAAACTATATTATTTAAGATATATCTTTGGGCAGGCTATCATCATCTAATAATCAAGTAGGAAAATATTCATAAAATGACATTTAGAACTGATATGGACAAATGAGTTCATGGTTTTACCATTAGGGTTGTTCAATGCACTTACCACTTTCATAAACTTAATGAACAACACATTTCATGATTATCTTAACAAATTCATTCTTATTTTCCTCGATGATATATTGATATATTCTTTGGAGGAGGAACATAATCATATTTTGAAATTAGTTTTGAAAAGGCTGTAACAACACAATCTTTATACAAAGTTGTCAAAGTGTAATTTATTTATAAAATAAGTATAGTATGTGGGTCATACTATCTCAAATGATGAATTAATAGTTGACCCAAAAAATATTAAATCCATTATGGAATGTCTGGAACCAAGGAAAGTCTAAGAACTAGGGAGCTTCATGGGATTGGTAGGGTAATATAGGAAATATGCACTTGGATTCTCTAAGATTACCAACCCTGTCACCTTAGTACAAAAGAAGGGTAATAAATTTGAGTGGACTAAGAAATGTGATAATTTTTCCAAGTGCTCAAGGATAAGTTAATAACAACACTAATTCTTAAGATTTTTATCCCACTAGCCATTTAACGGTAGTGAAAGATGAATCTATGGATGGCTAACTCATGCATGATATAGAAAAGTAGTTACCTATGAATCCTGTAAACTCAAACCACATGAACAAAATTATGCTCCACATGAATTAGAGTTATCTATTATAGTCTATGCATGACAAGTATGAATGCATTTTCGCTTAGGTAAACCCTTTGAAATAAAGAATGATAATTTGGGCTTGAAGTATATCTTTAATCAATCAAACCTAGATGTTAGGAAATGAAGGTGACTAAAATTCCATGTGGAGTAAAAATTCGATATTGGTTAAATCAAAGGGAAAGAAAATAATGTGGTTGATGATCTTAATTGTATTCATCACTCTTAGATCAAATTTCAAGGAATAAGTTCTCAAATAGTTTCCTACATATAAGGGATTATGGATTTGGGATGCTTCAAGATGGGGCTATTTGGGCATTAGGACAAGGTGGAATTTATGCTCTATGCTCAAAGGATGCAATAGCTCTGACAAGATATTCAAGCTTATTCTAAAAGAGGGGGGTTGAGGCTCTATTTATAGCCTAGAAGTGGGATTAATTCAGGGTTTAAAGTAATCATGATTATGGAAAGTAAGCATGATTAGGTGAGTGGGAGACATGAGGAATGGCCCAAAATTAAATTTGAATATTTAATTTGTAAGTGGGGGGACATGGGAAATATTTGGCGTGTGAGGAATATTGGGTTTAATTTAAGGGTTTTAATGGATTAGTTAATCAATAATCATAGATTAACTCAATGTTTTTTGGGAAATGGAAATAGGAATTTTATTTATTTAGGAGAGGTGTGAAATTGGGGTGTCTACATTTTCCCCTCTTTGGAAGGGTACTATGAAAGTAGTGTCCTTTCAAAGAAAGTAGATGAGATGGATGAATATGATCTAGGTGGCGTAGGATTAACATTGTTGAATATATTCTTCTTAAGGAAGGTGTTCCTTTGATAAGAAGTTATTAGAGGAAGAAAAGAGAAAGCATTCTCTAAGAAATAAGTAGAACAAAATTTCTCTTGTAAGAATGGGGAAGAATTCAATCTACTTTTTCTAATCAAAAATTAGAGCAGATGTTTGTTAGGGAGATTAAAATGTGGTGGGTGATGGATGTCATGGGAATATGTGATTAGGGATAGATGTGATGATTCCCCCTCAAGAGGGCTAATGAGAATGGAAGAGATGATAAATATCTCAAAAAGAGGAGAGGTCAACTCTGTGGAGAGGAGGACAAGAATGGGGCATAAGATAATGGGACAACGATAGTGCGCAAATGGGGAAAGGGTTCAACCGGCCTTGAATGCTAGGTGTGAGGATGTGTTGAAGGACATAATGAGTAAGAGTGGAAAGAGAAGAAAAAAGGAATGGACAAGAGTAGTGGTTGATTATGAGAAGAGTAAGAAAATTCAAAGGTGAAGGAGACAAGGGTATGGAATAGAGTGATAGAGACATAGGAGGAAAAAGGAATGAAAGAGGTAGAAGATAATAAGAGAGAGGGATGATAGGGGAATAAGGGAATGATGAAGGAAAAACAAGAAGAAGATGAGATAAGATGGGAGAAGAGGACAAAGTAGAGGGTAAAATTATAGAAAAGGGAGTGAGATGTGCAATATAAAGGTGGTGGAAAGAGAAGGAGATGAAAGGAAAGAAATGATAGAAAAGGGAAAGAGATGAGAAATTTTGAATAAAACGAAAGAGATGATAGAATGGAGAAAAGAAAGAAACTATAGAATTAGGAGGTGAAGAATACAATGGAATGGAATATAGCAAAGGGAGAGAAAAAAATGTGGAAGAGAGTAGTAGAGAATGATGATAGAAAAAGGGAATGAGGAAAGATGAACAAGAAGGAGAAGGCAATATGAGAGTAGGGGTGAAATCAAGATAAAGGGAGAGAAAGGTGCAAAATGAAGGTAGTGTCATAGAAAAGATAAAAATGATAGGGGGATGAGATAAAGGGAGAGAATTATGGAAAAATGAATGAGATGAGGAAGATGAAGAATTTAAAGAAGACAAAAGAGACGATTGAATAGAAAAAGAAAGAAACTAGGAGGTAGCAAGAAGATCTAAAGAAGATCGCATGAAAGAAGATAAACTAGTACATAATGATTGAAAAGGTAGGGTGGTAGAAAAATAAGAAGAGGGGAGAAGGAAGGTGAAAATGATGGGGGAATAAAATATGATAGAGTGGATATAGGGATAATATTGAAGGAACCTAGTCATCATGGGGAATACCAGGTAGAGAATATGGTACTGACCACATGAAGATACATGTGGATGATTATGGGGTAAAATATATTAGATAACGAGAAAGAGATAGGCTATTGATGGGGAAGTATGAAGAAGACACTAGGAAATAAGGGGAAAAAGATGATAAAGAGACGGAAAAATAAGATGAAAAGTGGGAAGGAGGAGAGGATAATAGAGAAAATTATGTAGAAGGAAGGAAATCAGGAAAAGGGGATGTTTAGTGTAGATTAGGCAACATTAGGAACATAAAGAGAAGAAAGAGGAGAGGAATGACACATATTGGAAAATATGTGGAGATGGGTTAAATGAGGATAAAAGGATTAAGAGAAAATAGAAGAATGGAAGATGGAGAGGCAACTAAGAAAAAGAGAGAGAGGGATAGAAAAGGAAATGTCAGTAAAGAGACATTAGGAACAATCCACCAATAATTATTGGTGGGAAGGATGAGAGAAAAAGTGAAGAAAGTGAAAAGGGGGATGATAAACAGATGAGGCAATGATAGTGAAGGGACATTAGGAGAATTCCATCAATAATTATTGGTGGGAAAGGAGGAAGGAATGAAGAAACAATGGAGGAGGTCAAAAAGAGTGAAAAAGGTAGTGCATAATGAGGATGAGTGAAATTTAGGAGTTGTCCACCAATAATTATTAGCATGAAAATGGAATATTATTATGAAAGAATGTTAGGGGGAGATAAAAAATAATGATGGGTAACTATGGGGGTGAAAATGTGGGAGAATTGAAGAAGATGAAGTGGAAAGAGTAACAAAATGATGAGTGATGACATGTGACAAGATGAAGGCAAGGAGGGGCTGCGGAGGATGAGGATGAACAAGGTGAATATCAACAAACAAGACATGAAAAGAATGGTATGAAGCGGTATGAAGGATGATGGATCAAGGAGGGGAAAATGGGGAAGGGAACATGATTACTTGTTGGAAGATGGTAGAAATTATCTATAATATGATAGGATGAGAAAGGATAGTGGTAGGAGGAAAATTTGGTTGGTAGTGGATACCAGGAGGAAGAAACAATAAATGAAGGGAATGAAGAATGCGGTGAGGAAAATTCCAGAATGATGAGTTCAACTTAAGGAGGACCCTTAAGTAATACCATCATTGGACCTAAGTGGTTAAGTAATATTGTGAAGAGAGGGATGATGGAGATGAAAATTGGGAAATCGGGGTTGGTGTTTGTGATAATGAAAGAGGAGGTGAGAGGATGTGATGATGGGGACTGATGAGAAAATGTCGATGGTGAGAATCTAAAGTGATGGGGGAGTGCAAGATGACATCTATCATCCTTAAGAGGGACTCTTAAGTAAGATCACCATGATGCATGAGTGGTTAAGTAATATTTCCAATAGAATATGGTTATAGATAGGATGAGAGGATGTGATGATGGGGAATTCCAAGAAATGTGAAGGGTAGAGAGGTGTAGTGATGGGGAAAGGGAAGATGATAAGTCATCCTTAAGAAGAACTCTTAAATAAGATCACAAACCGACAATGATGATATGGAAGGTGAAAGACAATAATGTATTGGGTATAGGGGTGGAATGGCATGTTAGAGAAGATGATTACAGTGAGGGGGTGGGAGAAATAAGATGGAGAAAATATGATGGGATGGGGGAGGGCCAGATGGTAGATCAACCTTAAGATGGACTCTTAAGTAAGATTTCCATGTGGCGGGATGGTTAAGTAGGATTGCCAAGCCAAAGAAGAAGAATGACGGGGAAGAAGTAAGTGATTGATGGAGTATATGGGAAGAGTGTATGACAAGATAAACTAAAGGGGAACCATCAAGTTAATTTTCCATACTTGTAAGAATTTGTAAGTAAGATTATGAAGGAGAAGACATATAATAGGTAGTACAAGAAAATGGTGAATGGTGTAGACGATATTTGAACAAGAGGTGAGAGGAAGTGATAACAAGGAAAGAAGGAAACCAAGGAGTGTGACATGAATGGATGGAGGAACATAGGTGGTGTATGATGGAGAGTGTGAGGGGAATCCTTAATTGGGATTCCCATGTGGTGAGAGTGATGAGGAAATAATGATAAGTGGAAGAGGTGGAGAAAAAAGATGTGTGTGGTGGTGATTGTTATATGATGAAAGAGGAGATGGTGGAGAAGTTGCTACAGCACGAAGATCATAGGAAGAGGGTATACCTTAACTAAGAGTCCCACATGGAAGGAGTGATTAAGTAATATTTTCAAGATGAAAGTGGAAAAGTGAAAGGGAAGAACACAAAGTGGTGAAAGGGAACAAGAATGGTGATAAGGGTGATGTGGGGATAAGTGGTAGATGAGTATAAATGAGGAGTGAGGATAAATAGATCAAATATAGTGTAACCATGGTGAGGGATGAAGAGTTTCTAGATAGTGAATGCTACTTGAGAAATATCCTCAAGTAGGATTTACAAAATGCAATGGTGATCAAGTAGGATTCCCAAATTGGAGAATGTATTAGTACTGGTGAATGGATGAGGTGCAAAGTAATTTATTGATCATGGATGAAGATAACCATGGAATGAAATCATCTTAATTTTAATATAACACATAATAGGATGCATTTTGATATAGAAGATTAGGATGAATAGACTGTAATATGTATGAGAGCATAGATAGAGCCACTAGAAATGTATGATGCCCCGATACGATATACAAGTGTAAGAAAGCATAGACAAGGACCATCAAAAAGATATGATGCCCCAATATTATATGAAATCATATAAGTATATTAGAGGGAACACCAGGATACATAAAATCAATATGCCCTCGATAATATATCCAAATGCTAGATAAAAAAATAAACTTTTAACTAGTAATGTAACAAAAAAACCTAATAAACATGTCCCTAATGTGTTCCATAGTGATGATTGATTGGATGTGCCCCCAAGCAGGGGTACAAGGGTGTAGAATGGATTGGGTCATTGTCCTCAAACAAGGAAACAATGAGAGTTGGATTTTCCCTAAGTGAGGATTCACGTAAGGGGAAGTGGTTTGAATTTGATAATCATAAGGTGGTTAGAACATTTGTTGGGGATAATAGTTCAAAGGATGAATTGTGTTGATTGCTAATTTTTGGGGTTTTTGATGTTTTGCAATTTTTTTGATTTTACGATTTTTTGAATGTTTTTGGGAATTTTAAGATTTTATAGTGTTTTTTTGCATTCTTTTGGAATTTTATACTATTTTTGATATTTTTGGAGATTTAATACTTGTTTTTGGGGATTATTTTTAGAATTTTATACTATTTTTTGACTTTTTTTTTTGAAATTTTATGGACCGAATGCAAAATTCTTATGAGAGGTGATAAAAGCAGGTATAGTCATGTACCATGTTCCTCATGGTAACTTGTGCTTCAATAATACAAAAATTCTCACTCTATTGATAGACATTTTGGTGATGATAAGATGGAAATAAGTCCAACTCCCTTCTTGACTCCATGCAACTAGTAAAATGTGAGGGCTCATCACCGAGAATTAAGAAGGATGCATGATGCAACTAATGAATACATAGAAAATTGCTAACAATTATCCATTTGGGAAATTGTGACACAATTATTCTTAAGGTTACTGAACCAGTTTCAAAATTTCTTTCACTTTATAAGTCACTTACTAGACCTAGATAGTTAGATGGCCCACTTATTGGTAAGATATGAGGTGAAGGGATAGTTCTCTCTTCACTTAGGCATCTAAATTACTTATTTTGGAATTTTAAATTGTAAGCACTTTCAAATTTATAAGATATTTTTGTTGTAATGAATCCCCATGCCTTGCCTAATGCTACCATTAAGAAGAAAGATTTCATCACCAAGGAAAAACATAGGTGATTTTTTTTTTTTTTTAGTTTTTTTAATTGTTTAAATGTTTTTATAAAATTTTTAAAATTTTTTATTTATGAATAACCCTCTATGCTTTTCCCCATGTCACCCGTAAGAGGCAAGGGTTTATCAATGAAAACAAGACATAGATGAGTAAGGGCACCTCCCTCCATTCCCAATCTCATACTATTAGTTATAAATGTGGGCTCAACACCAAAGAATATGAAGGATGAAATATATGACAATTAATTATTCATAAGTTATTTGATTTATTTACATGTACAATAGTGCTTTTTATTTAGGAAGGAATGTTTTCCCCCAATCTCAATCCCACACAACTAGTAGAACACAAGGGTTCAACACTGAATACTAAGATAGACAGTCAAACAAACCAGGATAAAGAGTTTATAACTTTTTTGTGAAAGAGAGAATTTATTTAAAGGGAATATATTACCATTAGTAAGCTTCTGAGGTATGACAATAGGTGAAAGGAGAAAAAATGGGAGTCATTATAAAAATTATGATACTCACAAAGCTTAATAGGATTGATATTAACATTTGTCTCATGATGGTGAATATTAAGATGAGATTTTGATAATGAAAATATTTTCCAATAGAATGAATGATTTTAAATTATTTGGAGATGAGTAAGATAGGAGGAATGTACAGGAGGTAATCTCTCGGAATAGAGAGCCTCAAGAATAGAATTTCTTTAAATGTATTGCATTCATTGGTTCGTCAAGTTCCTGACCATCTTTAATGGCCAATTTAAAGGCTCGGAGAAAAATTAGCTGTAATTACATAGGGTCCTAACTAATTAGGTTCAATTTTTCCTTATTTTTATTTCTCTTTAGTGGTATTCTTTTGATTTTCTTTGAGAATGAGATCACCAACCTCAAACTCTCTGGGTTGTAATTTTATATTATAACTGTGTTGTAGTTGGTTTTGATAGACTTGAAGATGATTAAGGGAATTAAGTCATTTTTCAACGAGAAATCCTAGCTCATTAAGTAGTATTTGTTAATATTCTTCTTTATTAATTACATCTTTAAGGGATATTCTTGAGGATGGAATTTCAACCTCAACAGGTAAAATGGATTTGAAACCATAAATAAGGGAGAAAAGGGTGGCTCCTGTAGGTTTGTGGTAAGATGTGCAATAAGCCCAAAGAGTAGGGTAAATTTGAGTGTGTCAATTTTGTCCATGGGTATCGATAATTGTTTCCATGATGGATTTTAAAGTCTTAATGGTTACTTCATCTTGTCCATTACCCTAGGGGTAATATGGAGTATACCATTTAATTTTTATGTGGAAATGTTTGGCGAGGTATTTTACATTCTGATTTTTAAACGATATTCCACTATCTCGTGACAATAGAGGATGGAATGCCAAATCTACAGATGATATTGTTAAAAATTAACTTTGATCTTTGGGTGACGAAACATACATGAGAGACATAGATTCTACCCATTTAGTGAAGTAATTTAAAGTGGTAATAATGAACTTATGTCCATCATACAACATTGGTCTAATTTTACCAATGAGGTCAAGCCCCCATTGAGAAAGGGTCATGGTGTGGTGATTGATTGTTATGCTTGAGAAGGTCCGTGGATAAGTTTTCCATGTTTTTGGAAAGCTTGACATCATTTGACAAAATGACATGCATCATTTTCCATGGTGGGCCAATAATACCCAACACACAAGATTTTCTTGGTTAACACCATACCATTTGTGTGCACCCCGAAGATACCATAGTGGAATTCAGTTAGAGTGTTAGAGGCCTCCTCCTGATGAAGACATCATAGTAGGGTGCCATCGTAACCTCGTCTATAGAGAGTGTCTACTAAAATGGTGTAACGAGAGGAACATTTTGCTAAAGCACGTTTATGACTTGGTTTCATGTTGGTAGGAAATGTTTTGTTGTGGATGAAGGTGTAAATATCATAGTACTAAGGGTTATTAGGACCCATAATCTCACATACTATAATAGTTTCAAGTAGATAAAAAATAGGCATTAAGAGATGTTCTATGAGAAAATGTGCATGGGGTTAATTAGATGTAATTTCTAATAGAGATCCAATAGTTTCCATAGCATCTACAAATTTGTTACGAATTCTAGGAATTTGGTCAAAACTAATCAATTGAAAATAACTTTGGAGGCTATCTACCATGCACTTATATGGAATATGTTTTTCATCCTTAACTTGGTACTCATCAATAACCTATTTAATGATAAGTAAAGAGTCACCAAATACAACCAACTCTTTAAGGTTCCAAGGTATAGCAAGTTTTAAGCCTACTATGAGATCTTCATACTCTACGATATTATTGGTACATAGGAATGCTAATCGAAATGACTTGGGGATAACATTTCCACTAGATGTAATAAGAAAAATTCCATCTCCTGATCCATCAAGGTTACAAGATCCATTAAAGAATAAAGTCCAAGATAGTGCGAAGTCCACATATAAAATATCTTCATCAGGAAATGTAAAATGAAGCGGTTCTATTCCAGAAGAGGTGCCTCGGTAAGTTAGTTTACGAGGGATTTTCCTTTAATTTATTTCTACAGAATGAACTCGATGTCAAATTCACTAAGTAGGATGACCCAACTAGACATTTATCCTGTGAGAATAGGTTGAGACAAGATATACTTGAGAGGGTCGACTTTAGAGATCAATTTAGTTGTATGATTAAGCAAGTAATAACATAACTTATCGAATGTGAAAGCGACTACATAATTTTTTGATTTGGGAAAATTATACCACATGTTCAATAAGTGTTCAAATAAGGTAATAAATAGCCTATTATTTTTCTTGATCATTGTGTTGTGCTAGAAAATATCTTATGGCATTTTCAGTGATAGATGTATAAAGAAACATGGGTTTATCTGTAATTGGTGACATAAGGACATGTGGAATGGAAAGTTATGCTTTGAGTTTAGTGAAAGAATCTTGGCATTCTTGGTTCCATTGGAATTGGGTATATTTCTTGAGTAACAATTTAAAATGATGACGTTTATCAGCTAATTGTGAGATGAAACATCGAATGGATTGGATTTTTCCTTGAAGACTACGTAATTGTTTGAGATTTTGGGGAGGAGGCATTTCCATGATGGATTTGACTTTGGCAGGATTGAATTCTATACCTCTTCATGAGACAATAAATCCTAATAAATTTCCATAAGCTACCTTGAATACAAATTTATTTGGATTGAGGAAAACCTTATACTCACACAACCTTTCAAAGATACATCTCAACACACCTGGATGTCCTATCTCGTGTTTTATATTTTGATAATATGTTATCAACATAATCTTCCATGATATCATGAAACATATCATGAAATATGTCAGTCATGGCTTGTTGATATGTGGCACCTGCATTTTTTAATCTAAAAGGCATGAACTTATAGAAAAAGTTTCCCCAAGCGTAGTAAACACTATTTTGTGTTGATATTCTTTAACGATGCATATCTGATTATAGCCATAAAATCCATACATTAGGGAAAGCATTTCATGTCTTGCCATAGAATCAACAATCATGTCTATGTTTGGCAAGGGAAATTTTTCCTTTGGATGTAAGCTCTTTTGATATTGCGGAAATCTATGCATACTCTAATGTTGTGAGTTTTCTTTGTGATGGGAACTATGTTGGATATTTATTCGTAGTAATTGATAGGTTGGATAAATTCTACTTCTAATAGTTTTTGAAGTTTATATTTTACAAAAACACTACCTTAGGGTGCATTTTACATAATTTCTATTTTACAGGCTTTGCATCCAAATGCACCAAAAGGTGATGTACTATGAGAGATGGATATAAGCCCAAAATATCTTTGTAGTTCCATGTGAAAATGTCTTGAAATTCAATGAGGATTGGTGTTAACTCTACACATTACTAGTCGAGATAGACTGATGCTAAGATATAACATTTTTGGTTGTTCAGAGTACTTGATGTTAATATATTTGGTTTCCTCAATCAGAATTTTGGATGTATCCTTTTAGAAAATTATGCTAGTGGTTGACGTAAGTCATCGGTTTTGAAAATTCAAGGAATCAACACATGGTTTTTGTTTGTGATGTTGGGTCCTTTTATTGATATGTTTTTGGGATAAGGTGGTGATGGGATTTTGACTATGCGAAATTTTGTTTTTCACTTCTTATCTAAGGTTTCCAAAGGAAAAGGATCCAAATATTATATTTATTTGCCAAAGTATGAAAATTCATAAAGGTTAATCTCAAATCATTTTTTATGGTCAGAAATGGGAATTTAATTGTGAGTTTGAGGAACTCTTTAATAGATTCATTATTTTGAAACATGTCTATATCTACATGATGTAATTAGTCATGGTCTATGAGAGTTGGATGAAGAAGCTCAAAATCAATGACATTAATGGATATATGTTCAAAGTAGAGGTTTGTTTCAACAAGGTCTTCAAAAAGGCTATGCATAGACCAAATGTAATTATCATAATTAGTGTCATCATTTTCACTTGAGATTAATACAGGAGTTACATTAAGTATCTTAAGACCAAGGTCATGTTTACCATGATGTTTGGTGCAAGTGATTGAACCTAGACAACATTATTCATTTTGATGAGAGTCCTCTACCATTCCATCACATTTTTTTAATCATTCGATAGGATTTGGTAAATTGAGGGGACTCATAGCAAGAAGTGAGTTCATCATCATATAACCAAGATCTGAAGAACTTGGAATATGTTCGTTGTCTAGATAATTAAACTTCTTCCAAACCGACTCACCCAATTCGTATGTAGGATGGATTCTAAGATGTAGAGCATTGGTTTTCCATAGGTTTGTGGGGATTTTCTGATCTAAAAGAGTTCAAAATTTTTGTGAATTGGTATTCGCTATAGCCTTTGTCAATGATTTTGAAAGTGTGTCAAGGGAATAGTAAATACCTCACATGGAAAGGAAGGTAGTTTGGTATTTTTGAAAGATGGAGAGAATGGGTTATAAGAAGAGGGGGTAGATTAGAGGATGAATCTTGATTAACTTAAGGGAAGGGTATTTTAATAGAAGAGGCATTGTTATATGAAGAAGGTTGACTACGCGAAGAAGATGATTTCTTAGTAGAAGGGGGATTGTTGTTAGAAGAAGGTTCGTTAGTGAAAGGTGGATTAGTAGACATTGGTTAATTAGAAGATGATGGTTTACTAGAAGATGATGGCTTCAGAGTATGTTTGGAAGCATATCCAGATCAACATGTGTTTTTTTAGGAATTACATGAGGTGGAGTGTATTTATATGCTGATGGATAGTAGTGAGCACATGTATACTTCCCTTAAGTAATCTTCAATACTCGAAGGGTTAGGTATCAACACATAATGTAAATTATTTTTCCAAGTGGGGGAATTTAATGCATTGGTGGAATGGGATTGGACATATGTCATGACATGAATCCATGGCCGACCAATGAGAATATTATATGCAACTTCTACATCCACCACATGACATAACATGTCTAAAGTGACTAGTCCAACCTTGAGAGGTAATGTGATTGTGCCTTTAGACTTTCTTTCACTATTATCATACCCACGAATGATTATGATATCTTTTTGTAAGTCATTTTCAATGTAACCTAGAAACATACGAGTTTCATGGATAAAATACTCAATGTGGCTCCATTTTTAGTATTACACACTTAATCTTATGATGAGTTATATAATCCTCGACGTATAAAGAATGATTGTTAGCAATGTTGGGGTTAAGAAGGTTAGCGGGACTGAATGATAGAATAGGATTGGGTGTTGAAATATTTTCTATTAAATCCTGGAATTGATGTGAGTTGATGTCCTCTAGGACACAAGAATCATTTAATGTTGTTTTAAGGATGTGTTATAGTGCAAGAGAAGACTTTAGTAATTCTATGATGGAAATTGGTGTTGTGGTATTTTCCAATTGTTTTGCAATGTTGAATGATGGCGTATGTTGTGGATTAGAAGTGGTGGTGGAATTAAACATTAGATTAGTATGTGGTGTGGAAGATGAAGTAGTAGATTGTTTTGTAGTGGAGATCCACATTTTTTTCTATCTAGTGGTGGCCGCACAATCAGTTTTTATTGTCAGAGCCACTAGATCTTGTCATAGTTCATGGCCCTAGGATGACCATCTTATACTCAAGTAGTATATGGTCGAGATATTTTCAACCTCTATTTCTTCATGTTCAAGTCATACTCAACTTTGTTTGATGATTGGTAATCACAATAATCATTTTCTTTATAGTAATTTGGTTTGGTTTTCAATTATTCGAAGGGTTTGACGATGGGGTATGAGATCATGTTTATATTTACTAAGTGATAGAAGATGCTAGATAGGATTTCTCCAAGTGGGGTGAACTATCTTCACCTGTCATGAGGAGGAGCCTCCTTGCTAGTGATGAAAATCAGTTGTTTTCTAGATTTAATTGTGTTGGGTGTATTTTTTTGAATGTTTTGAGCATGGTTATAATCGGTGATGTCATCGTTGACTATATTTTGGTTCTAATTAAATAATTTGGATTTATCCTGGCTTTGAGGGGTATCCCTAGGATGTTGGTCCCTAAAAGGTGTTTTAAGTAAGCCCTTAGAAATGAGGGCTTTCTCGATTTGTGTCCCTTTTTCAATGAATTCTTAGAAATTACTTAAACAATGCATCTGCATGTGGAATGATAATTTTTCAAGGAGGTTTGGGACAAAGATGCTAATCAATTATCTCTCTGGTATCAAACAAGTGAATCTTATTGCAATCCATTGCCAATATTGTAAAAAGGATGTGAATTTGTCATTGGGACTTTGTTTAGTGTTACAAATATCGAGTATGGTTACTTTTGACTCTAGGTTGAAGGAAAAATGTTTAACAAATTTTTCTGACAGGTTTGCAAAAGTTGTTATTGACCATTTCAGAGATGAAGGAACCAATCTAAGGCATGTCCTCCTAAAATTTTAAGAAATAATCATAAAATATATATATCATGATAAACTACCTCATAACATTGCATGTAAAATTCCTTGACATGTTCATGAGGGTCACCCTTTCCTTTGTATACAACAAATTTTAGAGTTTTGACGGATGATGAAATGGTAAGCGTAAAATTTTCATATAAAATGGGTAGGGGCATATTTATTTAAAGTTGAATTGTTTTGTTTGAGTTTGTAACCCTTGAATGGTTTCTTTCATATGTTTCCATTATTGTGTGAATGGAGAATCACGTGATGGTGCATCAAGGGCTTTATGAGGAGGTTGTTCTAGATTGGGGTCTTTTAACCTTCAGTTCTAGTAGTTACTTTCTTGAGTTACCTTGTTAACTCTTGGATTTTGGTAAATAACTCGTTAGTTGAAGAGTTATTCAAGTTATTTGGTATTTCATTGTGGTGACTTGATTCACCATTTTCTATAAGTTTGTTTAAATTTTTAGTCTCGAAGTCGGGGTAGTTTTTCCCCCATGGATAGGATGCGTAATAGGTATTGGTTCTTGTTTCTATCTATCACCTTATCTACTTTTTCTTGTTCTTTGTTGGTGAGTTATAGTTGTGTGACTTCTTCATCGTCATTTTTATGGTTTAGAGGGTCTATGTGACTATGTGTGAATACCATGATGAGATAGGTGTGTGCTTGATTAAGCTATAAAAGAGGCTATGAAGTTTGAGAAAATACAATTAAGTGTAAGCTATAACGGGTTTGCTTCATATTTGTCTTGAATAAGCCCTTGATTATTGATAGGGATATTAACTCAAGTAAGTTAATTCAATATGATTGTGATACAACTCAAAATGAGCTATTAGGGGATTTGTGTTGTATTTTTATATTTGGCTTTAAAAAGATCTTGATTATTGATAGGAAGAGTAACTCAAACAAGTTGACTTAACACAATTTTGATATAACTCGAAATAAGCTATGAAGGGATTTATATCAAATGCATTTTAGATTAAACTCGATAGTTGATGAGTTAAGGAGTGAACTCAAACAAGTCACTCAATGTCATTATGATATAGCTCGATAAAAGATATGTAGGATTTGTTGGTGGATGAAGCTTAAACAAGCTTGACAATTGATGAGATAAGGAGTGAACACAAGTCACTCAATATCAGTTTGATATAGCTTGAAACAAGCTATGAAGGATTCATTATTGGATGAAGTTTAAACAAGCTTGAAATTGATGAGATAAGGAGTGAATTCAAGTCACTCAATATTAGTTTGATATAGCTTGAAACAAGCTATGAAGGATTCATTGTTGGCTAACGCAAGCTAATGAAATCAATGTAATGTTTTGATCTTCATTGTTTTATTGATCCAGTGTTATGTTTGGTAATGAATCTGTTGAGAAATGGTTTTGTGGAAGAGGACCGGATTTGATATTTACAATGAAAACATTGATATCATCCAAGTTTTATGATAATAATGATGCTAAACTACTTTATTTACAAACAAAAAATAGTCATGTGTATAAAATTATTTTAGTTCAATAGGTATATCCTTTGGGAAAAATAATTATTTCATGCAACCATACAAGTATGTTATGGAATGGCGGATGCAGGATCTTATCACTCCAAAAAGACTCACCAATTCTTACTTACCTACTTTGGAGTGAATCGCCACATTTAAGGCAAGTGTTGGGAAAAGGGAGAAGGTGATGGTGGAATGGAAGTGTGTATGGTGTCCTTATTACTCCCTAAATATTTACAGGGATGATGCCCAGTCTTTTTTGTTATAGTTGTATTAGGAATTAAGTGCAGTAGTATTCACGACGTATTCACTCGTAAATGATTCTCAGAGGCACTTTAAATACTAAACATTGTGATGAGACTAGGTCTTAGAGTGAAATGAAAATGTGAATGTTGGTGGTGTGTGGTAGTGAAGTACACATCACCAATGTAGCATCGGTGGTAATGAAATCTACCTCTACCATGTGTAAAAGCAAAATGATGGTGTGATTATCAGTAGAGTTATTTCCAACTTGAAATAAATCACTAGTGGGAAAATAACAATGTACCTGAGTGTGCTAATTTTTTTGTGTTTCAAAAAATTTCTTTTGATTGTAGTAATTTTGTGCATAGGTTTAATTTTTTTTTGTTTTGTATTTTTGGAAAAATTCTGCAACGTGGTCCCGCAGAAAATAGATTAGTGGTTGTCCTATAAATGAAGTGTTAGAAAAACGATTGTGGATGTTTTTTATTTTCCAGATCTCTCAAAGGCGTAGGAAAAGAGAATACACAACCAATAATCAGATAAATATTAATAATGTGAAAAAGAAAAATAATGATCAAGACGATAGTTAGAAACAAAAAAATAAAGCTAGAGGATCCTGCAAATAATGTTAGTAATCTAAAATGATTAAATTGTAAGACATGGTCGACATGGTCTTGCATTTTTCAACAAAGGTTAGTTTTTTTTATTGTCACGGCGAACAAAGAGATCATACATGTGAAGGGTTGCGATTAGATTCAAAAAACAAATAAAATAGAAGAAAAATGATAAAAAAAGAAAAGCTTAAAAATATTACCTAGTAGTAGTGGGTGTTACAAAAGGATTCGTCAAAGAGATTGTGAGCATACAAAAATCTAGTACTGCATAATGGATATCATAATAAGAATTGGAAGAGTGACCGAGAGTGTCTAAGAAACTGTAAAAGCAAGTTCCACGAATTAAACCATTAGTTATGAAAGGGAAAATTAAGTAAAACAAAATATTGATGAAGATGATAGTGAGAGAACATGAAGCTAGAAAAATAAAATATATAAGCAAGATGAACTAGATTAGTGAATCAAACAAGACAACAAAGCTAGAGGAAAAAACTATAGATGATAGAGCATGGGTACAGATGTGGACAAGTGGAATGTAAGGAAAAAAAATTGTGTTTTGACGGGACCAGGGTGACCACCAATGTGTAAAATATGATGGAGAATGTGAGACAAATAGTTTGGTGAGAAGGTCCTGCAAGAATATGATTAGAAGTTTACACCTGCATACAATGCTATTAGAATGATCACAAAAAAATTAATCTATTAAAAGAGTGAAGTGGTACAAACCAAAAATTAGGTTGATAAAAATAAAATATGAAGATTGTGAATTAGTACTCAAAAATCACAAAACACTTTAAGAATGATCTCAAAAAGAATCACAAAAAAAAGATAAATATCACACTATTAGTCATAAAAGGGGCCACGAAAAAGTAATTAGATTTGTTTATTTACAATAATGAATAACCGCATAAGAAGGTACCAATTTGATCTTGAAAAAAATCAAATTACGAAAAAAATTGTTAATGATTTGGTACAAAGAGATAAAAAAATGAAAATTAATAATGATAAAAGATTTAATTAAAAGGAGTTGAATTAAAATCCTAGTAAAGAGGAAATAATCAATAAAAATAACTCGAATCTATAAATTTATGGGATTGCAAACATGTTTGGTTTGAAGAAGTTCCTATACATGATTTTAAGATGAAAATGTGGACTTTACTGAATGAAAAGCCGAAAGGTGATTGGGAAGTGTAGACTTGTACGACTAAAATGTAGAATTATATGTTGAAAATTAGGAATTTGAAGGAGGGAAAAGGAAAATTAAACAAGGTAGATATATTTAATGTGATGATGACATGAGTAGAAGACTTTAGGGAAGATGATAAACTAAAAAATAGGAAATTTTAACCTATATGTGATGACGATGTCTGAAGTGTTTGACGGGAAGGAGGAAAAATTTAAGTTGAGTGGAAATGACAAATGGAGATAGGATATGTGATATTGACTAAAGTGGTGTATAGAATGGGAAACTGGAGTGGAATGTAGGTGAATGTACATATTGCTAAGGGAATGGAACTAAATTATTAGACTAAATAACAATATAATGTGAATGGGAAGATTAAACTTATAAAATAGGAACTAATATGCAAGTGTATAGACATAGTGTGATGTGAGGGGTCGACGGTGTAACGTGTTGATGGATACGTGCATGCATATCAAATGGTGATATCAAAGGAAAGAAAATTGTGTGTACTCTCATGAAAAGATAAAAATAATATGACCATCAAGGTTAAATAAACCCAAGTCTATGCAAATCCCATCCTCTAGATTCTTTCCCTTGTCACCATGAAGAGTGGAATTATCTACAAACATGTCAATATAACAACAATCAACTAATTTCATTGCTAAAAATTACCAACCCCAAAATCAATACATAATAAAAATAGGGTTTGTGGCAGAGGAAATGTGAATAGTGGCATGGTGGGTTTGCTAGAGGCGATGTGGGAGTTGGGCCATGATCACTGTGTTTGGAAATCTCTCTATGTGCATCTATGTTGGTGTCAAAGAATGGTTTTTGATTTCAAACCATTTGAGACTCCCAATCGACAACCAATAATGTTGTGCATTTGACTAGGAGAGGAAATTCAAAACAGTAAATGTAAAACCATTTACCAGTCAATAATATATAAACTAAGAATATATGAGTTTAGCCTACCAATACATTGTGGAAATACCCCATAGATGCACTCCACATTTTTTGTTAGATTGTTATTTTCTAGGCATGCAGTGGTTTGGCACTAGATGTGTGGGAGCTAGTAAGGGATATGGATGGGAGATGGGTTAGGGGACATGGAGATCGATCGAGTGGGAAGGTGGGGATTAGGGAGATAGGATATGAATTGAGTGACTCAGCCAAGTGACCAGGAGCAGTAGTGGGGATGGGTAGCAAGGATATGGGATTGGGAGTGACTTTTTTTTATTTAAATAAATAAATATAGACTTTTATATTTTCAAAAGTAAGATCTATATACAGTTGGAAATTAATATCTAAATAAAGATATATATTTATTGTGTTTGGTTTAAAGAAAGGTTGAAAAGTATGATTTGTTAAAAACAAGATATATATCTATTGTAAAACTAAGATAAAAATAAAAGCCAAACAATAAGATTATTTTTCGGACTCATTTCCCATAAATAGAACTCAAAGTATACAGTTTTTTTTTTGGAAATCAAGATATATATTGGTTTTAAAACTAAGATTGAGAAATTTGTTAATAACTAAGATTTATTTATTTAGTTTTTGTTAAGAATGAGATATGAAACTTTATTTTGTTTGATTTTGCATGAATACTTAAAATAATGACGACAAACCAATTGCTCTTTAAAACCAGAAATTGGAAACCAAACTAAATGTATTTTTTTCTGAAATGAAATCTCTACAAACATCGTAAAACTATGAATAATATGATAATAAGCACACTAGGATTGGAAAACACTAAAAACCTATTAAATACTATGAAATAATTGTAATGTGATCCACGAGTATCTAGTTATGGTAATGGATTTTCTGCAAAAACACCTGCACTAAGGAGGTCAAAGACATGAAAAACATAGTAGATTGATTGTTATTATAACCTGTATATGCACCACAATACACCACACAACAAAAGCACTTCACATAACACGAAGGTTAACCAAATGACAGCATAAGGCATAGAAAAGGAGATAATAATAGAAAATAATAGTAAAAAAAAATATATAAAACCACTAATTATTAAATCAAAGGTAACAGATCATGGGTAGGTCCCACCGTGAGTGCTCGAATGTGAGCTAGGAAAATACATTGATAACAAGAAAGTGAAGCAACTATCCAGATACCTTCTCCTTTGTGATTCCTTAACAAACCTCAGAATGGGAAATGAAGTGTGGATGATCCCTAATTGTGTGAAATGTAGGTGCTTCCCTCGAACTAGAGCAAGACCTTCTTTGCAACAAGATCAATTTACTTTGCACCAATAGATAAAGGGATTATGGATTTGGGATGCTTGAAGATGGGGATATTTATGAATTAGGATGAGGTGGAAACGATGCTCTATACTCAAAGGATGCAAGAGCTCTGAAAGGATATTCAAGATTATTCTGAAAAAGGGGGTGAGGTTCTATGTATATCCTAAAAGTAGGATTAATTCGGGGTTTAGAGTAATCATGAATATGGAAAGTTTTTATAAGAATAATGGACAAAGATGGGAGGTGAATCAGTCCTTATAAAAAATTCAAATTAAACTTCAGATCTAAAACTCAAATTACAATATCCAAACAGCCACAATAACCACTTATTCAACTTTTAATGTGTGCATACCATAAACCATCAACAATACATGAAACCATACAAAACACCATAAGAAAACAAGATATAAGTGAAAAAACCTCAAGGGGAAGAAAACCCACTGAAACACTATTTTATATTGATATGTTTCAAAATTTATTGAGGCGTCAACCCTTAATTTAGTAGAGCACTAACCCTATAAGGAGCACCAACCCCTAATTTTGTGAAGCACCAACTCCACTAAGAGGCTAAAACCAACCAAGATGATCAAGCACCCACTAAAACACATTATAATGTCTAGATATATGATTTTTTTCTACCACAACTAATGGAGATCCAAAATTTAACTTGTACTTCTTCACTCAAACCCTAGGTGATCAATCTTCACAAAACAAGCTCTTCAATCACTCTAAAAATCATCAAACCCTTGCTCTCATGTTCTATAATTTTTTATCAACCTTCAACATAATTTAATATTCCCAATTCATGCTCCAATACCTGAAAACAACTTCCACCTAGGTTGTTCCACCTTGCACATACTTAACTAGTACATAAAAGCACCCAAAACATGATTTTTATATGCATTTCATCTTTCAAACTTAGGCCAAAACTTTTCCCTCCATTTTTTTCAACCAATACATCAAGGAAACATTTAAAATTTTAAATATAATAGCTAAAATTTACCTATATAGGTCATCCTATCAAAAAACCTCATTACATGTGCCAAAATGGCTCAAAACCCCATGGGCACAATCTTAAAATTTCCCTAACATGAGTACCATACTTTTTCATGACCCATTAACCCTTATACATGATTAAAATATCATAAAACATTCATACATGGTCGAAATTAATATCAACCAATAAAATTATTTCATTTATTGGGCCCAGTTCCCTTTACAATTCTCAAAATAGTTGTTTCATGCACCCTTCAGCACCCTGGAAACTTCATAATGCTACCAAATTATTTCTATTGAAATAAAACATGCCATGTTACCACTCAAAAGAATTTTAATAACCTATATAACACTTATAAACATTTTATAAGTCATGAAACATCTTTTACTTCAAACCACAACAATATTTTCCTTCACCAAATCAACCTTCCAAAAACACTATTTCCAAAGGTTAGCTCATAAAATAAATTAGAAAAAATTCAATACCTCCAAATAAATTAATTTTCTTAAAACTACATCTTTCTTCACTCTTCAGCTGATAGGAAGCATCACTCAAACCATTTATTTCTTCAAAAACATAAAACATCCACAAAAACATATGTTGTCTTGTTGAAAGAATGCCCTAGAAAACCTATCAAATTGCATAATAATTAGTCAATCCATATATCTGAATAAAATATCCAAAACAACTTGAATCATCTAAAAATTCCACCCGTATCTCAAGTTATGGCTAAAACACTTAACCTTGGTATTTGAGACCCCAAAATTGCCCTTTGACCATCCAACTTGTTTGAACCTCAAAACCTCATAAACCTGCATTAAAATGTCCTAAAACCTCCATGAACATCAATAAAAACTCACAATAATCATACAAATCCAAATTATACATTCCCTTCTTTTGAGAACTTTTCCTTAAATTAAACTCTCCGAAACATAAATTTTTACTAGGGGCCCACATATGGTCACAAGCTCAATCTTACCATTCTAGAAATATGAAAGATTCATATACAACATACAATAATCATATTTTCACTTGAAATCTAAATTGGTCAAGATGCTTTATCTTTTCAAAACCGCTCCTAAATTTAGGTTTAATGAGGGTTTTTGACCTCTTTACTTTCATAACATCCCTTCATAAAACACGAGGATAAAATGATCTCATTATTTTTGAAACCTTCTATACTCACCTTATAATATTATGTAAAATCCACAAGGTCCCATGTAAATTACACTATTCACAACGAGCATCAGAAGTTCAAATTCAAGCTTGATTTTCACTTGTTCTTGACCCTGTCTCACATAAACTATCATAACTTGAAAAATTCACATCATGGGAACCTGAATTTTTTTGAGAGAATAATCACCCATCCCTATAACATATCCAATCATAATAATTTCAATTCCATGTCTAAATCATTCCAGTCACTAAGACTTACCTATGATTTTATGATAGATCTTCATAGTAACAACTAGGACCAATTAAAATAATGTAAGAACTCATCAATTAACCTCTAAAAAGGACCAAAAATACCTCGCATGCCATTATATATCTGATTTCATACTTCTATGAGCTCAAATGGCTCCAATACACTATGTCACACCTCCAAGCAAGCATACACACTCCATATGAGCACCTATAAGATAGTGAACCAACTATATTTGCACCATACCATTGTTGTGAGTTCTCACGAACCCTCAAAACTACTATCTAACATGTCAAAATTCTTCCCAAGTAACCAAGAATATTAGATTGCTAAGTAGCGCCTCCTAGGAACTTGCATGGGCTTGCTGAGAGCAATCATGCATCACCAATCTCACCGTAGCAGATTGATAAACATCTGAATCAATATGTTAGAACCTAAAACAATATCATAAAATCAACCTAAAACATCCAATTTTTCATTAATGTGGTTTTGCATCAATGAAAACACCTAATAGGACACCATTCTAACAAAATTAAACATGATTAGGTGAGTAGGAGACATGAGGAATGGTCCAATTAAAGTTGAATATTTAATTCATAAGTAGGGGGACATGGGGAATATTTGGCATGTGAGGAATATTGGGTTTAATTTAAGGGTTTAAATGGATTAGTTAATCAATAATCATGGATTAAATCAATGTGTATTTTTATGGGAAAGGGAATGAGAAATTTAATTGATTTAGGAGAGGTGTGAAATTGGGGTGTCTACACTGGTCATGGTGGATAAGTTGACCAAGTTAGCCCATTTTATACCTAGAAATTTGAAGGATGAACCACCTACTATCATAAAGAGATTTATGCATGAACAATTCAGTTTACATGGGATACTAGAGTGGATAATCTTGGATTAATATTCTTGCATGAATCTATATTTTGGAAGATGATTTATGTAACCTTAAGAACAAAGTTGATCTTCAATTCCACTTACCACCAATAGACCGAGATAGACAAATTGAGAGGGTCAATCACGTTCTTAAGGACATATTTAAGATGTATTGCATGGATCAACAATACAAGTGGGAATATTACCTTCCTTTAGTTGAATTTTTGTATTTAATACATATCACTTTACTCTAAAAATGGAACCATTTGAATATCTAAGTTATGGAAGAAGGTTTAGGAAACCAACCAACTGGAATAGTGTTGAAGAAAAGTGGCAAGACATGACATGTTAACTAAAATGTAAGAGATAGTTAAGATAATAAGGAAAAGGATCAAGGAAGCCATTGGTAGACATAAGAGTTATGCCGATAAGAAATGAAAATAAAGGAAATTCTCCATTGGGGACAAGGTATTTCTTTGAGTTAAACCAAAGAAGAGTTCCATTAAATTTGGGAAATCGACCAAGTTAGCACCTAGATATGTTGGACCTTCTGATGTCCTAGAAGAAATAAATCTAGTGGCTTATAGGTTAGCCTTACCTCCAACATTGTCTTGGTTACATAATGTATTATATAAATCATAAATCATTGATTAAGTAGGAGATTTAACTCGTGTGTTTTATTGGAAATATCTGCAGTTCGAAACATGGGTGATGTCTAGAGAAAAAGATATTTTCACAATAGATTTGAATAATAGTTCACAATATAGGAATAATACCCATTACAATAATATTCCCGGATTACACTTTTATAGGATATTGCGGTTCCTAAAATACAAGAATCCCCTTTAACCACTCCTATCATTAAGCCTAACAATAAACTATGTCATTAATATATATTGTTATTACATTATATATATGACATAACAACCTAACTAATATAGCTTAATTATGACACAATAATTATTAACCACATGGAAGTAATAATTACCTACAAAGTATACACTAATTTTATAACATCCCCTAGTGTTTACATGGGAAGAAAGCACATATGAAAAAACTACAAATAGAATCGTATGCCTCCACAAACTTTTAGGTCTCGCATACTATTGACATGGATATTGTTGTCTAGATCTTATTACTCATGACCAATCTAATTCACCATAGTGAATCCCATACCATATGATCAAACTTCCACCGATTCACCTACATACACAAACTCAATAGTTCCCATTTTTACATCCAGTGAATGCTCTTTCACTGGATGATCGATGTTAGAAGTATGGTAGTCGAAGAATCACAACAGTCAAAGGATCCCTCTAGTTTATCTGGCCTCTTATACAATTGCTATCAAAATCCAAAATACACATCCTTCTCATTTTAATCATAATAGGGGAAGGAAAGCACACGCCATTTTATTTTTCACACACCACACAACTAAAAAATATATGCCACCATAACAAAATGTGGCCCCGTCATTGGTGACTGACAAGAGGTGTTGATCGCCCTCCTTCCTCCATTTCCCGCGACCTCTAGTAAGTTTTCTACTAACTTAGTTGGGTTTGATCATGGAGCTCATTGTACAATTTATCCTCATAAGATGGACATCACTTACAAGAAAAAATGCATCATGTTATTGAAAAGTGAGGAAATTTTTATTTTATTTTTGAACTATTATTGATGAATTATTTCACTATTGAATTTTATGAAAGACTAAAAATGACACTTTTACAATACTATTTGACTTTGACAATATAACTACTAATACTTTTGATGATAATCTTTATATCGATACTTAATTTTTCTTTTAATAAAACTAACAAACACAACTTATATTCGATGACTTAATATTGACTCTGATACATCTTAAAAAACAAAGACAATATACTAACAATGTAATAGAGACAAAATACTTGAATATAATTTAAATTACCTATTCACTATTAAGAACTATACACTCTACATGATACTCGAGACCATATAATAAACAAACACAACTTTTGAGACTCCAACAAATCATTAGCTTACACATAGACTTCGTTTTATGTGCACGACTAAAATCCACCACATATGGGCTCAATAAATGGTTGATTTGATGGCCCGACAGAGCTGCATGAGAACTGAAATGATTTTACAAGTGTTTTTTGCTACATCCATGTCAGCACATTCCATTGAAACCAATAAAATGCATTCACTTGTTGATTGGAAATGAACATTCTCACGATATTACAAAGTTGCATGCGTGGAATCATTTGCTTTCTTATTAAATGTAAGTACTTCATTTTCTAGAGAATAATTTGACCAGAAAAACAAATATCCTTACATCGCTCCACCACCACTCTTTGGCCATTGAGGATCTGTTTCACTAGAATAGAAATGAGGCATCTAAACATGTGAGGGAAATTCATCGTGAGTTTATTTTCACAAGTCTTTGATCCGCTTACCATTTGCATTGTCCTCACCTACCAATTTTTTTTCAATCCAATATTTGATCTCATGAGAAATATAATTTAGAAAAAAATGGAAGTAAATTTTCATTTACTACACACAATTAGCAGAAAAAATATACTCCTTATGAGCTAAAGTAATTAATAAATACAATACATTTTCCCAATGAAAAAGATATCAATATCCATGCAAGTAGGGCATAAGATAATTAACCTATCCCATAACTAATCTCAATAATCCATGCAACTAAAAAGAAAACTGTGCTCGCTACCAAATCTAGAGAACAAGATATTTGTATAATAGATTTGAATAATAGTTCGCAACATATGAATAATACCTATTACAATGATATTCCCGGATTACAATTTTATAGGAGATTATAGCTCCTAAAATATAAGAACCCCCTAAAACCACTCCTAACAATATTCCTAACAATAAACTATGTCGTAAATAAATATTTTTATAACAGTATATATACGACACAACAACCTAGCTATATAACATAATTACGACATAGTAATTATTAACCACATGTAAATGATAATTACCTATGATAAACACTAATTTCCTAACATGGTAATCATAGAGCTAGTCAAAATGTTGGATACGTGAATGCTTAGTTTTCATAAATAGGAAGTAGCACAATGTAAGGTCCAATGGGACCAATAGAGAAAAGAAAGTGCCACTGAACAACCTCGAGGAAATTAGAGTTTTTTTTTCACATTTTTTGAGTGAGAAATTGTTGAAAGATTGAATATTATGTTTGTTTGATGATTGTAATAAATGGCCTTTTGAAACCCATATAATTGATGATAATATTGCTTTTATCTTGTTGGTTGCATAGAATTACATTCATATATTAAAATTAAGACAATTTGATTATGTCAAATTTTAAAATTGAAGCAGAAATGAATTGGGGCATTTGGTAGTCTTGTTGCTTTCTCGGCTATTATCTCGTTGTTTTTGGTTATGTTTTGGGTTGGCTTGGTGTTGCAGTACCTTATTTTTAAAAATAATTTGAAACTGAACTATATATGGTAGATATGATAAATATGAAGGGAATTGTGTTCCATTCCAACTAAAAATTGTTGAAAAATCATATTAGTATTGTTGTATTTCTAAAAAATGGATGTAAATCATTAGTTTCCTATAAATTTTATTCTACATTGAGGAATTTTGAATATAAAAATATGAAAATATGAAAAGAATGCAAGTTTTTGCATTTTATTGTAATTGATATTGTATTTTGATGTATTCATCGGGATGATGATTTTTTTGGGAAGGGAAGGATATCACATCCCTCATTTTTGGATTTAGAAATTTGATACTTGGTTAATTTGGATGATTAAAATGACATGCTTAATCTAGAAAATGTGTTGTTATGATTTAATGATGAAATTGGCATGTTTATTATCATTATGTTTGATGATATGGATTAACTACCTTTTTTTACGTAGGGTGAATGCATGATCAGGTACACCCTCATTAAGAAAGAAAGGGAGGGCATCATCAGGGAGAGGTTGGTAGATCATGATATCAAACTTAAAGCAATGAAGGTAATTGAGAACCAACACACACCAAAGGAAGCGGGTAGCATTTAATTACTTATGTGATGCATGACTTCGTTATGTTATCTTGTATTTCGTTTATCATTGATATCGATAGATGATGAATGGATTAAGCTAATGTCATTAAATGCCACTATCATAACCTGGTCATTATACAAGTGCTATTTAATGATGTTGCATAGTATTTGATTTATTTATTTTTATAAGCAGTTATAATAATTAAATGTGAGTTTGAAAATGTAACAAAATGGCTAGAACATGTTGTGTGTTATGATCATTTTTAACGATGAATGGTTGGTAATTAAATTTCTCATCCTTGATCTCTTTTACTTTATTGTATAGCATGAAAAAGGCCCAACCTAGAATTGGGTTTTGTTTTACTAAGGGGCATGTGAGATAAGTTACAAGTATATATTGTAATTAAAATCCTAGTGAGATTATGATTTAAATTCTTTACTGCTAATTACTTTGCATTAAATAAAAACTAGCCTTAATGATAAGTAGTTAAGAGATAAAGATTAGTAAAAGTTTTTAATTGGAAAATTCATGAAAATAAATTAGAGTGGGATATTTATTAATCTTGGGATACGTGAATGAGGGGGAGATAAGTATAAGTTAGTGGTTAAAGGGAAATTAACACAAATGAATTAAAAGATGGATATTTAATTAGACATGAGGGATACATAGAAAAATTAAAAGATAAGGAAAGTAATATGGGAGTTAATTTGGAGATAAGTAGACTTATGTGGAAATGTGGGAAGAAGGAAAGGAGGTAAAACACCACGTGTGGAGAAAATGGAGGAAACAATTTAGGGGAATGGATCTATTTCACATGGTTTCTCTTAGTATGTATATACATGTTTTTGGCTAGATTAAGATGGATTGGAGTATGGGTATTTTGGAAAATATTATTTGTAAGCGTTTATATGCAATGGTTTTATATGGTTATCTTCTTTTATTAAAATTTGAAGATGGAAATTTTTATTTTGATTAAATAGAATGCATGGAAAATACCCATTTCTGAGCTTATATATTGAAGATAAATTTGTGAAGTTTTCTACCCTTTTGGGATTTGAATGTTATTTTTGATTAATATGCTCTCTATTTCTAAGGAATTATTTCACTACCATGTTGTATTAGATGGAGGAAATCATTAACCCATTAGGGCCTACGCATTTTTGGGGTTTTAAATGTGTAAAACACCTAAATCTCGGCGTGCATTTTTTTGGCATTTTAAATGTTAAAACTGGTATGTGTGTTTTAGTATTTTAAATGTGGAAAAATCCTAGTTTGACTTGCATGTTTTTGTGATGTTAAAAGTGAAAAATGATATGTTGTGTTTTAGTATTTTAAGTGAGTAAAATAATCATCATGGTATGTATGTTTTGGTATTTTAAAATGTGAAAAATGCTATCCATTTTTGGTATTTTAAATGTTAAAAACTGGCTTGCACATTTGTGGTTTGGTTTTAAAAACATCCAAAGTTGGGTATGTGCATGTTTTTTGTGTTTTCGTGTGTATAATACCTTTGTGGGCCTGCACATTTTTATGGATTTTAAAAGGTGTAAAATATGGGTTTGATTATTCAAGTTTCGAGTTGTGATATGTATGCATTTTAGTCAATTTTAATCCTATTTTAATTATGTGATTTTAAAGTTTTAAATTGTGTAAAAATGTTCCAAGGAAATTAGACTTTTAGTATTTCTAAGTCGTTTTTAAAAAAAAATAATGGAGGAAATAACCATTATCGGGTTGCATATTTTTGTGTAAAAACAAGGTTCTATTTAAGATGTTTTTTAATTGATCTATACCCAAATTTGAGTCTTCTCATTTTGATATATTGGTTGGGCTATATTGCATTCAAGTTTAATATTTTCAAGAGTTTTAAATATGTGATATTAGTAAAATATGTATAAATATTGTTGATTATGGAGCTAAATTACTCATGTTTTAGCATGTAAATAGAACTTGCTTGGAAGTTGACAAAAGATGGCGCATCGATTAGGTTTGACTAGCATTGGTTAGGGCAAGTTGGAACTAGCGATAGTTGGGCAGAACCGACATTGGTTACCTATGCGATGAGCTTTTAATTAACTCTCGGGTTTTATTTCTATTTTTAGAATTGGAATAGATTTAATGAATGTAATTGCATGGCTAAGTACCCTAAAGTCTTAAACGACTATTTAAAGCATAAAGCTAGGGTTTAGAGTAAGAAGATTGATCATAATTACAAGATAATTATGTGAGAGAGAATTCTTGGTGAAGAAGGAAAAAGCTTGAAGAAAGACAATACTAAACATCTGAGAGGTGTGGAAGATTGTAAATCTTCATTGTATATCTTGTCAAAGCTTTGGATAATAGATTGGCTTGTTTCTTGGTGGACGTAGCCCACATTGGGTGAACCACATTAAATCTTGTGTTGATTTATGTCTCTTGAATTGTATATTTCTTTTGGTAGAATATCCACTTTTATTTGCATGTATGCTTAGATATGATATATTATCTGTACAACTAGTGTGCTAACCCCAACAACTGGTATCAGAGCTTTGTTTGAGGGTTTTGTGTGTTGACAGATTTACTCATAGAGGATTTTCTAATTGAGTGGGAGCTACAGCAATGATAAGATAATAAATACAAGGTAGAGAAGTTTGACAACTGAAATTATCAATTATGGAAGATGCAGATTGAGGATTATCTGTATCAGAGAGATTTGTACTTACCATTGGATGAGAAGTCTAGACCTACGAAGATGACTGATGAAGAATGGAAGATTCTTGACAGAAAGGCTTTGGGATCTATAAGATTGAGCCTGGCAACATCCATGGCTTCCAATATTACAGAAGTGGCTTCTACGGTAGACTTAATGAAATATCTTGCTAATTTATATGAAAAACCTAGTGCTTCAAATAAAGTTTATTTGATGAAGAAACTTTTAGTTCTAAGATGCATGAAGGTGAATCTACCTCTAGTCATTTGAATGATTTCTAATCTATTGTAAATCAGTTAAAATCAATTTCAATACTGTTTGATGATGAAGTAAAAGCACTTTTATTCTTATGTTCTTTTCCTGATAGTTGGGACAACTTGGTAATGGTTGTTAGTAATACAACATCTGCTAATAATATTTTGAAGTTTGATGATGTGGTTAGTATAATCTTGAATGAATAAATTCGTAGGAAAAGTACAGAGGAAACATCATCTAGAAATGCTTTGAATGTAGAAAGTAGGGCGGGAAGAAGAGAGATCCAAGAGTAAGATTAATGGGAAATCAAAGTCAAGGGATAGCAGATCTAAATCTAGAAGTAAGGGAATTACTTGTTGGAAATGTGGAAATAAAGAACATGCGAAGAAATATTGTTGTTCAAAAGATAAAGAGAATCAACATCCGACAAAGGTAAAGAGGTGAATCTTGTTGCATCAAAGGTAATGCAAGATGTTCTTATTCTTTCTTTAGATAGTAGAATTGAATCATGGGTTTTAGATTCAAAAGCTTCTTTCCATGTAACCACTAATAAGGGTTATTTCAGAAATTATGTCCAAAGTGATTTTGGGCATGTTTATTTGGGTGATGATGAACCTTGCGATATCATTGGTAAAGGGCAATTTCATCTACAATTGTAGAATGGAAATACATGGGTATTGAAAGATGTGACGCATGTGCCAAACCTTAGGAGAAATCTTATTTCGTAGGGCAACTAGGTGAATGCAGGTTGCATGGTTACTTTTACAGAGACTCTTGAAAATTCACCAAGGGTGCTCTTTTTGTGGCAAAAGGTAAGAAGGTAGGAATGTTTTTTTATCTACCTATTCATCGATTCCTTTTCTGCATTATCTACTTCGATTCGAGATGCATGCATGTGGCATAATCGGTTAGGTCATATGAGTCAAAAAGGAATGCAGATCTTAAAGGATAAGGGTAAGTTATTAGTTTTGAAAGATTTAGATCTTGATTTCTGTGAGCATTGTATCTTTGGAAAGCAAAAGAGAGTGAGATTTATCAAAGTTGGGGCAACTAAGAAGGAGAAAAATTGGAGCTTGTACACTCAGATGTATGGGAACCAGCTTAGGTAGCTTCTCTTGGTGGATCCCAGTATTATGTTACTTTCATTGATGATGCTACAAGAAAGATATGGGTTTATTGTATTAAAAATAAATATGATGTTTTTGAAAATTTTAAAAGATGAAAAGCCCTTGTTGAGAATGAATCAAATTCTAAGTTAAAGTGCCTTAGATCTGACAATGGTGGTGAATATTGTAGCAAGGATTTCAATGATTATTGTTCAGTGAATGGGATACGTAGAGAAAGAATGCGGTTCCAAGAACACCATAGGAGAATGGTGTTGCAGAGAGAATGAATAGGACAATCATGGAATGTGCTAGAAGTATGAGGATACATTCTGGATTGCCCTTGCAGTTTTGGGTAGAAGCAATTGATACAATGGTTTATTTGATTAATCGTGGCCCTTCAAGTTCACTAGATGGAGGAATACCAGAGGAAGCATGGACCGGAAAAGAGGTAGATCTTTCTTTTCTTAAAGTTTTTGGTTCAGAAGCTTTTGTGCATGTTGATAGAGAAAATAGAAAAAGTTGGATGCAAAATCCAAGAGGTGCACTTTCATTGGTTATGGATTTGGTGATTTTGGTTTTCATTTTTGGGATTTAGAGAATTCTAAAATTGTTAGGAGTCGTGATGTTGAATGGAATGAAAAGAGAATGTATAGGGATCAAATTTTGGTACCCAAGGATGAGAAAATTGAGAAGTTTATTGATGAAAATGAACTCTCAGGTTTTAAAGAAACACCTACAGAAATACATAGTAACCATGGTTGGTTAGGCCCTGACCGGCATCGGTCAGATGAACCATCAACGGTTACAGATGATTAGAACTGGTGTCAGTTAGCCACACCGATGTTGATTAGAGGTGGCTGGCATTAGTCACTATCAGAAGTTGATACTAATGTCCAAGAGGTCCAGATTGAGCCTCCGGTACCCCAAACTCCTATGAGAAGGTCACAAAGGGTAAGTAAACTTCCAGAAATATTTACACCTTCTCTATTTTATCTATTATTGACTAATAGTGGTGAACCAGAAATATTTGAAGAAGCAATGTAGGATAAAACTCACGTTTAGTGGGAGCATGGCATGGATGAGGAGATGAACTCTTTGGAACATAACCAAACTTGGGATTTGGTTAAATTGCCAGCAAGAAAGAGAACATTATAGAACAAGTGGGTTTACAGAATTAAAGAAGAAGAGGGTGGATAGAAAAGGTACAAGGCAAGGCTTATAGTAAAGGGATTTGCACAAAAAGACAGGTATTGACTTTAGTAAAATATTTTCTCTTGTTGTTAAGATGACTTCTATTCATACTGTATTGAGTTTAGTTGCAGTATAAGATTTGCATTTAGAGCAACTAGATGTGAAGACGGCTTTCCTTCATGGTGATTTGGATGAAGAGATTTATATGTAGCAGTTGCTTGGGTATGAAGTCAATGGTAAGGAGAAATTAGTGTGCAGATTGGAAAAGAGCTTATATGGGCTCAAGAAAGCTCCAAGGCAATGGTACATGAGGTTTGATAGTTTTATGCATGAGCATGGTTACTTGAGATGTGAATCTGACCATTGTGTTTATTTTAAGAAGCTTGAAAATGGGAGCTATATTATTTTGTTATTATATGTGGATGATATGCTTATTGTAGGATCTAGTATGCAGGACATTGGTGAGCTTAAGAGAAAGCTAGCTCACATGTTTGCAATGAAGGATTTGGGAGCTGCAAAAATAATCCTTGGCATGCAAATACATAGAGATAGGAAAAACAAGAAATTGTATTTGTCTCAGGAGGATTATATCTACAAGGTGTTAGAAAGGTTCAACATGCAGAATGCAAAATTTGTTACCACACCTATGGCTAGACACTTCAAATTGAGTAAAAATCAGTGTCCTTCATCACAAGAGGAGGTCAAATACATGACACGAGTACCATATGCTTCAGCAGTTGGAAGTCTCATGTATGATATGGTTTGTACAAGACCAGACATTACACAGGTAGTGGGAGTTGTGAGTAGATATATGGCTAATCCAGGTAAAGATCATTGGAAAGTAGTCTAATGGATACTCAGGTATTTGAAAGGGACATCTAGCATGCAGTTATGCTATGGAGGTTCAGATATTTCATTACGTGGATATGTTGATTCAGATATGGCTGGAGATCTGGATTGTAGGAGGAGCATGACTGGATATATTTTCACAGTAGGTGGAATGGTAGTTAGCTAGATTTCAAGATTGCAAAAGGTTGTGGCTTTGTCTACTATAGAGGCAGAGTATGTTGCAGCTATAGAGGCTAGCAAGGAGATGATATGGATGAGTAGGTTCATGGAAGAGTTGGGAAAGGAGCAAAGTAATTGTAAAATATTCAGTGACAGTCAGAGTGCAATTCATTTGTCAAAAACTCAGCATTTCATTCAAGAATGAAACACATTCAGTTGAGGTATCACTTCATACGATAGGTATTGAAGGATGGATAGTTAAATCTAGAAAATATTCACATGAGTAATAACCCTGTGGATATGCTAACAAATTCGTTAGCAAATTAGAAGTTTGAGCTACACTCCACTTCTATTGGTCTTTGAGTTTGAGGCTCGAGGAGGAAGAAACAAAGCTAAGGAGGAACCAAGAATGGTACTGTACAGGTATAGTGCAGTAATTAATCTCCAAGTGGGAGATTGTTGAGTATGGAGCTAAATTACTCATGTTTTAGCATGTAAATAGAACTTGCTGGAAGTTGACAGTAACCAGCATCGGTTAGGGTTTGACTGGCATCGGTCAGGGCAAGTTGGAACCGGTGACGGTTGGGCAGAACCGGCATCGATTACCTATGCGACAAGATTTTAATTAACTCTCGGGTTTTATTTCTATTTTTAGCATTGGAATAGATTTAATGAATGTAATTACATGGCTAAGTTCCCTAAAGTCTTAAACGACTATTTAAAGCATAAAGCTAGGGTTTAGAGTAAGAGGATTGATCATAATTACAAGATAATTGTGTGAGAGAGAATTCTTGGTGAAGAAGGCAAAAGCTTGAAGAAAGACAGTACTGAACATCTGAGAGGTGTGGAAGATTGTAAATCTTCATTGTATATCTTGTCAAATCTTTGGATAATAGATTGGCTTGTTTCTTGGTGGACGTAGCCCACACTGGGTGAACCACGTTAAATCTTGTGTTGATTTATGTCTCTTGAATTGTATATTTCTTCTGGTAGAATATCCATTTTTATTTGCATGTATGCTTAGATATGATATATTTTCTGTACAACCGGTGTGCTAACCCCAACAAATATATGAATTGTTAACAAGAGGTCGATATGACACTCTTTATGGTCAACATAACTTATATGGGAATTGTGTTTTTTTATTAAATTAACATTGTTTAATGTCTACACTTTTAGCATCATTCAAATGACATTAAAAACTTTGTTTGGGTGGATAGTTTTCCCCTTATGGAAAACTAAAATTGCATACTTAAACTAAATAAACATTCATCGTCAATTTGGTTGCATATCTATTTTTGGGACAACATGAAGCTAGATGTTTTAGTGGAAACTCAAACTCATTTTGAACTTGAATGGAGAGAAAACAATGAATAAAATATTTAGAAAACAAAATAAATCATTTTTGGGTTAATCAATGAATTATTGTTTTTAAAAATAGTGAAAGAAAAGTGACTAGTTGAATTGGGTAGTTACGCTAAATGAGTGATGTAAAAATATAACTTCTTGAGCAATTACTAATGTTTACCTCATGCGATATACTATAATTAAAATGTTTTATTATTGTATTTTTTTGATGATTGAGCATGAGGTTAAAATATGATGTTTCATGTCATAAACCATAGAGAGAGAGACTCATGTTATCATACTCATAACAAAGCTACGATCATGATAACATAAGTTCTCAAATTATTAAAACACATTAAAGAAATGTGAATGATAGTAAAAAAGATAAACTAGCATATGAAGTTTTTTGGGGGAAAATAGATTGTTATTTATTTGTTGTTTTGTGCATTGTTAAACATGTTAAGGAATGTTTTTAAACATTAAACTAGAAATGAAATCCTTAAGCTTATGTATGTATTATAGCACATTGTGAAAACCATACAAGCATACATACATATGCTTATGGAGGGAAGCTTTACTATGTTTAGAAGAATTTTGAAACATGAATAGATGATTTCTTTTCCTTTGTGATTATGAAATTGGAGCATATTGTAAATGCTTTAATGGAATGTTTTAGATGAGATATTTATTTTGAAAGGATAAAAAATCATATTTTTTTGTACAAACTATACAAAGATGGAATTTTTTTGCCAAAGTAATGTATCTAGCTATATGCATTGTCAGCTCATTTATCCTTATATTTTACTAGTTAGGAATCATTTGATGGTATTGATTTATGTGATCTAATGATGGGATATATTTTATAATTTGCGTATATTACACATGGTTTTCAATTTATTATTGCTTATTAATAGTTAATTATCTCAATATGCCTTCCTCGTGAAGGTTCGGGGCCCTCTCTCTTTTGAGAGGTGTATGGGGGAGTCGAAAGGTTATGTGGTAGGAGGATTAATGCTACGATAATGCTTCTCCTTTGATATAGTTGTTAGAAATTTTTCATTTATTTTAACATTGGGTTGTACATGATTGGTGTCATGGAGAGTTTACTAAAAGTTTTCATTAATTTCAAGGTTGTGTTGTCCATGATTGGTGTCACAAAGAGATTTTTCAAGAATCTTCATTGATGTCAACGTAAGGATGTCATATTTTTCTCATTGATGTAAAATTTAAGTATGGTCCAAGTTGTTTCCAAATGATGATGTGTGAGAGAGAGATAATTTGAAGAAAAAATGTTCTTGAAATGGTTTAGGGCATGAGAACGTGATTTAGAATATAGAGACAAAGGTATGAATTTTTTTCCTAGCATTAAAACCAAACAAGATGAAGAGAACATAGTAGATTTTTTAAGGAGTATTGAAGGATAATGGTTTGGAGTCTCAGTATTTAATTCTATTCTATTTTCTTTTGATTCGACTAGAAATATTCAGAGTCTAACTGAAATTATTCAAAAGTATGTTCTATTTCTTCACCTTCTCGATCGAATATGTTATAATGATTTTAAGTGTGTTCTATTTTCATCAAAGTATTTCTCAATTCCATGGTTTTCTATGATATAGGATGAGAATTTTTGGATGAATGTCGCAATGCATTTCTAAGTTTATTGGATTAGTTTTTGTGATCATGTTTGGTCGGCATTAAAAGGATTTGAAAGAATATTTGTCATTTTCCTGTTGCTAGCTAAAAGTCTCTATTTTTGATAGATAAAATGTTTTGTATGTTCTATTGTCTAGCCAACCTAGATGTTTTGATGGAAAAAATGGAGATGTAAATAAGAAAGTGTTAACTACTAAGAAGGATAAATATAAAAGTGAAGCAAATGGAGATTGAAATGACATAATTTGGTCATGAAAGTTCAAAAGAATCCTATGGTATGATTATTCTATGTTTTAAAGATGTTTTCTAATATTTTGTATGGCCAACCTAAGTTGTCTTAGGTGTATGTGACCAGCCTAGTTAATGTTCAATATAAAACACACATAAACGGATTTATAAATAAAACCCAGGAGTTTCAAAATAGCTTACTTCTCATTCTAGAATCCACACTAATCTTTTACATCATTACAATCCTCCTTTTATTTCATGTCTACTCTAAAAACCCTAAAATGCCAAAAACCCTAAAATGCCAAAAATGCCAAAAATTACCTACTAGCAAAACAACTCGGATGGACCCAAAAATTTGTGTTCCAAATATGCCTTCATAAATTAGGGCTCATGTGAAATTTGGACTTATTCTAACAAGCACAACAAAAGTTATTAAAGTTCTAAGACCTAGTCAAAAGTGAAAAAAACATTACAAGCCAATTTTAGGCCACTAGATGAAGGAATCCGGGCCTGAAAAACGTGCCAAAATGGGCACAACCTTACAAGTAAAAGTTGACCCAGCATAGTACTAATGTATATCTACCACCCTGTAAAATTTCAAGACAATCCAACGGTCGGATCAAAAGTTATGGTCTCTGCAAGTTATGCTCCCGCATCATTCTCCCTGGTTGAAAAGAATTCAGCTCCTGCAATTTTGTTGATGGAACTCATCTAATTTTGCACTGTCAATTTTCTTCAACTCCCACTCAGGAATCCAAGTATTTTTTTCTTGTTGCAAACCTTCCCACTTATACCAAATATTTTTTTGTAGCTCCCATGTCTAGTAGTGACTGTCTTTTGGTCCAAGACACGCATTACCCTCTCCTTTTTCTTCTTCGGCATCTGTTGCTTCCAGTTTATTTCTTTCTCCTCTGCAACATTTTCATCATGACCTAGAAACTTATATAAGTCAGAAACATTAAAAATTGGTGAGATAGAAAAGTTTTCAGGTAGCTCCACCTTGTAGGCATTATCACTCATTTTCTTCAAAATCCTACATGGCCCAATCTTCTTATACTTGAGTTTATTATATGTCCCTTTGGAAACCTCTCTTTTCTAAGATGAACCATCACCATATATCCTTCTTAAAATACACTTACTCTCCTACTAACATCTGCAATTTTTTTATATTGTGCATTACTCACTTTCAAATTTTCCCTCACTTCATCTTGCAATTGTAGAATGTGTTATGTGAATGCTTTTGCATCATCACTAGTTTCATCTTCACCGGGTAGAACAATTAGGTCTAGGACCCCCTTGGGATTCCTACCATATACAATCTAGAAAGGAGACCTCCCTGTTGACTTGTTTACCAAGCTATTATAGGAAAACTCAGCTTGAGGTAAAGCTAAGTCCCATTGTTTTGGCTTTTCTCCAACTATACAACGTAGGAGATTTCCCAAGCTTTTGTTCACTACTTCTGTTTTCCCATCAATTTAGGGGTGATATGCACTACTTGAAATGTAGTTGTGTCCCTAGTTTCTTCCATAGAGTCCTCCAAAAGTGACTCAAAAACTTCATGTCCCGATCTGAAGTGATCGTTCTTGGAATTCCATGCAATCTAACCACTTCTGAAAAAAAAATCTGCAATTCTGGAAGCATCATTAGTTTTTTTACAAGAAATGAAATGTTCCATTTTAGAGAATCTATCAACTACAACAAAGATAGAATCATTCCCTCACTTGTGTGTTAGGAATCCCTAACATGAAATCCATACTCAAATCAACCCACGGCCACAGGGGGTATAGGTAATGGCATATATAACCCAATATTCTGTGCATGGCCCTTAGCCATTTGACACACTCTACATCTTGCTACAATCCTACTTATGTCCCTCTTTACCTTTGGCCAATAATACTTTTCTATAACAAGAGAAATTTTCTTACTTATACCAAAGTGTCCAACCAACCCCCACTATGCAATTCTCTTATAATATTTTCTCTCATTGAACCAATAGGGATGCACAATTGTTTCCCCCTAAACAAATAACCATCTTGCATCAAATAATCAAAAGAATCACTACCTACTATAGGATCCTTAAGTTGTCTCACAACATCACCAAAATCTGGATCACCTTCATACAATTCCTTAACTACCTCAAACCCTAGTACTTTATTTTCCATTGTTGTCAAAAGGGCTACACACCTACTCAAGGCATCAACAACTTGATTCTGCTTACCAGACTTATGCTTTAAAACAAAAGTATATTCTTGCAAAAATGAAACCCATTTTGCATGCCTACTATTTAGTTTCTTCTGTGTGTTTACATACCTCAAGGCTTCATGGTCAGTGAAGAGTACAAATTCCTTTGCTACCAAGTAATGTCTCCAGTTCCTTAATGCCTAAACAATAGCATAAAATTCCACATCATAAGTAGAATATTTCCTCCTGACTTCATTTATCTTTTCACTGAAGAATGCCACAGGTCATCCTTCTTGACTCAACACAACTCCAATCCCAACATGTGAGGCATCACAATCAACCTCAAAGACCTTGCTAAAATCTGGCAATACCAAAACAAGTGCTTCTAACACTTTCTTCTTCAACAATTCAAAACTATATGTTGTTGCCTTGGTCCATACAAACTCCCTCCCTTTTGTACACTCTATTATGGGTGCAGCAATGCTACTAAATTCTGATGAACTTCCTATAAAAAGTTTCCAATCCATGAAAACTATGAACCTCTGTCACATTCCTTGGAATAGACCATTCCAAAATTGCCTTTACTTTTTCCTCATCCATCCTCACTCCATCCTCTGATATGAAAATCCCAAAAAAACAAGACTCTTCTGAAGAAATCTACACTTCTTTAAGTTTGCATATAGACTCTCTTTACGTAATAAGTCTAACACCAATTTCATATGTAATAAGTGTTCTTCCACTATCTTACTGAATATCATAATATCATCAAAATAGAAAACAACAAACTTACCATTATATTCTCGAGTACTCTATTCATCAACCTCATGAATGTACTTGGGTGCATTAGATAACCCAAATGGCATCACCATCCACTCGTATAATCCATCTTTTGTTTTGAAAGCATTTTCCATTCATCCCCTTCATGGATTTGGATCTAGTAGTACCCACTCCGTAGGTCAATCTTGCTAAAATATCGGGCTCCCACTAGCACATCCATCATATCATCTAATCACGGAATTGGGAACCAATACTTGATTGTGATCTTGTTTATGGCTCTACTTGTCTACACACATTCTCTAGTCTCCATCTTTCTTGGGAGTCAATAGCATTGGAGTTGCACAGGGACTCATGCTTTCTCTTACTAACCCTTTCTATATTAAATCTATCACTTTTCTGTTCAACTCTTCACTTTGTGTTGGACTCATCCGATAGGCTTCTTGGTTTGGAAGGGCCGATCCTGGGATCAAATCAATATGGTGTTGAATATCTCACTTTGGAGGTAACCCATCTGGTAGCTCATCTGGTATGACATCTTTGTATTCTTTTAGTACCTTTTCTACAGCAACAAGTATATTAAAATCTTCTATCTCCACCTTCTTTGACATTAGTGCATAACACCATCCAACTTCTTCCATTTCTATAACAAACTCTTTTGTAGCCAATAATCCCTCACTCTTCTCTTCTTCCTTGAAGGGTAACAAGACCACCTTTACACCATCCTTCCAAAAGGTATATGTATTTTTCCCTCCATCATGTGTAACCTTTCTATCATATTGCCAAGGCCTACCTAGTAATATATGGCATGCATCCATTGGGATAACATCACACCACACCTCATCCTTGTAGGTATTCCCAATTGAAAAATTTATAAGGCATCTTTTATCTATGGTTACCTCATTTCCTTTCTTGAACCATGATATACGATAGGGATATGGGTGCTTCTCACATTTCAGATTGAGTTTATCAACCATTATAGTTGAAACCATATTTTCACAACTACCACCATCAATAATAATTTTACATACCTTTCCTCCAGAGGTGCATCTTGTTCGAAATATATTTGTTCATAGCCATGAATCAGCACCAACAACATCATGTTCTTTCTCCTTCCTTGGGACAATCATCATCCTCCTTATCATGAGGGTTTCACCCAAGTCTGCAACAACCTCCATTTCTTCTTCCTCTTCAGCTTCAACCAGATTTAATCATGGTTGTTCTCCTTGCCATCTATCTTGTGTAGGATAGTGTGGACACTCAAAAGCTCTGTGCCCCTCTTCACCACATTTGTAACATGTATATTATCTTTGGGGGCTATTCCAGCCCCATCCTCCATTATAACCTCTTCCCCTCTGAAACCCCTACCTCTTTAGTAGTTACCACGGCTTTGACCAAATCTTCATGCCCTTCTGTGTTAGAGGATTCACTTTTGTAGATTCAAATCTACCCCTGCCTCTCATTGGATGATGATGGACCTCTCTTCACTCCTCTTCTAAAATTATTCCTCTTGTTATTTTCTTCTTCCTTTAATGTGAGTTGATAAGCATCATCCAAGCTATGGATCCGAGCATACTCAGCTCATCTTGTATGGTGTAACTCAACCCATTTATATACCATGTAGCCTTTTGTTCTTCAAACTCTCCCTATTCCACCTTGATTGACAACTTGTAAAATTCATTAGTATACTCCTCAATGTTGAGATCCTTTTGTCTTAGGTTTTGGAATCTCTGAAAGAGTGTCTGAGCATAATCTACAGAAGAAATTTTTCTTTCAGCTTCTTTACCATTTTATTCCAGTTTTGAATCTTGCCCTTTCCATTCCTTTTTCTTTCATTTTGTAGGTGATCCCACTAGATCAATGCATGTCCGGCCAACTTAGTGCATGAAAAATTAACCTTCTTCTCCTCTAAAAGGGTTTTCCACTCAAAGAATTTTTCCATGTGATTTAACCAAGTCAATCAACTCCTCTTGTCGTAACCCTCCACCATAATCAAGAACATAATCTTGATGCCATCATCCTTTCCCTTTAAATCCTGGATCAATCTCTCCTCAAATGGTCTCTCATTTAAGGTTTCTTCATCTCTCTCATTATCTTCTTCATCTCCTCCTTCATTCACTAATGGAGGTCCTTCTTCAATATCACTATCTGGGTCTGCATCCCCATTTGCATGTCTCCTTCTAAGGTAGGTGACTTCTCCTGTGAGCTCAACAACTTGTCTCTGTAGCTCCTACATATGCCTATTCATCTGGGCATAACCTCCCCTCCCACGTCTAGCCATGATCATATAAAATAGAGGTAAAAAAATTACACAAAAAAATGTAATATGTTACCTTAACTATTTCGACAAGATCAAAATCCTGCTCTGATACCAATTGATGTGAATCCAGCTACAAGAGGTTGAAATACCTCCAAAAACACACATAAACAGATTTGAAAATAAAACCCAAGAGTTTAAAAATATCTTACTTCTCATTCTAGAATCCACACTGATCTATTACATCATTACCATCCTCCTTTTATTTCATGTCTACTCTAAAAACCCTAAAATGCCAAAAACCCTAAAATGCCAAAAAATGACAAAAATACCTACTAGCAAAACAACTCGATGGACCCCAAATTTTGTGCCAAATATGCCTTCATAAATTAGGGCTCACAAAATTTGGACTTATTCTAACAAGCAAAACAAAAGTTATTAAAGTTCTAAGACCTAGACAAAAGCGAAAAAAACATTACAAGCCAATTTTAGGCCACTAGATGAAGGAATCCAGGCCCAAAAATGTGCCAAAATGGGCACAACCTTGTAAGAAAAAGTTGACCCTAGCATATTACTAATGTATATCTACCACCCTATAAAATTTCAGGACTATCCAATGGTCGGATCAAAAGTTGAAGGAGATGAAGGAGTGAGAAAATGAGGCGGTTTGAAGAGTATTCATGAGAAAAAATGGAAGGGAATAAATAGAAGCTAATGTTTGAGGATCAAAGTGTGTGCTATAATCTTGAGATAATGTTGAGGTGGATGATATATCAGATATTGAAAGAATACCAAGAAGAAGAAGGAAAGAAGAGAGAAGAGATAAAATAATTCCATCATTTGTTGAGATACCAATAAGGAGAGGTGGAAAACATTCATAGGTGGTGAGTTGGTTCTTAGTCTTCCTTGTGGAGTTGGTGCTTAACTAAAACCCTAAGGGGTTGTAGCATCCTTGGAAGTTTGTTCTTGCTAAATTTAGGTTGATGCCTGATAAATTAGGGGCTTGGTGCCTCCTTACAAGTTGGCGCTAGATAAATTAGTGGTCGGTTCTACTTGTGGAGTTAGTGCTTCAGTAAATCTTGATTGTTGTTTATTAATTCAATGATCAGTCACTAGTGGGTTTTATTCCCCTTGAGGTTTTCCCACCTATATGTTGTGTTCATGTGTTCTCTTTATTGTTTCATACTCATATGGATGGTTGTTATGTTTTACATTGTTATATCATGATGGCTCATTGAATGGTTCATACAAGTTAAGTAAAAGCTCACTATGGCTCATATATGTTGAATGCAAGTTAATATAATTGAATTAGAAGTGTTTAGAAAAATTGATTCACCCCCTTAGTGATTTTGATTCCAAATACCATTATACATTTGAGATAAACATGTACATAGGAAATTCTAAAAGGAACATTTGGGAAAAATGAGTTATCATTGCTTTAATAATTGTACTACATTTATAATTATACAATGTTGTACTTAAGACAGGCATGTTGTCTCACACTCTGGATATAAAATATGATATAACTATGATATTTATCATTGACTTGTGAATTAATTGTTGGTTAGATTTTTGTAAAAATATTTTTAAAACAATGCATTAAGTTGTAAATGATATTTAACTATTTAAAATACCAGTGAAATCTTCTAAATATAATAATGAAGGCTGTGTTTGATGCTTGGGTTAATTAGTAGTATCATTGTATATTTTAATTATATGTGTGAAAAAATATTTCTAAGTTAATCAAAATGGTAGAATTTTTGTAGTTTTTAATATGTTTCCACTTTTAGACTTGTGATTACATATGAGAACGTTATAATAGAAAAATTGCAAAGAGACATGGATATGGAATTCAAATGATTGATCAATAGCATTTTTATCATATATCTCAATGATATCACGTGTTCTCCAAACATGCAAAACACCATCTCCTCCACCTTAGACAAGTATTTGAAAGGTGTAGACAATTTTGGATCTCTCTCAACCCAAAGAAAAGTATCTTCTTATCACACAAAGGTAGCCTCCTTGCCACATGTCTCTAAAGAATGATTAACCATTGATCTAGAAAAGATTAGTGTCATATTAGTATTGCCATTTCCTAGTCACAATAAGGAACTTAAAATATTCTTAGGGAGAATAAATTTTGCCAAGTGGTTTGTCCCAAGATTTTCTAATATTGTCAAGCCATTAATATTAATGTTGAAGAACAATTTGGTGTTCAAGTGGGGTCCTGAAAGGAATGATATATTTAAATTTATCAAGCGAGCAATGCACATGCCCCAAATCTCATCAAACCTGATTTTACTAAATATTTTACCTTATATGCCTTTGGAGGCACATATATAATATCCAAGATGATGGTGCATGAAAAAAGGAAATTTTGGAACAACCAATTGCATTCTTTAGTCATCATTAGGAGGAGTGTGAGGTAAGATATTATTTCATTGAGATAAATTTTGTAGCTGCTATAAGGACTCTGAAGAAATTTAGGCATTTATTATCTAATAATAATATATAACTCATAGTTTCTCACTCAGGGGTGAAATTTTTTATTTTAAATAGAGACTTGAGCAAAAAGAGAGATGGTTGGATAACCAAGATAATAGAGTATGATGTTGATATCAAGGTGAATAATCTAGTTAAGGGAAGATGAATGTGTGAGGAGATAGCTTCAAACCAACAGTTAATGAAGAGGTGGTCCTCATGATCCAACATTATCAATAACAACTAGTCAATACCTATCTTACTCCTTGCTAGACCTTTAACCTTGTATACTTATTGTAAATAGGCTAATTCCCTTAAGCTCTAGGTAAAACCAAGAGAAGGTAATTTAGAGTCCAATTCATCCTCTATGTGCTATTTGATGGAGTTATATTAAAAAAATCTATAAATGGTATATTCCTAATATGTGTTTATTCAAATATAGTTGAGAAGGTTATGCATGAATTACATAATGGAGGAACATGAGGTCACTTTTCCCTAAAAACCAAACTTATTAGGATTATGAAGGGTGTATATTATTGGCCAAGTCTCTTCAAATATTGTCACTCATGGATAAGGAAGTGTAATAAATATTCCTTTTCTATAGGAAAGGAAAGACTTGTGGCTCTCCCACTTCGTGCTATTTCAAGGTAGACCATTCATTCATGCAAAGGAGGATGGATTTCACATGCGTAATCAATCTACATTCCATCCTAGTGAAAAAATGGATCTTGAAAGCCACATATTATTTCACCAAGTGCATATAGGTGGTTATATTGAAGGAAGAAAACAAAACCAATATTCTATATGTTAATGAATACATCGTGACCATATTTTTCATCCCTTCAAAAATCAATTCAAATGATTATTTGGAATTCCTTAGAACAAATATATTTAATTAGTCCATTAAGAATGACATCCATATGATCACATAATAAAATTAATACCCCCAAGGGAATGAGAAATCTGCATTGACCAACAAGAAGCTATTTTACTTATAAGAAGAACCTTGGAGGAAAATCATAGGACTTGTCACACCAAGTTAAATCCATCCTTATGTCTCGACATGATCACCACTAAGAGGTCAACATGAAGTTCACCATACAAGATAATTTATGGTAAAGAAGAAAGGATACCCATATCTATTGAGGTGCCTACATTAGAGCTCATTAAATAGTTTTAAATGTCTAATTTTATAGAAATGGATATTAGATATGCTAAACTTATGGACCTCGAAGAATTGAGAAACCAAGATGTGTAAGCTATGGAGCTAAATCAGGATCACATAAAGAGGTTCTTTAATAGAAAAGTGGTAGTAAGAAACTATTAGGAAGGGGACCTCATGCTTAAATGGGATCAAGATAGATTCAATCTAGGTAAAGATTTACATTTTGGTACAATGTGGAGTTTCCCTTATGTGATGGAGAAGAGTTAATTTTCCTACTTAATGGGGTTTCTTTTAAGAATTAATTTTGAACAAGGAATCCCAACTTGTACATAGTAGTTTAGTTTCAATTCCTCCCAGTTCTTCTAAACACATTTCTTGTTATTAGTATAGTTGTTTTGTAATAAGTGTTTTAAACTCTTTGCATGTTTCACTTGAAATATGTATGAATTTATCCTAGTATATAAGTTTATGGGAACCACTTGTAGTCACATGTATATTCAAGAGGAAACAAACTTATTTCAAGTGGTATACTTGAATCCATGCCCAATTTATGGTTCAAGGTAGTTGGTATTCATCATCTAGCAGGAAGATGTCCCCTAAAAGCCACCAAATTGCTGTCCAAAATTAGACCCCTTGTAAGTTTAAACTAATTATCAAAATGTCTTAACCATTTACATGCTCTAAAAAATCCATGGGAGACTAGTTTAGTCTCTTGTAGAATATTAAAACTTCATGTTTTGCGGTTCTCCTAAACCACGAAAAAATAATGAGAAGTGTAGAGACATGAAGAAATTAGTGAATTTTAGTGTTACATGCCCTGTTTGTAACACTAAGGAAGTAAGTCCTTTACAAGTTAAGGTTAGATGGAGAAATGCAGAGTTTATTATTTGCATAAGATTTAAATAAATTGGCTAATTTAAATAGCTATAGAACACTAGTTTAATGTTCCATGAGCTCATTTTATTGTAGTGTCTTCATGCGGGTTTTCTCAAATCCATAGAATATTGGAAAATAGCTGAAGGAACTGTTATCCAATTTTGCACACCTAGAAAGATTGGACAAGGGGGTCCTATCATGTTCAAAATGAAATAGTAGTCCCAGGAACCCACCTTCGGTTATTATCGAGATGCAATAATTAAAAATAATTCCTAAATTGCATATGAAGAGATCACCTAGCATCGAAAGGCACCCAGTTGATCTCGACTCAGTGAAGATTTCAGGGTCGAGTTGTTAAAGAACCCGGTGTCAAATTGATAGTCATCTCGGAAATCATCTCAGTAGAGACTCTCAGTTGTAAGTTCTCGACGATGGTCTTGTTAATGCAAAATATAGCTCGTTGAAAATTGACGAATGAAAGGAACTGTACAAGGATCTCGGTGGAGATCGATGAAAAAAGATCTGAAGGCCAAGTCAGGGAGAGTCAAAGTCAACATGATGCCAGGTTTAATCCATTAAGACAGTGCTCGACCAACCACTTGGGAGAATGATCTTGTTTGACCGAGATGATATGAAATTATGCAGATATGGGAGGTTCAACATCATTGAATCTCGGGTTTGTAATTACATAATGGAAGGACTTCTATCGACCTAGGAAGATAGTATAAGCACCATCGAATACCAATGTAAAATTGAGTCAAATCGACATCTTAAAAAGAGCTGTGAATTATAATGGTGTTCAGACCTTCCTCGGCCGAGTATTCGGTGCACAGGCAGTTGACGTGTTGTTGTATAGAAGAGTTCTTTTGAACGCTTCCAACAAGTAGGTTGTCCAACTATGTTTTTATCTATTCAGCATCGAATGCATCCTCAAATTCGGGATTTTCCTTCAAGTTATTTTTATGAAAATTGATTAAGTGACAGTGAGAGTGTTACGGAGACTGAGAAATTTATTACAAAGACTCTCTATCGAGATCTTACTTGTTTTACGATGTAACTCATGGAAGCGAATCTCATAGAGGTGGGACTGTTTCATATCAGAATATTCATGAGGCACAATTTTCTTTGCAATTATATGAGCATCTTCAACGAGTCACTAGATTGGCGAGCATAAAGGATTCTGTCGGAATTATCACACCTTACAAGCTACAGCTGAAATGTTTGCACTGAGAGTTTAATGTTATCCTCAAATCTGTTGAAGGAAAACTTCGGCAGGAGGAAAATCGTGGGAATCCGAGAAGCCTAATGCCAAGTGGGTTTTCGTGGATGGCAAGCCAAGGAAGAAATTCCACGCGAGGGAGATTCGGAGTAGCACCGCCAAGTGGAAATTTTGGGATGGAAAGCCATGGTCAGACTTCCGTGAATTGGAGAAATCGGGTCAAATTGCCAAGTGAAGACAATATGATGGCTATCCGTCATGAAAATCCCGCGCATGGGAAACATTTTGCTATCTTGCCAAGGACGTGGAAAATAAGGCAAACACTGCCAAGCGTGGAAATATTGGTTTGGAAAACCATGACCAAACTTCCGTGAAGGGGAGATTCAGAAAACACTACCAAATGGGAAATATTAAGATGGCAATCCGTCATGAGATTTCCGCACGGGCCGTAAACAATCCACGCAGCTTGAGTGGTCCGAGTTTTTGTGCGAGTTACGGGAGGATTAATAGGACATTTTGAATTGGAGTGGCTCATGTGTGAAGTGTTTGACAGGAAAGCAATACTGAAAACTCGTCGAGATCGGTGGTCGTGAGACAAACTCCCACACACAAGTAGAAGCCTTTTGAACGCTTCCAAAGAAGCGAGGTTGTCAATGGTGTTGATACTGTTTCACGAGAATGCACAACATGAGAAGATGCCCGACCTGATCAGTTCACCTTTACCAGCATACTTCTCCTCATCCTCTGTACAGTTCTGAGCATTCGAAGGATGCGAGGCAAGCTCCCACACATAGGCACAGACATGTTGCAGTATAGTAGAAGCCGTTTTGAACTCAGTATCAAATAGCAGCTGCAGGAAACAAATATTCACTGCCGTGTATGATGGATTGGAGTCACGCCATTCAAGGCTTCATAAAATCTACCTAAATCAGGAGATGAAGGTTTACTACGGTATAGAATGAAACGATTCGTGTTGCTCAGCATTTCTTTACCTATAAATGAATTAAATGCGAAGGTCAGCTCTGAAAATACCCAGTCGTCCGTTTTGCATGTTACATCCTTGTTACTCATAAATGGTCTCTTTGAGAAACTCTCGTAGGGTAGTAGGCAATATTTATACCCTTCCATTATGTGCGTCCAATCGAATGAATAAAAGTATTCCTTTACCGAGTTCGAGAGAAACTTGTTTTAACAAATGGATGATTATCTCGCAGCTTTGAAGCTAATTTTATCTAGCTTTATTTCTATTAGCTTTGATCCACGACTAAGGAAGAATTCATATGGTTGTTCCCTGTACATTTTTCCAAGGTCCTTTTGGTTGCCCCAGTTGTTCAACGTATTTTTGAAGGGCTCCTTTTATGTGTTGCAAATTGTAACATAAAGGATCTTTTTAGTTTCTGGAAAAATGAGTATATTGTGTAGCTCACAGCTACCCATTCCATACTAAGACCCCAATAGTGGCATAATTGTTGGTTGGAGCCTAGATTGCAGAGTGCACTGCCAAAATACCGAAGGTCTCTTTGTCCAAGAATCAGTCTTAAGGGTGTCTATCGACATGTTATGGGCATGAACCTGGGTCATCATCATGGCAGCATTAGGTCTTTATTGGTAATGGCATTTTCTCATCGTTTGGAAGGTACAATTGTGCTTATTATGGCCAAGCTAAAACATTCTTACTGCAAGTGTTATATGATAAGGAAGAACCGTGAGCTTTTGGTAAAACCATTCTTTTTAGAAATGTTGGGTTAAACACGACATTCAAGTGAGTTTGAGCCAACCGTGCTCGGGTTGATATGTAAAAACAAAGCCGGTCGAATCAATTGAAGATCTCATGGTGTTGTTTCATGAGTTTGAACGTGGAATGCATGTGAATATGTGGTCCAAAACAAGAAGAAATAACTCTATTTGTCAAGACTAGAGCTATCACAGAGAAATCAATCGATTCAGTGTTGATAGGGCCACGTAACGTGATCCCTAACAATTTTCATAGCTCGAAAATCATTTCTAAATGGCGCAACATGCAGGAGTGAAATAATTTAAATTCATTGAATTGTTTAACCTCTGTGGGTACAACCAATGTATTATGGATCAAATCCACTAAGTATGATTTAGAGTCAAACTTTTCATATTGTGGAAACATTGGTACCAAGTCGAGATAAAGAATAAGCTCGCGGGTGTTGAAGTTTAATGTATTTGTAGAGGCTTTCAATTTCGGGCTTAAAGCTTCATGTTCACAATGCATATAGGTGGCTTGGTAATTCAGAATGGCTCGATTTGGAGTTTGAAGCAAGACCGTAGCAGTGGCATTCGTGAGGCGAGTCTTAATTTGCGTCAGGCCAGGTTCACAGGATCTACATGCATTTTAGCAAAACGATAAGAATCAAGTTTGATAGCTCACCATTTGAAGGACTCAATGCAAAAGAGCTCGATTGCCAAGACGAGGAAAGAGTTAGTGTGGGGTTCAAAATCGATTGCAACACCGAGTTAGAGGATTCGAAGCTCACCGAGTTGAGATTTGTGCAGACTCTATCCACATGGACCCCCCTCCTCTTCAAGTCAAACGGGTCAACAGGGGGGTCTCAACATTATGTTAATTAAATTAATATTTTTATTTAAATATTTTAATAATAATATTTATTATTATTATTTAAATATTTTATTTAAATATTCTTTTAATTAATTGAGAAGACTAGGTCATCAGGCAATTAATGACCCATGATGGAACCTTCTCGTGGTTCACTAATCTGCAATAAATACATCATGGGCCTTCATTTTAGGCATGTAATTATGACCATTTCCTCTTCTTTCTCACATATTTTTCTATAAATGTATGTTGGAAGCTCATTTCAAAGGGTTCTAACAGTTCGAGACAAGTTGACAGGTTAGATATCTCGGGCGAGTGTATACTTTTCAAGAATCCTCTCTCTTCTGCAAGCTTGTTCTTGTGTGTTGAGAGAACTTTCAAGCCTCCTCTTCAAGACCCGTAATGGAAACTATTGCCTCTTCTCAATGTATGATGCATTGTGCATGTTATTGAAGCAATAAAAGTGTGTGTTTTGTGACTAATCTAAATAAATACATCATGGGCCTTCATTTTAGGAATGTAATTATGACCATTTCCTCTTCTTTCTCACATATTTTTCTATAAATGTAAGTTGGAAGCTCATTTCAAAGGGTTCCAATAGTTCGGATAAGTTGACAGTTAGATATCTCAAAGCGAGTGTATACTTTTCAAGAATCCTCTCTCTTAACGCAAGTTGTTCTTGTGATTGAGAGAACTTTCAAGCCTCCTCTTCAAGACCGAATGGCAACTATTGCCTCTTCCGAATGTACGGTGCATTGTGCATGTTATTGAAGCAATAAAAGTGTGTGTTTTGTGACTAATCTCGGTCCTTTCATCCTTCTCGTGCTTCTTTTTGCCTTTCTCATACTTGCAGGTACATTATGCAAGTTTAAGTTCTATCAGGAGTTCTTGGAGTTACAGTTTATCGAGTGGTGGAGTATTGCATGCGGTTGAGTTGTGGTGTCGGTTCACCCTTCTTGAGTTCATCCTTCTTCATTAGGAAACTGGTATATTTCTCGGTCGATAAAGTTTAACAAAGGGAACACGTGTCTCTTAGTCTGTCATATCCTGTACCCTCTCTAAGTTGCGGTAGAGTGAAGTTGACTGTGGTGCACACACCCTCTTAATTAACCCTTCCTTCGAATATGAAGACACCCTTTATTTGGTGCATCACCGTCCCTAGTATAGTTTCATTTCTGTAAATCTCTTTCCCTAAAACCCCATGAAAATGTTAGCCTAGGACTAGATAATCATTTTTGTTACACTAGGAGTAGTCAACACTTAGTTTAGGAAGAGGAAGCCGGCCTTCTCCCGGAGGTTCACCTCGAGCCCAAATCCCATAGCTTGAGAGGTGATCCCATGTGTCCCAATCACACCGAACGTCCTATTCACATCCGGCCATTTGGGTGCGGTGAAAAGCATCTTTGGATGGATCACGAAGGTAATGGAGTATGATGTGCACATCAAAGTCACTAAACTTGTCGAGGTAAGGGTTTATGTCGCAACTTGCAAATGTATATGGAATTAAAAATTAATGAGGACGTGACACTCCTAAATACTGATGAGGATGTTGATCAAGCTGACTGGTTATCCAAAATGAAGAATTTCATCTTCTCAGGAGCATACCCAACAAACATGGATAAAAACCAAAGACAAACTTTCCGTCTTCAATCTATCCCATATGTTTTGGTAGATAGTGTTCTCTTTCGAAAAGATTTGAACAGTGTCCTCCTTCGGTGCATAGGACCGGAACAGGTAAGTAAGATACTAGAAGAATTTCATAATGGCCTATCTGGAGGACATTATTCCACACGAACAACAGCTACCAAGATCATGCGAGCCGGCTACTATTGGCCAGATTTATTCAAGGATGCCCATCTCTGGGTAAGGAAATGTAAGGAATGTTCCTTTTCACGAGGTAAGCGGTAAGCCTCTCTTCCGCTGCATCCAATTCAAGTGGATCAACCCTTTGTTCAATGGGGGTTGGACTTCATCGGAATGATTAATCCTCCATCCAGTGACGGACATAAGTGGGTCCTTACCACAACAGACTATTTTACTCGATGGACAGAGGTGGTAGCATTAAAAGAGAGCAATGAAAAGGTAGTTATGGATTTTTTGGAGGGTATAATGACGAGGTTCGGTGTTCCGTTTCTTACGTCATTTCGAGACAATGCGCTTTTCTTGGTATGAAGTTGAGCGAATGGGCTGTTAAAAATGGGGTATACCTCAAAACTTCGTCCAATTACTATCCTCAAGGAAATGGATTGGCTGAGTCTAGCAACAAAAACCTCATAAGGATTATTAAGCGCACAATGGAGACTAACAAGAGGACTTGGCATACATGACGGCTTAAGAGCGCCTTATGGGCGGATCGAATCACACCTAAAAGGGCCATCGGAAATTCTCCTTTCGTTTTGGTATATGGAAGAGAGACAAAACTCCCGCTCTCATTAGAGTTACCTTCTTTGGAGTTAGCTCATCAACTTGAAGTTATAGAGAGTGATCCTCGACGATGAAGGTTTGCATGAACTCATGGAGTTAGAGGAAGTACGAGACAAGGCTATGAAAACTTTGGAGCAGCATCGGGCTCAAGTTAAGAAATATTTTGACAAGAAGGTGTCGGCGGTGTTTTCAAGAGGGAGATTTAGTTCTCAAATGGGATGAAGACAGAGGGGCCCAGAGCAGTAGGCATGCCAAGTTTGACGCTCTGGAGTGGGCGTATATCATCACAAGTTGCGAAAGAGGCAAATTCATTTCATCTATCTAGGCTCAATGGAGAAGAACTGGCCATTCACGTGAATGGGATACATCTCAAAGCTTGTTTTTGAGAAGTGTTCCACCCCCAGTCTGATTAAATTAGGTGTTTTCCTCTAAGTGCTTATGCACATTGTTGTGTGTTGTTGTTTTGCTTTCCTTGTTGTTGTGTTTTGTGTTTTTCTGCACATTGTTTCATCATTGGAAGGTGTCAAGGAGAAGAAGGTTCAAGGTTTCCATAAGAGTTTCAAAATCTACTTCATTCAAAATTTTGCAGTGTTCCATGGATGTCAAGCATTCAATAGATTCAGTATACTTCATGCTTAGCATTCTAGGGAGGTCTAGGATATCGGCAATGCTCAAGGAGATTCTCAGGATGTGTCAAAGAAAATCATACTACTATTAGGATTCCAACATAGACTCCATGCCCAATGGATGACTTAAGGCTACTGGAATCATGCTTAGCAGAAATCATCCCCGAGAGGTCGCCAAAAATGTTATCCAATTTTACGCACATGGAAAAATTGGAAAACAGGGCCTTATTACTATCAAATCACGACATTGGTCCCAGGGACCCACTTCTGGTCATCAGGTGAGATCGCTCATTTTTTCCAAGAATGCGAGCCATCGAGGAGTTCGATAATCTTATCTCGCTCGGTCGAGCTAAAACAGTGTCAAATCAGGAATAAAGAGACGAGTCATCAAAGGAGTTTGTGCCTTGTCCTAACTCGGTCATAACTCAGATCACAAGCCTTAGATGAGTTCATGAGTAGGAAATGTAAGTTCGGTTGTCCAACTTTGGCTTGTCATAAAAGAGTCTCGATAGGAGCGGAGGATGTTCCGATGGTTGGCTCATTGAGGCAGAGAAATGACGAGCTCGACTCGGTTTAATTCAACATGGAAAGATCGATGCTTCCTCGTTGGAATATGAACTCAATTTTAATGACTCGACGGAGACAATAGCATAAATGACCGAGCCCGGTCTTGATAAGATAACCCACAAAGAGAAACCATGTCGAGTTCGTGGTGAGTCATAGTTAAAGGAATGAGTCGACCACCATACATAGAGGTCGATATGATGTTGCTCGCAATGAGACCGATGGAGCTCAAGCTTGGACTAATAAAACACAATGCATAGAGTTGGATAAAATGTGAGAAACGAGATGAAAGTGGAGGTAACACGCCTACTTCACTAGCTTGCAGCTTCATCTATAACCACCATATCGAACCCATGGGCTAGGTGCTGGAATAACTTCCAGCCATTACTAGAAATAGTAGTGAACACAATCTCAGCCTCATTCGCAAAACTTGCCTCAAGATTTGATCGAGCTTCTTCCATGGAAGTGACTTTCCAAAGTGAAAAGGTGAGACAACTCAACTAAAACTTTATCTCGTTCTTCTACTACAGCGGAAAGATTTTACAACAACTGATCACGGCTGTGGTCGCATGCAACCAGAACATCAGGATCAACACCAACGGTTCCTTGGGATCACCCTGTGGCAGCTGTCGCAATTAACTCTCTCTGGAGGTGATTGTTTTTCTGAGATAAAGTTTACTTCTCTACCATGTAGCTGCTGCGTATAGCCAATTCAAATTGCCAAGTGAAGGCACGATCATGGCAAGAGAATGATATTTCCGCGCATGGGAAATATTTCACTTGATTTCCAAGTGGATTTTTATGAATGGCGGGCCAAGCTGAAAATCCCGCGCGCCGGTGGAAATTGCGGAGATAAGGAATGAACTTGCCAAGGTTGCACGGCAAAGCTGAGGCCGGGGCCCATGGATTAACTTTGCCAAGCCGTTATGGGGAGATTTGGAGCTGTTATGCCAGGCGTGGAGATATTGGTTTGGCAAACCATGACCAAACTTCCGTGAAGGGGAGATTCGGGCAAACACTGCCAAGCGCGGAAATCTTAAGATGGAAAACCATGTTGTTCACTCCGCGTAGGGGAGAAATCTGATCAAACTGCCAAGCGTGGAGATTTGACGATGGCAATCCAACATCAAACTTCTACACCGGCCATTTAAACAGGATCCGAGTCTTTGTGCGAGTCACTCGGAAGGTAAGTCGGGGAACGTGGGAATGAGACAGTTGAAGTTTCAGGCTCCACACATTCTGCTTACCACGCATAACATATCCTGTAAACCCATCTACATATCTTCAACTATTGCGGACCTGCATTTCCAGGAATACGCTTTCACATGAAAGAGACACCTTCTCATGGAATACCATAATTGCAGCTTACAGAAGACACGCGTTTCCTCACGAAGCGTTGATACTGTTTCACCGAATGCAACAAACAGATGTCCGACCTGATCAGTTCACCTATGCCAGCATACTTCTCCCAGCTGCCACGACCTTCTCCTCATCCTCTGTATAGTTCTGAGCATTCGGTGGTCGCGGAAAAATCCCACGCACAGGCACAGACATGTTGCAGTATAGTAGAAGCCGTTTTGAACTCAGTATCAAATAGCAGCTGCAGGAAACAAATATTCACTACCGTATACAATGGATTGGAGTCACGCCATTCAAGGCTTCATAAAATTTTCCCGAACCAGGAGATGAAGGTTTGAAACGGTGCAGAATGAAACGATTCATATTGCTCAGCATGTTTTCTCCTAGAAACGAATTGAATGTGAAGGTCAACTCTGAAATACCTCGGCCATTTTGTATGCCACATCTTTGTCAGTGTAAATGGTCTCTTTGAAAAACTCTGTGGACAGTACGCAATATTTATACCCTTCCATTATGTACGTCCAATCAGACAATAACAATATTCTTTTACCAGGTTCAGAGAAGCCTGTTTTTAACAATGGACGATTATACTGTAGTTTCAAGTTGTATTTTATCTAGCTTTATTTCTATTAGCTTTGATCCACGACTAAGGAAGAATTCATATGGTTGTTCCCTGTACATTTTTCCAAGGTCCTTTTGGTTGCCCCAGTTGTTCAACGTATTTTTTGAAGGGCTCCTTTTATGTGTTGCAAATTGTAACATGAAGGATCTTCTTAGTTTCCGAAAAACGAGTATATTGTTTAGCTCACAGCTACCTATGCCATACTAAGATCCCAATAGTGGCATAATTGTTGATTGGAGCCGAGATTTCCGAGTGCACTGCCAAAATACCGAAGGGCTCTTTGGCCAAAAATCAGTCTCAAGGGTGTCTATCGACATGTTACGGGCATAAGCCTGGGTCATCATCATGGCAGCATTAGGTCTTTGTTGATAATGGCATTTTCTCATCGTTTGGAAGGTACAATTGTGCTTATTATGGCCAAGCTAAAACATTCTTACTGCAAGTGTTATATGATAAGGAAGAACCGTGAACATTGTGGTAAAACCATTCTTTTTAGAAATGTTGGGTTAAGCACGACATTCAAGTGAGTTTGAGCCAACCGGGTGCTCGGGTTGATATGCAAAACAAAGCCAGGTCGAATCAGTTGAAGAGCTCATGGTGTTGTTTCATGGAGTTTGAACATGGAATGCATGTGAATATGTGGTCCAAAACAAGAAGAAATAACTCTATCTGTCAAGACTAGAGCTATCACAGAGAAATCAATCGATTCAGTGTTGACAGGGCCACGTAACGTGATCCCTAACAATTTTCATAGCTCGAAAATCATTTCTAAATGGCGCAACATGCAGGAGTGAAATAATTTAAATTCATTGAATTGTTTAACCTCTGTGGGTACAACCAATGTATTATGGATCAAATCCACTAAGTATGTTTTAGAGTCAAACTTTTCATATTGTGGAAACATTGGTACCAAGTCGAGATAAAGAATAAGCTCATGGGTGTTGAAGTTTAATGTATTTGTAGAGGCTTTCAATTTTGGGCTTAAAGCTTCATGTTCACAATGCATATAGGTGGCTTGGTAATTCAGAATGGCTCGATTTGGAGTTTGAAGCAAGATCGTAGCAGTGGCATTCATGAGGAGAGTCTTAATTTGCGTCAGGCCAGGTTCATAGGATCTACATGCATTTTAGCAAAATGATAAGAATCAAGTTTGATAGCTCACCATTTGAAGGACTCAATGCAAAAGAGCTCGATTGCCAAGATGAGGAAAGAGTTAGTGTGGGGTTCAAAATCGATTGCAACACCGAGTTAGAGGATTCGAAGCTCACCGAGTTGAGATTTGTGCAGACTATTTCCACATGGACCCCCCTCCTCTTCAAGTCAAACGGGTCAACGGGGGGGTCCCAACATTATGTTAATTAAATTAATATTTTTATTTAAATATTTTAATAATAATATTTATTATTATTATTTAAATATTTTATTTAAATATTCTTTTAATTAATTGAGAAGACTAGGTCATCAGGCAATTAATGACCCATGATGGAACCTTCTCAGGTAGTTCAACTAACTGCAATAAATACATCATGGGCCTTCATTTTAGGAATGCAATTATGACCATTTCCTCTTCTTTCTCACATATTCTTCTATAAATGTAAGTTGGAAGCTCATTTCAAAGGGTTCCAACAGATTCGGACAAGTTGACAGTTAGATATCTCAAAGTAGTGTATACTTTTCAAGAATCCTCTCTCTTACGCAAGTTGTTCTTGTGATTGAGAGAACTTTCAAGCCTCCTCTTCAAGACTGTAATGGCAACTATTGCCTCTTACGAATGTATGGTGCATTGTGCATGTTATTGAAGCAATAAAAGTGTGTGTTTTGTGACTAATCTCGGTCCTTTCATCCTTGGAGTTCAGCTTATCGCTTCTTTGTGCCTTTTCACCCTTCTTGAGTTCATCCTTCTTCACTGGGAAACTGGTATATTTCTCGGTCTGATAAAGTTTAACAAAGGGAACACGTGTCTCTTAGTTTGTGGTATCTTGTACCCTCTCTAAGTTGCAGTAGGTGAAGTTGACCTGTGGTGCACACACCCTCTTCAAATTAACCCTTCCTGAGTCTGAAGACACCCTTTATTTGGTGCATCACCATCCCTAGTATAGTTTCATTTTGTAAATCTCTTTCCTAAAACCCCATGAAAATGTTAGCGTAGGACTAGATAATCATTTTTGTTACACTAGGAGTAGTACAACACTTAGTTTAGGAAGAGGAAGCCGGCCTTCTTCGGAGGTTCACCTCGAGCCCAAGTCCCACAGCTTGAGAGGTGATCCCATGTGTCCCAATCACACCGAACGTCCTATTCACATCCTGGCCATTCGGGGTGCAAGATTTGGCGACAACAGAACCAAACCACATATCAAATAATTTAACCCTAATGGGTGGAGTAAAGTATTTCCACTCATCAATGCATATGGGAAGAAAGATCAAAAGTTTGTGAATTGAAGGAAATTCTAAAAGGCAATGGTGAAAAATGTAGGATGCAATCGAAGCAACAAAAGACCTCAAAACCATGACAAACTCCACACCGATTGAAAAACACCCCAACCATCGTAATTTAACGAAGTATGGCATCACTTTTTGCAGTTTAATGGCATATAATATACTCAAGGGTCATGTTAGTGTTGTTGGCTAAAATTGTGGGCATCCATACCTGTACTACAAGTAAGCTCTAAAGATAAATCATGACACCCATGATCATGTATTGCATTTTTCCAAGATTCAGTTGCATATCATTGATCCTTTATCCTCTCTCTTCTTTCTCTTTCTCCAATACAAGAAATTGTAGAAATGTAGGGCTTTTGTGCATTCAAAAGGTTCTCTCCTAAGTAGTTGTAATATTTAATTTAAGATTCAATGCTTTTAGACCCTTGTAGTTATATCCATGTAGAGTTATCAAGCCTCTGCTTCTTAAAATGCAAGTAATTTTGTTAGATGAAATGTGACTATTCTATTCCTTCATGTATTATGTATTGAATGTGAAACCTTGACCCTCTTTTCTTTCTTTAGATCCACATATCTATTCTTTATAGAGATTTAATATTGTTTTGTCTTCATAAGTGATAAGTTACAACCACATATTCATAAGTTAGGTGTAAGCAATGAAAAGCTCAAAAATGATGAAAGATAAAAAATAAACACAAAAACCTTTCTTCAAGATTTTATTTGTAAACCTTAAGATGACATCGTTGAAGTGTTGCACTTATAAAATATAATGTAGTAGTTTGGTTATGGATGATTTGATTTATTCTCCAAAATAACAAGACAATGCTATGAGAAGGGTTTGTGAATCAATGGACAACTATTTGATATAATAATTAAAATGGAAAAGGAGCATAGGTTTGCTGCAATTTCACAAGGCTTCCAAGGATCGATTTGCAAAGGATATAGTATATTATTTATAATGGAAAGAGATTATATGAATTAGTTACAAGTTTTTAATAAGATCATGAATGCATATTCTTAAAATAGAATTAGAGGAATTAGCAACAACTCAAATGGATTTATTATCCATTGAAGGAAGTAAATCATCGATTATCAATAAGTATTTTGTTCGAGAAGGTGGTTGTATGTGAAATATTGTTGTTTCTACCTTTGTAGGGTTCTCGGAAGTGGAGTTGAGTGGGGTGACTAGGATAGTCAATTGGAGTATAAGTGGAGGATGAGTAGGTAAATAGATTTATTTATATTTAAATAAATAATTTAATTAGCTAAGGGTTGTGAGAGGGTAGTTAACAATTTATTTAAATAAATATGTAATGAAATTAGCTAAATGTCATATAAGCATAGTTTAAGCATGGTATTATTCAATTTTATTAATTCTTGTAGGATGTGATAGATTCAATTTAGTTATATCTCAAAGGGATGAATACTCTAATTTAACTAATTCAATTAATTCTTGTAGGGATGTGGATTAGCATACTATGCAAAATATAGAGATAATAAGGAATAACATGTATTTTTAGGGTGTCTACATTTTCCCTCTTTAAATTATTATTACAAAGAAATAGAATTTTAAAGATAGTAGAAACTTGTAGACTAAAGAGTGGACTACATTGAAGCATGGTAGTACATGTATGATATTCCCTAGTGAAGAATTTAGATACTCCAGGGAGTTTGGATGGTAAAGGAAGCCCCCTCAAGCGAGATGGGTGACGATCAAAGTGGTGGAAAATCACTTGATAGGAAGAAGGAAAAGACAGATTAGTGAAGGAGTAGAAGGATAATTAAGGGTACAATTCTCATAGCACGAGCTTTCATTTATACATTTAAAGTTATAGAAACCTTGTTTTACTATTGTATAATAGAGTTGTCACCATGATTATGAAATAATTATGGAATTTAAGCCATTATGTGCATAGGAAAACATACACAAAACAAATAGAAGCTAAAAAACCAATATACGTAGTAGATCTACACACCATGGCTATAATGGAACAAATATGGGAACATGATACTAGTAATTGATCCAAAGAAAAACAAAAGATAAAAAGGAAAGAAACCCCAATGGACATTTAAGACCTCAAAACCATGACAAACTCCACACCGTTGAAAAACACCCCAACCATCGTAATTTAACGAAGTATGGCATCACTTTTTGCGGTTTAATGGCATATAATATACTCAAGGGTCATGTTAGTGTTGTTGGCTAAAATTGTGGGTATCCATACCTGTACTACAAGTAAGCTCTAAAGATAAATCATGACACCCATGATCATGTATTGCATTTTCCAAGATTCATTGCATATCATTGATCCTTTATCCTCTCTCTTCTTTCTCTTTCTCCAATACAAGAAATTGTAGAAATGTAGGGCTTTTGTGCATTCAAAAGGTTCTCTCCTAAGTAGTTGTAATATTTAATTTAAGATTCAATGCTTTTAGACCCTTGTAGTTATATCCATGTAGAGTTATCAAGCCTCTTCTTTCTTAAAATGCAAGTAATTTTGTTAGATGAAATGTGACTATTCTATTCCTTCATGTATTATGTATTGAATGTGAAACCTTGACCCTCTTTTCTTTCTTTAGATCCGCATATCTATTCTTTATAGAGATTTAAGATTGTTTTGTCTTCATAAGTGATAAGTTACAACCACATATTCATAAGTTAGGTGTAAGCAATGAAAAGCTCAAAAATGATGAAAGATAAAAAAATAAACACAACAAACCTTTCTTCAAGATTTTATTTGTAAACCTTAAGATGACATCGTTGAAGTGTTGCACTTATAAAATATAATGTAGTGGTTTGGTTATGGATGATTTGATTTATTCTCCAAAATAACAAGACAATGCTATGAGAAGGGTTTGTGAATCAATGGACAACTATTTGATATAATAATTAAAATGGAAAAGGAGCATAGGTTTGCTGCAATTTCACAAGGCTTCGAAGGATCGATTTACAAAGGATATAGTATATTATTTATAATGGAAAGAGATTATATGAATTAGTTACAAGTTTTTAATAAGATCATGAATGCATATTCTTAAAATAGAATTAAAGGAATTAGCAACAGCTCAAATGGATTTATTATCCATTGAGGGGAAGTAAATCATCAGTTATCAATAAGTATTTTGTTCGAGAAGGTGGTTGTATGTGAAATATTGTTGTTTCTACCTTTGTAGGGTTCTGGAAGTGGAGTTGAGTGGGGTGACTAGGATAGTCAATTGGAGTATAAGTGGAGGATGAGTAGGTAAATAGATTTATTTCTATTTAAATAAATAATTTAATTAGCTAAGGGTTGTGAGAGGGTAGTTAACAATTTATTTAAATAAATATGTAATGAAATTAGCTAAATGTCATATAAGCATAGTTTAAGCATGGTATTATTCAATTTTATTAATTCTTGTAGGATGTGATAGATTCAATTTAGTTATATCTCAAAGGGATGAATACTCTAATTTAACTAATTCAATTAATTCTTGTAGGGATGTGGATTAGCATACTATGCAAAATATAGAGATAATAAGGAATAACATGTATTTTTAGGGTGTCTACATTTTCCCTCTTTAAATTATTATTACAAAGAAATAGAATTTTAAAGATAGTAGAAACTTGTAGACTAAAGAGTGGACTACATTGAAGCATGGTAGTACATGTATGATATTCCCTAGTGAAGAATTTAGATACTCCAGGAGTTTGGATGGTAAAGGGAAGCCCCTCAAGCAGGATGGGTGATGCATCAAAGTGGTGGAAAATCACTTGATAGGAAGAAGGAAAAGACAGATTAGTGAAGGAGTAGAAGGATAATTAGGGTACAATTCTCATAGACGAGCTTTCATTTATACATTTAAAGTTATAGAAACCTTGTTTTACTATTGTATAATAGAGTTGTCACCATGATTATGAAATAATTATGGAATTTAAGCCATTATGTGCATAGGAAAACATACACAAAACAAATAGAAGCTAAAAAACCAATATACGTAGTAGATCTACACACCATGGCTATAATGGAACAAATATGGGAACATGATACTAGTAATTGATCCAAAGAAAAACAAAAGATAAAAAGGAAAGAAACCCCAATGGACATTTAAGAACTCAAAACCATGACAAACTCCACACCAGTTGAAAAACCCCAACCATCGTAATTTAACGAAGTATGGCATCACTTTTGCGAGTTTAATGGCATATAATATACTCGAGGGTCATGTTAGTGTTGTTGGCTAAAATTGTGGGCATCCATACCTGTACTACAAGTAAGCTCTAAAGATAAATCATGACACCCATGATCATGTATTGCATTTTTCCAAGATTCATTTAATATCATTGATCCTTTATCCTCTCTCTTCTTTCTCTTTCTCCAATACTGAGAAATTGTAGAAATGTAGGGGCTTTTGTGCATTCAAAAGGTTCTCTCCTAAGTAGTTGTAATATTTAATTTAAGATTCAATGCTTTTAGACCCTTGTAGTTATATCCATGTAGAGTTATCAAGCCTCTACTTCTTAAAATGCAAGTAATTTTGTTAGATGAAATGTGACTATTCTATTCCTTCATGTATTATGTATTGAATGTGAAACCTTGACCCTCTTTTCTTTCTTTAGATCCGCATATCTATTCTTTATAGAGATTTAAAATTGTTTTGTCTTCATAAGTGATAAGTTACAACCACATATTCATAAGTTAGGTGTAAGCAATGAAAAGCTCAAAAATGATGAAAGATAAAAAAATAAACACAACAAACCTTTCAAGATTTTATTTGTAAACCTTAAGATGACATCGTTGAAGTGTTGCACTTATAAAATATAATGTAGTGGTTTGGTTATGGATGATTTGATTTATTCTCCAAAATAACAAGACAATGCTATGAGAAGGGTTTGTGAATCAATGGACAACTATTTGATATAATAATTAAAATGGAAAAGGAGCATAGGTTTGCTGCAATTTCCTGAAGGCTTCCAAGGATCGATTTGCAAAGGATATAGTATATTATTTATAATGGAAAGAGATTATATGAATTAGTTACAAGTTTTTAATAAGATCATGAATGCATATTCTTAAAATAGAATTAGAGGAATTAGAATAACTCAAATGGATTTATTATCCATTGAAGGAAGTAAATCATCGAGTTATCAATAAGTATTTTGTTCGAGAAGGTGGTTGTATGTGAAATATTGTTGTTTCTACCTTTGTAGGGTTCTCGAAGTGGAGTTGAGTGGGGTGACTAGGATAGTCAATTGGAGTATAAGTGGAGGATGAGTAGGTAAATAGATTTATTTATATTTAAATAAATAATTTAATTAGCTAAGGGTTGTGAGAGGGTAGTTAACAATTTATTTAAATAAATATGTAATGAAATTAGCTAAATGTCATATAAGCATAGTTTAAGCATGGTATTATTCAATTTTATTAATTCTTGTAGGATGTGATAGATTCAATTTAGTTATATCTCAAAGGGATGAATACTCTAATTTAACTAATTCAATTAATTCTTGTAGGGATGTGGATTAGCATACTATGCAAAATATAGAGATAATAAGGAATAACATGTATTTTTAGGGTGTCTACATTTTCCCCTCTTTAAATTATTATTACAAAGAAATAGAATTTTAAAGATAGTAGAAACTTGTAGACTAAAGAGTGGACTACATTGAAGCATGGTAGTACATGTATGATATTCCCTAGTGAAGAATTTAGATACTCCAGGAGTTTGGATGGTAAAGGGAAGCCCCTCAAGCGGATGGGTGACATAGGAAAATGGTGGACAATCACTTGATAGGAAGAAGGAAAAGACAGATTAGTGAAGGAGTAGAAGGATAATTAGGTACAATTCTCATAAAGACGAGCTTTCATTTATACATTTAAAGTTATAGAAACCTTGTTTTACTATTGTATAATAGAGTTGTCACCATGATTATGAAATAATTATGGAATTTAAGCCATTATGTGCATAGGAAAACATACACAAAACAAATAGAAGCTAAAAAACCAATATACGTAGTAGATCTACACACCACGGCTATAATGGAACAAATATGGGAACATGATACTAGTAATTGATCCAAAGAAAAACAAAAGATAAAAAGCGAAAGAAACCCCAATGGACATTTAAGACCTCAAAACCATGACAAACTCCACACCCAGTTGAAAAACACCCCAACCATCGTAATTTAACGAAGTATGGCATCACTTTTTGCAGTTTAATGGCATATAATATACTTAAGGGTCATGTTAGTGTTGTTGGCTAAAATTGTGGGCATCCATACCTGTACTACAAGTAAGCTCTAAAGATAAATCATGACACCCATGATCATGTATTGCATTTTCCAAGATTCATTTGCATATCATTGATCCTTTATCCTCTCTCTTCTTTCTCTTTCTCCAATACAAGAAATTGTAGAAATGTAGGGGCTTTTGTGCATTCAAAAGGTTCTCTCCTAAGTAGTTGTAATATTTAATTTAAGATTCAATGCTTTTAGACCCTTGTAGTTATATCCATGTAGAGTTATCAAGCCTCTGCTTCTTAAAATGCAAGTAATTTTGTTAGATGAAATGTGACTATTCTATTCCTTCATGTATTATGTATTGAATGTGAAACCTTGACCCTCTTTTCTTTCTTTAGATCCGCATATCTATTCTTTATAGAGATTTAAGATTGTTTTGTCTTCATAAGTGATAAGTTACAACCACATATTCATAAGTTAGGTGTAAGCAATGAAAAGCTCAAAAATGATGAAAGATAAAAAAATAAACACAACAAACCTTTCTTCAAGATTTTATTTGTAAACCTTAAGATGACATCGTTGAAGTGTTGCACTTATAAAATATAATGTAGTGGTTTGGTTATGGATGATTTGATTTATTCTCCAAAATAACAAGACAATGCTATGAGAAGGGTTTGTGAATCAATGGACAACTATTTGATATAATAATTAAAATGGAAAAGGAGCATAGGTTTGCTGCAATTTCACAAGGCTTCCAAGGATCGATTTGCAAAGGATATAGTATATTATTTATAATGGAAAGAGATTATATGAATTAGTTACAAGTTTTTAATAAGATCATGAATGCATATTCTTAAAATAGAATTAGAGGAATTAAAGAACAACTCAAATGGATTTATTATCCATTGAGGGAAGTAAATCATCATTATCAATAAGTATTTTGTTCGAGAAGGTGGTTGTATGTGAAATATTGTTGTTTCTACCTTTGTAGGGTTCTGAAGTGGAGTTGAGTGGGGTGACTAGGATAGTCAATTGGAGTATAAGTGGAGGATGAGTAGGTAAATAGATTTATTTATATTTAAATAAATAATTTAATTAGCTAAGGGTTGTGAGAGGGTAGTTAACAATTTATTTAAATAAATATGTAATGAAATTAGCTAAATGTCATATAAGCATAGTTTAAGCATGGTATTATTCAATTTCATTAATTCTTGTAGGATGTGATAGATTCAATTTAGTTATATCTCAAAGGGATGAATACTCTAATTTAACTAATTCAATTAATTCTTGTAGGGATGTGGATTAGCATACTATGCAAAATATAGAGATAATAAGGAATAACATGTATTTTTAGGGTGTCTACATTTTACCCTCTTTAAATTATTATTACAAAGAAATAGAATTTTAAAGATAGTAGAAACTTGTAGACTAAAGAGTGGACTACATTGAAGCATGGTAGTACATGTATGATATTCCCTAGTGAAGAATTTAGATACTCCAGGGAGTTTGGATGGTAAAGGGAAGCCCCCTCAAGCAGATGGGTGACGCATCAAAGTGGTGGAAAATCACTTGATAGGAAGAAGGAAAAGACAGATTAGTGAAGGAGTAGAAGGATAATTAGGGTACAATTCTCATAGCATGAGCTTTCATTTATACATTTAAAGTTATAGAAACCTTGTTTTACTATTGTATAATAGAGTTGTCACCATGATTATGAAATAATTATGGAATTTAAGCCATTATGTGCATAGGAAAACATACACAAAACAAATAGAAGGTAAAAAAATCAATATACGTAGTAGATCTACACACCATGGCTATAATGGAACAAATATGGGAACATGATACTAGTAATTGATCCAAAGAAAAACAAAAGATAAAAAGGAAAGAAACCCCAATGGACATTTAAGACCTCAAAACCATGACAAACTCCACACCGTTGAAAAACACCCCAACCATCGTAATTTAACGAAGTATGGCATCACTTTTGCGGTTTAATGGCATATAATATACTCAAGGGTCATGTTAGTGTTGTTGGCTAAAATTGTGGGCATCCATACCTGTACTACAAGTAAGCTCTAAAGATAAATCATGACACCCATGATCATGTATTGCATTTTTCCAAGATTCAGATTGCATATCATTGATCCTTTATCCTCTCTCTTCTTTCTCTTTCTCCAATACAAGAAATTGTAGAAATGTAGGGGCTTTTGTGCATTCAAAAGGTTCTCTCCTAAGTAGTTGTAATATTTAATTTAAGATTCAATGCTTTTAGACCCTTGTAGTTATATCCATGTAGAGTTATCAAGCCTCTCCGCTTCTTAAAATGCAAGTAATTTTGTTAGATGAAATGTGACTATTCTATTCCTTCATGTATTATGTATTGAATGTGAAACCTTGACCCTCTTTTCTTTCTTTAGATCCGCATATCTATTCTTTATAGAGATTTAAGATTGTTTTGTCTTCATAAGTGATAAGTTACAACCACATATTCATAAGTTAGGTGTAAGCAATGAAAAGCTCAAAAATGATGAAAGATAAAAAATAAACACAACAAACCTTTCTTCAAGATTTTATTTGTAAACCTTAAGATGACATCGTTGAAGTGTTGCACTTATAAAATATAATGTAGTGGTTTGGTTATGGATGATTTGATTTATTCTCCAAAATAACAAGACAATGCTATGAGAAGGGTTTGTGAATCAATGGACAACTATTTGATATAATAATTAAAATGGAAAAGGAGCATAGGTTTGCTGCAATTTCACAAGGCTTCCAAGGATCGATTTCACGAAAGGATATAGTATATTATTTATAATGGAAAGAGATTATATGAATTAGTTACAAGTTTTTAATAAGATCATGAATGCATATTCTTAAAATAGAATTAGAGGAATTAGCAAAACTCAAATGGATTTATTATCCATCGAGGGAAGTAAATCATCGATTATCAATAAGTATTTTGTTCGAGAAGGTGGTTGTATGTGAAATATTGTTGTTTCTACCTTTGTAGGGTTCTCGGAAGTGGAGTTGAGTGGGGTGACTAGGATAGTCAATTGGAGTATAAGTGGAGGATGAGTAGGTAAATAGATTTATTTATATTTAAATAAATAATTTAATTAGCTAAGGGTTGTGAGAGGGTAGTTAACAATTTATTTAAATAAATATGTAATGAAATTAGCTAAATGTCATATAAGCATAGTTTAAGCATGGTATTATTTAATTTTATTAATTCTTGTAGGATGTGATAGATTCAATTTAGTTATATCTCAAAGGGATGAATACTCTAATTTAACTAATTCAATTAATTCTTGTAGGGATGTGGATTAGCATACTATGCAAAATATAGAGATAATAAGGAATAACATGTATTTTTAGGGTGTCTACATTTTCCCTCTTTAAATTGTTATTACAAAGTAATAGCATTTTAAAGATAGTAGAAACTTGTAGACTAAAGAGTGACTACATTGAAGCATGGTAGTACATGTATGATATTCCCTAGTGAAGAATTTAGATACTCCAGGAGTTTGGATGGTAAAGGGAAGCCCCCTCAAGCATATGGGTGACGCATCAAAGTGGTGGAAAATCACTTGATAGGAAGAAGGAAAACAGATTAGTGAAGGAGTAGAAGGATAATTAGGGTACAATTCTCATAGCACGAGCTTTCATTTATAGATTGAAAGTTATAGAAACCTTATTTTACTATTGTACAATAGAGTTGTCACCATGATTATGAAATAATTATGGCTTTTAAGCCATTATGTGCATAGGAAAACATACACAAAACAAATAGAAGGAAAAAAAACGAATATACGTAGTAGATCTACACACCATGGCTATAATGGAACAAATATGGGAACATGATACTAGTAATTGATCCAAAGAAAAACAAAAGATAAAAAGGAAAGAAACCCCAATGGACATGATAAAATTATGTGTTGTGCCTATAAATGAGTCAAGATGATAACGAAATACATATAATTGGTCCAATAATAATAATGCAACACAACTTGAAATATAGATAATTAACTATGTCCCTAGTGTGTTCCAGGAGTGATAAACAAGTTTATTTAAATTCCCCCATGCAAGAATTCTTAAATACAAAGGAATGATATAAGATTGAAAGAGTGGAATAATTACTCCTCATGACACTTTTTGTGGATCCACGATGAAAAATTATCTTAGATTGAAAAGGGTCATTTCCCTAAGCAAGAATGCTAAAATTTAAGGATAGAATGATATCCACAATTTCCATAAGAAAGGATATTGACATGTAATGGATAATATTTATTGTGACAATTGTAACATTGTTGGAATGATCACTAGGGTAGAAGTTAAAATGTTGATGTCATTGAATCATGTTGATTTTTTGCATTTTAGATGATTTTGTAAATAAAAATTGAGTTTGTGATTGTTTGGATTTTTTATAATATAAACATGTGTGATTTTTCTGCTTTGATTTTGATGTTTTAATTTTTTTAGATTTTGTATTTTTTTGGCTCAGAAGAGAGTTCATGAAATTTACATGGTAGGTAATGCCTAACGTAACTGTTGGAGCTCAAAATTTCACACATCTCAGATCAGGTTGAAATAATTCATTGAGACAACAATGGGATTTCCTCTAAGTTGTGGGACCTTGCGTGCTTGAGATAGACCTCCGGAGAAGGTTGGTTCCTCTACCTATTTCTACTACTACTACTACTACTTCTAATACTGAAATGGAAATCCTAAGCTAAACATGCCAAGGGACCAAGGATAGAAGGATATGTGAAAATAGAAAACTCATCTAAGGGAGGTGATAGCACCACAAAAAATGGGGTGAACATGATCATATTTGAGTGAAAGTGAAGGAAAATACAAAGAGGAAGGCTAGACACGTGTAAACAAACTAGAACACAATCAGATAATTGTTTTCATGGAACACAACTAGAAAAGAAAATTCAAGGGACATGAGAAGGAACAACAATCACACAACATAGGAGAAAGGTAAGGAAGAAGAATAAAAATAGGTTAAGGTAGAGAATATCCATAAAAATGATTCTATTACTTCCAAAAATGCACAATTTATTACAATTGTGTATGAGGCCAATATCCACATGCAAAGACCAGATTTAAAGGTTTGCAACTCAAAATACAAGGCAATACCTTTACAAACTAAAAGAGTCCAACCCTTTATAATGAGCAATGCTCTTACATTTATAGATGAATAAATGAGAGAAGAGGAGGAGAAATGAGGGAAAATTGGATTTGAATCTTCAACCACCAATTACCAACAATAAAATCCTGCAAATCCATCAAATGATTTTACCCATGTATTTTTGGCATGTAGGAGAAGGAAGGAGGTGATATTTGAATTTAATTGGGTGGTTGGAGCAATCAGATCTTGCATTAATGGTGTGAGGACATTTTCTAGCTTCTCACCTACCCAATCCCACAAAAATTTAAATTTGAATGTTCTGCACTGTATCTTATGTCATCAAATTTCAAATGACCAAGCTTTGTAGCAACAATTAGGACATTCTGATGTCTACAGGCCACTCAGACACGTAATGACACCTGTCACATGTTGAATGGCTGAATGGTGGCCACCTATTTTGTCATTTTTTCCACATCTCATGCAGTGGTTTGTTACAGATGTTTACAACCCATATGGCACACTTTGATTGGTTGCATATAGCTCACTCAATTCCTGACATATACCATGTGGAACAATAATTGGCATGGAAGAAGGAACAAAAGTGTGTGTGGAGGGAAGAAGCACAGAAGAAGAAAGTAAAGAGAGGTCGCACAAAAGTAACATGTGTGGGGGAGAGAAAATAATACTTACATGAAAAAATTATGGAAGAAGGTGTGATCATGAGAGGGTAATCCATGACAATAAGAAGGGGATCGTGTAAGGATGTCAAGGACTTGACTAATTTGGTAAGTAAGTCTAAGGCACATGCAAGGGGTGCATGAACTGCTAGGAGGGAGTTGAATGCATATCGAGTACATGCAAGAGGAGTGAAAGAAGATAGAGGAGGCAAGAAAGGAAAGTGGAAGGTGTAAAGTAGATGGAGAGTGTGAAAGGTTGCACAAGGAACTGCAATACAAAATAATTTTTTTCTGAGGAAGCAACCAAAGGCGCACAACCTAGAATGTTGAATCTTAAAGTCAAAATTTGGATGAAAGTTGTCAAAATAACTAGGGGAATTATTTTGGACAATAGTTTGGCAACTTTTTGGTCCATTTTCCTGTTAAATGGAGATCACTATCCTGTAGCATCCATTGGGCATGGAGTCATCCTGAAATTATGAAATTTTGATCTCCAATTTGAAGAAATACCTTTGAGGTCACTTGAAAAACTTTTCTAAACTCTATTTCAAATCCTACAAAACTTGAAGTTGTTGGAGTTCTAGAAGCAAAATAAGAGTGCACATGCAGGGGGCATGTGAGAAGAAATAAGTATATACCAACAATACATTGTGCACGTAGTGTACTTTGAGGAATTGAAACTACTCTAATATATACAATGATGCATGAAACTCAATGGAAGGTTTTGAGAGAAATCCCATTGATTGGGATTGATATCACACCTCCATCAAGGTGAGATAAATCAAAAGAGTTAGCATCCTTACATGAAATGATGATGTATGGGACACTCCAAATTGCATCAAACTTTGAATGGTACCCTGGTTTGGCTCTGTCAGCATCCCATTTTAAGACTAAGTCACCAAGTTTGAAATCTTGAGGCATGTCCTTCCTGTCAAACCATCTCTTTGTTTATTATTGATATTGTTCTAGCTTGATAATGGTAGATTTTCTCAATTCTTCAAGTTTGACCATCTCTGGCATTCTTATTTCTCTCTAGTCCACACCCTCAAATTATAGTTTTGGGTGAGCTCTAATGAATTCAACTCAAGAGATAACAGTAGTATAGCTTCCCTTCCATATCCAAGATTATAAGATGAAGTGTGTATTTCCTTCTTCATCATAATTATGTCTACCCAGAGTGTGCAAAATAATTTTTTATGCTAATGCCTTTGGTTGATATTCATTGTCCACTTCATGATTTTGATCAGGTTCTTGTTTGTTGATTATGCCAAGCCATTACCTTGGGGGTAATAGTTGGAAGAAGTCTTTAAGTAGATTCCAAGGCTTAGTGCCCAATTAGAAATTTTAGTACCAAGGAAGGATTTTGCATTATCATAGATAATATTCGAGGAATGCCAAACCTAGTTATAATTATTTTGAGAAATTCAAGGATGAGTGACTCGGTTGATTCCTTGATCATGACAACTTTGTCCATCTAGTGAAGTAATTTGTATCTATCAACACCCATATGTGACCAGAAATTTAAGGAGGATTGATCACGCCTATGAAATCAAATCTCCATTGCACAAAGGTTAATCCACTTGGATTGGTTAGAGGGGAAGTGCTACCAATTTCTTCTTTCCTACAAAGAAAGTGCTTTTTTTTCATTTCATGTCCCACTTGTGCACGTCTCCAAACAGGGTAGGAAAAAGTATTGTACCTTGGTAATTTTCATTTCTTCACCTTCGCAAAAAAGTGTCCACCATAGAATACATTGTGAAATTCTGATAACACTTTGTAAATTCACACACCATCAATACACCTCAGCATCACACCATTAATGTTTATTTTGAAGAGGGTTCTATCAATCAATGCATATGGAATAGATCAGTAGCCTCATATTTCACCTCGTGTCTTTTCTTAAACTAGAAGGGTATGCACCAGTGGAAATTAATGTGATCATTTCCTTCATCCAAATGCACACACCAATATATGCACTTTGTTCGGTTTCAACATGTTGGAGTTGATCATTAATAAAAAATGAAGTCTTAGGTTCATGTTGTGCATCCTCAATAATCTAATTACACATCACATTGTCTCTAACTAAATTTTTGGATTTGATAGTCACATCATACTCCATGATTTTGGTCAGCCACCTTGCTCTCTTCTCTCTGATTTTTACCCCCATGATATAGTCTCTAACAGATTGAGTATGAAACTAGTCCCTTGACATGATTTGTGGAGAGCATACTGTTTAATTTTTTAAGTGTGTGCATGATGGCGAAGACCTATTTCTATGTGTGATTGTATTTCAACTCATAATCATTTATTGTATTTCTTTTTTAGGACAAGAGAAACACTCACATCACCCCAATAATCATAAAAGATGAAATCCTTTGAATAATTTGGATTGATGAGTGTTGGTGCACAATATTTTATTTACATGATCTTATTGAAGCTCTCTTTTCCTTATGTTGTCCACTTGAAGGTTTTTTCCTTCTTGAGCATGAGGTTGATGGGTCTTACCAGTCCTGCAAAGTTAGGAATAAATCTCCTAGGAAAATTTATTCTTCCTAGGAATGACTGCAAGGATTTCTTGTGCGTTAGCATGGAGAGAGAGTGGATGGAAAAAAACATGCTCATGACCAACAAAAATACCATCCTTAGAGACCACATGGCCAAGAATATTTCCTTGCACCAAAACAAAATTTCACTTCTTTTGGTTAAGAGAAAGAAAAAATTATTTGCATCTCTCAAATAATTTATCCAAGGGCATCATGTGATCCATGCTCTACTTTGAGAAGAAAATTATTTCATCAAGGTAAAGGAAGATAAATTCATTGATGTATCATTTGAATGTAAATTCCATGGCATGCTGAAATTTTACGCCTAAATTTGACAAACCAAAGGGCATATTATTATATGCATATGTTCCCTACATGCTTCTAAACATTGTTTTGAATTAATCCTCTTCCTTGACCATGATATGATTGAAATCAGAATAGCCACCTAGTATATAAAATTTATGTGCGCCAACTAATCTCTACAAAATTTTCTCCATAAAAGGAAAAAGATAATGATCCTTCAAATATACCTTATTCAAATCTAAGAAATTGATGCAGAGTCCTATTTCACCATTCTTCATGTACAATGGAACAAGGTTCGCGACCCGTAGAGTGCTTGAGAGTAAATATTATCTTCTCCTCAATGAGTTTAGACAATTCTTTCCTCATAAGGGGTTCTATCCTTAGATTGATTGGTATCTACTTTTTTTATGGGCTTGATGCTAGGAGAAAGGTCAATGGAGTGTTGAGAAACACTTGGATGAAATCCTTTGAGGTCTTCATATTCCCACAAGAAAATATCATTGTATTTTGACACAAAGAAATGAAGGCTTGTTTTTCATCATGCACACAAGCTTTACTCAGCAACAACTCCTTTCCGCATAAAAAAGTGACTGGGGAGCAGTATTCTTACATCACATGCATATAATTTTCTTCACCCTTAAACTCATCCTTAGGGATAAACATCTTATATAAGGTTACCAACCCTTTAGGAAACTTATTTTTCTTGATTTGAATCACTTTGTCACCATAGTTGTCATGCATGCTTGAAGAGAAATCAACTTCATTCTAAATGAACTAGAAAATTTGTGCATCATTGTCAAACACTTGCCAGCTAACATCATTATTTGGAATAGATGGCATGATCACTATGTTAATGTGTTGTTTATTTTCTATAATAAAGATCTCCACATGATAAAACCGTGAATTGAGTGTGTCTATATGATTTGCTTCTTTGTTCATTTTTCTTGGCAACACCTATAGATTAAGATCTTAAATGCTCTCAATGAAGTCCCAAACTCTATGTTTATAATCTTTAAGAAGCTTAGTCTTTGTCGCACACTTTTTTGTGACCTGATGGATAACCAATTTTGTGTCTCCAAAGATCTGCAACATATTTCTCTGTCTCTTTTTAGAAATCATAATACCTTACACCAGTGCTTATTATGCTACATTATTGGAGAATGTAAATGGAAACATGTGTGTGAAGAATAATTTCTCATCCCTAGGAGAAATAAGAACAACACCTACACTTATGACATTTATTCTTCAGGATCCATTAAATTACATATTCCAAAAACTATAATTTTCTTCTTTTTGTTTAAGCACACGTGGTAACACAACTTCTTATTCAAGGATGCAATAATTACCAAGCTTATTTTCAAAGACTTCAAGCTCTTCAGCATATGGGTCAAATTTTGGATGCCTCTCTGCCCACTCATCTAGCACTAAATCAAGTAGAGGGGGAGGAATAGGTTTCTCTTCTGAAACTGAACTCTCGGCATTCTTGGATTAGGTAATTGGTTTGAAGAGGAGATGGGTCATATGATGCAACATGATAGGAAAATATTGGCTCATCTTGTATGGTAAAATGGGTACCATACCTTTTCTTTAGTAGCATATGGGACCAATCATAAGATAAGTAACCACCCTCTTTAGTGGCAAAAATATCTTCATAGACAAAGGGTAACAATGGATGGAGGTCAATGATTGACACATATTGAGTTATTGTGAGGCTTGGACATGCATGGAGGGTTAACTCAAGATTCTTAATGACTCCTAGAGTGGTGAAAATAGAGCCATAAAGTTACAGGAATCCTTTCGACAAAGGGATGTACTTAAAACCTAGGAAATCAACAATTTTCTTATGTATGACAGAAGTAGTAGTGCATGAGTCAATCATAAAATTATGAAAAAGGTGTTTTCCTATTATCAAGGACATAAAAGGGTGGGGTTTTGACAACCTTAATTACTTTATTCTCCTTTGCATGGAAAATATTAACAATGGCGTGATGTTTTTGGATAATTGATTCAGCACTTGGAAGTTATGTCAAACCTTCATGTAATAGGTTGCATTTTGATGGAATGGCCAAGGCATGCCACATTGTGACATTCACATTTTTGTTCTTCATCTAGCCCACAATGTTAAATGGAAGGTCCATTTACTTATGCATTTGAGGGAAAATAACATCTTTTCTTGGTTGGTTAGGTGTAGAGTCATGGACCTTAGATTCCAAAGAGGCTTTACCTACTAAAGGAGGGGCACACACCGCTGCTTGTATTGAAGGATTATACAGGACCTCATGCATGGGACCTCACACATGGTAACCTGTGTACCATGATTTTTGGGTAGATTAGATGCATCTCTTTGCTTTTGAGGATCATCTAGTGTTACAAGAGCTGAAGGTTATGTGCCGGACTTAAGTATTATTTTCTTGTGCCTTGTGTTATCGGCAACCTAAGCGCATGACCTATTTGTTTCATTTGTATCTTGATTGATCACACATAAGTCCTCGACGCCAAATAACATAAGGTTTTCCTCAGGAGGAGCTTCTGGCATTTCTTAATTTTTAGGCTCGCTTGTGCTTATGGAAGGATCACAATTTGAAGCAACTTGGATCATGTAAGCCTACATGTGCTACCTTGATGTAGTGATTCTAACTGTGAGGCATATTGCAAGGAAATCACCATTCTGACTCTTGCACAATAATTTTTGAACTTGAACTAGTGTTTGGCTTGTGCTGGGAGCTAGAAGAGGTTGTGTAGTAATAACCACTTGCAAGGGAACGTGCACATTAGTAGGCCATTTATCAATTTTTTGGTTCTTCCCATACCTTTGATTTGAATACTAATTTATGAAGGGATGATGGATTTTATTATATCCTTGATTAGAACTATTTCAGAAGGCTTGCACCTACTACATTTCTAATGATATGACTTTATTGGATAATTTACTAATTAGGTATTTCATTTCTTCATCCTTATTTTGCTACGTGGGAGAGTAAGATGTTGAGGAAGCAAGTTGAGTTCTCTACTCAGGAATAGGGATAATGGAAATCTTCGGTGCTTGAGACATTTTTGGGAATACAGGCATAGATAGCCTAAGATCTAGCTTTCTTACCTGAATATGACTATTTTCTTCCCTTATTGCAATATTGTAAGCAATATGTAAGGTTCTAACCCCATGGAATTGATCATGACTGAGATGTCACTATTTAAAGCCTTTAGGTAGTATAAGAAATCATGTTTGGCTATAGGCCTTACCACTTAAGGAATTCTATCCAGGGTCTTTTGAAATCTAATATTAAAAGTAGACATCTTCTCATTAGGTGTTCTCCTCATTGTTGTCAGGTTGCTCCACCAAAGATAGGTGGTTTGATTTATCTTCAAAGAAGTTATAAAGAGTTGTTCCAAGCTCATGCCACCTACTAATAGATGTAGGAATCAAACTTCAATAAAACTCGAAGTGCTCTTCCCTTGACTGAAGCAACAACCAATCTAACTACGCATCATCATGTGTGATTAAGTAGACAGATCACACATTGGCTATATCCTGGATATTCTCAACAAGGGTGACTTGATTCTCACCGGTGAAGTATTGAATAATTTTGAGTGCGGTTGTTGGCTTATCATGTTGTGCATTGAGAATGAGGGGAATTCCACTAGTGAAGTTGGCGAAGTTTCTCATAAGTGGAAATTTTTCCATAGCAGTGTGCACAGTCTCTTGAGTGAAGGAGTGGAAAGTTCTTAGTGCACTAGAGATAGAGTTGCAATGCATGGTAGTTACATTTGTATGTTCTTCTCGGAGAAATCTATAGGTACTCAAAGGGATCTTCAAAAGCGCACTTTGTCTTGTATGTATCCTTCTCATGAAAGGTGTCCAAACTGATTAAGTAGTAGATTAGAATGTTGGGATTTGATAGATGTGTTGGAAAAATCCTCCAAAGGATATAAATCACTAAGTCACATGCGAACATAACAATGATGAAAGTTAATATTTCAATGCTTTTCCCACTGTGTATGCCAAACATGTTTGGAGCTCAAACTCTTACCCATCTCATATCAGGTTAAAATGAGTCATTGAGGAAACAATGGGACTATCTCTAAGTTGTGGGACCTTGCACACTTTAGACAAACCTCCGAAGAAGGCCACTTTACCTACCTATTTCTACTACTATTATTACTCCTAATACTAGTCCTAATACTAAAATGGAAATCCTAAGATAAACATGCCAATGGACCAAGCATAGAAGGATATGCTAAATGGAAAAATAATCTAAGGGAGGTGATAACACTAGAAAAATGGGGATGAAAACAATCAAATTTGAGAAAAAACGAAGTAAAATGGACAAAGGAAGGCTAGACACGTGTAACATAGACTATAATGTAGGCATACAATCATTTTCATGGAACAACTTTGCTAGAAAAGGAAATGCAAGGGACGTGGGAAGGCACAAAAATCACACAATGTAAGAGAAAGGCAAAGAAGAAGAATAAAAAATAGGTTAACATAGAGAATAGCCACAAAACAATGCTTCTATTACTTCCAAAATGCATAGTCAATTACAATGGTGTATGAGGCCGATATCTACATGCAAAGACTAGATCTAAAGGTCTGCAAATCAAAATGTAAGGAAATACCTTTATAAAATATAAGGTTCCAACCCTTTATAATGAGAAATGCTCGTACATTTATAGATGAATGAATGAGAGAAGAGGAGAAGAAAAGAGGTAAAATATGATTTAAATCTTCAACCACCAATTACCACCAATAAATTATAGCAAATATGCCTACAAATCCAACAAATGTGTTTCCCCATGTCCTTTTAGCGTGTAGGAGAAGGAGGTGATATTTTAATCAAATCAGGTGGTTGGAGCAATCAGATCCTGCATTAATTATGTGAAGGACGTTTTCCCACTTCTTACCTACCTTTTCCCACCAACATTTGAATTTGAATGTTCTACATTGTATCCTATGTCATTAGTTTTCAAATAAGACAAACCATGCCCTAATCTGATATTTTTAGCAAGATTTATGTCATTTTGATGTGAACGGGCCACTCAAACATGCAATGACACATGTTATGCGTTGAATGGTTGAAGGGTGACCACATGTTTGTTTATTTCTATCATGTGTCATGCAATGGTTCGTTACAGGATTCAACACCCATTTGGTGCACTTTGATTGGTTATGTGTAGCTCAATCATTATCTCACATATCCACATGACACAATAAATAGCATAGAAGAAGGCACGAAATCAGTATCAAGGGAAAAAGCATGGAATAATAAATTAAAGAGAGGTCACACAAAAGTAACACACGTGGGAGGAGCAGAAAGAATTCTTACATAAAGTAAGTATGGAAGAGGGTGCGATCATCGAGAGGGTATTCACGAAGCAAGAAGGGTAACACGCAAGTATGTCAAGGACTTGAATAATTTGGGAAGTAATTCTAAGGCACGTGTGATGGGTACATGAACTGCTGAGAAGGAGATGAAGGTGCGAGGGAGTGCACGCAAGAGGAGTGAAAGAAGATAAAGGAGGGAAGCAAGGAAAGTGGAAGGCATGAAGATGATGGAGAGCATGAGAGGGTGTGTGAGGAACTATATCACAATAAATTGTGCTAAGGAAGAAAATGAAGGGTGCACAACCTACAATGTTGAATCTTAGATTCAGAATGTGGATGAAAGTTGTCAAAATAACTAAGGGATTTATTTTGGATAACTATAACCTAGAAAAGTAGGATGATGTCCTAGTGAGCCAGGAATAGGTGATCGAAGTACGCCATGATTGGTTGGGAATCATAAAGGAATTAAAGTTAGCATGGGGGTATAAATATAAGGGAGGGAGGGTTATAAAATAACATATGTCATATGTGTTATTAAACTAGTTTTTCTAGTTGAGTTAAATTTGAGATTTTAGATAGAGAGAGATTCCCCATCAATTGCAGCAGAAGCATCACACAAATCGTTTATGAGAGTATGGGTGGAGGATAGATGAGGGGAACACTATAAGAAAAAAAAAAAAACCTTCGTTTTTGGTCACATTTATTGTTAGTTAATTGAAGAAGAACAATGAAATTTAATACTAGTGCACATACTAGGGTGTGTTAGCATGCATATGCATGTTCTACCATATTAATAACAACACAAGAGTTTAATGTAAAGTGCGCTAGCATGGTCAATGAGCTAATGTGCTAAGAAAGGAATGAGTGTGTTACTCAATGCACTAGCATAAAATTATCGTAATGTATTGGCTACATTCATGGATCCATTGAAGGCTTAGAAAGATATTATATAAGGTCTCAACATCAACAACATCATAGAGAGTGTTAAGTATGCATGGGAAAACTTTGATAGGTAGGGTGATGGTTCCCAAATATTTCATTTGTTTTTTTCATAACCATGAATGGTTATGACATTAGTTCAAAAATCTCTTTGGTCTGACCTAGGTAATGCAATATATTCATAGAACATATGTTCAAGGAAGCTCTATTGTCAATAAGGACATGTTTAACCTTATGACTTGTAATATAAGATTTGATGTACATATAGCTATCATTCTTAATGTTTGGGTTTAAGAGGTCATGGGGAACGAATGATAATATTAGAATAGTTGGTGAAAGATTGGAAATGAGGGATTGAAATTGCTACGAGTTGAGATCCTCAGGAATATGTGCTCCATGGAGAATGTGAGTGAGGATTGCTTGGAATGTATGAGATTCTTTCAATATCTCCATGAGGGATATTTGAGAAGGTATTATCTCCATCTATTTAACAAGATCATATGCACTAGATGTAGAAGCATTAACACCTCTGGATTTTATTTAACTATAGTTTTTATAGACACCGAAGGCATGGAAGAGGTGGATGGTTAGTTTTTTGTAGGTTCCCAAACCTTCTTTTGTCATAGGTCCACTGCATAGTTAGAAGCTTGGAATTTGATGGTGGAAATGGAATTGGTTACTTCATCAATAAAGGATATGATTAAATTAAAATCAACATTATTAAAATATGTTCCCTTTCCAGGATATTTTTCATTCATACCATGCTTGGAAAAAGGGTTTGAGAACATCTTTAAATTATCATTGGGAATCTTATCAAGTGATGGGTCTTCAACTGTGATGTCTTGACTATCAATAAGATCTTGAATATATTGGTGAATTCTCATAAACCAATATGTAGGGTGGTTGTCAATGCAATGAAAATCACAATACATACTAGATTTTTACCAATATGGTTTTGTTTCACCTTTTGCAAAAGGTTTTGTAATAGGGTAAGTGACCATGTTGGAATTTACCTGTTGTTTTAGGACACTTGAAATACTTTCCCTAATGAAATAAATTGTCTTCTCTTATTATCACGAGGGGGAGAAACTTGTTTACTTGGTACCACAATGACTTGTTTGGATTTAGATTGATCATCTTAATTATTCCAAGCATTGTGTACATCACAGTTATTAATCATGATATAATTAGCACCATTTCTATTTTGATTGGATAACTTTTATTTGTTATGTGAATTGTTACTATTATTATTCTTTTTGTTGTCTTTGGAAGGAGTTTAATTGAGCCCCTTTAAAATAATATCCTTCTATATTTTGGTCCCCTTATTAATGAACTCTTTGAAATTATTAAGACAATGCTTTTGCATTTGAAAAGACAACTCATTATTTAGGTTAGGTATGAATATACTAACCAACTATTTTTCCAAAATGGAGTAAGGAAACCATCTTGTAATCCCTCTCCATTGTAAGAATTATGCAAAGGTTTCATTTGTTACTTGTTTTGTATAACACAATTACATCATTATAATCTCTAAATGAATATTAATGGAGAACGATTTAACAAACTTCTTGAATAAGTCAGCAAAATTCATGATCGGAACTTTTGGTAGATACAAGAACCAATCTAGGGCTTGTTCTCCTAAACTTCTCATAAATAGTTGTAAAAGATATTTTTCATTATAGGATACTTCTTGACAAGCCATAAAGAATTCTTCAACATGTTATTGAGGGTTGTGTTTTCCTTTCTAATTTTCAAATTTTGGAAATTCGAAATATTTATGGAAAGGTAAACATAAAATTTCCGATTGAATGGATAAGGTCATATCTCCTAAAATGTGAATTGTTTTCTTTGTTTTTGCATTCCAAAGATGATATCCTTAATGGATTTCAATTCCTTTACGAATGGTGAATCACTGTGAAGAATATTTGAAACATCATCAAGTTTGGTTTTCATTATTTATGTTTCTATTTTTGTTTTAGCCTTTGTGTCATTAGTGACTTTTGAGGCCATCAAAGATAATTATTTAGCCATATTGATTTGGTCTACTAACACCTAATATGAAGAAGTTGCAAAAGCACTAAAATTCCCTTTGTTATCATCGTTTGTTTAAATTTTTCCATCCTCATCATTCTTACCGGATTCAAATCAAGTGTTCTTATTTGATTCAAAGTTGGGAATTCTTATGTGATTTAGGTTGGATTCGTAGATTTTCAAATTCTCTTCATCAAAATATGAAGGCAACTTTTCTCCCATTTCAAGGAGATATAATTAATTTGTATTTATTTGGTAGTAAAATTACCTCAAAGTTTTCTTTTTTTTTTAGCGAGAGGCATCGTTGTGTTGGTTATATTTTTCCTCCTCATCGAAATAATGTGGAAATTATTTTTATCCATTTTGGAAGAGATCGTAATTTCTATGTCATGTTCCCACCATGTGGTATGAATGAATGGTATAGTATTAACTTTTTTATGTACTTATATGGTGATGAAGTGAATGCCAAGATATAAGGGGTAGTGATCGATAGATGTGCTTAATGTTTGGAAACATGAATTCCAAAATATAAGACTAAGAAATGGATTCAATTGATCAAGTTATAGTGATGAAGTAATGTGCTTAAATTAGTGACAAAGTGAATATAAAAATGAAATACTCAACAATGCAAGTGTGTTTTCAAATTTCAACAAAGTGAATGTTAAAATGAGAGGGCTGAAATGTGAGAAAGGAATGCTCTAATTCCAAGAAAGTGACTGTTGAAATAAGAGGGTTTGGAAATGAAAAAAGTATTACTCAAACGTTAACAAAGTGAATGTTGAAACAAGAGGTTCAAAAGTGAGGATCAATGATCTAAATATCAACAATGTGAATTTTGAAATAAGAGGGTTAATGATGAAGATCGATTGTCTAAATCTCAATAAAGTGAATGTTAGGATATGGGAGAAATAAAAGTTGATTACTTGAATCATAACAAAGTGAATTTTAACAAAAGAGACTTAGGAAATAAGACTTATTACTCAACTCTTAACAACGTGAATGCTAGGATAAAGAAACATATGAATGAGGGTGATTACTCGATTCTTAACAACATGAATGATAAGACAAAAGAGTTTAGAAATGAGATGGATGACTCAAATATTAACAAAGTGAATGCTAAGAAAGAAGAGTTTAGAAATAAGGATGGACGAATCAACTCTTAACAAAGTGAATGCTAAGATAGAAGCATTTATAAATGATATTTCTTGGATGATAACAAAGGTAATGTTAAACTAGAAGAATTAGGAAAGATCAATGGTTAATTTCTTAGATCCTAATAAAGTGAATGTTAGATAAAAATACTTAATATTTAAAATGGTGATTGCATGTGACCTTGATAAAGTTAATACCAGAGGTCAAGACTCAAATGGAAATAAATGCGCTTAATTTAGTATATGGGCTTTTAAAAATCAAGACTTATATTTTTATTTGATTGAATATATTTTTAAAGTTTGGGAAAAAAATCCCAATGATCAAGACAAAAGTTCGATGAAATGAATTTCCAAATGGATATCCAAATGGAGAAAAATTTGGAAAGTGTGAAAATATGTGAGAATGAAATATGAGAATTTGGAACAAGAATGTAATGACTTGTAACGTGAAAACTAGAGTAGTGATAGGAAGGGATATTAAAAATAAATTTGGCTTGGTCAAGGTGTAGCTTCCTATAAATTGGTTCTCTCCCCTACAATGCATAAGGACTATTCCAATGCTAGCTCAGTACACTAGGAAAACTCCTATTTGTTATATTTACTTTACCCCTCTTGATACAATAAGATATAGTTTTACTCCACTCTAAGGATCAAACCAAGGTCATGACTACGAAATACCTTAGCACTATTTCCTTACGGGTGTACTAGTCAAGTGGGTGGGGGTTCCCGTTTGGTTGGACAGTTCCCTTAATTTTCCAACTACTTTCAAGTTCCTGTGGTACCCTTCACAATGATTTTATGGCCCATGGACATACACTTCCCACGTTCTGAGACGGAGGGGGAATAAAACATTCTCAAAAAAATTAATTAAGAAAATTATTATAAAATTTAAGAAAAGAAAGTGAGAGGGTTTTCTTGATTCCATGAAGAAGGCAACTTTTGTAGTTAGTAGTTTGATATTAAAATAAACTTCATAGATATGCTCTTGAAAACAAAAATTAGTCATTATCCTAAGGTGAAAAATAAAATGCAAAACACAAAGGAAAACTCACATTTCTGATCTTCAAGATCACTCGTAAGGGTGTGAGAAAAGAGCATACATGGGAGTTCGTAAAAATTAGATTAAATGAAAATATAAAATAAAATAAATGTCTAAATATATTAGCTATGTAAATCTATTGTAGACACATAAATGTTAACACATAAATGTCGACCTTATTAATTATAATTAATCTATCCCGCAACATTATCTAAATCTATATTAAAATTAATTTCAAGGTTAATTGTTATTATTTAATTCATTTTATCATATCCCCCTATATCATTTTATCATTTATCCTTTATCCCATCATTCCATTAATGCATCATCATATCCCATTTTATCATTAATCAATTTTATTTCATTATTATATCATATTATCCTATCATAATCTCTATTACTATTTTATAGGAATTTAATATTCCTACATCTACCTACCCAACTACCCTACACATCCCTACACCTATCCTTTCCATGTAACCTCACTCCTAATCATACTTTATTGTCCTAATCTATTTCTAATCTGATGACATCCCCACACCCTCTAAATCTAGAGGCTTATATTTCTAGAATCCTCTCTAAACTTCCCTCCATTTAAAAATTCAAAAAAGGGTAAGTGCGGCAAGTTGGGGGCCAAAAGGGGGTCTTAAGTGGACACATTTTTCTGAAAAAAAATCATCAATTTGTATGAGTTTTTCAAAATAGTTACACTCAAAATTGGAAGATGTTGTAGAAATATGAATCGTAGCATTTTGAGTCTAGTTTCTAAGATACTAAATTTTATTGAAAATGGATAAGTTAAAGTGGGTCAAAGAACTAAAATACCAACAGATGCTCCTATTTTTGTTAAAAAACATAATAGAGTGACTTTCGTGCCCCCCACCATTTTTTGAGCACCATTTAGTATTTTTGAAAACCCTTTTGTAGAAAGATAACTAGGAGCATCTAGTTTAGGTTCCATTTTTTTAGATTTTTGTATAGAATATTTTTTTATTTATGATTTTTCTAATACAAAAATTTTATGTTTTGAAAAATAATGGAGCTCCGACCATGCCCCCTAACTACATAAAAAAAATTCAAAAATTAGAATTTTTTTTTTGAATATGTATAGAATTATGCCTAGTTTGGGCTAGTATAATTTTGTTTTAATTTTGATCACCCAAAAAAATATACACCATGAAAAATAGACATATTTACACTTCAAAAAATAGCTATAAAAAGGCATACTTAGAAAATAAATAATATGGAAACCTTATATTAGTCAGAAAATTTGACAAATTATATTTTTAGAAAGAAGAGACTCTACTCTACGTTGTGGTATAATTTTTTAAAATGGATCAATTGTTTTATTTTGATTTATCATAGAGGAAGTGTCATTTTTACATTTTCTTGTAAAAACTTGTTGTTTGTTGTGTTTGTGCAGGTCCATGTCTCAGGCTTGTGGATCTAAACCGGATCCCAAGCCTTGAGGCATGGCTTGGGAAAAGAGAAAACGTAAAATGTGTACGCGTTATGTAACGTATAATTTATTTTATATATTTTGGCCCCCCAACGTCCCTTTCATCTCTTTCACGGGAATTTTGCAAACATTATGTTTTGTTTGCAATTTTCTCTCCATTCTTGCACAATTTTTTAGTATTTCATTTTGTCCCTTGTTGGACCCTTATAATATTAACCAAGTATGAAGGCATGTGGGCACACAGGGTCCCAATTATGAAAAGGCATGCAAGGTAAAAGCATGTGAAAGAAAGAGTTAAGGAAGCACATAGCTCGCGCGACACGTGAAAGGAGGCTCGGGACTTAATCAATTTGGGCACCCAAGGTAGAACACGTGAAAAGTGTGATCGGTTGCACATGGATAAGATGTTAGCCTGGTGATAGGCTAGCCTAGGAAAGAGCATGCCCTAGATGGAATCTTCTAGAAGATCATCATGAGATGGAGTGGAAAGCTCAAGGCTGGAGGAGCATGCTCGCATAAAGGACCACATTCGACACTTGGTGTCGATCTGAGGGTGTTGGAAGGTGAGTTGGTAAAGACATGAGAATTATAAATACAAGTGCTTGTGGAGTAAAAAAAAAAGAGATCGATATCTAGAAGTACGAGGTATAGTGGGTTAGAGAGTGGGTGGAGCTCTGTAGAATTATTGCAGGGGATATTTGTATTCAGGAAAGAATGCACTAAGCATGGAGTTGTAATTTTTCTTTTTCTATTAGCTTAGTTACATACATCTAGTGATATGCATGACCGTGGTCTGCTCTGTGACTCTCTATAATGAATAAATGAATATAATGAGGTTACATGTTATATATAGACATGGATATCAATTTTTTTAATGCACATTTCTCTCATATGATTTCTCTTTCCTTTCATGCTATGTATGAATGCTTGTATAATTCTTTCTATCATAATGCATGTTCTGGATTTTGTTAAAGTACTTAGTCTGAAGTGACTGTAAGGATCTAGAGGCCTGTTCTGAGCCATATGGTTCTTGTTTGTCTTAACTTCCCTCCTAAAAACTCTTACACTAATCATAGATGATGCTTCCCACTAAACTCATATAAAAGACAAACTCGATACCCACGCGTGCCTCGGGTGAGCACTCAACTTCTATTGGGTGATAGGCTAGCGTGCATGGGGTTTCTTCCTTTTATAATGGGGGTAAAACTTACTACATCTTGGTTCCATTTCTAGGACCTCTTTTCAAATTTGTAGTGGGATATAACATACATCATGATCTATGTCATGAGTAATGACAGAGCGGTTGACATTGGCGAACATTGAATCATGGTTCAAGAGCACGGAGGATGAATTTCCTTGGAGATACAACACTGGACCTAAGTTTAATACACGTAGATGGGTAGAAGAGAACCTCGACCATAATCTGTACGAGACCTTCTTCTGTTACTTGCCAGTAGAACTATATGAATGGCTTTCAGCCTATACATCTGGATCAACTTAGCATTATGGATCACATGTATGGGCCAAAAAAGACTACCAAAAATTACAAGATGCAGATCTGACATGGACCCATGCTGTAGATCATTGGTGGAGAGGAGTACTGACTAGTTACACTTTGGATTACACCATTTCCACGTATTGTTGTCCAGAGGTTGCTGAGTTTGAATTTCTACGAGAACCTAGAGGAACATTTCTACGTGTTATTCCTCTAGCTATGAAGATATTGATGGTTACCATGAGTTTAGAGGCTTTCCCAATGGCCGGCTAAACCATTTTGAGTGTTGGGTAAGGGAGCTTGGGTGGAGGAAGATGACAGATATCACGATAGAAAAGGAGAGGGAAGAAAGATGGCTCAAGTATAATGAAGCGTGAAAGGGAGATTGTTAGACAACGTGAGGCTACTAGTGTGATGGATCTATAGAGATAGACATTGTGGGAAGGAGTTGAGGTTCATGTGGAGGACGTGGAACCTGAGCAGTCTATGCTACCCCATCTTGGCAAGTGCGTGAGGGAGACCCCTTCGGCTTCTAGTGAGAGTTTGTCAAATGGAGAAAGAAGATTCATTGGTGCATATCTGAACCCACCTAGTGACCGAGCCCTGGCACTTGGTTTTCCCAATCCAGGAAGAAGTGTTATTAACCTAGTTGATATTAGTGGAAGAGAAAGATCCACGCCTAGGAGGTATAATTTTTCGGTTCCTTCTTCTATGGTTGCACATATTCCAAAAAGATTTGGAGGAGTCTTTAAATAAGGGAAAGTATACAAGCTTTCAATCTCGCATCACGGAGTGGTACGAGACAAAGTAGTGATAGTGGGGCGCTATCACAGACCATCAACACATAGTTCATTGGGACCATGGGGGTGCTTGACACAGCTCCTACAAGCCCTATTGGACCTAGTGGTTCTAGTGGATTAGTGGCTCTGGAGGCATAAGACCCGGTGGACCTGGTGGATCAAGCGGTGAAGGAAACACTGGTGGGAACCACAGATCAGGCTCGGGAGGATAGGGACCCCATCCAGCACCTCAAGTATTCTTTGAAATGTCTCTGCATTTGCCATATTATAGGGGCATTGAGGATGTAATGGAACATGTTCACAAATGCGAGCTGCTATGGCGTGCAAAGGGTATCACAACACTAGAATGAAAGGCTAGTTAGTTTACGACCACATTGTAAGGGCGCGTGCATAGCTAGTATAGAGAGTATGACCCTCATTAAATGGTGGTGGACTATACTACCTTAAATAATGAATTCTTGGTAGAGTTCCACATTCTTGAGTTCGAGTGTAAAAACATTAGCACTTTGAAATAGATTCAACAAGGAATGGCAGAGAGTGTGTGGGAGTATGATGTGCACTTTAAAACTCTCTTGTCTAAATTATCATATGATATCCATCCTTATCAACATGCATAGTGGTTTGTTAGAGGATTGATCACCCCTTTTAGAAGGGCCTTGTCTCATAAGACTTTTATAGACCTTGTGTGTCGAGGCTCATTGGTAGTATTGATAATGGCGTTAGCCCATTCCTAGAGGCTTAGATTGCTTTTTATGGCCAAACAGGTTGGAAAAAAAATTACTGTGAAATCATTCCATGAGACTCGAAGTGGTTTGTGGTGCATAGATTGTGAAATAGAGGGGCACGTTAAGGATAATTTCCCTTGGAGGATGGTACACGCTATGACAGTAGATTGTGAAATCATGTCATGGGTACCATGATGCAAGTAGGTGTCCCTTGTTGCAACGTGCGATCAAGAAGAATGTATCCTATTATTATAAAATTTGCACCTCCACAACCCATGATACTAAGGAATGTAGGCTCATTGATCAAATCCATGAGGCCATTGATCATGGGGTGCACCAAACTAGCATTGCCAGTGGTTCTAAAAATGATGATTGTCATTATGAGGAGTGCGTAGATGGAGGCACGTGTGGGAGAGGTTTTCGAGGAGGATTCTGTGGTCGAGGTAACTGTGGAGGAGGAAGGAGTGAGTTCCCACGTGGAACATGTTTCAACTATGGATCTACATAACATTACAAGCGTGAGTGCCTGGACCTATTACAGTGCTCATGGTGCGAAAGAAGCATAAGTATGAGGAGTGCCCGGAACTATTTGAGCATATGAATCAATAGCACCAGAAAGACAAGGGCACTATGATGGTCAACATCAAGAAGGAATACATACAGTGGATGCCTCGGGTAACATGAGATGAAGGTTTGGAGCCTGTCTTGGTAACAACAAGGGCAAAAGCCATGCGCATAAGAGAGGTACCAAGATAGAAGACCTTGGTTATGAGGGAGGAGGTCATTCATGGAAAATATCCAGACCTGCGCATCAGAAGGAGATATATTAGGACACCATGGATGTTATTCGAAGCTTATAAGGGGAGATCTAGTGTCTAAAGGAGCAATCCAGGAGGGAGGAACAAGGAAGGAGAGTCAAGGTGCAAAAGGATGACCTGGATGAGGTCAAGGAGGTGTGTAAAATGCTAAGGTAGGAGAACATCATTCCTTTGCTAGGATCCTAGTTGAGAGAGAAGGTACCACGTCTTTGGAGAAGAATAGGTCTTGCATACACACCTTCCCCCTCATAGCCTTGACTACGACAAGGAGATTACGTTGAATGCAGTCATAGATGGATGGCTCCTTAGCAATATCCTCATTGACACATGTGCGGAGGTTAACATTCTAACTTTAGATGCATGGCATCAGATGGGGAGACCTACATTATAGCCATCTTCGAATGTGTTGTATATGGAAAAAAAACTAAGGAAATGCCCATCAATGTCTTGAAGGATGCAGCTATTACTATCCAAGGAGCTAAGTTTACTGGGGACTTCAAAGTCTTGGTGCTCACGCCGAGGTGGAGAATTTCCTAGCACTACTTGGGCACCCTTGGTGTTATAAGAATAATGTGGACCTTTGGTTCAACAAAGGGTACATCAACTTCAAGAACAAGGAGGAATGGGTCATTATACCCCTGGTTGATGGGAAGTCGACGCCCTATATTGAACCATTGGGGGAAGAAGTTCTAGATAAGATTTATTAGCGCTCAATCAAAGACCCTGAGATGATACACACTACTAACGGGGTTATCCAGTTTGAAGATGCTCAATCAGTAAGTGATACCACCAGTCTGGCATGTGACAATTGGGTGCATGGAACTTATGAATTAATGGGATGACACTTGAGAGGGTCGGTGACCAAGGTGACAAAGGCGCGCATGGTTAGGCACCTTGGAGGAAAATAACTACCCAAGTATTCAGGAGGATCCTTCCCTAAGATCTTTCTACAGGAGGTAGAAGCTCAGTGGAAGAATGAGAAGGAATGGAGGGAGATGTTAAGTTATGTCTTGCTTGGCACAACAGCTCGGTGGTGGGCCACACATCAGAGAGCCTTTTAGAATGACATGAGGTAAGAATTGCTCTCTCTCGTAATATTTTCTAGGAGTAATGTACCCACCATCATCAAGGACTACCATGGGAAGGAGCCCACCTCTTTCCATATCCAGGAGTGTGAACAGGTCTGGAGAGAAGGCGCAGAAGATTTGCCACCATCCCTCTGGGTGCACAAGTTGTATTCTACACTGCAAGGTTGTGCATGCACATGGTACATTAATTCGTAGACATGCCTCCGGATGAGGAATGGAAGGAGCTCATGGTGACCTTATCCAAAAATTTGAGTATCGTAGTACCAAGCCATCGATTGATAAGGCCTTGCAGGGTATCAACCACCTTACCATGGGGGATAGTGTCAGGACGAGAGGATAGGCTATTGGAATTATTAGGTGAACTAGGTGTAGTGGTGTGCTTTGAAGAAGTTAAGGAAACATAAGAGTTACAGCTTGAGCGCGCGTGTTTGGAAAAAGAGAAGGGAAAGTTGGTATATGTGATTGATGGAGAGGAATCGAAAAGATTAGATGTTAGCCATTCTGTAGGGATGCGCAAGGTAGTGGACAGTGTAGATGCTCACACACGTGCCTACCATGAGCCTTTAAAGATGAAGAAAGTTAACATCGATTCAGAAGAAGAACCTAAGGAAGCTATTATTGGGGATTACTGGATAGAGAAGGAAGTATCAAAGATCATTGATCTGCTGCATGAATTTGAGGATTTATTCCCGCACAGGTACCATGAGCTCAAAGGCATTCACCACTCCTTGGGGAAATGAAGATAAAGCTAAAGGATGGTGCATACTCGGTTAGGAAAAGGCCCTACCGGATGAATCCCAATTTACGTGTGAAAGTTAAGGAGGAGATAGAAAAAATGATAGCTTCTGGGATCATTAAGGAAATGGAAGAATCGAGAGTGGATAAGCCCAATGGTAATCAACATAAAAAAATATTGGTAGACTAGGATTTGCATGGATTATAAGGAATTGAATGCAGTTTGCGTCATTGATCCATTTCTGACCCCTTTCATTGAAGAAATTTTGGAATGAGTCACTGGGCGCAAAATCTACTCCTTTATTTCAGGGTACCACCAAGTCTGGATTGCAAAGGAAGACTAGGAGAGGACAAATTTCACCACCGAGTGGGGAAGTTTTTCATATACGGTCATGTCCTTTGGGTTGAAGAATATTCTTGTTGTCTTTTCGCGCATAGTGGTGCAAGCATTCTAAGACTTCATCCATAAGTTTCTTCAAGTATATTTGGATGACTGGATAGTATATGGTCTAGTTAAAGACCATTGTGACAATTTGAGGTTAATTTTTGAGAGGTTTAGGTAGTTGAGGATATCCCTCAACATTAAGAAATGTGTGTTTGCTACCCCCTTTGGGACTTTATTGGGGCATATCATATGTAAGGAGGGCTTGCTGGTAGATCTTGCTAAAGTTGCAGTTATTGTGGGGTTAAGGGAGCCTACTAGCCAGAGCGCAGTGCGTAGATTCCTTGGGCATGTAGGCTATTATAGAAAATTCATTAAGGGATATGCCAAGATCGTCGTGCCATTAGAGGAACTGCTTAGACATAAAAGTGCCTTCCATTAGGGAGAGGTGCAACAAAGGGTGTTTGATACATTAAAAGATAGGCTTATTACCATGCCTATTTTATAGTTTCCCTCTTAGGACAAGCCCTTTCATGTTCATGTAGATGCCTCATGGAACTCCATTGGAGCAGTGCTTACACAACTAGGTGAAGGGATTATTGATCATCCTCTTTGTTTTGCAAGTAGGAAGCTGACACCAACAAAGTAGAATTATACCACAACCACATGGAATTGAAGTATTTAGTAAACAAACCTATTCTGAAAGGGCGCATCTATCGATGGGTGTTGTTGTTTCAAGAGTTTGAATTCACCATTGTAGTAAAACCTAGGAAAAGCAACTGTGGGCTTGATCATCTGTCAAGAATTGATTCAGGAGGACATGCAAAGTATTTAGGAAGCAATGCCAAACGTGCAAATTGTTTAGAATAGTTGTTGTGGCAAGTGCCCCTAAAATTTAGAGGAGATTGCAGTATTCTTAAAGGAAGGTGTGGTGCCAGATGGAATGAAGGCATTGGAAAAAAGTAGTTGGCCATACGCGTGCATGCCCTACATGTTAATTAGTGGAGACTTATACAAGTTGGGACGTGATGAATTTTACACAGGTGTGTCTTAGAACATGAGTGCTTGACCATCATGGAGGAAGCACATGGAGGAAGTGTGGGTGGGCATTATGCAGGTGATGCCACCGTGCATAAGATATTAATGGCAAGTTTATGGTGGGAAACCTTGTACAAAGATTGTAGAGATTATTATAAAGCATGTGACCATTGTCAGTGCATTAACAAACCAGGAAGGAGAGATGAAATGCCTTTGCACCCTATTCCTAGCACGGATCCTTTTGAAAAGTGGGCGATAGACTTTGTAGGACCTATTACACTGGCAGCGCGGAGGACTGGGTCACGTTATGTCATCACTTGCACAGATTATCTCACAAGGTGGACAGAGGCAGCCCCAACTAAAGATTGCATGGCAGCAATAGTAGCAAGGTTCTTGTGGGAAAACATTATCACGAGGTATGGATGCCCTTTGAGTCTAACCAGGGTAGGGGTATGCATTTCTTGAATGAGACTATGAGGATCATGTTATTTGAGTTCATGATGGCTCATCACAAGATTACACCCTATCACCCACAAGCAAATGGAATCTAGAAACATTCAACAAAATACTGAGTCATACCTTGACCAATATTTGTGATGTCGAAAGACTTGATTGGGATGACAAAGTATCAGCAGTATTATGGGCTTACAGACAACATATAAAAGACTAAACAAAGCCACACCTTTTCAATTGGTGTTTGGCATGGAAGCTATTTTACTAGTTGAATTTATGTTGCCTTCTCTGTGAATAGCACGTGCAGGAGGGTTAGCCAATGAACAAGCACTAGAAGAAAGAATTGAGGAGCTAATGAAACTAGATGAGAGATGATCACTTTCCCGATGGAGCCAAACAATGGAAAAGGAAAAGCAAAAGGCTTGGCATGATTTCCATATTAGAAACAAGAAGTTTGAGGTTGGGAAAATGGTGTTATTATATGATTCTAAGTTTTTGTGCCATCCTGGGAAGTTGAAATTCCATTGGTTGGGTCCTTACACAATCTCGTACATCCTTGATTTGGGCGCGTGCCAGTTATAAGCACTAGATGGGATGAAGTTTCCTAGACACTTCAATGGTAGTAGGTTGAAGCCCTACTATAGATAAGTCTTCTTGGTGTTTGTAAATAAGGTAGTTTTTCTAGTTAGTTTAGAAGTTTCCTTTATGCTTTTTCCCTTTCTTGTGTTTCCATTTCGCGTTGTTGTTTCATTTTGTGCCTTGGGTGCCGGTAACCTTATTACAATTTTTGGAGAATCATGAGTGCACGAGAGGACCAAACATCCCTTTAAGTGTGGGGTGGCGAAAGGTGAAAAGCACATGATCAAAGTACCGAGGAAGATGTGTTAAAAAGTCTTGTTGAGTAGCCGGGTTGAAAGAGGTATATAAAAGAGGAAGATGGAAGAATGGTTGGTGCTAGGGTAAAGCTACTTGTAGATCCCACGTATTGAGGAGGAGAAAGTGCATTTGAAAGAAATGAAAGGTAGGCAAGAGAAAGGATCAGGATAGAAGAAGTGCCTTTGGCACAGGTTACGCATGCGCAAGAGTCTCCTGTCAGGTTGGATTTATTACATGCCAGAAGGTTGGAGGAGTTTTCACATAATTTGGTTGTGCAAGTGAAGGTGTTGAAGATGGGCTTTGTTTGAAAAATCCACATTAAATAAGAAAATTACAGTGGTAGGTGAAGTAGCATTTAATGCTTAGAAAAGAGAAAAACTATAAGTAGAGGGTCGAGGCACTCTCATTTTTTTACTTTGTGAAATAGAAGAGTTAGAGATATAAGTGAGTTCAACAAACTAGGGTTTCAGATTTGATTGAGTGAAGGAAGATCTGTGAGATTGAAGCAACCAATTTGAGATTGCAAACCAGAAGGAAGGGGTTACACAGTGTGGAAAGAATTAAAGAGGCACTTTCTCTTGTGAATATTTTATCCCAGTTAGGGTTTGAAAAACTAGGGCACGGGTTTAGAAGAGTTATATCATGGATTTGAGATCGAAGGATTGGAGGAAGTAAAACAGAGTAACAAGGAGAGATTTGGAGTAATAAAAATACCCCGACCATGGCACCTAAGAAAGGAAAGGGAAAATCCAAGGCTAAACAACCAAAACCCATGGTAGACACAAATGAAGAATGGTATGTAGAGATGCAATACCCAGATGGGGTGATGATGGGGAAGGAATGGGAATCCCACTTGAGAAGTGTACCTATTAGTGACTATAATCACCGCACGAACACAATAGAAAAGGAAATGGCATTGGAATTGGTATGCCCCACCAACAAATGAACACCTGAGGGTTTACCTATATATGATGATGATGTCAAGGTTAAAATGGAGAAGGCAGGGCTATTGTAACTCTATGAGTTGCCTTATTTTGGAAAGCTAGAATGCTTGTACCAGTGGTTGATGTCATGGGTGCACAAAGATTACTTCCACTTTGCTAGGCGCAAGATGCGTGTGACTCCCTAGTTAATTTCACAATTTACAGGCCTCATATGTGAGGGAGATAGCCTAGAAGATGACCTTGGTGACAAGGAAGCCATTCAAGAAACCATCACCGAGTATGCCTGTAAGAAAGGGTCGCGGTATTATGACATTTTAGACATCAAAGACCCCATAATGAAAATGGCCACACATCTGGTGACTAAGTTGAATGGCCAAGAAAGATGGACACAAGTCAACAAACCTTGGCTACACATCTACAGGAAGATTGCAGAGGGAACTATATAAAACCTATCTCACGTACATTGCTGAAGAAATTATCAGTTACATGAAGGAAGGGGACAGGATCCTCTTGGGCAATGTCTTGCTCACCATTGTATTCACAGATATTGGATTGTCCGACGCCTTTTGAAAAGTTTGTGTGGGAATACCTAGCCGAGGATCCTTCTCCTGCGAAGAGGTTCAAAAATATGCTTGTGATACAATGATGGCACCCCACAAGGTGTGGTTGGAAAAATGGTACACGCACCTAAGGAATGCATTCGGGGCAAAGTGGAGAATCCCTAAACAACTCCCGTAGCCACTGAGGTAGAGGCTGAGTTCATAGTCTATCAACACTACTGCATGGGTAGATTCAAACTGATAGATAATTCATGGATCCCTTGGTGTAAGCTCCCCTTTTCATTTACTTGCTCAATACTTCCAAATAGGGGTGAACAAGTTTAAAGATTCAAAGAAGCTAAGACTGGAACTAGGTAGGCTAGACCAGGAACATAGGGAGATGAGAAAGAAGCTGAATTACCCCGGCGGCAAGTGCATGTGTATGTGGAGAAGTATGTGTTACATGATATTCAAATTATAAGGTTGATAAAGTTACCCATCATTGGAGGATCAGCGACACGCATGTACTTGTGCATAAGGCCAAACTTTGAGAAGGGTGCATATCTAGAGAGTGAAGTATCCATACCTGAAGATCCCTTGGGCAAGAAGGGGCCCGTGTCAAAGAAGAGAAGAAGAAGAAACAGAGAAAGACCAAGAGCCCCGTGTGGTTAGTGTCTACGACTTAGAAGAGGAGAGTGAAGATGAGAAGCAGGAGTTTGTATTCACATGGCACAAGGGCACAGAAGATGAGGAGGACACCAAAGATATGGATGATGAGGATGTTGCCATGAAAAAGGAGGAGCCATAAGTTTTAGAAAGGAGCAGATCACGGAGGTGGTAGAGAGATCAGCAAAGAGAATGCTCGAGGTATTGGTAGACCAAGAGTTGGAGCACAACGCAGACATAGTGCTAAAGGAGGGGAAGGAGGTGAACATTGAAAAAGAACATGACAGCCTAGGAGGCCCCGCTCTGACAGTAAGCTTCCCCAAAGGTGTGCGCTTGGGTATAAGAACTCTTGATGCAAAAAAAAGACCTGTAATGAGCTATGTTGATGACACTAGGAAGGTGTTACGCGCATGATTCTAGAGCACTGTACCCACGGAAAGGCTCATAGCCATGGGGTCTTTTGAGAAGGATGATGCATACCCTCGAACCAAGAAGATGCTCTCTTGGGTGTTCGAGTCTCACATTGATGAGCCAGACTTCGAAGTCTACCATGAAGCGCTCATCACATTGCCAGAATCTAAGGGGGTCAATCCCTTAGTGAATGCTCAAGGGATTTTGGATGAGCAAGTGTGCAATGCACTGAACAAGGTCGCGGTCGAGGCCGAGGCTAGATTATTTGTGCACAACGATAGGATTAGAATGCTGGAGGTGAAGTTAGGGAAGGAGGAGGAAGAACTGGCAGAGAAGGCCAAAAGTTTGAAATAGGAAGAACTGATCATCACATACTTAAGGAATGAGTTAAGGGAAGAGAAAGTAAAGGTGTAGGAATTTTACAAGAAAATGGAGTCTATTAAGGGCATCATCCTCTTGAAGCACCCAGACTTAGCGCCACCCGCACAAAAATACTCGTCCCTCCTAAAGTTTATATAAGACCTAACGTGCCTCCTCACTATGGAGAGATGACTCTTGGCCCTAGAATATGCTGAAGAAGTGGTCACACGCTTGAAAGAGGAAGACCAGTTGAAGGTGGTAGCGCTCATTATCGAGTACAACCAAGTACTCATGGAGGTTAAGGTCATTGCCCAGTTTACAGAAGCCACATATGATACATGCACGGATAGAGATAAGGTGGCAAGCTCCTTGGTCACCACGCTTGAGATGGAACTAAAAGAGTTCCAAGAAAAGAAAAAGGGAATAGGGTGGAGAGAGATAAGGTTTTGGCTGAAGTAGAGAAGAAATCAGAGGCAATTAAGGCCTTAAGAAGCTTAATTAAGGCCCAGCTAAAGGAACTATACCCCTAGATCACTAGAAGGATGGATAAACTTGAGGACTTGGGCAAAGAAATGGAGCAGATTATGGATGTTTTGGGCACCCAGGGAGTTGGCCTGAGTTTTGATGAAGTGAGAACCCTGGTGGGAGACCCTTGCTAGAAGGCACAGGGCAAGGTCGAATTGTGGAATAAGCTAGAGGCAGACCTCCGAAAAGATTTTCCTAGTTTGTTGAGTTGATGTCCCCCTTCTTCATTCTTTTACTGATTCTTTCATTCCTTATTCTTTTCTTTGTAAAGTATAAGGCTATTCATTAGTTCCCTGAGACAACATGCATCTTGGTTAAGTGTTTCCAAGGATGGAGAATAGGCATAGTGTGGGGTGATGTTGGACCCTGTAATATTAACCAAGTATGAAGGTGCGTGGGCACACAGGGTCCCAGTTATGAAAAGGCATGTAAGGTAAAAGCGTGTGAAAGAAATAGTTAAGGAAGCACATAGCTCATGTGACACATGAAAGGAGGCTCGAGACTTAGTCAATTTGGGCACCCAAGGTAGAACATGTGAAAAGCATGATCGGTTGCATGCGGATAAGATGCTAGCTTGGCGATAGGTTGGCCCAGAAAGAGCATGCCCTGATGGAATCTTCTAGAAGATCATCATGGGATGGAGTGGAAATCTTAGGCATGGGGAGCATACTTGCATAAAGGACCAATTCGACACTTGGTGTCGATCGAGGGTGTTGGAAGGGGAGTTGGTAGCGTAGGAGAATTATAAATACAAGTTCCTACGAAGTAAAAAGAGAGATCGATATCTAGAAGTACAAGGTATAGCGGGTTAGAGAGTGGGTGGAGCTCTGCAAAATTATTATGAGGGGATATTTGTATTCAGGAAAGAATGCACTAAGCATGGGGTTGTAATTTTTCTTTTTCGTTAGCTTAGTTACATATGTCCAGTGATATGCATGACTACGGTCTACTCTCTGTGACTCTTTGTAATGAATCAATGAATATAATGAGGTTACCTATTATATATAGACATGGATATCAATGGTTTTAATGCACATTTCTCTCATATGAGTTCTCTTTCCTTTCATGCTATGTATGAATGCTTGTATAATTATTTATGTCATAATGCATGTTCTGGATTCTATTAAAGTACTCGGTCTAAAGTGACTGCAAGGATCTAGAGGCCATTCTAAGCCCTATGGTTCTTGTTTGTCTTAACTTCCCTCCTAAAAAATCTTACACTAATCATAGATTATGCTTCCCACTAAACTCACATAAAAGAGAGACTGGTACCGTGAGTGTCTCGGTGAGCACTCGGCTTCTATTGTGTGATAGTGGCAGCGCATAGGGTTCCTTCCTTTTATAATGGGGGTAAAACTGACTACATCCCCTACCCCACTAATTGATTTTATCTAATCATGGTTGATAAACATCGAGCTAATGACAAGAGGAAAGTCAAGAATAAGACACTGGAGCAATTGGAAGAGAAGAGAATAAAGAAATTGAAGAGAATGCAAAAACTTCAAGTAGGGAAAGGTACATGCACTATATCAAATGCAGCTAATGTATTAGAAAATTGGGATGAAATACATAATGAAAATGTAGAGAATAATGATTTTTCAATGAATATTGATATTGAATTGAATGATAATGTTGGTATGGATGAAGAAATTGATATGAATCCAATTGTTGAACCCTTACTTGAGAATCCAAATGATAACCCTAAAATTTGTATGAAAACATTGAATAAAGAAAGTAACCTTGTAAATGAATATTCACCTCTAAGAACACCTTCCATTTCATGAAGAAAACCAATTCACTTAATTGAAATTGATGAAAATATTATAAAACCAATGCCTAACAAATGTCCAAAGAAATGCGAGAAGAAAAGCTAGTGGAATTTGGGATAATTACTTTGAGAATTTAAATGACACACAAAGATGTCAATTATTTGTTTCATTGATGAAATTAATATAGATGAGACCTATAATGAAGACCCCGAGGTTAAGAACATCTAATGTTGTTGATCAAAGTGTGTCAATTATTGAAAACATACATAAAGCATAACAAACTGTAGGTGGAAAAATACGCACCAAAGATAGTAATGCTACATGACTTGCACTAAATAATTGTATAGTAAGTGATAAAACAATTAATAAACACTTGATTAGAAAAAAATAGTGCTTTGAAGCTAAACAAACAAACACTAATGAAAGCATTAGAGAGACATAAATGTCTTGAGTTAGTCAATAAAACTAACTATTGGGCTTTCTCTAGCAGACTTCCACGAAAAGAGAAGAATACATATGATATTCTAAAATAATTAATTGTAAAATTTTGGAATGAGAACACAAGGTATCACCGAAAAGAAGAGATACGATTAAAAAAGAATAGGTTTTGTAATCATGAATCGTGTGTAAAACATGTCTTAGATATGACTCAAACAGAATTGTTCTCTAAGTTTAAAAATGAAAATCCACAAATTAACATTAGCCAAAGATTCTTTGAAATGAGCAAACCCTTTTATGTGAAAATCAATCACTCATGTACCACTTGTTGTTGTAGGCATCATGTTGAATTTTCAATGCATTATGATGTTTTTTGTCAAATACATAGTGTTTTGCATACTGACATCATATTGCAGGAGTGTGGAATAAATGTCCCACAAAAATCTTTAAGGGAATTCATTCCGACAATATTTTGTGAAAAATCAACAACACAATTTTTTTATAACAAAGCATCCACGAGGATAGTACATATTCAATAGGAAAAGAATTGGTTGATTTCACCAAATATAAATCAGTGGCATATCAATTAAAAGATGGAAAATAATCTAAGAGGTGTGAGCTTGTTAGAAAACAATTACTGTATCAAAATATATGGTCAAATTCAGAGAGGAAATTTTTATGAGTATGCAAGGCACACACATAGAGCTCGATGGTTGGATGAACAATTCAAGTTAAGCAAAATAACATTCCCACTTGGTACTATTGTTTCAGTAGTTGAATTTGCAAAGAATTACAAATTGCAGCCACAAATGGAGGTTCTGTCTCAATATTATTACTCAAAGGTGCAAGTTTCTATTTTTGTGCATATAAAATTCATGCACTCTCCTAAAAGCACTGAGCATGATCGAAATATATTAAGAGAGTATAATTTATACATCACGGTGATCGACACATTCTACGAATATGTACAAGGGTGTTTCTAGGTGTTTTATGGGAACTTGAAAGAGAGGAACATTAGTTTCGATCAACATTACATTTGGTCAGACAACTGCACATCACAATTCAAGAATGCACAGATGTTTTATTGGCTAAGCAAGATGCACAAAGAAACAAATGTACAACATATCTGGAGTTTTACTAAGGCAAGGCATGGAAAAGGAGAGCATGATGGTGCAGGAGCATGTGTGAAAAGAGCACTTGCAAGAGAAGAGTTAAAGTTCAAGGATGGTGCTAAATTTATAGATTGAAAAATATTGTTGATTGGTGTGTTAAGAATATGGGCCATGAATCTCAAGAGAGATCAATGGTTTGTAGATATTTTTGGTTGATAGAGAAACAACATCTAGAAAACTTTGAAGATTGTATGACATGATTACGAAGATCAAGTGATATGCACTCATTCCGTAGTTCGATGCAAATGCTTGGACTATTTATACTAGGTGTATGACATGTATTTATATATCATGCATTGATTTTGCATGGAATGAATCTGAGTCACAGCAGTGAGTGGATGAATGGACTTGTAGACCTCTAATTCCACTCAACACACATCATGTTTCACAAGAATTGCAACTTGCAAGGTCTTCGAGATCAAATGACAACATCACCTGACTTTGACCAAGTCTCTGATTTAGTGCAACAAGGTACATACATATATGTACATGCCATGTTTTAGATTTATAAATTATTAAATGGTCAACTCTTAATGTATTTATAAATTGACTGAATAGTTTTACTTTGTGATACATAGGGCATGTTTTTATAGTTATTACAATGGAATTTAACAAAGAGGGAACAAACTACTTCTTATCTCATTGTGTAGAGGGGAAAAAAATTGACTTCCACAATCATTGATGGTGAAGACCTTGAGTATCCCACTAGATCAGTGGTAGTCACTGGAACTTGGCTTCGACGATATCCTATCAAAAAATCAAACATTTGGTTGTTTGAAGACTATGAAGTACATTGGAAGATACTTCACTATTCACATTTGGTCCTTGCAAAAATATTAAATTGATCAAATATCGAGGTCGCCATCAAACAAAAATCTGTGGAAGGTTCATGAATCAAATCATGAAACAATTCTTGCTACTGTCAAGAATAGAGTTGATCCTTGTGGTTCATTGGATTGAATTTACAAAGGTATGTTCTTCATGAATTTAATTTGAATATTTACTTAAATGATTTTGTTTAAATTTTGTATGATTTAAAATTCTATTTAATTACTTACTAACATGTTTATGTAGGTTAGTGGTGCCAAAAAACTTTCACCTTCACATGGTTGACACATCGATGTAAAAGTTATTATTCTTGAAGCCAAGTGAAGCTAAGAGAAATTAAATATTAGAAAGGAACAATGAACATAAATTCTCATTTCACCACCTATATTGTAAAAATATTTTATTAAAATTCTCATTTCACCACCTATATTGTATAAACCACCTATATTATTTAGGTGATTGGCAATGGAAAACCTTACACTAACTCAGTATGAATGGAGATGGAGAAAACCACGAGAGGCTTTTGAAGAGGTCCCCATTGTGGAGGTCTCAAATCTTACGAGACGTCTCTAGGTGCCACGAGTCCGAGAAATCATCCGTCAAAGATATGGTGTGTTTGGGCCTCAACACTCTTAAGCTACTACGCCCGGACGGGTAACCCAAAAGCACGAGGAGCATAGGGAACCAAAAAAATCCTCTAGTAGTGTTCACCAGGCCATGGCGTGTTGGCGTAGTTGGTTTGGTCCCACGAGCTTCCGTTTGTAAACCACACCTTCTAAGAACCCTACATCGACTTTCAGATCGCACTATTTCATGCATTTGCAAACAATAGCACAACGAGAGAACCAGATGGAGATGGAGAAAACAGCGAGAATATTTCATAGAGGTCCCTAACATGGATCTCTCAGATTTGATGAGACATCTCTAGGTGCCACAAAGTCTGAGAAATCATCCGTCGAAGATATGGCATGTTTGGGCCTCAGGGCTCTTAAGCGACTACGCCCAAACGGGGTAGCCCGAAAGCATGAAGAGTGTAGGAGCCAAAATGAAGCCTCCAATAGCGTTGACCTATCCACCCCGATGTGTTATCATAGTTGGTTCAGTCCCACGAACTTTCGTTTGCAAACTAAAGCCTCTAAGCAGCCTACTGTCTCGGTTGCACTATTTCATGCGTTTGCAAACAATATCATAATGAGAGAACCCGATGGAGATGGAGAAAAAGTGAGATTATTTCTTAAAGGTACCCAACATGGATGTCTTGGATCTGACGAGATGTCTCTAGGTGCCATGGAGTCTGAGAAATCACCCATCAAAGATATGGCGTGTTTGGGCCTCAGGTCTCTTAAGGGACTACACCCAGACGGGGTAGCCCGAAAGCACGGGGACATTAGGGAACCAAAAAAATCCTCCACTAGAATTCACCTAGACACCCGACATATTGGCGTAGTTGGTTCGGTCCCATGAGCTTTCGTTTACAAACTACAACCTCTCGACAACCCTACACCGATTCAGTGCACTATTTCATGCGTTTGAAAACAATATCACATTGAGAGAACTAGATAGATATAGAGAAACTGTGAGAGGATTTCATAGAGGGCCACGACATGGAGGTCTCGAGATCCGACGAGACATCTCTAGGTGCCATAGAATCTTGAAGAAATCACCATCGAAGATAAGGCGTGTTTGGGCCTCAAGGCTCTTAAGGGACTACACCGGACGGGGTATCCCGAAAGCACGAGAAGCATAGGAAGCCAAAAAAATCCTCTAATAGTGTTCACCTTTCCACCCCGATGTGTTTGCGTAGTTGGTTTGGTCCCACAGCTTTCGTTTGCAAACTACAAACCTCTAAGCCCTACACCGACTCAAACTACACTATTTCACTGTTTACAAATAATAGCCCAACGAGAGAATTGGATCGAGATAGAGAAAATCATGAGATGATTTCATAGAGGGCCACTGACATGGGGGTCTTGGATCCGACAAGACATTTCTAGTGCCATGGAGTCTGAGAAATCACCCATCGAAGATATGGTGTGTTTGGGCCTCAAGGTCATTAACCAACTACGCTGGACGCGGTAGCCCGAAAGCATGGAGAGAATAGGGAACCAAAAAAAGCTTCCAATAGCGTTCACCTGGCCACCCTAATGTGTTGGCATAGTTGATTTGGTCCAATGAGCTTCGTTTGGAAACTACAACCTCCGATAGCCCTACAATGACTTAGGCTGCACTATTTCATGGGTTTGTAAACAATAGCACATGGAGAGAACTGGATGGAGACGGAGAAAACCACGAGAGGCTTTCGTAGAGGGCCCTAACATGGAGGTCTCAGATCTTATGATATGTCTCTAGGTGCCACTTTGAATCTGAGAAATCACCCGTCGAAGATATGGCGTGATTAGGCCTCAGGGCTCTTAAGCAACTACGCCTAGACGGGTAGCTCGAAAGCATGGGGAGCGTAGGGAACCAAAAAAATCCTCCAATAGTGTTCACTTAGCCACCTTGATGTTTTTACATAGTTGGTTCAGTCCCATGAGCTTCCGTTTGCAAACTACAGCCTTTGGCAGCCCTATACTGACTTAAACTACACTATTTCACACGTTTACAAACAATAGCACAGTGAGAGAACCAGATGGAGAAGGAGAAAAATATGAGAGGCTTTCATATAGGGCCCCAACATGAAGGTCTTGGATCTTACGAGACATCTCTAGGAGCCACAGAGTCTGAGAAATTACCCGTCGAAGATATGGCGTGTTTGGGCCTCAGGGCTCTTAAGCGACTACGCCCAAACGGGGTAGCATGAAAGCACGGGAGCATAGGGAACCAAAATGAAGCCTCCATTAGCATTCATCAAGCCACCCTGATGTGTTGGTGTAGTTGGTATGGTCCCATGAACTTCCATTTGAAAACTATAGCCTTTGGCAACCCTACTACTTGACTCAAACCGCACTATTTCTTCGTGCGTTTGCAAACAATAAGACATCGAGAGAACCGGATGGAGACAGAGAAAACCACAAGAAAATTTTGTAGAGGGCCCCAATATGGAGGTCTCAAATCTAATGAGACATTTTGAGGTGCCACGAAGTCCGTGAAATCACCCGTCGAAGATATGGCGTGTTTGGGCCTCAAAGCTCTTAAGTGACTACACCCAAATGGGGTAGCCCGAAAGCATGGGGAGTGTAGGGAACCAAAATGAAGCTCCACTAGCATTCACCAGGCCACCCTAATGTGTTGGCATAGTTGGTTTGGTCCCATGAACTTCTGTTTGCAAACTATAGCCTCTGGACAACCCTACACTAACTCAAACTGCACTATTTCGCGCGTTTGCAAACAATAGCACATCGAGAGAACTGGATGGAGACGGAGAAAACTGCGAGAGGCATTTCTTATTTAATCATAGTGACATATTCACATAATTTTTTTCTTCACGATTTTCATTTTCATCTAAAGTTGACAAGATATTTATATGGTCTTCGGCTTCTTTTTGGGCACAAACAACCTTTCTAATGTCAAAAAAAGTTTAGGCTCTTCATTCTCTATTTGATTGAAGATATTCATAATTTCAAAATGAATAGTTGGAACATTGATGGTCTCCCCAAAAACTAATTTCATAGTCTACATAGTTTCATCCTATGAAAAAATCATTGAACATTGGTGGTTTCCTCCACCCGCGCTTTCGGGCTACCCCATCCGGGTGTATTCGCTTAAGAGCCCTAGGGCCCAATCATGCCATATCTTTGACGGGTGATTTCTCAGAATCCATGGCACCTAGAGACATCTCGTTAGATCTCGAGAGCTCTAAATTTGGGACCGCACGATGGAAAAGTGACATGCGAGGATGATAATCGGCAAGTGACCTTCCCCGTACCCGACCTCCTGAGGTCGTGCTGAGACAACCGGTGGTTTGAAATGCGGGTGACTTAGATGAAGTCACAGCCGGGATTATGGTCAGTTTTCTATGATAGAAAAGCTACAAGCGAGGATGAGAATCGGCAAGAAACTTTCTTATGGCTAACCATGGGAGGATCAGTGACTAAGATCTGGTAGTGTGATCTCCTGGTAGCTAAAATGACAAAGGGGAGATTTAGAGGCTATGAGTGGGTAGCATAAATTCCCTAGTGATTTATCCTCCTAACTAGAATTTAAGTGTTTAATCTAGTTATGAAGTCTCCAAATTAACTTAAACTGAAAATAACAATTTATACTACTATTGAAAGGGAAACTAATCTAAACAAAATATATGATTGAAACATTATAATTACAAGCAACAATTAAACTACTTTATACTAAAACTAAACAAGCGAGATAACCCGGTGTGGTTATTCACCCAAGTGCGATGTGCGAATCTAAATAAAAGACAGCTAATTAAATTAATTGAAAACCTTCAATCCTACCTCAGAAGTGAGGAACAAATCATAGTTTCTCAGAAACTATCATTCCCCACAGCTTCCCTGGCAATATTGAAAGCGAGCTTAACTGAAATAAAATGATTCACTACTCTATTTGATAATAACTTTGACAATTTAAACCTGGCATTTACTGAGCAGAGGCAAATCCAGTTGTGTTGTAGCTTGTCCCCTCAGAGTGATCTCTTCGTTCTTGCGTGTTCACGTGAATCCAGAAAGAGTAGGAGCATAAAGAACATCGCAAGGGAAGGCACTTTGGGGCGACAATTACTTTAAAGTGAAAATGGCACAAAGCACAAGTAGGAGAGGGATGGCGCAAGTGAACTGGCTTGGCCTATGTGATTCCTAGCAGGGTTGTTGCAGCAATGATAAAACAAAATGATAAACAACAGGTACTCAAACAATGAATAATAGCAGCTTCAGAGAAATACAACGAAGTACAAGTAGGAGAGGGATGGCACAAGAGAACAGAGCTTGGCCTATACGATTCCTAGCAGGATCGTTGTCGGTGTACAGTGAGGCATAACTAAATACTCAGAATTCTAATCCATGCTAAAATAAAATGATTCATAAAATAAATCTAGGACTGAGTATTGAAGACTAAAGCTCAAGAATGAAGACTCCAGACCAAAGAACCAAGACCAAAACAAACCAGACCATGGGTGAAACAACAGCACTGCCTGCACAAGATGGGTATGTGGCTTACCAACAGCTGAACAATACTATCTAAACATGTAATGAACTATACTATCAATCCTAAGCAAGCTAACAGACCAAACCACTGAAAATCAGAAGACTCTAACAAGAAATGGTGGCCATTTGCCTCAGCACAAGCTACATATTTATAGCATTTACAAACACCAGAAGGCAAGTTCAAATTGAACTCTCCCACTATTAAACAAAGATAAATCACTATTCCAGGGGACCAAAAACATAAATGCATGCTCAAGTTGGCAAAGAAAAGCTGGTGAATCGTGATATTTCACGCGGGTCGCGTCAAAAGAACGTTCTGGAAAACGCGCACAGGACCGCCGCCCGAGCAGGTGGCGGTTATAGGACCGCCGCCACCGTAGGGTGGCGGTTTCATCACAAGGTCAAGAAGCCAAGGAAAGATGGAAAAAGGGGAAAACAAAGGGCGCGGGGCAAAGCGAGGCATGCGGATGTTAACACATACTCCGAGGGCTTTTCCGATCCCGAACACCTCATGAGGAGACTCCGTATCATCATTGGGGCATGTGTAACATCTTTCCTGGTGCAAGACATACAATTTTGGGTACATATAGGGACCTCTTTGAAAGGCTCTCGCAGTTTTCTCTGTCTCCATCCGGTTCTCTCAAGTGCTATTGTTTGCAAATACACGAAATAGTGCAAATGAGTCAAACAGTAGGGGTCAATTCAAGACATTATAGTTTGTAAACGTAAGCTCATGGGACCAAACCAACTACGCCAAAACATCGGGGTGGCTAGGTGAACACTATTGGAGGCTTTGTTTTGGTTCCCTATGCTCCCCATGCTTTCAGGCTACCCCATTTGGGCATAGTCGCTTAAGAACCCTCAAGCCTAATCACGCCATATCTTCGACGAGTGAATTATCAAACTCCGTGGAACCTAGAGACATCTCATTAGATCCAAGAGCTCCACATTAGGGACCTCTTCAAATCCTCTTGTGGATTTCTCTGTCTCCATCGTGTTCTCTTGTTGTGCTATTGTTTGTAAACATGTAAAATAGTGTAGTATGAGTTAGTGTAGACGGCCGCGACGCTGTAGTTTGCAAACGAAAGCTCGTGGGACCAAACCAACTACGCCAAAACATCGGGGTGGCTAGGTGAATGCTATTGGAGGCTTCATTTTTGTTTCCTATGCTCCCCATGCTTTCGGGCTACCCCAGTCCGAGCGTAGTCGCTTAAGAGCCCTGAGGCCCAATCACGCCATATCTTCGACGGGTGATTTCTCGACTCCGTGGCACCTAGAGATGTCTCGTTAGATCCAATACCTCCATGTCAGAACCTCTACGAAATTATCTCAGTTTTATCCATCTCAATCCAGTTCTCTCGTTGTGCTATTGTTTGCAAACGTGAAAATAGTGCATTCTGAGTCAGTGTAGGGTCACAAATGCTGTAGTTTGCAAATGGAAGCTCATGGGACCAAACCAACTATGCCAACATGTCGGGATGGCTTGGTGAACGCTAGTGGAGCATTCATTTTGGTTCTCTATGCTCCCTGTGATTTTGGGCTACCTCATCTGGGCGTAGTCCCTTAAGAGCCCTGAATGACTAGATTGGCTTAAGAATGAATTTGATAGGGGTATGTCTAAGAACACACCGAGAGTTATCAATCACCTAGTAAATCTTTATTATTTATCTCTTGATGGGAGTCAGCGGGTCGACGGCTTAGTGACCTTCCATTCATTGATAATTTATGTTATGATAAACCCATGGATGCTTTCAAAAGCGCCTTAAAAAGGATAGGGATAGTCATCAAGCCTAGTGAAGGTTGTGATGTGATTTCCAAATAACTTGAAATGCCTACAAATTTAAAGGTAATAACACGAATTGGAGAAGATTAGACAATCAAGAATCATTGAGTGTCCGAATCGTAATGTCATTGCATCTAGAGACATTCTCAAGCATTGAGTAATGTATATGGAGAGACATTCTCAAAATATCAACGAGATGAAAGGCATAAAATTTTGACGAGTGTCAGGTGTTTTAATAGGGGAGAAGACTACAAAGCATAGAAGAATGTAGTAAGTGCATGATAAGATAGGAACATTACAAAGATACCATGAGCAAGAAGAAGCACAAGTAAGGTAAATACACATATACACACCGATAAATTGAATGAATAATTATTTAGATTAGGTAACTCTTTATATACATACATTATATAAATATTGATTTCCAAAGTTTGATGCATATTATACATTGAAAATGCTAGTACATGTACATCACCAATAAATGAAAAAATAATCCATAATGTCTTAAATATTGTCAAGTGCACATCATATTAGATTCATGTGAAAATAATCTCAGAAATGTAAGGTCTCATACAAAAGTATCAGGTTCTAAATAGTATTTTAATGTGCATAATAAATTAAAAAATTCCCAAATAGGTCATATACGATCAAGAAGTTCAAATGCCATATAGGCGTACATACAATGCCATGCACATAGGCATACAAAAACAATGTCATGTAAGACATATATATTTCCTACTCATCAAAATCTATCCCTCTCTTGGCCTTGCTTGAAGAATGCCCTCCCTTAGACGAAGATGGAGATCCATGAGATGACTTTGGATCATCCGAGCCCATGCTTCGAGTCTTCTTCCGCTGAATACTCGCGTGTAGATGAGCCTGTAAATGCAAACAATGTTTTTCACAAAACTTAATTTATAGATGTTTTCAACATGTATTTAAGACCATGATAGAATGAAAGTATTTACATAAATACACAAAATTACCGCAAGATGTCGATCACGCTGAATTTGCATCTCACACTCAGATGAGTCATCGGGAGCTCCTGCAGTATGAACGGGGGTACGAAGACGACGAGATGGAGGAGTCCATGCCCTTGAAGTTAAAATGGAGGGGGTTGAAGTTCCCTACATACACATAAGATCAAAAATCTAACATCAAAATTAGCAAAAATAGAGCTAAGTACATGTATCTAAATAATGACAATATTTTAATTAATTTTATCAATATAGAACTGTTGTTTTTACCCCGCCACGCCTGTGAATCAAATGAACAGGGGCTGCTACCTATCATAGGTAACTCCCGCATATACACAATTAAGGACATTAATAACATAATTTAATAATTCTACAATGAAAGACATTACTAACATGTAATTTAACAGAATATGAATTACACGAGAAATTTAACAAAATTTATGTGTTGTTTGAATACCTCGGTGAGTTGTTACGTGATGAAATCGCAGCAACAACACCTTTATCTTCTTGTTGCAGAGATGGTGGGGTGTCTAGTGAAGTCAACATCTTTATCAAACATGTATATCACGTGAGTTAGATGGACATACACAAACATACATATATTTGACTTCAAAACTAATATATATATATATATATATATATATATATATATATATGACATTTTGGATGGTTATCTCGTTTGGATGTTGGTTGCTTTCTAGATTTGGATTGTCAATCATAAGTGAAATAATTATTGATTTTTGTATAGTTGGAATGAATATCCATGATTGATTTGGTTTTCGTTATATTGGATTATTTATCTAATTTATTATTTATCGAGAAGGTATGTTTAATGTGTGAATTGAGTGTGTAGATTACAAGTCACACAGAGAACGTGGGTTTTAGAGTTACACCTCAAGTTGCACAAGTGGTTGACTAGGCCAAGTCCTTTAGCCATGCATGATCTTTGTGTAACCTTGTGTGTATGTGGCGTATTCATGTTTGGACACCATTGGTGATTCCTAATGTATCTATGTTAATTTTAATTTGTTTAAGCCTTGTGATAAGCTAGTTTAGGGACCTAATGGTCCCTACATGCATTAGTAGTGTTTTATGTTAATTAATATTGTTTTTTGTGGGTTGGGACCACCTAATCATCATTTGGGTGGGCCCCACCACCTCTTCCTTTGAGCCACTTTACCCAATCTCGAATTTGGGCTAAATGTGGTATTTGTAAGGGTCTCTTTTCACATTGGGGGTCTCCCTTACACTAAAATGAGCCCTTGGACCCTACCTATGGGTAGGGGTATCTTTTTAAGGTCAAATGGGATTTTCCTCCCATTTGACCCCTCTCTTGTCACCATCTTGTAAGTATGTTGATTTTTGAGCTTTCTCAAAAGTTGAAGTGTGTTGGCTTATTATCTTTTTAGGAAATTTGGGAGACTACTTATATCTATTAGGATTTTGGAATCTTTTGTTGGAGAATGAGATGGGTGACACATGTCACCCTCTCATTTTTGAGGATTGGAGTTTGATTCTTCTTTTTATACCTCCTTATGGAGAGGGGTATGGACTTTTGGCTTGTCATTTATTGTACTAATTAAGTTGGAGAGAGCTTAGAGCTTGGATTTTGGAGCTTGGGAGAGCTTGGTTTGTTATTGAATTTGGATAGATATTTTTGAGGTAGACCTTCTTACCTATTGGTTTTGTTCTTTGATATAATGTGAAAAAGAAAAGAATGGTTGTTTGGTTTCTTGAATGTTTGCATGTTTGTTGTGGGTGTCTTTGTAAATCTTGGTTGTTCTTATTTTCTCCATCCATCCTATTTTGTGGTGGATTTTAAAATTATAGGGGAAGAGGAAGGAAATACCCCTCTTACACCACATGGCTTGATGATATTTATTTTATTTCCTCTCCTCATATGTTTTGATGTGGAAGGACTATTCATATGGTTTGAACCTCCTCTTCCATCCTTGGCAAGGAAACCATGCTTCGTTTGAAAATCCTTCCAAGGAGGAGGCTTGGTGTTTGGGATGGAGTGATAAGGAGGGTATTTTTGAATGGAGAGATAAGAAGGGTATTTTGGAGATTCTTATAGTTTTCCTATGGTTGGTTCACATTATGGATTATTATGGGCTCCTTTCCACTCTTCCCCTTTGAGGAAAACATGGAGTTCTCCTCTTGTGATTTTGGTGTTCTTATGGTTGTTTTGTATTGAAATGTTGTGTGTATTGTCACCCTTTGTCTCCCCTTACTTGTGCAATATTGAGGCATGCATTCTCTCTCTCCCATGGGATTAGAGGGAGGCTAGCATGTCCTCTATTTAGTGGAGATGACATGTGATGATGCCATTTGGTTGGGAGGAAACCTATCCCATTTTCTCTTATGCATTGAATACTTTCATATGGATTGAAAGCTTGGAAATTATACTTGGAGCATGGAAGAATTTTTTTAAATTGGGTGTATTGTTCCCTTTATATGGAGGATTTTCCTATTGATTTTTAAGTTATATATTATTGTAAAATGTAAAGAAAGTAGTAATGACAAGGGATTTTATTGGGTTGATAAATTTCATTATTGATATTTGTATCAATTTTACATGAAAATATTGAGATTGTGAGTAGGATCCGTTGTATTTCCAAGAATTTTTGTGTTGTAATGAAATATAAGTTGTGCTTCATGTTTTAAATCTTTATGTTGAACAAGAAAGGTTAGGTGTGTGTTACAAACAAATGTGGAGCTATTATTTCCATAGTTTTTCAAGTATCTTATTGGATTGTGCACTATCACACTCAAAATTTGGAGATGGATTCAAATACTAAATGGAAACCAATACCTCCCTTATTTCATATGATTTCCTACATTTTACTTTTCCCTTGTTTCCTCAAAGACATAGATATGAATAAACTCATTACTAAACCTTTGAATCTCATAGTATTATTACGTATATCTTGCCTATGTCCTCTTTGGCATTGTTCTCCTTGGAACTTATATATATATATATTAAATTTAAGATTATTTGGACTTTTAGGAATGTGTAGGTTTATTTCCATAGTAAAGTGAAACTAAATAAAGTTGTAAAAATATGGATTACGGAATGGGAATGTAGTAAATTAGAAATGTATATGCATGGAAAATATGGGGTTGCCTTGCATTCTTATCATAATTTTATGGTTTAAACCTCCATTAAGAAATTAGTCCTAAAACCTGAATATATATATATATATATATATATATATATATATATATATATGAGAATAGTTTCCTTTATGCATATACATTCTTCTTAATTTAATCATCAATAATCTAGTATGAAGATGGCTTAACGAATTGAGATAAACCACTTTTATTTTGGAAATATAATAAAATAAAATAGATTTAATAATTTTTCTTTTAAAAATGATAACATGTGGCTGGAGTGGTCGTAGCATGGTGACAACTCCTCCCCAAACACTTTCCCCCTCCTTTGGCCTCGCAAAACCTCCTTGACACAACCATTTCACTAATCCCGTGAGGCTCTTAGTCAATCATGAGCACAGCTTCATCCCACTCAAAAATGTGGCTTCCAAATATATATATATACACTTACATATACACATAGATATGTGGAAACCAGAATAATGGGTATGTGTGGAAAACTATTTTTAAACACATTTTCCAATCGATATCAAACCCTTATCCTTATATGAAAGCCATGAAGGAATTAGGGGAAATACCCAAGTTTGATAAATAAGCTACATAAAATTATTTTGCCTCTGTGAATGGGAGCTCCTTGCTCCATAACCTGTAGGTAAGAAAGTAAAATAATAATAAAATAGATCAGATTTTTCTTCTTACTTGTCTCATTATCAAAACATCCTCCTTTGCATCACCTTGCCATCCCGTATGCAATATTTTCACCCATGGCCAAGGAAATAACTTACAAAAACCCAAAAATGGATTTCTTCCTCTATGGTTGCCCCTCTCGCAAGGGAAAACTTGTAGGCACCTTAGGGTCAGCAGGAAGAATGAAAAGAAAAAAACATAAGTGAAACTAATGCTCCTCTAAGGATATTTAGGTTTTTAGATTACTCAAACTTTGATCTATGGTTTGGTGATAGTTTAAATCTAAGGGTGTTGATTTAATAGAGTTTTTCCTTTCAAAAAAGAAAAGTCACTTGACAAATGGACATCCTTTGACTTTATACATTACTAAATACTTTTTCACCCCCATTTACCTCGTGGAAATATGTGATATTTAATCTCTATTAAAATAGATTATACAGTTCCATATAAGAGAAGCCATAGAAAATCGTTTGGAAAAGACTTATAACCCCCCCCCCCCAAAAAAAAAATTGTGGGTGAGCGTGATAAATATATTTATAAGATCACAATTTTAGGTTGATGTTGGGGGTTCATGAAACAATCTTAATAGAATCACTTTCTTTTGTATCCTAAAATTAATTCCTTTTAGATGATGGCAACGATGCTCCAAAGTTCAATATTTCATCAACTCATGCAATTACGAGGATAAAATCTATTATGTCCTTAAAAACCTTAAATGTTTCACGTATGGAGTAGTTGTCTTGCCACAACGAAAGCTTTCCTAACACTAAGCAAAGATGCTTAGCCATCTTGACGAAATATAAATATTTTATAATATGATATTTCTTTTAAACTTATAACGATAACTAAAATTTTGGTTTTCTTCGTAAAAGTGGAATTAGGTAGGTTTTGGACAATGTATCCTACTTGAGCTATGTTAACAAAACCTTATTTTATAATATCATTTACCCTTCACCCCATGTAACCTAGGTGCCCTAAATGCAAAGCGCAATATGTGAGTAATGTAATCTAGAAGAAATGGTTGAGTAAACAAGGCCATGATATGGCAAACATCATTTGAAGGTGATGTTTTGTATGCAAAAACAATGTTGTCGGAATTTTGATCTATTTGTGAATTGAATATCTTACATACACTAAACTGTCATATAGATAGGTTCGAAGTTTTAACAAATGTATTCATGTGTGATCAAGTAGATATTTATGCAAAGTGTAGAAGCATGCAATTGGAACATAAACTATTTGATTATGTGTCACAATAATTGGCATTAAAATCAACATTGTTTTTTGTAATTGGAAAATGTAGATATCCAAACTCATGCTACTAGCAGAAATTAATTGTATAATATTGTTTGATGCAGACATACACAAATTCAATAATGTGATCAAATTGCATTTTTTGCTACGAATTAAGAAGTGAGAAAAAATTCATACACAAGAATACACACCCACCTACTTGTCACATCTGCAATAGTTAAGCTTATGTAGCATTGTGTTGGAGCCAGGTCAGAGAATTTACGAGCATTAGCATAAAACCTGATCGGAAAAAGCTCTGTAGGAATAAAGTACAATATACAAACAATATCTTAAATGCATATCAAGTTAAAAGTTATGTGATTTTCTAGTTATGTGATACTTATACTAATTGAGCAGCGTATGGAAGGGTAAAACTGTGAACATGTGACAACAAGTCAATTGTAGTATTTTACCCAATTTGAACATGGGACTCTATTATGGAATCCCCGATACTTACACTAATTGAGCTCGTCCTCTGTAACTATATTGAAAAGGAAACCTGAAACTCTTCAACTGCGGCTTATAATATAACAGTGTAAGAAAGGGGAAAACTTTAAGAGGCTAAAGTTGTATAGAGGGATTTTATTCATACTAATAAATGCATTCAAAAAGAAAAATTGCATAAATGCAACACATTTTAGGGTCAAGGAGGCCATTTTGAAGCCTATGGTTCCAAAATTTTCTCAACATATGTTATTTTTCATAGAGCAGCTAGGACTTGAACCTTGAATTTCCCATTAGTATGGTGCTCTAACAGTGAGTTTTCGACCTTTTATGGTTCCTTTTTTGTCCAAATTGTGGATTCATGATTATTCCTCCAACCAAAAAGTAAATACTGAAAAACTTAGAGCTGCCAAATATCCAACAGTTTAAGAACTAAGACTCTAGAAATTTTGTATACTTTTTTTCCATTACCTTCTGTACTGGACATGCATGTTCTCTATTTTCCACACAACTATCTTTTCAAAGGCAGAAACATGCAATATAAGTGTCATAGTTGTGGGTTGCACCACCCACCTGCACCCCCTGGGAAACCATATATAGTTGGGTGGACAAAAGTTGGTCCCAGTTATTACAATAGAAGTATCATGGTGGCAATAAAGTAAATCATCTCCACATTTTAGTTCAAAACAGGAACCACAAGACTACTCATAGAAAATATCCCAACCTAGAATTTATTTGGATTTTTGTACATAAGTAGCTTTGTGACACTGAAAGATGTTGTCAATAGTAACACCCCTAGATTTAATTCAAAGTAGAATGAAACAAAATGTTAGATAAACACGCAATGCATAAATGCAACAAACAAACAAAAAAAGATCAATGTTTTTTACCCATGGTGCCGAGGGCGTCAGAGTCTCCATAGAAAGTTGCCGAGGTTGTTTTCCATCCATCTTCTTTGACGCCATAAGAAGCAGACATAGAGACCAGTGAGACTAAGAATAAATGGAAACTACTACTTTACACCTAAACACGCCCCTTTAAGAGAAAACACATTATTTTTCTGCGGCCAAGCAAGAAAGATTTGCATAATGTTTTGCATGATGTACCCATCACAGTATGAACTTTAGCAAGCAGATGTGATGATGAGAAGGACCCACTACAAATTCTAGAAATACTTGAAAAGAGAATTTTATGGTGGTATGGATGGATACCCACTCCAAATTCAGAAAAAATCGAATGCAAGTTTAGGTTGGTATGCACAAAAGGAATGATAACTAAATTTTAGTGCAAGTTTGGGTTGGGAACCTGCTTCAAATTCAAAAAAATTGAATGCAAGTTTAGATTATAAACCATTTTAGATTGAAAAAAATTGAATGCAAGTTTCAGATGGTACACACATAAGGAGTGATACCCAATACAATTTTTTACAAGGATTTTGATTTAACCTTACGTTGGTATACACAGAAGGAATGATACACAATATCAAGGGACCATGTTTTGAATGGAGACATTAAGAGTGGTTTTCACACGATTAATACCCAATATAAAAGGTCAGAAGACTTTGATTAGAGAAGTATCCAAAACAAAATCTGAGAAACAAAAGTGTCGACATTCGATGCATTTTTTTAAAAAATTGATTACAAAACTTCGCATTCACGACAACTAATCGTAGAACAAAATATTATTTAGAATGTTATCTAAGTTTTGCTACTGATTTATTTTGCATGTAATCATTCCATTTGCTACCAAAAATCCGCCCCTTATCCAGGTGCTTGTCAAGATCAAATATACCCTAATATTGGAGATCAATCATGCTTGATAAGCTACCATATACAAACCCAAAGCCATTTGTAACAAAACCACTAATTTTCTATGAAACTAGAAGTTCATACCCATTGTTTCTGTTGAAGAATAGGCACCAAATCGACCAGGAATTTTCATCTTGGATTTTTTTGTTTCACACCTTAATGTCCTGATAGCTCCTCCAGCATTGAATATGTCAAGAAGGCCCAACGGAGCAAAACAAATATTAGAGAATGTAGATAAGCTCAGAAGTAGCTGGCGCATGCCTGTCAGTCACATTAAGTTAATTGGCATGGCGTACAGGAGGACTGTCAATCGCATTAAATATGTGAGATATAGCTGCCTCCCCTGTCCCCTATCAGAACTATAAAATTTGTGTATTGGGAAAAATTGAGCACAGTGTAGAAAAAGGAACATTTTCCAAACAAAGAGCAAATAAGCGACACATGGAAAACAATAAATGACAGAATATACTCTAATAAAGGAAAGAGCTATATTCCTTTAAAAACATTAGAGAACTTGAAAATCAAAAATTAAATTTGTCATGTGGCACAAAATGATTGGTTGGAAGAAAAATGTTAATTGTATTGGTGAAGCCAATATACTTGCCTTCGGCAGTATAATAAAGTGATCTACATAACTAAGGGTCATTGGTCAAAAGTAGTCAAAGTTTAGACCAATAAGAGGGATTAGAACCCCATGGAGCCATATAATCTATTTTGCATCCTAGTATCTTAAAATAGTATTAACGAGATTTATTGTTGGCTACAGTTTCGGCCATAGTTAAGAAATTTTAATAACAATTTTATTTCAAAAAAATTACTGGGATTTTTTAATTATATGTGATGGTTTAGGTCACCAAAATATGGGGCACTAAAAATAGCACTTTTGATCTGAAACAACATTTTTTTGATGAAAAAGTAATGTCTCAAATCGTAGGGATATGTTTTAGTGCTTTTGTAAAACCCATGGTGCTTTTGTAAAAGATTCAACATTTTTGTCATAAGTTCAGTGCTTTTGTTATGTTTTGGTGCCTATGTCCTGAATTAGTGCTTGTGTTCTGTTTTGGCGCCTATGTCTTGAATTGGTGCTTTTGTTTTGTTTTGGTGCCTTTGTTTTACCTTTTTTTTCCTACCTTTTGAGAGCCATGACTTTTTATACCGAACTCAAAACGATTCCATTTTTTTCCTGGAAAGGTATCAAAAAGATCTATGCAAAGAAAGTGTTAATTTAGAATTTTATAGTATAAATTATTCATGGTTTTCATTTTCCTAAATCTTTTCATTTTAACTACACATTGAGTTATATTTTCTTCTTCCAAACTACACTTTGTGTGTAACTTCCTACGCTTAGCAAAGATTAAAAAATAAATCTAAAACTATTAATCCTTTTTATTTTGCAGCTCATTTAGTCCAAGACATTGGGGTATAAAACAAACTACTAATCCTTTTTTCCAGGCCTCCTCTTAAATAATCCATTATGTAATTTTCAATCATTTTATCTTGCATCCATTATTTTGCATTTATCATCCTTTTGTGTGTTTTACTTCATTGCTTGTTCATCGTGTAGGCTAAACCATGTATGCTCTCCTCTCACGTCCTAAGATGATATTGAGGATAAAAAGTGGCTAGCCTTCCCTTTTTATTTTGTAGGGGAAATGTGACATGGAAGTGATATCCACACACTTTCCATATTCCTAGGGGTCTTATGACCGTGGGCTTTATCTCCAAGCACATGTAGACACACCTCATGTTCTGGCGAGGTATATAAATTCAAGGAGAGTTGTTGTTATTGGATAAGAGCTTGTTTGGTTTAAGAGTAACGTGAAGTGAGGGGATTTCACATCCCAAAACCCAAGCCTTATATAACATCCTTGCAACATAGAATTGGGCCCCACATACTATAAGGTATATCAAGGACTCCTTTAGTGAGCTTGTACATCCTAGAATAGGAAAACTCTTGGCCACATATTGATCTATAGTACAAGGAGGTCACACTCTCCAAGATCACTTACTATCCGACCCCAAATCGACACATAGGTGGAGATCCAATTATGGAACCATCGTTAGTGTGTGGCATTGAAATTGGGATATAGTTTGATTACAATCCCACTTGACTAGTTAGGGTGTGTGTTGCATGTTTGTTATGTTCTTATGAAAACCATTAACCATCCCATCACATTAAAATTTTATCAATCAAACAAACAACCTTTATCAAACAACAATCCCTATCCCAATCCCATCACCATCCTTAATCCACCATCATAATCCAAAACTAATCCCCCACACATCTTATCTAACCATGACCTTTCATCTGCAATCCCCACACCAACATCAAAATCCCTATCTCTTTTCTAAATCCATCAAACAAGTTATCCCATATTACACACTTAATTATGTATCTTACATTGGATAGATATAACTGAATTGTGGCTATCATAACTTATTATCATGATGTATCTCTTTCATATATGATCTATTATTATTAGTAGGTCATCCTTGTTGATGGACATATTATAGGAATAATATAAATAGGGGTTATAGGGAGTGGATGAACATCATATTGAGTATTTGAGTCTTATTATATGTCTTAGAGGTTTCCTCCTCAAAGTGGCTAAGCTATTATACTATCATATTGAGAGAATTTATCTACAATATTGTGTTATTTGGTGTTCTATTACTGGTGATAATCATAATTAATCAAGTAATTTCATTACAACTGGTATCAGAGCCTAATCTCAGCCAGCGTGATGTCAAACCCTAATTGTGAAGGTTTGACTATATCTAAAGATTGGTAGTGAATTTTTCTATAATTTGTTTTGTGGTATGGAAAATTCAGTCAAGTAAGATTCTCTCCAAAATTGAAGCATTTTTGAATTGTTTTGCAAAAGTTATTATGGTTCTATATTTTTCCATAATTTGGCTCCCTAGTGTGCAATTTTTGGAATTTTTTCAAGTTTCTTATATTTTCAGAAACCTCTCAAAAAACTAGATAGGTTTTATTTTTTTATGAATTCCTTTATTCGGCCAAAACACTTGTGAAACCCTAAACGCTAAAATTTTTCCCTATTAAGTCTACCCCTAGGCCCTAACCATCTGTCATGGTTTGTAGATCTACCCGAGGCCAAGGAAAAGGACAAGAAACTCTAGGAATGACCCAAAATAAGGAAGATATGGATTCAGAGGCTATTAGTTTAGGAGTATCTGAGGTGGTCATCTAACTTCAAGAAAGGCTAAAACATATGGTGAGTAAGGATGGCCTCAATGTTGAGATTCATCAACTCGAAAGGTAGCCTAGGAGTGATATTTAGAAGGAGTTTAATGAAATGTAGTAGGAGTTATTATGTTCTATTTCAAATACAACTCCCAATGCCACTCATATGGGTTTCTCTAGAAATGGTCACACAGATCCTAATCACTCCAATCAGGGATGATCCTTTTCTCATTCAAGTGGATCTACTCACCAATGGAGGGGCATGATTCTAATAATGGAAATGCATAAATTTTCTCTCAATTAGATTACCTAGATGGAAAATTTCTTTTATCTCCATTAGATCCCAGGAGGATAAAAGATAATTGTGGCATTCTTATACCTAGAACTTGATCAATTTGTTTGGTATCGTTGGTTATGTGCTCAAAGGCAAAAGAATGGAATAAATGTCACCTAGAAAATTTTCACTGAAGAGATTCAATTACACTATAGTTCTAGTGTTTCGAGAATTACTTTAGCTAATTAGCAAAGTTATGCTAAACTAGTTTAGTTAAGGAGTATTTCCATCAATTTCAAAAATTGTCCTTACGTGTGGAGGATATTAAAGAAGAGTATTTGAATGACCTATTTCTTGGGGTCTTAAGGACCACATTGAGCATGAGGTATGCATGTTTAAACCAATCAAGGTTTCTAATTCTATTATCATGGCACGTCGAAAGCAGAGGAAAAATTTCTTTCCAATATAAGGCAGTCCTTCTCTAGCATAAAATATCGTAACACCACGCCTCCTTCATACCCTCGAAAAGTTTGGTTGACACCTCAACAAGTTGAAGAAAAAATATCCAAAGGGTTATGATTTAATTGTGATAGCAAATATGGACCAAATCATAAATTGTCACTGAAAAAAGTGTTCTACATTGAAGGGTCTAGGGATGAGGAAGAATATGAGGACACATACACAGAGGAAGTGGAAAAATTAGAGGATGGATCTAGAGATACCCATCCCACTATTTCATGTCTTGCTCTATCAGTATTAGTACTCCACAAACCCTTCAGGTTGTGGGTTATCTTAAGAAACAGAAGGTAACAATATTGATTGATTAAGGCAGCACACATAATTTCATCAATCATAAGCTGACAACAAGACTAAATTGTTTCATATACCCAACACCTTAATTTCAAGTAATGATTACAGATGGTGGCATAGTCCAATGTTCAGGTGAATTCCATAAAGTCAAACTCATGATGGGTGACTACACATTGGAATCTATGATGTTTACTATTCCCATTGGCGAAGCTGATGTTGTCTTTGGTGTTCAGTGGCTCACAACTTTAGGCACCATAGAGATAAATTTCTAGGAATTGTTCATGCACTTTCATTTTGATGGTAAAAAATTGATCTTCAAGGTCTACAAGCTAAAGATCCTTAAGTGGTGAGTTCTCACCAAATGCATAATATTATTAAAAAGGAGTATGAAGGTTTTGTAGCACTATTGTTCTCTATGGAAGTCCAACCACAAATGAAGGTATTGCATCCTGATCTTCAGAAGGTTATTAATCAACATGCAGTTGTCTTCAAGGAACCAAGTGGATTACCTCTTGAAAGAGAGCATGATCATGCCATTCAGTTGATTCTAGGAAGCCAACCCCCAAAATCAAGCCTTATAGATACCCATATGTGCAAAAGAGTGAGATTAAGAAGATGGTGGATGAAATTTTGGAAATGGGTATTATTCTTCACAGCTAGAGTGCCTATTCTGCTCTAGTGATGATGGTGCATCACAAAGATAGAAGACGATGCATGTGTCAAGATTACGTAAAGTTCAACAAGTTCAATATCAAAGATAAGTTTTCTATTCCTATCATTGATGGTTTATTAGATGAGTTGCATTGTGCCATTTATTTTATAAAACTAGATCCGTGTTCTAAGTATCATGAAATTAGAGTAAAGAAAGAAGATATTCATAAGACAACTTTTAGAACTCATCCATGCCATTATGAATTCCTAGTGATGCCATTTTGTCTTACCAATGCTACCTCCACATTCCAAAGCTTGATGAATTCAGTATTTATACCATTCATAAGAAATTTTGTCTTAGTTTTTTTGATGATATGCTCATCTACACCAAATCATGGGTGAAACACTTACAACACGTCAATACTATCTTAGAAGTCTTAGAGAAACATCAACTTTATGCCAAGAGTTTGAAGTGTTCTTTGGGGTTACAGGAAGTGGAATACTTGGGCCATATTTTTTCTCACAAATGTGTTAAGGTGGACCCTCACAAGATCCAGACCATGGTGGAATGGGAAATGCTAAGAACCCTCAAGCAATTATGAGGTTTCTTAGGTCTCACGTGGTATTATCACAAATTTTAAAAAACTATGGTAGTATAGCAGCACCACTCACAAAATTATTGAAGGACTCCTTTTAGTGGAATGAGGAAGAATCTAGGGCATTTGAAAAATTGAAGGCAGCTATGTGAACCACTCCAATATTGGCAACCCCAAATTTCTCCAAAACTTTCATAGTTGAGTGCGATGCTTTAGGAAATGGAATTGGGGTAGTACTAATGCAAGAAGGACACCCCATTACTTTTGAGAGCTGGAAGCTAAAAGGAAAGAATTTGTTGAATCCCACCTATGAGAAGGAAATGATGGAAATACTACATGGAGTCAAACAATGGAGACCATACTTGATGGGTAGACATTTTAAGTTAAAAACTGATCATGATAGTTTGAAATATTTATTAGAGAAACATCTATCTTTAGAAGAACAACAAAAATGGGTCACTAAGATGTTGGGATATGACTTTGAGATTGTTTATAAGAAAGGAAAGGAAAATTTGGTCAATGATGCTCTATCTAGGAGGGATGAAGAATCATTATTATGTGTCATCTCTATACTAAATGTAGATTGGGTAGATCAAGCATGGGAAGAATGGAAGAAAGATGCAACAACACATACTCTCATTTAGAATCTCCAAGAAGATCCATCCATATCAGATCAATTTATATGGAAGGGGGATACATTGTGGTAAAAATATAGGTTATATCTATGTAAGAACTCTTCACTTAAGCACCATATTATTTCAGGGATACATTCTTCTCTAATAGGTTTCCATGTTGGGTTCCTAAAAACATATCATAGAGTTAAGAAGGATTTAATTTGGGAGGGCTTGAAAGTAGATGTTCAAAAAATTGTGGCGTAATGTTTGTTTTCCCAAAAATAAGGGAGAGACCATTAAGACACCTAGTCTTCTCCAAACTCTATCTATTCCTAGTGAGAGATGGGAAGAGGTATCAATGGCTTTCATCATAGGATTACCTAAATCAGAAGGGAAAAGTGTCATCATGGTCATGGTAGACAGACTTACCAAATATGCTCATTTTTGTGTCATGGATCATCCTTTCATAGCTATTATAGTTGTCATCTCTTTTATGAATAGAGTTCAAAACCTCCATGACATGCCAAAAATTATTGTAAGTGATCATGATCCACTATTTACAAGTAACTTTTGGACTGATTTTTTCTCTTGTCTTAGTACCCAACTAGCCTAGATTTCCTTTTATCATCCCCAATCGATGGGAAAATTGAGGTCGTAAATAAATGTTTAGAGGGGATATATTTGTTGTTTTAATTTAGATAAACAAGAACGTTTGGTGCAATGGTTTCCACTGGCAGAATGGTGGTACATTACTTCATTTCATACCTCCTCCAAAATGTCTCCATTTCTAGCACTTTATGGGTACCATCCTCTATCACTCATATCTAGCTTGAAGGTCAAACCGAAGGTGAGAGATGTCAAGATCATATTCAGCACCAACATTAGGTACTCTATAGTCTTAGAGAAAATTTGGAAAGGGCACAAAACCACATGAAGCAACATGTTGATCAACATCATAGTGAGTGACACTTTGAAGAGGGTGACTTTTTTTTGTAAGGTTACAACCATATAAGTAGTTATCCTTAAAACAACAGAAGAAGGATAATAATCTTGCTCCTAAATACAATGGTCCTTACCGATTTTTGCAAAAAATTGATAGTGTGGCATATAGGGTAGAGCTCTCTCCTGAAAGTAGAATATATCCAGCCTTCCATGTTTCTTTCTTAAATAAAGTTATTGGGCAACACATTTCCACACAATCAGTGCTTCCAAAACTAGATGAGAAAGTAGGGATCATCTTGGAACCTGAAGCAATTCTTTAGACACAGACCAAAAGACTAAGGACTAGAGTCATTACTATGTACCTGATCAAGTGGAAGACTATGAATATTGAGTTTGCATCATGGGAAGATGAAGGCTTCATGCAACAACATCCAGGGCTTCCCAAAATCGGGGACAATGTTGCTTTAAAGGGGACGGACATGTTACTATTAGTGCAAATTCACAGTATCCCCAAAATGACCTTCAGATCTACTTTTCTAAGGAAATTTCATTTGGTGTGAATGTAAAACATTGATATTTCCCAAAGTGTGGACCTTTGCAAATGGGGAAAGCTCTCCAGAGAAGGCTGGTTCCTCTTCTTAAACTACCTGCCACAAGCTATTCTAGTGCAGAAAGCTAATCTAATCCTAATCTAACTTCCAAGGAGACAGGGAGAGAAAGAAAACTAGAAAAAATAGAGCCTACACTAAAACAATGATACACCAGAGAAGGAAAATGTTGAACATCTATCAAAACTACCATGGAAACAAAGAGAGGTGAGCAATGGAAGGATGGACAAGTGCATCACAGACCAAAGATGAATTTCACACAAAAATGTTCCAAAACTCCATGAACACAGCTCCAAAACCTACAATGAACATCCAAACATGCACAAATACCTGCAATGAAGAGAGGTAAGAAGAAAACAACAAAAAAATGAGCAAGGATGGACAAATGCATCACAAAACACGTTTTTATTGCTCTAGAAGTTTGCACAAAATCATCATTTCACAAGTAAGAGGAAAAAATTTCATTACAGAGTAGGGGAGGAGGTTAAAACTCCATTTTCAACCCTAGGGAAGAAAAGAAGGGAGAGGCAGAGAAGAATGATGAACAACTTTTTACAAATGAGCCAAAATTGGCTTTTATTGCTCAAGCATAATGGAGGAAGGTGAAAAATGTGGGAAAATTGATTTAAAACTCCAACCACCGACAAGATCTATCTAATTAGCCTACAAAATGATGGGTTTCCATGAAAAATCCCATACTCCATTGTACATTGCTTCGCAGAGCAAGAAAGAGGCCCATACTTCATTAATTTTGGTGGTTGGGGTCATTTTCTAAAAATTTTCCATGCCAGAGATGTTTTCTCGATTATCTCCCATAAAACTCCAATAAAATTCAAAATTGAGGGGTCCATCATGTGGAGAATTTCACCAGATTTCCAATGATACCAAAAACGTGAAAATTTGAGCTCTGGATCAAAAGATATGGCCCTCTAAAGATTTAGGGCAAAACAGAAAAATTAGGGCAAAATTCAGTTCACGGGCAAAATTTGATTTGAACTTTTCCCTCATTTTTCAAATTGGGAAAATTTCCCAAAATCTCCACGCCTCGCCACTTCGCTACCTTGTGGCATCTTCTGGTTGATCCATGGCTTCCAAAATAACATTCTACCCCTTTTCACAAAATAGGAAAATTTTCCAAAAACCTCTCTGGGTCGACAACTCGAGACACATGACATCTTCTAATCTACTACGGAGATGCAGTTCAACTATTTCCCTTTGCACTTCACAACTTTGGAAAAATTTACTAAATCCTCCTAGTGCCCCAACTCCCGCTTCTGACTTGACACATGGCATCTTGTCATTTCTCAAAGGGGGATGCGCCTTTATTTATGCCTTTGACGCATTTTGACCAAAAAGAAAAAAATTCAACTTCCCCTGACCCCCACCTTGGTACTATTGACGTAGACTTTGACACGTGGCGCATTATGATTGGTGCGAGGCCTTAACCAATTTTCTCCACTCTCCTTTGCGGGCTTGCGGGCCGGTTTATGACTTTGCACATTTTATCCAAAAGGGCTAAGTGCCAAATTTCTCTCTGCACTCCACTCCGCCTTGACATGTGTCAACTTCTCATTAGTCAGTAGGCCTACCTAGGAAAAACTCCCTCAAAACTTCACGAGCCATAACTTGCAAAACTACCAAGAGTTAGGAGGACTTCCTTACCTTTCTAGAAAGGAGAAAAAATTATCTATCTGATGAATCCATTTCTAGAATCTTTTGAGTAGTTACAATGTGTGAAAATTGAAGTTTAAAAATAAGGAAGGAAAGAATGAAGGTAAGTTAGCCAAAATAATTAGGGGCTCATTTTGGATAAAAATTTTACAGACCTAGAGGGTCATCTACCTACTAGATGGAAGATCAGTGACCTTTGAAGAATCCATTGGGCATGGAGTCAAGCTTGATAACCAATTCTGATCCAAACCATGAAAATCTGACCTTTGAGCCACTTGGAAACCCACTAAAACTTGGAGTGATCTTCACCAAAAGCCACTGAAAGCACTTATGCAAGAGCAACCAAAACAACACCAAACAACTATGTACAAAATTGGAAATCATACATACCCTAAGTGGGATATGTAGAGTGTGCACAAGCACTTCTTTTGCTGAAAGCAAACCTACCTACACTACTCTAACTGGAAGAAAAGGTGGGTTAAACAAACCCTACAACTGGTTGTGTAAAATAGCTTCCTTTCTTCAAAATGGGCAACCATGCAATTGATTTGGAGCTGATCATAGCTGGTTGGATGAGTGGAAAATCAATAAGAAGCTGGTCTTCTACCCAAATTAGCAAGGTGTCAACTAAAATAAATTAGATGCCTCTTTTAGTTGCTCTGCATTTAGAATGTAGAGGTATTGTAGCTGATCCTTGGTACTTTGAAGCTCATACTCATGGTTAGAAGTAAGCATGACTGGTTGTGGCTTCTCCTTTGGCTCCAATGAAGCCAAACACCTAATTGGGCAAGGTTTGATCCATTTGATATGCCCATAGCTCTGAAATTCAACTCTAAAAATGGATTCCTCTTGTGGACCTTCTTGGATGGATGGTGTGGAAGAAGTGGTGAAACTCTCCTATTATTTTCCTTCTTCCTCCAATGAAGAACATGGAAGATTAATATATTTAACCTTGATTCCAAAGAGCTGCTATAAAATGCAGGCTACTGCAATTGAAATTTCTCCTCCATGATAGCAGGTTCTTGTGTTTGGAAGATGGATGATGAAGGAGAAAACAATGTGATTTCAACTGGTTCCTCTCCATCAAAATAGTCCTCCAAATCTGACAGATAAACTACCTCATTGTTGTCCTGCTGCAAATGCTCAACCTCCTCCATGGTGTTCTTTTGATTTACAACTTGATCACCATGGTTATCTTCATTCTCAAAGATGAAGTTTGAAAGATCAAACTCTTCTCCAACATTAGAGCTCGAGAGAGATGAAGTGGAAGGAAGAACTGAAGGTTCTTCTATAGCCTGTTTTGAGTTCAAAGCTCTTGGACTCTGCATTTTTCTCCTCCACAGCTAGAATGTGCTCCTCTTCTTTTGGATTTGGAGCAACTTCTCCTTCCTCTACTGCTTGAAGACAATGTTGCTCTTAAATGACCTCTTCCTCTAGCATGAAGTTTGACAAATCAAACTCTTTAATCTACTACTCTAGAGGACAAGTTTGGAATGCAATATCTTCTTTTAGAGCTCATTTCCATAGCTAATTGTGCAACTTGAATTAGACCAACATTTTCTTCAAGTAGAGTGCCAACATGGACACTACATTCGAGCAAACTGATTACTTGAACTACTTCTTTTTTTCTTCTTCTGCTGCAACAAAATCAGCCTTGGACACCACTTATTCTTCACCCTTGGCCTCCTCTATAGGCTTAACTAAATCAGGGATATTTTCTATCCAAAATTTGAGAGCCCAACTCTTCAAGTTGTTTGTTATTTCTTTTTGTTGGGTTTAACTTTTTACTATCTTTCATGACTGATTTTCATTTTCCCAACATGGATTTGGGAACACAAGAGGAGTGATGGGTTGGGATTCAACTAGTTTTGTAATTATTTGTGGTGGGTAGGAGGTGGAACTTCTTGTTTGTTTGGGGGGTGACTATTTGGAAGGGAAAAGGACATAGGAATTGAGATGAGGTGGAAGACTAGGGGATGGAGAAATGGATTCAAATATTGGGGAAACATTTAATGGGAAGCTTGGAAATTGAAGCCCAAATTGAGATGGTGCTATTTGAGGAGTGGAAAGAGAAATTATCCAATGACAAGGTTGGTTTTCAAAGACCAAGTTAATAGGCCTCTAACTCCACCGTCCATTGTGCAAGTTGGGGTAGCATCTCAATCATGAAGTCCAACTTTTCCCGAGGGCTGAAGTGTCTTGGAAAAGGGCCTCCCATGAATAGGGTGCCCCTCTGAAACCAATTCGAAAGCCTCCATTTGAGCTGTTGCTTGCTTGATTGCACCATGCCAATCTCCATCTTCTATATCTTCTCCAAGAAATCTACATTTTTCTTGATTTCTCATTATCATCATCATATCATTGCATGCGTATGCTTCTAGCAAACTGATTTGGTATTGCTCATATGGGTAGGCATACTGATTTTGAATTTGATCAAAATGCTGAATTGAAGGAGTTATAAAGCATGTTGGAGGTGGAATGTACTACTGCTGTTGATGTGAATTCCATGATGGAAATGAAGTCATCATTACACAACTTCATGGAATGAAAGAATAACGAAGAATGAAAGGAATAATTGATGAAAAATGAATGAAAATGAATGGAAAGTGGGTCCACAACTTCAGAGATGGATTGTTGACCATATGGAGTCGCCAGATGTGTTTGCAATTTCCTCCAAAGGCTAAAATCTTCATAGGAGCACACCAACCTACAAAAATGAAGTGGAAGAACTCTTGGTCCCAACAGGCATGCCAAAAATATTAGTGTAAATTCACAGCACCCCCAAAATGACCTTTAGATATACTCTTCTATTGCAATGTCATTTGGTGTGAATGCACAACATTGAGATTTCACAAAGTGTGGACCTTTTCAAATGGGGAAAGCTCTCCAAAGAAGGCTAGTTCCTCTTCTTAAACTACCTATCACAAGCTATTCCAAAGGTGCATGAAAGCTAATCTAATCCTAACCTAACTTCCAAGGAGACAGGGAGAGAAAAAAACTAAAAAAATAGAGCCTACACTAAAATGGTGATACACCGAGAAGGACCAATGTTGAACATCTATCAAAACTTCCATGGAAACAAAGAGAGGTGAGCAATGGAAGGATGGACAAGTGCATCAAAGAACAAAGATAGATTTCACACAAAAATGTTCCAAAACTCCATGAACACATCTCCAAAACCTACCTGCAATGAAGAGAGAAAAGAAGAAAACAACCAAAAACAAGCAAGGATGGACAAATGCATCACAAAACATGTTTTTATTGTTCTAGAAGTTTACACAAATCATCATTTCATGAGTAAGTGGGAAAAAATACCATTATAGATCAAGGGAGGAGGTTTAAACTCCATTTTCAACCCCGGGAAGAAAAGAAGGGAGAGGTGGAGAAGAATGATGAACAACTTTTTACAAATGAGCAAAAATGGCTTTTATCGCTCGAAAGGAGAATGGAGGAAGGTGAAAAATGCGGGCAAATTGATTTAAAACTCCAACCACCAACAAGATCTATCTAATTAGCTTACAAAATTATGGGTTCCCATGAAAAATCCCATACTCCATTGTACATTTCTTCGCAGAGCAAGAAAGAGGCCCATACTTCATTAATTTTGGTGGTTGGGCCATTGTTTTATGTAGTTTTTCCATGCCATAGACATTTTCTCGATTTTCTCCCACAAAAATTCCATAAAATTTCAAAATTGAAGGGTCCATCATGTGTATAATTTCACCAGCTTTCTAATTATACAAAAACGTGAAAATCCAAGCTTTGGATCAAAATATATGGCCCTCTCAAGATCTAGGGAAAAGCACAGAGGGAAATTAGGGCAAAATTCAGGTTCGCGGGCCGAAATTTGAACTTTTTCCTCTTTTTCAAATTGGGAAAATTTCCCAAAAATCTCCACACACCACTGCTCCACTACCACATGGTATCTTCTAGTTGATTTGTGGCTTCTAATATTACATTCTACCCCTTTTCGCAAAATTGGAAAATTTTCCAAAAACTTCGCCATTCCACCACTCCGAGACATGTGGCATCTTCTGATCTACCGAGGAGATGCGATTCAACTTTTACCCTTTACACTTCATTACTTTGGAAAAATTTACTAAATCCTCCCAGCACCCTAACTCCCACTGCTGACTGGACATGTGGCATCTTATGATTTCTCGGTCGAGATCTGCCTCTATTTCCACCTATAATGCATTTTGACCAAAAAGGCAAAAACTTTAACTTTCCCCGACCCCTGCGTTGGTGCTTCCAACATAGACTCGACATGTGGCGCATTTTGATTGGTGTGGGGCCTTAACCAATTTTCTCCACTCTCCTTCGTGGGCTCGGGGTCGGTTTGTGACTTTGTGCCTTTTAGCCAAAAGGGCTAAGTGCTGAATATCTCTCCGCATCTCCGCTCTCCGCCTTGACACATGTTGGCTTCTCATTGGCTATGGGTATGCCTGGGAAAATTTCCCCTCCAAACTCCATGCAAGCCATAACCTGCAAAATACAAGGAGTTAGGAGGACTTCCTTACCTTTCTGGAAAGGGGAAAAATTCTCTATCTGATGAAGCCATTTCCAAAATCTTTTGAGTGCTTGCAATGTGTGAAAATTGAAGTTGAAACAGAAGGAAGGAAAGAATGAAGGAAAGTTAGCCAAAATAAGTAGGGGCTCATTTTGGATAACAATTTTTGGGACTCAAAGGGGTCATCTACCTGCAAGATGGAAGATCAGTGACCTTTGAAGCATCCATTGGGCATGGAGTTAAGCCTGATAACCAATTCCAATCTGAACCATGAAAATCTAACCTCCGAGCCACTTGGAATCCACTGAAACTTGGAGCTGATCTTCACCAAAATCCACCGAAAGCACTGTGCAAGAGCAACAAAACAACACCAAACAACTATGTAAAAAATTGGAAATCATACATACCCCAAGTGGGATATGTAGAGTGTGCACAAGCACTTCTTTTACTAAAAGCAAACCTACCTACACTACTCTAACTAGAAGAAAAGGTGGGCTAAACCAACCTCACATCTTGGTTATGTAAAATAGCTTCCTTTCTTCAAAATGGGCAGCCATGCAATTGATTTGGAGCTGATCATAGCTGGTTGGATGAGTGGAAAATCAACAAGAAGCTGGTCTTCTACCCAAATTAGCAAGGTGTCAACTGAAAACAAATTAGATACCTCTTTTAGTTGCTCTGCATTTGGATTGTAGAGGTATTACAGCTGATCCTTGGTACTTTGAAGCTCATACTCATGCTCAGAAGTAAGCATGACTAGTTGTGGCTCCTCCTTTGGCTCTAATGAAGCCAAATACCTGATTGGGCAAGGTATGATCTATTTGATATGCCCATAGCTCTAAAATTCAACTCCAAAATGGATTCCTCTTGTAGACCTTCTTGGATGGATGGTGTGGAAGAAGTGGTGAAACTCTTCTATTCTTTTCCTTCTTCCTCCAATGAAGAACATGGAAGATTAATATCTTCCAACCTTGATTCCAAAGAGCTGCTATAAAATGTAGGTTGTTGCAATTGAATGTTCTCCTCCATGGCAGCAGGTTCTTGTGTTTGGAAGATGGATGATGAAGGAGAAAACAATGTGATTTCAACTGGTTCCTCTCCATCAAAATAGTCCTCCAAATCTGACAAATAAACTACCTCATTGCTATCCTACTGCAAATGCTTAACCTCTTCCATGGTGTTCTTTTGATTTACAACTTGATCACCATGGTTATCTTCATTCTCAAAGATGAAGTTTGAAAGATCAAACTCTTCTTCAATGTTAGAGCTTGAGAGAGATGAAGTGGAAGGAAGAACTGAAGGTTCTTCTATAGCCTTTTTTGACTTCAAAGCTCTTGGACCTGCATTTTTCTCCTCCACATCTACAATGTGCTCCTCTTCTTTTGGATTTGGAGTAGCTTCTCCTTCCTCTGTTGCTTGAAGATAATATTTCTCTTGAATTACCTCTTCCTCTAACATGAAGTTTGACAAATCAAACTCTTCAATCTTCTGCTCTAGAGGACAAGTTTGGATTGTAAGATCTTTTTCAGAGCTCCTTTCCATGGCTAATTGTGTAACTTGAATTGGACTAAAATTTTCTTCAAGTAGAGTGCCAACATGGACACTACATTCTCGAGAAAACTGATTGCGATCTACTTCTTCTTTTTTCTCTTCTTCTGCTGAAACAAAATCAGCCTTAGCCACCACTTGTTCTTCACCTTTGGCCTCCTCTATAGGCTTAACTAGCAAGGGGATCTTTGTTATCCCAAATTTGAGAGCCCAACTCTTCAAGTTGTCTGTTATTTCTTCTCTGTTGGGTTCCACTTTTTGTTGTCTTTCATGACTGATTTTCTGATTTTCATTTTCCCAACATGGGTTTGGGAACACAAGAGGAGTGATGGGTTGGGATTCAACTGGTTTTCCAATTATTTTTGTGTGGGAAGGGATGTGGAACTTCTTGTTTGTTTAGAGGGGATGGATTTTTGGAAGGGAAAAGGACAAAAGAATTGAGATGAGGTGGAAGACTAGGGGATGGAGAAATGGATTGAACACTTGGGGCAGCATTAAATGGGAAGCTTGGAAATTAAATCCCAAATTGAGATGGTGTTGCTTAAGGATTGGAAAGAGAAAAACAAGATGATGGTGGAGAACTTACCCATTGACAAGATTGCTTAGCACCAAGTTTATAGGCCTCTAACTCCACTATTCATTGTGCAAGTTGGGGTAGCATCTCAATCAAGAAGTCCAACTTCTCCTGAGGGCTCAAGTGTCTTGGAAAAGGGCCTCCCCATGGACAGGTGCTCTAAAACCAATTCTGAAAGCCTCCATTTGAGTTGTTGCTCTTGATTACACCATGCCAATCTCCATCTTTTGGATCTTCTCCAAGAAATCTGCATTTTCTTCTTGACTGCTATCATTGCATGTGTACCCTTGCTCTTGATATGTTTCATAACCAAACTGATTTTGGTATTGCTCATATGGGTAGGCATGCTGATTTTCAATTTGATCAAAATGCTGAATTGAAGGAGTTGTAAAGCATGTTGGAGGTGGAATGTACTGCTGTTGTTGATGTGAATTCCATGATGAAAATGAAGTCATGATTGCACAACTTCATGGAATGAAAGAAGAATGAAGAGATGGAAGGAAGAATGGATGAAAAATGAATGAAAATGAATGGAAAGAGGGTCTGCAACTTCAGAGATGGGTTGTTGACCATATGGAGTCACCAGATGTGTTTGAAATTGCCTCCAAAGGATGAAATCTTCACAGGAACACACCAACCTGCAAAAATGAAGTGGAAGACCTCTTGGTCTCACGGGCATACCAAAATTTTTAGTGAAAATTCATATCACCCCCAAAATGACCTTTTAGATCTTCTTTTCTAAGGCAATGTTGTTTGGTGTGAATGCACAACATTGAGCTTTCCCAAAGTGTGGGACCTTTGTAAATGGGGAAAGTTCTTCGAGAGAAGGCTGGTTTCTCTTCTTAAACTACCCGTCATAAGCTATTCCAGGCAAGAAAGCTAATCTAATCCTAATCTAACTTCCAAGGAGATAGGGAGAGAGAAAACTAGAAAAAACCGAGCCTACACTAAAACGGTAATACACCAGAGAAGGAAAATGTTGAACATCTATTAAAACTACCATAGAAACAAAGAGATGTGAGCAATGGAAGGATGGACAAGTGCATCACGGACCAAAGATAGATTTCACACAAAAATGTTCCAAAACTCCATGAACATAGCTCCAAAACCTGTAATGAACATCCAAACATGCACAAATACCTGCAATGAAGAGAGGCAAGAAAAAAACAACCAAAATGAGCAAGGATGGACAAATGCATCACAAAACATAGTTTTTATTGCTCTAGAAGTTTTTAGAGAATCATCATTTCACAAGTAAGAGGAAAAACACCATTACGAGTAGGGGAGGAGGTTCAAACTCCGTTTTTACACCGAGGAAGAAAATAAGGGAGATGCAGAGAAGAATGATGAATTTTTTTACAAATGAGCCAAAACTAGTTTTCATCACTCAAGCGAGAATGGAGGAAGGTGAAAAAACATGGGAAAATTGATTTAAAAATCCAACCACTAACAAGATCTATCTAATTAGCCTAAAAATGATGAGTTCCCATGAAAAATTCCATACTCTATTGTACATTTCTTTGCATAGAAAGAAAGAGGCCCATACTTCATTAATTTTGGTGGTTGGGTCATTATATACGATTTTTCCATACCAGAGACATTTTCTCAATTTTCTCCCACAAAAGTCCATAAAAATTCAAAATTAAGGGATCCATTGTGTGGAGAATTTCACTAGATTTCCAATGATACCAAAAACATGAAAATTTGAGTTTTGGAACAAAAGATATGGCCCTCTCAAGATCTAGGGAAAACATGCGAAATTAGGGAAAACTTTGGGTTCGCAGGCTGAAATTTGAACTTTTTCCTCATTTTTCAAATTGGGAGAATTTCCCAAAACTCTCCATGCCCCACCGCTCTACTACCATATGGTATCTACTTGGTTGATCTGTGACTTCAAAAATAACTTTTTGCTCATTTTCACAAAATTTGAAAACTTTCCAAAAACCTCATTTGGTCGACCACTCCAAGACACATGGCATCTTTTGATCTATTGTGGAGATGTGGTTCAACTTTTACCCTTTGTGTTTCACAAAATTTGGCAAAATTTACTAAATCCTCTCGACACCTCGACTCCCGCCAACACCGACACGCGGCATCTTTGATTACTTGGTGGGGATGTGCCTCTATTTCTGTCTTTGACGCATTTTGACCAAAAAGGAAAAAACTTCAACTTTCACCCGACCCCCACCTTGGTTTGTATCGACGAGAATTTTACACGTGGCACATTATGATTGGTGTGGGGCCTTAACCAATTTTATCCACTCTCCTTTCGGGCTTGCGAGCCGGTTTGTGACTTTGAGCCTTTTAGCCAAAAGGGCTAAGTGCCAAATTTCTCTCCATGCCTCTACTCTGCCTTGACACGTGTCGCTTCTCATTGGTTGTAGGCTTGCCCAGGGAAAATTTCCCCTCCAAACTCCACTGAGCCATAACTTGAAAAATACAAGGAGTTAGGAAGACTTCCTTACCTTTCTGGAAAGGGGACAAAATTCTCTATCTGATGAAGCCATTTACAGAATCTTTTGAGTGCTTATAATGTGTGAAAATTGAATTTGAAGCACAAGAAAGGAAAGAATGAAGGTAAGTTAGCCAAAATAAGCAGGGGTTCATTTTGGATAACAGTTACACCCTTAATTATATATCTTACATTGGATGGATATAGCCAAATTGTGGCTATCATAACTTCTTATCATGATGTATCTCTTTCATATATGATCTATTATCATTAGTAGGTCGTCCTTACTAATGGTTATATTATAGGCATAGTATAAGTAGGGGTTATAGGGAGTGGATGAACATCATATTAAGTATTTGAGTCTTATTGTATGTCTTGGAGGTTTCCCCCTCGAAATGGCTAAGCTATTATACTATCATATTGAGAGCATGTATCTACAATATTGTGTTATTTGGTGTTCTATTGCTGGTGATAATCATAATTAATCAAATAATTTCATTACATCCCATCATCTCCTGCCCATCAAATTCAACCATCTCACTTTGACCATGAATTCCCACACACTATCCAACACCTTAATAAAGAAAATCTAAAATCTCACATCCTAAATCAATTAATCATCTCGTCACCATCCAAATCAACCATCCCATGTTGATCCTAACATCCTACAAACCATTTAAAAAATCAATCAACAAATATATGATCTTAAAGTGTGTATCAACCAATCAACTTCTAAACCATCATCTCTCAACCAACTCCATCCATAATATCCCCTTTTAAGATCCCTACTTCTCACCCCATTTACCTCCTCCTTGAGGAACCCAAATCATGTCAATCCATACCTCGACCTAAACAACATAATCCACTATCCTCATAAGATAATTACATAAACTTTTACCACCTCACTAACCTTTACCTAGACCAAGAGTACCTCCTTTATGTCCTTGTTAATCTAGCCACCAATCCCAAATCCACGTGAACATCCCAAACCCTAACCTCCAAATCCTTTATCAGTAATCATGACCCCCACCTTCCTCCCATCAAAACTCATACACCACCATCCAAAATTTGAACTCCTGAATCCAATCATCATAAAACCTAGAATCAAGTCCTATTCATATATCCACAATAATCCCAAAATCTTAACACAAAATTATTATCCCCCACATCTCATCTTATTCCTCAATCCTCATAATCTTCCTCATCCCAATCTAATCATATAGAGCTTATTCTAAATAGTCCCATATCCCTTAATCCATCATCAAATTTAGACTCTAAGCCTATCTCATCCCCTCCATCACCTACACCCAATCCTATATTATCCATCATGAATCCTAAGTCACTCACATCCCCTTTTACCCCCAATCATAAACCATCCAATTGGATGCTATGCCACCCTCATCATCTTCATTCACATATAATCCTATCTTACCCCGTTCATCACCTAAATCTAACACTATCATATCTCGCTAATTCTCTTTCAAATCCACCATCCCCCAATCCTAAAACCTCTAACATGACTCCTAAGTCACCAAATCCTAAATCTAAAAATACAATCCCAATTCTCTCTCCACCCCATCTCATATGCCACCTTCATCTCCTTCATCCCCTAAATTGACCAAATCTAATGTGGCTCCTCCACCATAGCCATCTCCTAAATCTCCTTCATCCCCAACATCACCTAGATATAATGTGACCCCTATATTACACCTATCCCCTTCATCTACATATACTAATCCCAATCAATCTAATCCTAAGCCATAACCATATACCTCAAAATCACATACTTCAACCAATCCAAAATCAACTAAACCTACTTTGTCCTTCAAGCCCAAACCATCCACTTTGGCCCCCGTGCTCAATTCATCCCCTTCATCTTATAAGTGAAAATAATCTAATCCAACTCACAAATCCAAATCAACCAAAACATATCATAAACCACCCAATCGTGTACCATTACTTCCTACTCACCCAAACCATTTAACCCAAGCCACTTCACTCCTTTAGGAGAATCTTTAACAACCATATTCTATCACCTAAAAACCTTTAACATGATCATCCATCCCACAATAAAATCATGTAATAAAAATCTTCCCAAACCATATTGGTATCAAGAACACTATTATTGTGACTTCCATTACATCCATGAGCATTCAATCAATTATTACATGTAATTTAGGTTTTATGACCAAAATATCATTAACTACATAATTCTTATCCTTGTACCTCTTTATCCACCACTTGTCCATCCCAATCATATACCTAACCATCATCAATTATCCAAACACCACTTGACATCCAAACATCGTTAGCAATCCAAATCCCATCGTACATCCAAACATCCATCACCAACCAAAGATCAAAATAAATATCATCCCCCATCCTTTGTTAAGTTTTTCCTCTTAGCAATGATAAAATTACAACCCGCCAGTCTCATGATGACCACTTGGAATCATCTTCACCATCTAATTCATACCATATATCCCAAAATATATTCACTAATATGAAACATTGAGGAAAAGGCTTAGTCATCCATGAACAAGGTATTCATGAACCCATCTCCCTTCATCAAAATCCAGTTATTCAGATTAGGTTATAAACATAACATAACAACTTAATTCTCACCACTCCATCACAATCCATTTCTACCACTCTTCTTATTGATCCCACCATCCCAACTACTTAAACCAATCACACATCCTTTAATCCCCTACAAATATCGTGGACCGAAAAATGGATTGAGAACATAATTCATCACCTACGCACAAATATTCTTTCCTTCCCACCATCCTCCTTCGATCCAACATCTAAATCCCTTTTCATATAATCCATTCTTATCATCACGTCCATTTATATCCACTTATGATCCATTCATTTGAACACTAGATCATACTTCTCATACATGTTGTAAGACAATAATACCTACTACAACCGTGTGACCTTTCTCCATCATTACCTCCAAAATTCAAGCACCATTTTCCTTCTAATTATCCACACACTTTAACACATTTAATCAACTTTTTGTGAATACCCTTGGGTCTATCTTTAGCCACTCTAGCCAATTTCATATCCACACTCACTTCCATCCCCCATTAAGCCATTAGTGATTCTTAACCCCTTCGAGACTATTCAAGAGAGTGGGTCCTCTTTATGCTAAAAAAATCCAAATATCAAAAAGTAAAAGATTAAAAATCATCTTAAAATCAAGAATATCAAATAAAATCCACCTCAAAACTCTCTACGTGTGTTTCCAACAACTCTCTCAAGCTATGGACCCCTGCTAGATGTAGAGAAATTTTGTGACAAGAATCAGATGTATCTCCGTCAAATTTATGGACACTGGCTGATAGCAGAGATAAATGCACAAATTAACCTTCCATTCACCCTCCATCAACCTACTTGACTTAATCACTCCCTATACATTGGCTAGTTTGTCTTAAATTACTACCCGTTAAATCTCCATTTGAAGAAGTAATTAACCATCACAATATAACACACTTTGATCTGTCATGACATAGGGATCACATGTTTCTAGGTATTGCTTATAACTTGGTCACACTTTTTCTAATTTCAACTCTTTCTTTACAACATATTCCATTAGGAAAATTTTTGTTCATCATTGATGTTATCCATCACATCCACACCCTTTTTCTCTTTGATCGAACATCTGTGGGAAGATGATGATCCTTTCCTTTTCATCCAATCTTCCTCATATCCCTTTTCAACTATCATCGTCATGAATGGGGAAGCCTTATTACCATTTGCTAGGGGTATCATCGATTTATACTCCCCTCACTTCCCATCCAACCCTAAACCTAGGGTAAAATCAAACCCATCCATCCATCCACACAAGACACCCTACTTTACACTTTGGGGCACATCACATCTATCCCCGTTATACTTTGGGGCATATCTTATCATCCCTTATCCTATCTATCTCCCATACCACATCCCATATTACTCCTAATGTATCAACCAATCCCTATCCTATCCAACCTATCCAATTTACCTCAATCCTTCCCTTTCATCCTACACACACAATTTGGGACTTATAGGATAAATTCACATCCCACCTTACATTCCTTCCCATCCCCCATCACCAATATAATCCAAACATCCAAAAATACAAACATTCAAAAATATAAACATCCACAATCCAAAATCCAAAAATCTAAACATCCAAATATCAAAACATCCAAAAATATAAACATTCAAAAAATCCAAAATCTAAAACTCAAAACATTCACAAAATCTATACAAAAATGCAATGTGTGTGTTTGTTTACTTGTCTGAATTTACATTTTGGTTTATGATATGAGGCCCCTTTTAATTTTCTTTTACATGGTTGATGATATGAGGACCATATTTTTTTCATTGATTTGTCCAATAATACGAGGAAAAGGGCATTTAGAAACTCAATCATCATGGTTTTTATACCTTGATGTATTTTTCTTCATGCCAAATCAATCAAAAGTTCTAATGATGAGAACAATGGGAACTTTATGGTAGCACACCCCTTTTATTATCATCCACACATAATAATAATCATCTAGCTAACTATATAACCTCCTCATCCACCTATCCAATCAATCCTTTAGAAATCAATCAAATCCGCATCAAAATCTTGTCCTCTCGCATCCTACATCCAAAATAATCAATCTCTAGCTAGGGCATCATCTATCATCCTTTCCTCAAGAAAAGTTCAAACATCTAACATATGAAATCCAACATCCTCAAATCAAAATCCCAAATATCCAAACCTACCACCTTGAATAGTGATTATCAACATCTAACATCCTCTGATCCAACATCCTCAAATCTTCAAATTATACACCCTTGACTGGGGCACCTCGAAATCTAACATATTCAAATATTGTAAATACCTAATTCCTTGACTAGGGAATCCTTTAATATAACATCTTCAATCTTCACCCTTGTCATACATCGTTGAATGGGGCATCCAATATCTCCAAAATTCAATATCTCCCATTCCTCTAATCCTCTCTTCTATTCTTCTATTCCTCTAATCCTCTCTCCTATTCTTCTAATCAACTTCTCTTCTAAATATCCTCTCTCCTAATATTATACTCTTATATTCCTCTAATCTTCTCTCTAATCTCATATTCCTCTAGTCCCTAAATCTTATAATCCTCTAATCCCAAAATCTTATAATCCTCTAATCCTAATTCCCAAATCCTCTTATCTTCTCATCGTCTAATCCTCTCTCATCTATTAACTGAGGATTCTCCTCTTTAGAGTCATTACCCACCTCATTCCTTTCCACATAACCCCTTGAGGGGCATCATATCACCATAATTTAAAATATTTTATTCTTTTTACTTGAACAATCATCATTGCTACATAATAACCATTCAAGGAGGGGAAAAATATAGACATATTAAATTTTTACATGATTAATTATGATTAATCTATCTCGCAACATTATCTAAATCCATATAATAATCAATCGCAAGGTTAATTATTATTATTTAATTCATTTTATCATATTCCTCCTTTATCATTTTATCATTTATCATTTTTACCATCATTCCATTATTAATCCTTTTAATCCATAATCATATACCATTTTATCATTAATCAATTTTATTTCATTATTATATCATATTATCCTATCATAATCCAAATTAATATTTTCTAGGAATTTAATATTTCTAGATCTACCTACTCACCTACCCTAATCATAATTTATCAACCTAATCTAATCCTAATCCTAATCACATCCTCACACCTCTAAATCTAGAGGCTTCTATTTCTAGAAGCCTCTCTAAACTTCCCTCCATTTAAAAGTTCAAATAAACCTTCAACTATTCTCTCAAATTCTATAAATATCCATTCTATAGTTCTCCATTCTTCTCATGCACTATCCACCATTGATTCAAATCCAACATGGATTCATCTTATCCATTGAATCCTCCACCCACAAACTATAAATTTAACTCTCATCCTCCATGAGATCACAACTTAGAAAATATTGGAAATTCATATCAAGAATTTACCATTTTTATCACTCAATCAATCCATCCACTCTATCAATTCATCCTCAATCATCACTTTATCATTCCTTCAATCCAATCCTTCATCCCACATCAAGAAATCAAAGGAATAATTAAGGGGAGGTGTTAACTAAATGTCTCTAAAATATGAAGAATCCAACAAGCAAACCAAGAGAAAATCCATCACATCAAAAGAGGAGTTTGAAATATTGTAGGAAAGTGTAGGTATAATATCTCTCCTCTTTTAAATCCATTTCTCTATCTGAGGTATTGTTGAATAGACTAGATTTAGGAATCAATTGCTTTGTGTTGGTTTCCAACTTTTATCTAATATTTTCTTGCAATACACCTATAAGAAAAAGGATTAGAAATAAATCCAAAACTAAGATAAAAAAATTAAATTAGATGAAAATATAGGAAAGTACATAAAATCAGAAAAACACATAAGCATAATGTTAGCACATGCAACAAATTGTGCTACCATGACAGAATATGCTAGTGTTCACGAAGGTGCACTAAGGTATAAAGAAAATTTGACAAACAATGAATAAAAATTGTTCAATTCTAGAGCATTAACAAATGTACTAACATGTGAAGGTGAACACACTTATGTTATGAGTGGATTATAATGTGAACATAAAGTAGAAAATAAGATGACACTGGTACGTGAATAGGTAGACTAGTCTATAAAGGTGAACGTGTTTACATTAAAAGAGCTTCATACTATGAAAAAGAAGAAATACAAGATTATGCTAGCACATGAAAAACACAGAGAATGTGAAATAAATAGAGAGGAAAGGTTGGGTTAAACCTTGCGAAAAAAATTCACGCACATATTACTATTTTAATATACCTTCAAGTATGTTTTTATATGTATGGATCTTAAGTAATAAAAGTATTCACCGTGATACAATCCTAATCCATCTCGCTTGCTTTGGTTGCTTCTATTGTTGTCTTCCTCTTTCAAATATGTCACTTCCACAATTGAATTTGGTCACGCCACAGGGTCCATGTCTATCAATTTTCTCAAATTTTTCCTCAATTATCCTAGGACACTAGCACCTAGTCTGGTCACTAGCACCCAGAACTCCCGTCCACCTTGGGCACTTATGTCATATTTTTTCTTGTTTACATTTTGGACAAATTGTGGTCGAAATTTTTTACTTTCTTACTCCTATCTTGAGGTCCTAGTCGGCATGTCATGTCACTAGTGTCAAAACTTAAACAAGAGATCCCTATATATACACAACATACATACCATTATAAGGGCATATAATTCTAAAGGGTAAGCATAATCTACATATTATCAAAGGGATTACATTATACAACATACATACAATTACAAGGGCAGGAAATTCTAAAGGGAAAGCATAATCTACATACTATAAAAGGGACTAAATTTTTGGGATGACTACTCTACATACAATGCATAGGATGGGGAAGTTACGAATTCCATTTGTTATCATGCAAATTTACAACAGGAAATTGACAATTTCTAAGCATGACAACAATACCCATGTACCAATTTTTTCATGTTTTATCATTCCAAGGCACCCCAGGTCTACCTAGTCAGTCCAATAACCTCCCAATTGGTGTTAATTCATTCCCCTAGGTGATTTAGGAAATTTAAATCAATCCCCTAGGTGATTTTAGGAGTTCATTAAAAATTACAAGCTTCGGCATGGGAAGGGCTATCACTGGCCTTCCTAAGACTGAAGCAACCCCATGAAGTGTAATAGAAAATAAAAAATAGAAATAGAGTTGATTAAAATTCCTTGTGACATCATGGAAGGTATTTAGGAAGATTTAGGAAGGACTCGGAGAAGTTGGGGCAGTTTCACCAAAAATAGGGTTCATAGGACTAGGCAGTGCACAAGCCAAAACAATTGTTGAGCTTCGCAGTGATTTTGGGAGCTCATAATGGAGTTAGAGTAAGATAAAAAATATTAAAAATGATAATTCCAATACCTACAAGATGGTTGAATTATTTTATTCACAACACTTTGGAAAAATGGGTTTGCAAAAAGTTTTTCTCATGCACAAGTGGAGTACTAGATCAAAAATATGATTTTCTAGGGAATAAATGGAAGAATTAAGACATGTAACACCCATCACTGGATTCATAAGGAAATTTTCAGTCAGGAAAATATTCAATTTCATCAAAAACATCCATTGGGAGCTCAATTTATCACCATTTTAAGTTGTCCTCTTGGAGTGAGCTCGAGAGTTAGTCAAATTTTGGGAGGAAACGTATCAGCTCCAGGAGCCTAGCAGGATTTTGTGTCCCTCACATCCCTCAAATTTAGAGACATAAATATTGTAAAATTTTACATAGCCCCCATAAGAAATTTGGAACCTCATGTAACCTCCAAGATCGCCAGTTCAACCCTCAGGTGCTTGTAGGAGCTCAAAGCCTCAACCGTCTAATCGCTGCCATGTGTCATCACGAGGAGCACTATGGAATTCGATGTCCCTCACTTCCCTTAGAATTTAGGGACATAAAACATGGAAAAATTCACCCATCCCCTAAGGAAGACTTCTGGTCACCCATATGACTAACTTCCAGTCCCTTAGAGCTTTAAAGCTGATATTTTAGCCTTCATTCCTTGTCATGGGATCTCCGCCATGTGTCATCACCTTTCTTGATGTAGAATTTGATGTCCCTCATGTCCCTTTTATGTGAGGGATTTTAGGACATGAAAATTCACCTCTCTCCATGCCTTTGAAAATTTTCAAATTTTAAAAATTCCTCTTGCTTCTAACTTCTAACATCTAACCCTTTGTGCACAACTTGCTCTGTAACTCCCTCTGTAAATTTCCACTACCACTACACCATTTCCAAATCTCAAAATGACTCCACCAAAGTAAAAAAATCCTTAAATTCATGAAAATACATTGTTTCCAGAAGAAATATTGATCAAATGAAGAATGAAGAAGCCAAAAGTTTGAAAATCTTCATTGTCATGAAACCAAAATCGAAGAGATCTTACAAACCGGTGCATGAATTGACAAACCATATATTGCTGAGTTATTTTCTCTTGAAGGGAATTAACAACTCATATTCAAACCTACCATTCATAGAAAGGAATTCTCACAACAAATAAATTCCATTTCTAGCTCCATGAAGAACAAATCTCAATTTCTGTCAAACCAGCAACCGGATCGAAGAGAAATTTCACCAGTGAGACAAGAAGAAAAAACCTATCACAATGGAATTGATTTCATCATGAATGGAGAAAAAAACAAACCTGAAAATTTTAATCTCCATTAATGGCCACCATGACATAGTAGTGGAAAAAAATAGTGAGCTACCTCTCCACTTCTTAGGGTTCTAGTGGGCGAAATAGTGCAAAATTGGAGGGAATGATCGCTAAAAATCTAGTTTTGCGTGAACTAGTTTTTGTGACATGAAGTCCCTTTTTTTAGGATATGGAGGAATTATTTTTTTATTAGAGTTCTTCCTTGTCACATGAAGAAAATATGTGAAAAAAGTAGCAAGCTACCTCTTCACTTCTCAAGGTTCTAGTGGACAAAATCGTGAAAATTGGAGGGAATGATCGTCAAAATCTAGTTTCACTTGAACTATTTTTCGTGCCATGAATTCCCTATTTTTTATGGATATGGAGCACTAATTTTTCATCATATTTATTCCCTGTCACATGAATAACATCTATGAAAAAGGTAGTGAGCTACCTCTTCAATTCTCAAGGTTCCAATGGGTGAAATCACATAAAAATTGGAGGGAATAATCGTTGAAAAATCTAGTTTCACATGAACTAGTTTATGCATGATGAAGTTTTCAGTTTATCAAGATATTAATGAATGATTTTTTATTAGTATTATAGCCTAGTAGCTCTATACTTGAATCTCTTATCAGGGATAAATTTTTAGTTTTCATTTTTGAGCTTTCTCGGAAAGTTAATCATGATGAAAATTAGAGCACGAGTTTGTGATGAAAAGATGAATCCAAAAAGTTCTTCCCATCGCAAATAGGGTCGTATTCACCACTTAATAAAAATATCATATGTTATACTTCCTTGCATTCTATAAATGATGATTCCCATTGAATTACAAGTTCTATCACTCAGGACAATCAGAAAAGGGGTAAAATGGAAAGTAAGATAGAAAACAACTTCTTCCCAAAATAGCATGTCCCCAAATAACAACCTGCTAAAAATAGAAATGTGCTAAAAATAGAAATATCTTAGGAAAAGAGGAGATTTGAATATAGTAGATGGTTCAAAAGGTGAAACTAGAGAAAGACAGGTGATATGTCCCATAATAGCAGAGCATAGGATCATATTCTAAAAATAGAAAGTTTTCATTTCGGAGTGGAAAGTTGCATATGACTTTACTTTCACTCACCTTATTGATTTTGGAATCCCTTTGGAGAATGAGAATGTTTCATCATCTTGAATGTAATGGTTTACGTAGTAAAGCAAGGCATCACAAAGCACATCATGTGAATTCATCTTCATCACTTACAGAATCGGGTGATCGAAAGTGAATTAGTCAGAATGATTTCAATGAGTCAAAGGGTTGATCAACCAAGTTTCAATGAGGGTCATCATGGGAATTGTATGTGTTCATCTCAAGATTGCATCAGTAAACCTCATAATAGTGTTTTTAAACACTCATTCTATGGTCTAGGATGTCTATGCATCATAGAGTTTGCGGTCATCACTAGATTGGGAAAATGATTCAAAGTTATTCAAGGGAGAAATCTTCATCATTGTAGAAGATTACTAGTGGCGGAAATCTTCGCTCAAATTTCATGATTGCATCAAGGAATTCAAAGAATTTTGTCACGAGGAGTGTTTTACCTTCATTCCTTCCTTCTTCCTCTCTTTCCCTCTCTTCTTTCTCTCTCCATTCTAATTCTTTGTTATGCATCATCATTTTATTTCATCCTATTCACTTAAGTGACCTATTTTAAATTTGTTAACAGTATTTTCTCAAAATTATAAGAGAAATATTTAATTCATGGAAAATGAAAGGTCACGAGTGGAATATGAAAATGAAGAGTCATGTGAGGGAGGTGAAAGGAAAATTCAGATTGCTATAAATTGGGATGGCCTCTCCATTCCATTGGATTCCATATTTTGGAAGAACTCTTACTATGTAGAATTATGATAGCTTCGTTGAAGCTTTGTATTCATCACTACACATGGAATAAAATATACACTTCTTCTATTTCCCTTTCTTGTTTTTCCTCTATTTCTCTCTTTCATGCACTTTTCAAGCATAGTTGATCTTGTATGGAATTGGAGAGGAACTTGGTGTCCTTAATAGATGAATTTAAAAACTTTGTGTTTTAATTTGTTGATCCCACTAGCTTCCCTATGATTTCCTCTATATTGAAGGTCAAAATACTCTGGTTACTAGGTATGAGCTCTACAATATACTCATGGAAGTAATATTCCTTGCATAATTTCCCCTCTTTACCTTTATCATTATAATTTCCTACCTTGTACCCCTGTACAAGCACTTTGCCATGATTCAATCAAATGTCCCTATGTGATCCTCACCTAATTTTTCCACCCACAACATTTAGATAGGATTAGGATTAGTTTACTTTCAATAATGGGAGTTGTACCATTCAATGCAGAGGGGCATAGCCATGTGAACATTGGTGGAGACATTTAATGTGTCCAACCGATAAATTCTCTCACCAACATTGTCTCACACATTTACATTATATCTAGTTTTAGGACACTATTTTTTCATCATCGGCACAAAAGTAACCTAAGGACATTATTTCAAACATAAGCACACATAAGTGCATGGAATTTGGAATGTAGTGTAGTGCTTAGTCATAAGTTCATATTTGGGATGATCATCGTGGGTGGTCGGCCCACTTCACATATTACATTTTTCATTCCAATTTGATGTGTTTGTGAGCTTGTATAGGTAGCTAGGGTTTTTGTTGTAGGTTACAAGTACCTCAACGATCCATGTGGGAATATTAGGTGATCAATAGGGAGTTATAGAGAAACCCTAGTAACATAGGAAAAATCAAATTCTGACACTCTTCATAGTCATAGGCACCCACAATGGGTCTCTAGTGCTTAGGTACCCTCTCCCTAGCCCAAACGCCCATTTTCGATCATTCCGCAAGTTCCATAATTAATATCGAGCAGTTCTAACACTCTTCCCAACTTGTTCATCAATTTATCTAGCTCATATCTTCTCCAAGATAAGCATAAATTAGATAAGTGTCATATCTCCCATATTTTATTAAACAGTTTCACCTTTAGAGTAGTTATCATTTGTATCTATTATAGTAGTGACTCTGAAATAAGATTTAATAATAATATTTTACTAAACCATTTGGTGAACCCCATCCTTAATCGAAATCCTTGCCCTAGGATCCACAAAACCCTCATGGATAAAAATAGATCCTCCTCTCCTAGGAAAGCTATGCATCATGTTAGTGTGAATCCTATCCTTGATGATGTTGTTGAGGCTAAAATTAATGCCCTTTATCACAATTCTCGATTTGATGATGAAGTTAAAAGACTATTTCTTTCTCACAAACACAATATTCCCACTAGTTTTTGCAACTCTAGCATGAGCATTGTTTCACCTGACCAAAACTTTACTTCATTCTCTCCTTGTTCTTATATAGTCACTGAGGTTTCTCCACCTTCTTCTATTCTTATTACAACACATGATGATGCTCTTATCGATTATATGCTTGGTCTTGATTGTGCCACTATAGATGCAAATAATGTTACTTCTAATGTTGAAAATGTACATATGCATGATGATGTTTCTAATACTAGTCAAGATGAATGTAAATATGTATCTCATGTCTCTTCTATTTCTGAAAATGTTTCTAATGATTACAAAGATACATCTTATGATATTTCTCCTACTACTTCTCTATATGTTGATGACTCTCTTGATGAATTACTTGCATGTGAAAATATTTCTAATAGTGATGCTAATTATATTTTTGATCATGAACATGTTAGTGAGGATGTTACTTCTCTTAAGACTATTGAATGTGAATTTTCCACTCCACTTTCTACCACTTCTGAGGTTATTTCCAATGGAATTCATGATGATTCTACCACTCCTACTAGTTCACCTCTTATCATTTCTTATGATTCTACTCCTAGCACTTTTGTCAATATTCCATGTTCCTCTCCTCCTCTTCCACCTCTTTCTTCTTCTTCTTTAGATGTTATTCATGTTGCTTCTTCCATTCCTACTAATAAACCTCCTCTTATTTATTTTGCATCTACCTATAACATCCCCACAAGAGCCTTCATCTTCCACTTATTTTTCCCACATTCCTATGATCACTCACAATGGTCAACTTAAACCTCTTCATGTGCCTCTCACTTATTCTACGATTCCTTCACGTGATATTTTATAACTCATGCATGTTGTTGGCAATTATCAATCTCAAGTTCAATTTCTTAATCTCTAAAGAAAAACCTATTTTTCTTCTATTGAAAATAACTCTCTTCATGGAAATCTTATTCCAAACGAAAGTCGTAATTCAACTTTTCCTAAGGATTTTATCATGCCTACCTTTTCATATTTTAATGGAATTGGAAATCCTTATTTGCACCTTAGTAAGTATCGTTTAGCTATGAACTCATATTCTAATGATTGATTATTGCTAAAATACTTTTTTCATAGTCTTGTTGATGATGCTCTTCAATGGTAGACTCATTTTCCTTATAGATCTATTAGTACATATTGTGACATGGAATATGTTTTTATTAGATGATTTATACTTAACAATGGTCCTAGAGTTACACATGATCACTTACCTAGCTTACATTAAGGAAAGAAAAAAACCATTCTAGATTACATTTTACATTTCAATTCTTGTATGCATCAGTTATTATTTCATCTTATTGATATATAAAAGTAAATTATATTTCTTCATGGCTTGATTCCTACATTGAAAGAAAGATTAAAATATGATACATGTGAATCATTTATGCTTTTATTCTATAAATTCATCCATCTAGAATGAGATTTAGCTATTTTACATGTTATAGAACCCCTTCTATTCCTTATACTACATTGTCTTTTACATATTCTCCTCTTCCATCTATTAAGTGTCCTCTAAGGTCTCCATCTCCTCCACCTCGCAAGCATGTTCCATCCCCTCCACCAAATAATTTTCCTTCATCTCCTCCAATGTGATGGTCTCCACCTAAGTGTTCTCCATCTCCTACTTGGGAGCCATTACATTTTTTGCATGCTACTAAGCCCCATGATGTTTTGGGTACTTTTCTAAATAAGTGTTTAATTCACTTACCCTCTAATCGAGAATCATCCTCATCGCCGCTTACATCTCCAACGTGATCACCCTTATTGCAGTTTACATTGTATCAATGGCCATTGTGACAATGAATATTGTGCCCTTCACGAAAAGTTACAAAAATTATAAGACAAGGGTTTCATTTCCTTTGCTCTCCCTCTCATGAGTGGTATCTCGTATGTACCTAAAATTGTAAGGTAATGCACTACCAAACAACGTAACACGTGCCCCAATGATGATACAGGTCTCCTCACAAGGTGTTCGTGATCCGTAAAATGCTCTCCAAGAATGCGTTATCATCCCGCATGCCCCGCTTAGCCCCCGCATGCTTTGTTTTTCTCTTTCCCCCTCTTTTCTTTTCCTTTTGCTCTTCGCTTATGAAACCACCACCTCCGCTGGCTAGGCAGCGGTCTTGTAATGATGCCATCCCGATCGTGGCGGCGGTCGTGTAACCACCGCCCTGCTCAGAGCGGCGGTCCTTCACACATTTTCCAGAATGATATTTTAACGTGACTCACGTCAATTTCAATGTTTACCAACTTTTTTCACTACCTTTGGCTTGCATTTATGATTCTAGTTCCCTAGAATAGTGTTTTACCATTGTTTATAGTTTAAGAGATCAATTTGGTTTTTACCTGGGTAAATGCAAATGCTATAAATAATTGGCTTGTGCTCAAGCAAATGGCCCCTAAAATTTGCCTCTAAATTTCTCATAGCAATATATTAGTCTTTTATTTTGCTTAGAATTCTTAGTTTCATTCATTGCATGCTTAGTTAGTGTTGTTTTGTCTGTTAGGAAGCCACATATCCATCTTGTGCAATCTTTCATTATCACTTCATCCAAATCAATTAGAATATAATAGTTTGTTTTTTTAGGAAGCCATTAAAGTTATAGGTTTTGTTCTTCAAACAGATAGTTTCAGTTCCTGGACATTTTATGTTGCATGATTCGCAATAAATACCACTAGGAATTGCATAAGCCAAGCTCGTACTCTTGTGCTATCTCTCTCTCCTACTCACATTGTATTTAGTCTCGTATCCTAAAGCTACCTTTGTCCCAATATCTACTTCTATTAATGCTAGAATTACACGCTTTTTGGATCCACGTGAACACGAAGGAGAGAGGAGATCACACCGAGGGGACAAAACACACACACCATCGGATTTACCACTGTTCGTCTCTATAGAATCCAGTGTTCTAGCTTTCAAAGTTCTAATTAGGAGCATATCAAATAGAGTAGCCAATCACTTTATTTCACCAATTGCGTATTTGGATATTGCCGAGAAGTCATGGGGATTGATAGTTTCGAGAGACTATGATTCATTCCTCACTTCGAGGTAGGATCGAGAATCTTTCAAGTAGATTAGATCAGTTATTGCATTGTTTAGAATAGATTTACAACTGCACACGCAAGTAGCTATACTCGGTTGCTTTGTCTTTTTTAAATTTGTTATTAGATTAGTTGCCAAAGTTCTAGATATATTAAAATAGCTACTCATTCAGTTTCATTTATAAAATTCATCGAAAAATACAAAAATAGAGAAGTCATATATGTTATAGCTATACTTCACATAGTTAATTTTACGTTGTTACTTTTGTATGACAATCACGGGACCTCGAGAGCCCAGAGAATACGTATTCGAGCCAATCGTGTCCCAATCCAATCTCGTCACATCAATAACTCGATATAGATCAATCTTAGGATCCAAGTCTTCCAAACAATGGAAAACTTACAACAGATCATCCTCCAACTTAAGCGGGTTAAACATAAAAGACGACAAAGCGCACACGTTTGGGTCAAAACAATAAAAACAGATTACCCTAGATATATACCCGCATGACTTTGGAAGGGTTTGAAAGAGAGCAAACATTTGGTTGTGATCCTTTGGTCCCACAAACCCCTGCATGATGCAGAGACCTCTCACAAATATAGACACCAGCTTAAGAATCCAAGTTTGTACGAACGCATGTGAGATACTCTTAAAAGATCACACCGCTTAATTAGTAGTAGCATCTGATAGAAGATAACGGTGCCGCAGTACGGTGGCGCCAATAATGTAGAGTACGGTAATAATCAAAGTACAATAGGAATGTTGTAAAAAGTAAATATTTGTCGTAAGTGGTCCGGTAATGTTAAAATGTCAAAGTTGGGATAAGTAGAGAAGTAGGGTCTACATGATTAGGAATTAGAAATATTATATTGGTAATAAGGACAAGGAGTGAGGTCATAAATATTTTGTGTATTTTATTTGTAAAAAGTCTAAAAATGTGGAACCCATGTGAAATGATAAGGTTTATCTTATCTTAAAAGATAAGCTTACATGTACAGATAAGAGTTAAGGTATGGAATATGATTCGTCAGAGTGGATTTCTTATCCTATCTTAGAGATAAGATGGATAAGCCTGGAAGTTCTATAAATAAAGAGGCCACCCCCCTCATTTAGCATAGAAGGAAGTAGTGAGAAATATTGTATGAAGTGTGTAAAGGAAGCCATCAGTTTAAAGGTGTGTTGAAGAAGCCATTAAGAGGTGTAATTGTAAAGTTTCTCCCATAGTATTGGTGGAAGGAAAGTGAAGTCAATAACACTTGAAGTACCTCATGGGTGAGATTGTAACAATTTCATGTTAATATTATAATTTACTTTGATATTTCAGATTTGTCATCATTCCATCTTATCATAGTCGATGGTATTCTTGTGTTATGTTTGTTGTTTTGTTTCTAGATTACATCCACCAAACTAAAGGTTGTGCATTAGTAAATAATCATAAAGACGAGGAGTTCTTGGTGAAGAATTATCATAGTGCCGGATTGGTGATGACATTTTGGTTCCGCTTGTCGACCATTCCTCGTGGTGGATTGTCTGGAGAGATATTCCCACTTAGTCAAAAATCAATTGAGGGTAACCTTGTTTTTACTGTGCATAGTAGTTACCATGGTAAAGTCATTTTTGCCATGAATAGTAGTTACCATGGTAAAGTCATTTTTGCTGTGAATAGTATTTACCACAGTAAAGTCACTTTTTACCGTGAATAGTATTTACCGCAGTAACTTCACTTTTTACTGTGAATAGTGTTTACCACAGTAAAGTCAGTTTTTACCGTAGTAAGTCAAGTTTTACCATAGTTTACCATGGTCATTTCTATTTTCTATTATAGTGATTTTAATTATTGGTGCACATAAGTCTTGTTGATTGTACTTTTGGGTTGGTATTTCACTGTGGTTACTTTTGAAAATGGGGAAGATTCCTGTTTTTTCAGCCCAATCTAATGAAGATGCTTCCTCTTTCATTCAAGAGTTTAAATGATCTTGTATTTGTAATGGCCTTATAAGAAGGGAACAATGGACTGAATTTTTTCCTACCTTTTTGGATGGTTCAGCCCTTAGGTGGTTTGAAACACTAGGTGATAATGTGAAAAACTCATGGGATTTATTAACTGAAAGTTTTCTTGAAGAATTTGGTGAACAACAGAGATATGCAGATCTCATGATCGATATCACAAAGCTAACCCAAGGAGAGAAGGAGAAGATAAGGGATTATCATGCTCGTGTTCTAGAGCTAAGGAGGAAGCTCGACGCCCAGATCCGGAAGGAAGGATTAGCGGATGGGTTGATGAATGGCATGGATAATCTCCTATGTAAGCACTTCATTCTTGGGATGAAGCCAGAGATCAGACAACGAGTGAAGTATGACCGCCCAACTACCATTGAACAAGCAAAGGAGATTGCAAGAAGGCAAGAAGAAAGCATGGAAGAGGAGCCCAAAGAAATTGTTGCTAAAGTAGAGCCTACACCAAAGACCTTTGCTCCATAATCCACAACCACTCTCGGTGAGCACAAATATTTCTCCTAGTACATCTACTGAGTATGAAGATCTGCTCAAAAGATGGGTCAGTTAACTATTAATCTTCTTCAAGGAAAAGAATTTAGTTCTCAGGGAGGAGATAGAGGTCCAAAAAGAAATATTTCTGAAGTTGTATGTTATGGTTGTTATAAAAAGGGTCATTATAAGTATAATTGTCCAGATAGAGCTTCTACATCTGGTAAAGGAGATAATGATAAAGGAAAAGCACCTGTGAATTCTTTTGATGTAGTAGATAAGAGCAGAAATAATGAAGTAGATGTGTTTGTAACAAAAAGAAAGAAAGAAAAAGATAATCAAGATGGAAATGATCCTAAGAAGATGAAAGGAGAAACTAGTAAGAAACATAGGAGAAGAAAGTTGGGTGTGCAGGATTTTCTGATTTCACAGGGGCAAGGACCATACTCCATCTTGGAAGATCTATCCAAAAGGCCTGCAAATATTACATATGGTCAACTCTTGGCTATGTCTTCTGAGAAGAGGCGGGAGCTGCAAAGTGGACTCAATGCTCGACGAAGGAAGGAGGTTGAGGTCCCTGTTTTGGAGGCAGAGGCGATCCCTATGCTCCACAAGCTGAGGTATTATGTAATGGTATTTCAATTCATGATGTCTTAGTTGATGGAGGTGCTGCAGTTAATGTAATGACCGAGTCTGTAATGAATATGTTGGGTTTAAAATTGATCGCCCTTCAACACTTATGTTAAGGTCATTAAATAAGGGAAAACTAAACCAAAGGTGTAGTTTCAAATGTGGCAATATCTCATTATGGGTGTCAGTATGTGTGGTAGACTTTCGGTGATGAAAATGGTACTGTTGCATGCACCCAATGTCACTTGGAAAGACCATGGCTAAGGAGAGTTCATGCAAGAAACTACTGAATGAAGGCTTCATGACACTTGGACGTGGTAGAGAGAGGGTGAAGATAAACGTGATCCCTCGACATCATAAGGCGAACCTCGTGGATTCAAGTGATGAAACCGATGATTGACATCCTCTAATTACTCTAGTACCAAAGAAGTGGACACCAAGATGAAGAAAGTGAGGTTGATGTTTCAAATCATGGATATCCTTCCAAATACACCGACTCATGACCCCATAAAATTATCTCAAGAAGAAGTTGATGATCGTCTCCAACAAATAAAGATTGGTGATGTTGTGATGGAGAGTGAGAAGGAATCCTACCTCCACTCTTTTTCAAGGTACATACACATATTCACTTTTGATTACAAGGAACTCCATCAAGTAAGTTGGGTAGAACATTCTATTGAGTGGTAGATGGTGCTAAGCCTATAAAGCAAATGCCATATAGAATGAATCCTAATTTTTCCAAGACTGTAAAAGAAGAAATAGATAAGTTGCTTGATGCAGGATTCATATTTGCCGTGGAGAATTTAGAATGGGTTTCTCCCATTGTGATCTCAATAAAAAAGAATGGGAAGCTACGCATTTGTGTTGATTACAGGAAGCTCAATAAGGCAACAAAGAAGGATCATTACCCTCTTCCATTCTCAGATCAGATCTTGGACGAAGTAGCTAGCCAGGAGTGTTATAGTTTTGCTGATGGATATAGCGGATACAACCAAGTCCGTATATAGCAGGAGAAAGATCACCAAGACCACGCTCACCACTCCTTGGGGAACGTTTTCTTATAGAGTTATGCCTTTTGGGTTGTGTAATGCTCCAAAAAATTCCAAATTTTGATGAATAGGGTGTTCGAACCCTACATCGGGACCTTCATCGAGTATTTCTGGATGATTTTTACATCTATGGGAGCAAGTCGACCACCTGCACTGATGGAGACAACATTTCAAAGGTTAGATGAAGCACAAGCCTCACTAAACCCTACAAAGTGTGTCTTTGGATGTTCTAAAGGTGTTTTGTTAGGCATGTTGTATCCAGAGATGGTATTGGTACCGATCCCGATAAAGTTTCAAAATCAAAGATTTACCATTTCCTATGAATAAAAGTAAGTTGAGATCATTTTTAGGCCATGTGGGTTACTATAGAAGGTTCATCAAGAATTTCTCAAAGATTGCACACCACTAACCCAGCTTCTTGAAGAAGGATGTTACTTATGAACCAGAAATAAGGCACATGAAGCTTTTGACAATCAAGGAAGCCCCGGTGTCTTCACCGCTTTAAAGAATCCAGATTGAGCAAGCCATTCATTGTGTACACTGATGCCTCGGATGCAAAGACTAGGAAGTACTTTGAGCCAAAAGGATGAAAATGGGAATGAACATCCAATTTACTTTGGGAGTAGATAAATGAGCAAAGTATGAGGTAAATTATACCAGAATCAAAAAGAGGCTCTAGCTATCATTTTTGCTGTAAAGAAGTTTAGAAATTACTTGCTAGGGCAGAAATTTATAGTTGTAATAGATCATCAGGCTCTAAAATATATTGTCAATAAGCCTAACCCATCGTGTGAGGATAGCAAGATGGATAATTTTTACAAGAATTTGAATTTGATATTATAGATAGGCCAGGAAAGAAGCATGTCAATGCAGATGCACTCTCTCAAGCCTATGATGGTTTAGGATCATCTTGTGATGATGATGATTTCCCCGATGCAACATTGTTATCCCTTGACACAATCCCTAGTGAATACATAGATATTTGGAATTATCCGAATGAATTCAAGTTTCCCGATGGTGCCAATGCAAAGACTAAGAGAAAGATTACTCAAGCCACCGTCCATATTCTATTCTACGCATGGAGTATTATTTCGAATAGACCTCGATGGATAAGACAAGAGGGCAAATGGACGTGATCAAGGGAAGGAACTGCTAGAAGAATTCCACAATGGTACATGTGGAGGGCACTTCTCTGACAACTTACAAAAGAAGGATCTTGATGCAAAGTTATCACCGCCCACTCTTTTTAAAGATTGTTATAATTATTGTAAGACATGTGATATTTGTCAAACACATGGTAACCGTAAGACTTCATCAGCTCCATTATGTCCTATTCTTCCACTTGGTCCCTTTGAAAAGTGGGGAATAGACATTGTAGGTCCACTTCCAACTACCTCATGCCAAAATAAGTATATTGTAGTTGCCACAGATTATTTAACCAAGTGGGTTGAAGCTAGGCCATTGAAAACAACTTCCATGGATGAGGTGGCAAGGTTCATATATGAACGCATTGTCACCAGATTTGGTTGTCCATTAGAAATTGTAATAGATCAAGGAAGCCACTTCATTAATGAGGTAGTAGAAGCCCTAGTCAATAAATTTTCTATTAAGCACATGAAGGCAACAACATACAAGCCAAGCACAAATGGACAGTGGAACGAACAAATTTTGTGTTGGTCAAATTCTAGCAAAAGATGCAGCCTTGTAGTACATAAGTGGGATAAAAGGATTCATGCAAAGATTGTGGGCATATAGGGCAACATCAAAGTCAGCAACAAGATACTCCCCATTTCAGTTATTTCATGGCATTGATCCAGCTCTTTCCTATTGAGTTTGATATTCCCACTGTGAGAGTTATGAAAAATGAAAGGATGGATGAAAGTGATTCAGTAAAAGAAAGGTTGGTACATCTTCATTTGCTAGAGGAAATGAGGGAAATAGCAAAGGATACAAGCCATAAGAAGAAAATGAAGTAGAAGGAATACTTTGATCAAAAGATCCGTTGGTCTCCATTTCATGTGAATGACTTGGTTCTAGTATATGATTCCAGATACAAAAAAAGAAGACAGAGAAAATTTCTTCCAAAATGGATGGGGCCCTACAAAATAGTAGTTGTGCATGAAAATGGTACGTACCGACTGGAGGAATTGGATGGCACTCCCATTATGAAATGGGTCAACCACGACAAGTTGAAGATTTTCCAAGCACTAGAATAGTCTACTCCGAGGACGGAGTAGAAGCTAGGAAGGGGGAAGATGTCGACACTAAAATTTTCCTCCGTAATTTCTATTTCATTAATGTATGTATTAGGAATAGGATGTTGTTAAGTGTAATTAGTAGTAGCGTCTGATAGAAGATAACGACACCATCAGTATGGTGCCGCCAATAATGTAGAGTACGGTAATAATCAAAGTACAATAGGAATGTTGTAAAAAGTAAATATTTGTCGTAAGTGGTCCGGTAATGTTAAAATGTCAAAGTTGGGATAAGTAGAGAAGTAGGGTCTACATGATTAGGAATTAGAAATATTATATTGGTAATAAGGACAAGGAGTGAGGTCATAAATATTTTGTGTATTTTATTTGTAAAAAGTCTAAAAATGTGGAACCCATGTGAAATGATAAGGTTTATCTTATCTTAAAAGATAAGCTTACATGTACAGATAAGAGTTAAGGTATGGAATATGATTCGTCAGAGGATTTCTTATCCTATCTTAGAGATAAGATGGATAAGCCTGGGAAGTTCTATAAATAAAGAGGCCACCCCCCTCATTTAGCATAGAAGGAAGTAGTGAGAAATATTGTATGAAGTGTGTAAAGGAAGCCATCAGTTTAAAGGTGTGTTGAAGAAGCCATTAAGAGGTGTAATTGTAAAGTTTCTCCCATAGTATTGGTGGAAGGCAAGTGAAGTCAATAACACTTGAAGTACCTCATGGGTGAGATTGTAACAATTTCATGTTAATATTATAATTTACTTTGATATTTCAGATTTGTCATCATTCCGTCTTATCATAGTCGATGGTATTCTTGTGTTATGTTTGTTGTTTTGTTTCCAGATTACATCCACCAAACTAAAGGCTATGCATTAGTAAATAATCATAGCATGAGGAGTTCTCGTGAAGAATTATCATAGTGCCGATTGGTGATGACAGAGAATCACCCATAGAGTCAATAATATTTACCATCTACCCTATGACCTTATCTGGAGACATACACGAAACTATCCCAGGTCATTTTCCATGTATTCCACAACCCATAGATCGAATCACGCTAGAGATCAATATTGATTAGAGCCTTCGAGCAGTCATCCTTGCTGATCAATCTATCACACCAAATCAGGTTAGAGGGCCTTCTCTCACTTAGATTCACAATTTCCACTAGTGCACATCGAAGACATTAGATTGCCTAATTGGTTTGTCTCGCATCCCACGCATATTCAATCCCCATTGGCCTCTCGCATGACCTTGGGAGGTCGGTGTGAGGAAAAGCTAGTTGTGGATTCCTATGCTCGCTTGTCACTTTTCCATCGTACAAAATTGGTGAACCCAACGTGAACCTTCCTAATTTCTGGTTTGGATTCAAATAATGTTTATTTCATCTTATCTACCTCATCATCTTTCACCATCACCTTCGCTCCTTCCCATTATTCTCGTAGGTATTCATATACCCCCAAATATGTCGTAGGATTCCGTGCATGTGGTAGGCCTCTCCTAGGTCTTGAAGCATACTACGCTCAACTGAATAGAAAGTCATCGCCATTGCTCTTGGTATGGGGTGAAAACTATTCAAATAACCAATTATCAACACAAACCCCATCGCCAAGGGTCAGATATAACTCATCTTTCCAAACAAAAGAGTTGGATCAGCTCGCTCAAACACAAAGAAATGAGAGCCTTTAGACTCAAACAATATGAAACGTTCACAGGAGAATCTGGTTCGTCTCCTCGTATACAACTTAGACCAAAAGTTAGTAGAAAAGTCTGACCCATACTTGGTTTTAGATAATGAACATTCGATACATTATGCCAGGAATGAACAAATTTTTCAAAGTATGTACCCACCTATATGAGGTTTACAAACATAACCCGAGGTCTCTTTTCAAGAAAATACCTCCATGTCATTACATATAGGAAATACCCTCGTGGAAACTTGGCAAGGTAATGATCAATTCATAGTAGGATATCACATGCCTATACAACATCAAGATATACAACAAACACCACTAAGGAAAAATATCATGACTTCACCAATTGAGGTCATTTCAACTTTAGTAGAAAAAGTTAGGGGGTTAGAACTTGCTCAGTAAATCACCATTCTCAGTTCATGCGAGTAGGAAATCCTAATCCTCCTCACCATCCTAGCCAAATATACCTCCTCACAGAATAGGTACATTAGGCATGAACCCTCGCTATTCACAACAAACCCTAGCAAGAACCACCATTTCTAACACCATTTTGACACCTCCCGGTCTAGTACAAAATAATCCATTCTTGGACAATACCCCTTCATACTTAAACATGTACTCCAAATCACCACAAGGGGATATGTTCTCCTCCCCCAGCATGGTTCCTCAAACACAGGGGTTTCCTTATGCCCCTGCCAATGCATATGCTATGCCATATAAACAACCCATTCCACTTCCACTCCCTCAACAAGCACAATCAATGGTCGAAACCTATGTGATAGGGACATATTCAGAATACTTGAAAGAGCCCTTAGATTTCACCATACGAAGCATCATGCTTCCAAGACCTCTTCCCGATTTACCCAAGTACAAAGGTGAGGGAGATCTGAACGCACATATCAAGGCTTATGCCACGGCCATCCGAGAACTACTCCTCGGGGATGGGGTTATTACTAAAATATTTCCAAAACCTTAGAAGGTATCGCTCTTGATTGGTATTATAGAATACCCGAGGCTTCCATCCATTCATTCAAGAACTTGTTTCGAGTTCATCAAGGCTTTTGACATGAACAAACTATTAAGAACAGAATCGGGGAATTCTTGCATATTAAGCAAGAACACAATGAATCACACCCCATTTTATCCAGAGGTGGCGTCAACTCTTTATTCTTCGGAAAGTGCTCCAAACATGGACCAAATGGAACTATGTGATTTATTCCTTCATTCTCTCAAAGCAGAGAGTGAAGGAAGAGGTCCAAAAGTTTCCACTAAAAACTTACAATGAAGTACTTGAGAGTGCTCTCCGAATAGATCAAACGAAAATAGATAGCAGTCGTAGGACATATGGAACAAACGGGAGGTTAATCACCACCAACCAAAATACTACATCTTATTCTACTACCACAAGAGTCAATCAAGGACCTAAAATCCTTAATAGAAATCGTAGAGTGACAATGATGGAGTAATCGATCAAAGCAAAAGGGTAAATGTCATGAATACTCCATCGCTAATAAACAACCAATGAAACAACAATTTTACCCCAACAGTCAATACAGTGGATTTTAATCATCCACAACAACAACAACAACAACGGTGAAACCCTCGTAGGATCCAAGTCAAAACTCAACTGGTATCAAAACTAGAATTCAAACCAAAGACAACAAATGCAAAACTTTAACCCTAATAGGCAACGGTTTGATTAGAGTTTTGGGCCACCATATACACCAAGCCAACAAACTAGGAATTATAATCCTAACTCCTATTGTGGTTTTCACAAAATCCGAGGCCATGACACTAGAACGTGCCGTGACAACAATCAATTCATGCAACATTTGTCGAGGAACAAAGACAACTTTTTATAGATATGTTCTTGGCAGATCCTATGTCACCAACACCAAATACTTTTACAGGGGCAGTTTTCCCTCAAAATGCACCCCTCAAGATCTTCAATGATCTGCTCCCAAATCACAACAATAACAAGTTAAATCCAAAAGGGACAAACAAGGGTGTAATTGTAGGAAACAATGATCATGAAGCCTCAACTTCACTAAATCCATTAGTTGTGCCACAATTAGGAAGTCAGCCATCACCTAAGGTAGTCGGTTTGGTGGAGTTAGATGCCGAACTACCCATAGAAGTCAGAATAACAGGACACGAGAGTATTCCTCTCAACTAAGTCCAAGCTACCCGCTAGAGATAGACAATATCCAACAAGTATTAATAAAACATGTGGGTGCTTATGATTTAATTAATGATCTAACGAAAACCTTGTCACATCTCCTTTTGGACTTATTGAAGAACTCCCCTGCCCATAGGGCTACTCTTTTAGAGGCATTGGGTTTAGGTCATTTAATTAACATCACTCCACCTCCCAAAACACAAGTAAACCATATAGACTTTGATATCCACCCTCCGGGGTAGCCGGATAGGGACACCGAATTCATATTCAAAATAAACAAAATGCCAACAGACGCTGAGATTGCACGCCAAGGTGATCCAGCCTTACATTTTCAAGTATGGGTTTATAACAATTATGTGAAACACACGATGGTTGATGATGGGGCAACAGTTAATGTAGTCCCCTTTTCTTTCCTTCAAAAGCTAGGGTATGGAGAAATAAATTGTTCCATAACTAATACGCTAAGAGGCTATGATAGTCTTAAAGCCACCTCGATTGGAACTATAATACTACCGGTCACCTTAGGACCCAAAAAATCTCGATCGAGTTTTATATTATAGATTAGGAAACTAACTATAATATGATCCTCGGCCAACCATGGATACACCGCATGAAGGCTATCCCTTCTATGTTATTTCAAGAAGTAAGATTCTTGCATTTAGGAAAGGTGTTCATAGCCAAAGGAAATCCAAAACCATTCGATATACACCTAGCTGACCTAAAGAAAAGACTAGCATGCACTCAGAGTTTGAACTCCCAACAAACCAACTTAATAAGCCTGTCATCCCGAAACCGGAAGAAAAGTTGGTACCTACGACAGACCTTGAAACCATGAGCCTAGCCAAGACAATCCTAGCCCTCAAAAATGAGGCTAAGATTGTAGAAAATAGATATCATTAGGAACTACTGTGAAAATTGTTGAATTGCTAGAACAGGATCTACTAATGTTCCTACCATTTGATTCTCGTAGGCATGGGATATACCTAGGTGTCGCCTCTCCCTGGCAAGAGATCTCTGCATGGTAGAGGTAGAAGATGTTAACACAAAAATATCCCGAGCCCATATTCCTAGCTAAGTATTGGACTCTCCATTTCGATGGAGCTAAATGTCGTTATGGAGCTGGGGCAGGTGTAATTGTTACTTCTCCCGAGGGAAGAGTCCTACCATTTTCCTTTAAACTAAATTTCGAATGTACAAACAACGGTGCTGAGTATGAAGCCCTCCTCCTTGGCCTCATCTTAGCCAAGAGGATTGGTGTTGATAACATCAGGGTGTTAGGAGACTCGCAATTGGTAGCAAACCAAGTTTTTGAGATGTATGAAACTAGAGCCGAGCACTTACAACTCTACAAAATAGTTGTACTGAATTTAAGCAAGGAGTTTGACTTCATATCAATTGAAGCAATCCCGCGAGAACAAAATCTTCTTGCCAATTCAATAGCAACCTCAACATCATGCTTTACTCCAAATAGTAAGTTAGAGGACACCCGTTTCGTGGTATCCCTTCTTACTGAACCAATGATAAGAACAATGTCAAATCCTCTTTTAAATGGAAATGAAAACAAATTTACTATCTTAGACCACATCAATAGTGATACAACCACTCTTGATTTCTTAAACACCTATGCGGCGTTACATCTCACCCATCACGTGGTAGATTTATCCCTAATCCCGCATTCATCCTCCTACTTCAGAAATCCCATGACAGAGCTTCCCCCACAAAAGGAACTTAGCATATACATAGTCGAAAGTAGAAACAATCTAGAATTACCTCCAGCCCCACCTGAGTTTGAAGAAGGTAACGCTTCTCTAATCGAAGAAACAATCGATATTAATATCGGAACAGAAGACTAACCAAAGATATTGAAATTAGGATCCTCGTTAACTCCATCGGAAGTAGAAATACACACTCAAATCCTCAAAGAACATCAAGGATTTTGCATTTAATTATAAGAAATGATAGGGGTTACACCACACATTGTGGTACATAACCTTGTCACTAAATCGATGCAAAGTCCAATTAAAAAAATATCAAGACTAATGAAACCTAAGGTGGCTCTCAAGGTAAAAGAGGAGGTAAAAACTCCTCCAAGTAGGATTCATCAAGCCGACCGATTACTCTCAATGGATATCTAATATCGTTCCCATTCTTAAAAAGAATGGGAAGATACGATTTGCATAGACTTCCGAGACATTAACAAGGCATGTCCTAAAGATGACTTCCCATTACCATCTATAGATGTCATTGTTGATGCAACATCTGGGTTTGATCTTTTATCTCTCATGGATGGATTCTCAGGATACAATCAAATTAGAATATCCAAACAAGATCAACCTAAAACCACGTTTATAACTCTTTGGGGAACCTATTGCTATGTTTTTATGTCATTCGGTCTCAAGAACGCTACACTACCATACTGGGCTATGACATATATATTTCATGATCTTATTCATAAAATTGTGGAATCCTACATAGATGACTTGTTGGCCAAGGCCAAGAAGCATTGTGACCATCCAGAAGTGCTTCGCGTCATTCTTTCACATCTATAGAGTATGGAATCATGCTAAATCCAGAAAAATGTGTCTTTGGTGTAACAGGAGGGAAGCTCCTAGGTTACATTATATCATCATGAGGGATCGATGTTGACCCAACCAAAATTAAGGATATTCTCAAAATGGTCCCACCTTCAGATGAATCTGGAATCAGGTCATTTCTCAGAAAATTTGGTGTAATTTGGAGATTCATCCCGGACTTAAGTTTTGCCATTCATCCAATCAACAATCTACTCAAGAAAGATTATAGCATTGATTGGACCAAAGACTGCAATGAAGCTTTCAACACAATTAAGCATTTCTTGTTATCACCACCTATGCTAATGCCACCTAAGCCAGATCACCCGTTAATTTTATATTCGCGAGCCACCAATGTCTTGCTATCTTGTATGCTGGCTCAAGAAGACGATGGCATGAGAGAACGTGTGATCTATTTCATTATCCGAATGTTTCTCGACTATGAAACACATTATACACAAGTGTAATGAGAGTGCCTTGCACCATAGTCTTTAACCAAATGCTTGAGACATTACATGCTAAATCAAGAAACAAAGGTCATTGTAAAGAAGATAGCATTTACGAACTTTCCTCATGTAAGTGTCCTTGTCTAAAAAGGCTGGATGCTTTATAACCTTAATGGGGAGTTCAACTAACATTTGTAAATCAAAAGTCCGTTAAAGGACAAATCATTCACGGATTGGTTGGTTGATAACCCACTAGACGAAGGTGATCTAGTAGATCTGGAATTTCCGGATGAATGCGTATACTATATCGAAAATAGACCCCATCTCTCCGAGTGTCCTTAGTATACTAATATTATTAATTACATTATGGATCATACATATCTAGAAGGTAGTTACACATTATTGTAGCCAACACGCCATTATAGAGCAAGTGCTCTATCGAAAAGCATTCGATGGAATGCTTCTAAGATGTGTCGACACAGAAGAATCCAAGAAGATTCTCCATGAATCTCACAGTGGAATGTGTGGAGGCCACTTTGGTGGCCATGCCACCACTCATAAAATACATCAAATGGGCTATTTCTGGCCTACTCTAGAACACGATGCAGTAGAGTTTGTACGAAGGTGTCATAAGTGCCAAGAATTCTCCCATGAGATCCACATGCCGACACAAGCTCTACAACCAATCGCTACTCCATGGCCCTTTTCTATGTGGGGCCTTGATTTGATAGGGAAGTTCTCTCCCTCGTCTACAGATGGCCATAATTTCATAATCACAGCCACCGAATATTTTACCAAGTGGGTAGAGGCCATGCCTCTTACTACTGTACCAGGTTCTGTGATTGCCAAGTTCATTTTGAACCAAATCATTTGTAGGTACGGTATCCCACAAATCATTATCTCATAATGGGACTTCTTTTAAGAATGATGAAGTTCACGTGAATTGTGCAATAAATTCAAAATAAGCCATCATACGGCCTCCTTGTATTACCCTCAAGCCAATGGACAAGCTGAAGCAACAAATAAAATGTTAAAAGCCATTCTCCTTAAAACAGTGAAAGAAAACAAATGAGATTGGCATTTGAAGTTATATCCGGCCTTATGGGCCCACCGAACCTCAATAAGAACACCAACAGGAGCCACTCCTTTTTCACTGGTATTCGGGGCAGAAGCAGTTCTCCCACTTGAGGTTGAAATACCCATTTGTATCTCATTACAAGGGATTCTAGATGAAGATGCTTACAGAGAAGCACGTCTCTCCCAACTAGAAAGCATAGATGAGGCTAGGTTAGATGTTTGAGCAGCGTGGCACAGAGTCTATGTTGACCGATGTGCCAAAGTAGTATAACAAGAAAGTCTATGAATGTGACATATATGAAGGTGATCTAGTTCTAAGGCTAGACAGCTGGATCGACAAAAAGACCGGTGAAGGAAGGAAGTTCCATCCCAAATGGTTAGGCCCATACTGAGTCACGAAGGATTATGGAAATGGTGCATATCTCCTATGTATGCTGGAAGGTGAGGAATTTGATGAAACAGTCAATTCCCTACACCTCAAACGATTCTACGCGTAAGAAACTAGTACTACTTGTATAGTTATATCTACATTGCATCTTCATATAGTTAGGATCATTTTGTCCACTTGTCTTGTACAACTTTGTGATCAAGGAGTTTATTCTAAAATCAATTCATTACAAACTTCTGATGATATTGGCATAAACGCTCTAATCATACTTCTCCATTTTCAAGATATCATCAACTATTTTGGAATCATTTCATTAAACAAAGTTAGATATGACAAAGTCTCAATGGTGACCATACTAAGATCTCTCATGCTTGTTCTCATTTTTGGTTCTTCTTAGGGTAGGTGTCTTGCCCATGGTCTATTCTAGAAGCTTTATCGTGTCACATGTATCCCGTATGAATATCTCTTTGGCAAGGGGCATGCTGACATTTTACTCAAACAAACAAGTCAAGTATAAATCAAACAGAAAATTTTAAATTTACACATTTCCTTGCCCCACCAACCTTTGGTGATGAGCTTACGTCTCTTACTAGTGATGTAGGGTTGGGAAAGGATGGAAATGCCCTTACTCACCTATGCCTTGCCTATGGTGATAAACCCACGCTTCTTACTAGTAGCATGGGGCAAGGTGTAGGGGGTCCTCTTAACAAACAAATGTGAAAGGTCATAAACAAAAAATTCAAATCTTGAAGTCTTGAGTCAAAAACAAATGAATCAGATGTCCAAAATTCCAAAAGAATTAAAAATCCTAAAACCCAGATTTTGTCTACCATGTGGCCATCTACGGATCTAAGTCTAGATAAACCGCAAAGCAAGTTGCATCCTAAACTATGAAGTCACTCGAGTGGAGTGGGCTTGTAGCATCCTAATTTGGTTCCACCAAAGCTTTGTCTATCTTTCATCACTATCATTTCAACACATTTCATAACTTGTGCCCTTTCCAACTCTCGATGATGAGCCCTCGCATCTTACTAGTTGCATGGAGTTAGGAGTGGAGCAGTTTATCTACTCATCATACTAGCTTATCTTCACCTTAGCCCCTCTTTGAGTCATGTGTGGCTGGTTTATTGCTATTCTACCAGCAGGAATCTATGCAAGTCTCACAGATTCTGCCTTCGGGGTTTGGGATCTCATCCCAGTAGAGTGTTTCAGGCTGCGAAAAGAAAGGAATGAAAGAGGGAAAAGAGAAAGAACAGATCCGAAGGAAGAAAAGAAATGAATTCCAAAGCAGAAAGGTCAGAAGATTTATGTTTTTGGGTTGGTAGTAAATGAGCCAAACCTACTTGCATAAATAAACAAAGCAATACTGATGAGCAAATGACAGAAAAGTAGATATGAATCCAACAGATTAAACACATACAGATCTAACGTAAGGAAGATCTAATGCATAACACAGCTATTGAGCACAAAGTCTTAATATTTGTATTACTGTTTTCTTCTGTTACAAGAAAGCTCAAAGTCTTTCTCTCCTCACTTCTATTTTCATCTAAAAAATGTTCACCCCGAATACAACAAGTATTCCAATATTTATAGAAGAGAGAGAAGGAAAGAAAGGCAAAAAGGAGCCAACCACCTATTTACAAAGATATTTACAAAATATCTAAAAGTCATGTTGACTTTTGACAACTTGATGGATGACATCATCCCATGATGCAACATGGATGATGTCATCATTTGTGCCAACACACTTTAGACATTTCAACAAGAAAGTCGGAGAATAGAGAGAAGAAGAAGAAGAAGAAGAAGAAAGAAGAAGAAGGCTACTCGTCATCGTCATCCTGCGGCCGAAAGGGTTGCACATACGATCTTTGCTCGAGGAGATGATATGTGGAACTGAGCGCGGTATTCCAAAAACTTGTTAATCATGGGCCCAAATTGATCCTGTGATGGATCCTTGTGCCGTTCGCTGATTGCTTCGCAAGTCTCCCGCTCGCTTATGAGCTTTTCTGGGAGTTTAGAATAATCTTTCTCCGCCTCGATGAGGAACCCGATGAAGTCCCTACAGGCCAGCAGGTTGTTGATAGATTCAGTGTCAAATGTGACCTCTGGCCCCGTTCCTTGAGAAGCGATCTCCTTGAAGATCCGGATAGTTTCATCAGCTGATCTCATGGTAAAGGAAGGAGTGAGCAGCCCTGGAGACATGTTAAGAACAATTCGCTCCATTTGATGCATCGCATCCAGGGCCTCTTCCTTCACCTTGTCTATCTTTTCCAGAACAAATTCCAGCTGATCTATCCGATAGTCCAGAGTGGACATGGTTTTGTTGAGGGCCCTTGGATGGCCGAAAACTCCGAACTTGACCAGATCTTGGTGAGCAGTCGAACATTTGTTGAAAGGTCTCATGTTGGAGTCTAGCATGATCTAGCTCTTCTGATATGGGACCCACTAATACTTGGAGTTCCTTGTTCACCTTTTTGATGTTTAGATATGAATTGACATACTCGCGATCACTCTTTCACTGTCCTTGAGGATCTGGCTCCTCCAAGCAGAAACGGCCATACCACCTTCTCGCCGATCTTTGAATATTCATTGATTTTCTCCTGGCTGAGAAGCTCAGAAGTCTCGGCGGCAGTCGTGGGAGGTGCACTACCCATCTTCTGTAAGGCTTGAAGCAGATATTTGTTCTGCTCCTTCAGTAGCCTTTTCTCTTCTTTTATTCCTTGAAGCTTTTTGCAGAGGGCATCGACTGCGGAAAGAGCTTCCCCCTGGAGACTTTCAGAAGACGTCCCCATTGTGACTTGAGTCACAGTAAAATCTGTCGAGAGACAGATCTTTTTTCTCCTTGAGGGGATCAGGGTATGCTATTTCCATAACTCTCTCACCCGACACTTTGAGAGAAGCGTGTTACAGGCTTTTGCTTCTTTGCCCCTTTGGCTGGAATCACTGAAAAGTCCATCGGAGCGATGGGAACTTTCCTCTTTTGTTGGCTCAGCTGCTGAGAGATCCAGGCTGGTCCCATAGAAGAAGGACCAGAGACAGAGGAGGAGGGAGCAACAGTAGAAGAGGGGAAAAACGTGGAGACACGCGGTGGTGGCATTGAAAGCATAGCCGAAGAAGTGTCCACGGGAGGAAGGAACCCAGTGCGAGAAGACAAAGGAAGGGAAGGGAGCCCGGAAATGAGGGAAGAAATGGAAGAAGATAAATCAGTGAGGGAAGAGAAGATAGACGAAGAGGCAGGGGAAAGAGTAGAAGAAGAGGCGGAGGACATGACCAAAGGGATGGTCACCTGAGTCACTTGAGGAGGAGAAGGAAGAGAAGAAGAAGGGATAGAAGGGACTTCTGTGGTTGTAGCAATGCCGACATCCTGAGTGGATGGGCGTATGGGACTATCCTCTGCTGCTTCTTTCTCTGGCGAATCCAGAGTTATTACCTGTTCCGGCGCTGTGGAAGGAGGACTTCCAGGGGCTTCTTCCTGAATGGTGCTAGGCTCACCTTCTACACCTTTTCCTTTTAGCTGCTTCTTGGACCTTGGAGGTGCATTGCCCAATGGGGAGGTTGTGAAATCTACCCCGAGGTAGATCAGCCCATTCATGCGGCACCAGTGCTCTGTTCTGCGCATAGTCTCCTTGACCCTCTCCTCAATTGTTTGAGGAGCCTTGCTTCTGTCAATGGCCGGGAAGGGCCAATCATCCCCTTCCGTGTCATTATACACCTTGTCTACTTCATCTTCCGTAGTTTGGAAGCCTTTGGGGACAATGGCCACTCCGTATTGGATAATTTCCGCCAATGCTAAGCGAGAATGATCCTTTCTTCTGAGTTCCACCTCGTGGATGACGTCAATGTAAATATCCTCAATTTGAGGGACATGGATCGGATCAAGCTTAGCCCTTGGCAGGCAGCTCCTTGGGTCAAAGGTAGGCCTGGCTGGGAAGTCATGTTTCAAATTGAGCAACTCCAGCTCTGCGAACATTTCCTTCGCCTTGTGATGGGAGGAGCATGTGTATCGGCTTTGTGAGGGGAAAGGAGTTCCGCCCTTCTTTCTTTTGAGGCATTTCTCATGGTATGTGACCAGTTTGCCTTGATAACTCTAGTAGAATCAGCTTAGGTCCAGCATACCTCGGTAGCCTGGTTGGCTCGCCCAAGAAGTTGACCGCCCTCAGATAGGTAAATGTGGGAAACTGGGTGAACAGGGCCCCCCACTTCTCCACGGTTGACACAATGTTTTTGGTCGTGCGACCATGAGTTAGATTTGGCCTTAACAGGCAAAATGATGTGATAGAAGAAAGCATCATTAATTTTGGCGAATTGAGGGATGCTATTCTCCAGCCTCAGTTCTGGATAATATTCATATATTTTGACCTGAGGCCAAATTCCACTTCGGTTTAGCCCTGGATAATCCCTCTCCGATGCTGCAGCGTAGACTACGTAGGAGTTCATATGGAACACTCCCGTTGTGGCGAATTGTTGTAGCTGCTCGGAGATGGTGCTGCTTATTATTTCTCCCCAGCAAAAGCGCTGCTCAGGCACATTCTTATTCATTGTTTCCAAGTACCTCAGCATCCATTTATGGAAGTAGTGGGCGTCAGAAAGCCCGAAGACCCTGCTCAGGAAAGTAATAGTATCGCTGAGCTCTTCTGAGAAGTCACTGCGGTGGATGATTTGGGGCCACCGGGTTACCACCTTCTTGTTTTTCAAGTAGACTTCGTTCATTAGTTGCATGCATTGGTCTTCATTGTCTTCCCAGGCCTTGATGCACTCTTCTTGGCTGACGGCCACAAAGTGCCGGTGGTGAGGGATGCCGAGCATTATCTCAAAATGACGGGCAGTGAGGTTTATGACTACCTCGCCCTTGCTGTTTTCGACACATCTTGTGTCCTTGTTGTAAGATTGTGCAATCACCATCATGAATTCATTGTTGACGAGCACTGATGGGGATTCCTCCGGTGAAATGCAGGGCACTGCCTATTAATTTGTCCATCCACGGACTTCTTGTAACCTTCTGAGTTCTAACCCAGAATTCTTCCATGTCAATGTGACCCAACTCGAGTCTCTGACATCCATCTGCATGCATTCACTGTGATTCGGGCATCCTGACCCTTTGATATTTGTACTTCATCTCTTCCTCTGTAAGCTTAGCCTTTCCTCTTGGTTTGGTGGGTCTCTTGCTGGATGTAGACATATGTTCTTTTGAACTCAGTTGCTGATCTGCATGAAGAAGAAGCGAGACCCAATCCAAAAAGGTTGAATTAGCCATTTGATCTTCCATTGGAATGTCAGCAGAAGAAAGAGTTAGAGATTTTAAGGCTCAGGGCGCAGGGCGCATGAAAATTGCAACTTGCAGGCCAAATAAATAGGGCGCATGGCGCATGGATGTTGCAGATTGCATTTTATAAAAGGCGCATGAGAATTTTCATGTGTTGCGCGGAAGCGAGGATGCGCATGGGCCTTGCATGTTACATTGGATTGCCCTGCGCCCTTTGGCGCATGGATGAATCGTGTAACATTGACTTTTCGTGCGCCAAAGGGATATGGCGCGGCGCACGCGAAAAACTTACACAACATAATGTTATTGCAATCGGGGATGCGCTGCGCCTTTATAGCTTCATACTTGCCTTGAGATAAAGCTTGTGTTGCATGGAAGGCTGGTGTGCGCCATGGGCGCATGGAAAAAGTGATGCAGCACAAAAGGATGGCGCGCCAAAGGGCGCGAGATTTTGACACTTGTAGCATGTGAAAGAGACGCGCCAAAGGGCGCAGAGGTTAATGATGCAGCAAGCAGAAAGGGTGCGCCATTGGCGCGGGTTTTGCTCACGTTACAAGGCGGTCAGATGCGCCAAAGGGCGCTATGCTGTTCTTAGTGTTGCAGGGGTGACAGATGCGCCCGAGGAGAAAAGCAGCTGAACTTTCAAAGGGGTTTTACATGATTAGGTTCTTCTCCTCTTGTTCCTTCCATATTTGAAAGGTTCGGTGGGGTAAATAAAATGATCTAGATTAGGAGGGCCACAACCATGTTTCAAGAAAACGTCCTTCTCAGGAGATCTGAAAAGAGGAAGGATAGCATGGGGGGCAGATAGCAAACGGAGGAGGCTAGGCCAACACATTTATATTTGAAACCAACTAGCAAGCTAGAACCAGGACCAGAACACACCAAGAAACAAAAACACAAAACGGACAAGAGAAAACCCTCTTACGGATAAATAGTAAAAGATGCGCGATGGGTCCACAAGGCTCTGAAAATGATGAGGCGGGGTGACAGTTGAGAAAAATCACGTGTTCGGTGAAAAGTGAAAATGACACTTTGGGCGCGCACGCACATATATATAGAAAAAGCTGGTCATATCATCAATCGCCACCTACTTTTGAAAAGCGCATGAAATTTTTGTCGGCGGAGAAAGCGTGCGCCCTTTGGCGCACGAAAGTATTTGACAACAGGAGACAAAGCGCGCCTTTGGCGCACCAAAAGCATTGTCGACATGAAGTTATGTGCGCCCTTTGGCGCACCAAAACGTTTTGTTGCACAAAGATTATGCGCGCCCTTTGGCACACCAAAGAGTGGCGCAACACAAGTTGTACCAACACAAGCGCATGCGCCTTGGCGCACGCAGGGAAGGTTAAACATTCTTTGGCGCATGAAAAGTTGTGTTGACATTGAAAACCATGCGCCAAAGGCTTTTAAGGGGGCGCATCAAAAGTTAGTGTTGCAAAGCAATTTCATGCGCCCAGCCAAAAAAGGCTTGAAAAGACCAAGTTCGAAAACTAGATTTCCCGGGAAGGGATTTTACAACATTTCGAACACAAGGGATCCCTAACGAGGGATCGGAACAAAATTTTCCGTATGGTTATCGGTAAAATTGCCCTTGTCAATTTTACGGGATAACAGCTGGCTCTTTCTGGGGACTATCCCTGAGCGAACTCGGGGGTAGAGAATCCCAGATCACTTGTGCCTATCCATTGGGTAACGGAGTCAAAAACAAGGGCGACCGGAGGGGGAACGAAAGAAAACACACAACAAACCAAAAGCAAACACACGACGGAAACAAACACACAACAAAAAGCAAACTGTACAAAGCAGAGAGCAAGCTCTACTTCCTGAAGATCTTCAGATGCTGCCCACTATAAGGAAGCGGGAGTTCGGTTCCATCCAGATATGAGAGATAGAAACTATTCTCTCCGTTGAGTTACTTGATCTTGAAGGGCCCTCTCCACAGGGAATCAAACTTTCCATGCATGCCCTTTGGTTCTCTTCGCTTGTCCCATAAAAGGACGAGATCTCCCACTTGAAAATCCCTTTGCTTGGCTTTCTTATCGAAAAGCCTCTTAACTTGATTCTGATGTTCAGTGATCCTATCGACCACCTTCACTCTCTTTTCTTCAAGTTCTGCCAGATACATGATTCTCTTTTCAAGAGAACTTTGGAAAGTTTCATCTTGATAGCTCGTGCCAGCGCGAGCGGGAAGTTCCACGAGAAATGGGAAGCTCGGCATCAATGCCATATAACACTTGAAAAGGTGACATGCCGAGAGATCTCTTGGGAGTAATACGATCCGCCCACAAAGCGTCGTATAAGGACTTGTGCCACATCCGCTGATTTGATTCCACCAGTTTTCGTATGATGGCCACCAAGTTCTTGTTGCTGGATTCCGCTTGACCATTTCCCTGAGGGTAATAATCGGATGCGTGAGCCAAGGTTATCCCATATTCATAGCAAAAACTAATAACTTCTCGTGAGGAGAAGTTAGAAGCATTATCAGCAACGATTTTGTTTGGAACATGAACCTGACAATGATATTTTCTTTAATGAAATTGCAAACCACCTCAGAAGTGGCATGCTTGACAGGTATGGCTTCCACCCACTTGGTGAAGTAATCCGTTGCTGTAAGGACATAGCTATGTCCAGCACTCGATTGAGGATTGAGTGCGCCAATAAAATCAATTCCCCATTGTCTGAATGGTTCATTGATAATGATCGGCCTTAGGGGAAGGGCAGCCAGCTTGGGCTTGCCAACAAATTGTTGGCAGGGTTCACATTTCGCCACCCAGGTGGCTGTATCTTGAAAGAGCGTCGGCCAATAATACCTGGCTCGAATGATCTTGTGTGCAGTTACGGATGAAGAGAAATGCCCTCCACAAGCTGAATTGTGAAAACTTTCCAGTAGTTTTACTTGCTGGGGCTTGTCGACACATCGCAGGAAGATGCCATCTATCCCGCGCTTATATAAGCCGTCATCCCAGATGACATATTTAGCCACCCTGAGCTTTATAGTGCGCTTCTCCTTTGCAGTTAGGTGCATCGGGCATTCGCCGTAGGTAAGGAAGAAAGCGATGTCGGAGTACCACTCATCACTAGTTGCAACAAATAGAACCAGAGGCAGAGAATCAGGCTCTCCCTGCCGGTCCCGTGTTTCATCGGTGTAGTCACCCCTTTCACCAGGGTTTTCTGAATCTTTGTTTTCAGCCATTAGCTGACACAGGCCCTTGCCCCTTACCAGCTTGGTTGGTTTAATATCCAGGTCATACTCCTGGACCTTTGCGATCCAATTTCCCATGAACTTCCTAACTCTGCTTTGAGTTAGAATTGATTTCACCGCCGTGTCGGGACCCGGCACCACCGTATGCGAGTTTAGAATGTAATACCTGAAATTCTTCACTGCTTTGACAACGGCAAAGGCATGCTTTTCCAGCTGAGTCATCTTCAGTTCGTGAGGTTTGAGAGGAGAACTCATGAACGCGATTGGAGATTCAACATCCTCCGAGTTCTTTTGCATTAAGATTGCGGACACAGTATGCTCAGATGCATAACTATACATGATGAAGTCCTTGGAGAAGTCGGACATACCAGGACTGGTGCATGAGCAACAGAAGCTTTTATTTCTTCAAATGACCTTTTCCCCTCTTCACTCCATCTGAAAGTTGGTGACCCCTTCATCATGTTCAATATGTGACGGGTCTTCTTCGGCAAAGTCAGGAACAAAACGCCTGAGAAAGTTCACCTTTCCAAAGAAAGAATGAACACCAGTCTTGCTTGTAGGCAGAGTAAGGCTTTGAATAGCCTTAACTCTTTCAGTATCTATCTTTGTTCCTTCTTTGCTGACCACATGGCCTAGCAACTTCCCTTCCGTGACTCCAAAAATAGACTTTTTTGGGTTTAGGGAAATCCCATGTTCTCGGCACCTGGCCAACACTTGCTCCAAGTGATCACAGTGATCATTTCGTTGTTTAGAGAACACGGTTAAGTCATCTAGGTAAACCACGATGACTTTTCCCATCATACCTTTGAATGCAAAGTCCATGGCCCGCTGAAAAGTGGCACCAGCATTAGTTAGGCCGAAAGGCATCCTGCTGTAGGCAAATGTACCCCAGGGAGTAGTGAATGCTGTTTTGAATTGATCTTCAGGTGAAACCTCAATCTGATTGTAACCTGAAAAACCGTCAAGCATGGACAGCATCTCTGATCCAGTTACTGCTTGCAGAACTTGATCCATTATCGGAAGAGGGTAGTTGTCTTTCAGCGAAGCTTGATTCAAATTTCGAAAGTCTACGCAGATGCGTATTTCACCGTTTTTCTTGCGCACTGGCACAATATTTGCTACCCAAGTACTGTGATGGATAGGGAAGATGATTCTTGCGTCTAGCATCTTCTGAATTTCGGCCTGGATGGTACCCGAAATCTTGGGATTATAGTGCCTCTGCTTCTGGCGGAAGGCTTTGGCATCGTCTTTCAACGGAATATCGTGCTGAACGTCCTTTGGCTTGAAGGACTTTAAATCGGCATAAGACCATGCCAATACATCCATATATTTTTTCAGCAACTTGACAAATTTTCGCTTTTCTTCTGGCGTGCAACATTTCCAGATGTTCACAAATTGCGGATGTGCCTCCGAACCTATATTGACCGGTTCGGTTTCTGGGGATGAGTCAGGATCATCCCGCCTCTTCTTTTTTACAAAACGGTCATGCCTGTCGAAACAGGCGTTCCAGAGAAACCAGGCCCTTTGGAATTTTATTTCCCTTGAGCTGACATATGCCATCGTTACCTTCAGATTCATTGCCTTGACCGTTGATTGACTCACGGCAAGTGGAAGTAGATCCTTCAAATGCAATTCTTTAAAATTTTCTGCCTTCTCCAGAAAGGCAATGAGTTGATTATCATCATTGAACACCTGCCAATGCTGAGAATTATCTGGCACGCTCGGGCGGAAAACCACCTCAATGGTGTACTTGTTCATTTTCAAACCTGGATGTGGGAGCATGAGAGATGCTGAAACAGCCAATGAATCAGCCATGTCATTTTGGGCTCTTGGAATCGCCTCTATTGAAAAAGCATCAAATTCTTCGATGCTGTCCCATACTGCATTACGGTAATGTCTGAGCCTTTCATTCTTTACTTGGTAAATCCTTTTGACCTGATTTACAACTAGCTCAGCATCACCTTGTACTTTTAAATTTTTAATTCCTCTTTCTTTTGCGGCTTGCATACCGAGTAAGAGAGATTCATACTCAGCAGTATTGTTAGTGTTGAAAAACTGCAATTTGAAAGAGAGAGGAATGACTTCTTCCTCAGGAGATATCAACACGACCCCAGCGCCACATCCACTAGTTGCACAGCTCCCATCGAATTGCAATGTCCAGATCTTATTAAGATCTCCTTCCTGAACGAGAACAGCCCCTGTTTTATCCGTCTCAGTAGATAAGAAGTAATTCCCCATCCCTGATGATTCAAAAAGGATTTGAGCTTTGGGGTCTTCAGAGTTGGTAACCAAGTATTTCTTTTGTGATTCTGGCTCCAAAGTCTGCATTACGCCTTTGACTGGAATTCTAGCTTTGGACCAGTCCATATGAATTTCTCCACCAACTTCACTGCAAAAACTTCTTCCCAAAGAATATTCCATATCTTTGGGAATGTCGGCAACGAGAGGTATCATTTTACTCTTTTATCCGGGAAAGCCGCAAATGCAAATTGCGCGTCTTTGATTTGGCCAACCAACGGAACTTGCTTAGTTTCCAAAGAATAACATCTGCCGAAAGGCTTGGTAAGAGTGAGGCCCAAAGCATGGGCGACTTTTGCCGGCATGACATTATCAGAAGCCCCGGAATCAATTATGCAGTTACTCAGCTTGTGTCCATTGATCAGAAGAGAGAGATAGAAAGGCTCTATCTTGCCTGACGCAGATGTTGAAGCAACATTTATATGGGATTCAGGGGGAGTGGAAAGGATTCCTTTTGGGGAAGCCTGATTAGGTATAACAGCTTGACTTTGGATATACTTAGTTAATCTTACAAGCTGTTCGGGGTTTGACTGAAGATACTCAGCTTCAGACATTTGGATCTTGGTCTTTTTTGCATGATCTATAATATCAAATGCGGCCAAGGGTTGCGTTGGTAAAGGAATGAGTCCCTCACCTCGCGATGATGGAATAGGATTGGTGGTCTTAGTAGGAATGTGAGAGGACTGATTTGGAGGAGAGATAGGGGGAAAAGATTTCTTTGTAAAAGATTTGCCAGGGAGTTGAGTAGGAAGAGGATTACCTCTTTTAGCAATGATCGGAGGCGCGTTTGACACGGCCTTCTCCTGCTGGACATGGGCAGCAACTTCCGCTTCTTTTCCTTGCGAGCGAGTAAAAACAGCATATGACTGCCCGCTTGCGTACCCCTGGGTACCCTCTTCTTCATCAGATTCTTCCTCATCAAATTCCATATACCCGATAGTAGAGTCGCCAGTCGGTTCACCGACATCTTGATCATCTTCGCCTTGAGACGAAGGTTCTTCATAATACTGCTCTTCTTCTTCAATCTCGGCCAGAGCATTGACCGGAGGGGCCTCAAGTGCCAACCGCGGAGCAGCTGTAGGTAAGCGCGGTCTTTGTGAAACATTGTTAGGAATGAAATTCCTCCGCGGAATATCCCGGTATGAGGAAGCCCAGGGAGAGGCACAGGCCAGCTGCTTCTTGATAATGCAGCAAATCGTTCGCCATCTTTTGGAATCTTTGGATCGGGCGAAGTGGTGGGCGAAGGGCCCAAAGATTTAGGCTTGGCTGATTCCTTTTTTAATTCACCGGATATTATCAGATTATCCTCTATGCGAATGGCAGCGGCTTGGGCGAGAACCAAGGTGGCAACTCGTTCCTGAAGGAGCAAGAAACTAACTTTCGAGCTCATAGCGTTTACGAAGAAACACTTTTGATTTTCCGGCGTTGGAAGCATGGCAACAGGGACACGGTTGATTAGTGCATTGAACCGGGTGACAAAATCACGCATGGTCTCATTCGCCTCCTTCTTCAGGTGAGTGATTCGTGATAATAATGCAAATGCATCCTCTGAAGGCTTGTACCTATCTTCAAAAGCATCCCGCAAGGTGGCCCAACTGGTGATAGATCCGGCCGGCAAATGCTGAAACCATTCAGCTGCAGGTCCTTGTAGGGTTTCCAGAAAAAGGTGAACCGACACATCTTCGTGGGTCACATCCAAAATACTGCATGACATGATGAATGCAGATATGTGGGAATCCGTGCTTTGATTTCCGCTCCCATCGAATTTGGGAAAATTCTTTCGATTTCCGTGAGGGAGAGCGTGAACTGGATGTGGTAAAGCCAAAGGACCCATCGCGTTTCCCCATGGTACCGCCATCTGAAAAGCCGGAAAGAGAACACGAGCTGGAATTGTAGTTCCGCTGAGTAGCAAGGCACTACAAAGGGATGTGGATGCCCCCTGCAAAAGACTTTTTCTTCGTGAAGGTGAGACACTCCTGGATGACCGGCTAGCCGAGCTTAGTGCTGAAAAACGCGCCGGTGTTACGCTGAAATTGTGCCTTTGAAGCAGATCGAAAGTAGGATCAGCTTCTCCACGGGCTCTCCTGCTGCGCGTAAAAGGTTCACTCGCCAGTGTTCCTTCCAGATCTGCAATGTTATGGCGCAGATTTAAACTTTCTTTTTGGTTGTACTTGCTGATTTTCTGGTTTTTCTGTCAAAAACCAGCAGCAGGCACTTTTCTAGATATTTAAAAACTATCCTCTTCAGAAAACCGATTGCGGTTAAATGACAAATTACAACGAGGATAAGATGGCAGGGAAGATTAGTAAGCTGATTTTCTGATCTGATTTTAACTTTTTTCAGAGGGTTTCAAACTTTTTGCAAACAGTCAAAAACTCAGATCTATGGCAAAATACTGATTTTTTCAAAAACTCAGCGAACTAAAGATCTTTAACTGGACCAGATCTATGACTCTCAGAAGAAAATTTTTCAATTTGAGCACTTTTGCAAATTTTTGGATTTTTAACAAAAAGTTCAGATTTGCAAACAGGCAGCAATCTTTTGATTTTTTCTGATTTTTATCTTACTACCATCATAGATCACGTGCATCTATTCGATCCCAGTGAGTCGCCAAAAGCTGTTGGTCAAAATCATGTCGCTGGACGGATCTATGGATAGACGCAGCCAACGAGTGTGCGGGGCTTAGCCCCTCTTTGAGTCGTGCGGCTGGTTTATTGCTATTCTACCGGCGGGAATCTATGCAAGTCTCACAGTTACGCTTCGGGGTTTTGGGATCTCATCCCGAGTAGAGTGTTTCAGGCTGCGAAAAGAAAGGAATGAAAGAGGGAAAAGAGAAAGAACAGATCCGAAGGAAGAAAAGAAATGAATTCCAAAGCAGAAAGGTCAGAAGATTTATGTTTTTGGGTTGGTAGTAAACAGAGCCAAACCTACTTGCATAAATAAACAAAGCAATACTGATGAGCAAATGACAGAAAAGTAGATATGAATCCAACAGATTAAACACATACAGATCTAACGTAAGGAAGATCTAATGCATAACACAGCTATTGAGCACAAAGTCTTAATATTTGTATTACTGTTTTCTTCTGTTACAAGAAAGCTCAAAGTCTTTCTCTCCTCACTTCTATTTTCATCTAAAAAATGTTCACCCCGAATACAACAAGTATTCCAGTATTTATAGAAGAGAGGAGAAGGAAAGAAGGCAAAAAGGAGCCAACCACCTATTTACAAAGATATTTACAAAATATCTAAAAGTCATGTTGACTTTTGACAACTTGATGGATGACATCATCCCATGATGCAACATGGATGATGTCATCATTTGTGCCAACACACTTTAGACATTTCAACAAGAAAGTCGGAGAATAGAGAGAAGAAGAAGAAGAAGAAGAAGAAAAGAAGCAGCTACTCGTCATCGTCATCCTGCGGCCGAAAGGGGGTTGCACAGCTTACGATCTTTCTCGCTCGAGAGATGATATGTGGAACCCCAGGCGCGGTATTCCAAAAACTTGTTAATCATGGGCCCAAATTGATCCTGTGATGGATCCTTGTGCCGTTCGCTGATTGCTTCGCAAGTCTCCCGCTCGCTTATGAGCTTTTCTGGGAGTTTAGAATAATCTTTCTCCGCCTCGATGAGGAACCCGATGAAGTCCCTACAGGCCAGCAGGTTGTTGATAGATTCAGTGTCAAATGTGACCTCTGGCCCCGTTCCTTGAGAAGCGATCTCCTTGAAGATCCGGATAGTTTCATCAGCTGATCTCATGGTAAAGGAAGGAGTGAGCAGCCCTGGAGACATGTTAAGAACAATTCGCTCCATTTGATGCATCGCATCCAGGGCCTCTTCCTTCACCTTGTCTATCTTTTCCAGAACAAATTCCAGCTGATCTATCCGATAGTCAGTGGACATGGTTTTGTTGAGGGCCCTTGGATGGCGAAAACTCGAACTTGACCAGGATCTTCGGTGAACAGTCGAACATTTGTTGAAAGGTCTCATGTTGGAGTCTAGCATGATCTAGCTCTTCTGATATGGGACCCGCTAATACTTGGAGTTCCTTGTTCACCTTTTTGATGTTTAGATATGAATTGACATACTCGGCGATCACTCTTTCACTGTCCTTGAGGATCTGGCTCCTCCAAGCAGAAACGGCCATACCCTGCTCGCCGATCTTTGAATATTCATTGATTTTCTCCTGGCTGAGAAGCTCAGAAGTCTCGGCGGCAGTCGTGGGAGGTGCACTACCCATCTTCTGTAAGGCTTGAAGCAGATATTTGTTCTGCTCCTTCAGTAGCCTTTTCTCTTCTTTTATTCCTTGAAGCTTTTTGCAGAGGGCATCGACTGCGGAAAGAGCTTCCCCCTGGAGACTTTCAGAAGACGTCCCCATTGTGACTTGAGTCACAGTAAAATCTGTCGGAGACAGATCTTTTTTCTCCTTGAGGGGATCAGGGTATGCTATTTCCATAACTCTCTCACCCGCAACACTTTGAGAGAAGCGTGTTACAGGCTTTTGCTTCTTTGCCCCTTTGGCTGGAATCACTGAAAAGTCCATCGGAGCGATGGGAACTTTCCTCTTTTGTTGGCTCAGCTGCTGAGAGATCCAGGCTGGTCCCATAGAAGAAGGACCAGAGACAGAGGAGGAGGGAGCAACAGTAGAAGAGGGGAAAAACGTGGAGACACGCGGCGGTGGCATTGAAAGCATAGCCGAAGAAGTGTCCACGGGAGGAAGGGAAACCGCAGCTGCAGAAGACAAAGGAAGGGAAGGGAGCCCGGAAATGAGGGAAGAAATGGAAGAAGATAAATCAGTGAGGGAAGAGAAGATAGACGAAGAGGCAGGGGAAAGAGTAGAAGAAGAGGCGGAGGACATGACCAAAGGGATGGTCGCCTGAGTTACTTGAGGAGGGGAAGGAAGAGAAGAAGAAGGGATAGAAGGGACTTCTGTGGTTGTAGCAATGCCGACATCCTGAGTGGATGGGCGTATGGGACTATCCTCTGCTGCTTCTTTCTCTGGTGAATCCAGAGTTATTACCTGTTCTGGCGCTGTGGAAAGAGGACTCTCGGGGGCTTCTTCTTGAATGGTGCTGGATTCACCTTCGCACCTTTGCCTTTTAGCTGCTTCTTGGACCTTGGAGGTGCATTGCCCAATGGGGAGGTTGTGAAATCTACCCCGAGGTAGATCAACCCGTTCATGCGGCACCAGTGCTCTGTTCTGCGCATAGTCTCCTTGACCCTCTCCTCAATTGTTTGAGGAGCCTTGCTTCTGTCAATGGCCGGGAAGGGCCAATCATCCCCTTCCGTGTCATTATACACCTTGTCTACTTCATCTTCCGTAGTTTGGAAGCCTTTGGGGACAATGGCCACTCCGTATTGGATAATTTACCAATGCTAAGCGAGAATGATCCTTTCTTCTGAGTTCCACCTCGTGGATGACGTCAATGTAAATATCCTCAATTTGAGGGACATGGATCGGATCAAGCTTAGCCCTTGGCAGGCAGCTCCTTGGGTCAAAGGTAGGCCTGGCTGGGAAGTCATGTTTCAAATTGAGCAACTCCAGCTCTGCGAACATTTCCTTCGCCTTGTGATGGGAGGAGCATGTGTACCGGCCCACTGTGAGGGGGAAAGGAGTTCCGCCCTTCTTTCTTTTGAGGCATTTCTCATGGTATGTGACCAGCTGCCTTGATAACTCTAGTAGAATCAGCTTAGGTCCAGCATACCTCGGTAGCCTGGTTGGCTCGCCCAAGAAGTTGACCGCCCTCAGATAGGTAAATGTGGGAAACTGGGTGAACAGGGCCCCCCACTTCTCCACGGTTGACACAATGTTTTTGGTCGTGCGACCATGAGTTAGATTTGGCCTTAACAGAAAATGATGTGATAGAAGAAAGCATCATTAATTTTGGCGAATTGAGGGATGCTATTCTCCAGCCTCAGTTCTGGATAATATTCATATATTTTGACCTGAGGCCAAATTCCACTTCGGTTTAGCCCTGGATAATCCCTCTCCGACGCTGCAGCGTAGACTACGTAGGAGTTCATATGGAACACTCCCGTTGTGGCGAATTGTTGTAGCTGCTCGGAGATGGTGCTGCTTATTATTTCTCCCCAGCAAAAGCGCTGCTCAGGCACATTCTTATTCATTGTTTCCAAGTACCTCAGCATCCATTTATGGAAGTAGTGGGCGTCAGAAAGCCCGAAGACCCTGCTCAGGAAAGTAATAGTATCGCTGAGCTCTTCTGAGAAGTCACTGCGGTGGATGATTTGGGGCCACCGGGTTACCACCTTCTTGTTCTTCAAGTAGACTTCATTCATTAGTTGCATGCATTGGTCTTCATTGTCTTCCCAGGCCTTGATGCACTCTTCTTGGCTGACGGCCACAAAGTGCCGGTGGTGAGGGATGCCGAGCATTATCTCAAAATGACGGCAGTGAGGTTTATGACTACCTCGCCCTTGCTGTTTTTCGACACATCTTGTGTCCTTGTTGTAAGATTGTGCAATCACCATCATGAATTCATTGTTGACGAGCACTGACGGGGATTCCTCCGTGAAATGCAGGGCACTGCCTATTAATTTGTCCATCCACGGACTTCTTGTAACCTTCTGAGTTCTAACCCAGAATTCTTCCATGTCAATGTGACCCAACTCTGAGTCTCTGACATCCATACTGCATTCAGCCTGTGATTCGGGCATCCTGACCCTTTGATATTTGTACTTCATCTCTTCCTCTGTAAGCTTAGCCTTTCCTCTTGGTTTGGTGGGTCTCTTGCTGGATGTAGACATATGTTCTTTTGAACTCAGTTGCTGATCTGCATGAAGAAGAAGCGAGACCCAATCCAAAAAGGTTGAATTAGCCATTTGATCTTCCATTAGAATGTCAGCAGAAGAAAGAGTTAGAGATTTTAAGGCTCAGGGCGCAGGGCGCATGAAAATTGCAACTTGCAGGCCAAATAAATAGGGCGCATGGCGCATGGATGTTGCAGATTGCATTTTATAAAGGTCATGGAATTTTCATGTTGCATTACATTAGGATTGGGTGCGCCCTTTGGCGCATGGATGAATCGTGTAACATTGACTTTTCGTGCGCCAAAGGGATATGGCGCGGCGCACAAAGAGTTTACACAACATAATGTTATTGCAATCGGGGATGCGCCTGCGCCTTTATAGCTTCATACTTGCGCAGATAAAGCTTGTGTTGCATGGAAGCTGGGTGCGCCATGGGCGCATGGAAACGTGATGCAGCACAAAAGGATGGCGCGCCAAAGGGGCGCGAGATTTGACACTTGTAGCATGTGAAAGAGACGCGCCAAAGGGCGCAGAGGTTAATGATGCAGCAAGCAGAAAGGGTGCGCCATTGGCGCGGGTTTTGCTCACGTTACAAGGCGGTCAGATGCGCCAAAGGGGCGCACATGTTCTTGATGTTGCAGGGGTGACAGATGCGCCCGAGGAGGAAAACAGAGCTGAACTTTCAAAAGGGGGTTTTACATGATGTAGGTTCCTTCTACTCTTGTTCCTTTTATTTGAAAGGCTCATGGGTAAATAAAACGATCTAGATTAGGAGGGCCACAACCACTGTCTCAAGAAAACGTCCTTCTCCAGCAGATCTGGAAAGAGGAAGGATAGCATGGGGGGGCAGATAGCAAACGAAGGAGGCTAGGCCAACACATTTGTATTTCGAAACCAACTAGCAAGCTAGAACCAGACCAAGAACACACCAAGAAACAAAAACACAAAACGGACAAGGAGAAGAACCCCTTACCTGGATAAATAGTAAGAGACGCGCGACGGGTCCACAAGGCTCTGAAAACGATGAGCAGGGGCTGACAGGCGCAGAAAAATCACGTGTTCGGTGAAAAGTGAAAATGACACTTTGGGCGCGCACGCACATATATATAGAAAAACTGGTCATCAATGCGCCACCTACTTTTGAAAAGCGCATGAAAACTGCTGTCGACAGGAGAAAGCGTGCGCCCTTTGGCACGAAAGTATTTGACAACAGGAGACAAAGCGCGCCTTTGGCGCACCAAAAGCATTGTCGACATGAAGTTATGTGCGCCCTTTGGCGCACCAAAACGTTTTGTTGCACAAAGATTATGCGCGCCCTTTGGCGCACCAAAGAGTGGCGCAACAAAAGTTGTACCAACACAAGCGCATGCGCCTTGGCGCACGCAGGGAAGGTTCAACATTCTTTGGCGCATGAAAAGTTGTGTTGACATTGAAAACCATGCGCCAAAGGCTTTTAAGGGGGCGCATCAAAAGTTAGTGTTGCAAAGCAATTTCATGCGCCCAGCCAAAAAAGGCTTGAAAAGACCAAGTTCGAAAACTAGATTTCCCGGGAAGGGATTTTAGTAAAATTTCCTTGTCAATTTTATGGGATAAGAAGTCCACATAAGGGAATGGAAACAAAGCCATAAATGCCAAAATATGATCCAAAAAGAATATATATATATAAATGATCCTATACAATGCCATCATACGCTAAGCATGGTCAAAACGCTCAAAGAGCCCGAAATATACAAAAACATCATACAAAAATCTAGGAGAGCCAAGTGGCTTCTCAATCCCTATGAGACCCCTCTGAGGGTGCACACCCACACCTAGGACTCCGGCTACGCCATCACTCTAAGTGCATGGAGGGCTCAAGATTGCGAGGGGCAGCCATATTCTCGCCACGAGAATGACTCCTCATCAGGTGCTCGACTGTCCTATACCCCGCTAGCTCCATACGGAGAGTCGATACCATCCTGGCCACATGCCAGATGGGGGCAAAGATGTTAGTATGTCTTCCAACTACTGAGGGCTCCCCTGCATCCACAAATAGCTCTGCACGGGTCCTCTCAGTAGGAATCATCGGGTATCGGTGCATACCCTGCAAATCGTCTCGCCACTCATCGGGTCCCCTAAACAAAGGAGGAAATGAATTAGAAATAAAACAAGAGATAAAACACAAGTGTAAACAAAAGGAGAGATAGCAACTAAGGAAATCCTAATTAAAAACAAACATTAAAAGGAAGGATGGTAACTTACTCGGATCACTAGGCCTCCAGGATGGATCTCTAGGGTCAACACTACCACGATGCCGCCACCGACCGAGGTGCTCCCCACGTGGCTAGAGAGACGTAGCATCCCGTAAAGACTCATCCTCCCCACCATGGCCCCGAGAGAGTGGATCCTCTCAAAACCGAGTCACCCTCTCTCGCACTCTTCTCTACCCTCTCTACTCCGCATGAAATCCCGAGTGTCGTGTCACTCAAGATCACTTTGTCCTCGCGGTCTCCTCGTTAGTCTCTCCCCGTAAAATCCTCGGACTCGAGTCTATGTCGATGGGGTCATCGCTTCTATGGTCGGTGACCCATGGCAATCTGAAGTAAGGGTTCCTGAGGAGCACCGACTCTCCCTCGGGTATGTACTACCCGCCTAGCCGCAATAGGAATGCCAGGGGTAATAATTGTCCAACCCCGGCCTCTAGGACCCCCTTGGCCTCTCGAACTAACTCGTATACGGCACTACTGGGGAAGCATACCCATGTAAGGTAGGCCAAACTACTGAGGAAATCGGCCAAAGGGGTGTATCTCCACTCGCCTACTTTGTCAATGAGCCGCCTGTGGTGGAGTAGAAGATCAAAAAAAAAAGCGTCCCCATAAGCTCGCCATGGCTCGATATGGTGTGGCCTCCATGTCATCGGTGGTCAGAGAAGCAACTGGCTGATGAGGTGCTCTAAGCACTGACATATCTGTCCATCTGGCTACCCTCACAGCTTCGGGATCTGTCACCTCTACACCTCTACCATAAGGGATGAAGCGCTCGTAAATCCAACTCATAACTAGGGTCGGGTGGCTCAAAGACTTCCCCTGTAAATGACTACCCCCGTATAAGTCATGGTAGGTAGTCCCAAGTATATCTGCTCCCTAGGCGTAAATCTAGCCATGACCCTCGATCTGTGCAATGATGGGGGACCAACAATATAGCAATGTGTCTCCTCCCTTGTCCCCGATCAATCTCAAGGCAAGGATCCCCATAATAGCCTAGTAAATCAAGGGGATGGGAAAACTAGGAATAGATCAAACTCGACCCCCTTTTTTTTCAAACCCGTGGAGATAATCGCATCTCCCATGTAAGAGGCCCACTGCTATCTGGGCCCGTGAACCTACTATCTCAAGGGTAAGATGTCTCCCGATGATCGGGACCCCAAGGATACGATAAACATCCTCTAGTGTGATGGTCCACTCACCTCGGACCCCTAGTAATCGGAAGGTGTTCGAATCAACATCCCAAGAGGAAACTAAGTCATAGTGTATGTGACCGGATGGTGCAACATGTGGAACCCGTGATATACGTAGTATACCGGCCCTCTGTAGAGTGTCCCGCTGGTCCCGTGAAAGGACATCTAAAACTTTCGGGAGCCGGGCCACACGCTCTCTCTCGGCTCCCCGAATGTACTCCTCCCTCACTCGCATACACCCAAAACATACAAAAAAAAAGCAAGTTAGCATCCGAATGACATTAGAAAAATCATGAAAACAAATAGAAATGCTAAAAATGTAAAAACAATCTCAAACAAGTGTTCTTTTGACATTCTGTGAAGAAACGCCACCTTGAGCAAGGCGGCGGTTTTACAACCGCCACCTTAAAGGTGGTAGTCTTGTAACTGCCACCTTGAACAAGGTGGCATTCATGTAAGCACCGCCTGCGGCAGGCAATGGTCGTGTCTCGAAACCCACGCGGGTTTTATATCCTAAAAAGGCCTAAAAACACCAAAAAGGACCATTTTAACTAAAAACAAAGCCTACCTACAGTAGGCGCCCCCCTAGATGGACCTTTTGAACCTAACATTTTCAAAAATAACCCCCATGACAAATATTTTAGAATTTTTAAAAAAAAATGGAGGAAAAATGATAAATTGAGGAAAACTAACTTTGTGATCTCGTGGGTCGATGATCTACTCGTGGAGGCATGATCGCTATCCCATCACAAATGTTTCAACTCTACTCTCATAAGAAAACATCACCATGGGTCCTAGAGCTCGAGAATCAATCAAATCAATGTGTGCAAATGAATAGGAAAATGGGCCCACTTTCATATATATAGCAGCCTAATTTGTCTTAAATTCCCTTTTCACAGGTTTGGAGCGCCGACGGAGGTAATTTTTACCCCGCACAAATGGTACGTCCTCATTTCACATTATTTTAGTGTTTATTTTCTGATCTATTTTGTCTATCTGTACTTGATTCCTCTTTTCATTTCGCAGTCGTGGGAGTTTTGGATGGCGTCATTGTGACACACGGACATATTAGGTATAACTTCCAACTTCCCGCTTTCAGGACCACCATACATGGACCCACCATTTTATGCCTCTTCATGGCTAAAATGATTATTCGAGGGGGAAATATGTATGTACCTAAAATTGTAAGGTATTGCACTATCGAACAATGTAACACATGCCCCAATGATGATACAGTCTCCTCGTAAGGTGTTCGGGATCTGGAAAATGCTCTCCAAGAATGCGTTATCATCCCACATGCCTCGCTTATCCCCCACGTGCTTTTTTTTCTCTTTCCCCCTCTTTTCTTTTCCTTTTGCTCTTGATTCTGAAACCGCCGCCCGCTCGGGCGGCGGTCTCGTGACCGCCACCCTGATCAGGGTGACGGTCCTCAGTAACCGCCACCCCGCTCGTGAGCGACGGTCCTTCACGCATTTTCTAGAATGCTCTTTTAATGTGACTCACATCAATTTCAACGTTTACCAAATTTTTCACTACCTTTGGCTTGCATTTAATATTTTGGTTCCTGGAATAGTGTTTTGCCATTGTTTATAGTTTAAGAGATCAATTTGGTTTTTACCTGGGTAAATGCAAATGCTATAAATAGTTGGCTTGTGCTCAAGCAAATGGCCCTCAAATTTTCCTCTGAATTTCTCATTACCGCAATAGATTAGTCTTTTATTTTTCTTAGAATTCTTAGTTTCATTCATTACATGCTTAGTTAGTGTTGTTTTGTTGTTAGGAAGCCACATATCCATCTTGTGCAATTGTTGTTATCACTTCATCCAAATCAATTGGAATAGAATAGTTTATTTTTTTTAGGAAGCCATTAAAGTTGTAGGTTTTGTTCTTCAAATAGGATAGTTTTAGGTTCTCGGACATTTTATGTTGCATGATTTGCAATAAATCCCGCTAGGAATTGCATAAGCCAAGCTCGTACTCTTGTGCTAACTCTCTCCTACTCGCATTGTATTCATCAGTATCCTAAAGCTACCTTTGTCCCAATATCTACGTCTGTTGATGCTAGCATTACACACTTTTCTAGATTCACGTGAACACGAAGGAGAGAGGAGATCACACTGAGGGAACAAAAACACACACACCATCGGATTTACCATTGTTCTATAGAATCCGTGTTCTAGCTTTCAAAGTTCTAATTAGGAGCATATCAAATAGAGTAGCCAATCACTTTATTTCAGTCAATTGTACTTTCGATATTGCCAGGGAAGCTGTGGGGATTGATAGTTTCGAGAGACTATGATTCATTCCTCACTTCTGAGGTAGGATCGAGAATCTTTCAAGTAGATTAGATCAGTTATTTCATTGTTTAGAATAGATTTACAACTACACAGAAAGTAGCTATACTCGATTACTTTGTTTGTTTTAAATTCATTATTAGATTAGTTGTCAAAGTTCTAGATATATTAAAATAGCTGCTCATTTAGTTTCATTTATAAATTCATCAAAAAAATACAAAAATAGAGAAGTCATATATGCTATAGATATACTTCACATAGTTAATTTTACGTTGTTACTTTTGTATGACAATCACGGGACCTAGAGAGCCCAGAGAATACGTATTCGAGCCAATCATGTCCCAACCCAATCTCATCATAGCAATAACTAATATAGATCAGAATCTTATGATCCAAGTCTTCCAAACAACAGTAAATTTACAACATATCAGCCTCCAGTTAAGCGGGTTAAACATAGAAGACAACAAAGCGCACACGTTTTGGTCAAACCAATCAAACTACAAATTACCCTAGATATATACCCGCATGATTGTGGAAGGGTTTGAAAGAGAGAAAACATTTGGTTTTGATCCTTTTGTCCCATAGCCAGATGCAGGAGACACTCTCATAGATATAGACACCGACTTAAGAATCTAGGTTGCATGAACACATGTGAGATACTCAAAAGATCACACAACAAGCTAATTCTGAATATAGAGGCCGAGAAAGCATATGACTATTGATACTAGGGATTAGGGACTGAATCCATACATGACCATATTAGGACCACAACAAACATGAACCTATGGTTCGACCCACAAATCCCAGATCCCAACGAGCCCATAGGTCAATCGACATTGACACTTTGCCTATGTACATTAGTATTCGATCTACTCCACTTCCACTGCCATCATCGAACAATTATCCTTATTGGACATAGCAGCTAACGAAGCTAAGGAGTTCTAGACTAGACTAGAGAATCACCCATAGAGTCAATAATATTTACCATCTACCCTATGACATTATCTAGAGACATACACGAAACTATCCTAGGTCATTTTCCACGTATTCCACAACCCATAGACCGAATCACGCCAGAGCTCGATATTGATTGGAGACTTTGAGCAGTCATCCTTGCTGATCGATCTATCACACCAGTTCAGGTTAGGAGGGCCTTCTCTACCTTAGATTTGTAATTTCCACTAGTGCACGTCGAAGACATCAAATTTCCTAACTAGTTTTTCTACATCCCACGCATATTCAATCCCCACCGGCTATCTCGGCACGACCTCGAGAGGTTGGGTGCGAGGAAAAGTTACTTGTAGATTCCCATGCTCGCTTGTCACTTTTCCATCGTATAATATCTTTCTCCAATTATGTAAAAGCATACTTCTAATTTTTTTCACTTGACTCCTCTACCCACCTCTAAGGTCATCATTATTCCACCTCCTAAGATCATTATCATTTGTGTCCTCTTTAACTCATCCATCATAGCCTCATCTCACCTACCTCACAATGCTAATACTTCAAATTGACTTCTTAAGCCATAGGTATTTGTGTTTCCTATCACTACATCTCCAATCATTGGAACCATTTCTTCGACATTTACTTTGGCTCAAGTACACTCATGTTACCACCACTTCACATGCTTCCACCATCCCTCGCATGCCTCTCCATATTTGGTAGGTGATTTCTACATGGTCACCTCATTACCCAATGATGCACTTGTGTTTTGAAGGTTATTACATGAATGTTGAGGGATTTGTTACAAAATGAACCTTCTCTCACTCATTCTTCATGCTCTGTTATTCATTCTCTATCCTTCTAGCATACATTATCAATTCATTTCCCAATGACGCACTCTTGTTCTATGATTCATTCTTGATTATCAAGGGGTATTATATAATTGAACCTCATTTTTCTACTCATACATTGGGGCATCAATTTTCTTCCCCCCTCTTCATCATACTTACACTTACATACATCATTTTACATCTCTTTCACCTTACACTAGTAATGTATCATTCTACTATACCATGGCTCATTCATTTTATCTACTACACTACATCACATACATCTATTACTATTTATCACATACTATCCATCTTCATTCATACATACAATCTAATTTTCAAGCATTACTTATCTATTTCTTATCTACATCATCATCTATTTTAAATCAACATAATCATTTATGCAATGCAACTCAAAAATCATAGTTTCAAAAATCTATATATATCAACAAAAATTATAGTTTCAAAAATACAATCATTGGGGGTAATAAAAATCCATAAATACAACTGTATCCATCATATATCAACCTTACTATCACTATCTACAATTGCTTTGATATAAATAGATGCTTTAAGCGCTCAACTGTGCCACTAGTCTCGACTCCTATATCTCTTAACCTATCTCCATAATATAGCAATCTTGGTCGAATGCTCTGTGAATTGGCCCTACAACTCCATGTATCTCACAAATATGTCTTCGTGTAAGGATCCTCCTCCTACAACATCCCTTTCTCACTCCATCTCTACCTATGCCTCATCACGCTCACTCAATAGTATGGTACATATGGCTGCTACTATAGCCATCGGCTCAAATAAATGGGCATGCTCATGCACAATAGTATCTATTTTCTCGAGCATCCCACCTCCCATGAGAACATATGGAAGCATATTCTGTGTCAGTGTGTAGATCGATGAATCTAGGATCAACAAACAATAAGCATCACCTACAACCATACAACACAACATTAGTTACTACACATATTTTACACTATACGACAATCAAACTAAAATTAATATGTAGTAAAAACAATACTTATGCTCAACTAGTACTGTTGCTAGGCCATTTCCATTGAGGGTAGGTTCTTTCCCCTCTATTGCTCCAATCGGCGGTCTATGTGCCACATCTACAATAATTGAAAATAATATCACCCATTGATGTGTTTCCCATGATTTGTTATAGGCCTAGGTACACCCATTATTGTCGACATGTATCATCTTTATGGCCGCATCTACCTCATCTGCATTAAAATGCACTAGTCATGCTTCTATGGGACCTAGCCTTGCTCCTGACCACCTTAATGATATAGTAGCTCTCACCCATATAAATGGTTCTAGGAGCACATCTTGAGTCATACCAAATTTTCTCGATACTCTTTCTTCTTGGAATAAATTGGCTACCCATGGGAATCAGTCCTCCAACCACATGGTGCACAAAATTCATTGAAAATCTACTCCTTCCTCTAACCAACCACCATAGTATCTATATAGAATCCATATGATGGCCCCTAGTCCCATCCGATCAAGCATCAACCTATCAGTGGTTATGTCTAGTCTCCTACTTTGGGTTCCTACCCACCTCGCAAAAAATACAACAGGTCTTACCTAATCAACATGTGGCCCATTGAGTAGAATTAATATAGAAATATTTTCATATACCCATACAGTAGTAATGTGGTATCTCCTAGTACACCCTCATGGTCCTCCCGTGTGAATATAAATAAATCCATGTATAAATTGGATAGAACACATTGTGCCCATTCAAATATATTCCCATGTTCCCGTATGCATTGAAAAATATCATGCATCTTATATAAAATGCGAACTCCCAACCCTCTACTACCACCAATAAAGAAATAACCACCGTAATGAACTTCCATAATCTTGGAGCACGTGATCTCAATAAGGAATCTATACTAATATGGGTCTCCGTCTATACCCGTGTGCTAGTAAATTATCTTCTAGCTTCTTGTAACTACCTCTAAGCATCCCATATAACCATCACCTATAATCTCTCACCAATAACTGATAGTTGAAATATACGATATACATCCTCTAGGGTCATTTTCATCTCCCCAATGGGAAAGACAAAAGTACACATATCCGCACACCACCTCTCACAAAATGTAGTCACCATATGCATATTATGGGGAACCTCCCCTAATTGAATTATGTGTTGTAGGCTGACATGGTCTAATATGTCCCACTTTGCATCAAATAACCATAAGGTCAACAATGTGCTCAAATGTTGACCCTCATGGAAATATCTCAAATATATGTCTCTCTATACAACACAAACACCACTAAAAATACACCATTAATTCATACGTATTCAAAACCATTTACTCATATTTGTAAAACTACTTAAAATATTAATAGTCCACATTACACTATTGAGGCCATGTCTTGGATAGCCGGCGCACAGAGCTAGTCACGAGTGCCCATAAATAGGTCATCCGCACTGGAACTAGGTGTTGGAGTCCCAAAGGACGTTAATGCCTTAGTCACTCCCACCCAAGTCAAAAATGTACCAAAAAAACTCAAATTTTGTAAAAAATCAAAAAAATATGGTAAATTTCCCATATTTTTCAAAAATATCCTTACTCATTGCTTATCTATGAAGTGACGAGTGCTGCTAATCTCTCGAACCTCATTAACCTCCTTGCCCTAATCTATGACATATTCACAAGCTCGGATCTCATATTCTAACTCAATCACGGTTCAAATGAAGTTATTTTCACTTTTTACTCTTACTTTATATATTTATTTTCCATTTTCCATTGACTATAGTTACCATTTGTACTCATACACAACACACACTTTCACTCATTTCTTAAGCTTCATTACTCTGTTTTCATCCTGTTTGCACCATTTTGTTTAGAATTTCTCCAACCTTTATACTGTATACATTCCATAATTCTATATTTGAATTTGAAACATTTACTATTTGACATACAAATGATCTTTTGGTATCTTATATACTATCTTTTGTTCATTTTTACTCTGTTTCACCTCTACTTTCGGCTAAGTTCTCATTATTTTTCATGCATCACCCTTTCACCAAAATGGGGCATATAATTAGGATTACCCTAGGATCTATCTCAAGCTACTATACAGTCATTTGATACTACTAATACATCATTATCAATTTTTTTCTTTGACACTATTCATGCAAAGGTACACATTTTCTCATATAACATTCAACTTATTCTATTATTTTGAATCTATTCCTCCTAATGATCTAATCTAGCGGAAAAACAAAAAAATATCTCCATGAGTAATCTATCGTATACATTCAATCTTAAAGAAATCTTTTGTTATTCGAATCAAATCAATTGATTGGTATAACTTATCATACTTCACTAGTTCTCCCAGATAACCTAACTTGGAAGTTACATCACTTCATTATCTTTACGAGATGATCTAACATGGAAATCACTTTGCATCACTTCTAGATGACCTAATATAAAATCCATCTAGAAGTATACAAAATTGGGACACCAATGAGAGTGAGGGAAATGAGATGTCATTTCCTTTCCTATACTTCTCCTATATGATTTATTCAACACGAATCTAATTTTTTTCTTTATCCATCCATGCTATCTAGACCGTTTGGGAATGTAGTCATAGATGGAGATTAAAACTAGACCTCTCTTCCCAACACTCTTCCTCTTATGACAAGATACCCAAATCCTCCCTTGATCAAAATTTAGAAAAATTGATTTGGGAATTGATCACTCCCCACCCCTTCAAATCTTAATTGACAACAATAAGAAATATCCAAATTCTCCAAATAAATTCATCAAATTCTATAATTTATAATTATAATGGTTTGATATCTCTATTCATGCAACATGGATCAACACGTTGATCCATGGTTCACAACACTATATGTTCTTATATTCTACACGCACGTACTTCTGTAACAGAGCTTTGAACTTCTTATATGTATGTTCCTTACTTCCTTTAGAATAATTGAATTTCATTCAAATAGTATAAGGGGGAATGTAGACACAAAATCACATACATTACTATTTTACTATACTGCCAATTATGTCGTTATACGTATAGATCTTAAGTAAGAAAAGTATTCACTAGTGATACACACCATATCCCATTTGCTTGGTTTGGTTATTTCTATTGTCTTTCTCTCTCACATATGTCACGTCCACGCTTATTTTTGGTCAAGTCTAGTGATCCATGTCTATCATTATTCTCACATTTGTTATCGGTTATCACAGAAACTAGTGCATAATATGGACACTAGTGCCCAAGCACTCCTATCCACCATAGGCATTTCGTACTATTTGTTCTTGTTTACATTTTTGACATTTATGGTTGGCCTTTTCAGTTTTATTACTCCTATCCCGAGGTCCTAGTTGGCATGTCATGTCACTAGTGTCGAAATTCAAATAAGAGATCCCTATATATACACAACATACATACCATTATAAGGGTGGGAAATTATAAAGGGAAAGCATATCTACATACTATCAAAGGGACTATATTTTTGGGCTGATTACTTTGCATACACTACATAAGAAGGGGAATTTCTAAATTACATCTTACACATTTTCATTTTATCTAGCTATAGCCCACTATCTTGGCATCATTAGCACAAGGGTAACCTAAGGACACTATTTCACACACAAGTACACAAAACTACATGGAGTCTGGAATGTAGTGCAATGCTCGGTCATAAGTTCATCCTTTGGATGACCACTAGGTCAGTTTGAATTCACATATTACATTTTAAATTCCAATTTTATGTGTTTTTGAGCTGGTATAGGTATCTAGGGTTTGTGTTGCAGGTTACAAGTACCTTGGTGATCTAAGTGTGAATATTAGGTGATTAACGAGGAGTGATAAGCGAAATTGTAGTGGCACAAGAAAAATCAGATTCAGACTTTCTACGCAATCACATGTGCCCACAAGGGGTCTTTGACACCCATGTGCCCTCACCCTAGCTCAATCACCTATGTCCGCTCAGGTCTATAGGTTCCGTAATTAATATTGGTAGTTCAAACTTTCCCACCTATTCATCAATTTCTCTAGCTCAAATATTCTCTAGGATAAATGTAAATAAGATAAGTGCCATATCTCTCCTATTTTCTTACATAGTTACATCTTTAGAGTAGTTAAAATTTGTATTTTGTGATAGTAGTGACTCTCAAATAAGATTTAATAATAATATTTTATTAAATCAAGAAATAGCACACGCAAGACGATTTTATTGCATGAAATTCTATGCTACTACACTTCACTAGTGGCGTTAGTGTGTAGACAACTATGAAAGCATATGTTTCCTTTAGGTGTTCAAATTTTGGTGGTAAAATGGGATTTTGACTATGTTTTTGGTTAAATTTATCAGTTTTATCTATTAAATGACTCCAAAATTTGAGAGATAGTCATAAATAAGATAAAGAACATAGATAAATTCGGGTTTCAAATAAAACAATCTAAAAATGAAATATAAAAGGGAAAGAATCCCACTGGGTGTGTAAGAATGTATAAAAGAGTCATGTGACATATTATCTAGTAGATCCAAAGATGGAGAATGAGATGGAGACCCTGGGTTTAAGTACCATAGGGTATACTAACATTTAAGCAATGAAAAACTCAGCAAAGATGAAAATTAAACAAATAAACACAACAAGCCTTTCTCTAAGATTTTCTTTACAAATATCAAGATGAGATTGTTGAAGTGTTACACTTTTAGAATGTCTTGTAGTGGTTTGGTTATGGATTCTCTAATTTAATATCCAAAAGAACAAGAAAATCCCACAATCAAGGTTGTTGAATCAATGGACATCAATTCTCTTTAAGAATTCAAATGGAAAAGGAAAAGAGGTTCACTATAAAAACACAAGGTGTAATAGCTCATAATTCATTAAATACATTTGTTAAATTATTAAAATCATTGTGATGAATGTTAACTTGATTTTCATTATTATTGTCTACTAAAGGATTGTCTAATGATGATTTATTGAATTAATAATACACACACACACACACACACACACACACATATATATATACACATAGACATATATATATATATATATATATGTATATATATATATATATATATATATATATATATATATATATATATATATATATATGTATATATATATATATATATATATATATATATATATGTATATATATATATATATGTGTATGTATATGTATATGTACATATACATATATGTATATGTATATATACATATACATATACATATATATATATATACATATATATATATATATATATACATATATATATATATATACATATATATATATATATATATACATATATATATATATATATATATACATATATATATATATATATATATACATATATATATATATATATATATATATATATATATATATATATACACACACACACACACACACACACATGTGTGTGTGTGTGTGTGTGTGTGTGTGTGTGTGTGTGTGTGTGTGTGTGTGTTTGGTTTTGATGGCATATTAATTGGCCATAGGCTGCTTAGTAATTTACTTTTATCCAAAATAGCACCTTGGCACATAGAAATTAGTGAGGTGGCATGTTTAAAGGAAAATAGGGGTGAATTAATAATACAATGATTTTTACTTAAATTACCAAACCATTCATTCATCAATTAGATTGTCCATTCAATATCCATAACCATGTGTGCTTATTAAGATATACAACATCAATCACAAGAGCAAGAAACAAAGTACAGAACATAAGAACACCATATGTAAGTGGGAAACACTCATGTGGAAGAAGACCCACTTTAACTCTCCTTATATTACATAAAGCAATAGATTTAGTGAAGCACCAACTTCACAAGGAGCACAAACCACTATTTTAGTAGAGCACCAACTCCTAATTTAGTGAAGCAATAACATCACAAGGAGGATACAACCCGTTAATATGACCAAGAACTAACTCACCCATCTTAATATGACTTATATCTGATTTTTTTCTTCCAAAACTGATGGAGATCACTTATTCAACTTACAAACCCTACGTCAAACCCTTGGTCATCAATCTTGTTCTTTCTTCTTCTTTCTCAACTTGGATTTCTCCTAATATATTGCACACATGACGTAAAAATATCCTCAACCTGAAACACATATGATCTAACTTCAAATCATGCCTTCATACTTGCAATTCACTCACCTATGCATTATACTTTTCACCCATGCAAGACTAGCTCACCAAATGAGCTCAAACTTCACTTTTATATGTTTTTCTTATCTTTAACCCAAATGAGGTTGGTACCCCATGATATTATCGATCCATTTACCCTCATTAAATTCAAATAACATCATTAAAATTGTCACATATGACCCAAGTAGGTCGGCCTATCCAAAAACCACTTTCTATGCACCAAAAATTCTCAAAACCCTTACATTGGGATGGCAAAAATATCCTAATCCCAAAAATATATTTTTCATTATATATAAATCACCAAAAATGTTTAAAACACCTATTTCCAACACCTTGTCTTCACATTTTGGCTTCAAGGTCACCCAAGGAATCTTAAAATATGGCATGTGACAAATATATGGAAATTTAATGACCTTTACAACACTCCTACAAGATTTACATTCCATGAAACAATCACCTTCTCAAACCACAACCATGTTTAGCTTCACCACAAAATCGCCCAAAACTAGTTTTCCAAACTTAGTTGATAACACCCTTTTTGATACTTTCAATACATATAAATTCATTAAATATATGAAAAATTCAACCCTGATTAAATTTCCATGTAATATAAATATGCAACTCATCCATCTCATACCTTAAATAACTCAATACTTCAGAAAGAACAACCCTGTCCTGAACCTGCCACTACAAACTTTTTCACAAAATGACCTAAATTACTAATCAAAACAACTCATCATGATACAATACATATATATCTAAAAATATATTTTAATTATATTTCAAACAAAACTTGAATCACCTCCTATCTCCTCTTGTAGCTCCTGTAATGCCCATTGTACTAAAAATAACTTCTAGCTACACCAAAACTTCCCTTTGATCAGTCAACACAAATAGGGCACACTTAGAAATTTTAATGAAAATCTATATCAAATCCTGGAATTTCATGAATGAAAATTTATACGATACCTCATTTCGAGAACTTTGGCATAAACTAGAACTCTTCATAAACAATAAAATTCAGGTGGGGCCCACATACTATCATCTACTCTATCTTACCTTTTTGGAAATTTGGAACAATCCTTTACCAAATCCAATCATTAATTTTTCACTAGCAATCAAAACTAGGCTGATATTATTACTTTTATGCAAGCTACTTCTAGTTAGGGTTTAGCTAGGGTTTCAAACCACTTTACCTTCTTAATGATCATTCATAAAAATGTGACAATAAAAACACCTCATTATTTTTTTAAAATCTTCATAATTGACCTAAGAATCTATTCTAAATATCTCAGGTACCCATGCAAATCATATAATTCACAATAAGCATCAAAAGGTCCAACTTTGTCTTAAAAACACACTAAAACTTACCTGATTTCACCAAAACTTACATAACATGCGATTCCCATATCAGAATGACATGTATCTTGTCATTAATAATCATGAAAACATCATCTAACCTTTCCATAATCATCACATATCTCAGATATTCCTCAAGTTCTCTAGCCACAACGACTCTCCTATGCCAAACTACATGTTTCTCACCTGTTGCTTCCCAAGGACCTCATAGAAGAACCAAACCACTAAATTTAGACCTAAAACTCACCAAACATGCCATGTATACTATCCAAATTTTATAACCATGCTTGGGAAATACTTGATTAGTCCCAAATCTCATGTCTCTTCCTCATTTTACATAATCCAGGGCTAGAAACAAGCCTTGAATGACCTATCTCAACCATGAACTGACCATGATAACCATATGCAAACCCATGTATACTCATGACATATGGTAACATCCATGTTATACCTCATGAAAACATCTAATAACCTCAAGACGACTCATACTATGACTTTTCCTAGAAAACCTTACTCCAGGACACCATGACACTTCCAATCAACCTTCATGTTTGACATCTAAAAGACACCTGATAGTACTCATACCATACCATGACACCCCTTTCTATTATTGGGGGTTGAAATTAATGACAACACAACCACACAATGGCCAATAATCTCCCCATTTTTCATTGATGAAAACCATCTTTAGAAACATTAATGGAAATCAACAAGACAAACACATACATGACCTTATTACCATGTTTCTGATACCTCTCCCCCCTTTTACATCTATGAAAAAGATACAATAGTAGTAAAACATGGAAAATGATAACATACAATGAAAATATTGCTCAAGACAACTTACTTAACACAATAGCTCTACCTGGGACTGAAATATCCTTATTCTGACCTTAAGAGCAGAAAATGAGATCCTTTAGACTTGAAAAATCTCACCACCCGAGCATGATTCTCCTCCTCTTAGGCTTCATTCTTGTTCATTCATCATTCTCTAGGTCTTACCCAAGCTCAAAAACATAGTTTTGTCTATCAAAAAAACATATCAATCTTAAGGACCACTTGTCCCTAAAACATCTTTTTAGTGCATCTGAACCAAAATTCTCAAGGCTAAAACCAAACCAAGCATGAAATAAAACCATCAACTACTCCCCCTAGGTTAGTAGCACCCTACTCTAGTAGATAACAAAATAATTTTTCTTCTTAACTTGTTCACTTGATTTGGAAAGATAACAAACCCTTCATCCATGTCCTAAATTGATATTTCATTGAAATAGTTCTTCATTCATGTTATCTAACTTGTATTAGACAAAAATCCTTGCAAAATAGGTTAATGTTCTTGAATACATGACTTCCCATCTACACAATTCATAAACATACCCTATACTCCTAATAAAGGATCTTAACAAGCTCCCACTACTTTGAAGCATCCTTTTGGACTTGTTCCTTGACATAAATTCATGAAATAACATCTTTGTACAATATTGTCCCAAACTTCTTGACTTGGAAATCGTCAACAACCTTAGATGAGCATTCATTAAGGTATTGAACCATCTTACATCACCTTTTAGAATCTTAACACTTTTGAGAAATTTATACCACTCAACAAGAGATAACATACCTTTAAAACACTCTTGAAACCCTTCATACAGAACTTATGGATTCATCATATGCATGAAAATCTCCATCAAACATCTCAGACCATTATAGGTCTTGTAGATGACCTTTTATTGTCAATAATGTTCACCTCATTCTAACAATACGCTGAGCTAATTTGGTGCTTCAAATGGTTTCAACAAAGATGTATATGTCCTTTAAGTCTGTAGCTTCACAAATTTACTCTCACTAACATAATATACTATGTTCTACACACAAGTATCATTTACTCATTGTATACCTAGTCAATTTTAATTTTAATGTGGAAGGGAAACCTTAGATCTAATTTTTCTATACTCAAACTTCTCTTGAATCCATCATGAAAAATTTCTTAGACAATATACATGATCACTTAATTGTGTAACATCATTTCACACTTCTAGATCAGTCTGACAATCCTGATAACATTTGCACATACTGATGATCAAATTTTCACCTTACTGTGAATCACTCTTATCCCCATTGATTCAGTCCTTGGAGGACAACCATTTGTCTTCAAACACTAAACTTGAGACCTCTTGTGAGATAATGAGTATAGCTTCCCTATTTTATCATTCTAGTAACCAAGTTATCATCATGTAGCCTACATCCTCTGTAGCTTACAATTACACCTTGGCCGTAATATAGATCCTTTACAATTCATGAGAAAACCTTCCATCTTTTGACTTGTATGAGATCAACCAAAGGGTTTGTAACACTGATACATTCTAGTTTACTTTGACTTTACAAACCCCGAAATCTCATTTCCATTCCCGATACAATGCTTCAAAGAACTCATACCCCTTCAACTAAAACTTGACCTCTTATAAGTGCATTATCACATACCTTTTGACCTTAAGTCAATTATATCAAATATCATAGAAATCATCTTTATTTGCAATGCATTGTCTCTTAGATCATATACCGAGACCTATAGAATACCATTTCGAAGACTTTATGAATTCTATATCAACCGAGAATAACATCATTTTCTCTAACAAATCCATGGAACACTTTTACAGTAGTATAGAATCTAGTAATCAATCTTTTAATAAAAAAATTTCACACTTTGTGTCAAAAGCATACCAGAACTTCACTTAATGATAACTCTTGATGGAATTGGCAAAGATAGGATAAATTAATAGAACATGTTGAAGACAACTTTATGGAACATGAGACACAATCTTAAACCTTATCTACTTGATAACATATACATACCTTACATTTAATGCTTGCATACTATGTTTGTCTTCTTTAGATACTTCAAGATCATTGATAGAAACCAAATATTCCATGCCTATGTCTTGGATTGGAAACATTGAGTCTTCATGATGTTTATTAATGCAAAGCCTCCGAACTTCACTGTTTTGACAATTAAGAAGCCTTCTAATGTTCATTCTAATCTTGATAGTCCATTGATATGCTATAAATTGGCTGAAATCTTAGCTTTGGTATTTTATGACCTTTGTCACTATCATTAGTTTATGAATCTCTTATAGCATGTGATTATATCTATTTTGGACTCTACCATGTTTAAACCTTGAACTTGTAACTAAGGACCACTTTAAACCTTCAATACTATAAATATCCTCATTTCTCGTCTTTCACTAGAATACCTAACTTATTTGTGCTTTTGTCTTACCATATTACTTATGAGGTGGTGACCACCTCTTCCCAACTTACTTTAAGGATTTTGAAAAATTTAATGCCTTTGAAACCCTACAAGCTTTAAATCTAAGACTGTAATTTTTATGACACAAACCTTACCTACATAGGATAATGACCTACAGAATTTGAAATAACTTCATAGGTCACATAAAACCTCGATGATAAATGAAAATTACTTGACACCTCATACACTAACTCAACAAGAAACAAAACTAGATGGACCATATACGACCCTATGAGATTCTTTTAAGAGTACTTAGGACACATCCACAAGACACCATAATTTATGATTTTGACTTTCACAGATTTCTTAGAACAACACAAAACGGTTGAAGACACAACTCCAAAACACTCTTCACAGACATGAAACACAAATATTTGTTTACTTGAAATACTCTCTCTTATGCTTATGACATACACCTTTGATAGATGATACAGACCATAAACTAAGTTTGATCATAAAAACTTAGCTCAACACACTATGACAATATTTATTGATTTGAGGGCTACCTCAAGTATGTTTTAAGATGAACATAGTACCTTTAAATCATTGTGACATATATCCTAGGATGATGAATACAAGCCTCTCAGATGAACAAGAAACTTAGACACCACTGATTTGAATGCAATGGATCTTTAAGCCAATTCGACAAGAAACATAGACCAATGATACAAAAGGCATCAAGATGACACAATAAATTTATGATATAATCTTGATACCTTATGCTTCTTGAAAATGGAACTCTCATTAACTAAGACAATCATTGACAAAAATGGAGCATGTAAGAAACCATGGACCTTTTTCTTACATGACACACACATATATAGAACTTACAAGGACGATATCACAACTTCAATACACTTGATCAACGAGGATACACCATAGAATAAAAGGATGACAACACATATTTGAGTACTTCACTCCATAGAAACATAATACATCTAGACTGCATACCTTTATGCCTCCTCAACTTGTGAGTAGAATAATCTTGTTGACAAACCGAGACATACCTTTTAAGACCTTGTAGACATATTCATATGCTTAAACACGTACTACAAACTGAGATAACACTTTCTTTTTGACAACCTCACAGACTTATTAATGATCAAGAAAGCAACATACAACATATCATGAATGAAATATTGACTTAGGAATCGGACACCTACAAGTAATGAAATCTCATAAATGATTGGGAGGTGTCACTTTCCATACCTTATCACTCTAGAAGTTTCCCAGATACCTAATTTCTTCAACTTATCTTACACAAAATCTTGAAAGGCATTCAAACACATATGATCTTATACAACAAGTGTTAACATACTCCTTTAACTTGTCTTGGGATTATTGACCATGTTTCCAACCTTGATAGCACTGGAATCCTCCTTGACAACCTTCATATGTTGCATGGGTGTTTGATAATTAGTTCTCTTGACCTTATTAGCATGATCAACCATCTCCTTGCCCATTGATTCTAATCTAACATCCTTATTTACCATAGAATTGGAACTTACAATGAAATTCCTCTTGCTTTGGAAAAATATTGCAAAATGTCTTCATTATTGATAATTGAAACAAACAACACCCCTCTTCCTTCTAGGATAAAAAAACTTCAATTCAATCCAAAATATTTTTCTTTATGCCCATAATCACAACATGAAAATAACCCACCTTTGAAGAGACCTATATCATCCCTTGGAGACCTCCTTTTGCAATCTCTATCTCTATGACCAAAATCATGACAAACAAAGCAATATGCATTGAATAGAGAACCATACCTCATAGAATTACGTTTTCTAACTAATTTAGACCTTATCAAATCTGTCTTCTTAGTCACCATCACATTTTATCTGGAATTTGGTCCACTTTTTTCATCACTCTTCACATGTAGTGCTTCAAACCCTAGGCCTATTTTATCATTAGTCACCTTTTTGCCTTCTAAAACCTCATCAATAACTTTAGATACATTCTATAACTTTCCATACATTTTCAACATGTTAGAAGCATCCTCTAAATAAAATTCCAAAACTTTTAATCTCTCTTCATACTTGGAATAGATGCCTTCTTTTTCCTTTAGGGAGTTACTTTTTCCTTTAGGGAGTTCGACACACTATTAACCTTGTGATTACAAAGTCTTGATAGAAATATCATTATATTTATCCATTTAAATCATTGTCTCTCTTCAATCCAAAACCAAATTCTTGGCAATATTATATTTTTATCCTCCAAAGATCAATTGACCTACCCATTTGTGCTTCTAGGATCTCTTCATTCAAGTGATTAGACTTGCTTCTTAGAGACCTACTCGATACCAATTGTTGGAAGAAAAATGTACTAAGGTGGGGTGTGAATCAGTCTTACAATTATTTTTACTTAAATTTCCAAACCATTCATTAATCAATTATATTTTCCATTCAATACCCATAATCATTTGTGCATATTAAGATATACAACATTAGTCACAAGAGTAAGAAACAAAGTAGACAACATAAGAACACCGTATATATGTGGAAAAACTTAATGGGGAAGAAAACCCATAGAAAATATTCTTATATTAAACAAAGAAAAGAGATTTAGTGAAGCACCAACTTCACAAGGAACACCAAGCCCTAGTTTAGTAGAGCGCCAATCTTATAAGAAGTACCAACCCCTAATTTATTGAATAACCAACATCACAAGGAGGCTAAAACCTCTAAGATGAAAAAGAACCATATTATCCACCTAAATATGTTTTATCTCTTATTTTTATATTTTCACAACTAATTGAGATCACTTATTCATCTCACAAACCATAAGTCAAACCCTAGGTATTCAATCTTGCCCTTTCTTCTTTGTTCTCAACTTGTATTCCTCCCAATATATTGCACACATGATGTAAAAATTTCCTCAACCTAAAACACATCTGATATGACTTCAAACCATTCCTTCATACATGTAATTCACTCACCTATGGGTCACACTTTTCACCCATGCAAGACTAGCTCACCAAATGAGCTCAAAATTCAGTTTTATATGTTTTTCTTCTATCTAACCTAAAGTAAGTTGGCCCCTCATGATATTTTTTACCCATAAAAATTCATTACATTGAAATAAAATATTTAAAATGGTCTCATATGACCCAAGTAGGTCATCCTAGCCAAAAACGACTTTCTATGCACCAAAAATCCTTAAAACCCTTACATTGGGATGACAAAAATCTCATAATCCAAAAAATATTTTTAATCATGCTATATAAACCACCAAAAATGTTTAAAATAAAATTATAATATCATATATTGTGGTTATTATCATGAACCAATAAAATTATTGTTTTAATGTGTCATGTGGCTCATTGCCTTCACCAAACACTGTTTCCAACATCATGTCTTCACCTTTTGGCTTCAAGGTCACCCAAGGACACTTAAAATATGGCATGTGACCACTATGTGGAAATTTAAGGACCTTTAATACACTCATAAAAAGTTATATTCCATGAAACAATCACCTGTTCAAACCACAACCACATTTGTCCTCACCAAAATAAGATGCCCAAAAACCAATTTTCCAAACTTAGCTTATAAACACACTTTATGATAATTTAAATACCTCCAAAGGAATTAAATAGATTCCAAATTCACCCTACTTAAATTTCTAGGTGATATCAAGCTTCAAATCATCCATCTCATGCCTCAAAAAACTTAATACTTCAGAAAGAACAACCTTGTCCTGAAACTGCCACTACAAATGTCTTCAGAAAATGACCTGAATTTCTAATACCAACACCTCATCATGAGACAAATAATATATCATTGGAAATACATCTAAATTATCTTTCCAACACATAGCTTTGAAATAACCTCCTAACTCCTCTTGTAGCTCATGTAATGTCCATTTTACTAAAGATAACTTCTAACTACCCCAAAACTATCCTTTGACCATCAAACAAAAATAAGGCACTCTTTGCACTTTTTCAGCTTCACCATGACTTGAAACCTTCATGAAAATCTATATAAAACCTGGTATTTCATAAATGAAAATTTAGACTATAACTCATTTGGAGAACATTGGCACAAACTAGAACTCTTTAGAAACATGAAAATTAAGGTGGGGCCCACATACTATCACCTACTCTATATTACCTTTCTAGAAATATGGAATATTCCTTTACAACATCCAATCATCAATTTTTCACTATAAATCAAAACTGAGCTGATATACTCACTTTTCTGCAAGTTGCTTCTAGCTAGGGTTTAGTTAGGGTTTCAAACCACTTTACCTTCTTAATGATCGTTCATAAAACGTGATGATCAAACCACCTCATTATTTTTGTGAAAGCTTCATAATTGACCTAAAAATATATTCCAAAGAGATCAGGTCCACATTTAAAGCATAACATTCACAACAAGCATCATAATGTCCAAATTTGTCTTAATAACACATTGAAGCTTATCCGATTTCACCAAAACTTGCATAAATTGCAATTTCTCATGTTAGAATGACTTGAAACATGTCATGAAGCATCATAAAAACATTATCTACCTTTTCATAATCATCACATAGCTCATATTTTCCTCAAGCTCTCTAGCCACATCGACTTACCTAAGTGAAACTTCCTATTTCTCACATGTTGCTTCATGAGGACCTAAAACTCACCATACATGCCTTGTATACCATCAACATACTTGACTCGTGCTTGGAAAAGACTAATTAGGCCCAAATATCATATATCTATCTAGAGATAGAAACACACTTGGAATGACATGACTCAACCATGAACTAACCATGTCAACCATATGTAGACCCATGTATACTCATGACACATCATACCATCCATGTTTTACCTCATGAAAAAATCCAATCACCTCAAGAAGAATCATACTATGACTCTTCCTAGAAAACTTTTCTCTAGGACACCATGATAACTCACCAAACATGACACTACTAATCAACCTTCATGATTGACATATAACAGACACCTAATAGAGACTCATACCATAGTATGACACCCTTTTCCATCAATGGGGTTGAAATTAATGACAACACAACCACACAATGGAAAATATGGTAGATGTGTTGAGGTAGCAAGCTGGTGGATTATGTGGTATTGTTAAATTTTGGATGCACTATCATGCGAGTTAGTTGTTTTGTAAATTTTTAATAAACTTAAGATTAAAAGTAAGTTACATGGAAAATTTGGAATGGTTGGTGATTGAGGTTTATGGTTTTATTGGTTGATTGTTAAGCCACAAAGTGGCATGACATTTAAGAATTTTGTTGCAAATTTATTGTTGTCGATGCCTTGGGAAACATAAGCTTCCTTGATAATCTAAGGAATGCAATTAGTTATTTGTTTCATTTCATTCGATTATTTTTGGTAGCTCTGTTTAGGGTGTGCATGGATTGTTTTGGTGAAATCTATTTTGAGTGAATTTTGTATGTGATTTAATTCTGTTATCTCCACTAAACATGGTTGTTTTACTTGTTTAAATATGTTGATGGAAGAGTTAGATAAAGTATCCAATTTGAAATTTTAAAAATCTACTAAATACGTTTTAGAGGAGTTAGTAACATGCTGTTTAAACATGGTTTTTCTATTCTTACTCTTTGTTGTTATTTTGATAAAGTATCTAAATATGATTTCGGTTTTGGGTTATTATGATATGGAAAATGATAGAGAATTAGTTACAACTGTTTCTAAAGCATTGATGTTATTTTTAATGATATAGCTAAATACGTTTTAGCTTGGGTTTATTATTTGAAATATGAATACATTTTCTAGTTTTGGATTGCAAAATATAGAAAATGAACAAGGAAATAGTCGAATATGTTTTGTGTTTTTTTATTATAATTTGAGATCTTGTAACTCCATAGGTATGTTGTTTTGATATGATAAATACGGAAATAGGAATACGTATTTTTTTGGGTTATTAAGATATAGAAAAAGAATTAGATCTAGTTCTGACTCCTTTTTAAAGCATTCCAGTTATCATTCCTTCTCTAAAATCATTTTTGGATTTGGGTTTTTATGATTTGGAAAATGAAATAAGGAGTTAGTTTTTAGAGCTCCTTCTTTAAGTATTGTTGTTATTATTTAATATTATAATTATTTCTACTATCTAGACCATTGTTGTTTTCATTCTTAATTTGATATGAATAAATGGTAAAGATAATACCTTGTTGTGTGCAAGGATTAAATGGGTTTTGGAGTTTTTTTATACCTAGTTTCGAATTTGGGGAAATCTGGTTTAAAAATCAGGGATTGTTTGATAAATTCTATTTTTTATGGGTTTTAAAATGTGGGAAAAATAACTATAGGGAGTTATGATTTTTTTTTCATTTGTTTCTATTTTGGAAAAATTAAATGGTTTTAGTCCTAAACTAGCAATATTTTGTTGATTGGAAACTTGTGAAGATGAATGTTTTAGAAACGTAAATTGACTTATTTATTTGATTTGTTCTTCAATTTTGAATATTGAAATGAAGGAACATTGTTCAACTCCATTGATTGTAACAATAATGATGGAACTGACATTTTAATTTTGTATTTATATTATTTTTGTTGGGGCAGTTTGGGAATACTATTTTTAGTATACATGTACAATGGCTTGATTTTGTGATTATTAAACAATGATTTTTTAGAATTAGTTTGGGAAATATTAGGAAGTAATTAAATTTATGTCTGTTGCCATTAATTATTTTTTATATGGGTAATACAATTGATGGTTATTTGTTATTATTGATGTACTCTTTCTCCCTTCTTAGGACTAGATATTTTGGTTATCTTCTATTATGATTAAATGACTCCTTAATGTATATATGTATATATATATATATATATATATATATATATATATATATATATATATATATATATATATATATATATATATATATATATATATATATATATATATACATACACACACACACACACACACACACACACACACACACACACACACACACACACACACACATATATATATAGTCAACTATATTGAAATACAAGTTATTAGATATATCATGGTCATTATTGATTGCATTCATTATGAACTTTCTAATTTTTATCACTAGCGGCAAATTTGTCGATAAACATTATGAGTTATTATATCTTTAAATTGTTGTTTGTGAAATAGTACATAACCCATTATTGTCTAAATGACTAAGTCATGTTGGTTGGTTGTATACATAACAATGGAAATAATTTTTTTATTTAATTAGAGGTTTCATTATGATATGATTTTAAGGTAGATTTCATAATATAAATTATAGAATTTATGATTGTAACTTATTGATTAAGAATAATAGTATCCATCTCTTATTCTATTATTTAATTATAATTACAACATAGAATAAGAGTATGCAGACTCATGTCAGTTCATATAAACTGACCCATATCTATCTCTCTCATATAATTTTACAGAAAATGTTGACATACTTGAAGTAATTTCTTACATTATATTATGTGATTATTTTGATGTCTTGAGTTTATTTGGAAATAAATCCGAAAGGATTATTTGTAATCAATTTATGTAAGTGATTGAAATATCATCGCATCTTAAAAAGGGAATTATGGCCCAATGTATTATTCTTGTTGATTATTGTAAATCATTATTAATGAATATTGGGATATTTGTCTCTTATTTGAACTGAAAAATTTAGATGTATTACTTATAAATTTGATTAATGAATTAGATGTTAATTTAATAAGTTATGTGATTATATTTGATTTCATTAGTTGAGGTAGAATAATCAAATCAAAATGATTATTGACAAATAAACCAAAATTTAACGTAGGGAATGAAATAAAAATGTTTACATACTTTATACTAGTTATGAACCAATCGTGATGAATAAATGTGTTCAAATGACTTGGGATAAATTACTAATATTTAACCTACACCTAACAAAAATTATTAAGTTGTTAAAAAGTATGATAAGAAGAACTAATAATAGATAGTAACTTGCTGATTTATTATGGGCATTTTATGGAAACCTTAAGTATTGTGAAATAATACTTTTGAAATGGCATTTCAAGGAAGAATTAGTTATATTACTCAACTAAGGTAACCTAAGTATAAGAGTGTGGGGCATAATGTTCATATGTCATCTCGATAGAATTTCAACATTGTTCCAAATTAGGATGGTTACAGGAAGGGTAGTGAGGATGTAATGATAAATAATCATGACATGGTCACTATGTTTCCCATAGGAATCCTAAGATGGTACAGATAGGATTCTTCGAATATAGGAAATGATCCAACAATAGACTCGCCCTCTTCTTAACTAATTCACTTTGTTAAAACAACAAGAAATCCATATAAATATAATGAAATGGTTATGTGGTGATGGAACATGAGTTTCATATGATAGTGTGAGGTGTTAAAAATAATATTGCAAATAAATTCTTGAAACTTTGGCCAAAGTAATGTAATAGCTGACTATATTGTCTTTTCACCAATCCCTAAATAAACGGTATTGGATATTAGATGGAAAATGCATGAATTTCTTTCGGTAGGAACTTAAGAGATGCAAATAGTTCTCATAACATGTAAAGGTTAAACGAATTATACACACTCGATTATATTGACATAAGAGAGATTGTGGAGATCAGGATATACCCTTTTAGTTACACATGGTTATTTTATGTTATCACATGGATTATGAGTAATTTAAATATTTTGGATTATTTAGTAGTAAGATAAACAATAATGTTAAACAATAATGATGGAAAGTTCAATTGGTTTTATAGTGAAAGGAAAGCCGTGCATGCGGGCGAAAGATTGCGCTTTATAAATATGGCTGCAAGTCTCTATGGATCCCCAAGACAGAAATAATGTTAATGATGATAGGGAGCGGGCTGGTAAAAGGACCATAGTTCCCACATGTGAACTTCCGTAGGTTCAAATCAGCAGTCATGTGGCTATTTGTGGGAAAAGAAACGGCTATTCTCAACAGCATTTTCACTGCGTGAATAATAATAGCAAAAGGCGGACTGGTAATAGCGCTCTTAAGGTTTCTAATATTCTTTGCAAACAGTTAAGCACGGTGACAATGGGGGGCCCTCCTTGCCAGATCGATCCCAGCCCGATCCGGATTGGAGAGATAATGTGGAGCTTTGGAATATTCTAAGCCGAGAAGGCATCACCAACTTTATGGAGAAGGTTCGGGGCCATAATCAAAGTATTTCAAAGTGTTTTGCAAAAGATTAGAAGGATCACACTATTGAGTATGGGTGGTAGAAGATTGCGATCAATGAGGAGCCGATAGGCTGAAGCGACCGGCCTTGACTTGGATGGATACCATTTTTTTAATAAAAGGGTTGTTAGAGAAGCTGAGGAGAGGAGATTTGTAGAAGGAACAGAGAAGTTGATCTTTGTCACGGCGGGCTTGCTTGTTAATTTGATCCCCTCACCCTATGATGAGGTAACCTGCATGATGGTGCATTTCGGTTCTTTGGAAGGGAGGTTCGTCACTTTGTGCTCGCTAAACATCTTGTCTTCCTCAATCACTTCCGAGAATCACACGTATGTTTCCCCCATTATCTACTTTGCTCTCTTGAGCGCTCCATTTGGAGTTTCAAAAGCATGCTCGTGTTATTCCTTTGCACTGTGGGGCTAATTTTCTTGCTGCATAAATTTTGTCTTCTTAGGGCTCCCGGCCTCCCTTCCTCCCCGCTCTGTTCCCCTCTGCCCGCTTCTGCAGCCTCGCTAGCCCCATCTCTCTGCACTTTGTCCCCACCACTACTGCCGACACCCCTCTCCCGACCTTCCCCGGCTCCATCTCCCACTCCCCCACCTCTGCCCCCCACCCCCTTTGCTTCCACTTCGGCCGGACCAGTTACTGTGTTCTCTAGAAGGCTGAATCTTGATACCCCTACTTTGTGGGGAAGGGTCCTTAGGCGATTGAAACTGCCCATAACCTCCTTCATATTAGTAGTGCTAATTCTCGGGAACTACAAATGGAGAGCTCCACTAAAAGACTTGAGGTCTTAGAGGTGATATGAAGGCTGTTGAGGGAAGAGGTTAAAAACATGGCAAAACAAAAGGTAAGAGGAAGAAGGAGGAGGAGGTGGCTATGGATAATAGCCAACTTGAAGATATTTACAAGAAGCTGAACTCCTTAGACTCCCGTTTAGGGAAGGCCAAGACTCGCCATGATTATAACATGGCCATTTTTACTGCTATTGAGGAGTTCATTGAGTAGCATGTCCGAAGTGTCTCTAATCTAAGCGGGGTTCTGGATACCCTTTGGGGCACTGAAAAGGAAAGCAAAAAGACCATTTCTCGGCTAGATGTTACCGATTCGCCCATATGACAACCTTGGGGTGTTCAAATCTTGGTAGACTATCAAATCCATGATCGAAAAAGCTGCCAAGAAGTAATTGGGGGAGCTTTTGCTACGCTTCTATGTAATTATTGTTGTTTTTTTGCCGTCGTTTTTTGCTTTTTAGCGAGCTCGCTATGTTTTGATTTTGTTGTGGTAGCTTCACTTTGGCTACTTTGGGCTTCATTGTTCCATCTGGATTTTGATCCTTTTTAGTTACTGTTTCTCTTTCCTATTCTAACCACAGGCCATCTTTTGTTCTCAAGGGTATAGTCACTTTCAAAAACTATTTTCCAATATTTTATATATATATATATATATATATATATATATATATATATAAGGTTATGGTTTTAATAAAAGATTCCCTTAATTTGGTTGATCATAACAAGGGTGTTACGGGTAAGGCTTCCAAGGATTGATTTGCAAAGGATATAGCCTATTATTTATAATGGAAGAAGAGGTTATGAAGTAGTTTAAGGTGTTTAATGAGATCATGAATGCATATTATTAAAATATCGTTGGAGGAAGTTGCATCAATTTAAGTTTTTAATTTACATTGAGGGCGAAAGTAAATAATTAGTTAGCGATAAGTATTTTGTTCAAGAAGGTGGTTGTACATGCAATTCTATTGCTTCCACCTTTGTAGGGTTCTAGAAGTGGAGTTGAGTGGGGTGAATAGGATAGTGAAGTGGATTATAAGTGGAGAATGATTAGGTAAATATATTTATTTCTATTTAAATAAATAATTTAATTATCTAAGGGTGTGAGTGGGTAGTTAACAATTTAATTAATTAATTAAATAAATAATTCTTAAATTAATTTAATTAAAATATTAAAGGGATGAATACTATGCTAAAATTAATTTAATTAATTATTGAAGGGATATGGATTAACATACTATGAAAAATATACTGATAATTAGGAATAAATCTATTTTATGGTGTTTAACCTAGGTTTTAGCCTTGTTTTAGTCCGGTGTATCACCTTCTTTTCCTTCTCAACCCTAGATCTTGTGAAAGTGTAGTTTAGATTTAGTTTAGTTTAGTTATATTCTTATGTTTTAGGTTAATTGTGTCAAGATATAACAAGAAGAGACAAAATTCTTTAGAGGTTGATCTAATTTTACAAGTCCCACACTTGCAAGTTCATCCCATATCACCCAAATTTTTAGATGTCCATCCATGAATATCTAGAGGGTGTAAATTTTGTGTTAATAGGAAGTAGAAGAACGTAGACAAAGAGATAGAATGAAGTAGCTTATTTCTTATAGTAGGATAATAAAATCTATCAACCCCTCTAGAATGGAGAATCCATCCCAATTTATATCTCAGACAACATGATGTATCTTCATCTACCCCCATGGTGAATTTTCATCATCCCATAACTTGTGATCTTTCATATTCCCTTAGGTATGAAATTATTTCCTTTTCTTATTTATGAGAAAAGGAAATTTTACAATGCAAATTAAATGATCACTTAAATGAATAAGGTGAAAAAACCAAAAAGTACATTCTCAAAGGAGAATTATAATGTAGAGAGAAGAAGAGAAGTGAAAATCTAGAGATGAGGAATATTTTGATCATGAGAAGCCTTCTTCTAAAGGACACTGCAGCAATGCTCAAAGAATGAATTTCTTTCCTTTGACCTCTTTATTGTACCAAGATGTGATGAGTGTAACCTCCTATCTAGCATGATGATAACATACTCCAAATAATTGATCAAGTGATGGAACACCACCACAAGATCTGATCTATACAAATATGAGATAACTACTTGCATAAATCTATCATGATGATCCCCTTCTGAGATCACTAGGATGAATTGAACCATAAATTATCTTTCATCCCAACATGCCTTATAGAATTCACATCGAGATTATTTTGGGGGTTTGAAAGGGCTTCTATTCCTTCTTGAGTCATGACAAAACTATCAAACCTTGTAAAGATGACCCTGACAACTCTAAAAATCCCACTTGAGTAACTCTTCCCCTCTACAGTTTCATTGTGTTCATATAATATCTTTGTTTACCAGTCTTCCAGATTTATGTTCACCACCTAATTATCCCCCAAATTAGGATACTTAGTGTTTGAAATAGAAATTGGCTATGAATATGAGTATTTAAACTTCATGCTTGTGACAAAGGCTAGTGGCATAAACTAAAGGTGAATGAGTATGGACACTTTTACCACAATCCTAACACTTACTATTTTTAACAGGTCCTATTCTAGGATGTCTATTTTTATTTACCTGAATTAGCATTTTTGAGAGCTCTTTTTATACAAGGAGTGATGAGAACTCATAGAATGACCTATTGTCACAACTTAATATTTTTAGATAGTGAAGACTTTGTACAACTTATTATTTATAGAATGTGGTCCTCTAGATGTTGAAATAGGATGAAAATGGTCTCAAAAGTTTAGGTTTTTCACAAGGATGTTTTGCTCCAATTTTTAGATGTTTTCAATTTCTAGATTTATGTAGATATGAACAGTCAAGTGAAATTAATGAAAATTTATTCTAGATATAAAAACATGTATAAGAAACCTATGGATGTAAGGTTGGGGTCAATAAAATGGCATTTTTTTATAAGAGGTTACTATTAACATCTTATGGAAATTAGATAAGGGGTTTTAGAGAAATAAGGAACTTTCCATTTTTAGGTATGAAGGTGTTTGGAAAATTTTCAATAGCATAACAACATGGAGATGATTTTGGGAGGAAAAAAACAAATTTGAAATGCATAAAAATGGATAAGTGTTTTATTTAACCATTTCTCTCTCTTAAGCACTTTAACTCATTCTTAACCCAAATAGGCTTAACTAGGGTTATTCAAGGGTTGGAGGTGTAAGAAAACCCTATAAAATAGGCGAAAGTTAAAGCAAGGAGACATTAGGGACACCAAAATGTGCTTCTTACTAGATCATGACAAGTGGAAACATGTGGTTTCATGTGAGTAAGATTGAAGAGATGAAAATAGGTAATTGAGAGCTAAATTGAGGTTCCAAATGTGAATGAAAGCTACCTCTATGGAGGGGGTCCAGTTTCATGTCCCAATTATCCCCTTATATGTTGGGATAAGGTACAAGGGACAACATGTCTTGAAAATTGTTCCAAGGTTCCATGCATCATGAGGAGGGGTGTTGATTTCAAGTTGCACAAGTTCCTAACACACCAAGTTTCAAGTATTAAGTGGAAAAAGTGTAACTCCGATAAGAACATGATTTAGTGTCCCCAATATCCCCTTAAAAGTTGGTATATGGGGTAAAAGAGGTGAAAAATTCCACTCAATCTTATAATTTATGTTGCTGTCATCACTCGAATGTGAAAATAGAACACCAACGCGTCACATTTTCAGCCCCGGAGAAAACATGGAGTTTAGAGGATAAATATTATATGATTTTGAATCAAAAACACCTTATTATTTCATTCCAACCATATCCAAGATATGATTTTACTTGTAATTTTATTTTTAGGCCCGGTCACTCTATTGGAACAAAGGGGCAATTATAGTGACCCATATTATCACTAAAAATATGAAGAATTGTAAAAAATTGATGTGTCTATCATGTCATAAATTCCAATATATTTCTAGTGAATATTTTTATCGACCTCCTCACGAAATTCCTCGAATCTTTAGAAAAATTCCACTTTGTCTATTGAAGTTATCATTCCATGTACTCGTAATGATCTTATTTATCTTGAGTGACTCCTGAAACCATATGACTCCATAGAATTATTTGAAAGCTCCTATATCTCCTTAATGCTCCTATCAAAAACTCTCATATGGGTTGACCCCTTGCAATCATCCTCTCGAGGGTATTTCTTTCTTTGCGAGAATGGCTAAAAATAACCCTTTTTATGCTTCTGGAACAACTACTCCACCTTGGATCTCAAAAAATTCATGAATCAAACTCGGTATACTTACTTGCACATGAAACAAAATTATAAACCATGTTATCATGTTCTCATTATCCAAAATGAGGATAACAAAATTTTTGGGATATTTATAATAAGGGTTTATAATGACCGGGGAGGAGGTTTCCAAGTTGGGGCTTGGTTCTCATGACCAAAATTGAACATTTTCCATGTTAGACATTTAACATGAAAAAGGTAACAATATTATTATTACTATATTCCTGTTGACCACTACATTGTGGGTAGTAGTCAATAGAATGTGATAGTAAAATGCCATGATTGTAACAAAATCGAATTAACTCACTAGATGAGAAACAAGTAGAATTATCAATTAATATCTTATTTTAAACTCCAAATAGAACAATGATATTCAATTTTAGGAAGTTGCACATCATATTTAAATTAGAATATTTGAATGGAATGCCCTCTACCCACTTTGTAAGATAGTCTATGGTAGTAAGGGTATGCATATGACCTACATTGGAATGAGGATTCAATACACCCACAAATTACAACCCCCACAAATGGAATGGTTCTTCTATGATCACTAGTTGAAGTGGCATCACAACTATTCTTATATTTCATACAAATTACTAGCATGGTTCACATTTCTCTACCCAATATTATTCATCCCTAAAAGAGTAGGACAAAAATATTAACCTCTCAAGATTTTGTGTTTCATTACTAATACTTGAGAATTTTCCTCCACATGCATAATCATGATATGCTTTCAAAATTTGTTCTTATTGTTCCTCTTCAATACACCTTAAAAAGTGTCATCCAATCCTCTCTTATATAATAAATTATGCCAAATAACGTATTTTTTTCTTTAGTAAGAGAGTACATCTCTGCTTATAGTCAATACCTTAGGGACAATATTAGTAAGTCATGAAGTATGAAATATATGAATACAATGGATTAGTATAACTATTGAAGAGGACAAGTGGGAGGTCTTTGGTTAAACATCCATGACACTTAGTACAGTCTTCCAAATCCTCCTTAGTAATAAAATCACATGAACCATTACCTCGTAAATAATTTTGAGGGCCCAATGTTGAGGTTAGATTATTGAATATTTGACACCCAATTACCTCTTCTTACTCCAGATCTTGTTTCATTAAAATATACTTGATATTTGGGCCAAAAACCATAACAATGTTATGTTAGTTCAAGAGATAGAACCTGAAATTTTTCAAATCTTAAATCACCACATGCATTATTCTCATGTCACGAATAATTGAGTTTATGTAATTTTAATGGTGCACTCATGAATGAAATAGGTGGTTGAACCTTTTCATCATCCTCCTAAACAATGAAAGATGAGATGGTATTCTTGGAAGCATAGTAGGAAACAATAAAATCTTTGTTGAAGTCTAGATGAACCAAGGTAGGTTCCTTTGAAATATCACCTTTAATTGATTTAAAATATTATTTGACCACTTTTCTCCACATAAAGGAACCCTTAAGCTTCATCATGTTAAAAATTTCTTTAGTAAGCTCAACAATATCAATAACAAAGTTTCTCAATAAATTTAAATTTCCAAAGAATGAATGCACACCAGGCTTGCTTATGGGTATAGATAACCATTGAATGGATTCAACTCTTTCAAGATCAATTTTTATCTTCCTTTCTCACAATATGTCGAAGGGGATTTCCTTTTGTCACCCAAAAAGTTGACTTCTTCATACTGAGAGAGATATGATGTTTCCCATAGAGAATCAATACCTTCTCATATGATCCAAATGTTCTTCTCTCTTCTTTTAGTACATGGTGAGGTCATCCAAGTACACCACTATACATTTTCCTTTCAAATATTTGAAGGATAAATCCATTTCTCTCTATAAAGTGACACCTTCATTAATTAATTCAAAGGAAATACAATGATATGCAAAATTACCCTATTGGGTGGTGAAATCAATTTTGAATTGATATTCTTTGGCCATACCTTGAGAATCCATTGAGCATGGTATTAAATTTGGTTATACCCTGAGAATACATTGATCATGGTCATCATTTATGACCCATTAATGGCTTTCAAAATGTGGTCCATGATTGGTATGGGATAATTATATTTTAGTGAATCCTGATTCAAATTTTGGAAATCCATACAAATTTAGATCTCACCATTCTTATTTCTCACTAGAATAATTTTGGCTATCCATGTTGAGTGATGGATAGGGAAGATGATGTAGGAATTAATAAACTCTTCAAATTCTTCTCTAATGGTTGTGGAAATCTTAGGATTATATTACCTTTTTGTTCAGAATGCATTTGCATTGGGTTTTAAATGGATTAAATTCTACATAGATTGTGGTTAGAAAGACTTGATATATTCATATGAATAATCTAGAACATTATAATACACATTCAATAACATTGAAATTTTTCTTCATTCCTTTAGAGAAAAAACTTACCGATGTTCACCATCCTTGTTTTCTCACTTTTTCCAATCTTTACATTTTCATATTCAAAAAAATATTTAGGTTGATTACTAGCTCTGATATGAATTAACCCATATTTTTTATCAAACAATTCCTCTAGTGAAACCAATCCTTTAAAAAAAAATCCCTTCAACTAAACCACTCCATCACCATCAACTTGATCACTTCTTGTATCATTATTTTCATTAGTTATAAACTCCCATGAGATGTCATCACTTCCTTCAAAATGAAAATTACTAAAATCACATGTATGCTACATCAATGAAAATATATGAGCATCTTCATTGAACACATGGTATCTCTATGATTTATCAAGCATGCTTAGATGGAAAACCATCTCCACTGAATATTTAAGCTCACCAAAATTGGGATGCGAAATCATTAGAGAGGTAGACACTTATAATGAATAAAAATACTATTCTAAACATGATGGAATTTATTGATATCAAACACATCAAATCCTCTATAAAATCCCAAAAAAAAATCTATAATGACTAAAAGGAGATTTGTTGACTTCGAACAAGTCTCTTACTTTATTTATAATAAGCTCCACATCTCCTTGCACCGTGATCATTTTTATTCCCATATATTTAGTCAATTACAATCCAACAAAAAGGCATCATTTCATGTTGTGTTATTAGTATTGGAGAACTACAATTTAAATAAAAATGGAAATAAATCTCCTTGTGAAGAAGATAAAACAACTTTGGCACTTGACCCAATTGATGAGAACCATCCATCAAATTCAATGTTCCAAATATCATCAAAAAATTAAATTTGTATTTATTTAAGGATGGGAAAATATTTATATCACTAAGAAATCATAAATCTCTTCAACTCGAACTTAGAACTCATATTAGTATTGGAGAACTAGAACTGCAACTTATAGAACAATGGAAATAAATCTCCTTGTGAAGAAGATAAAACAACTTTGGCACCCGATCGAATTGATGAGAAACATCCATCAAATTCAATGTTCCAAACATCATTAGAAAATTCAATTCGTATTTATTTAAGGATGGGAAACTCTTCATCTCACTCAAAACTCATAAAATAATTCCCATTACCTCTATCTTCAAAAATAACCTATCCACTCTCCCTAATTTGGAATAGGATTTATGCTCTTAGATCATCTTATTATTGAAATATATATTTCATTTTGATTTAAGGATAATTTTTTTAATTTCATTCTTTAATGGTATTTAAGTAAAGGACTAATCCATTTGTATATATCCTCCAACATCATGATAGAAACTTATACTAAGAAGCATACTATATAATGTGAATAAATGTGTTTTGATGCCCTACACTCTTATCATCAATTCAACTAGGGTACCAAGGAAACGAGTAAGCGACACACCAAGAACAACACACAAAATTTAGAATTAAAAGGTGGTACATGGACCTCTAAGATCAAATACCCAAAGTGAAGTAGCCCTTACACTAATACAACCTATGGTTTCTAAGACCTTAGGTCAAAGAAGAGGAAGGGACACTATTGAGGCATCGACATTATTGGGAGCGATGAAATATAAAAACATGAAAATTTTATGCTAAGCGAAGTAAAGCATGTAACTTGAAGTTTATAACTAAAATACAATATGCTAACCTATCATGTGCATAACATACTAATCTAACATAAAGTAAATATTAAATATGTAGGATACTATTCTATATAAAATGAAAAGTTGGGTTAGAGCACTTACCTATTGGGGGTGGTCACTAATGCATCTATATCCAAAAGGACCATACACAAAGAGATAACAAATTTTGAGTGGAGAAGGGGAAAAAATAAAATCCTAGTTCACTATAGGTAACCCAAAAGTGCAAGAAAACCAATCCAATAAAGAAGAATCTCCAAGTCAATAGTTAAGATATAAGAAATCTAAGATATGAGCGAGCATATGTAAGTTGACACAAGAGAGAAAAGGTAATGGTGAATTCCTTTATGATCTAACGATGTTTTCCTTTTATGAAAATGTGATTTGGGGTATTTATGCGAATTCCATTGCTCATAATGGAAGGCGTTAGCCGAGGATTTGAAATAGTGCCGACGTAATTGCCTACAAGAGATGACATCGGTAGGGAGGGAAACACAAAGAGGTTTGTGCAATGTGTCATGAGAAACAAAGATAATGCAAGACAAGAATAATGTGGTCATGGGAAAGTAAGATGTCGGAAGAGTGTGGAGGAAAATACGGTAGTAAGAGGTGAAAGAAAGACATATATAGGATAAATATATATTCTCTCCATGTATCATATCTAACCCAATAGTTACATGAATAACCATACCCTATGCCCTAACAAGCCCCTTAAGGTACTCGTTCCAATAAATATATGCATTAGCGACCTCTAACCTAAAAAGATAATTTTGAGTAATAGGTAGAAAAATAGAAAGAATAAAAAAATAGGTGTATACATATGCCCCATTTGTTGAGTGTCGCATGTTGCAATAGAAAAAATGGGGTAGTTAACGAAAGAACGTTACATAACACCAAAATCTAAAGTAATTGTTGAGAGTAAATAAAGGACTAGATGAAATGAAATATACCCACCAATGCGTACTTGATAGTGTTGGTCATCCTGCTACGTATGGGTGAAATACATGCTCGTATAACCATGGAGAAGAAAAAACTGAAAGGAAACACTAGAGGATCATCGCAGTAAAAGAAGGCATAACTTACCTAGCTAGGGGATCATGGGATGGATGTTATGGATTTGGAAACTAGAGATATAGGATCAAAAAGTGTGATTTTTATCCTGACAGTAGAATAATGTGTATAATATGGAAACAAGAATGATAGAAAATCATGAGGCTAGAGGTAAAACTAGTGAGATCATGGGGAGAGGTCTCTAGAGCCTAATCTAGGGAGAAATGTATAGCACACACAACCCAAACATCCAATGAATAACCTTGGACATAAACTATTCAAAGACCCCCTAAGGGGGCGAGGATGATTGAGACACCTAGATATCGATGATGTAATATGACGGACCATGATTGTATTTTTGTCAAGGTATAAAACTGATAAGGTAGAAGATCTGAGGGGCCTTACATTAGATGCATTGTGAATGAGAAAACAAGATCAAAATAGGATCAGGTCCCAAAAAAGGTGAAACAAACTTAACCTCCATAAGTTGTGCATTCCATCGGTGGACTTAGAAGACATATAAAGAGCTCTCGATGGTTGTATGGGCAGCCATGCTATTCAATGAGTGATCTTTTGGAGCAGTTGTATGGATAGCTATGAAAGGTGTTTTAGGAGTTCACTTGTGAACAAGGATGGAGTTCCATAGGTAATGGAAGGTGGGAGTAAGGCATAGTCTGGGACTGCTAGAGTAGCTTGATCCTATAAGGTGAGGGAAAACATAGTGTCTCAATGCCACATGGGGTTTATTTTATTTTCTTCAGTCATGCCTAGCCCCCGTGATAGCTGGTATAATCCATTACAAGATACATATAGAAGAGTATACCAAAGGAGAGAAAAATAGGCCCAACTTGGTAAAAATAGAGAGATATACCTTCAAAAGAGAAACTAAAAAGTCCCTCAATAGTTTTCCAGAAGCTCAAAAGTCTTGATTGACCTTGAAACACTTGAAAAACTAGTGTGGTGTATATCTTGACCTTTACGATGTGAATATTTTCCTTCATCCCCTCTTCCTCGTCGAGAGCTACTAAGGCACAAATTTAACCCTAAAATGTTGTGGCCCTATTCTAGCTTATCCATCCTCCTTTACAAATCCATACTATTTTTATGTAACCCATTGTGCTACTCTCTAAAAGTCTTCTTGAAATTACATATGATTTTGGAAGCATCAATGTGGTTATTCACACTATCTCCCAAATCGGTGCTCGCCTCACTAAGAGAGTCAACATATTTTTCTACTTCTGGACTTAAAGAGATATCTTGTCAAGATCCGGACCCCAATCGGACTCCATCCTCTCTTTTTCTTTGGAAGAATCCCATTTTGAGCTAGATAGGGTAACCACGGTGACTCTACAATCATTCCCATCCCGTGTGTGTGTCGGTTCCCTTCTTCTTCCATAACCTACTCACGCGGTCAACCAAGGTGCATTTTATTTCTAAGTCATCCAATTTGGATCCATACCATTGGCCAATCTATAGGAATTAAATTTTTGTAGAGAATTAGGATGAGACCATGGTTCATGGGGTCTCTACCTTTCCTATTTAAAATCCTTAACAAATTCTGAAAGAGACATAAACAGATAAAAAGGAAAATTCCTGGCTACATTGTGACAAAATATATTTAACATGGAAAAATGAAGAGTATAAATTTTCCTATATTTTCCCTTGAGGTTTATATTCCTCATCAACTGCAAACAAATGGCATTCTAGATTCTGGGATACAGTAACAAGCAATTCCATCTACCTAAAATTAAAAAAATTCATTACCTATGAAGAAACTTTGGATTTCATGATTCCTTCAAGTCTTATCTTTAAAGATTTTAAGACCGTTCATATCCACCACCAACAAAGCTATGCAAATTTATATACCTCGTAGAAGCATTGTCTTGTTGTCCCAATATTTGGCAAAATCCAAGGTGAGAAAAGGATCCAAACCAATGAGCTTACAAATGTAATTTATGGAACCCCCTTTCATGAAAAATCACCACAACAAATTATTATCCTTCAAAGCCCAAGAGGAAGAAGGCTATGCACGTAGTTTCCACCTCCCATGATACCGAAACTAGCATAAGAAAAATAAATGAAAACCAAGTAGTTGGTACAAATAATACATGTAAAATTAATAGCAATCTTAGAAAAATTATCATAGGTTCCATTATTATTTCCTCTCATGTTTCCATTGATGACAAATATCAAAACCAAGCAAGGGACTAAAGCATACCTCAAATCATTACTTCTCATCATTTATAAGATATTTAATTTTAATAGGAAGGTCGACCACCTCTGTCCAAAATTTGAAATGATTTAATCTTTCTCCCATATTATTGAAGTCATGCACACATTTATTTCCCCCTCTAGGGGTATGGAGAAGGAGCATGTTGTCAAAAATTTAAGCAATTCCGTAAAATCTTGAATGATGTTTCTAAGAGCCCAATTATGATTCGTATATTTTTTCAAAGTATTATTAATGAGAAGGGAATCCCCTTCAATATGGACCCTCAAAAAATATTTCTCCTCTGCTAAATTGATACCCTATAAAGTAACCATGGCCTCAATAAAGTTATTAGACTAAACACCTAAGGACCCAACATAAGAAAAATTAAAATTCCCTTCACGAGCTCAAAGAAATACCCCACCACCTGCTAAACTTAGGTTACCTTTCAAGGACCCATTGAAGTTCAGCTTCACCCAATTGGCCTTAGGATTTAACCATTTAGTACTGAGTTAAGGGATTTTATTGTGAATGGGGGATCAGAAGAGAAATGTTTGAGGACTACAACTTCATGTTTGGGACAACGAAATTTAATTTTTCCATTAAAGACTATCATATTTTCCTTAATAGAAGAAATAATGTTGTAAATCACCTTCTTGGCCAAAGCAAACTATTCCCTAAAATCCTCCCATTTATCTCCTTTAATAAACACCAAAGAACCTGGGGGAGGGTCATATCTAAAGTAGAAACCAACACGAGAAATTTGAAGGGGAAAACCCATTGAGAGAAAATCCCATCCATAGAATCTGGAAAAATCCACTTGAGATTAAAAAGGCCAAACATGGTAGAAAGAACAACCAAAGAGAAAGGACAATGGATAAACATATGATTGGCATTTTCCTCATGCTTTGAAGCAAAGAGAATGCATCTACTTGGAATGACCATTCCTTTTTTCTTCAAATTTTCTAGAGTGAAGATATTGTTTTGTGCTACTAACCACAAGAAAATGTTGACCTTGGGAACCAAATTATTGATCCAAAGTTTGTTCCAAAAATTTTTTTAATCCAAGGATTTGAAATTCTAGAGATAAGAATATTTGAAAGAAAAATCCCCTAAGTCCTCTCTCTAGACCACCAAATTAGCTTGTTGGAGCCAAGGAATATAGAAATTTTGAAGTTTGATATTGATTTCATTAAAAGGATGGATAAATACTTCAAAATTAGGGGGAGGAAGGATATGAATCCACCTTCTACCCTCAGCCCCACTTCCCAATAATCCTAAATCATTCTTCGTCCACCCGCCATGAAAAAGGGAAACAAATATTTCCATGGTTCATCAAAGATCAAAGGCTTTTCCTCTGTCCCACTATCTTCCTAGAACCCGATTCTAGTACCTCTCCCTATATTCCACTTAATTTCCTAGATGAAAATTGTCTTAGAAGAGACAAATGAGATCCAAAAATAGACCCCATTGGCATATCATTAGCAAAAAAAAAGGTATCCATTCTGTCAAAATTCCGCAAATATTTCCTTTTTAAGATATGAACCTATAGACGTTCCTCAGTAATCATCCACCCAACTTTATCCAACAGATCTTCGTTCACAATTTTAATATATTTCATCCCAATCCCACCACAATATTTAGGTTTAGTAACTTTATTTCAAGCCACCAGAGGATATCGAGAGTGATCTTTACATCTGAACCAAAGGAAAATATTCTAAATTATTTCTAGGGTCATAATAATTTTAGTAGAGAGCTTAAAAAGAGACATGACATATATGGGAATACCTTGCATGGATATTTGGATAAATTTCATAATATTGGTAAATAGTTTTTTGAAAGGGACTATACCCTTGTGTACAAAAGAAGGCCTAAAAGCCGGAATAAGAGAGAGGAGCAGAGAAGCTGTAGCAAAGCACAAAAGTTACAGCAAAGAACAACGAAGCCCAGAAACAGCTACACAAACGAGACTTAACAGCAAAACAACGGCAAAAAAACAGCAAGCCTACAGCCAAGAAGCAGTAATAAAAACAATAAGGACCAGCAAAAGTAGTCGGGACTACTTCTTGGCCGCTTGATCAATACTCATCTTTACTCTTTTCCAAGCATGATACATGCCCAACGTGGTCATATGAGCAGCATCCGTCTTATCGAGCTCCTCTCTGGTTCTTTTGCTCTCTTTCTCATTGCCCCAAAGTGTAGCCGGGACACCGCTAAGATGTGAAACACTTCTTGCATGACCTTCGATGAACTCCTCGATGGCCACAGAAGGCTGCATATTATACTCATGCCTAGTCTTCATCTTCCCTAGGCGGGAGTCTAAGGAGGTCGAGTTTTTGTATATGTCATCAATCAGCTGTGCCCGATGCTCCCTTCCCCCTCGATGCTTTTTTTGCCTTTTTGCTTAGCAGGTTTTGACCTCATCCTTGACAATTTAAGCTCGGCCTCTAAGGCCTCGATCTCCTAGAAGGGTTATCCGTTGGTGCCGCTTTGGGGCCCAGGCACTACTAATGTTCGGCGAGATCACGAGCAATGTCCTCCAAAGGTTCATCCCCCTCGGCGAGAGACTCAAGGTTGAGTCTCCTAGAAACCACAGTGACACGTTTAGAGGTAGAGACGGGGTGGGTGGCGAGGGCAGCAGGGAGAAAGAAGAAGAAGCATGAGCGCCGGCATGGGGTAGCGGCACCGAAGGCGGGGGCGCGCGCGGGCGGGGGAGACGGGGCCAGCGCGGCGGAGCCCAACAAAGCCGGGCGGGAGAGGAAGGGAGACCGGGGAATTTAATAAGGCAATGCTTGTGAATAAGCAAAATAAGCCCTTGGTGTAAGGGAACCGCCCGGGTATGCTTCTGGAACTCCAAAATGGAGCGTTCAAGAGAGTTTAACAGATAGATAGTGAGGAAGCAAACCAACCTACTCCTACGAAAGTGATTCAAAAGACAAGGTGCTTGGCGAGGGACGATATGAAACACTGCCTTCCCGAGGATATGAAGCGAATCATCATGCGGGTGACTTCATCATACGGGGATGGAATTGAGTTAACAAGCAGACCCGCGGTGTTGAATATAAGCTTCTCCTCCTCCTCCACAAATCTTCTCTCTTGACCTCTTTGATAACCCTCTTGTTGAAGAAGCGGTATCCTTCAGTGAGGCCGGTCGCTTGGCTATGAGTTCCTCATTAATAAAATTTTCGCCCTCCATAGTCGACCGTCCTCTCATTCCACTCCTTGGCAAAGCGAACAGAGATGCTTTGATCATGTCCTTGCACTCTTTCCACAAAGTTGGTGAATCCGCCGATGCTAAGAATGTTCCAGAGCTCAGTGTTTTCTTTCCAGTCAGGGTCCGCGCACGGCTCAATCTGGCAGGGAGGCCCTCCCATCTTCACAATGATGTGCTGGTTACAACAATTTTCAGAATACCTTTGGGCGTTGAGAGTGGTTCGTTTCTCACTGTTGCGGGTCGCATAAAAATGGGAACTGTAGCCGTTGGTCCTCCCACGAACGGCTGTATGATTGCCGATCTGAGCCTGCGTGGAGTCGCGCGTGAAAACCCTTTCCCTGTCAGCTTTCACCTTGTAGTTATCTTCGGTTTTCGCGGAGCTTGGCATCCGAATATCAACAGCTATTGTACCTCCCGCGTGCGCTGTTTTTAAATTTAGACAACTCCACTTGAAGTTCCTAAACAAAATCTTGCTATCATTTGAAGTAGATATCATTTGCCACGCCAAATAAATTAAAACAGCACATGTGGAAGAATTTATGGATTTCCTCCAAAGATTAAGGCATATCTCTAGAGATTGTTTGCGTGTGAAGGTCCGCATGTATGCTGTTGTGAAGCTGATTAGGGATACTATCATTATCCCAAATAGTGAAATTTATATTAATGCCATAATTGGCCAATGCATCGGCCAGCTTGTTTCCCTCCCTGTAAGAATGTATGATTCTGATGCTGTTGAAGGTATGACTGATGCTTATGGATTCAGAGATAAAATCTTTGATATTCCAGCTAGGAGAAGAGGGCCCGATTAAGCGGTTTAATAATATTAAGGAGTCCCCTTCAACAATGAGGTTACGGATATTTTGGGCCCGTGCGACTCTCAATCCCCATAGAAGCGAGATAAAGCTTACGAAAATGATTGGTTTGGATTCCCATTTTCCGGCATATGCGGCAATCAAATTACCTTTATGGTCCCGTATTGCTCCTCCTCCATTTCTTGTTCGGGGTTCCCCTTAGAGGCTCCATCAAAGTTCAGCTTGAACCAATTGGATTCAGGGGGATGCCATTTAACCAAAGATCTATCCACACTATTCCCGGGGTTGCTCCAATATCCGATCTGCCAATTTGATAAGATGTGCTTTTCATTTTCAGGGTAACAATTGTTCTTGGGAGGTTTAAATCTGGCCATGTCCTCTTTGATGCCTTGGGAGATCTTGCCAGTAGTGAATTTAAAATTCTGCTTCTTATTTCTAAAAACGATATTATTTCTATCCTTCCAGATCCTCCAAATTAAATGCGGGATGGCTAATTTCCAGATTCTTTTGATAGCACAATGTCTGAATGGTGGGTTCCATTGATTCCATAGCTGAATAAGATCCTCCGGCATCACCCAGAGAGCTTCAAATTTGGAAAGGACAAAGTTCCAAGCTCTAAAGGCATAATCACAATGTATGAACAGATGGCTAATGTCTTCATAGTTATTCCTGCAAAGGTGGCACCAATTGGGAATGATAAATCCTCTTTTCATCAAATTGTCAGTGGTGAGAATTTTGCCTCTGATGGCCAGCCAAAGAAAAAAATTTATTTTGGGGGTTAACTCAGGCATCCAGATCAAGTTCCAGTTAAAATCTGATTGGTTACTGTGGAAAAGACTGGTATAACCAGATTTGACTGAGTATTTACCATCGTGTGAATTGCTCCAGATCAGCTCATCCTTGGAATCCAACTGACACAAAGGAAGAGATCTAAAAGGTCTTGGAGGGAGGAGATAATTTGTTTCAGTTCAATACGCTCCATAGTAAGTCTTTTCCAATTCTTGTTGGTGCCATTTCCATCAATGTAGTCCTTGACTTTAGTTCCATACTTTCTTATAAGGCTGTCCTTAGCAATCCCAAATCTCTCCAAGAGATTATCATTGGACCAGTTATCCTCCCAGAAGTTTATGTCGCTGCCATCCCCAACTTTCCATTTGCTTCCCTTCTTAATGAAGTTTCTACTCTTAACCAGATTATTCCAAAAATGGAACCATTGGGGAGTTGCTCATCATGCAGATAGGAGTAAACAGCTTGCTGATTCAAGTATTTTGTTTTAATAACATCAATCCAGGGTTGTTTCTCCGAAAGCAATCTCCATTACCATCTTAGCAATGAGTGCCTCATTCATTTTCTCAATATTTTTTATTCCCAGCCCTCCCCTAGATTTTGGGGTGCAGACTTTATCCCAGGCCACAAGGTGAAATCTGAACTTTTCTTCCATGCCTTGCCATAAAATTTTTTTCTGAATCCTTTCCACTTTCTCTCTGAAGGAGGAAGGAATTTTGAATAGTGACATGATATATATGGGCAAACTTTGGAGTGTGCTTTTAATGAGAAGGCACTTACCAGCACTAGAGAGAGTGGTCCCTTTCCAACCGGCCATTTTTTTCTGAAATCTCGTCAATAAATCATCCCACACCGTGTGAGAGACTTTCTTCGTGCCAGAGGAGGCCTAAGTATGTTCTTTGGAAGAGTACCAATTTCTGACCAATTTTAGCAATCTTGGTTTGTCTTTCCCGGGGGTGTTAAAGAAAAAAAGGATGCTTTTGTCGTAATTGATCTCTTGCCCGGAAGCAGATTCATATAGCTGCAGAAGAGCCTTGATAGCTTTAGCTTCTACAACTGAGGCCAGAAGAAGAAGGATGGTGTCGTCTGCAAACTGTTGATGAGAGACAGCTTGGCTGAGAGAAGTGGGTTTAGAACCATTTAAAAGGCCGACTTCCACCGCTCTGCTAATTGTTCTACTAAGGCTGTCAGCCAGAAGGATGAAGAGTAGGGGGGAGATGGGGTCTCCCTGCCTTAGACCTCTGCTGCTGGTGAAGAATCCCACAGGCTCTCCATTAACAACCACAGAGAACCTGGCTGTAGATATACAAGACTTAACAATTTTTCTAAACTTTTCTGTGAACCCAAATTTAGATAAAATCCTGTCAAGGAAGACCCAAGAAACTTTGTCAAAAGCTTTATTCATATCAAGCTTAAGGATCATGTTTGCCTTTTTGTTATTTTCCATAGAATGCATAGTTTCGTGCACCATAATCACACCGTCTTGTATTATCCTGCCTTTAATGAATCCACTCTGCTGCCTTGAGATGAGATCCTTCATTATGAGTGCATGACCTAAAGCAATAATTTTGGTAAAGATTCGAAAAATAGCATTAACAAGACTGATAGGTCTGAAATCCTTGAAATCTTTTGCATCCATTTTCTTAGGTGCCAGCACAATGTGTGTGTTATTGAGTTCTTTTAGAAGATTTCCCGATCTATAAAATTCATTAACCGCTTTGAGTAGATCCTCCGAGCATATTTCCCAGAATTTCTGAAAAAAATTAATGGAGAATCCATCCGGTCCAGGAGCCTTATCCCCCTCAAGAGAAAAAACAGCCTTTTTTAGCTCATCAAGCGTGACCGCTTTAGTGATATCTCTGAATTTCTGGTCCTCAATATCATTCTGAGGGATGGCTTCTAGCATGAAGGAAATAGCTTCCGGATTGCTGACATTACTCTCTCTAAGAAGATTTTTGTAGAATTCAAGTGCTTGTTTCTTAATGCTGTTTGGATCTTTAGTGATACTTCCGTTGCTTTTAGAAACCTCTAAGATCCTATTACTGGCTCTGTGCTTTAGAGTGGTCATGTGAAAGAACTTTGTGTTCCTGTCCCCCTCTTTAAGCCAGATAGCCCTAGATTTAAGGCGCCAAAAGGACTCTTCTCTACTGCAGATCGTGTGCAACTCAGAAAGAATTTTCTTTTCATTTACTTCATCTTGATTGATCTCCCCATAGTATCCATCTTTAACTCAAGATCCACAAACTTGTTTTAACTCTTTCTTTTTCGAAGATGTTTCCAAAAACATTTTTGTTCCAAAGTTTGACTTGTTTTTGACATTTTGAGTTTTGGACCAATCATCTTTGGCGGTGCCTTCCCCATTCCAATCCCACCATTCCTTTATTCTATCATAGATATCAACGTGCTCCATCCACATTTTTTCAAATTTGAATGAGCTTCTTGCAGGTTTGGTCCAATTTAGAAAGCTTAAAGCAATCGGATTATGATCGATCCAATTAGCGGGGAAGAGAGGTAAAAGTCTTGGCTAAGAATCCGGTTTGCTTGAGATTAGTGCCTGTCGATCTCACTGAATGAGCTCCTTTCCCAACCTTCTATTATTCCAAGTATACTTATTACCATGCAGATCCACATCAATGAGGTTTTGTTCAGTGATAAAATCAGCAAAATCCTCCATTCCATTAGAGAAGGTGGGGGTTCCCCCAAACTTTTCGCCTGGGTTTAGAGGGGAGTTGAAGTCTCCCATGATAAGCCGATTAACGAAGCTGTCTTTGGTTTAAAAGATTTTAAGATCAGCCCATAGTTTTCTTCTACCACTAGCAGAGTTAGGGGCATAAATATTAGACAAGATCCATTCACACTTATTTTCAATAGTGACAAATTTAATTGCAAGATGATTAATATTATCACTAAGAATCATACCAGTACAGTGCCTTTTATCCCAAAGAGTAGCCAGCCCTCCGGAAGCACCCTGAGAATCAACAGCCGCCATTTCAGAGCTGTCCCAAAAAAAAATTTTAATATTATCCATGGTCATTGCTTTCATCTTAGTTTCTTGAAGAATCAAAATGCTGGGGTTACTGGAGTCCCGTAACTCCTTGATGTTTCTTTGCTTAGAGTAACCGTTAAGGCCTCTAATATTCCAAGATATGATCTTCATATGGAATGGTTGGTAGTTGGAATTGCTTGCTGGTTCAGTTGCCGCTGAACACCATCTGCAATATCCCTCTCTGTTTTCTTAGCTCTGAGAGTCTTTTTAGAGGGTCTTCCTCTTTTCGAGCTTCCTCCAAAATCAGCTATTCGTCTAACTGAAGATCTGGTTTTTCTGGAGGTAGAGGTTTCCCAATTGTCAATTTCCTTTTTCTTTTCACTATAAAGTGATTCTGGGATCCTTTCAAAACCTTCCATTCTTTTTTTTTTTTTTTGAGATGACCAAAGTGAACCCAGAGTCTGGATCTTCCTTTTCCTTGGTAGGCGTAATCTCCCCTTCCTCTTGTTCCTTATGAATACTGACAGGAGTGTGATTGCAACAGACCTGCTCAGTCACTGTTGAAATGCTGAGGTATGGCAGCGGATCCGCATTTCCTTTCTCTCCAGTAGGGAGAGACTCCAGGGGCTCAAACACCCTCATATCCTCCTTGATACAAGCTTCCTCTCTAACGAATGGCAGGATTTCTTTCTCTTCTGAACCAGAAGGGATTAAATAGGTCTTCTTTTCCATGGTAGGCGTGATCCCCCCTTCCTTTTGTTCCTTATGGATACTGTCAGGAGTATGATCAGAAGCAGTTTTGATCTGCAGAAGTCCTGCGCAGTCGCTGTTGAAATGCTTTGAGGTATGGCAGCGGATCCGCAATTCCTGTCTCTCCAGTAGAGAGGATCTCCAGGGGTTCACTCACATCCATATTCTCCTTGTTACAAGCTTCCTCTCTAATGAATGACAGGATTTCTTTCTCTTCTGAACCAGAAGGGATTAAACCTTCTTGTTCGTTCACTTCCAAGGAAACCTTAACAAGGTCATCCTTCACAGAAGTTTCAAAAGGTTTGCCCGGAGATGCCTTCACAGTTTTGTCCACTACTTCTTTGTTGGGGGTTTCAGGCAAAGCTATTGTAGCATCTTTGGGACGCCAGACAAGATGTTTCTTAATATGAGTTCTAAAACCCCCTTTTTTCTTTTTTTTCCCCCTGCTATTTAATTGCACATTCCTCTGGCTGGGACCTTTATCTTCAGTTTTCCTTTCCTTGCTTGGATCCCTGTTAACTTTGTTTAGATCTGAGTCAATCCCAGGCTGATCAGAAACCAAAAGAGGGGTCTTCTTCTTGTTGCAGTTTTCATCAGAGTGACCAATGCTTTGGCACCGCTTACATCTTAAGGTCTCAACTTCAATTCTTTGAGTCCAGGATCCAAATCTAGTTTTCAATATTATGTGCTCTGGAAACTCCTGATCAATAGCTGAGACAATGCAGAACCGAGCAAAAGCAAGCCTGGATCTGTTTCTTGTGGGTCCATCTAATCCAATAGGTGTGCCTAGGGATTTTGCAATATTTAACAGTATTTCATCATCCCATAGATGCAATGGCAGTCCTGGCAGCCTACACCAGATTGGAATGGTGTTTATATTTTCTGTATTTGGATCAAAACCCGGATACCATTTTTTCAAAAAAAGACCCATATTTCCCAGCCACCAGGGGCCTCCAAGTAACACCGAATCTAAATCCTCTTGTTGGTTAAATTTAGCCAAGAAAAAACCTTTTGGCATAATGGTAATGCTTAGGGCTCCCTTGGGTTTCCATTTTCTCATAGCCCATTTTCTAATGAAATCAATATTAGGTCTAGAGCCAAGAAACTTACCAACAAGGGAGAGGTTTGTTTTGTTTAAAGCTCTATCAACAAAACCATCTGGGACCCTAAGACAGGTGGCACCCTCTTTGTCCATTTCCCATGTAAACTGTTCAGTGCTTTTCGGACCCACCTTGAGGTTAGGGCTTTGAAAAAGCTTATTCCAAGCCAAAGGTGTGGATCTCAGTATTTCCTCATTTTCTCTGCTAGCCGTCCGATTGCAGTCTGAGATCTGCTTTTCCTCAGTAAGTTTTGTCATATTGCGCAGACTTTCCGCGGCCAGAACTGCAGAGACCGCACTGGCTGTACTCCCGCTTTTGCGACGTTCTTACCCGTGTCTACAAACGCCCTGCATTGGCTATAGCTCAGCCTTTCCTCAGCATTTATTGGTGGAATTAACACCATAAAATTCCAATGGTAGGATATTTAGGTGGGAAAGAGAAGTGGTGATAAACCCAAGTGGAGTTGAGATATCAAAGCAAGGATAAGAGATTTTAGAGATTTTTGTAAAACCTAAGGGGGTCTGAGAGCCCAAGTGAAGGTGAGAGCTCATGAAAAGTATTAAATCAAGGTATTTTTAATGGATATTATTAGCCATGAGGGGAAACTTATTGTAGAGTATCCATGCTGATATCATCTACTTGGTTCAAAATATGACTTCGAGCATGCATCATGAGGTCCTCAATAGCATGTTGTGTAATAGATACCTATCGATGGAACTTAGACTATGTGAAAATAAGGTTTCATCTATTTGTTCCTCCAACTAGAGAAAGGATGCTACAATGAATATCATTAAGGGAAGGGCGAGGTTCAAGGCGAGGTAGAGGCCCATATGTAGGTTGTGGTCTAGATGGTATAGGAGAAGGTGGGTAGCTTTGAGAGGAATCGACTCTATGTTTTCTTCCGCATGAAGAGGACTCAAAACTCGGATGCTGCTATGTATAACTTGATAGTCTGCATATGTATGTGAGCAGTAGTCATGTTGTGAACAATATATTTAGGCCAAGGCATATGACCATATAGCCTTTCAAGATTGATCTCTTCTAACCTCAAGTTAAATATTTTTCATGTGTCTTCTATAAGCTCTACAGTAAAAAACATCATGCCCTGGAGCCTCATGCCATGTAGAATATGGATCTTCCCTAGAGGGTCAAGGATCCATAAGAGTGAGAGGTAAGGGACGATGTGATTGACCGATATGGATTGTCATTGATGATGTCAATGGATCTTTCACTTCATCATCCATGAGATTAAAATATTCATAGTCAAATCATGGTATACATTCCCTTTCATCTATACGAAGAGGTATACCATGTGCTCTAATGGTAAAATAATAAGGAGAGTGTGAGGCTAATGAATTGGTGTAAGGATCGGAACCGGTCTCTTACGGGAAGAATCTCGATCAAATGTGAAGAGTCTTCTTGTACAATAATGTCACTCACATCATGAGTAAGTGTTCTTTAGAGGTTACTTTAGTAAATTTTGATTTATTTGTCTCGTATCTAGTCATAGTTTGTCAAATTTGGATTGTCAAAGTGTAAACATCATCATAATCGGGATTAGTGATGTATATTATATAAGAGTTAACTATGGTACCAAATTAAATATCCTATTCTCAAAGGAGGTTAAGGTTTTCATGAAATGATAATGGGGATAAATAGATCCTTCTTTCAAGTTTTAAAATTAGGAGGTAGTTGAGATATACCAAGATCCGGTAGATCGGAGGTATTAATCCCGATGGTAATATCATCGAGCTCATTATCGTCAGAATCTAATAGATTAGGATGTGTGTGTCTCGACTAATTCTGAATGACCCGCATTTCCATGAAGATACTCGAAAGGATAGATAAATCATTTATATTCATGGAACAAGATAGGATATATTTCTTGAAGGGTTGGGAATTTATAATTCCCCTTTTGTTGTAAATTTTCATAATTCTAAGGATTAGAATTTCCTTGAATTTTATAGATATCCCCTTGATGTGAAAACTTGACACATTAATATGCAGAAGAGGTGACCGCACACATACATTGGGTCCAAGGTAGACCTAAGAGGATATTATAATGCAGGGGAAGTTAAAGACCACAAATTTCAAACATACAAATTCTAAAAGGAATATTGATAGGAAGCCAATGTAACCCATGGGAGGCATCTACCAATGATCATACACCTTACAATTAATACATGTGGTTTTAAGGTTGTCTATTGAATAACCAAGGGCTTTGAGGAAGTCTAAAAAGGCCACACAAGTTTTGGCACATTCTTCAAAGAGGGCATGTTTGACCATGTTTAAACCAATTTATAGAGAGATAAAAAAGTGGAGTATTTTCTTCCTAAGGAAAGAGCTCATTGGGAATCATGGTAGCCATGGGGAAACAAATACGAGTTTGAGTTTCATTGGTATGATCCATATAAATGAATTTTTCCTCACACTTACGACATATGATTTCTTTTGAATTATGCAATGTAAGAGACTACCCCAAAGTAGGAGGTAAGGGGATGTTCATATCAAAAAATACAATCATGAGATGCTCAAGATGGTGAGGTGATGTGCACATGATATCTAAAAAGGGAATTGGACAAAGAATTTGATGTAGTACTTCCAAGGGATCCCACTCATCATTACTAGATTGAGAGTGTTGAGAATCCTTAGAAATAGGATCGAATGGAGGATTGATTGAATTTTTTTAATTCTCGATACCATTGTCCTAGCTGAAGGTGTATGTGATGGGAGAGGTAGTTTCAAACACCTTCAGCCCGTAGTATTTTGTCATAGGGGCTGATGGTATTTGTAGAAGGTGAAGGTTTACCTTTAGGAGTCTCGATTTTGAAAAACACAAGGGAAAATTACTCTTTGTGAGTTTAAGGCTGAAATGATGGAGGATATTTAGGATCTATATACGCTATAACACACCTCACATAATTTATGTAAACTCTATTATCAGGAGGATAATTATAATTAACCACATTAGTTGTGGCATTCTTCATTTTTTTAGAGATTTCAGCTAAATTTTGGTTTGGCATAGGGTCAAAGAAAACTTTAATTTCTTCACTAGCTTGATTAATGGTATTATGACGATCCTTTTGCTTTTGATTATCGCAAGATTTGAACACTTCACTCAAACACTCTCTTTATTGATAACATAATGGTAAAATTGAGGGCCTAAGAAGAATTTGATGACAACTATGTGAAGGGCACGATAATTTTCATGAGAATGGCCCCAATTAGCATGCCACCAACAAAACTTGTTCTCATCATACCATTGAGGGATAGGTTAAGAAGGATCAAGGATATGACTAAATTGCTTAGGCATGCATCTTCTCAACTCATTATTGGATAATGGTTTATAATAAATAGGCTAGTTCTTATTATTATTAATTTTTTGGTCAATATTAAAGACATTTCTATTTGAATAAGTCATAAGAGGAAGAGTATCTGAGACTCCATCATCTATAGTGTTCTTGTTCTTTGATTTTTGGAGGATTTGTATTTTTAGTTACTTAATTCTTAGGAAGATCCTTCTCAAATTCCCTCATGAGATAATATTTTCATTTATCTTTTCAAAATCTTCAACTATGGAATTTGGAGAAAAATATCTAACCTTGTAATGAAGGCAAGGTTTTAGGGCTCAAAGGAAAAGCTAAAAAGGCTATCATTCAGCATATTTTGTTCCCCATTTGGTAGATAGGGTCTTGTAACATTTGATGAATGTTTTTCTCGATTCATTTTCACGTTGTTGACAATTAAAAAAATCATTGATGTTATTTTTAGGCAAGTCGGGATATTAATATTCATTAACTAGGTATTTTACTAAAGATTTTAGCTCCACTATGGAGTTAGGGGGTAAAGTATGATACTATTAAAAGGCATCACTAGTAAGAGTTTGAACTAAAATTTTAGTGGCAATGTAAGATTTAACTTTAATCGATTCTTTATAAATATTAGTAAAGGTTTTGATATGTAAAGTGGGATCGATGGATCCATCATATGAAATAGAAGAGGAAATGCCTCCAATATTCATGCTAGCAATTTAGGGTGTTAGAGGATCTTGTTGGACTACCCGCAAAACCTTGCTATGAATGAGAGGTTGGGAAATAGGTTCCCATAAGGTCCGTTACATAAGGGAGGGGATTTATTCCCAAGATCCTAGGTTAGGATGGTTGACCATTTAAACCATGTCGGTCTACATTTAGAGGATTTGGGTCATTATGGCAATTTGTTGCTGACTCATTTTATCTATAAGATGAAGGATAAGATTATTTGGATCAGAACTAGAGGAATTTTTAGATGATCCCACCATAACAAGCCTTCCCACTATCTACCCTATTGTCAAATTACTCAAATACAGAATTAATTAGACTCTTATAGATTATTAACTCTGGTTCCCTCTTGTATTGAGGAAATTTATCAAGGAGTTTTTGAATTTCAGGTGAAAGATCATAAATGTCTTCAATCTAAATATATTCCTCTTCATCACTCAAGACATTATTATTACAAGTGTTATACTTTTTCCTATTATCTCTTATCACACAAGAGTATCGGTAGAAAGGAAAGCTAGATTCGGATGATTAGTTTGAAAAATGATTGTTCATCAAAGTTAGAGATATGATAAGATAAAGATAGAGATAAATATATTAATTTCCAAAAAAATGAACACAAGAGTAGATAAATGGGAATGAAATAAATAAAAAAGGTGAATATAGAGTGGGGAACCAAACGGTCCAAAGAAAGATAAAATAAAATAAAATAAAAAGGGGATAAGAAGGCATCAACAATGGATAAAACATTCCCAAACACCAAAAAACAAGGGGTGGGCTCATGGCGAGAAGAAGATAAGAAATAATGCCCAAAAAATAGGAGAAGAGATTCCATTATGGGATGGTGGACCTATCCACCCTAACATTTGAGGCCGACTAGGAGAAGTTATGGATGGAAAGATGGCTAGATGAGGAGGTGATAGAGTGAAAGGGCTCCAAGCCAAGATAATTCACAATAGAGTGTTGATTTGACCTATAATAAGCTCATAAAAATAGGATACCAACATAATTGGATATATAAAAATAGTTTCACAGAAATGAAAGAATCTATAATGAAGTTTGGACAAAATAGACAGGATGGGCCCTATACGAATTGACACAGGGGTTGCTGGCCTCTGGAAAGATTTATTTTAAGGTTTTTTTAGAATTTTTAAGGACTGAAACAAGAAATAATTGAAAATGGGTCATTTTAATGATTTGTTCTCGATAATAAGGTACATAATAAGATTCATGTTTGGTTCACCAAGGATTTATGGTCAGAAAAATGTGTTGAGACACAATGTTATCATCCATTCATCTAGGGTATCGAGGCAATAGTGAGGGAAACACCAAGACCGAACACAACAGATAGAATTCAAAGGTGGTAATGGTACTACTAAGATCACATAACCAAAGGGAATTAATCTTTATACTATGACAACCTAAGGTTTCCAAGGCCCTAGGTCAAATAAGAGGAAGAAACCTTGTTGAGGTATCGACACTATTGGGAGTAGTGTGAGATAAAATAAAAATGCAAAGTTTATGCTAATAGAAATAAAGCATGTAACATGAAGTAAAGAACTGAAAAACAATATGCTAATCTTGCATGTGCATAAAATACTAAGCTAACATAAAGTAAATATCAAATATGTAGGAGACTACTCTATACAAAATGAGTTTGGTTAGAGAACTTACCTTCTAGAGGGCAATCATTGATGCATATATTTCCCAAAGTACCGATACACAAAGAGAGAACAACTTTCAAGTGGAGAAGGGGAAATAATCTAGTCCTATCTCACTATAGGTGACCCAAAACTATAAACAAACCAATCCAATCAATAATAATATCTAAGCCAAGAGTCAAGATGCAAGCAATCTAAGAGATTAGCGAGAAGATGTAAGTTGGGACAAGAGAGAAAATCTAATGGAGAGTTCCTTTATGATATGACATGATGATTTCCTTATGTGAAAATGTGAGTTGGGCTATTTATACCAACTCCATTTCTTGTGATGAAAGGTATCGAATAGGGATTTTAAATAGCACAAATGCAATCACCTATGGAAAATGACGTAGGATAGGGAGGTAAATACAAAGAGATGTGTGTAATTTATCATGAGAAACAAAGATAATGCAAGGTAAATACAATTTCGTCATGGGAAAGTAAGGTGTTGGAATAATGAGGAGGAAAATAAGGAAGTAAGAAAAAAACAAAGGCATAAATAGGATCAAAAGCTATTCTCTCTTTATGTATCATACCTAACTGAAAGGTTATGTGAATAGCCATATGCCTATCTCTAAATGAGCCCCTTAAGGAACCCATTCCAAAAAATAGATGCATTATCAAACTCTAACCTAAAAAGAGAATTGTTAGTAGAATGTATGAACATAAAAAGCATAAAAAAATAGGTGTATGCACATACCATAGGTAATTGTCATCCAAAATATTTCCTCTCGGAATATTTTGATAAATTACATTCTATTTTGGGATTGGGAAGTAAAAACTAATAAAATTTGTGAAAAATATATGGTAGGGACACTTCAATTCTACCTTTCCTAGTTTCCCCTTTTTAATACTAGCCAAAACTAAGGAAAATTGGGCAAATTGTGATAGGATTAGCCAAATCAACCTCTGGCAGAATGAGAGGAATTGTTCCTCTATTCCTCCTATTCCCTAATTTTCCACGAATGTTGATTTTGGGGTAGGGTGTCGGTTAACCTAGGTGTGGTGGAAATCATGGGAGTAGATGAAAAGTTCCCAAATTTTTTCAGGTTACTCGATGGGGTGAAATAAGTGATAGGGGTAGAGATAAGTTGTATGGGGTAGGAAAGTGATTAATCCCATCTCGTATGACATACATGAAATGGTTTCCAAATTATTTCAGCTCACCAACTAGCTAGTTTATCCGCCCTAACATAAAATTAGATTAAAGAAGCCTATCCCAAACTACAAGATACCATGTCATGTTCCCCGAGTTCCTAAAATTCAAATGGATATAACTTTCACCCTGTAACTCCAAATTTCACAAAGCTATATTTTTTGGAAAGGTATCATAATGAAATTTAATATGGAAACAATAAATATAGAAATTGATGGGGTTATGTGGGTGGAAAAGAGTAAAATAGTCCCATCCTTAAAAGAAAAATTTCAGGTAGCTCAACTATCATATTTGATGAGGTATGTTACCAAGTCCTTTTTCAACAAGTAATGTGACATGGGGGAATGTCCTTGACAGGGCTCTCATGTTTATTTTTAAATATTTAGTGTATGTTCTAGTGGTTAATGCATAAATTTGAATTTCCCTCTATTTTCCCCTTTATATCTCTCTCTCCTGCCTCTATAAATTATAAAATGATGCCCATCTCAGAAAGGTTAGACCCTCTTAGAAGGTCGTGTATCCTTTTATAAGTGCTATATGTGTATTTTGAGTTTTAGACCTTAGATTTTGACTCTTACAGAGTTTTCTTTCCTTCCTCTTTCATTATAATGGATTTTTCATATTCCTCAAGGAATACAATCTATTTTTGTGGATATTTATTTGACCTAACCTATATTTAATACATTATCTCACCTCTCAATTGCATTTTTTTTTTGTTGTGAATGTATACTATCCTTTTATAGGGTTTATTTCTCTTGTACCCCATTGAAATGAGAGTTCATATGTTCTTCAAGACTGTGGCACTCATGGATGCCCTCTCCTCCTTCATTTTCCTCACATTGCCTCTTATCCTAGAGTGTCTTTCTCCCTATTCTTCGTGTTATCACTTATGTTAGATTAGGAATTCCTCTTTCATGCATCTCTCTCTTCCCCTAGTCCCTTATATTATTAGAGTAGGATTGGATATTTTGTATTCTCTGGTAGTGTCAATATTTCTAGCATTAGGAATAGGTAGATGAACTAGCCTTATCTAAAGGCCTGTCTTAAGTAGAAAGTCCCATAACTTGAGAAACAGTACCATGTTACCCAAAAACACTGACTACTCATCTTTCATTCACGATAAATCAAAGGGTGTTATTTTTGTGATAACATTTTTGTCATGCCCAATGGGAAAAATACTAAAGATATTTACATCTTTATTTCACCAAGTTTGATGTGTTCTTGTTGAATATTTATCCTTATGGAGGTAGTTTTCAAACACATCTGGTGACTCCACTGGTCATAACAACCCTTTTTCTCATTTATCGGACATTCCCTTCCTTTCAAAATTTCCATTTCATCATTCCTTTCATTTTCCTTTACCATGAATTTGTACAATCGTGACTCTTTTAACATCATTACCATCCAAATCGGATGGATTATGCATGTTCTTATGAATATGTAGATTTTGAGGCCATCTTACACCCGAAGATTATTTTGAAGGCATATTTCGAGAGAATGGAGCATCTCTTGTAAGTTATCAAGGAGTGACTACAAATCATGCATGTTAAACAACATGGTTTTAGGCAGCCCTTTCCATGGGAAATACTATACCTAGTTGGCTTATTCCACAACAGAGGCTTGAGATAATGAGTGAGTCTTTTAATCAAATGGTTAATTTTATTTCATCATTACATGTATTAAAATATAATGAGCATAAGGCTGAGGAACCATGTCCATGGAATGTTCATACTTACCTTCCCTATCAGTATCCAATGTCAATTCCTTATCAACCATCTTAGCCCAAGGCTAAATTTCCTAGTGTTGGTCCTCAATTAAATAACCCCTAGTGGCATAACATCAATTCTCTAGGAAGGGGGAATGATTATACAATGAGAGAGTGGGGGGTATGTCATTTTGTTGTAGGGTAGGGGTCTAACACTTTACTTGGGATCAAGCCTTGAAGTGATTGAGGGCCACGTAGAAAGGGGGTGGCCTTTTCCTGATACTTTTGGTGCTACCTTGAACCAAGGTGATAGTACACACAATGTAATGTGAATACAAAGGGGGAAATAGGGTCTTTGTTCCCATGAATTATGTCAAATGACGGATGAATATAGGATAAATATGGCCTTGAATACAACATTCAATTTCATGAGTTGTCACAAAAAATGTTGTATATGCTTACTATACTAGACACATGTTACTATAGACAGTATATTTTAGTTGCTCTTGCATTTGAATGAATAATTAAGGCTATAAGGAACCTTCAGTGATACTTAGAAGCATAGAAATGGGGTAGAAAATACAAGTTAGTATGATGGGATTAATTATGAGAGTTTTAACTTAAAAGGGGGGATTATAGGATGACATATTCCTTGTAACAAAGCATTTAACACTTACTAAAGAATCCTACTATTCTAGAAAGTACAAACAAGTGGTTAAGTAGTGATATTTTTTGCAAAGGAATATTTACATTCATTGATAGCCAACAGATGAAAATTTCCCACTCAATCTTTAAAATAATGAACATAAAGGCTCGTGCAAGTATTCTAATAAATTATTTACTACTTCTACTCTCGTATGCCTAAGATACACTCAAAGGATAACAAAAATCACTTCGACAAAATGGCTATAGTAAGGATTTTAGAATTACATTCAATATTATAGAGTAAATGCTCACAATACAATATTGAATTAATGACCAAAGCATAACCATTAAGGGTAGATCTAGTGTATGAAAAGGAGAACTAATAGACACAAAATTATAGCATAAAGTATAACTCATCAATCAAAGATTCAACATACAAAACCTAGAATATAGAAATCAAATCTCACAAGTGGACATATTTCATTCAAATATTGAATTTATTAACAAGGGAACATAAAGAAAATGATCTCAAATTTTTTCAATGGTTGTACATTGCAACCACCTTGACACAAAAGTTTGGGAAACTGAAATCTACACACATTTCATAAAATAAACATACCGTATTACAATTGTATCTATCCAAAATTTTCAAAAATAGAAAAACTAACCCCCTTGCTATGAGGACAGGCCCCCATATTTATACAATTTTATGAATTTTCACAATTCAATTTTCCCCCAAACGATGAAGTGAATTCCCCCTTGTTCGAACATAAAGATATTTAATCAAAGCGGAACATTTGTCTAACTAAAAATATCTAATTTTCTATTAGTATCTTTGTCATCGATTCCATTCCTTCACTGCCACATATGCAATATAGTTAGTTGATACTTTTAAGTGTGCTTGTGTCCCTTTGGACATCTTGTATGACTTGGATACTCGTAATGAAAGTTACCAATGAAAAATGTTCTATTTATACTTGTTCCTCATATTTTACTTACATTATGCTTTTACTCACAAGATTTCTTATTTATCTTTCATGTTCCATGGATTTTGGTGGACTTTTGAGTGTCCCACAGATTTTGGTGGACTTTTGAGTGGACTTCGAGTGTCCCGTGGATTTTTGAGTGTCCCATGGTTTTTGGAATCCATGGAGTGCCAACATTTTTGAAAAACCTAAAAAAACTAGACTTGTGTGTTGCGACTCTTCTTGAAACCCATGAGGTACCACCCTTTTGAAAAACCCACACAACACTAGACTAGTGTTCCATAGATATTTTTGAAACCCACAGGTACCACCCTTTTAGACAAACCCGCATAATACTAAACTAGTGTGACACAATTTTTTTCTAAAACCCATAGGGTAACACCCTTTTTACAAACCCACATAACACTAAACCAATGTATCATGGTTTTTTTATAAAACCACACTCCCTTATTTCTTGCAACCATTCATCCCACAATATCCTATCTTTCTTCAACTTGTGAGACTAATTCAATTTGAATGACTATCAATCATTCTATAATTCCACCTTGGTCATGATCTGATCTTTATCCTTTCACAGTTTGGAGCAACCTATGGGACATTAAGTTCTTCATTTCTGATTACCAAGTTAGTGTATTGTGGTATCCTTAGAATTGAATGGTCATGTCAATCCTTTAATTTGTTGAATTTTAGGGGAAGTAATGATCTTGGATACATAGAAATATTTGGTTCTTAGCTAACATATGTAAACCTAAGCCCTTTAGATGGTATGTGGAAATTCTTGGAAAACTCAACTTAGTTAATAACATGGCTCAAAATGAGCACCAACACCTAGATTTCTCAAGGTTTCAACTTCCACTCCCTCTCCTTTACAAGAATATCTCACACTTTTCCCCTCATGTTAACCAATTCAAAATTAGTTAGAAACCCATCCCACCCTCCTCTAAAATTCACAAGCCCATTTGGGAAGAAAATAATCCAAAAATCAGTCAGGGAGGGAATCCAATTGAAGAACCTAGTAGAGAACAAATCTTGTAGAACTTGAAGGATTAGGATTCAAAATTTGAAACCAATCAAATGCCACAACTGGTTAAAAATTCAATGGAGGTTGGGATTGATGAACACAAGGTGGAAACTAATTTTTTAGAAGAGAAAACACAAGAAGGATATGGCCAACAATATCTCTACTCTAAATGTAGTGTACATGATGGCACCAAGTTCATTGAGGTTTTTGATTTATCTCTACTTGTGAAATCACAGGAGGAGAAGAAATCACCTTTAAAATAAGAGGAGCACAATGAAGATGAGATCTAAGAGGAGTGTTTTATAGAGTTTGATCATGAAGAGTATGATTTTTTATTAGAATTGGAAGATTGCATTGGTGAGGAAGTACCCATTAAATTCACAAGTATTACATTCTCATCATCTATGTTCAAACAAAAAGAGCCTTTTACTACAAAAAAGATACTAAAAATCATCCATGGAGGAGAACATCAAAGAATAACCTACTACCCATATGAATCAACTTTATGAGGAAGAGGAAAACTTTGATTCTTAAAAATCTTTGGAAGAGGACGAGGAAAGAAGAGATGACTCCATTGCTAAAAAAGAGGTCATCATGGAAGAAATAAGGATGTTTGTGCAAGAAAAATCAAAACAAAACACAAATAAGTTTGCAAACATATAGGAAATTATTAAAGTGCTCCTTGTAGCTCCATTCATGGGGTTAGATATAAAGAATATGGGAAAAATTAGATGATAAGTCCTTTCCTAGTCAGGTACTTGGCTAGTTTAGATCCAAAATTGAGTTCCCACTAGTCATACTCACTTAAAAGCATGAGAAAGAGCTACACAATACCAAAGGTTAGTGAAAAAACCTCTCCAATCTAAATTTAAATAAATATGAAGATGTGTTTGTTTAATTTTTAGGTGATGCTTTGAATAATGAGGATGGGACTAAGTTTTACAATAATTTTCCACTCTCTTTAAAGACCATGTTTAATGTCAAATCAATTACATGGTCTCATTTTGTAAGGAAGGGAAGCTACTTCTCCCTACCTATTTCAATATTTATTTAACTTCCCTTTCCTTTAGTTAGAGTAGGTTAGTATAGGTTTAATTTTTGAAAAACAAGTGCTTGTGCACACTCTAAATGTTTCCTCTTAGATCATGTATGATTTTCTAGTTTGTACATTGTTTTATCCTCTTTTTTTTGCATAGTATATAGTTGAGGAAAGGTTATATTGTGAATAATCAGATGTTTTGGGGGTATTTTTAGAGGTTCATCCTTCATTCCCAGGGTTTTCTCCACGCTCAAATTCTTTCATGATCCTTCCTTAAAAAAATTTAGTCTTTTGGATAGTTATAAAGTTTCACCCAAAAAAACCCAAAATTAACTCTAAGAGTAGACCAAGGTAGCTACAGATTAATGTTAAATCTAATTCAGAATGGTTCCTGGAGGATTCCAAACTAATATATTTCATGCAGAGCAGCTCAACACTAAGTCTAAATAGTATTTCATATAGATTCCTGGGTAAGTATTTCAATTTATAGATCAATTTCCAAGTCTTGAGGCTAAATCCATGCCCAATGGATGCTTTAAGACCACTGATCTCTTCATCTAGCTAGCAGATGGTCTTATTGAGTCACCAATGTGTCATCCAAAATATTATTACCTCCCTTGCTTATTATGATATTTTACATTCTATTTTGGGTTTAGGTAGTACAAGATAATTAAATTTGGGTAATATCAATGTTGGGGACACTCCAATTCTATCTTTCCTAGTTCCCCTTTTCTGTACTTAGCCAAAAATTAGAAAAACTGGGAAAAATTAGGATAGGATCAGCCAAATCATCCTTTGGTGGAACAAGATGAACTTCCTCTGTTCCTCGTGTTCCTCTATTTTTTATGAATGCCAATTTTGGGGTAGGGCATTAGTTGAATAAGCTGAGCTAGGCAACATGGGAATATAAGGAACGTTACCATGTTCTATTGGTTCATCGATTGGCCTAAATAAGCAACGGGGGAAGAGATAAGTTGGATAGGGTAGTAAAGTGGTTTAGTAGGGCCCACTTGAAAAACATATATTATTTCGAACTTCCTCCAGTTCATTGACAAGTTAGTTTACCTGCCCTAACATAAAATTTGTTAAAATTGGCATGTCTCAGCCCGCAAGGTACTTTTCCACGTTCTCTGAGTTCCTGAACTTCAAATGACTATAAAATTTTCCCTTTAACTCCAAATTTCACAAAATTAGACTCATTTGAAATTTATCATCATGAGCTTCAATATGGAAACAATAAATATACAAATTGATGGGGTTAGATTAGTGAAAAATAGGATAAATTACCAACATTAAAAGAGCGCATTTGCATGTAGCTCAACTACTATATGTTATGAGGTATGGTGCCCATTCCTTCTCCAAAAAGTAACGTGACATGGGGAATGGCCTTGATAGGGTGTCCATGCTTATTTTAACACATTCAATGTATGTTGTTAGTGGTTGAAGGTAGAAATCTAAATTTCCCTCTCTTTTCCCCTTAGTCTCTATCTCTACCATTTTCTATAATTTGTAAAATGATGTCCATTTGTAAAGGTTGGACCCTCTTAGATTTCTACTAGATCCTTCTACAAATGTTGCATATGTTATTTTAGTTGTAGGAATTAAATATGGACTCTTGTAGGGTGTTCCTACCTTCCTCCTTCATTGTAATGGAATGTGCATCTTCCTAAAGTAATAAAATCTATATTTTTTTGGCTATTTCTATTACCTTTCCAATGTTTATTGCATTATTGTTCCTATCTATTGAATTTTTGTTGTGTTGTGTTGTGCATGTTTATTCTCCTTTTGTAAGGTTTATTTTTATTATGCCCCATGGAAATGAGATTTTAAATGTTGTTATGGACTATGACACTCATGTCTACTTCATTTTCCTCCCATTTCCACTCATCTAAGAGTGTATTTCCCCCTCTTCTTGTGTTATCACCTCTCTTAGCTTAGGATTTCTCCTTTCATGCATCTCTCTTCCCTTGGTCCTTTGTATTATTAGAGTAATATTAGATAGTTGTATTTTCTAAAATTAGGAGTATTTTAAGCATTAAGAATAGGTAAAGAAACCAACCTTCTCTAGAGGTCTATCTCAAGTAGTAAGTCCCATAACTTAAGAGACAGTCCCATGCTTTACCCAAAAGTACTGATTACTCATCTTTCATTCATGATAAATCATAGGGTGTTGTTTTTTTTGGTGATAAAAGTAGCTGACATGTCCACCACCAAAATTGTTTCCTTTACTTGCTTCTCTATAAAAAAAACAAAAATAATATTCCAATTTTTTATTCTACCAACAAGAAGGACTTATTTTTTCCATTGAGTAGCAATGACCAAATGCTTGGGTGAGACTCAATCCAATATATTGAGAAACTTTCATAGGCATAACATTATTTGATGCACCAGATTCAATAATGAAATTATTCAATCAATGTCCATTTATCAATAGGGAAACACAAAAAGGCTCAAAATTACATGTGGATGAAGGGGAATAAGCTAAGAGATTCTGGATTTTGTTTTTCAATGTATTAAGAAGTAATCTTTTAGAATTATGTGACACATTTGATCTTGACCTATACTAACTTTGATAAATTTGACTAACTTATTAATTTTTTAGGATGTTTGTAAATATTCTGACTTATAAATATTAACCTTAGCTTTGTGTACATAATCAATCATATCAAAGGTAAAAGAGGAATTTTTAGGAACATTGATGATAATAACAATAGGTTGGCTATTTATAGCATTGGAAAAAACAAGATATTGACTTACTCTAGGAACAATGGAGGAAAAAATTTCATTACTATTTTTTATGTAGGAGTAGAAACATTATTTTTAAAATGAGTAAGACTGCATGAATTACCTTGAATAGGATATGCATTGAGAGGTATTGATGATTCATGCTTCTTCTTATTTTAATCCATGGATGCTGAAAGAAGAGAACCTCCCTTGATTATTAGTTTTTATTATAGAGTCTCCTTCTTTATATTCCTAGATGATTTCTCTTTCTTAAGAGATTTGGAATTGTGAAAATAGCACAAGACTGGCTATTCATGTCAGCTAAATTATCTTCATAATCATTCTCAGATGAATATTCATATTCAAAGAAGCCAAATTTTGTATATCTTAGGTCTTCAATGATAAATTCAACTTCTTCCTCTTCATCCTCTGAAATAACCTCATCCTCATTTTCATCATCAAAATGTGTCTCACAAGTGGTATTCACAAGTGGATTTTAAAGTGCATGCATATGAGGTACACAAAAAATTATTATTTTTAATCTAGAAGTTCTTCCTTGATGTATCTTAGTATGGGGTACTCTAAGCGAGATGTTTTTAGAGAAAACATTTATTGGAATTTTTTTGCACTAAAGGATCTGTAGTTCCAAAATTAGAACTCTAATCCTTAACTATGTTTGACCCTTTATTGATTTTCCCAGACATGATGAGATCATATTCTACATCTACTACAAGTTATTGGATATTTTTTAAGCTATTGGGTTGAGATATTCTCAAAATGAATCAAACTTCCAAAAATTGATCATTCGTGAAGAATCTCAATTGGTTATCTTCAAAGGTGTGTTCAAGGCGTCCTCATGAATTTTAGAAAGCAATCTGTTGAACTTTACATTAAAATCTTGCATAGTCTCTCATGTGGTTCCTTCTTCAATTGGGACCATTGTGTGAGAAATGTAAGAGAATATTCATATGATGTGAATAAATCCTTGAATTTAGTATTCATCTATGCCCAATTAGTGATTGATCTTCTAGGTAGATGGTAGAACCAATCCACAACAACATCTTGCAGCGATTCCACAAACAAATAGACTAACACATCCTCATGTTCCAATCCCAAAAACCACATGACATTATAAATAAATTTGTGTGTTATTCTAGTTATTATTTTATACCCCTCTGAACCTAGGGAAGGTTTTCCTCAATCCAATAGGAAATTCATGAAGTAGAGGAGGTAGAGGCAATGAACCTATGTTCTATCCCTATGGTACATGATGAAATAATTTCTTCTTCTTATTCTGGAGGAATAAGATCTAGTATTGACCTATATTTGGGCCTTTAGGAGGATATTCAAGAGGAAATTTAGGATAAAATTGGAAAACAATTCTTTCCCAACTTGTATTATTGTCCAAACAAAGGGAGTCTCGAAATATACTTATTGTTGTTCTTCAAACGCCATATCAACAAGTCTACTTTATCAATCATATATGGTATATCTTATTTCCACCAACTTGTAAATGATTTTTCAATGAAGGATATTAAAATTTATAGCTAGGAATATAAAAAGACATTCTAGAATATAACAGGTTTCTCACAAAAATCAAGTAGTGGGTTTTTAAGCAATGAATTTCATGTTTTTAAATTTTGCATTTTTGATTTTTAATGGTTTTTAAATATTTCATCTTTAGGTTTTTTGGATCGTATAGGGTTTAGGAAAACAAAATATGACCCAATTGGGTGCAAAAATAGTTGGAAAATTAATTTTTCGCCGAAAAAAATTAGTATTTTTCATCAATGTTCCAGGACTACGTCCCTCCTCTTTGGAATGGGGAGGCTCCCATTTATTTAATGAAGGAAATAAAAAAATCTATGGGTTTCCATTAGGTCATGGATCACACAAAAGTACTCCACTAAACCTATGGAAAATTATTTATATGGAATATAAGGGAGGAATTTTCTTGAAAAGAGGTAAAGGGGAGATAGGAAAATAGGAAGAGGGTTAAGGTTATGAGTAGACACTTACAAAGTTCACAAAAATTTACTAGAGTAGGTCCAAATTCAATAGGAATAGAAAACATTATGTAAGAGATAATAATATTAACAAATCAAAGAGACAAATTTCTATTGATTTAATCCTCAAAGACACAAAATTCTTTCTTAGTTGTCCAAGATTAAAAATATAGCATAGTTGGAAAGTAGGAAGTAGGATAACATAAAGAAGGAGATAAAGAAAATAGATTATTGCTTGTAGTAGTAGGGAGACAAAAATCTAACCCTTTGAAATGGAAAAGTTGTCAAAATATATAGCCTTAAAAGTGTCTATTAATTGCTTCCCAACTTATTTTTCATATTCATACCACTTGTGACATTTCATATTCTGATAGGAATAAAAATGAAATGAGTCATTGAGTTCTTTTCTTACTAATGAAAAAGAACATTTAATATGCAAATCAAACAATTCACTTAAGTGAATAAAATTAAATTCTAAAAAGCACATTCCTAATGAAGAATTAGAATGTTGAGAGAGAAGTAAGAAGATAGAGAAGTGATCAATGTGAACATGAAGAAGCTTATGATGATAAAGGGAATTTTCTTGATGGACTATGTGGAAATTATCCAAGGATGAAATCCTTTCCCTTGAACTCTTTGCTAAATTAAGCCACTACTAGTACAACTTCCTACTCCAAAGAGCATATCTGAGTATCAATAATACCACCAAGTTATCTCCACTATATAAAAACTACTTTATGATCTTGTGTGGTATTAGAGATGGAACTTATAATCTATGTGAGCGATTGTAATATATCCGCAATGAAGGATACATGATATCCTATCTCTTTTTGGACCAGTTCTTCGAAGGAATTTAGGAGTCCCTTCAAGGATGAATGTTCAATGAGTGGAGGGGATCCATTGTTCTAAACAATTTTACTAATTTATTCCAAGATGATATATGCATATTCCTTACAAGACTCGATCTCTGAAATTGTATCATTCATCATTTCACACTTGACATTCATTTTGCATGAACGCCAAGGAGACTATATATCAATGGTAGATGCAAACACATTCTTTGTCATCAAGGAGTGAGAATCAAGAAAATTCATCTCAAATATTAATAGGAAAACACTATCCCAATGGGATCTTTATTTCTCAATCTCAAGATTTTTCATCTTCACATTGGAAATGTTGGTGAGGAAAAAACTATATAGAGAGAGGATCTTAGGAAATATTTTCTTCCCTTTTTTTTTATGATCTTCTCCAACCATCTATCATTAGATCTCCCCTACATAATGTGCCCTTGATCTCTCTTGATCACTTAGGGATAAAATATAATGATAGGGGAGATATATGCTTCAAAGGAAGTAGTGTTGTATTGGGCTCCAAGAATTATTGAACATGCATTCATGGTTCTCGGATGCTCCTCAATTTGTTCCACAAATTCTTATTCTCTTCATTTCTCGTGAGAAATCGAGATACTAAATAATTGAATAAATTCTCATCTCCTTCTTGTATTTCCTTCCCTAAGGGAATCCTATTCATCTCATAATCATATGGTGTCATCTCTCCCATGGATATAATAACTTTAGGATGTGTAACTTCCACATATTAAGATCCAAAATTCTTAGTGAAGAATGATGAAGGTGATTGAGATTTATTGGTGCAATTAATTTCCACATAATTTGAGTTGGCCCCAAATTTATGTATTATTTCCTACTACACTGTTCTTTATTCTCCTCCAAGTATCTCTTTCACACATGGGAAAGTCTCATATGGTGTAGGTACAATATCGACACAAATGAAATATGATGTGTTTGATATGAAATAAAATATTTTCCGAGATGGGATGACTCCACTACCTCTAAGGAAACACCTGAATCTTAACAATGAATACGATATTGAGATGGTTCAATTTATCTAGGTCAAGTGGCTCAATAGGATTATTTTTTAGATTTTTATTTTTACGAAGCCTCCTAGGGGGTAAATTTATCTCACTCTGTCTCCAAAATTTCCTTTTAGAAGACCCTTCTCAATGAGAAAATTTGTGACCCTATCGATGACCTGAGAGGAGAGGTGAGAGACACTTGTTTGGATGGAGCTAATAGACCACCTGATTTAATGAAGGATGACATCTTTAAATTTAACCAATCCTTTGATATTTTAATCACTACTATGGTTATTTGTTTGAAATATCTAGATTCTCAGATGTTCCATTGAGTGAGAGGAAGGGAAGATGATTGAACTGCTTAATAATCATGATAAAATAGATTTGATCCATCATCATTCATCCCTTATAAAAACCATTCAAAATTTAAATACCTTATTTTATTTATACTCATACTCATGTCGTCCTTCCTTTTGACATCAAAATCATTGGTACAATTGGCCTAATAATAGTCTTCAATCATGTGAAATGTTATGTGAACCTAGAAAATGAAAGTGTCATGTTTCTTATTATTATAAAAGTTTGGATGGGATACATAGAAATATAGTTTGAAGGATTTTAAGTACTCTTCAATAATCGTTGCATCTATTACACTATTACATGAATAGATCCCTAGGGAAATAGGGAAAGATACACCCTTCTTCTTCACACTTTTGCACTTGGTGTGAAAGTGAGACAACTACTTGCATAACTCAATCATGATGATATTTTCACCGGGTACCTTAGTAACTTGCAAGGTGCAAGATAAAATCCTTGAATCTGATATAGGTGAACATGGTGAATTGGAAGAAGTAACTTCCACAAATAACCCAACTTCTTGGTGAAATTATCTACTCAGGATTACCTTCAAGTAACCTTCTAAAATACATGTGGGTATGCATCATTCACCATCAAGTAGTGACACTCTACTAATATAACATATTTGGATATTTATCATATGCTAGAGAATTTTGTGACAAATTTGGTGTAGAATAAATACCTCATAAAGAGCCTCCATGTAATTAATATCATACACTAGATAAAAAAACATTATGAACTTTTTAGAGGTAAGAATCTGCAACAACTGGAGTGAATGTTATTACTTCTAATTTTGCCCTAATCAATCATCTATTTCCTTATGTGACCATTAGGCTGAATTGAGTCATATAGTCTTAGAATTATTGTTTAGTCTCTTCTCCTATCACCTTTCTCAACAAGACTATTTCATCTCAGTATGCCTCATGGAATTCACCTTGATACCATGTTATAATAATCCGTGAGGGTTTCCTTACCTATTTGAACCATGATCCAATAGAAAAAATGTAAAAATATAAATTTATTCTTTCCCATTCATAAGGGAAAAATTATCAAGTGATGATCACCATATTGTTATCATTGGGAATTCGCAAGCATTGAGAGATACCATTTGGAGTGAGAAATTCCAGCAATGAATTATCATCTACTTGAATTGTCCTCAAATTTGGGTCATAATGTTGGGCACAATCTAGGACAAGCTCTTAGATTTAAATGGGCAATGGATATTTTCAAACTCTAAATATCTTTGTTAATAATATATCTTCATGCATAACGTCATGTGATTCTCTCAACATACTTGTTGTTAGGTCCTCCATATCCATGTTTTTCACATAATTGTCATGTACATTAGGATACTCAATGTTTAATGTCAAAATTGTCTCTAAACCTAAGTATTTGATCATTGTATTCATTAAAGTTAGTGACATGGACAAGATATGGGTGAATATGAACAATTTGACCAAAATCCCAACACTTACTATTTTTAGCAAGTACTACCTCGGATGTCTATTTTTAGAAAGTTTCTCAAATTTTCACTTTTTTAGTGCTCTTGACATGAAAGGGGTGATGGTGGCTCAGAAAGTGAATCGGTTTCAAAATTTACTTTTTTAGTATGCAATAAATTTATAAAACTTACTATTTTTTGTAAGTGGTATTCTAAATGTTGGAATGAGATAGGAGTAGTCTCAAAAGTTTCTTTTTCAATCCCGATTTTTTCTCCTAATTTCAAAGGTTTTTTAATTTCCATATATTTTGTAGATATGAGAAGGAAATTTCCATGTTTGAATTTTTGTTTTGTCCATTAATAAAAATTCAGACCATCAATGTAGGAAATATTAGTACCAAAAGAAAGGTGTTTTGCCAAGGAAGGTGCTCTTAAAATTTCACAAGATTTAGATGTGGGTTTTTTGAGTTATGAGTAAATCTTAATTTTCAAGCATGGATGTTTTTGGAAATTTTCAGTAGCATAAAAATATGCATTTGGTGTTAGGAAGGGAAAAAACATCACATTCAAATATTCAAATATGGCTAAGTCTTGGAGTTTTAACCCTTTTCCCCCTTTAACACTTTAACTTGCCATTAACCCAACATGGCTTAACTCGGGTCAGTCGGGGGTTAGAGGGATATTAACACCCATGAAAATAGGGGATAGTTAAGGTGAGGGGATTATGGGGACATTAAATTTTGATTCACATGATGTTTTGACAAGTGTCACCATGTCTGAGAAAGGGAGATAGATGTAGGGGATAGAAACAGGCTCCCAAGAGTTGAGGTGGGGTTCTTCATCTGACCGGAGCTAGTTGAATGAGGTAGGAAGACTTTTTTTCAAACAAATTACCCTTGGATGTTGGGACCAAATGAAAAATAGACAAAAACCATGAAAAAGTGCACCAAGAGTATCCTTTGTCATGAGAAGGGGATAGTTTGGTCTAAAACTCAGTTTCTAAGTTGTTTTAGCGATCCGAGATATCACTTAAGGGAGGAAATATATTATTCCAAAAAGGGGTGTAATTTTTTTCAAAATTATCCCATTACACCAAAATATAAGAGACATCTAAGGTCAAAAATAGATCCACTCACTTAAGTGGTATGATGATGTCATCATGTTAACACAAAATTAGAACATGGGAATGCCTTTTCCATCATAGGAGAAAAAAATGGAGTTCCATGATCAAATGTTATATAATTTTAAATATAAACACCCATTTAATCCAAATCAATGATTTTTAAGACTTGATTATGCTTTCATTTTGATTTTTAGGATTAGTCACCCTATCGTCATAAAGAAGCAACAATAGTGACCCAGAATACCACAAAGAGTAGTGAGGCCTAGGATAAAAATGATCCATTTACCATGTAGATTACTTTGATATATATTTTTTCAACATATATTTATCTCCTAACTCCTCTCGGTACTCTTGGAACCATCATAATAAGGTCACTTTCTTCATTGAATTTTACATTCCATGCACCCATAGTTACCCGATCTTACTTAGATGGATCCTAACACCACATTCCTCCACATATTTCATTGAAACTATTATGTATATCTTAATTTCTTCACTACATAACCTATAAATGAGTTAAATCCTTGCAGATATATTCCATAGGATGTAATCTTGCTGCAATATGGCTAACACAATAATTTTAATGCTTTTGGGATCACTTTTTCACCTCATAACTCAATAGATTGATGAAATCCACTTATATCTAGCTCCATTCACATGAAAAACACTTTAAATACATGTTATAACATTATTATCAAACATAATGAGGATGAAACTTACTCGAAGGGGTTGTATGAGTTGATAGGTTGGCTGGAGGAAGGGTTATCAATGATCGGAAGAGGGGATTTCAAGTGGTGCATTTGGTTGTCATGATTTTTTAAAAAATTTCATGCCAAACATTTAGCATGACAACATGATATAAATAATCATTAATGGGATGTTTGGAGTCTTACACATAGACCATTATAATAAACTTGCATTACAGATGCCCCATCTTCCCCAAAACATACCAACTTTGTTACAATTATAGAATCATTCATGCTACCGATCTCCTTCAAAATTATTATTACCATTTCAAAAATATTTTAAGCATTGGATTTATCTATAATCTTGTGAATATAAAGTAAGTGATCATGTCTCACATGAATCTCAATAATATTAACATGCATGCAAAACCGAGCAGTATTAGCTACTATTGTAACCTCATCAATAACAAAAGACCCATATTATGCAAACTTAAGTTTCTCTTTCAAGTCTTTTTCTCAACCATAGATACACATTTCACCTAATCCTTACCACTAATTTCATACTAATGATAATGAGGAATGTATTAGAAACCAATAAAATACAACATCTTATGTTTAGGAAATTATATTATAGGACTTGCCTACTTGAAAATGTGAAAAATAGTAGCTAGCTGAATTTGTTTACGTAAAAGACTACTTTGAGTGACCTTGTTAAATTGAGATGTAATTGGCCCTCTATTTTGTGCAACTATTATTTCAATTCTCTTGTGCTCTTGAAATTATTTTTCATACCTGATATGTAAACAATCATCCACACTTTTCCATCTAGAAACAGTCTTCACAACTCCATCTATAGTTTTTTTCATATATCTTTCCTACATGTTTCCTAATAGTATCCAATTTAAGTTTCATTCTCTTACCCATTCCAAATTTCGAACTAGATTGTGCATTTGCATTGTTTCGAGAGGTTCAAATTTATTTTCATTTTCAACATGTTCAATAAATTGAAACTTAAAAACCATAACCTGAAACTCCTTCCCAAGTTCCATTTTCTTACCTTTCTCTTTCTATCAAAAATATGTGTCCCCTGAATATTTAACGTGGTGGAATTTATATTTTTCTAAATTTCATAAGTTTCACCTCCAACATTCAATCAAGAAGGTGACACCATTATAAAACTAGAGTGGAAATGTAAATCATCCAGTGATGCAATTTCAAATTCATTCAATTGAATGACTTCAAGGAGGAAATTAATTATCATCGTCATTAAAAACATCAGCTTATCAAATCATCAATGATCTCATCTTGAGTTTCATTTTGAATGAAATCCTTATCCCTTTATAATACTAGATAAGGATGAGACTCCATAGATGGTTTCTCAAAATAAGATGTGATTTTTCATATGCTAGAACCAGGAGGTGTTGCACTTGATTTATTTCATGAGGTTCCCTTTTTAGTTTCTATTTTTCTGTAAGGACATTTTTAAGTTGGTTGCGAATGATTTGAAAATTTAATAAGGAATTATAGTGTCATAGGAATTGGAAAGAAAAATGACACTTGAAATGATGCACATATACTAACACTACCATAAAATAAAAATGAAAACTTAAAAATCATTGGACATTTTTTAATAGATTATATCATTGCTAACAACCTAACTTAGAAAAGTAGATAAATCAATGTAACATGATATGAAATAAGTTTTATATTAGATCAATATTGAATAGACTTGCTTTCACTAAGTAATTCTTAGGATGTAAACTGAAACACTTCTTGTTTCTTTTATTTTTATAAGAAATATGTTGAATACTTTTCTACTACTTGGAACAATGCCTAAATCCTAATTTCCAAATAAAAAGATTAAAAAATAGTTTTATATATAGTAAATAATAAATATATCTATGTATATATATAAGTAGCGATTTTAATCAAATTTTAAAAATTCTCCCTAAAATGTCAATGATTACTATCAAAGGGCCCTTAGAATTCTTGGAAATCCAAGAATGTTATGAGATCCCATCCCATCGATTATGCAATAATCCATTAAGAAAAACACATTGGGATTATAAATTTGTTGGCTATTCACATGGGAGAAATTAATGTTTGTGATTTTTGGGTGAAATGTGGGAAGTAACCTAGTCATCCAAAAATCCAAATGCATAGTCTAATATTCTTAATTTTTACCTAATTACAAACATTCACCACTAAAAATTTCGTGCATAAAATAAGATAGAGTGGAAATAATACACATGTATAGAATTAGTAAGAGTACCAATTAAGTAGGAAATAGAGATAACATAAAAATATTATAGAAACATATTCATATGAAGGCATAGAGCCATAAACATGAGACACCCACAACGTCACATGACAATCAAAATATAGGGAAATTTAGGTTGTATACAGGAAGAAAGTACATACATGTAATATAGAGATATAGTTATGTAGGAGCATCCATAAGAAGACCTTCAATTGTAAAATTTATTTTCCATGAAGTAAATGTGAGTTTTTGGGAAGTTTTAGAGGTTCTAGTGGGATCATATGAGTCACTTCAAGAAAGAAATGCAATTATCCTTCTTTTGTACTTTCACTCCAAAAAGGGAATTTTAAATTTCATAAGCATTTCAAGTGTTCTAGAGGTTGGTTAGGAGTTTAAAGTGTCTTGTTGAGTCATAGGGTATGAAAAAGAGTCCTAATTGTGAAGGAGATTCATTAGAATACTTAATTTAGTGTGGGAAGGGTAGTTATGCATTTAGAAGCAAAAGGGAAGTTCAAAGGTCACAAAAATGGCGAGTTATGAATAAAGAAGGGGTAATTATGAACTCAAAAAGGAGTTACTTGAGAGAAGAAACTTGAATATATGTAGGAGTATGGGTTATTTAGTGATTCATTCCTCATGGTGGAGGATGAGAATGAGTGAAGGGAAGGATTGATTTTTGTAAGAATATATAGTACATGAATATAGAGATGCTCTAGTTTTTGGTATAAATTCTTACTTTGAACATGATTTATCTTATATTTATGGTTCAAAATTGTATGCTAATTTATTTGAGGGTATATATATAGGTTTCATGAATCATTTACAATATTTTTATGGAATAAGTGATCAATATTGAATTAAATTTCTTTGTTTTAGTAAGCTTTTGCTAGTATTATGCAAGTTTTAATTTGTTTCGGTATAGTCACCACATATTTTTATTCTTAACTCCAAATAACCTGAAATTTTTACCATAAGATGATGATAACCTTTTTCAGATGGGTTTTCAATTATTTTCCTTTATCATGAGTAATTTTTGAGTTAGGAAGTAATCTCTTAGATGGATATGGGATTCATACAAACTGTTTGACATAATGTATGCCTGCTAAAGTGAGTATATCTCCCATGTTTTGAAGAGTTTGAGTTGTGAAAGTTGAGAGGTAAAATTTTGATTTCATTTTTCAAGTATTTTTTTAAGGTTTTAGTGATTTGAAAACCGTACAAGAATTTTTTATGAAAATTTTTATAGCAGATTGTTGGTTTTTGAGAACACTAAAAATTATTATGATCCTCAGTTGCAGAGAGAGGGTGCACTTGATGTTTGAAAAATATTGAAATTTAATCTATTCTTTATTTTTTTATTCTATTTATGCATTATTTTGTATCAAAACATGGATCTTGTGGTGTTTTTTTTTAAATTTGAATATATGATTTTGTGGCTAACAATGTTATGTGTGTGTAGTGAATGAAGTGACAGTGAAGTGAGAAGTTGAAAAGAGAAAGTGAAGAAAAAAAAAGAACTGGTGAGGCCAAGATGAGGTGTGGAGAATAAGAGGCAAGGTGAAACAAACTTTTCAAAAAGAAGTGGATCAAGAAGATATTGTAAGAGAGTTAGTGAAACTATTCATCCACAAGAACAAACAAGAAGAGTTAGAGAAGAAGAAGAGAGATGAATCCAAGAAGAAAGAGAAGAATAGGAAGAATGAAGAATGGATGGAAACAAGGATGAAGAAGTTGATAGAAGATATAGATAAGTTAACCGATCTAATGATGGAGCAACCAAGGTATGGACTTGAGTTTTTCATGAAGAAGAAGATAAAATGGCCTATATTACATATTCAAGAAGAAATCAAAAGTTGCAGTTGAAGAAGGAGATCAAGAGTGAAGAAAAGAAGATGAGAAAATAAGTAAAGAAAGAGGATGGAATGAATAAATAAATGGATGAACTCATAGAGAATAATAAAAATTTAGATATTACGAGAAGACAAACAAGAAAACAATGAATGCTAGGTAATAAAGATTGATAGATTGTTTCTTGATATTGATAATGAAGTGGGTGAATTCCTTGAAATTGTAAAAAATGAATCTCATTTTGCATTTGAAGATGTTGAACATTTTGAAAGGAAAGAGTATGATCAATTTTTCATGAATTAATATGATGAACTATTGCAAGCATTACTAGATGAGATGGATGGAAAGGAGAAAAGTGTAGGTACAGCTATGACAAAAGTGGTTTCTTGGGCACAAGATGATAAAAATGAGAAAAAGGATGAAGAAGGTACAGTCATGGAGCAACTTGGTATGGTAGATAAGATGGATGAGTAAGTTAATGACTAAGAAAATGAATATTTTGACAAGAATAATGATGAATACAAGTTAGATATGGGGTGTACAGAGATGGAGAACATCATAGAACATAAAGAAGAATGTATTTTTGTTATTGGTGTGTTTTTGTGTGCGGTTACAGTGAATGAAGGCATGATGATGATGGAAGTGAAGATGAAGATAAAGAGAAAAAGATACAAATTCAAGGAAAATGGAAGAACAAAAATCAAATTTTGGGACCCATGTGGACACATGATTCACCTAAGGATAGTGAGAGAAAGGAAATAATATTAAAGATAAGAAAACATGATAAAGACATTGAATTGTAAAATTTATTTTCCATGAATTCAATGTGAGTTGTTGGGAAGCTTTATAGGTTGTAGTCGGATCATATGAGTCACTTCAAGCAAGCAATGAAGGTTGGAAGTTTGAATTGTCCTTCTTTTGTACTTTCCCTCCAAAAAGGGAATTTAAAATTTCAAAGGCATTTCAAGAGTTCTATAGGTTTTCAAGGAATTAAAAGTGTCTTGTTGAGTCATAGGGTATGTAAAATAATCCTAAGTGTGAATTTAAGTCATTAAAATGCTTAACTTAGTGCGAGAATGGCGATTATGCATCTAAAGCAAAAGGGAAGTTCAAAGGTCACAAAAATGGTAGTTATGAATCAAGAAGGGGTAATTATGAAATCAAGGAGTTAATTGAGAGAAGAAACTCAAATATATGTAAGAGTATGGGTTAGTTATTGATTCATTCCTCATGGTGGAGGATGTGGATGAGTGAAGGGAAGGATTGATTTTCTTAAGAATATATAGTATATATAGTATATGAATATAGAGATGCTCTAGTTTTTGTATGAATTATTGCTTTGAACATGATTTCTCTAAGATTTATGGTTCGGATCTGTATTATTATTCCTTTAAGTGTATATAGATAAGTTGCATGAATCATTTACAAGATTTTGTGGAAAAAGTGATCAATATTGAATTAAAGTTCTTTGTCTTAGTAAGCTTTTGCTAGTACTGTGCAAGTTTTAATATGTCTCGGTATAATCATCACATATTTTTACTTTTAACTCCAAATAAGTTTAATTTTTTACCATATAAGTATTATAACCTTGTTCATATGGGGTTTCAATTAATTTCCTTGATGATGAGTAATTTTTGAATTATGAAGTAATATCCTAGTTGGACTGTGGATGCATACAAATTGTTTGAAATAATGTTTTCTGGTAAAGTGAGTATATATCCCATGTTTTGAAGAGTTAGGTTATGAAATTTGAGAGTCATAATGTTGAGATCACTTTTCAAGTGATTTTATAAGGGCTTAGTGATTTGAAAAAAATATAATAAGTTGTTTATGACATAATTTTATGGATAATTATTTATTTTTGAGAGCACAAAAAGGTAGTATGATCCTCAATTATAGAGAGAGGGTGTAGTTGATGTTTGAAAACTCTTAAAAGTTGGATACATTCTTGATTTTTTTATTATCTCTACATCATATAGACACAAACATGTGAAACCCACGATGTCACAATACAATCAAGTCTCTTAGATTCTAAAGAATAAGGAAACACTTAATTGAGAAATGAAGTGTCAAAATGAGCAAGTAGAAACATAGGAAACTATATTTATGGTAATTTTTAGTTATTTTTCTTGATAACTATTAATTACTTAAAACACAAAAAATAAACAGGGTTTAGCAATAATACTTGTGTAATGTTGTGCACCGTTGAATCCATCTGAAAATGAGAAGTCCTTTTTTTCTAGGAAGGATAACTTGCACACAAGTAACTAGCTTGATAGAATATGATTAGAAAAATAGATGGTGGGATTCTTGAGGGAATGTTAGTTATGATATGTTATGCACTTCCTTTCATAGATTTCAACCCACTAATAATAAATTAAGTGGATAGTAAAATAGTAAGATATTACAACTAATTTATGATGCAACAATGGCTAGATTTACTTTTATAAAAGTGGATTATCGAAAAAGATGAATATGAGAATAATAAATTAACACCCTATTGTACCAAGATTAATTTTTTGAAAATAATTTTCCTAATAAGAATTTACTAGGAATTCATTGTTGTGAACATTAATAATTGATTATGTTTGTACTTGTGTGAACTAATTACTCATGATAAATGAGTAGCTAGTTAAACATATTATTGTTATAAACAATAACACGTAAATAAGGAGTGTTGTTAAATTTTTTTCTATTTTATAGGAATGACATTTCCTATATATGTAATCAGGTTTGAAGAAAAAAATAATACAGAGAATAGAGTTTGAAGATTTTTTTTTTTGATAAATCACTCTTCATCGTTCATCATTCAATCTTTGTAAATTTTCTCGTACTTTTTCATCTCGCATCGTGAGTGAATCATAGAAGGATTAATGGTCTATTAATATATGAAGGGGTAATTTTGCAATTTATTTCTTTCCCCAAGCCACAAGATCATGTGAGAAAAGCAATATTTATTTCCTATAATTCTACATTGGGTCGGTGTTATATATTAGAAGTTTTTTTAACATATAGATACTTATCTTATGTCCATACTCAACCTCCAAAAATGTGAATTTGAGACATCGGTGTTGTCACTAAATCACTGCACCTTCCAAATAGCCGAATGTGAACACAATGTTTTGTGTGATTGGGACACATGTGATCACCTCTCAAGCTACGGGACTTGGGCTTGAGGTCAACCTACGAGAAGGGCTGACTTCCTCTTCCTAAACTAAGTGATGTACTACTCCTAGTGCAATAAAATGGTTATTTAGACATATGTTAACATTTTCATGGGTTTTAGGGAAAGAGATTTGTAGGAATAAAACTATACTAGGGATGGTGATGCACCAAATAAATGGTAAGGGTTAATTTGAAGAGGGTGTGTGCACCAAAAGTCAAATTCACCTACTGCAACTTAGAGAGGGTACAAAATACCACAGACTAGGAAGCACACATTCCCTTTGTTAAACTTGATTATGTTGGTCAGATAAAATTTGGAACTTAACTAAAAATACAAAAGGTTTGTATGGAAGAGAAGATAAAATTGAAAAGCAATCAAGGATGGGTAACGAATCACGCACCGAGGACGAGAGGCATATTGGGGACTTATCCATTTTCACAATGAGGATCTATTTTTGGAAGATGGTGTGCAGAGCACACAAACTGGTTAAAAACTTGTGTGATACGCATTGGCTATTTTTGGAGGATCGCGACAAAGTGCTTTCCATGGGTATAGGATGAGAATAGATTTACTACTAACAGTTAATTAGAAGAAGTCTATTGTTAGTGCACTTACATGTGTGGCTATTATTTTAATGGCGCGTGGATAATAATAGCATGTGACCTATTTTGGGATTGGATAAGTGGTGAAGGGCAAGTCCCCACCCTTATAAATATGTAATGAACTGCGTAGTATAGGTGTGTGAGGATATATATGTAAGGAATGGATTACTGTGAGATTACACTATCATATTTGTACGCGCATGAGCATATGATGCCATTATTGTAAGAAGCTTCTGTGTATTACTGCATTTAATATAATGGAGTTTATTGGTTGAATCAGAGTATCAAATCCTGAGTATAATTGGTTCTTACATGCTTGATTTCATCATGGTTATATTTTAAGTCTGTTATTCTCTACATCTAGATCATAATATGTTTTTTAGAATGGTATATTAGTTATGTATCTAAATGATTTAAGTCTTCATCATGCTAACATCTTGCAATAACAACCCTAAAGAGGGCCCGATACCTTTACACACTTCAGGTGAGTTCTCAGTCTAGGCTGAGTGATGTTCCAACACACTTGGGCTTTTATTGGTGAATTCTAGGCTACATCATTGGTTCCATTTCCGGACCTCTTTTTCAGTTGTTTTCAGGATGGTTCATGATGAAGACATACCGGTTGACCCTAGCAAAGTGTTTAGGAGTGGATACATGACCTAGAAGAAGAATACACAGGCGGTTCAACACTGGATCTGAGTTTAATGCACACATGTGGGTGGAGCATAATTTGTATGACTATTTGTATGAGAGTTTCTTCACTATCTTTCCGATATAACTATACGAGTGGCTGATTTCTTATGCATCTAAATGGAATTAGAGGTATCACACACTTGTCTAGATGCAGGAAGAATTTCAGACCCTTTATGATGTTGATCTAATTTGGACTCATGTTGTGGATACGTGGTTCCATGGTGTTATGAAAAGTTATATCTTAGAGTACTCAATTTCCACTTATTCGTGCCCAGAGGTAGCTGAATTCTAGTTTTTATGATATCCTAGGGGAACTTACCTACAGGGCATTCCACTAGAGATCAAAATTTTGATGGTAACTTTGAATTTGGAGAGAAAATTGATGGCTAACTAAACCCCACCACGCGTGGGGCAGGGAACATGCTTGGTGAAAGATGGAAGACCTAGTGACAGAGAGGAAGAGAGAGGAAAGGTGACTTAAGTATAATGAGGCATGTGAGAGGGAGGTAGAGAAACAATGGGAGGTTGCAGAGAAAATGATGTTGTGGAGAAAGATAGTTCGAGAAGGAGTTGAAGTTCATGCAGAAGATGTGGAACCCGAGCATCAGGAACTCCCCCATTTGGGAAAGTATGACAGGGAACCCTCCTCGGCCTCATGTAGAAGCACACCAGTAGAGATGACCTAGGCCATGGGTGCACATCTGAATCCACCTAGCAACCTTGCCCTTGTGCTTGGTTTTCCAGCATCTAGTACAACAAACATTCAACAAGCTAATTCAAGTAGTGGGAGATCAGGAGTGAGTCTTATAAGAGGCAAAACGATGTAAGCTCAAATGGCTTCATTGTTATATGGGAGTACCTTTTCGGGTGTATCATCCACACAGAATTTAGGTGCGCATATTTTTAGGACTATCTTCTAGGAGTAATAACACTTTGCGACTATCAGGGTATAGTTCAGTACTACTATTGGGACACAGGGAAGTACATCTTCTAGTTTGATCTTAGCTACAGTTTGGGATTAGGAGGTATAGGTGGCTCTAGCTCTGGTGGATCTGGTGGTTCTTGAGGTAGAGGAAACACGGAGGTTCTGGATCAGGTGGGAAGGTCCACACCAACCCCAAAATATTTACATGGAGATGTCTCTTCATCTTCTAGAGTATAGGGGCATATAAGATGTTGTACTAAACACATACACATGTGTGAAATAATGTGGCGTGCAAAAGGGATCATGGATTATGAGTGTAGGGAAATTCAATTTGCTACTATGTTACAAGGGCACACACACAGCTGGTACAGAAAGTTTGACCCTAATCGACTTGTGTAGACTATGTAGCCTTTAAAATATATTTCCTTAAAGAGTTTCACATCCCTGAGTTTGAGCAGAAGAGTATAAGTGTGCTCAAGGATATCAAGCAAGGCACTACTGAGAGTGTTAGAGAGTATGATGCCCATTTCAAAATGTTGTTATCTAAGTTTTCTTATGATATTCATGCAAGCCAACATGCACAATGGTTTTTTAGAGGTCTGATTACACCTTTTAGGAGGGCGCTATCACATAAAACATACACTGATCCATGTGAAGCACTTGAATCAGCCTTACGTGTTGAGGTAGTTAGAAGTATAGACACTGGGGTGAGCCCATTTTTAGAAGCAAAGATTGTAGCTATGGAAAAGCATTAGTTGGAGAAACTATCGGAAAATTCAACACATGAGACACACACATAGGATTTGGTGCATAGATTGTGAAGTGGAAGGTCACACAAAGGATAGTTGTCCCCATAGATTAGTGTGCTTGTTGTTGTTGGACTGTGAGATATGCCATCTAAACCATGATGCTAGCCACTTTGCCCATTACTACAATGTGTGATAAGGAAGAACATTTCATGCTACTTACAAAAATCTGTAGGTCCATGACTCATGACATGGAAGACTTCTAGCTGATTGGTCAGATCCATGATGCTATAGATATTGGTGTATGATAGAAAAGAGTTTCAGATAACTCTAAAGGCAAGAATGAGCATCAGGATCGGGATCACAATCAAGCACGCTATGATTAGAATGAAGGGCATTTTGAAGGCAATCATGGCCAGAGGTTGAGGATACCATGGTGGATTTGGAGGATGAGGCCATGTGGTGGTGAAAAGTGAGTTCCCTCGCAGAACGTGTTATACATGCGGATCTCCTGACCACTATAGGCATGAATGTCCTCAGAATATTACATGTTATTTTTGTGGAAAGAATCATAGCTATGAGGAGTGTGGACTTATATGAGCATCTTAGCAAGCAACATAAATAGGAAAACAAAGGTGCATGGATGGTTAGGATATAACATGTTGTGGAGAATCAGTGGATGCCCAAGTTGGAACTAGAATCTGAGGCATTATAGGTAAAGATCATGACCCGCGCTGAAGCAACACGCACCAAAGAAGCATTGTAAAAAGGCTTACCATCACTAAGGAGGAGGTTCTACATGCATGGTACCTAGATCCTACCCATCAGAAGGAGGTTTACCAGAAACCATGGAGGTACTCAGGAATCTTCTAGGGTGAAATAAAGTATTTAAAGGAGAAATCATGGAAGATGGAGAAAAGAAAGCATCGAGAGATGGTCCAAACTGATATAGATGACTTGAGAGAAGTGTGCAAAATGTTGCGCTAGGAAAATATCATTCCACTATTAGGGAATTAGTTAAAGGGAAAACTCCACGTGTAAGTATTGAGATTGGATGATAGATCCTGCATGTGAATCTTCCCCCTCATAGCCTAGATTATGATAAGGAAATCACTCTAAATGCTATTATGGATGGGTGGCTATTAAATAATATATTGATTGATATTGGCATGGAAGTCAATGTTCTTACTTTAGATGCATGGGAAAAATGGGGAGACCCCATTGCATCCATCCTCTAATGTATTGTTCATAGCTAATCGGACTAAGGCCACTCCCATCATAGTTTTAAAAGATGCATCCATTACCATACAAGGAGCCAAGTTCACTGGAGACTTTGAGGTTTTAGCATTGGCAGAGTCAGATAGCTTCCCATCTCTATTGGGGAATCCTTGGTGCTATGCAAATAATGTTGATCTTCAGTTCAATAAGGGTTATATCAACTTTGAAAACAAGGAGGAAAGAGTTATTATCCCTTTAACATATGGAAAATCTTTGTCCTATGTTGAGCCCTTGAGTGAAGAAGACTTAATAGGATTTATGTACATGCCATCCGGATCTAGAGGTGCTTGAGCCATGTAAAGAAGGAATCCTTCAGTGAGAGGATGCATACTATATTAGTGATACTACAAGTGTTGCTTGTGATAATTGGGATCATAGCACTTATGATTTGGTAGGGTGCAAAGTAAAGAGCATATTTTCTAAGGGTAGAAAACCATGTTATGTCAAGAGAATAGGTAATAACTCGGTACCTTATTACACTGAGAAGGAGATCCTATGGTGTTCCTACACACCATGGAGGAACAATGGATAGACCCATTGGAAAGAAGAAATATGCTAGCATATACACTACGTGGGACAACAACACACTAGGTGGGTGGTCCACAGGATAATCTTGTAGGATGGAATGAAATTAGGATTGCTCTTGCCACTAGGTTCTTCACAGAGAAATGCACCTACTCAAATATGTACTTATCATGGTAATCAACCTGTTCAACACCACATTTAGAAGTGTGAGAGACTCTAGATAGAGGGACAGAAGCTTTACCACCTTTGCTCTAGGTGCACAAGTTTTATTCCACTTTACAAGGCTACACACGTGTTTGGTATGTCTATGCCAAACTCCATAGAGAGACTGGAAATTGGTAGGATTTAATTGCATGAATGGCTCAGATGTTTGACTTCTTCTCTACCAAGCCTCCGGTGGAAGAAGCATTAAAATTCATAAAGCGCTTAACTATGGGAGATAGTGCCAAGGCTGAAGAAATCCTTCAGGAGTTATTGGATGAAGGAAAATCAGGAGCGCATTTTGTTGAAGAGACACAGAGGCCGATGCCACACTACTTCAGTGCACTTTCCTTGAGAAATAAAAAGGAAAAATGGTCTACTTAGTGGATGATGAAGAAGTAGAAAATTTGGATGTAAACCATTCAACAGTAGGCGTGAGGTGTTGGACAGTGCAGATAAGACCACACACCTATCATGAACCTATGAAGACAAAAACATGAATATTGGATCGATGTTGAGCCTAAGGAGGCCATAATTAGGAGACTATTGGTCGACTCAAAGTGGCAAAAATCATAGAGTTATTAAGGGATTATCAAGATTTATTTCCTCGGGGTACCATGAACTTAAAGGCATACATGAATCATTAGGGGAGATAAAGATAAATCTTAAAGAGGGTGTGTGCCCAGTTAGAAAGAGACCCTACAGATGAACCCCAACTTGCGTGAAAAGGTCAAAGAAGAGATTGAAAAATGTTGAAGTCTAGGATCATCAAGCCCCTCGATGAGTCAGAATGGGTCATTCCAATGGTGATCAGTATCAATAAGGATGGATGGATTAGGATTTGTGTGGACTACAGGAGCTGAATTTTGCATGTGTGACTGATCCCTTTCCTACGCCATTCACTGAGGAAATACTAGAAGGCATTGCATGGTGTGAAATCTATTCATTTACATATGGGTTCTCTGGGTATCATCAGGTTAGGATTTCCCAAGAGGATCAGGAAAAGACTACTTTTACTACTGAATGGGGTAGCTTCACCTATAATGTGATGCCTTTTGGTTTGAAAAATGCACCTGTTGTATTTTCATGCATAGTTGTTCAAGCATTCAAGGACTTTATTCACAACTTCTTGCAGTTTATTTAGATGATTAAATGGTGTATGGACTTGTTAAAGATCATTGTGACAATTTATGCTTAATGTTTGAAAGATGTAGATAGTTGAGTATCTCTTTGAACATCAAGAAGTGCATATTTTCTACACCATTTGGAATACTATTAGGACACATAATCTATAAGGAAGGTTTGTTAGTTGATCCAACTAAGGTTGCAGTCATTATAGGCCTAAAAGAGCCTACTCAGTCAGAGTGAGGTGCATGGATTCTTGGGTCACATGAGGTATTATAGAAAATTCATAAAGGATATGCCAAGGTTTCTGCACCTTTGGAGGAGTTACTTGAAAGGAAAAGGTACATTCTACTGGGGAGAACCACAGCAGCACGCATTTGAGACATTAAAGGAGAAACTTACTACCACGCCTATTATGTGTTTTCCTTTATGGGACCAACCATTTCATGTACATGTGGACACCTCTGGCACAACCATTGGCATGATGTTGGCTCAACCTAGAGAAGGTATTATAGATCATCCTATTTGTTTTGCTAGTAGAAAGTTGACTCCTACAGAATAGAATTACACAACTACAGAGCACAAATATTTTTCAATGATCTATGTGCTACATAAATTTAGACAGTACTTACTAGCTACACCATTTTTATTTTATACAAATCACATGGCATTGAATTATTTAGTAAACAAGCCCATTTTATAGGGGCGCATATGCAGATGGGTACTCTTATTTCAAGAATTTGATTTCATAGTTGTGGTAAAACCAGGAAAAGTAATTCTAGACCAGACCATTTATCCAGAATATAGTCAGGAGAAGAAGCACATGTAATTGAAGATACCATGCTAGATGCATAGTTATATAGGTTATAACGAGCACCATTAGAATTATAGGACATTGTTGTCTTTCTACGAATAGGCATGACACTAGAAGGAATGAAATCCTTAGAAAAGAAACAACTTATTATACGTGTGACACCCTATATGTTAATTAGCGGTGACCTATACAAGTTAGGCCAAGATGAAGTATTGTGTCATTATGTACTAGAACATGAGTGCACAAATATCATGGAGGAAGCTCATGGTGGTATTACAAGTGGCCACTATGTAGGTGACACCACTATGCGCAAGATTCTACTTGTTGGATTATGGTGGGAGACCTTGTATAAAGATTGTAAGGATTATTGCAAGGCTTGTGATCATTGTCAATGTCTTGGAAAGCCAGGTCAATGATATGAAATGCCTCTAAGAGACCTATTAATAGTGCAAACCATTTGAGAAATGGGCTATAGATTTTTTGGGTCCTATTTCACCAACTGCACATAGGACTGGATTGTGATATATCATTACATGCACAAATTATTTGACAAGTGGGAAAGCAATGCCCTACAAAGGATTGTATAGTGAATACATCAGCCATGTTTCTTTTGGAAAATATTATTACAAGGCATGGGTATCCTTTGAGTTTGACTAATGATAGGGGCACACATTTTCTGAATGAGATAATCAAAATTTTATTGGATGAATTCATGATTGCACACCATAAGACTACACCATATCATCCTCAAGAAAATGGGACTACTGAGGCTTTCAACAAAATTTTGAACTAGACATTGACAAAAATATATGATGTTGGAAGAAAGGATTGGATGATAAAGTATCTATAGTAATTTGGGCATATCGAACAACATATAAAAGGTTGAAAAAATCCACACCATTTCAGTTAGTGTTTGGCACAAAAGTAGTTCTTCCTATGGAATTCATACTACCATATTTGCATATTACACATGTTGGAGGTCTAGCTAATGAGAAAGTATTAGAAGAATGGATTAAAAATATAATTTGGTTGGATGACCGATGAGCAATAGCATGTTGGAGTCAAAAACAAGAGAAGGCCAGGTAGAAAGTATGACATGACATACAAATCAAGGATAAAAAGCTTGAGATAGGACAAATGGTGCTCCTTTATGATTCTAAATTTTTGCACCATCCAGGAAAACTCAAAGTACATTGGTTGGGGCCGTATGTTATCACTCACATACTCGAAACAGGTGCTTGTCAATTAGAGGTACTTGATGGCACACAGTTACATTGTTACTTCAATGGGAGTAGGCTGAAGCCCTACTATAAATAAGTCTTCTTGGTGTTTATAATAAGGTAGTGTTACCATTTAGATTAGGTTTCCAATTCTATATTTCCTTAATGTGTTTCCTTCTTTGTCATTATGCTTTGTCAATTTAGTTTGTGTTTTTGTGTAATAAGTGTGTTTATGCACCCAAAGCTAATTACTATTTGGATAATTTTTATGCGTAGAGGACTACACATACCCTTAGTGTGGGGTGGTTATTGATATCTAGGTACAAGACTGATGAAAATAAGTACACATGAAAGGAACTAATTGCTATGGGGTATCTTGATGAAAATAAGTACACATGAAAGGAGCTAACTGTTACGGGTGTTATTCAAGTTGGAAAATTGAAAAAAGGACTGCTTCTAGAAATGAAGACCATAGGTGGAGGTAAATGAAGAAACAAGTATAACGTGAGGTAAGCAGAGGCCATGGGAACTACCAAAAGAAGGCGCAGTGGCAAGGTACTTAGGCACATGGAGGCACGTTGAAGAGAATTTTGTGGGCTAGAAGGTTATAGCTTGGGCGTGAAGATGTACCATGTGGAAGGAATGAAAATGGTCGATTAATGAGAGGATTGTTGGTAGGTGGAGGAGCAATAAATGCACTAAATTTTGAAAATATATATAAGGATGAGATGTGAGTTCATTTTTACTATTTTAATTAAGAGAATTTGAAAAGAGCTAACTGTGAACGAGTCGAGAAATCATGTTGAGGTGCGAAGAGTGTGAAACCAGATGTGGAGAGAAGATTTTTGTGCTAGAAGATTGTGTTCCCATAGGTGAAGGGTTTGAATGAAGTAGACGCATTACAAAAGAGATAGGGCACGTGATTTCCACTAGGGCATGGAGATTTGAACTAGGGTTTCAAATTTCTCAATTACAGAGGGAAGAAAAGAGAGATTTTTCAAATGGCACCAAAGAAAGCACCCACAATAGGAGTAAAAGGAAAGAAGAAGGTCAAAGTGGAAGAAGAAATTGCTCTTGAGAGTAATTTCTCATAAATGTAGTATCTAGAGGGCATGATCATGGGATAATAATGGGATTCCCACATTCGTCAATGTAAAATCAGTGATTATAACCATCATACATCAGATAATAAGAAGGATCTCGATGCATTATTAAGCACAAAAACAAACAAGCGTATAACAAAAGATATGTCAGTGTACGATGACACTGGTGAGAAGTTACTAAAGTAGATTGGAGTCTACTAGTTGTATGAGCTTCCATACTTTGGAAAGTATGAACCATTGTATTGATGGTTGATGAGCAGAGTCCATGAGGACTTCTTCTACTTCACCAGACGGAGGGTTAGAATCACAGCTGCCTTAATTTCAATAGTGACAGGACTAAGGGCCTTAGGATCGGATATGGAGAGTGATTTAATTGATAATGCCACAATCTTAGAGACATGGAAGGAGTAGGGGGTATACCAAAGGTCCGCACGACATGGACATCGAAAAATTGAAAAAGTACCTAGTAGTGCAGGCAATTACACATCTTGTAACAAAGATGAATGACTAAGAAAGGTGGTCATAGGTAAACACAATGTGGTTGCATGTTGCAAAGAAGATGTCTCAAGGAGTGATCTACAATATCATGGATCACATAGAAAAGACAATCATTAAAGAAGTGAGTACAAGTGACAAAATAATTTTTTCTACTATTTTATTATCTTTGTTGTTTATGGATATTGGAGTGCCCGATGGGCCAAAGGAGAATATTTGGGAGTACCCCACGGAACACAAATATCTAGTGGAAAGATTTCAAAAATACTTGTGTAAAGGATCAATGAGCGACAATTCAAGCAAAGGGTGGAGAAGTGGCATGATAGGCTCCACGCAGCGTTTGAAGAAGAATGGCGCATACCCAAGGAGTTACCTTCGGTAGTAGGGAAGGCATTGTAGTTTGTGGTATACCAACACTTTTGCATTGTATGATTTTCCATGAAAGATGGGGCTTGGAGCCCATGGTGCAAATTACCATATGCCTTCACAACATGATATTTCTAGGAATCTGTTCATCATTTTTCATATGCACGCCGCATAAGTTTCAATGCAAACAAGGTAGATTGTGAATACCACACTCTGAGAAAGAAATATGTATATCTAGGGTGGAATGCCTACATTGAGAGGCTTATCTCAGATATTATAAGAATGAAGCCTGTAAGCTTTGAAGTTTGGGATACCAAATCAATGTTTGTGTACCTTCAACTCAAGCCCAAGCTAGAGAATAATAAGTATGTGGAGAATGAGTTCACGCTCCTAGTTCCACCAAAAGGTAAGCATACAATGGAAAATGTTCTAGCCCCTAAGCCCACAGAGACAATAGAAGTAGAAGATGAAGAAGAGAAGCATGAAGATAGTGGTGGTTTGGAGCATAGAGGTAGGAGGTAGCCCTCGGATAAAGTAGAAATATAGTGCGCGACTACCCCACCCCAGCCCAAAAGAAGGAGATGATGAGGATCTAGATGCAATAGACAGGAGAGTGCCACTTCAAAAGAGTATTCAGGAGAACAAGGACCTAGGGTGCTACTCCAAAATCCATACGTAGATCACCTTGAATCTCTCCATAGAAGGAGACAATAGATAAGAGAAGAAGGAAGTTGAATCTAAATGAGGAGGCGGAAGAGTCTGAGGAGAGCATTTCCAAAATCTCTTCCAGGGTATGTGGAAGAACCAAAAGACGAAGATATGAAGGATGGAGAAGAAGGGAAAAAGAGGTAGATGAGACAACACAACAAGTTACTTAGGGTACATCGTAACAAACTCGAATCTTAAAGCTCAAATTCCTAAGGGGACAAGATCAAAGAGAAAAGGTGGAGAATATTTTCCATTGGTCATGGGCTATGCAGAGGACACAGGTAAAATTATCCACGCTTGCTTTCAAAGCACAATGAAACCAAAGGAGTTATATGGGTGGGAGCTGATGGATGAAGATATGGTGACCATGCACATAAGGAAGAAACTATCATGGTCTATGCACACGCACATGGAAGAACCAAACTTTGATGTATGTGAAGAGTCATGTGTATCAAGGAGGTTGAAGAAGACACCTCAGGCTAGACACATAACAATAAAGCCTACTATTATGTTAGATGAACAAGTGAGCAATGCTTTGGTAAAAGTCTCAACAGAGGTGGCATGATGAAATATGGATAAGGATGCAACAATTAGGGCACTACGAGAAGAACTCAAAAATAAGGATGCAGAAATAGTGTGCCTAAAGAAAAAAAGACTTGGCATAGAAGAAGAATGTTGTTTTCATCAGCATGACAGAGGAAGTTGGGGAAAATATCATGAAAGCAAAGCCACACTTAGAGCCAAAGGTACCCAAAACATTTCCTTCGGCAATGCATTATGTAAGTACCTTTGTGGACTTAGTGCTTGAAGATGAACCTCTATGCATAACAACACCAAAGGATCCAGCGTAGGAAGAAGATTGGGAAAAGGCTTCGGTGATGAGAAAGATTACATCATATGAGGGGTTGCTTCAGATCTTGTAGGAGGAATTGAAGAAAGTAGATCAAGCATTGAATATTTGTACAGCCCCAGAAGCCATTATAAGAACTAGGACTTTTATAGAGGACAATGAAGTCCTAAAAGCCATGAAAGATGAGACCTTGGGCCACATAGAATGATTAGTACTTGTCAAGCGAAGTATGAGGCCCTTACAAAGAAAGCTCAAAAAACACAGGAAAGGTTAGATGAGATTCGAAACTCATCATGTAAAATATGGACTGTTAGAAGGAATAATGACTGCCATATCCAACATCGTGTTGGTCTTGTAGAATGAGAAAGGAGATATTGCTAAGGATGAGCTAGAGTCAATTGTAGTGGATATCCCATAAAATGCAGAGGTCGTGCTCAATGATTGGAAAACTTTAGAGGAGAAAATAAAAGAAGAATATCTACAATTGATTCTTCATGTTAAAGCATATGATGCTGTAGGGTAAAGTCATTCTTTTATTCATAAAATTATTTCTATCTCTTTATTCACATTATTTGATTCGTTTTGGAGACAACCATTATCGGGGTGGAAATGCAATTAGTGTGGGGTAATGTTCAGAAAAAAATTTGGCACTTAGTGAAAAACATACAGAAGGTTCACATGGAAGAGCAAAGCACATTCAAAAGCGTGGAAGGATCAGAAAGGAATCATGTGCTAAGGAAAGAGGTAGATTTGGGACTTATCCATTTTCACGATGAGGATCTATTTTTGGAAGATGGTGTGCGGAACACACAAACCAGTTAAAAACTTATGTGACACGCATTGGCTATTTTTAGAGGATCAACTATGAAGCGCTTTGCATGGAGTACAGGATGAGAATAGATTTACTACTAAAAATTAACTAGAAGAAGTCTATTGTTAGTGCACTTACATGTATGGATATTATTATAATGACACATGGCTAATAATAGCATGCGACCTATTTTAGGATTGGATAAGTAGTGAAGGGAAAGCCCCCACCCTTATAAACATGTAATAAACTACATAGTATAGGTGAGTGAGGATGTATATGTAAGGATTGGATTATCATGGAGATTACACTATCGATCCGTACGTGCATGAACATATGATGACATTATTGTAAGAATCTTCTCGTGTATTAATACATTTTAATGGATTTTAATGGCTGAATCAGAGTATCAAATCCTGAGTATAATTGGTTCTTGCATGTTTGATTTCATCACATTTATCTTTAAAGTCTGTTACTCTCTAGATCTAGATCAAAATATGTTCTGTAGAATGTTATATTAGTTATGGAACTGAATACTTTAAGTCTTCATCATGCTATCAGTCTAGGATGAGTGATGTGCTAGTGCACTTAGGTCTTTATTGGTGAATTCTAGGTTGCATCAGATTAGAAAAATAAGTTATTAGTCTTCCAGTGAAGAAGGATGAACTTGAGAAGGGTGAAAAAGCACAACTCAACTGCATACAACTCTCCACCACTTGATAAGCATAGAGCTCCAAGAACCTACAATAGAAATGTGAACTCGTAAATTGTACTGCAAGCATGAGAAAAGGAATAAAGAAGTATAGAAGGATGAAAGGACTGAGATTAGTCACAAAACACACACTTTTATTACTTCAATAGCATGCATAATGCATCATACATTCAGAAAAGGAAATGGTTGCCATTACAGTCTTGAAAAGTAGGCTTGAAAGTTCCCTCAACATACAAGGATAACTTACAGAAGAGAGAGGACTCTTGAAAAACACACACTTTCCTAAGATGTCTAACTTTCCAACACATCTGACCTGTTGGAACCCCTTAGAATGAGCTTCCAACTTACATTTATAGACTAAGTTGTGAGAGAGGAGAGAGAAGTCATAATTTACCTTCCTAAATTAAAGGCACATGATGTATTTATTACCTTGTTGGTTGAACCACTTTGAGAAGCTTCCATCATGTGCCATTAATGCCCAGTTAACCTAATCTTCTCAATTAATTAACAGAATATTTAAATAAATTATTTTAATAATAATAATGAATATTATTAATAAAATATTTTAATAAAAATATTAATTTAATTAAATCATGGTGAGACACCCATTAAACTGTTTGAATTGAGGAGGGGGTCAATGAGAAATGGTCAAAAATAGCTCATCTTGGTGGTTGGCTTAGCGAGCTAACTAACCAAGTTGGGGTCGAGATCCATCGTCCTTCACCGCAAACAAGCTGAGCACCTATCGTGGTGACCACTAATCTTTAACGAGTTCACCTCCGAGTTGAACTCATATCACCATGACCGAGCCGAGTTCCTTTTATTCCTCAGCAAGCTCTTTCATCAATGCATCAACCGATGAACTCACATCAAGCTCTTTCATCAACTTGTGGGTCCTTGTCACCTCACAAATCGTCTCTAATAGCTTGAAATGATTCCATTGTCTAGCTCTGTTTCAATGATGGCTCAGCTTCTTGGTTAATCAACTCTATCTCCATGAGCTTTCCCTGACTTGGCTTTGTGCCACCGAATTAATAGGCCTTAACTCGGTCGAGTAAGTTTTCCTTGACACACTCACAACCCTTTTAGGTCAACCTATGAGCTCTCTTCCTGAGACACCATCCATCGGCTTGGGAAACATATCTTCCTTGTTTACGAGCTCATCACATTCAATGCATAACCAAGCCAAAATGTGTCTACGAGCTCCATGTTTTATTTCTCATTCTTGGCGAGTCCGGTGGTAAATTATCCTTCATGAATATATCGAGCTCTTCACCAATCTCCCTAACCATGCTACGTTACACTCAATGTACTTAGGGATCTCTGTGCATTGAGCAAGCTACTCACTTAGCCTTAACTTGACCTTAGATCACCGTAACAAGCTTCACGTAGACTCGATATTAAGGCACCAAATCCCCTATGAGCCATCACCTCCTACAACCTATTTTAACTTTAACCTAATGATCCCATTTTCATATGAGTTTCATATTGACGCACCCACGGTTTGACCTCCCATCTCGATAGGCTCTAAAATGACTCAGATGTGTAATTCACCATTTCTAGTATTGTACCAATCTTCCAACCATTGTTTGGCCAACCAAATCACCCAATTTCACTAATCCTCATCTTGGTATGAGAGTCGCACATCCCACTTGCATTTATTGATGCTTCTTATCTTTCGATTGAGCTCAATATTGATCTCAAAGCACCGTCTTTATTTTCTACTAAACTTGGTTATCTCTAGATTTGGTTTTATGAACTCCACGTTTCCACCGAAATGAAACCTTCCATGTATCTTGACAAATGATCCACATTCTCCTCACAAAAACATTGCTCTTTTCATGTTAGTTGGCATATACCTTTCGTACTTAATGCTATTGTGGCTTAATAAAGGCTGACCTCCCACCGAGTCATCGAATTCTAACTCACTTGAAATTTCTTCTGCATTATGCGTGGCCTTATCTTGTACAGAATTGGAAATGAATTCTCAACGACTCACTCCATATATGCCAACCATCTTGTTAACTCCGGTGAATAGCACAATGACTCACATGAATCTTGGTGATAGACTCGGGCTCCTTGCAATTGATTTGCATAATTTCTTATTTGGCTTGCCACCGTTAATATTACACTTACTAGATCAACTCTTGGGTGGAACCGAAATTTCGTAAGACCAAGTCGAATATTAATTTGTTGTTTTCCATGCAATTTTCTCCACAATGGTTATTCCATCTTGGGAGTCCTACTATTGTTTTCCCATGCACAACATGGCTTTCACATCGTGTAATTTTGAAATGGGGTACTCGGGTTCTCAATACCATTATGCCCACGTATCATTTGATGACTTGGATCTTGATGTTTTTTTTCTACCAACTTACCATTTCCACCTCACGCTACTTGGCTTTGTCTCTCCGACTTAGCTCCATTCTGAGTCCTTACAAATTATTGAGATTACATTATATATTACCTCGATTTAGGTAAATCTCCCTATAAGATTTTAAATCATCCATCTCGAGCCCAATCCAAGAACTTGAGTCTAAAAGGAATGATAACCAGATCATACCAAGCCAAGAACATAGATGCTAATCAAACACCATGATCAATAAGATGAAAGTAATTCACCAGAATAGCTTTACATAAAACCTTTGCAAACAAATGAGTAGCAATATCATATATTATTATGGAACTCAATGCAATACATTGAGAATGGGCCTTACTTAAATAGGAAAGGAATAACAATCTAAGAACCAGTCAAGGTCATAGATCAAGCCATAAATCAAGGAAATAACTAGTCATCAAAGAACTAGTCAAGACCATAGATTTAGGAGAGAACTAGACATCAAGGATCTAGTCAATACCATAGATCAAGGAAATAACTATACCTAACAACTAGATAATATCTCCTAATATCTAAATAAGATAAAAGAAATATCCACACACATAAGTGGGTGAGGATAAATATAATAAAGGTAAATAAAGTACCTAGGTGAACATGAGCTAAGGTAAATACCTACTCTAACACCCCCTCAAAGTGAAGCTAGGGGAAAAATAGAAGTGGCATGTCCACAGTATGAGTCCCAAAAACTAGGCCTGATGAGGTACTCATGTATAATAATTGGGGAAAAGGGACACCGCAAGGTACCTAAAACCAGTAACAACAAAGTAAAGAGAGTAAAAACCTGCTCCAAGGCATCCCAAGAAGCTCGGATCAAAAAAATCATACAATGCTAAAGAATTTTGGTGTGCACTATGGTCTGAATCCACTACTCGATCACAAAACTCAAAAACAATTGACACTAGGTTTCACCAAAATAGCTCCATACAAGGAGACTATCAATAGAGTGATGTTGAAAGTGCAAAAAAGAAACACCAAACATAATTCGATCAACTACTACAAATAGGTGTGCCATGATCTAAGAACAAAAACCAAAGCAACAAGGCAAGGACACAAAATCCAAAGTGTCATGATCTAAGAAAAGCCAAGGTAACAAGGTAAGGACATGAAACTCGAAGAAGCAAGATCAACACCACACCCTCCCATATTGCTGAATGGGTGGAGTGATGCTACAAATCTATATGAGTTGTCCAAAACAACTACTCAAACACTAAAAAACTAACACTGGAATGCACCAAAATAGTTCCCCATAAGAGATACTATCAACATGCCAAAAGTGTTGAAAATATAGATACAAAATCTCTCAACAAACAAGAGAGATACACTACACTTGCTAAAGAAAAATGCTCAAAACAAGAAGCATCACAATGCAAAAGGTATAAAAAGTGGAGCAAGAGGTCGAATGGTGGAGGAGCCACACCTGTAGAGTCCTCTCAATGAATGCCTATGTTACCACCACGAGTGATTAGATATCCACCCCAAATCAACACGGATGGATGAAGAAGATGCCTGCATATGAATTGGTGCAAAATGCACAATGGGTGCATGCAAAAGAACATCAGAATGTGTGTCAGGTTGATCATGTATGACAACTGAAATCTCAGGTTTCTCAAGCCTGAGTGAAGGTGTAGAACTCATGTGTTGCTCATGATCCTCAGAAAGAGTCAAGCGAACAAAAAAATGAGCTCTATCAATGTGTGATCCCAATAAAGTATCTTGCTCAAAACCAATGTCATGACAAGAATTCCACTTAACATGTGGAATAGAGGAAACAATACCCTATGAATGTCTGCTAATGACTCCGCTAGTGAGACCCATAGAATGGAGCATGCGAGAACTAAATGCGGTGTACGATTCTTAAAAATCCATGCAATGAAGCGAAGTAGGATACACAAAATGTGGTACTAGTAATAGGCACAGATGTGGAAGATCATCCAAGAACAAGCCTCACATGTTTAGAAGCATCAAAAACAGTTCGTGCTCCAAGACCGGCGATCAATGTCAGTGGGTACAAGAGCAATAGCTGCAATTGGACTAGGAGCATGGATATGGTTGTCCATAATATGATGGTGATGTTGTAGGCTAGTAAGTTTGTTCTGCAGGGAGTGTATTATTGTATCCTTATCGTGAATGAGTGATTGTAAAAGAGAATTTCACTTCTTGAGCGATCTATTCTCTTCCACAAAATTTACAATATCCTCTTGAAGTCCACATACTTCAGAGAAAAGCATATCGTTCTCAGAATCCATGATAGGTACAAATAGCAACTCCCAAAAAATTAGGACATCGGGATCAACCAATTTGCATCCACAATTGATTACAACACTCCTCCATATTTGGCACTTTATAATTATAGTGCAAGTCTTAAAATAAATATTTCCAATGGAAATAGCACGAAAAAACAAGCACTTTCGCAAAAAAATGGCACTCAAAACTGAGTTACCGATCAAAAGTTACAAGCTTTTTAATATTTTGCTCTATTATTTATTTTAGTTGCCACTAAAACAAATAAATTGTTGTTGCCTTCACCACACAAATAAAATTAAAGGGGGCTGAAGTTAAGCACCTACTAGTAGGAATCACAATCTTTAAGCCCTCATATGACCAAAAAAGGAAAGATCTGAAAACCTTCCTATGTGTAAACCGAGATAGATACATTGCAACAAAAAATTGCCCTATGTAGATCTCAAGAAATCCAACAGACCTGACAAAAAATACCTCATTTTTTTCCTTCACGGCGCGGATCCTGAGGCAGACCAGTGTGCTTCCCTGCAACAATGCAAAAAACCTAGAAAAATGACTGCCTCCAAAATGGTTGAGTTTACAGTCGATCTTAGGGTTTTCCCACCTTCTGGATCTAATGGAAGCCTCTATTTTGCATAAAAATGCATGCAAAAAAATATGACCAAATCCCAAATATATGAATATATAATGAATTTATTTGCAAAATAAAACTTATAGATGGATGTCAACAACAATCTCTAGCTCTGATACCATGAAAGGAACGATAACCAGATCATACCAAGCCAAGAACACATATGCTAATCAAACACCATGATCAATAAGATGAAAGCAATTCACCATAATAGCTTTACATAAAACCTTTGCAAACAAATGAGCAGCAATATCATATATTATTATGGAACTCAATGTAATACATTGAGAATGGGCCTTGCTTAAATAGAAAGGCATAGATTTAGGAGAGAACTAGACATCAAGGATCTAGTCAATGCCATAGATCAAAGAAAGAACTATACCTAACAACTAGATAACATCTCCTAATATCTAAATAAGATAAAATAAATATCCACACACATAAGTGGTGAGCATAAATACAATAAAGGTAAATAAAGTACCTAGGTGAACATGAGCTAAGGTAAATACCTACTCTAACAGAGTCCCAAGATTTGCCGGAGCATTATTTTTTCATTTTCACACATGGGTAACTCAATCTATTTTCCTCATATCTCCGTTCAAGCTAGCGAATTATTCCAATGTTTATTTCTCCTAAGCTTGAACTAATTTCACAAGTTCACATCCAGCACAATTCGTATACCCACAAAACCTACAACTATCTTCGAATGGCCAAGGAAATTTATTGTCCTCGCCCATGCAAAGAAACTGACTCATCTACCAATCATCTCATCAACTTCGAATTATCACTACCGATCTTGATTATGAGCTATTCTTGACAAGTCAAGTAAATACCATGCAAACTATTCTTGACCGGTCATTTAAATAAGTTCTTTTGTAAATTTGTTTAGTGTGCACTATGAACATCCATGAATTTACCCGTGTTATCTAACTATTCATTAAACCCATCAACTCTAAGTTTAATCTTACCTTTTTCCATTACTTGTGAGCTTCGGTATTATCGAGCTCACATCTGAAACATTCCCCATAAACTCAGCTACTTCAAATCTAAGTGTGAGCTAAACCACATCACTGCACATGGCTTGTTGAACATCTTGTGAGCCAATAGAAATGAACTCAATTCTCCTCGACTTGTATTTAACAAAATTTGCTTGATGCTCATGCACCGGGTTCTTTGACTGAGTTGTATATCTTCCTCATTGAGCCAAACTGCATGTCAACCCTATGAACTTGACCCGATGCAAGTTAAGACTCGCCTTACGAATGCCATTGTTATGGGCTTGCTTCAAACTCTAAATCAAGCCATCTTGAATTACTAATCTACCTACACGCATCGTGAACACAAAGCCTCAAGCTTAAAATTGAATTCCTCTATAGATACACTAAACTCCAACACCTACGAGCTCTCAGATTTTAGCCGTGTTTTTCAAATGCAACCCAAACCTTTCGTGAGTTGTTCTCTGAGCTCAGCCTTATCTCAACCTTGCACCAATGTTTCTACAATACAAAAAGTTTGAATCTAAAACCTAATTTATGGATTTGTTCTATAATACATCGTGACCCCCTGAGGTTAAACTGCTCAATGAATTTAGATTGTTTCACTCCTGCATGTTGCACTATTTCAAATTGATTCTCAAGCTATGTAAATTGTTAGGGATCAGTTCACATGGCTCTGTTAATACTCAATCAATTGATCTATTTGTGATAGCTCTAACTTGAACAATCGAGATATTTCTCCTTGTTAGTATTGTTTTGTGAAGAGTTAATAGATTTTCATTGCATTGCTTTGAGGCACATTGATTCAAGATTATAGGATGTGAGTGTAAACACTCTGCTTGTACATGATTCAAGAATTTTGACTATTTACCTTGGCATGTAATATAGACCATGTGCATGGATTTACTGAGCCATTCCACTTATGATCTTACCTTCACCGATAAGAGATTGATGATTTTTCAATTAATTTTCCATTTTCTACACCACGGCCAAGTTGTCATTAACTGCAGAGTCCACACACCACACCACTTTTGACTCGCCATGTGTAGATTGAACAACCGAAGTGATATCGGTGTACAACTTGCTTTACACAACTCACATTGGCACATGTTAACCAACTTAGCTCATGTCCCCAGTGATTTGTGATGACAAATTTTCAAGTCTTATATTGACCCCTCTTAAAATTTTGAACCTTTTTGTGGAAAAGTGGATCCTGGAAGTATGATAAGACAACTAAAAATTTGTATGCCAATTTCAACTGTGTTTTCTCGAGTTGGGTAAGTGTGAGCTCTCCATAGGCAATCTCTTCATTCTGAGTGAAAATCAAGCTTCTAGGACTAGTGAAAGATAAGAACAGTCCAAAATGGTCATACACACCTCTCAAAGCTTGAAATTATCCTAATCACCCCAAAATATTTATGGAAGAATTTTTCGTTCTCACGATATTATCCTGTTGTCCATTTTTTTCCGAGGGGAAAAATGAATAACATTTTTGGCGACCTCTTGGGGATGATTTCCTGCAAAGAATAATTCTAGTAGCCTTAAGTAATCCATTGGGCATGGAGTCAATTTTGGAATATTTGAAAGTAATTTGATCTTCAGTGATATATCCTGAAATCTCCTTGAGCATTACCAATCTTGGAGCTCCTTACAATGCTAAGCATGAAGTATACTGAATCTTTGAATCCTTGGCATCTATGGAACACTACAGAATTTTGAATGAAGCAGATGTTGAATTAGGGATATCATGACACTCTTATTTAATCTTTAACCTTTCCTTCTCCTTAACACCTTCGAATGATGCTACAATGTGTAAGAGCAACAAAAACACAACACACACCAAAACAATGAAAACCATATATGCCCGAATTGAAACATGCAGGGTGTGCAACGCACTTATTCTACTGAAAACAAACCTATGTCTACTTTATGCTAATCGGTGGCATAGATGAGTTAAAAACCTACAATTGGTTGGGAAAAATAGCTTCCTTTCCTCACAATGGATTTCCATGCAGATGATTTGATAATGGACATGACTGAGAATGAGAGTGAAAAACTATAGCAAGCCTAATTCACTACTTGGCCCACTGAGGTAACAACTAGAAAGAGAAAGAAATCCTCTTTTAGTTTCTTTATATTTGTCCTGTAGAGGCATTGCAGCTGATCTTCAAAATTGTGAGACTCGTCCTTGCATTCTGAAATGAATGTGGCTAGTTATGGCTTCTCTTCTAGATTTAGTGAAGTAAGGTACTTGATGGGACATGGTCATATCCTTTGAATTTACCTACTACCCCTAGATTCAACTTTGATAATTAATTCCTGTAGACATTCCTAGATAAATGGTGTTGAAATGATTCCTTCTTTGTACCCTATTTTCCTCTTTGGTAACGAGGGGTTATTTTGCAACATGAAAATTATTTGGATTGTTTGTAGTTTCTAATGTTGAACCACTAAAAATGTTTAAAATGTGTTGCTCATCTAAAAAGTCCTCCTCCTTTGATTGACCTTCACTATCAATCTCCTCATTCAACATAAAACCTTCCTTCATCACCGGTTCATCAACTATGTTAGATTGAGAGAAATAAATTCTTGATGACATCATCTCCATCAAATTTTGAATTTGACTTAGTCTTTCCCGTGTGCTCCTCTTTTCCTTTATTCATCGAGCTGCATGGAAGATTCAATTCCTCCAAATTTGACAAATAGCTTTTTTTCCATTCTCCGAGTGTGGTAAAGATTTAACTTCATCCACCATGTTATTTTTCGGATTGGAATTTTGTTTTTCCTGATTGTTCTCATCCTCAAACATGAAATTAGAAAGATCAAATTCATCTAAGAGATCAAAGTTTTGTAAGAATGAAGAAAGGGAAGGATTTAAAAACCTCTAAATGGTGTCATCTACATCAATGACTGTTCAATCTACCTTAGTCTCACAAAACTCCTTGTGGCTGATTGTAACATCTAATGATGATCTTGGAAAGTTGCTACCAACTTCCATAAGTGCTTCCAATTCTTGACATGCATGGCAATTAGGATCAGTACATTCACTTGAACTATCTTGTACACTTGAGATTTTTCTTCTTAGACTTGCACATGCTCTTCTCCTAGCAGATTTAGAGTTGGCTCTTACTTTTATACAACTAGTTTTTCCACTTGTGGTGATTCAACCTTCTCTGAAGATATGGAGCCAATATGAGTATTGCATTCTGAATAGGTAGATCGTTGGTCTTCCTCGTTCATCTCTGGATTTGTTTCTAGTACAAAACTAGTTTGTTTCACTTGTTCTCTAGCCTCAACTTCTACAAAAGGTTTAGTCAAGAATGAATTTTTCTTGTTGTAGCCCAATCCTTCAATTTGTTTGAAATTTCTTCCTTACTAGTCTCCTCAACCATATACTCCTCCCTTTTGCTCATTTCTTGATGATGCTCCTCCCAAAATGGGTTTGGGACTACCAGATGAGGGATGAATTGGGATTCAACTGATTTACTCACCATTTGAGGAAGTGGAAGAGATTCAACTTCTTGTCTTGGTGGCCTTCATATAAAAGAAGGAACAATTGTCACCAAATCACTACACCCCACTTAATGTCCTGAAAATGAATCACAAAATTCAGTGTGATTGGGAAACATGGGATCACTTCTCAAGCTATGGGACTTGGGCTCAAGGTGAACCTCTAGAGAAGGCCGAATTCCTCTTCCTAAACTAAACACAACACTACTAATGCAAGAAAAAAGGGCTATCTAGTCCTACTCTAACATTTCATGGGATTAGGGAAAGAGATTTGCAAGGAAATAAAACCTATACTAGAAGTGGTGATGCACCAAATTAAGGGATGTTTAACATCTGGAAGGGTTAATGTGGGAGGGATGCTTACATCATTGACCACCTTCACCTATCACAACTAGAAAGGGTACAAAATACCACAAACTAGGGGCAGACGTTCCTTTGTTAAACTTGAGTGTACATAAGGGTAGATCAAATCGGATTCAACACACAATTAATTTATCATGAGGAAACCACACATGCATATATCAAACATCTATTTCTACAACTAGGGATAATAATGACATAAAATTAATACAAAAGGAAAATAAGATTTTCACAACTGACATAAAAGATAGTAGTATTATTCCTTCACAACATGAAATAGATAACCTAAAATAAAGGTAAGATAATCACTATCACTAAGGAATTGTAAATTCACAAAGTAAACACTGATTAACCATTCAACACAATAAATCAGATTTTCAATAGCAAGGTGTAACTCTGAATATAATTAAAAGGTTTCTTAGAATCTCTGAAGCACTCTTCCAAGCTTGAAGAGCAAATCCTCTAAAAAATAATCTATATCTACTAAATGGAAGCATTCAACTATTTATAAGTTCTTAGGCTGAGCCATTATAACTGGGCCCTTAACTAACATTTAACTAAAAATAGAAATTCCATTAATATTAAGGGAACATGCTCTCATGAAATAGAAAATTTGTTGCAAGGGTTTGACTCATTCAATCCTACAAGTTTGACTGATCAAGAGCTTGGACTTGTCCTTTCATGGCCACTTAGCTTTGGCTTGGTTCAGCTACACCCTCCTCACCTACAAGCTTCTACTGCTCTCCTTCCCACATGACCATTTGGTGCTTGTACTCAATAAAGCACTTGATAGTCCCATGAATTTCTTCATCTCTAGGCCCACATGCATAGTGATTCACTACATATGTTGTCTTGATCTCCTTTGTGATCCCGACTGACAATCTTAAAATTTTATTCGTAACTTTATTTAGTCTCCCTATGAAATTTTGGCATAAGACCAATTGGTGAATGGAGTCACTATTGAAATTTTGGTGACCTCATCGTCACGCTTCACCAAATCCTTGAAATTTCCCTTAATCTGATCCTCAAGAAGAACATCGATATTTTCATTGAAGAATTTGCAATTGGAAATATCAAACTCTTCTGAGATGTCATTCGTGGGCATCCATTATTTCCACTCGCTTCTCCTCCAGCTTCTTTCATTAGATCTTGTAATACTTGACACTAAAATTCCATGGCCTTTTGATATTCAAACAATTTGGAGACATCATCGATCACCTCTTCCTAAAGACGGAAATCGGGATCCTTTTCTCTGATGTCACTCCATGTTGCCAAATTTAGATTTAGATGATTATTATCTTCAGAAAAGGCCTCATCCATCTTGGAAATGGTGGATTTTATAACCTGTAGATTGTTATATATCTCAACATGTTCCTTGATCAAAGGATTGGCTTCATGCATAATTCTCTCCATCCATCCACTCAATGATCTCCTTTCTAGGCTCCTAGATTCTCGAGTTCATGATAAGAAATATCATGGATTGTAGATGAAATTTTCATAGCCGTAGTAGTTGAGACTTCAGTGAATAGAGTGGGTTGGGTTACTTTACACAGCAGTGTAGTGATCTACTCAACCTTGGCTTTGAGCTCATCCTTGGTGGCCTTATCTTTGTCATATTTCTCCAAAAGGACCCTAAGAGTAGTGTGCACATCTTGCTTGGCTCCTTCATGAGTAGCCTTCCCCAATGAAAATTTTGAAATCCAGTAATCTGTAGACATGATTGTTTCTTTAGTTTCCCCTCAACGGGGGTGGTAACCTCTATCACACATTCTCTAGATGGGTTAACTATCAGACTTGACATGGTTCTTGGTCTTTTGGCTTATCTCTTGGGCATATGATCGAATAAGCTGACATCTATAACATCTCCTAGATGAACCTTCTTCTTTTGCTTGGGATTTTTCCTAAATAACCATTCTGTATGGCTAAAGTTGATGAAGATGGAGCAACAGATCCAATACCTGAAACATTGGTCAAAACAAGATCACTAGAAACCTCGGCTGGTATTTGAGTAGAAGTAGAAATGATGGATGGTGTGGATGTAAGGACAGCCATAGGAGTTGATAGAATGATGCTAGGAGGTATGATTGAAGAAAATAGAAGTGTTAAAGGAAGTGAAGAGGAAATGGGTGACCCAATATTTTCCCACTGATAGAACTGGAAGTGATGAGAATACTTGGGCCATAGAAGGGGATGGGAAGGAAGAAATGATTATGGAAGTGGAAGGAACTGATATTAGAAGTGATAATGGAGGAAGAAGAAGGTGTGAAGGATCTTGGAAGATACTAGGAGAGTCACTGACTTCAACCACTTCTGTCATAGGCAACTGCAAGAGATGTGATCTTGGGAGTAGAAGCCTTGGAGAGAGATGAGCCACCAACAACAAATGAAATATTCTTTGGGATTGTAGGAGCCTTTTGAGTCGACCTTTTTCCCTTAGTGGGTGTTGGTTGGCTTATTGCTAGTATAGCTCCTGTATTTGTAGGTTGATTTTCCCCTTTGGGTGAGATTCCCAAGGTGGCCAACCAACTGAAAGTCCTCTTTAAAATGGGTCCTACCCTCTCCTTTGTATTGCTGCATTCTTCCACATACCAATCAATCCATGACAATGGTTGATTGGAAACATTATCATCCTTGTATGATGAATCCAAAACCTCATCATTATCTTACATGTCCTTTGGCACATCAACCTAACAAAATTTTTGAACCTCATCAAGGGTTAATATTTCATAATCCCTTTGTCGCACGATGTATTCATCCCGACAATGAATCCAGATATCTTCCAATTGGGGCACGTGGGCACTGGACCAACCTGTTTCCCCAAACTTACCCCAATAATCAAAATTAGTCCATAGATGAAAGGTCTGCAGGGTTACCTCAGCCATTTCTACATCAACATTTTTCACCTTGTGAATATTTGGGCAAGAGTACCTACTAAAACAGGGAAATGCATTCCCTCTTTGTAATACTTATTTTGGGTTCAATGATAGTCCAATAACTGGCAAACTAATTCCAATAGAATCCATTTGTCAGTGGGGCACCTTGGTAATTTTCTTGGGGTGCCTATGAAACCTGGAATCCGGATATAGGTGAATGTAGGAAACTTAAAGTATATTGCTCCCCATTCCCACACTTCTTTGAAAGATTCATCAGAAATCCTCCAATTATATAGTTCTTTGTCAAAACGATAGAGGATGACAACAAAGAAAGCATTGTTGACTCTGCGAAATGCCTACTTCCCTCATCCAGAGTGAGTTGGGGATAAAAGTCATATATTTGGGAAGTGCTATGAACACCTCTAGTATTCAAACTAGCAAAATCTCCCATAACAATAGCAGCATACACTAGGAAGGATGTCATGTAGAAAGTCTTTGTATCTGACACTCTACCCAATTGATAGAAAATGGAGCTACTAATATGCTCCCCCCATCGATAAACTCATCGTTCTTCTTGATGGTCGTCGCGATGTACAAAAACATCCATTCCTAGAATTCCTTTGCAGAAGGAAGACTTGAAACTCTGCTTAGTAGCACAATAAGATCACTAACCTCCTGAATAAAATCCGACCGATGCATAGTTTTGGGTAGTTTGGCAAAGCTCTTGGCTAGATAAGTTTTCATCATGATCTTTGAGCATACTTCCTCTTTCTTATCCCAATGTTCCATTGCTAACTCTTGGAAAAATTGTGGTGTAATCTTGAATGTCGGGAAGCTTAAGCATATCTTCAAAAAGTATGGGTCTAAATAGATTACTACCTTATCATCGTCATCTCTGACTGACATGGAGTCTTCGTTAAAATGGGATGTTGTAGCTAAAACAAATTCTAGGAAATGCATGGATGTGGGAAAACTAGCAGCAAGGGCAAGCCCACTGTCATAGATGGCCTGCATCCATGATTTCTTATTTAGAGCCTTTAATATTTCCCAAAAATTTGGAAAATCAATTTGTCCTAGGTCAGTGTCCCCTATATTCCCTAAGTCGGAAGACAGGCAGGAGTGAGGAGCAACCCTAAGAAATGAGTATTTCATCTTCTCCTTTCCCTTTGAAGTGGAAGTAGACATCAAGCCCTATGTTTTGGAAGATGAAGTTGTAGAAATTACAAAAACTTGAAAGAAAAACTTTCAAAATTCAACTGAAATTTTTTTGAAAGGAATCACTGAACTGAAATCTCCAAAAGAATTTCTCCAAAAAAATTTCTCGAACTAAAATTTCTGAAAATTTTCTCCAAACCGAAATCTCTAAAACCAGAAGTTATGAAGGAAATATCCAAAAGAATCTTTTCGAACAATTTTCCGGAAAAAATCTTCAAAAAAAAAGTTTCTAAAAGAGTTTCTCCGAAGTCGAAGTATGGAAAACCCGAAGGAAAAAACCTCCGAACAATATTTCCGAACAAGTTTCTCTGAAAAGAGTTCCAAAAAGAAAATTTCTAAAGGAATTATCCAAAGAAGTTTCCCAAATAAGTTTCTCTGAAAAAGCAAAAGGACCTTACTGAATAATGTTAACTCATGCAAATTTTGAAAAATGAGAAATGAGAAGAAGTATGGGAGGCCTAAGAGGATCCTTTGAACAACTCTGAATACTTGAAGAAAACTCAAAATGTGAAACATGGTGAAAAAGGGGGTGACATTTTGAAAAATCACAGAGGGAGACCAAAGAGAAAACAAAAATGAGAAGGAAACAAAGAAAATGACCTAAAACCAAAAGAAAATAAAAAAATTACCATACCTTGAAAAAGACGTCATGCAAAGTACAAGAAACAGAATGTCAGAGCAAATGTGTCAGGTAAAAATGATGAGTAAAAAATTGAGTTTAAATATAAAACCTGATATTAATGGCAGAAATACGATCCATATGGAGGTAGGTGAAAAATTAATTGTGTGGAGGACCTCAAAAGTTAAACCCAAAGCCCGAAATTTAGAATTTCAGGGTTTCGGACTTTGGAGATTAGGAGACAAAAAAAGAATTGGCAATGGGAAATTCCGAAACACGGAAACCTGAAAGTTTGAAAATTGGACTTTTCGACATTCAGACTTCGGAAATTTTAAAGTAAAAATCGTAAAAATGACTCAGAGAATTCTAAAAACCCAAAAGCCCGAAAGTTCAAAATTCCAGGACTTTTGGGTTTTGGATTTCAAAGTCCGAGAGGATTTAAACAAAAAAGGGGCCAAAAGTTCCGAAACCCAAAAGCTTGAAAGTCTGAAATTTTAGACTTTTAGGGTTTGGACTTTGGAGAGCTAAAAGAGCAATCTCGAATCCGAGCAATAAAACTCCGAAAGAGAAAAATCTTTGAAGTCTGAAGATTGAAAATTTCAGATTTCGGCCTTGGAGAATTTCATTGTACAAGGATTTTCTAAAAATTTTGTTTGACATATTTTTCTTCAAGGTAGGTTAAATGGTTAACAGAACTTTAAAAGAATGAGGCATGGAAGATTCATGATGGAATGGAGGAATAGAAGATGAAGTAGTGAATTCCACCACAGGGGTAGTAACTAGAAGGTTAGGATCATGTGCTTCAAGTTGAAACTGCATGGATGGAGACATGGAAAGAGGGTTGTAAGGTGGTAATGCAGGGACCTCCCATTGATAGGATTGACTAACATTATATTCATGAATGTCCCTCTTCTTGATCCATTCTCCAACTTGAGTCATCATATTGATTATGAATTGAAGCTTTTGTTGAGGATTAAGCTCACATGGTATAGGGCCAGTCCAGGGGTATGGAATGTTGAAGCCAATCTGGGCTTCCTTTGTCATGTCATTGATCCTTATTTGCACCATGTTATGCTCCAAATCTTGAACCTTATTCTGTAAGTGGTCTTCTTTAGGTGTAGGATAAATTTCAAAATCTGCATGCCATTGTTCTTCAGTATCCCCCCAGTCTGGTGGGTGACCAAAATGATCTACATCTTGCTCATGTGGGCATGCATGCTGAAACTGATATTTGTCATGAAATTGGTCTGGAGGTGGATTATAATATCCTGAAGATGGAAAGAACCACCTCCAATACAAGTGGGAATCCCATTGTGGAAATGAAGCCATGATGGCATTGCCTCATGAATGGAAAGATGTTGAAGAAAACTAGATGGAAATGGGTGAAACTAAAAGTCTGCAACACAGAGAGTGGGTCACTTTGACCAATGGAGTCACCAATGCCTAGGTATGGTGTGCCTCATAAGGCTTAAATTTCACTAAGAGCACAAAAACTTAATGAAATGAAGTAATGTTGCAACGGGTGATGTTGAGATGCCTCTTCTCCTTCTCCTTGGAGGAGACAAGGATAGTTTGATATGTTGATAATTTCCTTGCTTTGAAGAAGCTATTGTATGAATTATTCACATAAGTTAATGCAATGAGATTTGGAATCCAGAGATATAGAGTCGCCAGGTACTTTGACTTGTGCAAGTGAGAAGAGAAGTACCAACTCTGTCCCACTGGGCGTGCCAAAAACTATTGTCACCAAATCACTACACCCTTCGAATGGATAGAATGTGAACAAGACATTCAGTGTGATTGGGAAACATGTGATCACCTCTCAAGCTATAGGACTTGCGCTTGAGGTGAACCTCTAGAGAAGGCTGACTTCCTCTTCCTAAACTAAGTGATGTACTACTCCTAGTGCACTAATTATCTAGACCTATGCTAACATTTTCATGGGTTTTAGGGAAAGATATTTGCAGAAATAAAACTATACTAGGGATGGTGATGCACCAAATAAAGGGTGTTTCCAAACTCAAGAAGGGTTAATTTGAAGAGGGTGTGTGCACCACAAGTCAAATTCACCTACTGCAACTTAGAGAGGGTACAAAATACCACAAACTAGGAAGCACATGTTCCCTTTGTTAAACTTGATTAGACAAACAAGTTATCAGTCTTCCAGTGAAGAAGGATGAACTTGAGAAGGGTGAACAAGCACCACAACTCAACTACATGCAACACTCCACCACTTGATAAGCACAAAGCTCCAAGAACTTGCACAATGTACTTGAAAACATGAGAAAAGGCACAAAGAAGTATAGAAGGATGAAAGGATCGAGATTAGTCACAAAACACACACTTTTATTACTTCAATAACGTGCATAATGCATCATACATTCAGAAGAGGCAATGGTTTCCATTACAGTCTTGAAAAGGAGGCTTGAAAGTTCCCTCAACATACAAGGACAACTTGTAGAAGAGAGAGGACTCTTGAAAAACACACACTTGCCTAAGATGTCTAACTGTCCAACCTATCTGACCTATTAGGACCCCTTGAAATGAGTTTCTAACTTACATTTATAGAATAAGTTGTGAGAGAGGAGAGGAGAAGTTGTAAATTACCTTCTTGAATTGAAGGCACATGATTTATTTATTACAGTTGGTTGAACCACTTTGAGAAGCTTCCATCATGTGCCATTAATGCCCGATTGACCTAATCTTCTTAATTAATTAAAAGAATATTTAAATAAAATATTTTAATATTAATAATAAATATTATTCATAAAATATTTTAATAAAAATATTAATTTAACTAAATCATGGTGAGACCCCCATTGACCTGTTTGACTTGAGGAGGGGGTCAATAAAAATGATCAAAAATAGCTCATCTCAGTGGTTGGCTCGGTGAGCCAACTGAGCGAGTTGGGGTCAAGCTCCATCGTCCTTCACCACAAATGAGCTGAGCTCCTATCGCAGAAACCACTACTCTTCAACGAGTTCACCACCGAGTTAAACTCTTACTGCCAAGACTAAGCCAAGTTCCTTCTATTCCTTGTTGATCTCTTTCATCAATGCATCAACCAACGAACTCGCTATGTGCATATCAACTTGCGGGTCCTTGTCACCTCACGACTCAGCTCTACGAGCCTAAAATGCTTCCACCGCGGAGCTCTCTTTCAATGATGGCTCGACATCTTCGTTTACCGACTCTGTCTCTGTGAGATCTCCTTGACTTGGCTTCGTGCCACCGAATGAATAGTCCTCAACTCAACCGAGTGAGTTGTCCTTGACATGCTCACAACCGTTTTAGCTTGACCTATGATCTCTCTACCCGAGACACCATCCATCAGCTTGGGAAACATATCTTCCTTGTCTGTGAGCTCATCACCTTCAATGCATAACCAAGACGGAACAGGTCTACGAGTTCCACATTTTATTGCTCATTCTTGGCGAGTCCAGTGGTAAATTATCCTTCATGAATCTATCAAGCTCTTCAGCCAATCTCCCTGACCATGCTACGTTACTCTCAATGTACTCAGGGATCTTCGTGCATTGAACGAGCTAGTCACTCGGCCTTAACTCAACCTTAGATCAGTGTAAGGTGCTTAACGTACACTCTATATTAAAGCACCAAATCCTCTAAGAGCCATCGCCACCTGTAACCTGTTTGAACTTTAACTTGACGATCCTGTTTTCATATGAGTTTCATAATGATGCACCCACGGTTTGACCTCCCAGCTCTATAGGCTCTAAAATGACTCGGACATGTAATTCTCCATTTCTGGTACTGTACCAATTTTCCACCCAGTGTTTGGCCAACCAAAGCACCCGATTTCACTAATCCTCAGCTTGGGGTAAGATTCGCACATCCCACTTGCATTCATTGATGCTTCTTATCTTTCAAACAAGCTCAATATTGATCTCGAAGCACCGTCTTTCTTTACTGCTGAACTTGGTTACCTCCGGCTTTGGTTTAATGAACTCCACATTTCCATTGAAATGAAACCTTCCGCATAGCTCGGAAAACGACATGCCACATTCTCCTAACGAAATGGTCACCTCTTTACATGTTAGTTGGCGTATACCTTTCACACTTAATGCCATTGTGGCTTAATAAAGACCGACCTCCTGTCGAGTCATCAACTTCTAACTCATTGGAAATCACTTCTGCATTATACGTGGCCTCATCTCCTACAGAATCGGTGATGAATTCTCAATGACTCGCTCCATATCTGCTAACCATCTTATCAACCAAACGAACAACTCAGCTACTCACTTGAATCTCAGCCATAGAATTGGGATCCTTACTGATACAATTGATTTGCAGAATTTCTTCTTTAGCTTACCACCATTAATATTCCACTTCTTGGATCGACTCCTTGGAACACCCAACATGTTGGAAAGACCAACTCAGAGATCAATTTGTTGTTTTCTATGCAATTTTCTCCGCAATGTCTATTCCAACTTGGGATTCCGACTGTTGTTTTCCCATGCATGACATGGCTTCCACATCGCGTAATTCTGAAATGGGGTACTCGGGTTCTCAATACCATTTTTCCCACATATCATTTGGTGACTTGGCTCTTGATGTCTGTTTTCGATCAACTTACCATTTCCACCTCGCGTGACTCGGCTTCATCTCTCCGACTTAGCTCCATCCTAGGTCCTTACGTCTTACAGAGATTACATTATATATTACCTCAGTTTAGTTAAATCTCCCTGCAAGATTTTAAATCATCCATCCGAGCCAAATCCACGAGCTTGAGCCCCAGTACTACCGATGCATTATTTTGTCATTGTCACACATGGGTGACTCAATTGATTTTCCTCATATCTCCATTCAAGCTAGCGAACTATGCTAATGTTTATTTCTCCTGAGCTTGAACTAATTTCACAAGTTCACATCCAGGCACGATTCATATACCAAAAAAACCTGCAACTATCTCTGAATGGCCAAGGAAATTTATCGTCCTCACCCATGCAAAGAAACTGACTCAGCTACCAATCATATCGTCAACCTCGAACTACCACTAGTGAGCTCGATTTTGAGCTATTCTTGACTGGTCAAGTAAATACCATGCAAACCAAATGAGATATTTTGTAAATTCATTTAGTGTGTGCTATGAACATCCTCAAATTTACCCATGTTATCTAATGATTCGTTGAACCCATCATCTCCAAGTTTAATCTTACCTTCTGTCATTACTTGTGAGCTCTGGTATTGTTGATCTTACGTCTGAAACATTCCCCACAAACTCGGCTACTTCATATCTAAGCATGATCCAAACCAATTCACCACCATGGCTTGTTGAACACCTTGTGAGCCAATCAAAATGAACTCAATTCTCCATGACTCATCTTCAACCAACTTTTCTCGATGCTCAAGAACTGGATTCCTTGACTGAGTTGTATATCTTCCTCATCGATCCAAACTCCATGCCAACCCTGTGAACTTGGCCTGACATAAGTTTAGACTCACCTTATGAATTTCGATACTATGGGCTTGCTTCAAACTCTAAATCGAGTCATCCTGAATTACCAAGCTACTTGCACACATTGTGAACACGGAGCCTAAATATTGAAATTAAATGTCTCTACAAATACACTAAACTCCAACACCCGCGAGCTTAGTCTTTTAGCCGTGTTCTTCAAATACAGACTGAACCTTTTACGAGTTGTTCTCCGAGCTCAGCCTTATCTCAACTTTGCACAAACTTTTCTCCAAGATGACAAGTTCGACTCTAAAACCTACTTCATGGCTTTGTTCTATAATACATCGGTGACCCCCAAGGTTAAACCGCTCAATGAATTTAGATTGTTTCAAAATTCACTCCTGCATGTTTCACTATTTAGAGTTTATTCTCAGGCTATGTGAATAGTTAGGGATCACTTCACGTGGCTTTGTCAATACTCAATCGATTGATCTCTCTGTGATAGCTCTAACTTGACCAATCGAGATATTTCTCCTTGTTAGTATTGTTTTGTGAAGAGTTAACAGATTTGCATTGTATTGCTTTGAGACACATTGATTTAAGATAATGAGATGTGAGCGTAAACACTCCGCTTGTACATGATTCGAGAAATTTGAATATTTACCTTGGCCTGCAATACAAACCACGTGCATGGCTTCACCAAGACATTCCACTTATGAGCTCACCTTCACCTCATAAGAGATTGATAAGTTTCCAATTAATGTGTCATTATCTACACCACGGTCAAGTTGGCCTTAACTGCATAGTCCACACCACCATGCCATTGTCGACTCGCCACATGTAGATTTAACAACCGAAGTGATTTTAGTGTACAAATATCTCTACATAAATAACATTGGCACATGTAAACCAACTTAGCTCATGTCCCCTTGTGATATGTGCTGACAAATTTTCAAGTCTTGCATTGACCCTTCTTAAACTTTTTGAGCCTTTTCGTGAAAAAGTGGATCATGGAAGTGTGATAAGACACCTAAAAAATTGTATGTCAATTTTAACCGTGTCTTCTTGAGTTGGGTAAGTGTGGGCCCTCCATGGGCAATATTCTCATTCCGAGCGAAACTTGATCTTGCGTAACACGGGAAAGATAAGAATAATCCAAGATGATCATAAAAACCTCTCAAGGATTGAAATTATCCCAATCACCCCAAAATATTTATGGAAGAATTTTCGGTCTCACGGTATTATCCTATTGTCCATTTTTTCCCGAGGGGAAAAATGGATAACAATCATGAAAGGGTATAGTTTAATATGGTACTATTTTACATGTGATTATTTCAAGATGCGAATCACAATCTAGGTACTAATTTGTTCTTAGAATATGCGCTTGTGTATCTTGTAACATACCTAGCAACAGTTACATCTACATACTGTTGAAATCTTATTGCATCCACTATCTAGCCTTATTGTTATGATTTAGTTTTGAAAGGTTTTAATAATACATTAAAGATACCAAACAATAAAACTACAAATACATATTACGGATCAAATTTCAATTGAAACCTGTTGAGTCACTCAAATTGATGTGAAGCAAATCCAACTTACTTGTCATCATACGTCATTTGGTATCCATGGCCTTATCATCATGCTACGACTTGAATTTTGGAACTCTCAATATTATAGATTAGATCTCGGCATTTTAACTCTAGACAAGCTTAATTGTAAATCATTTTCTTTTTGGTTTTCCTGTGTCAATTCATCTTCCATCTTGGCTTTAACCGAATTGGTGGCAGCATACTAGAGACCATACACATCAAGATACGAATATATGACTATATCGAATCAAGTTAAAGCTCTCCTTTGGTAATCTATACATGATTTTTGTGTTGATCAAAGGCATAAAATTTTTCATCTCAATTCATGGAAGTCATCTTCCTACATGCAAATCTACATGGTCCTATTCAATGGGCATTGCATGCTAGTCATCTGTAGTGTATTGGTTGAATAATATCCCCAAGCTCCTTGTGAATGCATCATATTCTTTCCCCCACCATGGTGTGTGTTATGTTGTGGAGCCTATTTTCATGTGTGGAAGTGTTGAATACTATACACTAAAAGTATTTTACACTCTTCATGTATTCTTGTTGGGGTTCAGGCCGTAGCCACACGAGAGTGGGGGTCCAGGGGGTGTAGCCCTCAAGAAAAAAATAGCCTAAAAAAATTTTCCCGTTATATTGAGAAACATGTTCTTCTCATATGGGTGATATTTTTGACCCATAGGTTTATGGGATGGTTTTGGCCCATGGTTTTGGTACCCACGGTATTGTAAAACTACTTAAGTAGTTGTCTACTTATGTGGTTTTGTGCATATGGTAGGGTTGATGTAACATTGTAGATTTGTATGAATTCAGGTGTGAATTTTGTAGAGTCTCTGTGAGCATAGCTCTAAAGATATCTAGGTAGTGTATTAAGAGAGCGATGGTTTGTAATAAAATCTAAGCAAGTGATTATTGGTGGATGTAGCCCAAATTGGGTGAATCATGTTAAATATTGTCTCTTTGTGTTGTGTTCTTTTTATTCTGCAATTTTATTTTAGATCTGTAATATTTTCTGCATATTATTTTTTTTGTTGCGATTACGAGGGATTTTTCTGCATATTTTATCCCTTATTTCCTAATAATTGGTATCAGAGCCTAGTTTGGTTTGTTGAAGTGTTGAATCACAGGGAAAGTTTTAGCTTGAGTGGGAGCTATGGCAGATGATGGAAGATTAAGGGTTGATAAATTCAACAGGCATAATTTTAGTCTTTGGAAGATGCAGATGGAAGATTACCTTTATCGAAAGATATTTATATTTCATTGTCTAAGAAAGGGAACAAACCCTTGAGTATGATAGATGTGGAATGGGATTTGCTAGATAAGAAGGCACTTGGAATGATCTGGTTGTGTCTTGCATCTTCATTATTATTTAATCTTTCAAAGGAGGAGACTAAAAATAATTGATGGATGCATTAGGGAAGTTGTATGAAAAAACCTCTTCCTCTAACAAGATATTTTTAATGAAAAATTTGTTTAATATGAATACGTCCAGACTAGTTTAGTAGCAGATCATTTAAATGATTTTAATATGGTTGTAAATATGCTATCTTTAGTTACAATAGAATTTGATGAAAAAGTTAGGGCTTTATTATTTTTGTGCTCTTTACCTGAGAGTTGGAATAACCTAGTAATGGTGTAAGCAACTCGGTTCCAGCTAACTCAAAGTTGAAGTTTGAGGATGTTGTAGGGGTGATTATAAGGGAGGAAATGTGAAGAAAATGATCCTATTTCAGGGAATGATTTTACAATGGAAAGTAGAGGGAGATAGAAGAATAGAGGAAGCCATGGAAAATCAAAAGATCAGGAAATGTCAAAATCCAAAAGCGAGATAGTATGTTGGCAATGTGGAAAATTTGGGCATGAAAAGAAGGATTGTTGGGAGCTTTGGGATAAGAAGAAACAACAAGAAGAAAATAAGGAGGCAAATGTTGGAATGGGTAATGTATGTTAGGATGCTTTGATTCTTTCTTTTCACAATATTGTTGAATCTTGGGTTTTAGATTTGGGGATTCTTTCCATGCTACTCCACATAGGAATTATTTTGTTGATTATGTTCAAGGGGATTTTGGGACTATTTTTCTTGGTGATGATGAGCCTTACATCATAGTTGGAAAAGGTTATGTTCAAGTTAAGATGCAAAATGGGAATACATGGCTATTGAAGGATGTCAGACATGTGCCTACTTTAAAATGAAATTTGATAACGGTGGGGCAGCTGGGAAGTGATGGTTGTACTGTGATATTTACAACAAACTCTTGGAAGGTTACCAAGGGTGCTCTTGTGGTATCAAGAGGTAATAAGGTTGGAACCTTGTATTTAACCACCGATAGAACTACTGTTTGGAATCTTGTGGCTTGAAGTAGATACAACATTTTGGCACTATAGGCTCGATCATATGAGCCATAAGGGCATACAGATCATAAATAAGGATTTGAACGGATATATGAAACATGTTTGTATTTCTTTGAGGACTGCATATATGGGAAACATAATCGAGTAAGGTTTCTCAAGGTTGGACCTACAAATAAAGAGAGTAAGTTGGAGATGGTACATTATGAGGTGTGGGTGTCTACTTAGGTATCATCTCTTGGGGTTCAATTTATTAATTTACTTTTATTGATGATGCAACAAGGAAATTTTGGGTTTATTGTATTAGAAACAAATTTGATGTATTTGACACTTTTATTAAATGGAAATCCTTAGTAGAGAATGAATCGATCTTAAGCTAAAATGTCTTAGGTTAGATAATGGATGGGAGTATTGCAGTAATGAATTTGATGATTACTATTATAAGAATGGAATCCGTAGGAAAAAGATAGTTCTAAGAAATTCGCAGCGAGAATGGGGTGTCGAAAGGATGAACAAAGAATAATGGAACGTGTTAGGAGCATGAGGTTACATACAAGACTCTTTATTTATTTTTGGGCAAAAGTGATGAACATAGTTGTATAATTGATAAATAGAGGACCCTCAATTGCCTTGGATGGAGGCATACATGAGGATGCTTGGTATGGTAAGAAATTTGATTACTCATTTCTTAGATTCTTTGGATGTGAGGTGTTTGTCCATATAGACAAGGATGATAGGACATGGCTAGAGGCTAAATCACAAAAATATACTTTCATTAGTTATAGTAGTGATGACTTTGGTTTTAAATGTTGGAGTATTAAGGACAAGAAAATAATTCAATCTAGGGATGTGGTCTTTAATGAGAAATTCATGTATAAGCAATAGTTGCGAAAAAATAGGGAAGAATCTAAGAAATAATATGCATTGGTAGAGGATATTCCAAATGGTAAAGTGACACATGAATCAGTTTAGGAACCTCCTCAATAGGAACCCCAAACTCATATATTGAGGAGGTATTCTAGGGTAAGAAGAGAACCTGAAATTTTTTCTCCTTCTCTTTATTATTTATTACTCACTGACAGTGGAGAGCTAGAGATATTTGATGAAGCAATGTAGATAGATTCCAGAAGAAGTGGGAGCAAGGCATGGATGAGGAGCATCAGTCTCTCATGGAGAACCAGACATGGGATTTGGTGAAGCTACCTGAAGAATAAAGAGAATTATAGAACATGTGGGTGTAAAAATTCAAAGAGGAAGGAGGTAGGAAAAGATATAAGGACCGGTTGGTGGTCAAGAGGTTACACAGAAAAAAAGGTAAAGATTTTTTTTATATTTTTTCTCCTGTAGTAAAAATGATTTCTATTAGAATTGTTCTTAGAATAGTGGTAGCAAAATACTTGCACTTAGAGCAACTTGATGTAAATATTGCATTTCTCCATGGTGATTTGGAGGAGGATCTATATATGCAGCAACCAAAGGGCTATGAGGTCAAAGGTAAAGAGGAGATGGTGTGAAAACTGAAGAAGAGCTTGTATGGCTTGAAACAAGCTCCATATCAATGGTATAAGAAATTTGATAGCTTTATGATGGAGCAAGGTTATATTAGATGTCATTCTCATCATTGCGTGTATACAAAGAAATTTGAGGATTGCAGTAATATTATCCGATGTCTGTATGTGGATGACATGTTGGTTGTAGGTAAAAACATGCAGGAAATAAACGTAATCAAGAAGTAGCTAAGTGAATCCTTTGCTATGAAGGATTTGGGGGAAGCCAAACAAATCCTTAGTATGAGGATATATTGGGATATGAAGGAACGAAAGCTAACTTTATCTCAGGTTGATTACATTAAGAAGGAATTAGAGAGGTTTAACATGTAGGATGTTAAACCAGTTGGGAATCCTTTGGCAAGCCATTTCAAGTTATCAAAGCAGATGTGTCCCAAGATAGAACAAGAGAAAAACCAGATGTCCAAGGTACCTTACTCATCAACAGTTTCCATTTTGATGTATGCCATGGTTTGTACTAGGCCTGATATTTCCTATACAGTGGGATCTGTGAGTATATTTATGAGTGATCTAGGTAAAGATCACTAACAGATAATAAAGTGGATCCTTTAGTACTTGAGAGGGACCATGGGGACAATTTTGTTCTACAGTGGATCAGAAACCACTTTGTGTGGTTATGTAGATTCATATATGGCTAGAGATGTAGATAGTAGGAGGAGCACAACAGGTTATATTTTCATTATAGGTGGGACAATAGTGAGTTGGATTTCACGACTACATAAGCTTGTGGCTTTTTCAACCACGAGAGGTTGAGTATGTTTCAACCACAGAGGTGAGAAAAAAGAAATTATTTGGTTATAATAATTGTTTGAGGATTTGGGACATAAGCAAGAGGAAGGAAAGTTGCATAGTGATAGTTAGAGTGTTATACACCTAGCTAAGAAATTTGTGATGAAGCATATACAGTTAAGGTACCATTTCATCGGGAGAATTTTAGAGGAAGAGAAGTTAAAGTGGAGAATATTCATACCAGTCAGAATCCTACATACATGATGACCTAGGTGGTCACAATGGAAAACCTGAAGTTGTATTCAACTTTGGTTGGTCTTCATGGAAACTAGTAAAGGGTTGAGAAGCTTGCTCAGAGGAAAACTAGTCTCCAAGTGGGATATTATTATGTTGTGGAGCCTATTTTCATGTGTGGAAGTGTTGAATATTATACAATAAAAGTACTATACATTTTTCATGTATTCTCATCGGGGTTCGTCGGGCCCGAGAAAGGGTCCTAGTAGTGCAGCCCACGAGAAAAACATTTAGCCTCAAAAATGTGTCGATATATCAGAAATGTGCTCTTCTCATATGGGAAATATTTTTGACACATAGGCTTATGTGATTGTTTTAGCCCATGGATTTGGTACCCACAGTATTGTAAAACTGCTTAAGAAGTTTTATACTTATGTGGTTTTGTGCATATGGTAGGGTTGATGTAACATTGCAGATGTGTGTGAATTTGGGTGTGAATTCTGTAGAGTTTGTTGAGAATAGATCCAAACATATCTGGTATTGTATTGAGAGAGTGGTGGATTGTAATAAAATATGAGCAAGTGATTCTTGGTGGATGTAGCCCAAATTGGGTGAACCACATTAAATATTGTCTCTTTGTGTTGTGTTCTTTTTATTCTGTACTTTTATTTCATATCTGTAATATTTTCTACATATTAGTTTCTACTGTTGCAATTTTGTGATGGATTGTTCCGCATATTTTATCCCTTATTTCCTAACAACGTGAACTATTTATTGGGTTCAACTTGACCAAAAACACTTTATTGCATTAACCTTACACAATATTCAAATCCCATTGAATCTCATTTGTTATAATTTGAATTAGGTTTACATATCATGAGTCTTTTATATAATAGTTAGGAATTCAATATTATTGAGGGGCCATTTTGTATTGAAAAGGGAGTCCGAATAAATACAATATTTAAGTTGTTTATAGATTATGTAGTCAATAAATTGTGGCTTCATTGTTGTTAAAGTGTTGTGAGTCGGTGTCAAAAATTATTAAAAAAATTGCTTCGCTTTTCAATTTAACTCGGACGCATTTTCACTTGAACATGACATCCAATTTTTGGGGGGTTCTTCTTGAGATTCATGTTCAAATCCCACCGAACTAGAAACATGAAATTAGAGGACTGAGGATAATGGATGTTGGAAGTCAATCAGTGACCTCTCGTCGACCACGATAGCAGGGCCACGAAATGCTTTGTTGACATTTTTCAAAGGTGTGTTTTCAAAGTTCCCATTTTTTCAGTGTTTTTTTGTTGAATAAACCCCTTCCCATAATTTTGGGGAAGATTCATGTTTTCAAAAATTCACTTTTAAGGAGTAAGAGAATATTTTGAGGTGGACTCAAGGGATGGTTATCTAGTTAATGCCAAGATTTAGATCTTGGAGATTCAAAATTCGGGTGTCCAAATAGGAAAGTAAGTCCCACAGAACCCAAAGAGAAAGGGTGTATTTCGCATAATTCAACTCATCATTACACTTTTACAAGGGTAAAGATATAATCTATGGATTTTTTACCTTATCTAAACAATTCTTTCATGAGGTGGTTCAACTTCTTCGAAATATGGTTCTTCCCCATGTTCACATTAAGGGGGTGAATATTTGGAATTAATAATGTTCACACCAAGGGAGTGAATGTTAGAAATTCATTGTTGTGAACATTAATAATTTATTCTTTTCTATAATTGTGTAAAATAATTACTCATGGTAAATGAGTAATTAGTTAATGTAATAGTTAATTGTAAGTGAGTAGGTTGTTTGTAAGATAGTTAAACATATTATTATTATAAACAATAATACATTAATAAGGAGTGTTGTTAAATTAGTTTTCTATTTTATGGGAATGACACTTCCTATATATATGTAATCATGTTTGAAGATAAAAATAATACAGAGAATAGAGATTGAATATTTTTTTGTAAATCACTCTTCATTGTTCATTATCTCTGAAATATACTCATACTTTTCATAATTATCCTAGTTCTGTCTTTCAAAAGTATGTCCAACTAATCAAAGATTTTTCAGATCAAGTGTAAGGGATATGGTACACAAGATAAATTTGTGGTTGATATTGGATTGTTCCCAAGAAAATTTCTAGCGAACGATGGGAAGGTCGTAAATACAAATTGGTTTATGTGCTTCTCTGGGGACAATCATCCGAGGTTTCTTGTACTCACAAGCATGTCATGATTAGGAAAGGATACTTTTAAATTGAATAGACAAATCTATTTTTTTATAATGGACAAACAATAAAAATGATAGGGATTGATATCAATCTAAATGGATCGATGTCGATTAGGAAGAATATATCCCGATCCAAAGGAATCAATGTCTATCACTACTAAAACTAGAGATTTTAAAATTTTGGTATTTTCAAAGGGAATATAAATTGAGGGCTTAGGGTAGGGTGGGTAAAAGTTAGATAATATATTGTATTAAATATTTAATATAATATATAACATAAATAAATTTAAATGTACTTTGTAAATAGATTTTTTCAATGGCTTGAGATGATGAAGAGGCGAACGGAGATGGTGAGATGCTTCTTGTGGCTCATGGATACTATTGTTGATAGTTTAGATTTCTAAGACAACTGGTTACACCTATAATTTATCCAGAGGTTTGATACATTCAAACTTAGGCTTGAGGGATAAAAAAATTAGAGCTTTTTGGGATCAAGAATCAAAACCTTAGGAATAAGGCAGCTAGTTTATTTAATGATCATGGTCGATTTGGGGGAATCAAGCACAAATCTCCACCGATCGACGTTAATTTGATCTATTTTTGATGAATTATAGGCTAGGAAATACCTTCTTCCTAGTAGGTAAAAATATGTTGGCTTTGTTTTAAGGTGTTTTATAATGCGTGAAAGATTTTTAGGGAGGCCAACCAAGTGGTTGGAAAGGGCCTAAATTATCCTAAGTTATTTTTGGGATATTTTAGGTGCTTAAGGGGTTAGGATGGTAAAAATTAATTAAAATAATTAATTACGTAGAGGTGTGACATGGGTGGACTAACCAACGAGTTACTCAAAGGGTTTTAGGATGCATATGAAACTAAGATAATTAATGTCTTTAATTATAATGTCTACAAATATTCAAGTGAGTAAGTAGTGTACATAAGAAAGTGAGGAAAGTGATGTGATAAGCAAGTTTAAGAAAAATTAATAGTTAAAAATAGACATGAATAGAGGATAGTGTTACACAAGACATGTGTGTTAGTCCACTTAACTAAATAATCTCTGTGTGTGTGTGTGTGTATGTGTGTGTGTGTGTGTGTGTGTGTGTGTGTGTGTGTGTGTGTGTGTGTGTGTGTGTGTGTGTGTGTGTGTGTGTGTGTGTGTGTGTGTGTAATCAAGCATAATGAGGAAGTGTAAAGTAATTGAAATGAACCAAAATCACATATATATTGTTCTAGATATCCCTAAATATTAGTGTCGATGGGAAGGAACCAAGATAACACATGTCATCATCTATCAATATGTGCATATTCTCGCATCAAGATAAATATACCTCATGCAGTCATGTGTATAAATATTATATAAAATTATTCTATATACCAAACAAACATGACTAAAAACATGTGTAAATTAAGTAGCTAATTAATCAGGTCATGAATAAGTTTAGATTTTGTTTTATTAAAAATATGTGATGATTTTTTAATAAGTGATTATGTGAATGTTTTTAAATAGTTTTGAAAATATTTATGTATAGGAAAGGAAGTATCTCAAGATATACCCAATAAAAACTTCATTACAAGGTGAGACAATCCCAAATGGTGAATAAATATAAGGCCTTATAACTTTCATAAGAGAAGAAATATGATCATGTATAATTTGTATAGAAACCATAGTATGTCTCATAGAATACTTAGGGTGTAAAAATGTATGAGCATTAGTAGGTGTACCTCTTGGCCTATTGGAAAGTTAAGATATGAGCGAGGTAGGGTCTTTGAGAGAATAGGTATATCCATATAGGAAATAAATATATGTGTAACAACAAAAGGAATTCAAAAATAATTATTTTAAAAACTAGTAAAAGTAATAAGAAGAAGGTTAATTGTTGTAATGGTAATGAATATAATTATATAAAGACAAGGCCATAAGTGATATATAGAAGACACAATATGATGAATCAAACTAGGAATGACTAAAAGAACAGAAAATTCAAAATACTAATTTCAAACATAAGTTTGAATAGCTGAAAAGGTAATAAACATATCCAATGATGCATCTCTCAACATATACACATGTAGTGAAAGTTATCTACATAGTACCGGGTCGAAGAACTAGTTTATCCCAAAGGTAGAGTCATAATAGATGGATCCAAAATGAGTATATCCATAATATAAATTTTTATGGAGATATCTTATGGAAACATATCTAGCACCACATGTATAGTCATTAAACACAGCTTATTATGGGAACATGTGTAAAAAATTATCTATAAAATGCCATAGGAGGAAATGACCTACTAGAAGTGTAAGAGAATTCCCTATAAAACATATTATGCAAACTAAAAGAGTAGAAAGAAATCCAAAAAGATAATTACCCTTAAGAGATATAATATGAAGTAGAAAAAGGATGAAAAGAAAGTGACCCTCTTGAAATATAATATAAACTAAAGTATAGAGAAAAATTCATACAAGAGAGTGATTGGATAGAACTAGCATGTGAACAAGAAGATCCAAGGGTATATGTGGTAGGAGGAAGTGTCCCACTATAATTTATATGTTAACCTAAAAACTTATTTGTAGATTTAGGGCTAGGAATAGTAACTTCATTTGTGTCACCAATCCGCTTAGGTATAGGATGTTTGAATGGGATACCAATAATAGTAACCACTTTTTGATTATGAATAAATTTAATACATAGGTAAGGGCATCATAAACACATGTCACATGAGGGAATATAAGAGGTGACCAAAAATTGAATGGGCATATAGATAAAGCTAAATGTTAAGGGGAGAACAACATGTTTGAATCTTCTCTCAGTATCAACATTTACTTATTTTTTGTATATCTAAGAGAACAAAGAAATTTGAGGATAATAATATTATTTGTGACATTATATCAAGAAAACAATACTATGAATAAGACATTGGTTAGCGAGATCATGAATGTAGATCAAGATCATGAGCCATGTATTTATCATCAAAGGTAATAATTAGCTAAGTAGGTATAATAACATCTTATGGGAGACCATAAGGAGGGTGAACCAAATGAAAATTATGAGGCCAAAATAAATAATATGTTGATCAAGAAATGGATCAGGTGACATAGCATTTTTTTAGCAAGGTTAGATGAAAATTTTGTTATGATCCATTCAACAACTCCAACATCAATAAGATATTTGTTAGCATGGAAAATCTCAATACATAAATTAGTAATATAACCAATACATCTATGACAATCAAAATAATCATTAACATTAAAATTCATTCCATGAGGCATTTCTATCATCAACATTAAGTGTTGTAGGGAGAATCTACAAGGTTTCACTTAAGTAATTGTTTAAATATTGTATGTGGTGGACAAGGAAAATATGTGAACTTCCATTGAGAAACTTGCAAATGTAGATTTGTTGGTTGTGGATAGTGGTAACTATAGAGTTAAAATGAGAAGAAACATATGTTCCTTGTGTAATATTTGAGTGTGTAAAGTACAAATAATGGATTCAAGAACTTGTGTGCTAGAAGAATAATTAAACCACTATGATTATATATGAGGTGTAGAATATGCATGCTCATAAGAGTGAGAGACCATAGTATTAGAGTATATATCAACGAAAGTAGAATTAATGTATGGTTGTTTTCCCTCACATGAAGGAGGGGCATGGAAATTATAAAAGGGATAGTACTTTATACAAGAGGAAGGGTGAAAACCCTTAGGATTGAGATAGAGATGACAGTAATGAAAATGGTTCCTGATGATATGCAAATTAAGAAAATCCTTGATTTATAATGTTCCATGAAAATAAATAAAAACTTTAGGGATATAAGGGTTTGAGTGATAGATTCGAATTAAAATTTAGTTTCACCAAATGTTTACACCCCAAAATATATTATGTTATATAATGGAAAGTACATAACAATATATATGATGCAAGAGTTTATTATAAGAAATTATTATCGATGTAATTAATTCACAATTAACCATGTATATTTATAACAATACATCAATACTTTTCAAAATGATAAATGATATAAAATTAATATAAATACACAAGAGGATATGAAGGATACCTACATATGGATTAGAATAGATGATATTTAGATGTCGAGACAATTGGAATAAGTTGATTAAAGACTAGAAATGATTGATTATCAAAAATAGAACTAGAAAATGAAGTAGTGTGGATTGTACAACTACAATACGGTCTTTCCTAGACTTTTATAGTCATGAATACAACTATATATGGTCTTGGAGCCTCCTACAATCAAGTTCTATAAATTTATATGTGTTTCACCTATTTGGAACTATTCTTCACTATATATCACTTTTTCTCACACAATAATGACCTATAACAAAGTGAAAACCCTATAAAACTACAATACCCTTCATGAAAGCATACAATAACACAAAGATAAATCATGTGTGTAGTGAGATTGGTCTACCCTTGGCGGCCAACCCCTATAAAACTAGTCCAAGTTATACACTACATTCCCTTGAGTGGGATCAATTCTCATGTAGTTATCTTAAGTTCTTGTGTAAGTGTGAGTGTGATGTAAGACAACCCCCTAGAAAATGAGCTAGTGTAGGATTGTACAACTACAATATGGTATTTGCCTAGATCTTGAATAGAGCTATATATGGTCTTGGAGCCTCCTACAATCAAGTTCTATAAATTTCTATGTGTTTCACCTGCTTGGAACTATTCTTCACTATATATATCACTTTTTCTCATACAATAATGACCTACAAAAAAGTGAAAACCCTATATACCTACAATACCCTTCATGAAAGCATATGATAACAAAAATATAAATTATGTGTGTGGTGAGGTTGGTCTACCCTTGGTGGTCAACCCTTGTGAAACTAGTTCAAGTGATACACTACATGTCCTTGAGCGGTATCAAGTCTCATGTAGTTCTCTTAAGTGTTTTTGTAAGTGTGAGTGTGATCTAAGACAACCCCTACGAGTCCCCTCATATCTCTTGACATAAATATAATGGGATAACTATAGATTATGAAGTATACCTAACACAGTAGTAGTGTGATGTAGTACGCTTCACCTATTATACTAATACCATCATCCCTTGAAAACACATAACACTACTTGGGGTGGCGCCTTTCCTCTTGCTAATAAATGGCTTGAGGACCTTTTCATGCTTGAAAATAGAGGAATCTAGACTCTTTGACTTGGTCAAGTGCTTCACACTTGTAGTAATGGTTTTTATAAATGTTTTTCATCTAATAAATAAGAATATCTAAGAGAGCCTAAACTAATTTTATAATGTTATTTACAATAGGATATTGTAAGAGTTCCATGTGAGTAATAAAGTGATATTCACTTGCTTATATAGCCTTCCATATGTGAATTATTATGATAAGGCCAAACCTAGGAAGATGAAATGATGCAACAAATATATTCAAATTGAAAACATAGTCGGGATATGATAAGGGGAGGATTGTACAAGTCAGTCAAGTCCGTATAACGTACTTTAATGAACATGTATGATTTTGTACATGAAGCTTGTGATGTGAAACTAAAGACCTTGTAATGATGCACATTGTTGATTTACTACTTTTGTTAATTAATTATTCTTGAGTTTACAATAGAGCAAAGTATGAAGATGAGAAATTAAAGAAAGATATAGAAATACGTATTGATTAGGCTTAGTATGTGAGAATTTGTCTTAACAAGGGAGCATAGCCAATCTTATCATTTCCAATGGACAAGTTACCAAATTTGAGTGTTTACAATAGTTAGTAAATTATTATTTTTGATAGATAAATGCTTTTGACTGGAGTTATGAACCGAGTATATTCATCCAAGATATAACATTTAAGCTCAACAATTAGTGAACCAGAACCACCACACTTGAACATATCACCACCTCGGATATTACCACCCCGAACGAGGATCGTGCCTAAGTGAGATTTGAACTGGGTGGAGCCGGATACAACCATCCATCTTAACCACTCCACCTAGACCCCATCAAAGCATAGTTAGTAAAATATTAAATCATAAGTCAAGTAGGTTTTTGTGGGTTTGATATAGAGTTAAAAAATTAACTATAATGTATATTTTTCCTATTTTAACTTCTAACATTAAAAAGAGTTTTTACTATGTGAAAAATATTGTATTATATAACTATTTCGAGGTACAAGCTACATCAACATTGAATGTGCCCCCCACTTGTCCTAGTTTACTAGTTATTTTACTTTTGATTTACATTTTCATTTATGTTATTACATGGAATGTAGTATATTAAGCATATGAGATAAACCCGTAGGTATTTATTTAATCCTATGATTGAAAACATCTATCAAAATTTCTTCACATCTTTAATATTATTTTAATAATAAGGTAGTATTTAGATGCACGTTTATACTCTTTATCCGAAATAATATTTTAATAATCAACCCAAATGTATAATAATTGCTAGATATGACTAGGACCTATGAGATATGATGGTTTATAAGATATGACTAGGTCCTATAACATTTCCCATAGGTTAAAAGGTTAGAGGGAAAAAGTTTAAATTGCTACAACTTTGTCATATCTGTGATTTTTCATTGTCATATTCAAAAAAATCAGTTAACAATTTGTCCTTAGTAAATGATTGAAGAGTTGTGTATTTTGTTTAGAAAAAATATATAATATATAATCTTTTATGAAATTTCTCATGGAAGAAGACATCCTTATGAATAATTGAAGTGAGAGATGATAGCACACTTCATATGAAAACTTTATATTGAAATGAAATTTTCCATGGAAAAATACATCCTTACCAATAAATGAAGTGATATATAAATTGACTAATATAAAATTTTCTATGGAAAAATACATTTTTATAAATAATTGAAGGGAGAAATGACAACACACGTGACATATCAACTTAACTTATAGTTGAAAATTTCTCATGGAAGAAGACATCCTTATGAATTATTGAAGTGAGAGATATAGCACACTTTATATGACAACTTGACCTTGATATAAAAATTTCCATTAAAAAACAATTCCTTAATAATAATTGAAATTATATGCAAATTAACCTTGATATGAAATTTCCTATGACTATTGAAAAATTTTCTAAATATTCTTATAATTGAAGGGAGATATGACAACACACAAGATGTCAATTTAAATTTTCTATAAACTTTCCTCCGCCAAAAACCTTAAATCACCTTTTGGCAAAAGGAAAATGGAAAAAAAAAAACAACTTTGGCAAAAGGGGAAAAATTTAATCCTGTTCGTGCTTGTTATTTAAAAAATAATTTCACTAAAAACGATTCCCATCCTTTGATAACAACTTAACCAACATGTTGTTTATTCAGAAATAAGTTTCTATTCAAAAACATAGCAATGCGGCTTTAGAACACTTATAATGGTAAGCTAATTCACACCACTTCTAAATAAAATTAGAATCTATCTACATGTTTTGATATTTATACGATTTAGAAAAACTTAAGAATATTTCCTTCATACAACTAACCCACAACAACCCAAATAAAAATAAAAATCAGGCACCAAAATAAAAATTGAATTAGCGAATCAGACATAACTATGTGAATTGATATTTTAGCAGCATAAAAATTGCAATAATTTAAATGGTAAAAACAAATAGGAATGTAAAGTGTATAAAACCTTAATAGGAATTGATTTTGTCTCAATGAGGGAGAGAATGAATAAAACCTTTTGAGAAAATGGTATTTCCCTTTAAGTGGCAACATTAGAATGGTATTTTTTTATATATGTTAATGTTTTTAAATTATTGAAAACTGATTTGACAACTCTGGTTGTGTAATTGTAAGTTTTGAAAACATGTTTATTTTTTATAAAATTCATTGCAAATTGTTGTTCTCCCTCTAAATTTTAATATGCTTGTGGCACTTTCAACGAAATTAAAAAAGAAGGTTTTAATATGTTATTCCCCTATTTTTTAAGACCCTCGAATTTTAAATTTATTTAGAACATAACACATAAATTATATTTGAGTTTAGCAGTAGTCCGGTGAAATATAAGTGTCACAACTCTTGTTTAATGAATGCAACAAGTAAATACTAGATTCTCTAATAGAAGGTTTTAATGAGGGCTCATGTTATTCCTCTATTATTATAAGGATACGTAGACTTTAAATTATTTAGAACACAACACAAAAATTATATTTGAGTTTAATGGGTAGTATAGTGTAATATAAATGTCCTAACCCTTGTTTCAATGAATGCAAAAATTAAATGCTAGATGTTCTTCTCTAAATGCTTAAGAAATAAGATTTGGTGCAAGGAAGAATCTTTAGGGAAAAAATGCTATCTTTTAGAACATATCCTTATTGTTTTTATATGCTCTAAGTTCACTAATGCACCTATGTATTTATGGACTTCTTGAATTCAAAATTTAATACCTTATTGCATGAATGGTGACAAAAAAATAACAACAAACATCGACAAAGAAGGTCCAAAATCTCAAGATACCCAATACAAATTTGAAAAGAGCCCACAAAGGCTTCCAAGACTATAACACCAACAAATGCAGCTTGTGATGGCCACAACACATCAAAGCATATAAGTGGGTCTCACTTTTTGACATTTTTGTCAACCAAAAAATAATTCCCACAAATAACACTTGATCAAACATGTATAAAATGATCACACAGTATTTTTGAACTCAAATATACAAAAATGTTGTGCCTCCAATTGTTAAAAAAATTCATAAAGTTTTAAGATTTGTTTAGTAGCCAATCGTTTAAAATATTTATCCACCATGTGGAACATATTATTATGCTTTGATGGCTCTTCATATTTATTTCATCTACTTCTACATGATCCAATTCTATAAAAATACCACATTTAATGGAATAACTATTAAGTTTCTTTTTATGGGATGCCTCAAACCACATAGCCCTCATAATACTCTATGGAATACTATACATAAAATGCACAACATAAAAATATAACTTTCTAAAGAACTTTTGAATTCAAAATTCTTTATTCAACTTAGAATGCAAATACGTGGAAATAAAATATCCATGTTCTGGTGTAGGAAATATGTTAAACAAATGCTAGATCCTAAGATAGCTTCCTACTAACATATAGTATTTGCACAGTGTATAACACTATAAAACAAGTCACACACTAAACTAGTTATTCTATGATATGGTATCAATTGTAAAAGAGGAAACCATAACAAAAGATTAGTGACATGTTTATATAATGTAATAATCACTTACTAATTACAATATAACATCATTTCTCCTATATATGTTAAAAATCTTAGTTGAAAGTTAGAAACCAAAACAAAGTAATTGATTCCTAAATCTAATATACTCAACAATACCTCAAATTGAGCTAGATGGAAGGGAAAAAGAAATGCAATACCTTCACTTACCAAATGAAGATCTCCTTGATGCTTTGGATGTGCTCAAGATGTTGGATTGAACTTGGTTGCTTTAGATTTTGGAGTCACTTGGGAAGCACCTCCCCTTGATTTCTTGATGAATGTTTGATGAAGGATTGGATGATGATAGATGAATGATATATTGATTGAATATGGATGATTGATTGATGTATAAAATTGGTAGAGGTTTGATATGAATTTCCAAGTTATTCCAAGCTATTCTTGCTAGCTCTCATGGAGGATGAGAGTTCAATTTATAATTTTTGGGTGAAGGATTCAATGGATAGGATTAAGCCAAGTTGGATTTGAATCAATGGTAGAGAGTGCATGTGAGGATTATAGGATTCTAGAATGGAGGATTCTAGAAATTTGAATTTAAAATTGATTGAGGGAAGAAGTTTCCATTGAATTAAAAATTCAATGGAAGGAGAAGGTTAGAGAGGATTCTAGATTTATAAGCCTCTATGTGATGTCCGCTTAAAACAACCCACTTGTGACCCAAGAAACAACCTAGGATTAGTTAGGAAAATTATGGACTAATTTTTTTGTATTAAGAGAGTATACAATCAAGTTACAAGGCAACAACTTTCACTAGCAAGATCTAGAGAAAATTTGATCTACTAGAACATACTTTTCTTTTATTAACAATTATTAGAGGTTACAAGGTCCAAAGTTTCAACTAGGTTCGGGGGTAATTTATTACTATACTCACTCACTAATAGGATTAGAGTTTCAACTTGATGTTTCTCACACTTAACACATTCAAAATTTCCCTAAATCATTCCCATTGGATAGGAAATTTTCTCACCTTTCCAATGATATAAAGAAGTCCTCCTAACTCCTTATAAAACTCAATTTATGGGCCGACGGACCTTGGGGTATAAATTTTCCCTCAAGGGCGAGCTTGCGGACCCATGGAAGAAAAATTTCCCAAAAGAGTGGGTTGGTAGGCTGCGGGGAGGTTTTGAATTTTTTTTTTCTTATGCGGGGGTGAAAACAACTTTTTCGTCTACACTTCTGCTGTGCTGCCAAGTACACGTGTTGAGCTCCAAGGAAAAGCGGGGAAAATACAAGGGAAGGGCGGGGCGGTGGAGGAGTTTGGGGAAAATTGCCAAAGGGGGAGCTAAGGGGTGAGTTGCACATGTGGGCCCATGCGTCTATGGAAAAATTTCACCAAGGCAGGGTGGGATTGCGGGGTCGTAGAGGTTTTTAAGAAAATTTGCCGAAACAAAATTTTCAAAAATGATAAACTTTGCAAGGCAACAACTATCACTAGCAAGCTCGAAAGAAAATTTAATCTACTATAACATAATTTTCTTTTATTAACAATTATTAGAGGTCACAAGGTCCAAAGTTTAGGGTTAGAAATTTCAATTAGGTTCGGGGGTAATTTATTACCATACCCACTCTCTAACAAGCTTATTGTTTCAAATTAATTTTTCTCACATTTAATGCATTCAAAATTTCCCTAAACCATTCTCATTGGATAAAAAAATTTCTCACCTTTCCAATGATATAAAGAAGTCCTCCTAACTCCTTATAAAACTCAAGTTATGGGCCGGCGGGCTTTGGGGTGAAAATTTTCCCCCAAGGGTGGGCTCATGGGCCCAGGAAGAAAAATTTCCCAAAAGGGCGGGTTGGTGGGCCATGGGGAGGTTTTGAAATTTTTTTCCTTGCACGGGGTGAAAAAACTTTTTCACATTCGCTTCCGCTGCACCACCGAGTACACGTGTCGAGCTCTAAGGCAAAGCAGGGAAAAAAATGAGGGAAGGGCAGGGGTGGTGGAAGAGTTTGGGAAAAATTTCCAAAGGGGGAGATAAGGGGTGAGTTACATGCATGGGCCCACATGTCCATAGAAATATTTCACCAAGGCGAGGGTGGGATTGTGGAGTCATGGGAGGTTTTTAAGAAAATTTTCCAAAACAAATTTTTCAAAATGATAAAGTTTCTAAGGGTTTTGCCCTCCGCCTGCTTCCACATGGTAGCCTTTGATTGGCTATGGGGCAACGAGGTGGAAAGGAAATTTTTTTAAAAATACCAAAAATTATTACAAAAAAATTTGTAAAGATTTAAGGGAAAATTTCGGGCTGTGGGCCCGCCAAGGAAAGTTTTCCTAAATTTTCCCGCCAAGGAAGGAAAACTTCAAAGGGCCATAACTTTTGATAGAAAGATCAGTTTTGGGAAAACAATGACTTTCTGGGAATCTCTTGATGCCATATTTGCACAAGAATCATTAATTGTAGATTTTGATAAAGTTTAATGGGTCAATTTAAAGAAAACGTTCTACAGGCTTTTAAAAGGAAACTGGTAAATTTTAACTTATAAATTTTGTTCAATTTGATCTTCTCCTTCACTCAACATGCCAAAAAGACATGAAGGATTGTTCTAAGAAGTATTTAGGATGTTTAGGAAGGTAATTTTACTTGATTGATTTTCTAATTCAAATTTTCCAACAATTGACAGAAAAAGACTACAAAATAACTGTGAAAGGTTTGGGCCCGATTTTACAATGTTTTAAATTATTTCCTTAAGTGTTTTTGTCAAAATGAGTTCATTGATATCATAGCATGCTAAATTTTAATGTTTCAATGTTGATTATTATTTGTAGGTTCGAACTGTGAATTTTAGGAAAGTATTTGCTAGTTTTTAAAAAAATTAAAACAGAAATCAAATTAAAAGGGTCCATCTAAATTTTTCATCATTCAAGTGTGGAAATTCATTTCTATTCTAGTATAATACATTTAGTTGTTTTAATCAAACCATTCAAGTGTTAGGAAATAAGAGATAAAATATGCGGAATAATCCCTCACGAATCGCAATAAGAGAAACTAATATGCGAAATTATTACAGATCTCAAATAAAATTATAGAATAAAATAACACAACACAAAGAGATAGTATTTAACGTGGTTCACCCAATTTGGGCTACTCCCACCAAGAATCACTTGCTCAAATTTTATTACAAGCCACCGCTCTCTCAATACAATACCTGATCCGTTTGGAGCTATGCTCAACAAACCGCATGCAATTCACATCCGAATTCAAAACACATGCAATAATTTTACTTGTCCATCTATCATATGCATAAGACCATATAAATAGACAATTGCTTAAGCAGTTTTACAAAAAAATGGGTATCAAAACCATGGGAAAAATTGTCCCATAAACCTATGGGTCAAAAATCTCACCCATATGAGAAAAGCACTTTTCTTGATATGTCGGGTGCATTTTTCGAGGCCAAAAAAATTTATGCCTAAATTTTTTTTTTGCTGGCTGCGCCCTTGACCCCTCGCCGAGGCCCGACCCGGTCCCAAACCCCAGTGAGGATACATGAAAAGTGTATAGTACTCTTAGTGTACAGTCTTCAACACTTTCACACATGAAAACAGGGTCCACAACCTAACAATCTCCCACTTGGAGACTAGTTTTCCTCTGAGCAAGCTTCTCAACCCTTCACTAATTTCTATGAAGACCAACCAAAGCTGAACACAACTTCATTTTTTCCCTTGTGACCACCTTGGTCATCATGTCTACAGGATTCTTATTGGTATGAATCTTCTCCAACTTCAACTTCTCTTCCTCCAAAGTTATCATGATGAAATGGTACCTTAACTATATATGCTTTGTCATCGAGTGGAAAGCAGAGTTCTTAGCTAGGTGTATAACACTCTAACTATCACTATGTAGCTTACATTCCTCCTGCTTATGCCCCAACTCCTCAAGCAATTGTTGTAACCAAATCATCTCTTTGCTTTCCTCTCCTCGTGGCAAAGAACATACTCACCTCCTGGTTGACAAAGCCACCACTCTATAGTCGTGAAATCCACCACCGCTATCCTACCTACAAAGTGTAAATATAACCCGTCGTGCTCCTCCTACTGTCTACATATCTAGCCATGTCTAAATCTACATAACCATGTAAAGTGGTGTCTGATCCACTATAGCAAAAAAATGTCCCCATGGTCCCTCTCAAATACCGAAGGATCCACTTTACTTCTTGCAATGCTCTTTACCTGGATCACTCATAAATCTACTCACAGCTCCCACTGCATGGGCAATATCAGGCCTAGTGCACACCATAGCATACATCAAACTGCCAACTACTGATGAGTAAGGTACCTTGGACATTTGGTTCCTCTCCTGCTCTGTCTTGGGACATTGCTCCTTTGATAACTTGAAATGGCCTGCCAAAGGAGTCCCAACCGGTTTAGCATCCTGCATATTAAACCTCTCCAAGACCTTCTTAATGTACTCTTCCTGAGATAAAGTCATCTTCTTCCTTTCTATCCCGAGATATCCTCATACCAAGGATTTTTTTGGCTGCACCCAAATCCTTCATAGCAAAGGATTCACTTAGCCGCTTCTTGAGTACTTTTATTTCCTGCGCATATTTTTACCTCGTAACCAAAGCATGTCATCAACATATAAACACAGGATAATATAGCTTCCATCCTCAAATTTATTTGTATACACACAATGGTCGAATGACATCTCGATATAACCTTGCTCCATCATGGAGTTATCAAACTTATTATACCATTGACGTGGAGCTTGTTTCAGTGCCATACAAGCTCTTCTTCGCCTTACACACCATCTCTCCTCTTTACCTTTGACTTCATATCCTTCTCAAAGGCTGCTGCATATATAGATCCTCCTCCAAATTTTCATGGAGAAATGCAGGTCTTTACATCTAAGTGTTCTAATTGCAAGTCTTCTCGCTCCCACTATTCCAAGAACAGTTCCGATAAAAGTCATTTTTACTACAGGAGAAAAAATCTCATCAAAATCTATACCTTTTTTCTGTGCAAACCCCTTGACCACCAACCGGGCCTTGTATCTTTTCTTTCCTCCTTCTTCCTCTTTGACTCTAAACACCCACTTATTCTGTAATGCTCTTTTTCCTTCAAGTAGCTTTACCAAATCCCATGTCTGGTTCTTCATGAGAGCCTGATGCTCCTCATCCATGGCTTGCTCCCACTTCTTCCTAGCATCTACCTGCATTGCTTCATCAAAGCTCTCTGGTTCTCCACTATCAGTGAGTAATAAATAATAAAGAGAAGGAGAAAACGCCTGTGTTCTATTATTACCCTAGAAGGCCTCCTCAATATAGGAGTTTGGGGATCCCATTGAGGGGGTTCTGAACTAATTCATGTGTCACTTTCCCATCCAGAAGATCCTCTACCGCTGCATATTCTTTCTTGGATTCTTCCTCGCTTTCCCCGCAACTCTGCTTATACATGACTTTCTCATTAAAGACCACATCCCTAGACCGAATGATTTTCTTGTCCTTAATACTCTAATATTTATATCCAAAGTCATCACCACCATAACCAATGAAAGTACATTTTTCTCGATTTAGCCTTTAGCTTAGTCCTATCATCCTTATCTATGTGAACAAACACCTCACATTCAAAGACTCTAAGAAATGAATAATCAACTTTCTTACCATACTAAGCCTCCTCAAGGTATGCCTCCATCCAAGGCACTTGAGGGTCCTCTGTTATCAAGTACACAACCGTGCTCACCGCTTCGCCCAAAAAGAAAGAAGCAGTCCCGCATGTAACCTCGATGCTCCTAAAGACGTTCCATTTTTGTTCTGTTCATCCTTTCTCGATACCCCATTCTCTGTGTGGAGTTCCCGGAGCTATCTTTTACCTCGCAGATTCCATTCTTAGAACAATAATCATCAAATTCATTGCTGCAATACTCCCCTCCATTATCTGACCTTAGACATTTTAGCTTAAGACCTGTTTCATTCTCTACCAAGGCTTTCCATTTAACAAAAGTGTCAAATACATCAGATTTGTTTCTAATACAATAAACCCAAACTTTCCTTGTTGCATCATCAATAAAAGTAACATAATAACTTGAACCCCCAAGAGATGATACTTGAGCTGCCCCCACACATCATAATGCACTAGCTCTAACTTACTCTCTTTCTTTGTAGGTCCAACCTTGAGAAACCTTACTCGCTTTTGTTTCCCATATATGCAATCCTCACAGAACTCCAAACCTGTTTTTGTATATCCAGGAAAATTCTTCTTTATGATGTCCATGCCCTTATGGCTCATATGACTGAGCCTACAGTGTCATAATGTTGTATCTGCATCTGAAGCCACAAGATTACAATCATTAGTACTAGCAAGTGGTAAAATACAAGGTTCCAACCTTCTTACCTCTTGCTACCATAAGAGCACCCTTGGTAACCTTTGAAGAGTTAGCTATAAATATCACAAAGACAACCATCACTTCCTAATTACCTCGCCGATATCAAATTTCTCCTTAATGTAGGCACATGTCCGACATCTTTCAATAGCCATGTATTCACATTCTCATCTTAACCTATACTGTAACCTTTTCCAACTATACTTTGCAAGGCTCATCATCACTAAGAAAAACATGCCCAAAATCCCTTGAACATAAGCAACAAAATAATGTCTATGTGGAGTAGCATGAAAAGAAGCCCCTGAATCTAAAACCCAAGATTCAGTAATATTATGCAAAGAAAGAATCAAAGCATCCTGACATACATTACCCGATGCCACATTTTCCTCCTTGTTTTCTTCCTGTTGTTTCTTCTTATCCCGAAGCTCCCAAAAGTCCTTCTTTGCATGCCCAAACTTTCCACAATTCCAACATATAATCTTGCTCTTGGATTTTGACCTTTCCCGATCTTTCGATTTTCCACGGTTTCCTCTATTCTTCTGTCTCCCTCTAGTTTCCACTGTCAAAGCATTCCTTAAGTAGAAGATTCCCCAAAGTTTTTTCTTTGCATTTCCTCGCTTAGAATCACCCCTACAACATCCTCAAACTTCAACTTCGAGTTAGTGGAACCGAGTTACTTACCGCCATTACTGTGCTATTCCAACTCTCGGGTAAAAAGCACATAATTAATAAAGCCCTAACTTCTTCATCAAATTATATTGTAATGAAGCTAGCATATTCACAACCATATGAAATCATTAAAATGATCTCACTATCTTGAACTATTCTCGACATCTCCATATTAAATAACTTTTTCATTAATAATATCTTGTTAGAGGCGAGAGGGTTTTTCATAGAACTTCCCTAATGCATCCATTAGATCTTTTGTAGTCTTTTCCTTTGAAACATTAAATAATACCAAAGATGCAAGACACAAATGGATCGCTCCAAGTGCCTTCCTATCTAGAAAATCCCATTCCACATCCTGTCATACTCAAGGGTTTGTTCACCTTCTCGATAAATGGAATATAAAGATCCTTCTGATAAAGGTAATCTTCCATCTGCATCTTCCAAAGACTGAAATTATGCCCGTTGAATTTATCAACCCTAGATCTTCCATCATCTGTCATAGCTCCCACTCAAGCTAAAAACTTTCCCTGCGATTCAACACTTTAGCAAACCAAACCAGTTTCTAATACCAATTGTTAGGAAATAAGAGATAAAATATGTGGAATAATCCCTCACAGAATCGCAACAGAAAACTAATATGTAGAAATTATTACAGATCTCAAATAAAATTATAGAATAAAATAACACAACACAAAGAGACAGTATTTAACATGGTTCACCCAATTTGGGCTACGTCCACCAAGAATCACTTGCTCAGATTTTATTACAAGCCACCGCTCTCTCAATACAATACCCAGATCCATTTGGAGCTATGCTCAACAAACTCTACAGAATTCACAGCCAAATTTAAAACACATCTGCAATACTTTTGCTTGTCCATCTATCATATGTATAAGACCATATAAATAGACAATTGCTTAAGCAGCTTTACAAACCGTGCGTATCAAAACCATGGGCAAAACCGTCCCATAAACCTATGGGTCAAAAAACTTTCCCATATGAGAAAAGCACGTTTCCCGATATGTCGGGTGCATTTTTTGAGGCCAAAAAATTTTACGCCTATTTTTTTTTTTTCGGGGGCGAACCCCTACTTTTCAGGGGCTGCACCCCCAAACCTCATTACCAGGGGGCTGCCGCCCTAGACCCCCACTGGGGCCCACCCGACCCGAACCCCGGGCAAGGATACATGAAAAGTGTATAGTACTCTTAGTGTACAGTCCTCAACACTTTCACACATGAAAACATGTTCCACAACCTAACATCAAGATCAAAATGCACATCAATTTAATTTTATACATTTCCAAAAAAGAAAACATACGTATTATTCCCACATACATTTCTTCCTTTCAAATAGAGATTCCCAAAATATTGACATGATCGATTTAATTTAACAATACAATTTGGGAAAAGCATTTCATTCATTCATTGATTTCCAAAGGAAATTTTACAACTTCTTTCTTTTATTCCTTCCAAAATCATTTATTAATTACATAGCAGAATATTACATTTTCTTTCACATTCTTTCAAAGAAAAACAAATTTTATCTCTTTTCATTTCAGTTTACAACTTTCATAATCCATACAACATCTTTCCATTTCAAAACATTTACAATTTCTTCTAATTCAAAGTGGGAAAGGTTACAAAAGAATTTATTTCACAAGGGACTGTCAAATGTCTTTCTCCTCTGCTCTAGAACAACAACATGCAAAGTTCCCTTTTCTTTCAATTTGATCACAACAAAAGTGGGGGAAAGGCAACGCTCTCCACCCAACCAAGACATCCAATGAAAGGAGAAGCCATCCTTCATCATTGGCCCCCGAGCCCCAACCAAAATGCAATAAGAAATGTATATCAACCCATGGCAACAACAGCTTCCACAACACACAACATTCTTTCAACATGCACATTTCAAATTAAAACACAGTTCAACACAAAACAATAGTTTACAACTACATTGAAAACATTAAAACAAAACTCATGCTTCACCATACAAGCCAAGGGAACAAGAACTATGGGGGAAGTTGCTTATGCCTCCCAATGGGAATTAGGTATCCACCTATAACAAACCACTAATAAAATTCACCACACATATCCTTATGCCCCCCACAATCCCTCCTTTTGTCCCCCACAATTTTCCTTATGCCCCCACAAAATAAGAAATGCAAGTTATTTCTTTTCCATGATGGATCCCACACCCAAACTCCTCCACAAGATTTATGATGCCACTACATTCCCTTATGCCCCCTACATGGATTCCCCATATCCTTCTCCTACACTATTCCTAGGCGGTCTACCCACAACTCACAACAATAACAAACATACTAGTATTTACATATTCAAGAAAAGGAAGGAAAAGAAGAGTATTTCCAAGAGCCAAGTTCCTACCTCTCCATGATGGAATTTTTTCCAAGTTCATAACAACAAGGTCCTTCCAATGCAATAAAACCAAAAATAAACTCAAAACAAATATGCAACAGTCCTCCAAATCTTCTCCAAGCAAGAGCTCCCAAACAACAAGAAAATTTTCCCCTAAGGAAGCATTCCAATAGTTCAACAACCCAAAACAAGGCAATGAGTTCAAATTTTATAGAAGAGGGAAGAGGAGAGGATGAGGTGGATCCATATAAGATGCCACATCACACATCCTCAACTCTAACAAAAAAGTCAAATTCATTCTCCCAAGCACAATAAATAGGTGGGTGAAAATATGACAAATAAAATTACACACTCCAAAAATCCCACACCCCAAAGGATTGAATTAAATAAAATGTAAGAAGAGTGCAATTAAAACTTGCAACATGATTAATAAAAAAGCATTAAAAAGGTCTAAAATCAACCCTCCAACCATAGGTATGGTTGGTAAATAAACTTAAGAGGTATGGGACAAGTTTTACTTGTCCCACAAGCCTCCAAAAATAGCCTCCAAGGACAAATTCGAGTTTCCAAGAAGGTGGAGTGTTTCATACTCCAAAATCTGACTTACACAACTCTTACACATTTAATAAAAATCCAACAACTCCTATAATTACTTTCTCATATCCCAATTTGATTGATTTATTTATTTTTAACAACATGATTACTCACCTTAATTCTCCACAATTAAAAGAATAATGAAAGGGGTAATTACAATACAAAATAAACACATGCAAACAATAATAAAAGGAAACACATTCATAAAATACACAAGGCCCCTTGGTCACATTCAAAGGTAATTCTCCCCATGGGAATCCCTAACAAAACAACACACACACACACAAAACATGTTGCCATGGTGACCTTGTTGAATTCATCTAGAATTCCAATGTGGTTGGTCTCCAATCCCGATGTTTGTTGTGATATTTTAACCTACAAAACACAAATACCTCCTTCGGTCTCATGACCATATCAGAACATCCAACATGATATAAATATAATCACAAAATCATCTATACATATGAATCACAACAACATCAAAGCAATCAACAATAACATTTACAATTTATATCAACAACTATATCATCATCATATAATGTCCATTTTCTAGGTCTACTCACAATATCCAAAAATCACATGTCCGAAAAAAACTCATTAAATATCCATGTCAAATAGTATATCATCGTCCACATATGAAGTGTCTCTAATATTCATCATGCATCATAACCAAATCAAGATCATTATCAAAAGGTGTCAAAGGGAAGTGGGCACTACACTCTAGATTTATAGGTGAGGATGTGATTAGGATTAGAGTTGGATTAGGTTGATAAATGATGATTAGGGGTGAGGTTACATGGAAAGGATAGATGTAGGGATGTGTAGGGTAGGTGGGTAGGTAGATGTAGAAATTCCTATAAAATGTTAATAGAGATTAAAATAGGATATTATGATATAATAATGAAATAAAAGTGATTAATGATAAAAATGGGATATTGGACGAATAAAAATGATTAATAATGGAATGTTGGGATAAATAATGATGAAAGGTAAATATGATAAAATGGATTAATAATAATAATTAATCTTACGATTAATTATTATATCGGTGATGTTGGGATATTTGTGGGACAAGTTAATCGTAATTAACTATGTCAACAGTTTAGATGTCTACATTTTACCTCTTTTTGAATGGTTATTATGTAGCGATGAATGTTCAAAGAAAACAAAGAAAAAATATTAGAATGGTGATATGATGCTCCCTCAAGGGGTTAGGCATGGAGAAACAAGTCAGTTAACCACTCGAAAAGAGGAGACACCCAAGGTAATTGATGAGAGAGGATTAGAGGATGAGAAGATTGAGAATGAGAGGATTAGAAGATAGGAGATAAGATTAGAGAAATAAAAGAATATGAGAAAGTATTAGAGGAATAAAGGACTAAGAGAGAGGATTAGAGGTATAGAAGATATTGGATTCCTCAATCAACAATGTATGAAAAAGATGAATATTTTTATTTTGGATTTAGATTTGAGAATTTTGTAGTCAACAATGTATGATAAGAGTGAATATTTAGGATTTTAGATTAGAGTATGTTGGATTTAGAGATGTCGGATTTCAAGATGTTGGACTATAGGATGTCCCGGTTAAGGGGTTGAGATTGAAAGATTGAGATTTGATGATGTTGTATTTGAGGATGTTACATTTGAGGACTGATCATTATACCACACAAAAAAAAAAAACAAAAAGAGACTCATATTATTGGCCAAAATAGTACAAAAATATGGTCCTTATATCATTGGACCGTGTAAAATAAAAATAAAGAAAAGAGGCCTCATATCATCAACCAAAATGTAAATGCAGACACACAAGCAAACACACAAATTGTATTTTTGTATTTTTAGATTGTTTTGATTTTTAGATTTTGGATTTTGTATATTTTAATTGTTTGGATGTTTTGATTTTTAGATTGTGGATTTTGGATGTTTATGATTATTTAATGTTGTATGTTGATATTTTGGATTTGGGATGGGGGAAGGATTAAAGATAGGTAAGATGTAAGTATTCCAAATGGGATAGCTCAAGGAGGGTAGGAAAGATGTAAGGTGGGGTCTGAATTTCTCCTAGAAGTACTAAATCATGTTCAGGAAGGATTGAGGGAAATTGGATAAGTTGGATAGGATAGGGATTGGTTGATAGGTTAGGATTAGATCAGATGTGGGATGTGAGATATATAGGATGAGGAATGTGGTATAGGATAAGACAGGGAATATGGAAGATGATAAGATATGCCTCTAAGTATATGGGGGATGGATTGAGAGATAGATGTGGTGTGCCCCCAAGTGTAAATTAAGTTGTCTTGTGTGGATTAATGGATGGGTTCAATTTTACCCCAGGTGTAGGGTAGGATGAGTAGTGAGGGGTATTGAAAATAGATGATGCCCCCAGCGATTGATAGTAAGGTTGACCCACTCACTATGATGAAAGTTGAAAAGGGACATGAGGAGGATTGAATGAAAAGGAAAGGATCATCATCTACCAATGGATGTTCAATCCAAGGAAAAAGGATGTGGATGTGATGGATGGAAGGAAAATAACATTAGTGATGAAAAATATGATCTTAATGACACATGTTATAAGGAAATATTTGGACTAAAACAAAAGTGTGACCAAGGTCTAAATAACACCTGGTAACATGTAAACCATATGTCTCTATGAAATCATAGTGTGTGTGATTGTGATGGTTAATGACCGCTTGAAGTGAAGACTTAATAGGTAGTATGTTAAGACAAATTAGCCAATGTATAGGGAGTGATTAAGTCAAGTAGGTTGATGGAAGGTTAATGGAAGGTGAATGGAAGGTTAAGACGTGCATTGTTCTCGCTTCCAGCTAAGCATCCATAAATTGACAGAGATACATTTGATTCTTGTCACAACATTTATCTTGTCACCAAATCCATAGCCACTGTAGAGTTGTAAAACCCATAGAGAGAGTATTGAGGCGGATTTTATTTGATATTTTTAATTTTGATATGATTTTTTTTTTTATATTTATATTTTTTTGCATAAAGAGGTTTCACTATTTTGAGAACTCTCAAGGGATTAAGAATCATTAGTGGCCTGATGGGGGTTGGAAATGAGGGTGGTGATGATATTTGTTAGAGAGTTAGAAGATGAACCCAAGGGTATACAAAACAAGTTGATTAAGTGTGTCAAAGAGTGTTGATCTTCGGAGGACAATGGTGCTTTGAATTTTAGAGGTAATGTTATACCAAGGTCACATAATTGTAGTAGATATTATTGGCTTACAACATGTGTGAGCAATTTGATCAAGTGTTCAATTGAATGGATTGAAAGAGGATATAAATGGATGTGATGATAATAATTGATGAGATATCAAGGGATTTATATGTTGGATGGAATGGTTATGAGTGGGAAGGAAATAACATCGTGTGGGAGCAAATAATTATGTGCTTAATTAATTTTTAGGTCTTTGATATTTGTAGGGGGTTAAATAATTTTCAAGTGGGTTGAGTGGTTAGGAAAGTAGGATCAACAAGAGGAGTGATAGAAAGGGGTTAGAATGGAGTAGTTGGAGGGTCACTATTAGTGTTAGGTTATTAACCTAAGCCCGAATGACCTAGATTTTGATGAAGGGGGATGTGTTCACGAGATGTATTATTCATGGATTACTAAGCCTTTTCCTTGTTGTTTCATATTAGCGAACATATTTTTGACTATATGATATGAAATATATGGGGAAGATGATGACATGTGGTCATCATGAGACTAGGAGATTGTAATGTTATCATCCGTTAAGAGGCGGGACTTAACAAAGGATTTGGTTTGATATTTGTTGTTTTTGGGTCGGTGAGGGTTTTTGGATGTATGATGAGATTTGGATGGATGACAATGTTTTGATATGGAGTGGGATTTGAATGGTGGAAGATGGTTAGGGATAGGATTTAGATGTAAAGGTGGTGGATAAAGAGGTAAAAGGATAATCATTCTTTGGTTAATGAGGTGTTCAACATAAGACCTAAATGCCCATGGGTGTGATGGAAGTCACATTAATAGTGTTCCCTATACCAGATGGTTTGGGAAGATTTTGATCATACAATTTTTTGGGGAATGGACTATCATTTTGAAGATTTTTAGACAATGGAAGATGATGGTCAAGGATTCTCCTAAAGGAGTGAAATGATTTGGGTTAAATTTTTTTGGGGGAGTAGGAAGTAAAGGTGTGAGATTGGATGGACTATGAGATGTTTTTGTTGATTTGGATTTATGCGTTGAATTAGATAGTTGTGGATTAGAAGATGAAGGGGATGGATTAGGCCTAGGGGTCGAAGTGGATGGTTTGGGCTTAGGGGACGAAGTTTATTTGGTTGATTTTGGATTGGTAGGTGTATGTGGTTTTGAGATAGATGGTTTTGGCTTATGATTGGATTGTTTAGGATTAGTAGATTTAGATGAAGAGGATGGGGTAGATATGGGGGTCACATTAGAGTTGGGTGATGTTAGGGATGAAGGATATTTGGGAGATGGGTGTGGTGTAGGAACCACGTTAGATTTGGTTGATTTATGGGATGAAGTAGATGAAGGTTGAATAGGAGCCTCATTAGATTGGGTAAGAGATGGGGCATGGAGTGGATTGGTATTATATGTGTTAGGTTTAGGAGTTAGTGACTTAGGATTCAAGTTAGATGCTTTTGGATGGGGGTGATGAAGATGAATCAGTATTAGAAGATAGGATAGTGTTAGTTATAAGTGATGAAGGGGTTAGGATAGGATAAAGTGAAGAGGATGAGGGTGGTGTAGGAGTCACATTAGATGGTTTAGGATTGAGGGTAGAAGGGGATAATGGTGATTTAGGAGTTATGGTTCATGAGATAGTATTGAGCTTAGGTGATGGAGGGGATGAGATAATTTTAGAAGATAAAGTTTATGGTGGATTAGGGATTGTGGGACTATCTAGGATAAAGTCCATATAATTGGATTGGGTGATGTAGATGATGAGGATGGAGGAATAAGATGAGATGTGGGAGATGATTATTGTGTGTGAATTTGTTGGGGTTGTTGTGGATATGTGAATGGGATGCAATGATAGGTTTTATGATGATTTCATTGAGGAGTTGAGGTTTTTGATGATGGTGGATGAGTTTTGATGGGAAGAATATGTGGCTCATGATAGTTGATAAGGGACTTAGAGGTTGGGGTTTGGGATGGTTCCGTGGGTTTGGGATTGGTGGCTAGACTAGCAAAGACGTAAAGGAGGTTCTTTTGGTCTAGGTCAAAGTTAGTGAGTTGGTCAAATTCGATGAAATTGGATTGTGGGGATAATGGTTTATGTTGATTGGGTCATAGTGTGGATTGGGATGTTTTGGTTTGCTCAAAGAGGAATTCAATGGGGTGAGAATTAAGGATATTGGAAAGGGGAAATTGTAGATGGGGTTGATTAGGAGACAACAGTTTAGGAGGTGATTATTTGATACATGATTTAAGCGTGGATATTTGTTGATTGAGTACTTGGATTGTTTTTAGGATGTTAGGATAGACATGAGATGGTTGGTTTGGATGGAGGGGAAAGGGTTGGTTAAGGTAGGATGATAAGTTTTAGATTTGTTTGTTAAGATGTTGGATGGTGTGTGGGATTTCATGATCAAAGAAAGATGGTTGATTTTGATGGGTGGGAATGATGGGATAGCTTGGTTGATGGATTTAGAAAAGAGGTAAGGGTTTGGATGTTGGTTTGGATAGGATGGGGATTGAGGATCAAAGGGCATGATTAGATATGATGTGTGTAGGATTTGTTTTACGTTAGGATTGATGGTGATGGGATTAGGATTAGGATCGTGTGATTAAGGATAGTTAAGTATGATGATGTTTGATTGATTAAAATATTAAGGTCTTTATATGGTTAAGGGTGTTCACAAGAAAATGATTAAAAAAATAGGACCTAAGGGACCTAAATGTGGGTATTAGGGTATTAATCCTAATCTAACTTAGGAGGACTAAAACATTGTAGTCATTTTTATACACTTAGAACCATAGTCTAATCCCATGCGCATCGGCCCATCACCCAACGGGTCTTTGGGTGATCACCCGAGGCACATGTAGGTGCAAGACCCTCCTTTATGTGAGTTGTGTGAGAATACATCATTTATGAAGAAATATTAGATGCAAAAAGAAAAAGAGCCATGCATTAATTCTGAGAGCTTAGGATGAGTTCCTATATAAATGCATCCATTCAGATAATAAAAGAAATATCAAACAAATAACAAATCTGGTTCATAATATAAAGAAAATGCACTAGGGTTTATACCCATGAACAATATGTATTTAAAACGGAGTTATATATTCATATTGATTAAGTTCAATAACCACATTACATCCCTCAATGCCATAATAGACCAATATATCAATGCAGATAAGAGTCATGCATCAGAGACCTAAACTATGCTTTCCACATTACAAAATTGATCACAGACCCATCCCTCTAGGTGTGCCATCACTCTTATAGTCCTCTTAATGAGAACCTTAACCCATAAAACCCACTACTATTTCCATAGAGAGTTTCTCCTCTCCTCTTCCTCTTCTCTGCCTTTCGGATATCTCTCTTGACTCCATTTTCTTCTACCCGAGCATCTCTATATATAGCTTTAACAAACACCACTATGCCTTCCTGACGTAATAGATCGGTTGTCAAGTGTCAAGGTGGTCCTCCAATGGAGCATGCTTCTTATGATCCAAGCTCTCCACTCTTTGTAATGATGTCTTTCTGGATCCTTCCATCACAAGGAATATTCCTTTCTTGACCAACAAGCTGCCAGGCTGGCACCTTATCCATTATGCATGCTCAGTCAGGTCACGACTTTCTCGTGTGATTTTAGGAATGCCAAATATGGCTAAGTCCCAAAACCATTTTCTTTGACTTTCACCTACAACATGGGTTCTACTAAACCCTACTAAAACACTCGACCTATGTGCTTTTGACCCGCGTGCCCTTCTTTATATAGGTCCCACGTAACCATGCGCCTTATCAGTACTTAGCCAATATTATGAGGCCCAACATCACCCCACACTACGCATGTTCTCTGTCCTCAGGAACACCTTCCCTTCAATGAATAAAGAATGGTGGGCTCTGAATAGTTGAATAAAGAATGATGGAATGAAGAATTGGGAGAAAGAATGAAAGAATGAGGAAATGAAGGAGAAAATTTTTATTGTTGAAGGAGGAGAGGGAAATTCTTCCCTATTTTTGCCTCTATCTTTTCCCACACATCAAGCTCACTCTGCGCTTGCTGACAGAGGTCACCTACTAGGGAACTCACCTCATTAAAACTTAGCTCGTCCCCTTTGTCACTCATTGTATCAAAGATACTCTCCAGTTGTTTTCCCAAGTCATCGAGTGCATCCATCCTATGAGTGATCTGGGGGTATAACTCCTTCAGCTGATTTTTGATCAAACCCCATAAGGTATCGATAGCTTCTGATTTCTTTTCTACCTTGGCCAAGATTTTATCCCTTTCTGATCTATTCCAATTATTATTTTCTTGAAATTTCTTGAGTTCTGTTTCATGTGTAGCAATCAAGATGCTTGTTACTCTATCTATATCAGCGTAATTATCATAAGCAACTTCTGTAACTTAAGTGATGACCTTTACATCAGTAAGGAGTTTTGTATATCAATAAATGATCTCTACAACCTTTAGTTTCTCTTCTTTTTCTTGGCATGCTAGCACCTCTTCTGTGGACTCTAAGGTGAGTGGTCTCTTTTCCATTGTGAGGATGCGAGTAAAATCCTCCAGAAACTTCAAGGATGATTCATATTTTTGTTCGGGCGGTGATAGGTCGGGATACTTTAAGAAAATGACATCCATAATCAATTCCACCTTTTTAAAGACTTTGTGCACCTTTTCTTTCTCTTCTTTGAGTTCATGCCTTAATTTCACACCGATGAGTTCTTCTTGCTTCAGGTCCTTTCTTTTCTCGAGAAGCTCCTCCTCCTTTTATCCAATTCCACCTCTAGGAACTTCACCCTATCATTTCTCCCAAAAATTTGGCCTTAACCTCAACTGAAACTTTGTTGAGCACATTACAGACTTGCTCATCCAAAAGGTGTTGAGAATTTATGAAAGATTTTACCCCCTTCTTCTTTGAAATCTTCATCAATGCCCCTTAGATCACTTTGAACTAAGGTTCATCGATGTGGGACTCAAACGCCCAAGATAGCATTTTCCTGGTCCATGGGTATGTGCCTTCTTCATCAAATGAAGCCATGACCATGATTTATTATGTAGGAACAATGCTCTAGAAGTGTGCACGTAGCACCTTGTTTAGATCATTGATGTAACTCATTCCTTTCCCTTGTGCTACTCTTGCATTCTTCTTTCCTATGTGTGCAGCCCTAGGGAAGCTTATAGCCAAGCTAGGTTCTCCACCCATGCTTCCGTATTCTTTCCCAACACTCTCTTCTTCCACTTGCTCCTTGGTGAGGCTTGGGGTTCTCTAATCTTTGGTGCTTACTTCTTCACTCACCCCCTTGCATTTAGCATTTTATTCCTCCTCGCCATTTTTCTCTTCATCTTCCTCATCCTTGGATTCATGCACATCATATTCTAGATGGTCTGAGCTTCCTCAAGCTTGTCATCATCTTTTTCACCTATATAGGCCTCTAGGCTCTCAGTATCCTCCGATTCTACCTTTTCTTTCACCTTCTTCTTCTTCCTAACTGGTGATTCCAGTATAGGAGACTCTTCCTTTTCTTTCTCTTTAATATGCAATGCCTTCCTAGGTGATTATTCTTATGTGATAGGTTCTTCATGCTCTAACGCCTCCTTTTCTGGGTTCTTCTTCATAAGGGACGTATTCCTATGCGTGTAAGTGCTTGGCCTAGAATTTTCTTTCAATGCACCCACAAATTGCATTGTTTGCACACTTGGCACCTTCTCCTACACTTCTCTTTCCCTCTTCCCTGGTGCAGCCTTATTCCTCCCTGTGGGGTCTTCATAAATGGAAACATCATTCTCTAGGTAGGTGCCTTTCTTAAAATTTGGCCTTATGGGTAGGTAAACCTTTACGCAGTCCTTCCAGTAAATCGCTAGCATCATTGGTATCATCATCTCAGTACTTCGTGGGAGAAATATTTCTCAACATACGTGCATTTCTTGGGGTATACAAGCTTTCTACGTAGCTCATGGTGGTCTGGTCTACTTCACTAAGGTCAAACCTTAGCCTTTTGGCCTCCTTGAAATGGTTGACCCCTTCTTAGAAGTATTACATGGTGAAGGAGAATGGTAGTTTGCACCATGGAATCTTAGTCCCATCTGTTAATGTGAACCGGCCAATACAAAAATGTTGATATACAGTAAATTCCACTTCCCCATCTACAAGCATGGGAAATTGCTCAGGTATCATCCACTCTACCCCGAATGCATGGCACATCTTCTTGTACCATTTTTCCAGGCATGCCTTGTGAGTGGCCATCATGGTCTCACAAGTATATTTCTCAAAACTTTTTGGGGGCAAGGGATATTCTTCTGTATACTCCCATACAAACTTCTCTGGCCCATCGGCACTCCAATTTATGCAAAGACGATACTGAGTAGAATGTTGCCAAACAATATATTTTCTTCTTCTTGTGCGTTTCTTATGATCTTATCTGCAATAAAGGCAAACATGTTATAAACGGTCCCTACAGAGATCTTTTGGCATACATTCAACCATGCCTTATTCACTTGTGTCTATATCTATTGATCATTCATCTTGGTAACCAAGCATGTAACCATCCTCATAATAGGGTCAGGGATCTCTGCGATATCAAAATTACATGAGCCCTTTTTATAGTCGTAAGCCTCCACAGTTTTCTTGATGGCTTCCTTATCCTCCAAGTCATCGTCTATAGAATCTCCTTCACAATTTAGGCCAGTGAACTTGGATATGAGGTGAGGAGTTATGCACATTTTGTGGCTTGCAAAATATAAATTTTCCTCATGGATGCACGACATCAACCACTACTATAGCCACTCAAGCTTACCAAAATATGGCAACTCATATAGTTGCAACAACCTGGACTTCTCCAATTTCACCTTCACTTCATCATTGTATATCGGCATTCCTTCTGGTGTCCTCTTATTAGTTAGATGAACCAGTTCTAACGCCATCTCTTTTTATGTAGTTCTCATGCGATGGTTGTAGTCACTTATGGCCATCTTCCTTAAGTGTGACACCCACTCTTTCCCTAACAACACTCCATCTGGGTACTACATCTTTGCATACCATTCTTTATTGGAACTAGCAAGGGAAGTGGTTTGTTTTCCCTTACCCTTACCCTTTTGTTTCCTTGGTGAAATAGTTTCCTTCTTTGGTGCCATTTTTAATTATCGGGTTAAAATACCAAGTTCCTCCTTGCTCTACACTATTAATCTTCCCAACTATAAGGCTTAACTCGGAAAATAAATCCTTCTATCTTCATGCCCTAGCTGCCAAATACTAACTAGGAAAACCCTTCCACAAGACAAAGTACTCAAAAGAAATCTTCCCACACCTGTACTCTTTCCACTCCGGTTTGTAGATCAATATAGTCAGTGCACTTAGATCTCTATGATTCTTATTCCTTTGAAAAAATCTCTTTAGATTCCCTAGTTTGCAAGAGCTATTTAAATTCGTAATAGAAAGGTAAATAATAATGTGCCCAACTTCATACTTATATCTTTTTCCTTCTTTCTAGCAATAAATGGCATGCCACCTACCAATATACTTAACATTAAATGTGGATTTTTCCACTAAATCTGACCTTGAGCACCCTTACCCACATGCCCATTCCTACGCAAAACCCTTATACAACCGTCTGGTGTGCAAAACTCCTTAACTGAAGACTCTTACATGTGCATTTGCAGTGCCAAAGGCACTTCTTCTGTTGACCTGATTTTTACCCTCACCTACCTCATGTTATTCATGCACTTTTCATTCTTTGTATGTGGTCTTTGTTAAGCTATCTTGACACCAAAAATTTCTTTTCCACCATTTTCCCATGCACTTTCTCAACTTTACAAACTTTTTATCCTTCAATGGGCCATTTAACACAACTCCTACTGTCAATTTATACTTTTCACTACTTCAACCCACACTAAAAGAGATGTGCATTCCTCTGCACATAAACAACCTTTTGAAAATAATGTTGTTATTGGAACACAAGGCACAAAACAAAACAAATGGAAAGGAACAAGAAACGAGAAAGGGAAACACAAGAAAGGAAATGCATTAAAGGAAATCCTAAGCTAGATGGAAAAATTACCTTATTTACAAACACCAGGAAGACTTGTTTATAGTAAGGCTTTAACTTACTCCCATTAAAATGACACAGTAATCTCGTCCCATCTACAACTTGTAACTCACAAGTTCCCGAATCAAGGATGTACAAGATGATGTATGTTCCTAACCAATGGACTTTAAATTTCCCAAGATGGCACAAAAACTTGGAATCATATAACAAAACCATCTTCCCAACCTCAAACTTCTTGTTCTTGATATGACGATCATGCCATGCCTTTTTCGGCCTTTTCATTCTTCTGACTCCATCTAACAAGTGATCACCTTTCATCTAGTTGCATTAATTTATCAATCCTCTCTTCCAGTGCTTGTTCATTAGCTAAACCTCATGTGTGCACTATACGCAACGATGGTAACATGAATTCAACTGGTAAAATGCCTTCGAGCCAAACACCAATTGAAATGGTGTGTCTTTGTTCAAACTCTTGTAGGTTTTTTTGTATCCACATAAAATAGCTAATACCTTGTCATCCCAATCTCATCTTCCAACATCACAAATCTTGGTCAATGTGTGACTTAGTATTTTGTTAAATGCATCAACAGTTCCATTTTCTTGTGGATGATAAAGGGTGGTCTTGTGATGGGCTACCATAAACTCTGCTAACAGAATCCTCGACTTTTCATTTAGAAACTATGTACCCCTATCACTTGTTAAACTCAAAGCACATCTATACTTGCTGATCATGTTTTCCCATAAAAATATAGTAGCAGTTTCTGCGTAGTGTAATCTCTTGTAGGTGTTGCCTCTTCCCATCTTGTCAAGTAATTTGTGCAAGTGATGATTTAAGACAAACCAATCCTTTATGCGGAAGGTGAAATAGGTCCTACAAAGTTAATTTCCCATTTTTCAAATGGTTTAGCATTGGATATTAGCCACAAGGGCATTTCATCCCTTCTTCTAGGTTTTCCAAGGTGTTGGCAATGGTCATAGGCCTTGCAAAAATCAATACAATCCTGGCAGATGGTTTCCCACAAAATCCCTTCCAATAGAATCTTCTACATAGTGACATTTCCTTCATATTTCCCTCCTATAATCCCACCATCTGTTTCCTCCATAATTGTAACGTGCTCATGTTCTAACACACATCGGCATAGAAACTCATCAAAACCTAACTTGTATAAATCTCCACTAATAAACATGTAAGGCTAGGTGTGTGTATCCAACTTCTTCCTTTCCAAAGCCGTCATTCCTTCCGAGCCACACATGTTTTCATAAATACACAAATATCCTCCAAGTATGAGGGTGTATACCACAACCTAAATAGTTGCACATCTAGTATTGTATCCTCAATGCTCTACTCCTCCTCCTCTGAGTGAATCCTAGATAAGTGACCAGTCCATAATTACTTTTTATTTGTTTTATGACCACCGTGAACTTGAATTCTGAAAAAATAGGACCCAGCGGCATATGCGCCCTTGAAGAATGGGATTGTTCACCAAATACTTCAATGTCATGTGGTTTGTGTAGAATATGAACAATGTTTCCAGCAGATACTACCTAAACTTATGCATTGCGTAAATCATAGGCAGTGCCTTGCACTTAGTAGTTATGTAATTCTATTATGATGGTGTTAACTTTCTACTGGCAAAAACAAGGGGTGATCAATAATCCCCTCACCAGGTTGTGCTAGTATTTCTCCCATGGCTGTCCATGAGGCATCAACATGCACATGGAAAGGCTTATCCCAAGAGGGAAAACATAATATGGGTGCAGTAACAATCCTATCCTTCAAAGTATAAAATGTCTTCTGCATTGTGCATCTCCCCAATTAAAATCACTCTTGTGCTTAAGTAATTCCTCTAAGGACGCAATGATCTTGGCATATCCTTTGATGAAATTCTTGTAGTATCCTGTATACCCAAGGAATCCACATAGTGTGCTTTGACTAGTAGGTTCTCTCAATCCCACAATAAATGCAACTTTGGTGGGATCCACTAACAAGCCCTCCTTACATATAATATGCCCCAACAAGGTCCCAAAGGGAGTAGAAAAGACACATTTCTTAATGTTGAGGGATATCCTCAACTGCCGACATCTTTCAAACATCAATCTCAAATTGTCATAATGGTCTTTTACTAGCCCATACATAGTCCATTCATCCAGGTAGACTTGAAAAAATTTATGGATGAAGTCCTGAAATGTTTGTACCACGATGCGCAAGAACATAACAAGCACATTCTTCAATCTAAAAGGAATAATCGTGTAGGAAAAACTTCCCCATTCAGTGGCGAAGGTTATCTTTTCCTAGTCTTCCTTTGCAATTCTAACTTAGTGGTACCCTGAGAATCCATCTCACGTAAAAGAATAGACATTGTGCCTGGCTACTCATTCCAAAATTTCTTCATTGAAGGGGGTGGGAAAGGGGTCAACGACACATACCGCATTCAAGTCTCTATAGTCAATACAGATCCTTATCCTTTGTTTCTTAATGCTTATGACCATTAGGATCACCCATTTTGATTCCTCAATGACCTCAATAATGCCTGATGCTATAATTTTTCTATCTCCTCCTTGACCCTTACGTAAAATTTTGGGTTCATCTAATAAGGTCTCTTCCAAATCGGGTGTGCACCTTCCTTCAACTTGATCCTCATTCCCCTAAGGAATGGTGAACACCTTTGAGCTCATGGTACCCATGAGGGAACAAATCCTGAAACTCATGCAATAGATCAATGACCTTAGAAACTTCCTTTTCCGACCAATAATCCCCAATGATAGCTTCCTTAAGTTCTGCCTTTGAATCAATGTTAATATTTTTTGTTTTCAAGGGCTTATGGTAGGTATGTGCACGCTCATCACCATCTATCACACGCAGACCATTTTTCCTTTTTTATTTTCCATGCATGCATGCTCAAGTTGTACCTCTTCTAATTCCTCTTCATCGAAATGTGCCTCAAAATTAGGTTCCCCTAGCAACTCCTGTATTCTATCTTCTTCCATGGCACTATATCCAATTTTAAGGCACTTAACAACTGTAACGCCTTGTCCATTGATGGCTTTGTACTCCAATACTCAAAGGATTGAATGAGATCAATCGTTAACTCCTACCAATTCCCTATTTGATGGTGCATCTCGAAATGAATATACCATGCATGCGCACAACCTTGTAAGGTGGAATACAACTTATGCACCCATAATGAAGGAAGTAAAGCATCTGCTCTTCCCATCCATGCCTTCTCACAAGTTTGGATATGGAATGAGGCAGGCTCCTTTCCATGGTAGTCTTTTATCACAGTGGATGTGTTTCTCTTGGAAAACCTAACAGAGAATGTGATCCTCACCTCACATCACTCTAGAAGTCTCTCTTGATGTGTAGCCCACCAAAGCACGTTACGATCTGAGAAGGTTATAGTTGAGCATCTCTCTCCTTTATTTTTATTTTTCCACTTTGAACCTCCATTTATCACAAGAAATCATCAGGTTTGGCTCCCCCAGAGTAACTTGGTAACTTATTCCCTCCTAGGCACTTGATTGAACATTCCTTTGTCACCCTTGTTACAGATCCTCTCAACTACCACCCAATTAATTCATAAGTCACATGAACCTAGTTGTCACATGCCATGCTAGTTGTATCACTCAAGGACTAAGCATATTCAAACTGGATAACTCCTTCTATGGGATGAATTATCTCAGAGTCCCTAATGGAGTGCACATAGATTCTCTCAAGGACTTATTCTCCCAAGGGATCAGTATAGGGTGTTGATTTTCCATCAGTCAAGGGGATGATGACCCATTATTCCCTATTCTCAAAACTAATATACCCCTTGTTAAACCATAGGTCAACATTGTTCTTATAACACCATGGGTGCCTAAGAAATGTTGGAAAGTTGTATGCCTCGGTGAGCGCCAAGACTTTGAAATCTCCAGTGAACTTGGCCCCTTGGATAGTGATAATTGTGTCCTTCAAGACTCCAATGGGCATGGCCTTTGTCTTATTTTCGATATATAAAAAATTCAAAGATAACTGTAATGTGGGCCTTCCCATTTAATGTCAAGCATCTAGAGTGAGAACATTGACCTCTACACCTGTGTCAGTCAAAATATTACTCAGAAGCCACCCATCAACAACCGCATTTAGAGTGATCTCTTTTTCATAGTCAAGGCTATGGGGAGGGAGGTTAACATGTAGAACTTTCCTTTTGCACTCCCCTCTAACGCACGTTGTACCTTCTCCTGTAGCCATTCCCCTAGCAAAGGAATAATATTCAATTGCCATAACATTTTGTATACTTCCTTAACCTCATCTAGATCCCTCTGTGGAGCCTCAACATTCTTTCTTTGCTCCAACTATGTTGAATACTCTTTCAGACACTGGATATATCCTTGTAAACTATGAATCACATCTATAGTCTCTTGATACACCTCTTTCGATGAGAAAGGTTTGGATACTTCCTATGTACCACTTCTCTTAAAACGAGGGTTCTTTGTCTTGGTATCTCCTTGGCTCGCACACGGCCTCTACTCGTGTTGTCACCAATATAGGTTCTAATATTGACTCACGTGCCACTCTTGGAATCCATTGTTAGTCAACCTTATTTATGCTTACCATATTGGCACCTTTTTCCTTTCGGTGTTGCTAGTTCATATGCTAGTAAAGATCTAGAAACTCCTCATACTTATGTTTCTTCTCACACCACGAGCATTGTAACAAATCAGGACACTCCCACTTGTAATGCTCTGTAGACCCATAGTTATAATAAGTTCCTTGCGTGAACTCACTTCTTCCTCCATCATTATTCTTGTGACCATGAAACCATCAACAAAAACCTCTTCCATGCGCTCCTCCATCTACTCATCCTTCATAGCAGCGATCATCCTCCTTGGAACTTCTTGCAAGTCTTGTCTGACACACACCAAGATCAATAGCATCATGAATATGGTTAATTAGCCTACAATATTTGGTGTCATGGGTTGTAGAGGTACATATCTTGCAATAAAAAGACACATTCTTACAAATCACGCATTACAATAGAGGAATCTACTTGCATCATGATCACCGTGGAAATTTCACAATCTATTGCCATGGTACGTACCAATTTTTGGGGTCAACTATCCTTGGCATGCCCCTCCACTTCAAAATTTGTGCACTAAAGACCACTACGAGTCTCATGTGTTGAGTTTGAAAACAAATTCTCTAACTTCTTGGTCATTACAACAATTTGAGCTTCTAGAAAAGAGCTCACACCAATATCAACGCTCCTAACTACTTCAACACATAGGGAAGCCTCCAAAGCCTCACGCGGGTCCATAAATTTCTATTATGAAAGTGACCTTCTAAATGGTATGATCAACCCTCTAACAAACCATTGGGCATGTTGAGAAGGATGAATGTCATATGATAGTTTTGATAAGATATTCTTAAACCATGCGTCATAATCCTACATACTCTCTGTCATTCCTTGTTGGATATCTTTCAAAGCTTTAATGCTCTTCTAATCGAATTCAGGGATATTAAATTCTACTAGAAAGGTGTTCTTCAAAATAGTGTAATCTACCACCATTTGATGGGGGTCATACTTTTGATACCCACTATGCACGTGCCCTTGTAACGTCTTTGCAAAATGACTTTCCTTCCACTCTGGGGTAGTGATCCTCTTTGCATGCCATATTAGTTCACACTTTTTCACATGCTCTGCAACATCCTCAATACCCCTGTATTCTGGTAAGTGTAATTACATCTAAAAAATACTTGCAAAGTGGTGGTGAGGCCCTTGTCCACCCGATCCTAGATCTACTACTCCCTCAGGTCCAGTGCCTCCTGTAGTTGACAACGGGCCTAAAGTGGTCACGCCTAGTGTCCCCGACATCCCATTAAACTACGTGCCAATGGTTTGTGATATTGTTTTATTTCCAATCATGTATCCCACACCACTCCCGATGTGATGCAAAAACTTTGTGTACTTGTAATTTGCCCAAAAATCCTTCCAAACACAAGAATGGTCTGCATGCACCATAGATGTCCCAAATGAGAAATTATATCTCCTAGGTGTAGATTGGTTACTTCCACCAATAATAATCTGGGTCGAAATATGCACCGATGGCTCTCTTTTCTTCATGTGAGGAACTCTCATCAAAAGTTAAAGGGGCTTCTCTCCCACACTTCCCAAGATGGGGTAGCACAGACTGCTCAAGTTCCATGTTCTCTGTATGAACCTCAATTCCTTCCCATAATGTTTTCTTCCATATATCCATCACACATGCAACCTCATGTTGTATATCCATCTCCCTTTCACGCACTTCACCATACTTGAATCGTCTTTCTTCCCTCTCTTTTTTTACTGCAATGTTTGCCATCTTCCTTTACCCTAGCTTCCTCACCCAACACTTAGAGAAGCTTAGCCAACAAAAGGAAATGCCTCTAAACTTTGGGTAATGATGAATATCTTCATAGCCATTGGGATAGCTTGTAAAAATGATCCCCTAGGTTCCCGTAGGAACTCAAACTTAGAAACCTCTGGAAAACAATACATAGAAACGGCATATTCCATAGTATAACTGGTCGTCAACACTATTTTCCACCAGTGACCAACAACACATGTCCAAATAAGATCTGCATCCTACAGCCTTTGGTAATCATCTTGGGTCCATACACGTGATCTATAGTACCATCTTGATCTAGATGCATATGATGAGATCCATTCATACAAATCTACTGGAAAACAAAAAAATAAGGTCTCATACAACTCATGGTACAAATGCTCTTCCAATCATCTCAAGTGCATCAAACTCATGTCCAACATTAAATATTTAGGTAAACTCATCCTCTATGCTTTTAAACCATGCTTCGACACTTTCCAAGGTCAAGCGCTTTGTCATCACACATCAAAGGAACCAAGATGTATATCATTTCTCACAACAACTTTGAAAAGAGATCCCGGCAATGGAATCAAGATGTAGTCATTTTTATACCCTTAGAACCACAGTCTAATCCCATGCGCATCGACCTATCATCCAAAGGGCATTGGGTGCTCACCGAGGCATGTGCGGGTGTCAAGCCCATCATTTATGACAAAATATTAGATGTAAGAAGGAAAAGAGCCATGCATTCATTCTGAGAGCTTAGGATAAGTTACTATATAAATGCATCCATTCAGATAATAAAATAAATATCAAACAGATAACAAATCTAGTTCATAATATAAAGAAAATGCACTAGGGTTTATACCCATGAAAAATATGTATTTAAAATGGAGTCATATATTCATATTGATTAATTTTAATAACCACATTACATCCCTCAATAACAGCATCAATATTTCAATGTAGCCCATAACAGAGACCAATATTTCAATGTAGATCGTAGTCATGCATCGAGGTAAGAGATCAGTTGCAGATACCTAAACTATGCTTTCCACATTACAAAACTAATCACGACCCATCCCTCTATCAAAATGGGAAAAGATAAAGACCAAAATGTCTATAAAAACCCCAAAAATAAGTGGGAGAAGATGTGTATAGGAGGTTCAGAAAACTCGGGCACCCAGAAAAGGGACTAAGGCACCCAGGGTGCCCTAAATTTGGGCTATAATAAAACCTAAGTAATGGCGGGTTGTAAAATGGGTTTACCAAAGTATATCTTTTAAAATACACAAGAACAAAAAAAATATAAAATAAATATGGCCATAAGGTGGGATTAATTAGTACTTTAACCACTTGAGAACCTTCTAAATAGTAGTATAAGACCGGGCTAAATATTGTATAGTGTGCATATTTTGTGTTTATATTTTCCCCCACTTTATGTTAGTTAGTGGAAATCTTGGTAACATAAAGTAGATAGAGATGCATACCTGATATCCATGTAGAGTGTAGAAGAAGACATGTCGAGTGGACTAGACTCAAGCGTGGAATGAAAAAACAAAAAAGGTGGAGGATCATGGATTTTAAAGATGAAAAAATACACATAAAAAGTGATGAGAGTAAACCTAGGGTAACTCGCTTGTGTAGCTACTGCTATATGTAGTGTACATACATGGTTAGTAAAGGTAATGCCTATAGTGGTGTGTTTTTCATGTCATTTTCAAAGTGTCATGTAGTGTTTGTTGTTTTTAGTGTTGCCCCAATTTGTTACTCTTGTTTCTCATACAATGGACCTACAAGGAGAAAATGATCAAGTAGTCAAATATGTATGTATGTAAAAACATTGTGTAAAATACGCATGTATATAGAAATGTGTAAAGTACGCAAATGTAAAATATACTTTAAAAAGTGTAAATGGAACATGTGCACCTAATCCATGTCGAGAAAAAGGGATTAGAAGGATATCCTTTACCGTTGCAAGTTTTTCGAGAGATTTCACGCCACCCTGGCTGAAGAAGTGTAGGGAAGAAATGCTCTGTGTCCTCCAACTCTTATTGTTTTTGCTGAAATTTGTTAAAGAGATATTTGTATTGTCCTAGTTTTTTGGGAAATCCGATGCCACTAGAAAAAGAAGTATAGATAGGTACACTTGTTGTATACCCCAAGCATGTAACTACTCCATAAAATTGTTGAAGGAGACCATGTCTTGTTATGACCATTATGTATGGAGTTCATATACTAGTCTAAACTCACTCACTATGTGTGAACTAGTGTAAATACATTTTGTTAGTATAAAACCATCAATGATGCCCCTCCCTCTTTGGGGTGCATGCAATGACTTGAAAAGGATAATTCATCCTTAAAAGAGGACCAACCACACTCTGACCTATAATCTACTCAGCTCTGTAGGGGGGAAGGGAAAGATCTTGGTAGATACACATGTATGCACAAAAGGGGATGGCTATCCAAAACAAGTGTTAGGCCATAAGCACATGCATGTAATTAGTGTAAAAATGAAAACAATGTAGAAAAACTACCAAGCACATTAGTGTAAACACACAAGAAATAACAAGAAGATGCGACAAAGTGAGTTACAAAAAAGAGACATCACTCACAATGTCATAAGACACACAAGGCAATCATGGCTACAAAAGCAGTGAGACATGTGTACACACAAGTAAAGGGAAAATCCCACATACAATAGAAAATAATGAATACAAGTAGAAACAAACAAGTAGTCATGGAAACATGTAATCCTACAAAACAAGTACGCATATGGAATACCTATTATCATGTTAAAGTGATAACCTATATGTCAAGTCATGTTTAAGAAAGTAATAAGGTGCTAAAAATGAAACAATAAAGACTGGATAAGATGAATATGGATGCCCCCAAAGATCGATATAGGAAGGGTAGAAGGTAAGCATCCATGCCACATGTATATTCTTGTATCTACAATCACACTAAACAAAAGTGTGAACACACATGTGTGTATGATAATGACATATAAGAAATCAAGCTAACATATATAATAAAGTGATCATGCAAAATAGTAGTAAGATAAAATAAATGCCCCTAATACAATGCAATATACTTTGGATGGATGGAATGGAATGAAATGTGGAATGATAGGAGTGACATGCCCCCTGAGTGTATATAAGTGTATACAATGAGATTCATTTTGTTTTCCCCTAAGAAGTCGAGAATGAACCATAAACAAGATTGAGTCATCAGGAAATGGTTGATTAGTGTTGGTTGTGTTTAACATGTTGTGATGAATGTGTATATGTGAAGGTGAGGAAATGTGACATGGGGAGAAGATGTGTGGGGACCCTATAGAATAAGCGTATACCACGACTCGGTTGAATATACGAGTGATTATTTAACCCTAAGTGTATATCACTACATGATGGAAGAAGAAGATGATGATTTAGCCTATAGTATATGTCACTACGAGATGGGTGATGACAACATATGAAGCATATATGAGTATGTGGTGGATAATGCAAGGTGGTGATTTAGCACTAACGTAGAACACTACGTGATGAATAAAAATGAGGTGGTGATTTAGCCTAAAGCATATACCAATAAGTGATGAGTAGGATAAATGATGATGTAATAGAATGATGTAGAATAGGATAATAGAATATGTGATGATAAGATGTAAGAGGATAATGATAATTTGATGAAGAGAGTGGTGATATAACCTAAGGTGTATACCACTATGGTATGTGATGATGAGCGTGGGTGAAGATATAACCTAGAGTTTTTGTCACTAGTTCGATGAATGTGTTATGGTGACATGTCACATGTAGGTAATGTCCATTTGAATGATAAACCCTCATAAATTGATTATGAAACAAGGAACTAGAGTGCATCATAGGATGGTGATGGTGCCACAAAGTGCGAGATAGAAATGATGATGATATGGATAAATTATACAATGTAAGATGATATAAGTATGTGAGGATAAAGAAGGGGGGGAAGAATATAATGTGGTATGATCCCCACATGTGTCATAAAGGAGGGTTCAATCAATAAGGTTTATGGTTAAGGGTTTGACGATTGGTGTTTGGGATGATGAAACCTAAGGATGATGGTCGAGAAAGGGTGATATGTGAGACAAATGATGTGCGTGGGACTGAAGCTTATATATGTGTGATGGGTGCACATAAGACCAATTGTGAGGTGTAGTAAAGTTTATGGGTGATGGAGATCAAGGATTTGTTGTGCGTAAGGGAGAGAACAAGCCATGTGGAATAAAACGAGGCGGTGATTAATAGTGGGGTATAGTAGTGGTCCTAGGGATATGCCTATGCTGATGTGTAGGACTAAGAGAACATAATGGTCGTGTAGGGGTCAATCGAGGTAGGGAAGTAGGAATAGGATACACAAGTGGTGATAGTAGAGGAGATGTGGGAGTAAGAGGAGGATATGCACGAGTATTATAACAAGAAGGCTGTGATAATGGAGGTGAAGGGGAAACATCTTTAATAGCAATAACTTGGTTGTAATATATGAATTTGAGGTATAAATGACTCATATAAATAAAATCTTGAGACTTACGAATCCAATCTAAGACGAGAAGCAGGTCACCTTGGTTGATGGTTTGAATAATAAGGAAAGGGATGAGAAGAGTGAGAGGACCAACCATGATAGGTAACTTGATGAGAACATAGGGTCTATTGAACGAAATTTCATTTTGGGATCCAAGGTAGCCAATAGATCGTAAGAAAGACAAGGAACATGTGTTAATAGGAGAATATGGATCAACCTTGGTGTTGTTGATAAAGTTTGAGGCAATAGATGCATGTATGTATAAATTATCCGATACAAATGTAACATGGTATTCAGTGGGGTCATGTCATTATTAACAACTACAAAGTCAAGCATGCCCACATTTAGAGGTGGTGTGGTGTGTTATGTATTATTAACAGAATAATTCTTAGTCTTTGTGTCGTGGTGGGTGGAGTATCAGTTTAAAAGTTTGAATTTTCCCATATCCTTAGTGGGAGGTGGGCTAGCAGGGTCTAGGAATTCTAGTTGTTCATTGTCAAGTAGATCTTGGATAATGGCACAAATTTTCATACAATGATTAGTAGAGTAGCCTACACAATGGTGGTAATCACAACAAAAATATTATTGTAACTATGTCCTTTGGGTCATGATGGGTCTAACTCGAGTGGTGGTGGAAGGGTGATGAGGTTACTATCAAGGAGTTGTAATATAATATGTGGTGCCATAGGGAGGTTGGTGAATGTACACTTAGGTGGTTGGGATGAAACTTCCTTAGAAGGGGTAATGGCATTAACAGTTAATTTAGTGTCGATGGGTTTAGATGTAGAGGGTTTAAATGTGGTCTTAGTTTAGAAATGAGTAGAGGAAGAGGGTTGATCTTGATATTTGAGTTTTCTAATGGATATAGCTTGGATTCATGGATTTTAAGGCTATGAAAAAGTTAATCAAAGGAAGAAAAGGTCTCAAAGATAAAATTTTCAGAGAGAGGCAGTAGAATAATTTGTATGAATAGGCCCTGTAGTTTAGCATCGACAAAGACATTAGTCATCTTGGACAAATTTTTATTATATCGTATCACATAATTAGAAATTTTCTCATTGGATCCTTTCTTAAGTTGCACTAGTTGGGCATAAGATATCTTAGAGACGATGTTGATGAAAAAGTGTGTGAGGAAAGTGTCAGCTAAATGGGTAAAAGAAGCAATTGAATGAACAAGTAGATCATAAAACCAATGCATGGCATAGTCATGGAGGATACGAGGAAAGAGATTAGCTAGGAGGATATGATATTCAACAAAATTAAGACAAACAACATGAAAGGTGCAAAGATGCTCTGGGATCACCATGTCCATTAAAAATGGGCAATTTAGGAGTGAAAAATTAGGTGGTAGAGGATATGTGGAGAGGATAGGAGAAAAGGGAGTGTGTAGCAACAAGGTAGAATCTAAAGATGGAGATGTAGTGGCTTGTTGTAATTTACGTATTTGGGCCTGGAGATCGTGATACAAAGAGGTTAAATCTTGATTGGAAACCGAGGAGGATTTTCGTTGATGTGAAACCAAAGGAGGAGTGAAGTGATTTGTAGGAGTGGGGATTGAAACTAGAACAATAGAGATAGGTGGAAGTGTAAAAGTAGGGGTTGAGTGGCTATAGAAGTGGGTGGAGCAACAAAAGTATTGAGTTCAAGACAAGTTGGTAGCTTCTTCACGAGCCACATGCAAAAGTAAATATAAATCTTATGGGTGTTCGGCAAGATGATCATTGATAGCCTTAAGGTGGGCTTCAGTAAATTCCTTGGGAGGAGAAGCCATGGGAAAGGAATGCAAGAACCCTAGAAGGTGCTATAAATAAATATGGGGTTCACCAAAATTATTAATAAAAATAGGACCTAAGGGAGCTAAATGGGGGCATTAAGGTATTAATGTTAATATAACTTAGGAGGACTAAAATGATGTAGTAAATGAACCGAAATAACAAAGAGTAACTATAAAAATGTAGTAGATGATTATTCTAAGTGAAATAAAACCCTAAATATGTAAGAGAAGGGAAGGAAATAGCTTAGTTGATTGTTGTAGATGGTCGCATAGTGTTGCAAGTATGATTAGAAAATATGGAAGTGCAAACGAACACTCAAGGACCCTACAAAGGGCATATCTGGAAAATCAGAGATGTCTGAGGTGTCTAGGAATGTACTAGGGTTCCCTAGTCTGTAATCTAGGCACTCTAAAAACTCTAAATTCTCAAAACATGAGTTTGGTAGTGTCGTAACTATCCTAAAAATCTACGTGTTCGTCATGCTGGATCTACCGATGAATTAAAAAATGACATGCAATACAAAGAGAAGTATCAAACCACAGGGAAAATAAAATATGCAAATAAATGGATCGAGTGACCTCGGCCACTAAACTAGTGGTCTTCACATTGAGCGTTACACTACATTTCAAACCTGAATGTAGTTCGGTGTGTGTGTGTGTGTGTGTGTGTGTGTGTGTGTGTGTTTGTGCATGTCGTGCCCTAGGTTCTCTCATGTTAGTCACACTTTGTGAAGTAGTGAGAAATAGTAACTATTAAAATGTAAATAGCATGTGTGCATGGAATAGAATAGAATCACTCCCCCTATTCAATGTGTATGATACGGATATCCTAGCCTTGATGCATGAATCTCTATGGATTCAAGTGACGTAATGGATGTAACTCGAGATGGAGTGATAGTAGCATGTGACACTAGGACCTTAGACCCTCATTATGGTCTTATAAGATTTATATTTATAGGGCTCTCAAGTTTAATTTCAGAATTAATCCCGAAAAGGTTGACTGGGAAAAATATAAAGACATTACACGGCTAGAAAATCCCCAAAAAGAATATAGATAAGATTTACATAGATTGGTGTGCTAGAAGTGGGACCAGGACACCCCAGTGCCCCAAGAAAGGTTGGGGCGCCCGAATTTGGGCTAGAATGATGGGGTAATTGCAAAATGGGTGGGTATGTACTGGAAAATAAATGGGATGTATGAAATAAAATGTAAAAGAAAGATGGCCAAAAGGTGGGATTAATTATTACTTTAACCACTTGAGAACCTTATAAATAGTAGTATAAGACCAGGCTAAATATTGTCTAATGTGCATATTTTTGTGGCTACAAAAAGTAACACACATGCAACACACACCCTAACTAGTCAAGTGGGTTTGAAATCAAGATATAGCCCACTTTTAAGACCACACACCAAGGATGGGTCCAAAATTAACTCTCCACCTATGTTTCAATGTGGGGTTGGATAGCGAGTGATCTTGGGGAGTGTGGCCTCCTTACACTATAGCTCAATATGCGGCCAAATTGTTGCCTAATATAGGATCCACAATCTCACTAGGGGTGTTCCCAATATACCTTGAGATACATGGTGCCAAATTATGTGTGGAAAGGATGTTGACTAAGGCCAAGGTGTTGGGACATGGAGGTCCCTCATTTCACACCACTCTTAAAACAAACAAACACTTAGCCAATAACGACAACTCTCTAAGAATTTGTATAACCCGTAGGAACATGAGGTGTGTCTACGTGCATCGAGATAAAGCCCATGGTCATGAAACCCCTAGTATAATGAAAAGTGTGTGGATATAAACTTCACGTCACATTTCCCCTAAAAATGAAAAAGGGGAAATCTAACCGCTTTTGATCCTCAAGATCGTCTTAGGATGAGAGAGGAAAGCATACACGGTTTTTACTTTGGGATGAAAAAGAAACAAAGGAAAACACACAAAATGTAAGAAAATGGATTCAAGATAAAATTATTATAAATTAAGTAATGGGATCTTCAAGAGGAGGCCCTGCAAATTTTTATAGTAGTTTGATTATAACCCCAAATATCTTGGACCAATCGTGCTACAAAATAAATGGTTAATAGTTTTATATTACTTTTTAATCTTTGGTAGGCATAGGAAGTTACACACAATGTGATATTAGTTTGAAACAAGAAAATATAACTCAATGTGTATTTAAAATGACAATATTTAGGAAAATTAAAAACATGAATAAATTATCTTCCAAAATACTAAATCAATACTTTTATTGCATAGATATTTTTGATACCTTTCCGAGAAAAAAACCGGATTCGTTTCGATTTTGAAATCAAAAGTTATGGCTATTGGAAGGTAGGAAAAAAATCAAGACAAAGGTGTCAAAACAAAACAAAAGAGTCACTTTAGCTGCAAAAGTGCCACTTTGTGTGTTAAAGAGCTACTTTGTGTGTAAATGTGCTACTTTTCCTACAAATGCACTATTTTGTCAAAAATAGCAATTTTGAGGATTTAAAGGTTGAACAAAAGCACTAAAGTTGGTACAAAAGTGTTGATAAAGATACAAATGCATTGAAGTTGTTACGAAAGCATTATTATGTGAACAAATGTGACAATACTACCTGAGACTAAGGTTAGTAGGAACAAAAATGCTAATACAAACATAAAAGCACCACGGGTTTCACAAAAGCACTAAAAAAGATCCCTGCGACCACAGAGGTTAGAATTTCACCAAAAATCATTATTTCAGGTGCAAAACCATTGTTTTGTGTACATAAGCATAATTTGATAGGTCAAAAGTGCTTTAAACGGATGACTGTCACAAAAAATTGAAATTTTAAGATGCAAATGGTCACGAATTGTTTTGAAATTTGGACAGTTTATTCTAACTATGAAATCCTATTAAAAACAAAATGATTTTGGGGGTAAGCCCCACAATGGTCTCCAAAATGTATATGTTAAAAATATTATTTGAAATTTAGAAATCAAAACAAAGTAATTGATTCCTAAATCTAATCTATTCAACAATACCTCAGATTGAGCTATATGGAAGGGAGAAAGAAATGCAATACCTTCACTTACCAAATGAAGAGCTCCCTTGATGCTTTGGATGTTCTCAAGATGTTGGATTGAACTTGCTTGCTTTATATTTTGGAATCACTTGGTAAGCACCTCCCTGAATGCTTGATGAAGGATTGGATGATGATAGATGAATGATGGATTGATTGAAGATGGATGATGGATTGATTGATAAAATTGGTAGAAGTTTGATATGAATTTCCAATTTTTCCAAGATATTCTAGCTATCTCTCATGGAGAATGAGAGTTCAATTTATAATTTGTTGGTGGAGGATTAAATGGATAGGATTAAGCCAAGTTGGATTTGAATCAATGGTGGAGAGTGCATGTGAGGATTAGAGGATTCTAGAATGGAGGATTCTAGAAATTTGAATTTAAAATTGATGGAGGGAATAAGCTTCCATTGAATTAAAAATTCAATGGAAGGAGAAGGTTAGAGAGGCTTCTAAATTTATAATCCTATAGATTTATAGGTGAGGATGTGATTAGGATTAGAGTTAGATTAGGTTAATAAATGATGATTAGGGTGAGGTTACATGGAAAGGCTAGATGTAGGGATGTGTATGGTAGGTGGGTAGGTAGATGTAGGAATATTAAATTCCTAGAAAATGTTAATAGGGATTAAAATAGGATAATATGATATAATAATGAAATAAAAGTGATTAATGATGAAAATGGGATATTAGATGAATAAAAATGATTAATAATGGAATGTTGGGATAAATAATGATAAAGGGTAAATATGATAAAATGGATTAATAATAATAATTAATCTTGTGATTAATTATTATATGGGTGATGTTGGGATATTTGTGGGATAGGTTAATCATAATTAACCATGTCAACATTTTAGATGTCTACATCTACAAATGACCTATATGCCCCTATTTTATCTCAATCTTTATACATGAAAGGATGTATCTTAACTTGATGTAAATTGAGTCAACTTAGTGGATCCATTAAATTACTAGATTTGGTAAAAAATTGTAGGTTCGTATCAAAATGCCACATTATTAAATCTAAAAATTATGTGCTTTATTAGTGCCACCATATATAATTATATGTTATGAGTTTGTTTAACTAAATCGTTGTGCACTATCTTAATATGGGTCTAATGACTACAATTTGTAAGTTGTATGTGTCTATTAAAAGAAAAAAATACTACTAATATGAAATTTAAAAACATTAATGCATTACAATGCACAAAAGATGTGACATGCTACTACACAATGTTCTCAAGTTGTCTTCCTTTTCTCTAAGTGTTAAAACCTCAAGCACAATCAATTTGATATTCGTTTAGACCCAAAAATTTACATATGAAATATACAAGATGCCATGATCCTTTATGAATTCCTCTACAAATTAAACAATAACTTTAACTTGATAATACCAACATATATCAACAAATAATGTGAAACACTACTAACACTCTTGTGTCAATAGAAACTATGTTCCAAACACAACATATACCATTATGACCTTAACATGCACATGCACATAAGCCATAAGACTAAAGGAAGAAAACTTACAAAAGAAAATAATAAAATCGAAAATATATAAATATAATAGACAATTATGCAAAATAAGACACATGTCCAGCAAAACAACATAAGACTAAAGGAAAAAATGTTTTCTAATGATGCTTACAAAAACCACATTGATTTTGAAAATAATAATATAGATCCCTCACATCTTGGAATGGTATATATATATATTCCATTATCCTCTTCAAATCATATTCTATTATCCCACTATTTCTTATTTCTTAAGCATATTTATTCTTCAATTTATCACTAACTCTTAGACGTTATTTTGTTCTTCCTCCTTCATTAAATGCCTCATAATAACGAAATTGATATGCCAAAATTATTATATATTAAATATCAATTCATTATAGTAGCTTGATTTCATATTTCTTTTTGAAACTTTTGTAATACTCTATAGGGTATAATCTTCTTCAATTTTAATTTCTTATAAGTCCCTTTTTGGAATTGTTTATTTTATAAATTTTCTAAGACCATTTCTCCTAATTTATATCCAATATCCCTATTCTTGATGTATGTGTACTACATCTTATTTTGAGATCCTCTATCATTCCCTAAGCATTTGGTTATGTACGGTGTTCTTATACTCCACAAAACCCTCTCCACTCACACTCTTTATTTCCATATTTATCATGTTGAAAAATTCTGCAACACCTCTTATACTCAAATCATAAACAATCTATAATGATGTGCTTCCTATGATGAACTATTCAATAAATTATTATTTGTAAATTCTTCTTACAAAGAAAATTATCATAATTTCTTGGGATGTCCTCAATCAAAAACTTAAAATAATTCTCCATAATTCTATTGGTAACTTATTTCTATCCATTTATATTTGGATAACATGAAGAAGTGAATAGAAACATTGCGTTAAGTTTCTTCTATAATGTTCTCTATAAATTTAACATTCTTGTATGATACAATACTTAGTCATCCATATACCCCGATAATATCCTTAAAAGGAAAAGCTATCAATGTTAGTTACGTCACTAGTGTTCTTACATGTCAACACATGTGACATATTTTTCTATTAAAATTGACAATTAAAAATATTAAATATAAGACAGTAATGATTGATAAAAACTTGTATTTACAATTTTTCACTTAGAAAAATAACATATTCTACAATAATTGACATACTTGTGTAAAAATTAACTCATAGAAGACCATGAATGTTTTTAACATAAACTATTTGAATATATTTTATCATAGGCTAGTTGTCATGATAATCTACATTTATGTCACAATATACACAATTATGTTATTTTTGTTAGGAATATCTATGTTGTAGTGTGAACATAGAATATTATGTAAGTGATTATATTATCTAGGATAATATAATATGTGTTGTAATAATTAATTACATTATTGTAAATGTAATTATGAGTGGGTGAGTAAATATTGTTATGAGTTGTTGAGTAAACAAATCATTAACAATATTAGTTTTGTGAGAAAACAAAATCTCACGTAAAATAGCATGGAGTTGTTTTAGGAGTTATGTGTGGAGATATTTATGGAGATTATATCTCCTTAAATATAGGAACAACATCTCCTATTTAAATGGATGTAATACTTCCTATGAATGTAGCAAGAATAAAGAGTAAGATTTTGAATTTTCTTTATGCAATTATGATATTAATTTTTCATTTGGTAACAGAGCAGGTTTGATGCAAGAAATTTCAGTGCTTTCATGATCAAATCTGTCTCAAATAATATATCATAGTTTTCGTTTCCGGATGTGGGTTTTTCTATAATTTTTCGTGTAGAATCATGTGCTAGTCAAAAAACTACAGAAGAAATTTCAGCAGAACCCAGTATGTAGTTTGGAAGAAATATAGATTTTACTATGCAGCTATCAAATTAAGCACATCAATTCTTCTACTGAAAGTTTTCTCCAATTTTCAATAATGTTGAATTGTTAATACAAGTTCTTGACTTGCTTGGAGGTTAAAAGGTATTCAATATAAAATTTTAAAGTACTTGATTCAAATTTTGTATTTTTTATCGATATTTTACAAAATAATTGAGAAACTAAATCTGATTGAAAAGTTTGAGGGACAAGATTTCCATACATGGCAACTATAGATGCAATTACATTTAATAGAAAAGGATCTATGGGATGTGGTGAAGTCTAATTTAACTCCACCCACTAGAGGAAATGAATTGGAAAAGTGGAATGCAAAAGATCAGAGAGCATTGGGTACCATTGGTCTGGGCTTATCAAAAGCCTATCTACATCATGTGGATTTCACAAAATCTGCAAAAGAAATTTGGGAGTCTCTTAACAAATTGTTTGGTTCTGAAACTGAAATGGAAAAGACTACACTGAAGCAACGCTTGTATGGGTTGAAAATGGAAGAGAACTCAAAAATGGCAGATCATATAAGTAAGTTTCGTTCTTTGCTAAATCAACTAGTTGGAATTAAAGAACATGTAAAAGATGATGATGCTAAAGCTATTCTTCTTAATAGCATGCCTAAGAGTTACTCAAATATTGTATTTACTTTGAGTAAAATTACTATTAGTCTAGAAGGAGTGATTTCTACATTGTTAGAACAAATCAGTCATGAAGAACATGAAGAAGTACTATATGTAGGAAACAAACCTAGCTCCTCATCTAAGAAGGAAAAACATAAACCAAAGAAGGTTCCTTCACATGGAAAAATAAAATGCTTTTATTGTAATGAGATTGGGCATGTAATACTGAACTGTAAAAAGAGATCTCAGGATCTTTTTGATGACAAGATAGATCAGAAAGCCCTTCTAGCTGAAGTAGAAACTGATTGGGAAGTCTACTCAACTGATGAAGAACTTTCATGTCCTAGTGATGAGGATTTCCTATGGTAGACTCTTTTCTTGTTGGAGGAAGGAGGCAATGGAGGAAGGAGGAAAATCAGCATCCTCTCATCATTCACCAACGATGGGGTTACAGACAGATGTGGTGATATTTTATTTCAGTTATGTGGTGTGTTTATACACAAGGGGGTGAAACTAGTTTCATGTTTTGATTTTAATGTGTTCACATAGACTAACAACAGTTCCTGAGTGTTTATTTGGTGTGGAAGAAGCAAACTGCTTGACTCAACTTACAAGGAAAATCATCTACGTGGGTCGGTCCTCACGACTATCGTATGCGGTCCTCTGACTTCCATACTTCGGGAAGGTACTTTGTTGGAAGGTGATCGATCGATGAAGATGTTCATACGACGAGGATGATCATTAGCGGCAAGATCCGAGATAGCAAGATCCGATGTGAATGGCTACTCCAACAAGTTTGATGTTTCAGGAGCTCTTACCCCATGTTCACACTAAGGGGGCGAATGTTAGAATATCTATGTTGTAGTGTGAACATAGAATATTATGTGAGTGATTATATTATCTAGGATAATATAATATGTGTTGTAATAATTAATTACATTATTGTAAACGTAATTATGAGTAGGTGAGTAAATATTGTTATGAGTTGTTGAGTAAACAAATCATTAACAATATTAGTTTTATGAGAAAACAAAATCTCATGTAAAATAGCATGGAGTTATTTTAGGAGTTATGTGTGGAGATATTTATGGAGAGATTATATCTCCTTAAATATAGGAGCAACATCTCCTATTTAAATGGATGTAATACTTCCTATGAATGTAGTAAGAATAAAGAGTAAGATTTCGAATTTTCTTTATGCAATTATGATATTAATTTTTCAATTTTGAATAACAATCCTTATTAATTATGAAAGTGTAACCAAAATGTTCTATATCCACCCAATGATTCTATATATGTTTTTCATTACTCACTAAAAACCATAATATTCAACATACAGTTCGTTTTCATTGCACACGATCCAAAACTTATAATCTTAACTTAATCAAAAGAAAAAACCTTCAAATTAAAGCATGAATAACATTCTTAGACCTTTCAATTCTATGTTTCAGCCAAAAATAAATAAATTTGTAAAAACTAAACTCACCTTATTTGTCTCTAGTTCAATTTATCTTGGCTATTAATGAACTCTAATGCTTGATGATCTATATATGGAACCAAATATTTTGGGTAGTAAATAATGCATATATTTCCTTAAAAATTTAATATCACATACAAGTATTGATCATTTACATAATGCATATGCTTTGTGTCATTGATTTATTTACTAAAAACACTATTGGTCTTCCTTCTTCACTCAACACAATTTATGTTTTAGTCATACTATAATCATAATTCTATAAATTCAAATATATAAATTTTACCCTTTGACATTATTGGTTTTGACAATGCACTCTTGCTAAGATAAACATACTCTTTCTATCCCCACTTAGTACATCACAAGGTCTCTTTAATATATTTGATAATCATGCACACTAATGTCAAAAAAATGGAGAGTTAAATGCATAAAATCCATAGAAAAAATAAACTTGATATGATGCAAACATTAGTTTTCATTTTTCTCATCCATGTGAAAAAATATCTAGTTTGGTTAGGATTTGTTATTCGGTCATGACCAGCTTGTACGGTTTTGAAATGACATAACTTCCGTATTTTTTTTTTCAATTTCATATTTTTTCGGTCTTTTACTCTCTCAGGGTTGAAATGTATTCAATAATTTACCTTCATAACCCTATGTAATAAAATTACACTTACCTCATTTACACATATGAAAATGAAATGGAAATATATTGATACACTCTCTTGCAACACTTACAAAATGCACCCAAGGCTCCCTAAATCTCACTAAAGCTTATGCATATTCGGTAGGACAAAAATCACCAAAATTTTGAAGCATCATACAAGGTCAAAAATTTAAGTTATATATTTTGCAAGAACATAAACATAATTCTCAAGTATTTTATAAAGATCAAAACTCAATTCAAGTATTTTCAAAGAGGTTCAAATTTCAAAATTATAGTTGCATTCATTCAAATATCACATGTTAATTACATAATGATGTGTATTTTGAGGCCATTTGGAGTAGTGAAAACATTAGCGGTGTATGGGGGTGCCTGACAACCCAATAAAGAAAATATAGAAGGTTCACATTGTTGATTAGTCAGACCCTAGCACTTAGTAAAGAAAATATAGACTGCTGTTCGCATGGGAAAGAGCACATTCAAAGGCACGGTATATCGGAAAGGATCAGGGACTTATCCATTTTCATGACAAGGATCTATTTTTGGAGATAGCATGTGGAGCACTCAAACTGATTGGAGACTTGCATGTCACACATTGGCTATTTTTGGAGGATTAGCTACAAAGCACTTTACATGGACACAGGCGAAATAGATCTACTACTGTTAGTTAACTACCAGTAGTCTATTGTTAGCGCACTTGCATGTGTGGCTATTTTTGTAATGGCACGTGGCTAATAATAGCATGTGACCTATTTTGGGATTAGATAAGCGGTGAAGGGAAAGTCCCCACCCTTATAAGTATGTAGTAAAATATGTATAGAGAGATATAGATATAGATAGATATATATGATATATATGCATACATGGAGATATAGTGAGATTATGCTACTAAATTTGTTACGTGCATACATATACTACTATTATTGTAATGAAGCTTTTGTATACTTATTGCATTTAATATAATGGAGGATATTGGCTGAATCTAAGTGTTAGTTCTATGTGTATCTAAATCTAGTATGTTCTTGATTTCATCATGGTTAATACTTAATTTTGTTCTCCCTTAGATATAGATTTGGTATGCTCTGTAGAATGATGTGTTAGTAATGGAACTACATGTGTTAAGTCTTCATCATGCTAACATCCTACAACAACAACCCTAAAGAGGGACTTGTACCTTTGCATGCTTTGGGTGAGCTCTCAGTCTAGGCTGAGTGATGTGCCAGTGTCTAGGGTCTTATTGGGCTTGTATTACTAATTCTAGGCTGCATCATTGGTTCCATTGCTTCGGGACCTCTTTTTCAGTTGTTTTTAGGATGGTTCATGATGAAGACATACCGGTTGACCTTAGCAAGTGTTGAAGAATGGATACATGATCTGGAAGAAGAATACACACATGATTCAGCACTGGATCTAAGTTTAACACACGCATGTGGGTGGAATAGAATATATATGATAGTTTATATGAGATCTTTTTCACTATCTTTCCAGTAGAATTATACGAGTGGCTGATTGCTTATGCATCTAAGTGGAATTGGAGGTATCGCACACTTTTCTAGATGCAAGAATAATTCCAGCCCTTTATGATGTTGATCTGATTTGGACTCGAGCTATGGATACATGGTTCCATGGTGTTTTGAACAATTATATCTTGGAATACTCAATTTCCACTTATTCATGTCCAGAGGTAGCTAAATTCTAGTTCTTACAATATCCAAGGGGAGCTTACCTATAAGGCATTCCACTGGTGATCAAGATCTTGATGGTAACTTTGAATCTAGAGTAAAAACGATGGCTAACTAAACCTCACCACACGTGAGGGCAGGAGAAGGTTTGGTGAAGGATGGAAGACCTAGTGGTAGAAAGGTAGAGAGAGGAAAGGTGGCTTAAGTATAATGAGGCACGTGAGAGGGAGATAGAGAAGCAACATAACATTGCAAAAAGTATGGCGTTGAGGAGAGAGATGGCTCATGAAGGATTTGAAGCTCACGTAGAAGACATGGAGCCAGAGCATCAGGAACTCCCCCATCTTGGAAAGCATGATAGGGATCCTTCCTCGGCCTCACACGTAGAAGCGCACCAACAGAGACTACCTGGGCCATGGGCACATCTAAATCCACCTAGTAACCTTGCCCTTGCATTTGGTTTTTTAACATCTAGTACAACAAGCATTCAACAAGCTAGTTCAAGTAGTGGGAGAGTAGGAGTGAGTCTTATAAGAGCACAATGATGGTAGCACAAATGGCTTCATTGTTATATGGGAGTACCTTTTTGGGTGTATCATCAGCATAGAATACAAGCACGCTGATTTTTGGATTAACTTCTAGGGAGTAGTAACACTTCATAGACTATCAAGGTATAGTTTAGTTCTACTATTGGGACATAGGGAAGTACATCTTCTGGTCCAACCCCAACTACAGGTTTGGGATCAGGAGGCATAGGTAGCTCTGGTTTAGGTGGATCTAGAGGTTCTAGAGGTAGGGGAAACACAAGAGGTTACGGATCGGGTGGGCAAAGTCACACCAACCCCAGAAATATTTACATGGAAATGTCTCTTCATCTTCCAGAGTATAGGGGCATAGAAGATGTTGTTGAACATGTGCATATGTGTGAAATATTGTGGCACACAAAAAGGAATCATGGCTTCTGAGCGTAGGGAAAGCCAATTTTCTACTATGTTACAAGGGCACGCACATATAGTACAAAAAAGTTTGACCACTGATCAGACTTGCATAGATTATATAGCTTTAAAGGATGCATTCCTTAAAGAGTTTCATATCCCGAGTTTGAGTAGAAGAGTATAAGTGCACTCAAGGATATTAAGCAAGGCACTACTTGAAAGTGTTAGAGAGTATGATGCATGGTTTAAAATGTTGTTATCAAAGCTTTCTTATGACATACATGCAAGCCAACATGCACAATGGTTCATTGGGGGCTTGATTACCCCTTTTAGGAGGGCATTATCACATAAGACATACATTGATCCATGTGAAGCACTTGAAGCATCCTTGCAGCTGAGGTAGTTGGAAGCATAGATACTGGGGTGAGCCCATTTTTAGAAGCACAAATAGCAGCTATGGCAAAATAGTTGGAGAAACTATCAGCAAATTCAGCACATGAGACATGCACAGGGATTTGGTGCACATATTGTGAAGTAGAAGGTCACACAAAGGATAGTTTTCCTCACAGAATAGTACACTCATTGCTGATGGATTGTGAAATATGCCATTTAAACCATGATGTTAGCCATTACCCATTATTACAACATGATAAGGAAGAATGTTTTCAAGCTACTTATAAAATTTGTAGGTCCATGACTCATGACATGGAAGACTGCGGCTGATTGGATAGATCCATGATGCTATAGATATTGGTGTATGATAGACAAGAGTTTCAGATAACTCTAAGGAAAGAATGAGCATCAGGACCGGGATCACAATCAGGCACACTATGATCGGAATGAAGGGCATTTTGAAGGTGGTCATGGCAGAGGTCGAGGATACCACGGTGGATTTGAAGGATGAGGCCATGTGGTGGTGGAAGAAGTGAGTTTCCTCATGGAACATGTTATACATGTGGATCTCCTAACCACTATAGGTGAATGTCCTCGAATATTACATGTTCTTTCTACGAAAAGAACCATAGCTATGAGGAGTGCCCGGACTTATATGAGCATCTGAGTAAGCAACATAAACAAGAAAACAAAGGCACGGGATGGTTAGGATACAACGCTTGTTGAAAATCAATGGATGCCTAAGTTGGAAGCAGAATTCGAGGCACTACAAGTGAAGATCATGACCCACGCTGAGGGCAAGCACATGCACCGGGAAGCATTGCAGAAAAAACCTACCATCACTAAAGAAAGAATTTCTTCATGCATGGTACCCAGATCCTTGCCTATCAGAAGGAGGTTTATCAGGAAACCATGGAAGTTCTAAGGAATCTTTAGGGTGAGATACAATACTTAAAAGAGAAATCACGGAAGATGGAGCAAAAGAAAGCATCAGAGACGGTCCAAACTGATATAGATGACTTGAGGGAAGTGTGTAAAATGTTGCTGCCAGAAAACATCATTCCATTGTTAGGGAGTTGGTTAAAAGGAAACACTCCATGCATGCAAGTACTTGAGACTGGATGATAGATCCTGCATGCATGAATCTTCCCCCTCATAGCCTAGATTATGACAAGGAAATCACTCTAAATGTTGTTGTGGATGGGTGGCTATTGAGTAATATACTGATTGATACAGGTGTGGAAGTCAATGTTCTTACCTTGGATGCATGGGTACAAATGGGAAGACCCCATTACAGCCATCCTCTAATGTATTATTCATGGCTAATCAACTAAGGCCACTCCCATCAAAGTTTTGAAAGATGCATCCATTACCATACAAGGAGCCAAGTTCACTTGGAGACTTTGAAGTTTTAGCATTAGTAGAGTCAGATAGCTTCCCAACTCTATTGGGGCATCCTTGGTGCTATGCAAATAATGTTGATCTTCGGTTCAACAAGGGCTATATCAGTTTTGAAAACAAAGAGGAAAGAGTTATTATCCCTTTAATAGATGGAAAATTTGCCCTATGTTGAGCCCTTAAGTGAAGAAGATCTGAATAGGATTTATGTACATGCCATCCAGATCCAGAGATAATTGAACCAACCAAAGAAGGACTAATTCAATGGGAGGATGCATAGTCTATTAGCGATACTACAAGTGTTTCTTGTGATAATTGGGCTCACAACACTTATGAGTTGGTAGGGTGCAAGTAAAGAGCATATTTCCTCGAGGCACAAAACCACGTTATGTCAGGAGGATAGGTAACAACTTGGTACCTTGTTACATAGGAGAAGGGGATCCCATGGTATTCCTACATGCCATGGAAGAAAAGTGGATAGACCCACTAGAAAGAAGAAATATGCTAGCATATACACTATGTGGGACAACAACACACTTGGTGGGTGGCCCACAGGGATAATCTTGTCGGATGGAATGAAATTAGGATTTCTCTTACTACTAGGTTCTTCAGAGAGAAATGCACCTACTCAAATAAGTACTTATCATGGTAATCAACCTATTTTGCACCACGTTTAGAAGTGTGAGAGACTCTGGACAAAAGGGAAGGAAGCTTTACCACCTTCGTTATGGGTGCACAATGTTTTATTCCACTTTACAAGGTTGCACACATGTGCTTGGTATGTATATGCGAACTCCATCCATAGAGAAACTAGAAATTGGTAGAATTTAATTACAGGAATGGCCCAGACATTTGACTTCTTCTCTACAAAGCCTCTGGTGGAAGAAGCATTGAAAGTTATCAAGTGCTTAACTATGGGGGATAGTGCCAAGGTTGAAGAACTCCTTCAGGAGTTATTAGATAAAGAAGACTCAGGAGCACGTCTTGATGAAGAACCAAGAGGCCGATGCAACATTACTTCAATGTGCTTGCCTTGAGAAAGAGAAAGGAAAAATGGTCTACTTAGTGGATGATGAAGAAGTAGATAATCTAGATGTAAACCATTCAACAAGGAGGTGAGGTATTGGATAGTGTGGATAAGACCACGTGCACTATCATGAACCTATGAAGACAAAGTGGGTGAATATTGGAATAGATATTGAGCCTAAGGAAGCCATAATTGGAGACTATTGGTCAGACTTTGAAGTGGCAAAAATCATAGAGTTACTAAGGGATTACCAGGATTTATTTCCTAGGGGGTACCATGAACTTAAAGGCATGCATGAATCATTAGGGAGATGAAGATAAAGCTTAAAGAGGGTGCATGCCCTAGTAAGAAAGAGACCTACAGGATGAACCCCAATTTGTGTGAAAAAAGGTCAAAGAAGAGATTGATAAAATGTTGAAGTCTAGGATTATCAAGCCCCTTGATGAGTCAAAATGGGTTAGTCTAATGGTGATCAATATCAAGAAGGATGGATGGATTAGAATATGCATGGACTACAGGGAGCTGAATGTTGCATGTGTAACTGATCCATTTCCTATGCCATTCACTAAGGAAATACTAGAAGGAGTTGCAGGGCAAAATCTATTCATTTACAGATGGGTTCTCTAGGTATCATCAGGTTTGGATTACCCAAGAGGATCAGGAAAAGACTATGTTTACTACTAAATGGGGTAGCTTTGCACTATACTATAATGCCTTTTGGTCTAAAAAATGCACCTGTTGTATTTTTGCGCATAGTTGTCCAAGCATTCAAGAATTTATTCACAACTTCTTACAGTATATTTAGATGATTGGATGGTGTATGGATTAGTTAAGGATCACTGTGACAATCTACGCTTAATGTTTGAATGGTGTAGATAGTTGAGTATCTCTTTGAACATCAAGAAGTGCATATTTGCTACACCATTTGGGATACTTTTAGGACACATAATCTGCAAGGAGGGTTTGTTGGTTGATCCAACAAAGGTTACAGTCATTATAGGCCTAAGGGAGCCTACCAATCAAAGTGAGGTGCATGCATATTTTTGGGTCATATAGGATATTACAGAAATTTTATCAAAGGATATGCCAAAGTTTCCACACCATTAGAAGAGTTACTGAAAGGGAAAGGTACATTCTACTGGGAGAACAACAACAACGTGCATTTGAGACATTGAAGGAGAAACTTACTACCACACCTATTCTACATTTTCCTTCATGGGACCAACCATTTCATGTACATGTTGATGCCTCTAGCATGGCCATTGGTGTGGTGTTGGCTCAACTTGGAGAAGGTATTGTAGATCATCCTATCTGTTTTTCTAGTAGAAAGTTGACTCTGTAGAAAAAATTACACAAACTACAAAGCGTGAAGCTTTTCAATGATCTATGCACTACATAAATTCCACCAGTACCTACTAGCTACACCATTCATATTTTATACAGATCACATGGCATTGAAGTATTTGGTAAATAAACCTATTTTACAAGGGTGCATATGTCGATGGGTGCTCTTATTTCAAGAATTTGATTTCACAATTGTGGTAAAACTAGGAAAAAGTAATTCTAGACCAGACCATCTATCAAGAATACAGTCAGGAGAAGAAGCACAGGAAATTGAGGATACCATGTCGATGCATAGTTATATAGGTTACAACATGCACCATCAAAACTAGAGGACATTGTTGTCTTTCTACGAAGGGATGACACTAGAAGGAATGAAATCCTTGGAGAAGAAACAACTTGCTATACGTGCCACACCTTATATGTTAATCAGTGGTGACTTGTACAAATTGGGCCGAGATGAGGTATTGTGTTGTTGTGTATTGGAACATGAGCACACGGATATTATGGAAGAAGCTCATGGTGGTATTGTAGGTGGCCACTATGTCGGTGATGCCACAATGTGCAAGATTCTACTCACTTTGGATTATGGTGGGAGACCCTATATAAAGATTGTAAGGAATTTTGTAAGGCATGTGATCATTATCAACATCTTGGAAAACTAGGTCAATGAGATGAAATGCCTCTGAGACCTATTACTAGCAGCAAAAACCATTTGAGAAATGGGCTATAGATTTTGTGGGTCCTATTTCACCATTACGTGCATGAATGGATCATGCTACATCATAACTTGCATAGACTATCTGACAAGGTGGGAAGAAGTAGCACCTACAAAGGACTGTACAATGGCTACAATGCCTGGTTTCTATGGGAAAATATTATTACAAGGTATGGATGTCCTTTAAGTTTGACTAGTGATAGGGGCACACATTTTCTTAATGAGACAATCAAAATTTTATTGGATGAGTTCATGATTGCACACCATAAGACTACACCCTATCATCCTCAGGAAAATGGAACTATTGAGGCTTTCAACAAAATTTTGAGCTAGACATTGACAAAAATATGTGATGTTGGAAGAAAGGATTGGGATGATAAAGTATCTACAAGTACTTTGGGCATATCGATAACATATAAAAGGTTGAACAAAGCCACACCATTTCAGTTAGTGTTTGGCATAAAAGTAGTTCTTCCTATGGAATTTATGTTACCTTCTTTGTATTATTGCACTGGAGAGGTCTAGCTGATGAGAAAGATTTAGAAGAATGGATTGAAAATATAATTAAGTTGGATGAGTGATGAGCCATAACACGTTGGAGTCAAAAGAAAGAAAAGGCCAAGCAAAAAGCATGGCATGACAAAAACATAAGGGACAAGAAGTTTGAGATTGGACAAATGGTGCTTCTCTATGACTCTAAGTTCTTGCGCCATCCAGGAAAACTTAAGGTACATTGGTTGGGGCCATATGTTATCACTTACATCCTTGAAACAGGTGCTTTCCAGTTAGAAGCACTTGATGGAACATGGCTACCCAGTTACTTCAACGGGAGTAGGTGAAGCCCTACTATAAATAAGTCTTCTTGGTGTTTGTAATAAGGTAGTATTGCCATTTAGATTAGGTTTTCAATTCTACATTCCCTTAATGTGTTTCCTTCTTTTTTGCTATGCTTTGTCAATTTAGTTGGTGTGTTGTGGAATAAGCACATTTACGCGCCAGAAGCTAATTACTATTTGAAGAATTTTTATGCATAGAGGACTGCACATACTTTTAGTGTGGGGTGGATTGTTGGTATCCAAGTACAAGACTATTGGAATTAAATGAAAAGGAATAAGTTGCTATAGGTGTTATTCAAGTCAAAGGATTACTTCTAAAAAGTGACCAAAGATGGAGATGGAGGAAAGGATAGTATAACATGAGGTAAGTGGAGGCCATAACAACTACCAGTGGAAGGTGCAGTGACAAGGTACTCGGGCACAAGGAAGCACGTTGAAGAGAAGTCTGTGACCAAAGGGTAGGAAGGCATGCTAGAAGGTTATAGCTGGGGCACGAAGATGTACCACGGAAAGAACAAAATTTGGTCAATAAATGAGAGGACATTGGGTAGGTGAAGGAGCAATAAATGCATCAAAATTTGAAAATCTATATAAGGATGGGATGTGAGTTCATTCTTACCATTGCGATTAAGAGAATTTGACAAGAGCCAAGTGCGAAGAGCCAGAGAAATCATGTTGAGGTGTGAAGAGTGTGAAACCAGACATGGAAAGGAGGTTTGTGTGAAGGAGAAGCTTGTGTTCCCACAGGAGGAGGGTTTGAGCAAAGTAGACATGTTACAACCAAGCTAGGGCACACGATTTCCACTAGGGCATGAATTTGAGCTAGGGTTTGAGTTACACATTGTAGAAGTCAAAAAGATGAGTATTTTTAGAGGATTGCAGGGTAGAAATGGCACCAAAGAAGGTAGTTGTAGTAGGAGTTAAGGGAAAGAAGAAGGTGGTCATGGAGGAAGAAGAAATGACCCCTGAGAGAAATTTTTTAGAGATGCAATATCCAGAGGGGTTATAGTAGGCCAGGAGTGGGATTCCCACATTTGGAGAAGCAAGATAAGTGAGTACAACCATCATACCACAAAAAACAAGGAGTTGGATGCACTGTTGAACACGAAGACAAATAAGCACACGTGGAGAGACATGTCGGTCTATGATGATGTTGGGGAGAAGTTATTGAAGAATATTGGAGTATATCAGTTATATGAGCTCCCCTACTTTGGAAAATATGAGCCCTTGTACCAATGGCTCATGAGCAGAGTACACAAAGACTTCTTCTACTTTGCAGGATGCAGAGTAAGGATTTCAGCCATGCACTGATCTCCACAGTGACAGGGTTGAAGGCTACATGTGAAGACCTCAAGGAGGACTTAATAGACAAGGCTGCAATTTTGGAGACTAGGAAGGAGCTAGGGTACACCAAGGGTCCACGTGGCATGGACATAGACAAGATGAAAAAGTACCCAGTTGTGTAGGCAGTAAGCACTGCACACTTGTGACAAAATTAAATGACCAAGAGAGGTGGTCACAAGTGAATACCATGTGGCTGCACATTGCTAAAAGGATGTCTAAAGGAGTGATCTATAACATTTCAGGTTACATTACAAAAACTATCATCAAAGAAGTGTTCAGGAGGAAAGATCAGTTTTGGGGCTGTTTTGTTGTCTCTAGTATTCATGGAGATCGGGGTGCCAGATGGACCAAAGGAGAAGGTCTAGGAGTATCCTATGGAGAACAAGTCACCTATAGAATGATTCAAAGTACTTGTGTGAAGGATCGATGACCGAACAAGTCAAGCAGAGGGATGAGAAGTGGTACGATAGGCTCCATGTGGCATTCAAGAAGAGTGGCACATACCAAAGGATTTACCATCGGTGGTGGGTAAGGCAGTTCAGTTTTTTCCATATACCAACATTTTTGCATCATGTGATTTGTGATGAAGGATGGGGCTTGGAGCCCATGGTGCAAACTACCATATGCCTTCACAACAAGGTATTTTCAGGCATCGTTCACATAGGTTCTCAGATGCATGCCACTAACATTCAATGTAGACAAGGTAGACTACGACTACCACACACTAAGGAAAAAGTATGTATATCCAGGATGTAATGCATATATTGAAAGGCTCATCTCAGATGTGTTGAGCATAAATCTAGTAAGTTTGGTTGTTGGAGATGTTGGAGCAGCACTGGTGTACCTCCAACTAAATCCCAAGATAGAAAACAACAAGTATGTGGAAGATGAGTTTGCACTCCCAGGGCCCAAAGGGTAAGCATACCATGGAGAACATTCCAGTGCCTAAGCCCACAGAGACAATTGAAGTAGAGGATGAGGAGGATGAGCATGAAGATAGTGGTGGTTTGGAACATAGAGGTAGAAGACATCCTACAAATAAGGATGAAGTTGAGCACGCAACTACACCACCTCAGCCATAAGAGGGGGATGATGAGGACTTGGATGCAGTCCAAGGAGAGAACCAATTTAAGAGAGTGTTTAGGAGAACAAGGACCCAAGGTGCTACTCCACAAACAATGCGCAGATCACCCCAACTCTCTCCATAGAAGAGACAACCGAGAAAAGGAGAAGGAAACTAAAATTGAATGAGGAAGTGGAAGAGTTCAGAGGAAAGCACACCTAATTCTCCTACACCTCCAAAGAACATAGAAGAACAAAAAGATGAAGAAATGAAGGATGAAGAAGAGGAAGAAAAGAGAATAGATGAGACAGTGCTCAATACCACTCAGGAGCTACTGAGACTACTCAGGACATGGAAACACAAGTCCCAAATCTGAAGCTCAAGTTCCTAAGCAGCCTAGGTCAAGAAGAACAAGTGGGGAGAACATTCCACTAGTCATGGGTTATGCTGAGGACATAGGTAAAATTGTTTGTACTCATTTCTAGAGCACACTAACACAAAAAAAGTTATATGGCTGGGAATTAATGGATGAAGATATGGAAAAAATATGCACAAGGAAGAAATTATCATGGTCGATGCACACACACATGGATGAACCAGATTTTGATGTGTGTGAGGATTCATGCATGTCGAGGAGGTTGAAAAAGACACCTCAGGCTAGACACATAATAGTAAAGCCTACTGTTATGTCAGATGAATAGTGAGCAATGCATTGGTAAAAGTCTCAACAGAGGTGGCATGATGGAATATGGACAAAGCTGCCACAATTAGGGTGCTAAGGGAAGAGATCAAAACTAAGGATGAGGAGATAGCATGCCTAACACAGGAAAGAGACTTAGCACGAAGAAGAACTGATGTATTTATCAGCATCGCAGAGGAAATTGGTGATAATGTCATAAAGGCTAGGCCACACTTAGAGCCAAAGGTACCAAAGACGTTTCCTTTGGAAATACACTATGTAAGTACATTGGTGGACTTAGTGCTTGAAGATGAACCTCTGCATGCCAGCACCAAAGGATCCAGCACAAGATGTAGAGTGAGAAAAGGCTTTAGTGATGCGAAAGATTACATCATATGAGGGACTACTGCAAGCACTTGCGGGAAGAACTAAAGAAGGAAAACCAAGCCTTGAACATCTGTACAGCTCCAGAGGTGCTCATCAACATAAAAACCCTAGAGGAGAACAATGAGGTCTAGAAAGTGATGAAGGATGACACATTGGGCCACGCAGAAAGATTAACAATGGTTAAATAGAAGTGTGAGGCCCTGGTAGCAGCCCAAGAACCACACAAAAATCAGGCTAGAGGAGCTTGGGAAACTCATTACATAGAAGATGGATTTGCTAGAGGGAAGGATGACTGCAATGTCCAGCATTGTGTTGGTCTTGCAAAATGAGAAAGGAGAGATTACATAAGGATGAACTAGAGTCCATTACTGTGGACATTCTAGAAAAAGTAGAGGAAGCACTCATTGAGTGGCAGACCTTGGAGGCCAAGATAAAGGAGGAATATCTTGAATTAATTTTTTAGGTTGTAGAAGAAGAAACTACAGTTAAAAACATTCTTTCATTCATCCAAAAAATTTTTATTCTTCTATTCATATTCTTTGATTTTTTTGGAGACAACCATTTCGGGGTGGCAATGCAACTAGTGTGGGGTAATGTTGATCAGTCAAACCCTAGCACTTAGTAAAGAAAATACAAAAGGTTCATGCGGGAGAGAGAGAGTGCATTCAAAGGTGCAAAAGTATCGGAAAGGATCACGCATGAAGAAGAATAGAAATAGTTCGGGACTTAGCCATTTTCATGACAAGGATCTATTTTTGGAGATAGCGTGTGGAGCACTCAAACTGATTGGAGACTTGTCACACATTGGATATTTTGGAGGATTAGCTATGAAGTACTTTACATGGACACAAGCTAGGAATAGATCTACTACTTGTTAGTTAACTACCAATAGTCTATTGTTAGCACACTTGCATGTGTGGCTATTTTTGTAATGGCATGTGGCTAATAATAGCATGCGACCTATTTTGGGATTAGATAAGCGGTGAAGGGAAAGTCCCCACCCTTATAAGTATGTAGTAAACTATGTAATAGAGATATTCAGATAGATAGATATAAATATATGCATACATGGAGATATAGTGAGATTATGCTGCTAAATCTGTTACGCGCATACTACTATTATTGTAATGAAGCTTCTATATACTTATTGCATTTAATATAATGGAGGATATTGGCTGAATCTAAGTGTTAGTTCTATGTGTATTTGAATCTAGTATGTTCTTGATTTCATCATGGTTAATACTTAATTTTGTTCTCCCTTAGATATATATCTGGTATGCTCTGTAGAATGATGTGTTAGTAATGGAATTGCATGTGTTAAGTCTTCATCATGCTAACATCCTGTAACAATAACCCTAAAGAGGGACCTGTTACCTTTGCGTGCTTTGGGTGAGCTCTCGCTAGGGCCGAGTGATGTGCCAACGCGTCTAGGGTCTTATTGGGCTTCCAATCCAATTTCGAACTATAGTTTCAATTTTGAAGCATTATAAAGTGTAGATTCCTAGTTTTAGTTATTTACACATCTAAAACTTCCCAAAATCATCTATAATTAGTTAAGTACACTCATTCTCTTATCTTTTTGAGCTTAGAGCATATCATATATACTAGTTATAATCATGAATGGGTTGTGTTGATATTGTATGATTAATATTGGAAGTTAATAAATGATAATAACCCTTGTATTTAACCTTGCATCCTTAGTGTACTTAAATAACTAATATTATTATAATCATATAGTAAAAAATGTGTAAACATTTTGGTGAACCCGACTCATGATTTGATCTTTTCATCTACCCTAGTTTTCTTAGGGATTATTTATGCTCTTCCTTTTTGCTCTTGGTCTTATATTTATCTTTCTATTTATCATCTTAATTAATCCTCAACTCTTCTACAAATTTTTTTATAATTAAACTCATCTTAACTATACCCTATAGGCTATCAATATTCTATTGTTAGGAGATACTATTCTTATAATGTTGGCATAAATTGTGCCACAATGGTCCAAAACATTGGTTTTATTCTATTGTTGATATATTTTCCAATAATCTTATTACCCTTAATGTTGATCATGTCCAAGGTGAAGGTTACAATACCCCCTCTGAAAATCATGACCATGGCCTTCTTGAAGATGATGCCTAATAGTTTGGAAATTTTTAAAAAGAGAATCCCTCTAATATCAATGTTATAATATGTGTCACACAAGATCAGATTAAGCATACATTTTTATCTAATACAGATACATCTACCATTCGTATGTCTACAATGGCTGAATTTTTTGGGGAACCTAATTTTTCAAATGTCTATATTCCTATAACCACTATCGTTACTAAAATTATTATATGTAATCATAATGGTTCTCACACTTCTTCATCTAGCACACATGCTCGTGAAACCCTTGTTCATACATTATAAGTTCAAATATTATAATTATAAAAAATGTGCATCTACTTATCCTCATGTTATGAATTCTACTTATTTACTTCAAAACCCATTTACACTTGAAGTGGCTTCTTACCCTAGGCATGCCTCTTGGTTTCATTACTCCTAAAATTCCTATATGTGATGGAAAAGATGACCTTTTGAGAATATTTTCTCATTTCACGTTCCTTTCATTTATTACACATCTTATGATACCTTACTCTCCAATCTCTTCCCTTGGAGTCTCAATAAATTTTCATTGCAGCAATTTTATGATCTCCCACACATTTTTGCACTCTTTCATTTCAATGGAAAATAGTTTTTTGGAAAATTTCTCTATAAAAATTTGGGACATGGTATCCTATGCATAAATATCTAATTTATACACTTGGATCTAATGAACTTATCAATTATTATGTCTTACATTTAAATACCATGCTTGTTAAGATTAATAAAATATTTTCTAATTGTGAATTAAAAGATCTCTTCACACAAATCTTGTTTTCTCCTTTAAAAGAATCGATTATATTTGACAATTTTTGAACATTTGAAAATCTATGTCATACGCTTCTGAGAATCTGAAGCTAAGTTATTACATATGAATAAACTCAAGTAAGTTGTTATCACTCCTCACACATCTAATGATAAGTTTCTAAGTAAATATCCATTCAAAGCAGATGCTAATGACACTAAGGTTTTTCTATGGACACTATCAATTTTGTTACACAATCTATTAAGCTATTGTTATAACATGCATGAAAATATTTTACATATTTATCTTGTGCTCCATAAATTATGTTGAAAAAATTACTTGAGTGTAATCATGTGTCTCTCCCTCCACTATTTGAGGTTGATATGAAAAAACCACAAAGTAAGAGTTTTAATGCTAACACGTACTACAATTATTATAGACGTATTTGTCACCCTAGATTGATATGTGCTTTAATATTTTCCATGTTATCCTATATCTTATTGACTCTAATGTCATTGAATGAGATTATCCCACTCAATATTCTAATCCAACCAATGATAATCCAAAATTGAAAATATTCAATGATCCACTTCCTAAGAATAAAAATGAAAAACCTACTTCTTAGGTGTATGAAACTCATCACATGGTGCCATTACCACTCTTTTATGGTCTTCATTTTGATGCAATGATTGGTATTTTCACTCACATGACATCTCCTAGAATTATTATTAAATTCGATGACTGATATATATAACATGTTTATTTTATATACTCTATTTATTTGTATCTTTATTCATTAAGTACATATACATGGTGTGTTGATTGATCCACATAACAAGGATAATGGTTGTTCTTTGACACTATTTTACTCTCTTAGAACTTATACAAAAAATATTGCATTTGATTTGGATCCTTTCCATCAATGCATTAATCTACATATTAATGTTGGATCTCTTATTACATTTCCTAATTATTAGTTACTTCCACTCTTAGTTATGGTGTATTATGTTTAGGAATTTCTTGGCTACATTCTCTTAGGTATATTCCATTGGTATTTCACTAATTTGTCAAGTTTATTCATAAAGAATAGATTGTAACAATTTTATGTATTCCCTTTCAAGATTCTTCTCCTATATTTCTTATTCATTCTTTTATGGTTTCTATTCCTACTCCTAGTGCATCTATTTTCAATTATTTGATTTTACATATTGTCTCTTGCAGCTCTAACCCTCCTATGTCTCCTCATAGGTAGTTTTTCCACACACTATTTCAATCATTTATATCCTTCTTATGTCTTCAAATATGCCTTTTTTTTACACACACTATCTATAGTGGTTCTAATATCCTAAGTTTACATGTAGGCCTTCAATTCCGCATGATGTATCTAGTGGCCCACACTCTCATACCCGACATTTCCTAGGTCCTCTAGCATGCAAGATTTCTTTATAGTTTCTCGGATATCTCCTAGAACACATGCTACATCTAGAAGTAATCATTATTCTATTGCTCCATAAAAAATATTATACTTCCCACACCACTCTTAGAGCTACATCACTTGGTTCTTCTCTTAGGAATTCTCTCGCAACACATCAATACTATAGTACCACTTGCACTTGAGTCACATTATTTAGAATAATCAAGTACCAAGACTATATCTTATTCGACTCTTTGCTTCAACTCTTAATGGGGTTCTCCTTAGACCTATCTCTTATGATATAATCTCTCTTTATACGTAGATAAACATTCTAAAATATTAAATCATTGATATAATGGAAAAATATAAAAACATTCAAATATTTACATAAATAAATACCCAAGAATTGTATAGTTAGCTTCCATTATTATCATTTTACATCATACATTGTTATTTTCATGTTGACTTAATGGATAACATATCTCGTTATTATTTACACACATACACACATGAATTCATGAGGTGTATTGATTTTTATGCAAGATACACATATTGATACATGGTAATAGGAGCTCTTATGGTTACTTACATTATTATATTAGGGAATACCTCCATAATATACATGTTTTATTATTTCCTTATAGTTCCTTTCATGTTTTATTACATATACAATGTACTTGCTATATTTAAAACTAACAAAAATAATATGTCTTGTGTAGAATTAAAACCTCTTCCTTCATACATACATACATACATACATACATACATATATCATTTATAATCCTTTTCATCACATCTTGAAAATATTGGTTATTATATATGTTTGTTAGTTGTGTGTGTTACTACTTTCTTATCTCACTAGTTGTGGCTTGAGTACCTTTCTTATCTCTTGAAATCATGGGTGTCCCATGTTTTTCGCTCTATTCCTTTCTTACATCAAATTATTTATAGACCTAAGGTCCTTGATTTCCATGTGACACCATGGGTGTCCCTTTTTGTGGCTCCATGCCTATTATGTGACATTGTTTGCATACTATAATCACTATTTCTCTATCTTTTCACTTATTTTCTTATTCATGTCATATTACTATTGTGTCTCTTGTTTGTCTTGTTATTTTTTCACATCATGGTTTCCACCATGGGCATCCCATTTTGTAGTTTTGACATCCCATCATCAAGTGGCCACAACTAAAATTATTCTATGTGTTCCTATGTATATTATAAAACTTATCATATATGATTAGAAACTATAGACATGAAGTCACACACTTGGGTACATTTCTACATCTGAAAAGTATACTTGCATTCATATGATTAGTAAGTGAGAAAAATAGTAATTGACAACCGTGTTTGGCATATTTTCTTTGTTTCTTTTCTTCCTTTTGGTCTTTTACACTCTACAACCCATTCGATACTTATATTTCTTATCTTTTATGACTCTGAAACTAGCGCCTAGCCGAGACGCCAATGCCTAGGCACCCGCGTCCCCTCTGGGTGCCCTTGACCTATTTCCATCTTACTCACTCTTTTTGGTCCTCTTTTATCTTTTGGGCATCTTACTTTCTTATAGGTTGGCTTTCTAGTTGTCAATTGAAAAATTCAACCAAAGGAAGCATATAAATACATTCTTATGTGTTTAAAATAAATAATCAAGCTCTAAAAATACTATCTAACACCTAATATTGCATCTAAAGGCACGTAAAGCACTTCAAGGCATCTATTTAGCATCCATTACAAGGGACAAGGGACTGCATATACTTCATAGGAAGGGGAATTTCATTATTCCATCCACACATCTATTTACATTAGTACATATAGATATAACTCTCTATCAAGTGCACTTGCACAAGGGTTTCCTAGGGCATGATCCTTTCACACACACACACACACACACACACACACACAGAACTACATGGATTTTGAGATGTAGTGCAACACTTGGTTGTAAGTTCACTCAGTCAGGTGATCATGGGGTCAATATGAATCCCCATATTACATCTTTTCTTTTTGTGATTTGATGTATTTTGAGGGTTTTACAGGTCAACATCTCTTTGTAAATTACAAGCGACTTTTACAATCAAGGTGTGACACATAGGTGACCAATAGAAACTATCAAAAAATATTGCGACATAAAAATCAGGTTTGAACTCCTACACACTCACAGGTTCCCAAGAAGGTATTTAACACCTAGGCACCCCCGCACTAGTCCATATGCCTTGGTCTAGATTTATCCAAAATATCCAAAATTTATTGTGCACAATTAGCAATAGTCTTCCCTTCAATTTCATCATTTTTCCATCTTAGATTAGTCTTGGGATCAAGCACAAATAAGCTAAGTATTTTTAGTCACAAAATCACACACTTACTATTACATTTATACTGCTAGGTATGTTAATTTACATATGGATCTTGTGTAATAAAAGTATTCACTAGTGACCTATTTCTAGGGTTTTTTTGGTCAGTGAGTTAGTCACCCTTGTTATTTGTCTAGTTCATTCATCAGTTGTATTTGTAGTTTTAGCCATCTTTTAGTGTGTCTAGATGTCGTAATCAGCTCAATTGTCCTCTTTTAGTCTACATCAGGGTGCCTAAGGTTGCACTAGTGAACCCCGAGGCACCCCATCTATGATTTTAGCTACATGTGTCATTGTAATTCTTGGTCTTATTTTTTTGTTCAGTTCGGTCCTAACAGTTACCCCGTGTATTCCCCTAGGTCGTAGTCGGTGGTTTCAGTCACTAGTGTCAACATTTGAACAAGAGATCCCTATATAGATAAAGCATACTCACTACATTTAGGGAAAACATCTTACTATCAAGGTAAACTATTTACTAAGGAAAGGGACTACGCATTTGGGATTCTTTTACATGTGCATCACATAAGCATAGGGGGAAAAGGTTGTATTCTTTACATTCCATCCACCATTTTAGATTTTACATATATTTATTTCCCCCTACTACTGCGTCATTGGCGTTAGGGAATCCTAGTCACAAAATTACACACACATGCACATAGAACTACATTGGGTCTGAAATGTAGTGTATCTCTTAGTCATAAGTCCACTAGTTTGGCAGTTGAGGTCAGTCTGACCTATTCATATTCATTTTCCTTTTTTATGGTTTTGATGCTTTTGGATAGGGTTTTACAGGTAGCTCTTCATACAAAATTTCAGCTACATAGGTAGCAATATTGTGACACCATGGCAATAGGAGTGAAGATACTATAGAGACACGACAACACCTTTAGTTTCAATTTTCAAGTTTCTACACAGTCTATAGTGCCATAACATAGAAGGCACCTCGGAGTGCCCCATTACACTCCCAGGTGCCTCAGTATAGAAAAATAGTCAACTTGCTTCTTCCCTTCTGAAGCCACTCTGTCATAGCCTTCTTAGTCCACATCTCAGTCTACTACAGTCTACTACTCAACAAGGTAAGTTTTTTACAATTTGGTAACATATCCCTTTTATTTCTATTATTCCAATATATTTAAATACTACAATATAATATTTATCTTTAGTAATTTAATATAGAATTTAATTTCTATTTAGATTAACTCATAAAATAGTTAGAAAACCCTATTTTTAGTTAATCATTTTGGTGAACCCCGTCTCGAACCTTGTTTCTTATAGATCCTCTTTCATACACTAGTGCTTAGCATAGCTCTTATTTCCTCATCATGTCTCATTTTAGTATCAACCCCATTTATGATGAGGCTACCATATTTGAACTTAAATATTTATATATTACTCCTATTACCTTAGTTGACGCTACTCAACAACTCCTTTTAGAAGGTCAAAAATATGTGCCAACTAATCTTGTAAATTCATCTATCAGTATATACCTTATTGATGACCCTGTTGCTTTAACTCGTTGTACGCCTTACTATCCAGATTACATGTGATCCTTCTTATTCTTCTTTTGATACACCCCTTGATGTTTTGGATCCTCCATGATTGGTTACTTATTGGGAATCAATTCTCCATCTAATACGCTTCATATTTCCACCTCAACCATTTCTATCACTACTCCCATAACCCCTACCACTTCCCCTAGTTCTCTTCCTACACCTCCTTCAAACACCCATTCTCCTTCATATTACCTTGATGACCCCCTTGATTCCTATGATGACCACAACATTAGTTCTCCCACTCCTTCTTCTCCTATTCCATGTCAGCATTTCCTTCTTTCCATACCGCTATAGGTGACTCTCATCTTCCATTGTTATCCTCTCCCAAGGTCGAGTCTATTGCTATACATGATTCATCCCCCACCCTTAGTTCTTATACTCCCACATTCTCTAATATCCCTTCTCTAACTTCACCTATAGAGGATTCTACATTCACTCGATCTTGTGTTGATACTAGTCCTGTTATCACTCCTCCACCTTCTTCCACTACACCTATTGCCTCTACCTCTACTATTTCACCTCTTGACATTCATATGATCATGCATAATGTAAGAATTCAACTACTTAATACATTATTTCCATCTCCCACTTTCCCTTCTCACAATATTCTCTCCCTCATGCATGTCGTAGGACAACTCCAAACACAAGTTCATAATCTTACTTTAGAAGGCCGAGCCTATTATGCATCTCTTGATGATAACTCAATACACAACAATATCTTTCCTAAGAAAAGCCACAATTTCTACTTTCCCAAATTTTTTTCATGCCTAGTTTCACATGCTTTGATGGTACTGGTGATCCTCATGATCATATCTCCCATTACCATACACTCATGGCCAATTTTTGTAATGATCGATTATTTCTTAAGGCCTTTCATTATAGTCTTACTGATGAAGCACTCCAGTGGTACACTCACCTACCCTTTGGGTCCATTAGTACATTTTATGACATGGAGGATGATTTCCTCTATCACTTTATCCTCAAAAAAAATGGCCCTAGGGTTACATATGATCATATTCCCACCTTACACCAAGGCTCCTCTGAACCCATCAAGGATTATATTTTATGATTCAATGCTTGTATACATCAGCTTATATTTTAGCCTAGTGACTTAGAGAAACAATTCATCTTTTGTCATGGTCTTATTCCCCCACTCAAACAAAGACTTCAATATGATACTTGTCAGTCCTTCATCCTTTTGTGCTACAAGGTTATCGATCTCAAATAAGATCTCTCCATCTCACACCCGATCGAACCTTCACATGTTCCGCCATTAGTTCCATATCCTACGCCGCCCCTTCCACCACTAGTTCAACGCTTGCAGTATATTCTACCTCCCCTTGTTATCTCATCCCCACTAACTCAAGATATTCCACCCTTGTAACCATCTCCTTATTTGATTCCATCCACAACTCGTATTTCACCCACCCCCTCTCCTTCATAGGAACCTTTATACTTCTCCCCTCACACTTGACTGCATGATATCCTTCATAGTTTACTCCATGAATGGTTGATTTAGCTACCCTCTAATCAACATCACCCTCCACACCACTTGCAAAATTATCATGACCAACACTATTTCAATTACCATCATATTTCTGGTCATAAGGACAATTATTGCCTTGCCTTGTGTGAACAAATACAATAATTAGTCGATTCTAGAATCATTTCCTTTGCTCCTCGGGAGCCTTTGTTATCTCTTCCCCTAGTTAGTATAGGCGTACTTTCTACTTTTGGATGCTCCATTTGGTCATCATGCTCCACCACCACACATTCATTCTCCATCTCATCCATCATTTCCACCACAACACACATTACATCCGCTCCACCCATAGTACCCACCACTTCAGATGGCTACACCCCATGGTTACCCATCGAGTCTCTGCATATCATGTAATCACAACACATGACCCTCCATTTACTTCATACTCTCATGCTTCGTCCATTCTCGCATGCTTCCACCTCCACTCGTCTTCTTCTTCATTTTGTAGGTGATTCTTATCACCTTACCACCCAATGAAGCACTTGTGTTCTTACACTTATTACATTACTATTGAGGGATTAGTTCTAATAACCTTTCATCATGCACTTCATCATTCATCTAGCACACCTCAATCATTTCCCGATGATGCACTCTTGATTATTCGGCTCATACTTGACTCGCCGAGGGTCTTTATCCTATGATCCTATAATTACACGCTGAGGGGCATCATTAATCCCCCCTCTTATTATTTTTACCATTCCAATTACATTACATCCTCACATATTCCTTAGGATACATTCATTCCGCTATCATATATTTATACATTGTCACATTTATTTTACTATCATCATTCCATTACATTTCCTCTATGCTACATATTTTATTCATTTCATCTATCACATTACATTAGTTATTTACATAATCATTTACCATACATATTTCATCTACAATTACTACTACATCATCATACATATTTATATTCATCACATACAAGTATACCACACAAGCTTGAAAATCAACATAAAACACTACCATATCCATTAATCCACAATCACAAACATATCTCAAATATTTATCCCATAAATATCAAAAATAGGTGTCCATACATCGGTCACATACCCCAAAACATGTTCCATCACTGGGGTCAAGGCCCCCCTAAATCATATACAATCAATCATACCTCACACCTCATCATCACTATCACTCTCATGTACCGTGAGAGCCCTAGAATTAGATGCTTCTCCACCCACATGACATTGTATTTCGTGGCCCCAAAAATTCTCAACCTGTCTACGTAACGCAACATTATCCATACTCTAATCTAATAAATCACGTTTCAAATCTACATATCGAGTGAACACATCCTGGGCCAAGGGACCTCCACCTACTGCCTCTCATGCATGACGAGTCTCCTCATGTGCCTCATCCCTCTCACTAAGCATCACCATACATGTCATCACTACTATGGCCAATGACTCAAACAAATGGGCGTGCTTGCCCACTATGTCATCTACATGCTCTAGAATCCCTCCACATAATACATCACTCAACACATTCCATGTCAATGTGTGGATAGATTTGTCTACTATCAATGACCAATAGGCATCCACTTCATAGACATCATATATCCTCACATTAGTCAAACATATACACAAAAACATCACCATTTCATTAAGCCACACAATTCAAACGTAACAAATAATTACGCTCTACCACCGCTGGTGCTATAGGGTTAGGGATACCTCCCGCTCCTCCTACTAGTATCCCTATCACACCCGAAAATACCGGGTATAACAACACCATCGATGCACTACCACCACACTCTTGATAATCCTCTGTACTCCCTGTGTCATCACCATCCACAACCTTTATCACTGGGTCTACCACATCTAACAACGGTGGTACAAACTACTCCGCCATGGGCCCTAGCCTAGCACATGCCCTCCTAGGGATTGGACTACTTGTAACCATATGTATGTCTCTGGGGCATATCTTGTGCCATCCCAAACTACCGTAATTCTCTCTCCACTTGAAAAATCTCTGATATGCCCGAAAACTAGTCCTCTATCCACTTGGTCCTCCAAATACATCAAAACTATCGTATCCTCAAGCTATCCTCTATAATCATGATACTGCCTCCATATCACTGACTCGGGCCCCATCTTATCTATCAATGTCATGAAACTATCATTGTCCATCTTTCTCCCATGAATATCCACCCAACGCTAAGCATATATCTTGGGCCTCATCCACTCTCCTCATGGCCCCGTAATTAGTCTCACAATAGTTATGTGCTCATAATCCCATATGTGTAATAGTGTGGTGGACCCTATACCCCCACCATGCTCATCATGTGTAAATTGATACAAGTCCCTATATAAATGGGCCAATACACATCGTGCCTGCATACCTCATCCCATCCTCCTCTATCTGTTGACATATTTCATGCATCTTATACAAGATGTTGACTCCTCCTCCCTCCACTATTATACATGATGTTATCACCATTGCGATAAACATCCGCAACCACGAATCCTCAACTATAATATTATATCCAAATTAATGTGGCACTCCATGGGAACTTGGGCCCCTACAAAATATCATCTAGTTGAGTGCATATGTTGCTCCATATCCACTACTGCCATCACATGTACTCTCTCACCGACCATTGATAATTGTAGTATGTGATATACATCCTCTAGAGTCACTATCATCTCTCCTGTAGGAAACCAAAATGTGCATGTGTCTACACAACACCTCTCACACAATGCGTCAACATCGGCATATTATGGGGCACATCCCCAATCCGTTTTATATGTCATAGGTGGCATGGTCCAACACGTCCCACTCATCATCTAATAAACCCAATCCCAAAGAACGTACTCAAGTGTTGACCACAAAATCCCTCAAGTGTATATCCTCTTGCACAACACCAAACCACAAAAATCACAATGATTAGAACACTTTACATGATTAAAAACAAATACTAATCATATCTCAGAACACATTCCCTAGAAACCTTCACAAAACCAACATTTTTAGGACCAAGGCACACAAAGACTAAGACTTGGGTGCCCTAGAGTAGGACACTAACACCTAGATTTGAGCACCCAGTCCCAAGGGTCACTAACGCCCTCACCACTTTTATCCAGGTCCCAAACACTGAGAAAGTTAAAAACCTCAATTTTTCACAAATTCAACCAAATAGCCTAATTAACCCTATAATTTACCAAAAATAATGCACTTACTAACTCTATAGTAGTGCACGACACTACCGCAATCACTACTCTCTCAAACCGGGTCGAATGTAATGGTCTCACTTGAGGCATCTCCACTTGCTCTATATACACTCTTCCACTTGCGCCAGAAACAAAATAAGTGATAAGTTACCTTTTCATTTTACTATTTATTACCACTTTACCATTGCCACCTTTACGATGGTCTATATTTCACACCCTTTATCATAACTAATACATGTTATATTGTTTTTCCCATATCTTGAGTGTTTTTCCTCTTATTTACACCCAATTTATGACATTCTTTTTTAATTTAATCGCCCACCATACTATACCTATTTCACACATATTTGGCACCCACTCATTTTATGTTATTCATTACAACCACATTTTAACCTCTTGTCATTACTTTCAGCTTAGAGTCCATTCCGCTCACCACTCCCTCTTTCACCGAAAGGGGGGCATATTATTAGGGGTTTTCTTATAATCCCCTTTATGCCAATGAACTTTCCAATATAATGAACCCACCACCTTGCAATTTATATCTTGACATTTCACCATCAATCTCCCTAATGATCTAACCCGGGGTAACGATCATTAAACATTTCCCAAACACGATCGTATACTATAACCTATCAATTCCCCATAATGACCTAACTTGGGGGAAACAAGCGAATAAAAATCCTTTTACATGACATCTCATCAATTTTTATCAATTCCTCCCTAATGACCTAACCTGGGGGCAATTAGCAAAAAACCTCTCCATGAGTAACCAATGAAAATGCTCAATCAAATAATCAAAATCAACACATTCAAATCTACTACAAGTAGTCTCCTAGATGACATAACTTGGGAGTTACATTAATCACTTCCTTCCCAGATGATATAACTTGGGATTTTATTCTATATTCCACTTTCGCTTCCAGATGACCTAACTTGGAAGCCACCTCTTTCACATCGCATTCACTTCCAAATGACCTAACTTGGAAGCCTCTACATTGCGGTGACACTTATGGAGTGGGGGAAAGAGTGCCTCTCCTTTTACCACTCCTATAGGGGTCAACTGTCTAATCAAAATTATTTGGATCTAAAAATCACCACATTTTGAGGATGTAGTTAAATTTTGGAGAATAATACACCTTTCTCCCTACACTCTTATTTTGGCAAAAGAATGCCCAAATCCTCTAATTATTCCATCCTTTTACAAAGCATTCGGGTTGGGGAACTAATCACTCCCTACCCACCTAGCCATAATTATAGTCACATTCAAAATCATCCTATATTCTAATCATCATTTTCAATCGCGACACTTGTACTTTTTTACATGGATCAACTCATTAATCCATGGTTCGGCACTGCTTCTATAGTTTATTGACACGCTTCTACTACACATATGAGTGTTCTTCTATAGGATAGGCTTCTCTCGTATTTTTCTCAAGTACATATCTCCATATACTTTATGTTACCGAGATTTCCGCTCACCAACATAAAGTGGGGGAAAATGTAGTCACAAAATCACACACTATATTACATTTATACTGCCGGTTATGTTAATTTATATATGGATCTTGCGTAGTAAAAGTATTCACTAGTGACCTATTTCTAGGGTTTTGTGGTCAATAAGTCAATCATCCTGGTTGTTTGTCTAGTTCACGTCGCCATTGTCTCTAAATTTTTTTCCATCTTTTAGAGTGTCTCAGATGTCATAATCAGCTCAATTGTTGTCTTTTAGTCTACATCAAAGTGCCTAGGGTCATTGGGGCCCCTAGTCCATGATTTTAGGCACTCGTGTCATCGTAATTCATGGTCTTAATTTCTTTGTTCAAGTTCGGTCCTAACGGTTACCCCATGTATTCCCTTAGGTCGTAGTCGGAAGTTTTGGGTCACTAGTGTCAAATTTTGAGAAAGATATCCCTATATAAACAAAGCATACTCACTACATTAAGGGAAGACATTTTACTATCAAGGGAAGCTATCTACTAAGGCAAGGGACTACATTTGGGATTCTTCTACATCTACATCACACAAGCATAGGGGTAAATGGTTGTATTATTTCCATTCCATCCACCATTTTCCATTTTACTTCTATTTATTGCCCCTTACTACCACGTCATTGGCACTAGGGCATCCTAGCCACAAAAAATTACATACACACACATAGAACTACATTGGGTCCAAAATGTAGTGCAATGCTCAGTCATAAGTCCACTAGTTTGGTAGTTGAGGTCAGTCTGACCTATTCATATGCATTTTACATTTTTAGGGTTTTTATGCGTTTAGATAGGGTTTTCACGTAGCTCTTCATAAAAAATTTGCAGCGACATAGGTGACAATATTGTGACACCTGTGTGATAGGAATAAAGATAATACAAATACATAGTGATACCTTCAGTTTTAGTTTTTGAGTATCTACAAAGTTTGTAGCACATAGAACACAGACCAGGATGCCCTAGTACACTCCTAGGCACCTCAGTATAAACAAATAGTTAGCTTCTACCCTTCCTAAATATACTCTGTCATAGCCTTCCCAGTCTAAATCTTAGTATGCTATAGTCTACTACACAACAAGGTAAGTTGTTTTATAGGTCAGTAGCATATCCCTTTTATTTCTATTATTACAATATATTTAAATACTAAAGTACAATATTTAGCTTCATTACTTTTATATAGCATTCAGTTTCTATTTAGATTAACTCATAAAATAGTTAGAAAATACTATTTTTAGTTAATCAATATTTCTTTCTCTCTCTTGTACTTAGGGTTTCATATTTATCTAGCTTAGTTCTTGTGTAAAAAATGTACTTTAGTGTTTATTTATCATACGTGAATCTACAATCAGGGTTTATCTTAAATTCTATTTTTCACTAAATCATTTGGTGAACCCCGCTCATGATCCTTATTTTGTACATTATCTTTTCTTTCATGGATCCTATGGTTTCTAAAGTATCCTTGCATCAATTGTTTCAAATACACCCAACTTGCAAAGATGTTATTCTAAAATACCGAGACATTATGTATCTTCATAGCGATATACCACCCGCTCAAGTAAGTGCCATTTTCGATTGTCTATCTGATGAATCTATTCATCTTATTCCTCCATCTAATCAACCCATTCAAGTGTTTCATCCTTTGTTTCAAGACAAAATTCAAGATATGGAAACAATGATAACATCACTTGAATCTGAAATTTCACATCTCAAGGATGTATCTCAAGCCCCCGCTTGTTCTCTTTTTCTACATTCCATCTTCATTATGTGTCTTCTACATGTGCTCATATCAGTGAACCTCAAATATTTTCACTCTCTTGCACCTCTCAAGTTTGATCTCAATGTTAAGAAACAAGATATCCTTCCACATCTCATCACTCATTAATTAATCAACTTGCCATTTACTAATTCATATCCTCCTTATCAGATTTTTAGATATCACAGATCATCTATATTACAATTATCATCAAATTAATAGAAAAAATGACAATGGTTGATATGCTCTCAAAGTGACAAATTTACCACCTTAAGAATTATGTTCTTATCTCATTTACTACACAAAATGCTACTACGTGTTCAGCTCTAATTGCTACATCCCACTAGGTTCCTAAATCTAATTCATCTACCTCTAATAAGCATCATGCCATCACTTATAATTTTCCTTCTGCGGTCACTCAAGCACCGCCATGTATCCAACTCCACCTAAGCAATCACCTCTTAAGTTACGTCCTCCATCACCTACTCCTACTAAGTCATCTACCACTTTACTATCTCTAACTAAGTAACATCCTCTAAAAATCATTCCAACCCCCTCCTCTTAATTTTTCTACAACATTACCAAGTCAAACTAAGAAATCACCTCTCAAAATCAGTCCATCCTCATCTCCTATCAAGTCTTCTATAGAGTTATCAATCCCAAATAAGCCACCACTTTAGCAACCAATCATTTTTTAAAGAAAACTATTCCTTACATTGATGGTTGGGACACATTTCAAACACTGCCATAGATCTTCATCTCTTACACACTTGGGAGGCATCATTTTTCTCCCCCCTTCATAGCACCATTAGTTGTTTATAGAACCTATAATTATATTTAACACTACGTGCTTCATGTCTAATCTTTCCAAGAACTTTCAAACCCTTTAATACACACATTATATCTTCATTACCGCATGATGCACTCTTGTGGTAAGGTTTACACTTATTGTTGAGGGCATACTATGTTGAAACATAATGATTAAGTGGTATGGCCAACCCTTAATGTATATGGGTCCATCACTAATATATAGGTTTATATTTAATAATATAAATATTTATATTTATATTATTAAATATGCTAACCTAGGTATATACTTTAGGTTAAATATTTAATATCATGAAATATTATATTTCTATATTAAATATTATAAACTTAGGTGTATGTGTCAACCATTTTAGGTTAAAAAGGTGGGTCGGAGATATACTCGATCACCTTATATAAAAAGGACTTTAGGTCCTCATTTGATATATTCGGGAAATATATCAAGGCGTGAAAATCAAGTGATTTAGTTTTACCCTTAGTAAATAGGGTTTCAAAGGAGGATGTGATCTTACTAGATGTAAAATAAGTTCCCTAAAGTAAAAGGTTATTTTCAAAGTGGTTTTTACCCTATTGGGGTTTTCCACTATAAATATTGTATCACCTGTGTTATTTATTTCCTATAAGTATTTCTTTATTTACTTATGTTATGATGTAATCTTTATTTAAATACTCATTGTAACATTATATAATATGTAAGTTGATTAAATCCGTATTTATTAGAATCCTCAAATTCTAACATGGTAACAAAGCGGGGTAAATTAAATAAATTAAGATCAAATATTTTATATTTTATTTATTTAATTTGTACGGGTTTTTTCAACCAACCTAAAAGGGTATTTTAAAGTATTTGGTCCCTTTCTTTTTTCCTAATTTATTTTGGCACTACATTTGTGCAATTAAACTCTCGGTAAAATTTTTTAGGGTTTTTCAATTTTAAATCCCTAATTTTTTTGGGGGAGATGTAATATGATATGATTCTTACTTTCATTTACATTTTGTAAATTATATGGAATTAATGTTTGTTTGGAGATTGATGTGTGCACAGTGAAAGGGGTTTCAAATATTTACCTAAAATCACATATAGAAAAGGAAATGATTTATTACTATATGAAATAATTTTCATGTTTTCTATAATTTCAAATGTTTGTTAAATATTTTAGAAGGTAAATTCATACCCATGTTCTTTGGACCCCTCTAAAATGATTCGATTTGAAAAACTATAGTTTATAGTTAATCTATAACTATATCCTATATAATTTGAAAACTATATTATTATTTTTAAATAAAAATATATTTAATATAGAATAAGGTTTATATAATAATTTATATAAACATCATATTAAAATTTATATAATTTTGAAAAAAAAACTATATATTAAAAGTCTTAAACCATATTAAAATTACATGGGATTGAGGGAAGAGTCAACAAACCATATTCTAAGCCTAAGTTTAAATCATATTTAAACTTAACTTATAAATCTAGGCATATATAATTTTTTTAAAAAAAAAGAAACAAACCTAAATTTGAATCATATTTTATATATATGGTTAGTTTAAACTACTTAAAATATAAATTTTATTAGATTTGGTTTATATATGTTTAAAAAATAAATCTAAGTGCTAATTTTTTTAGTAAGGGGGCCCGTGTTTATTTCTTGGCCATGAAGGGATTATTTTTAAATCTTAATACTTATCAAATAAAACCTAATGTGTGTCCCTAACCATTTATATTATCCATGTAAAGGGGTGGCCCCATTTATTTATATCTTATAATTTATAAAAATTATATAAATAAACCTATTTAAAAGTTTTCTTTTATATAAGAGTGGGAGTGGAGAATAAAATGAGATAATATCTCGGTATAAATATGGAATTCTCGGTATATAAAAATCTAGTTTATTGGTGGCCCACGTGAAGTGTGGTAAATATTTATTAAAATATTGGTAGTTAAATACATAAAAGTTTAAAAAATTTTTTTAGCTTACAGGAATTATATAAAATATTTTACAAGATCTTTCCATAGTTTTAAATGTGTGCGGGTAAAATTAAGAGTAAATGAAGGGAGGATACATGGATTTCATTATTTTAATATGAAATTACTTGTCCCCTTTTATAAAATATGTTAATTGTACTCTTTAAACCTTGCCTTTAAAAATTCTTTTAAGATGGTTATGTCCTTTAAACCCCTTTAATAAGGATTATGTTTTTTTATAAAAAAATACTATAGTTTATAATTTTATATGAACTATATGTTGTTTTTTATTTACATTCTATAAACTATATACCTTTTTTAAAAAAAAGTGTATATAAATTTACATTATAAATTATAATAGGTTATTATAATGTATTAAAATATAACCTTCCCTAATAATATATAAAGAAGAAAAAATTATGAATTTCACATTCTAGAAAATACACAATTAAATTTTGACTTCATTAAATTTGATGGTCAAAAATGACCATCACGATGCATAGAGACCAAAGATTTAAGACAATATGATCATTTATCATTTTTGGGCGACGTCAAATTTAAGCTTTTAGGTTCCAAGAAATAGATTTCATTTTGTTAAAATTTTCTGATGGTCAAATGACCATCACAATATTTGGTGACCAAAAAATAAGCCATTATGAAGGTCATTTAGACATGAAATTTGAGTTGTGGTTATCTTTGTTTACATTAATTTTTTTTCAAAGCAGCTATGCAATTGTGCACAAGTGGCCCAAAATTTGAAGTTGTTATGCATTCTTAGAGGTTTCTTCTTTGTACTTCTATATGGTTAGAAATATTTTTATATAAATCTAGGGTATAATGCACATAGCCCTTTATATTGTGGGTTATTATTTTGATCATGGCAAGGAGGTTATTAGTATGCATTATAATGACATAATTAGTTATGATCAAATAGTTTCTTTAGATCTATAAAATTTAGATCTGATTCTTAAAAAAAGTGTTGTGTGTTTGTTAAGTAAACTGGTAGAGAGGGTTTATGATCTCATCTTATTTTAAGTGTGGTTTGGGAAAGCATGTGTGTGTTGGTAGAATGGGATCAGGGGACCACATACTTTGGACCCTACCTAATAGGTAGGGGGCTTATTCTAATGTTTGAGAGGAGTTTCCCTCCCATTTTCCCTCTTTTTAGTCACCATCCATGTAAGATGGTTGGGTTGTGTGCAATTGTATTATAAGGGATCAATAAATATGTATCTAACTCTATGGTACATTGTATATTATAATGGAATTTGTTTTACAATATTACAAGTTTAGGAAAATAATGGCATCCAACTATTTTTTAGTCTTGACAAAACCTAGATCATGAATGAAACCAACTACAACATTTGGGGTTAAAATGTAGAATTTATGGTGAGGAAACCCTATCTCCTCATATAGTTTGAGGTGGGATTGTTTTCCCCATTCTTGGATCTAAGGTTGCTCCCACCGAAGTTTCATCAAACAAATAAGTTTAGATAATATGAATACATTCTTGCTCATATGGTTTGACACCTTTGAAATCCTAATGTAAGAGGTTCTCTTATTATCTCATGATTTTGTATTTGTCTAATGTGAAATGGTTTTATGAGTATTTTCTTCATACACATTGGGAATATCGAACATCCATCCAAAGGCAGTGTGATGCCTATTGGTTGGGTGATAAACTAGAATCCATGCATCCTTGAAGGATACTTGGTATATCAAGGATAGTAAATGAAAGAGTATAATAGTTTCTTGAAAAACATTCAAAGAAATGGTTTGTATATTTTTGACCATTTCTCTTCGCATCTTTTTTATATCTTAGAGTTTGAATAATTCAAAATATAGCATGAAAGGTTACGACATGTTAATTATCGAAGCTTATATGAAAAATGTATAGATATAATCTAGTGAAAGGTTTACATGTGTTGTCTTATTATTTTGAAGTTACTTCATTAAATGCTTCTAAATGATGGTTTTGATTCTTTAATCTAGTAAATGGTCATGATGATGTTTTCTATGCTATAGATGTTTTAATTTTACAAAGGAAAACAATCATCCAACTATCTTCCCTAGATAAAAAAACCAACTAAATTGGGTCTCAATCTATGTTAGAAAGTTCAAATCCTATTAACCTTAGGAAAATGAATACATAGATGCCATCATGTATACCATGCATTAATTAATATCCTTCCAAAAGAGGTATGAACATAGCTAAATCCATCAAAGTATTATAAGGTCTAGGTGGATATACAATGTAAAATATAATATTGATGGTAATATTAACAAACATAAAATCTAGACTTTGATTTCAAAAATATGGCATAGAGGTTTCACTGTTAAACCTATATGTATTGATTATGTTGAGACATTTCCTATAGCTAAAATGAGTACTGTTATGGCCTTATTTTCGCAATTTGAAATCCATCTCAATTTGGGTGGTTAGAAATCCACCAAACCTTAGGATGGATAATAGGTCTAGGTGGATATACAAAGTAAAATAAAATGGTAGTATTAACAAACATAAAACTAGACTACTTTTTGATTATGAATTTTGCAATCACCACTCAATTTGATTTAAAAAAAGAACTTTACATGTTTCAACCTAAAGGATTTGAATAAACTGGTGAAGAAAACTATGTTTGTAAGTTGAGAAATCCTTGTATGGTTTAAAACAATCTCTTAGAGCTTGGTATGTGAAAATTATTTTGTTCTTTAAATTGTTAGGTTTTGTTAATTGTTCTTCTAACAATGATATATTGATTAAGTAATAAGGCTCACATATTATCATTATATGTATATATGTTAATGATTTACTTATGTCTAGTGACAATTCTGATTTAATTCATAGGATTAAAGAGAAATTAAAGTAATACTTTGAAATGAATGAGTTAGGTCTTTCACATCATGTTATTTTTATGATTGTACTTCATTCTATTGTTATTTTTCAAAACACAATATGTAACCATTGTATTGAAAAAGTTTCTTATGATTGATTGTAAACCATTTTCTACTTCAATGGAAATTAGAATAAATATTGATCCTAAATCTGCATATTAAAAAGATTGATCCTATTTTATATACGATGTTAGTTGATAGTTTGATTTATCTAACTATAACTAGATCAAATATTTCCTATACAAAGTAGGAATTACTTCAAGGTTTATGCAGAAACCTTTTTTAGATATCATTGGAATCTTGCAAAAAGAATTTTTAGATATTTAAAGGAATAATCAATTATGGGTTACATTATACTAAGAATGAAAATGCTATCTTATATGGATTTTGTGATTCTAACCATATTGATGTTGTGTTATAAAATATACTGGATATTTGTTCAAATTTTTTGGTGTAGGAACCATTACTTGGAACAACAAATACAATCAACAATCTCCATTTTTTTATTGAGGCAGAGAAGTACAATGGAAGAAGTAAATAATCCATGTGGCTGTAATGATTGTTGGTAGAGATACACATGGAAGCTAAAGGAAGTATTTCTCTTCTATGTGGTGGCCAGAGTTGTATTACTCTTGATTAAGAATCTGGTTCAACATCAAAGGATGAAAAACATTGAGATACATATACACTTCACCCATGAGAAGGTGTAAAGTGATGAGATAAATCTCAAGTTCATGTTGATTGAAGAGTAGGTTATTGAAATCTTTACAAAGTCCCTGAGTGCTGCAAAAGTATTTCACTTTCGTGAATATCTTGGATTGTTGGAGTTTCTATTGAGGGGGAGTGTGCATGACAATGTCACCTTCTAATGGAACTTGGTTTTTGTAAAAAGACCTTCGGGCAAGTGTAAAAAGACCTTCGAGTGTAAAAATACCTTCGGCATGTATACCTCCTCACTTATTTTTTGAGAAAGAAGTGTAGAAAGATCTTAAAGGTGGTTTTCTAGTAAATCTTTAGTTCTATTGAGTTTATTGGTAAATATCCAATACATACATATTGTTAAGGAGGTCCTTGGTTGTAAAAGGATCCTATATGCTTAGGTTCAATAACCTTTTATGAGAACTTGTGAGAACATATAAAACTCACAAATCATACTTAGCCACTGATCATGGGATGATCTTTGGGATTCTAAATCCTTTCATACCAAAAGGTAAATTGAGTATGATGAAGGTGTTATAATTCTTTCAAACCAATATGCTAGCTTAAAACCTTTATGGTTTAAGGATTGTAAATCATGTAGTGTACCATGGGCAGGTAATCTATTGGCATATGTTATGTTATCCCACTTAACATTAAGGGGAGTGTTGGAACATAATGATTAAGTGGTCTAGCCAACCCTTAATGTATATGTGTCCATTACTAATATATAGGTTAATATTTAATAATATGAAATATTTATATTTCTATTATTAAATATGCTAACCTAGGTATATACTTTAGGTTAAATATTTAATATCATGAAATGATTATATTTATAATATTAAATATTATAAACCTAGGTGTATGTGTCAACCATTTTAGGTTGAAAAGGTGGGTCGGGAGACATACCCGATCACCTTATATAAAAAGGACTTTAGGTCCTCATTTGATATATTCAGGAAATATATCAAAGGTGTGCAAATCAAGTGATTTGGTTTTACCCTTGGTAAATAGGGTTTTAAAGGAGGAGGTGATCTTACTGGATGTAAAATAAGTTCTTTGAAGTAAAATGTTATTTTCAAAATATTTTTTACCCTATTGGGGTTTTCCACTATAAATATTGTGTCACATGTGTTATTTATTTCCTGTAAGTATTTCTTTATTTACTTATGTTATGATGTAATCTTTATTTAAATATTTATTGTAACATTATATAATATGTAAGTTGATTAAATAATCCACCACTTTAGCAACCAATAATTTTTTAAAGAAAATTGTTCATTACATTAATGGATGGACACATTTCAAACACCATCATAGATCTTCATCTCTTACACACTTAGGGGACATCATACTTTCTCCCCCTTTATAGCACCATCATTTGTCTCTAGAACCTACAATTATATTTAACACTATGTGCTTCATGTCTAATCTTTCCAAGCATTTTCAAACCCTTTGATACACACATTATATCTTCATTACCGTATGATGCACTCTTTGTGCTAAGGTTCACACTTGACTGTTGAGGGAATACTACATCCATGAACCTCACACACTACACATTTCACACTCTGCACTTCATGATACATCATTCTAGAATTACTTTCTCACACAAAATACTACCCTATGATGCACTCTAGTTCCATGGTTCATACTCAACTACCGAGGGTTTTAAATCTTAATTGACCTCATGTCATTCACTCTTCATGTTTTTTTATTCTTCATGATCTACCTTTATAATGTCTCTTTATCAAACAATTTTCTAATGATCTTGATTGTTGAGGGGTCTTTTATAAATGAACCTCATCTCATACTCTCTGACATCTACTAGGGGGCACACTAATCTTATCACAGTCACATTACATACATTTCATCTCACTCATCCACAACATACTACATATATTGGTTTCACTAATTCTTGCATGCTTATACTTACATGAGCACTTTATTTCCCATGCTATACAGATACTTAGTATGTCGATATCTTATCTATATACACATGCGCATTCACTTGGTATTGAGTAATGAATGTAAATATTGTAGATCTTACACACATCAATGATGCTTATCATTGTACCTTTTACCATCCTCATCGAGGCTCCTAGGGGCATCTACATTTACTACTCTTACACATTAGAGGTGTTATTGTTTCATTATATGTGACTTATAATTCTTATCACACTACTTTCTACTAGTCCATACACACTTTTACATAGTTTTTATCTTTATAACATGATAAAAGGTGCTTCATGCATCATTTTATTTTCAAAAGAACTATTTTCCACCATGGTTATCTCTACATTACATTTTTCTTGTCACTCTTTTCTATTATATGCCATTGTTTACGGTCTATGCATTTTTTATTGTGTGCACATTGTATGTTTTTTCCCACTTCGACCATGATTATCTTATGACATTGTAAGTGATGTATCATCTTTGAAACCCATTTTCTGGTCTATCTTATATGAACATTTTGATTGTTATATAGTTATCCTTTAAAATGATTTCCACTTTTTACTAACACATCTATCATGTTCCTTGGTTGCTTTCTACCATGCACATCCCCTTCCCATGTAGGGACACAGTTTTAGATCAGTTTTTCATCCTCTCCTTTAGACCGCATGATCCTATTAGCATCACATACACCCCAAATGAGGGAGGAATACATTAGGTGAATCAATCACCCACACAATAACTCGTAGATATATTACAAGCTTGCACATTATAGGAATAGAGCATAACACATTTATAGAAATGGCCTAGACTCGACTTGGTCCTTAGTTCATATAGACTCCAATGTGCCTAGATACACAAACTAGCTCCTGGGAACTCCTAACATCTCCTAGGATCCTATATCCTAGGGTTCATTAATTTCTTATATCGTAACAATTTATAGTAGTTCACATATCATTTTTCACATTACAAGCATATTCCTCAAACAATCAGAATGCATTCTATCTCCATTTCTAATCAGGACTAATATGATACAACTTGGAAAAAAATAGGGTCACGTCATCTGCAGTGGTGTATAATTGGGAAGTTTTCATGGAAGGATAATAACACTAGACCTCTCTCCTCAACACTCTTCTACCGTGGCATCAGATCACCCAAAAAACTCACTCTTGGTGTGAGATTTCCCAAAAACCTTATTCTTGGCATGAGATCACCCAAAAAAATCTCTCTTCACGTGAGATCACCAAAAGAACTCACTTGTATATAGTATTTTCAGGACATCTTTCTATCCTTTTACACTCATGTTCATAAGGTGCACACTTTCCTTTTACTACTTTTACACACATTTATATACTTTTACATGTTTGTACATAGTTTTCATAACACATGACTTTGATTACTCTCTCACTCTTATTTTGGAGGTCCATCTTTAATACGCAATAAGAAGCAGCCCTACGTCAAGAAAAACAATAGGTACAACATGGTACAACACAATACACTTCACCTTTAGGGTCACTTCCTTTTCTTATGTTCCACACTTCATTTTTATCACGTCATGCTTTCACTTATCTCGTCGGTATGTTATCACCATCACATTATACATGGGTATCAGAAACGCATCTCTTATCTACTTTAATTTATTGAGTATTAACTCAACAAATAAATTATGGGAAAATGTAGAAACAAAAAACCACACAATTGGGTACATTTCTAGGTCCTGAAAGCATTCTTGCATTCATATGATTCCTCAAAAAAAATAGTAATTGACACTATGTATCTTTGGCCTCTTTACTTTGTTTCTTGTCTTCTTTATGGGCTTTTATACCCTACATCCCAATCAATACTTTCTAATTTTTTATGACTCTAGACACCAGTGCCCATTTAGGACACCAGCGCCAAGGTGCACGTGTCTCCTTTGGGCTCCCTTGACCTCTTTCCATCTTACTCGATCTTTTAGGGCCTTTTTATCTTTTGGGCATCTTTTTCTTATGGGTTGGCCTTTAAGTTAGTAGTTAAGAAATTCAACCAAAAGAATCATGTAAATGCATAGTTATGTGTTCAAAATAAATAGCCAAGCTCTAAGAATACAATTTAGAACCTAATCTTACATCTAAAGGCACCAAAAGTACTTCAAGGCATCTATTTGAATACATTACAATTGACAAGTGACTGCATTTTCTGCATACACTTCATAATTTGGGGAAGTTCATTATTTCATCCACACATATATTTACATTGGTACACCTAGCTATCACCCGCTATCAAGTTTACTTTCACAAGGGCTTCCTATGACATGATCCTTTCACACTTGCATGATAACTACATAGAGTCTGAGATGTATTAAAATGTTTGGTTGTAAGTTCACTCAATCGAGTGACCATCGGGGTTAGTTTGACTCCTCATATTGCATCTTTTATTTTTAGAATTTGATATAGTTTGAGGGTTCACCAAGTCAACATCTCTTTGTAGGTTATAGGAAAATTTTATGATCATAGTGCGACACATAGATACCAACAATCGAATATCAATGACAATCTTGTGACACTAGAAAATCAAGTTCTAATCTCCTACGTAGTAACTGGCACCCAAATGAGGTATCGGGTGCTTAGGCACCCCTGCCCCAATCCAGCTGCTATAGTTAAGCTTTATTTGGTAGTTTCAAAATTTATTGTGCATAGTTATGACAATATTCCCTTCATATTCATTACTTTTTCAACTTAGATCAGTCCGGGATCAAGCATAAATCAGCTAATTCATTCTTTCTCTCTTTTGCACCTAGGGTAGGGTTTCATATTTATCTAGCTTATTACTTGTGTTAAATATTTACTTTAGTGTTTATTTACCATAAGTAGCTCTAATTAGGTTTAGCTTACATTATTTTTTGTTAAATGACACACTTATTCTTTTGAGCCTCATGCTCAAAGTATTTATGACATGTGCCTCAAAAGAGGGGTCATTCATCTAGGAATATTATATAACCACATCAATCACAAGAATAATTATGGGTTCTTATATTGGTAAATACAAGTTACACGTACTCAAAAATAGGATCAAACACAAAAATTTAGACAATGTTACACGAGATTTAAAAATTTACATCTTGGTCAAGAAACTAGGTACATTTCTAACCCTTTCACACAGTTTTCCCCATGAGAAGTCACACAAAATTTCTCATTAGGATCATATTTTCACCTATAAGCACTATTCATTTCCATATTTCTAGATTCATTTGGTTCAATTAATATCAGTAGATGGGGCATGGTGTACTTCACTCCTTCACCAAGACACTTAGTTTTGGTAATATTTTTAAGGATCTTGGGGGCATGGACTTCCTTTCTCCTTCTACCTTTTAGTACATTACAACTTCTACTTAATTTAGTGTCATATGGGAGGGGCCTATGGGAACTCATTTGTTTTGGTATTGTGTCTTTATTTACAAAAATAGGCCTAGATCCATTTGCAATGGTGTGGTCCATGGAGTTATGGAAAATTTTCAGCTATCAAAGTTCTTTGTAGGTATTATTTTCTTTCCTCTCACATGTAAAGGGTAAGATATAAAATTTGATGAATATATTTGATACATTATCTTACTCCTTCGGGGGGTGTTTTTGTGCCTCAATCTTCTTATCTATTTCTTCTTCACTCTATGTTGGGTCACATGCACTTAATAGTATGGTTTCTCCTTAGCCCATTTAGGGAATAATCCCCCAATATTTTAGTAAGTTTATTAATCCAAATATCAAGTGTAAATAAAGAATTATAACTTCTACCTCCACAAAAAATAGGTGTATTACTTCCATGATTTTCCTTCACTTAATTTTCACTTTTTGGACATGCGATTTTATCATTTCACACTTTTACAATTAAGTTAAATTTTAGTTTTCTATTATGTAAATTAACTACATTCTATGTTTTAAGTTTCATCATGGAGCATACCAACACCAACACCATGCGATAAATTCAAAAGAACCTTGTGTGAAGACAAAGTGTTTTTACACACTTAGATATATTTTCATTTAATTGTGTAATTTTCATTTCACAATTAATGGGGAAATGAAAACACTAAAATATGGTAATTTACCCTTTGACACTACTGGTTTTGACAATGTACTATTGATAAGATAAAAATTCTTTTTATCCCTGCTTAGTACATCCCAAGGTCTATGGTCTATATTTCTTAATCATACACACTTATATTTCAATAGATTATGAGCTTTAAGTACATAAAATCCTAGATAAACTCCACTTGATAGGATGTAAAATTCATTTTCATGTTTCTCTTCCCTATGAAAAAATCATCCAATTTGAACTCACCTCATTTACACATTCGGAATCATATGGCACTAAATTGATACACTCTCTTGCAACACTCACAAAATGTACCCAAACTCCCTAAATATTGCTAAAGCTTATTCACATTCATTATGGAACCAATCATTATAGGTCTCAAGAATCATACCAAGTGAAGAAATCAGGTTATATAATTTGCAACAACTCAAAAATCCTTTATCAAATTATTTTAGAAAGCATCATGCTAGGTGAAAAAGTCAAGTTATATCATTTGCAACAACTCATAAATTATTTATCAAATTATTTGAGCAAGAGCCAAAATCAATTCAATAATTTTCAAGAAAGTTCCAATTTCTAAACTATAGTTGCATTCATTCATATATCACATGCTAAGTAGAGAAATAAATGTGGTTTGATGCCTCTTTTGAGTAGTCTCAGCGTCAGAAATGCATGAGGTTACCCATAAAAAAAAATTTGACAAGATCTCTCATCCATGGCTATCGTTTAATATCTTATTCATAATTTTTAGAGGACTTTTTACATGACCGATAGTTAGGTGTTATAGTGACATTAATTTCTAAGTAACACTCCAAGAAATTTACAAATCTAGATTCTAAGCATGTACAAAACCTTATAGTAGGTGCAAAACTATATGGACGGTCGTAACATAGTTGTACGGTCTTACACGAGGCCAATTTTTAGCCATAGTTTTAGTTTTGATGCATTATCAAGTCCATATTCTCTAGTTTTAACTATCGTATATATCAAAAACTTTTTATAATCATATGTAATCATCTAAGTTCATTCATTATCTTGTGTTTTTGAGTTTGTAGCATATTATATATACTATTTGTAAACATGAATGTGTTATTATGATATTATATGATTAATTTTGGAAGCTAATTAATCATAATAACCCTCAGTATGTACCATCCCATCTTTTGTGTACTCAAATCACTAATCTTATTGTTATCATATAGTAATAATGGTTTGTATGTATACATATGTATAAGGGTATGTGTATGTGTATACATAAACATGCATTTATAAAAGTATCACTTTTTCACAAGGAATTTTCCATTATAACTTTTTTTTTTGATAGATCGGTAGAAATATATGAAAAATTCATAAGGTGTAGATATGGAAAGTGGTGTAGCACCAATAATATACTACAACTATAGACACCCCAAAATCATACTTTTTATGAGTTTATCAAAGTTCAGATCTCGAATGATTAATCAAATTAATCAATTCATACACATCCTATCACATGTTTCACAATTAATTAAATCAATTCCTCATATACGTTAGCTATCTTAATTAATATTTATTAAATAACTAGTTATTTAACTGTCTTGCACTTCATAACTAATTAAATTAGTTATTTAATTACAAAGTACAATTATTTTCCTAGTCAACTACCACTTGGACTTCACTTTGATTCCACTTCATTATCTTAGTCAAATCCACTTCCAAATCCTATAAAGGTGGGGGTAGTGAAATTGCATATACAACCACCTTATTGGATCTAACTTCTACTAACATAAATCATTACTTCCCCTTAATGGAATTAATCCATTTTAACTCGCTTTATCCTTCCTAAGTGTTATTTTTAGCATATGCATTGATAACTACATTTAACCACTTGTAACCACTACTTAACCTTTATAAAATTCAGGGATTATCCTTTTCAAATCCTCTTGATTCTATTTTTGGATCTCTCTTGACTCTCTTGACTCCTCTTGGATCCATGTTCAATCTCGTTTATTTTTTCCCTCCAATATCCACATATTGGAAGCTTTCCAAGTGTATAAAATATGCTAGTAGCATTTTCATTTCCACATTTGGAGATCAAATCAACAGTACCCACAATCCATTCTTTACAAGGTTACAAAATTTTAAAACTTCTTACAAAACTTGGAGGAGAACGTTTTCTTATTATTTTCTTGTATTTTTGTTTATGCCTAGTTTTTCATGCTCACATTTTGGCATGCCTGATGGGGCTTACCCACGCTTCTTTCATTTATGTTTCATATTTCATTATCTTTTTAGTACATATTTTTTATCCTTACTAACATTTGTGTGAATCGGGTTTTACTTAGCTCACTTTTATGTTAGTTGTTTGATGTTTTTGTTTGTTTTCTTGTTCTAGTGATGTTTATGCAAGTTGTAGGTTTGCTTTATTTTTGGAATAAAATTTAGAAGATAAAAAAATCCCCAAAAATTAGGTATTTTACCACTAAATATAGTGGTGGATTTAGTTGTAGCCACAATTAGAGGAACCTCCAAATTTAGAGGTTTGTGCATTTCCCTACCTCCATCTCCCTTGCAGCTTCCTCCTATTCTCTACCAATCTATTTTCTAACCTATATCTACCCCCAATAATCCTCGAGTTGGAATCTCCAACTTCCTCCCAACTCCTTTCACCGAGCTAAGCTTGACCCTTCTCCATTTAACTCTCTACCACTTCCCTCATTCCTATCTCATTACTTCTCCCTCCTTGTTATGTTGTCTTCCTTGACTCCCATATTAGATTTACACTATTTTATTCTCCATCCCTTTTTACACCCACACTTTTCCTCACACCCTTCACTCGACGAGCCCATATCTCATTTGATCCCCTATTTTCTCCCCAATCCCTTTCGATTTTCATCTCTACCACTCTTTACCGAGTTACAAATCCACCAAGCCATGATCCTCCCCTACTCGGTCCCCATCTCCTATACCATGTTTTATTTCCATCTCTCTTCATCAAGTGACCTCAACTATATAACCATTCATTTCCTCCCCCTTCCGTCAAGCCACTTCCCTACTACCCATAGCCACCGTCAGGCTACCCTTTGGGCATCGCTCCTTACATTGATATTTTTCTAGATTCTAGCTACTTCCCTTCCATACCCCATCATAGATCTGAACCTTGCATGTATAATTTGATTCCCCCATGTGTCTAATCTTTCCATCGAATCGATTCATCACTATACCCCTCTCCCAGCCTAACCCGATCTTCACCCTTGCACTCCCGAACCATCCCCTATGATCCTTGCATCCTCCTTCATATCTCGCATCCAACCTCGGTAGATCCAAGACAAAATCTGACCTCTCCATACAAAACCTACAACCCAACTTGTCCCCAACCTGGTTGAGCTAAGCCTGAGATTTTCTCTTCCTCTCGCACACAAAACCTTAGAAATTTTAGGGTTCTTATAGTTTTAAATAATTACAAATTATGTCACACTCTAACCTAATTTTAACTTTAGTTTATCTTATTTCATGATAAGTTTTTTTATTATTTCCTTTATTTAATTAAATTAATTACATTTTTAAATTAAATTGAGTTCTAACTAACAAGTTAGGTCCTAATTTATTTATTTTTAGTTAAATTTGACTAATTGAGCTAACTACGACAACTTTAAATTATGTGTTATTTAATGCCCTCTTTGTAATTAGTTCATTTTTTAATGATATTTTTGTGTCAATGAAAATTTACAAAAGCTATGGAAATGGGGTAAGAATGCTAAAGAGGCACCAAAAGATTTACACAAACTGGTCAATTGACCATCAAATAATAAATATCAAGGATTCATCACTTTTCATGCATTAAACTTAAAATAAACAAGCAACCTAACATAGCTAGTTATCCTCTATTCTTGAAAGCTTTTACAAATGAACCTAGTAAGGATTATAAGCAATCAGTTTATGATTATGAGAATGGGATCTCACCATTAATGTCTTCAAGGCCAATGGTTCTTCCCATTTACTCAATGCTTGTGAGTGTAGTGCAATAGTAAAGAAAAAGAAATATTATCTCAATATAATAATGAATAAAAGGCTCTAACCCTAACAATAATACTATAGTTTAGCCTAGAGAGAGGAAGTGTTCGTAGAAATGGTCTACGGGTAGTGAAGTATTTATAGTTTTTGGATTGGAATGATTTTGAATTATTGTGCATGTGGGAATAAAGTCTAAAAAACACTTTAGGATTAGGAGCTAAGTAAACATGCTTTAAACTAGTTAAGCTTGGTTTAGGCTATTTAAACTTGATTAACAAGTGATTAGAGACTCATTGAGTGTTGGGAGGGGTTTCGTTAATAATTTGTGACTGATAGATAGCCTAGGAAGCTTACAAAAGTGGTTCAGAGAGAACTAGGGAGGTTCTAATGGTCGAAATGAGGAATGTCTAGCTAATAAGAGAGATATTAGCCCAATTAGCTGATTATAGAAGGAATACGACCGAAAGAGTGTTGTGAATGGGCATCTAAGAATGGATCAAAGAGTAGCTGATTGAAAAAGTGTCATCAATTGGTTGAATTGGAGGAAATGTTACGTGTAAGCATATTTTAGGTGTCTACATTTTTCCCTCTTTGGGGTGGTGTAAGTGACATCACTTGAAAGAAAGTAGACAAGCATAAACAAGTAGAAAATTTTAAAGGGATAGAAGAAAAATCAGTAAAATTAATGGAGTATGGACTAAGTGTCCCATCGGTGTGCAAATGTGTGCAATGAAAATTTGTAAAAGCTATGGAAATGGGGTAAGAACACTAAAGAGGCCCCAAAATCTTTAAACAAACTAGTTAATGGACCATAAGATAAGAAATAAGAAAGGATTCATCACTTTTCATGCATTAAACTTGAAATAAACAAGCAACCTAACATATCTAGTTATCCTCTATTCTTGAAAGATTTTACAAATGAACCTAGTAAGGATTCTAAGCAATCACTTTATGATTATGAGAGTGGGATCTCACCATTAATGGCTTTAAGACCAATGGTTCTTCCCATTTACTCAATGCTTGTGACTATAGTGCAATAGCAAATCAAAAGCAATATTAGCTCAATATAATAATGAATAAAAGCTCTAACCCTAGCAATAATACTATAGTTTATCCTAGAGAGAGGAAGTGTTATTAGAAATGGTCTAGGGGTAGTGAGGTATTTATATTTTTTGGTTTGGAAAGATTTGGAATTCTTGTGCATGTGGGACTAAAGTCTAAAAAGCACTTTAGGATTAGGAGCTAAGTAAACATGCTTTAGACTAGTTAAGCTAGGATTAGGCTAGTTAAACTTGATTAACAAGTGATTAGAGACTCATTGAGAGTTGGGAGGGTTCTGGTTAATCATTTGTGATAGATAGATAGCCTAGGAATCTTATAGAAGTGGTTCATAGAGAACTAGGGAGGTTATGAATGACCGAAAAGGAGGAATGTCTAGCTAATAAGAGAGATATTATCCTAACTAGTTGATTATATGAGGAATACAACCAAAAGAGTTTTGTGAATAGGCATCCGAGAATGGAGCAAAGAGTAGCTAATTGACAAAGTGTCGTCAATTGGTTGAATTGGAGGAAATTCTATGTGTAAGCATATTTTAGGTGTCTACAATTGTAAATGTAATTTACACTTTTTGATGCCTCTTTGTGTTTCAGAAAAGGGTTTTTGTGAGAATAATCCTAATAATATCACGTGTATGCTCTTTCCTCACACTTTTATAAGTGATCTTAGAAATCAGAAATGTGAATTTATTTTTTGTGTTTTCTCTCATTTCTACCTCAGGTAAATACTTCTAACTCTTGTTGTAGAATCGTTCTTAAAAGGATTTTTCTTAATACTAATAACTATAGGTTTCCTTGTTTGTGGATCAAGCAAAAACATTTTCACATTTTTATTAAACATTGTAAAATTAACCTTAATTTACAATTTTTGGAGCTAGGATTATTCCCTTCTTTCAACTATAACTGTTGGAAGGGAATGACCAAGGGTCAGAAACACACTGTGAGGAGTACCACAGGAACTCCAAAGTAGTTTGCACCTTGAAGGAACTAGCCAAAAAAATAGGAGCCTCCACCTACTTGACTAGTATGCCTTTTGTGAGATTAGCATAAAATTATATTTAGTGGCGACCCAAATGTGGTCCTTTAGTAGAATCCTTGCTCATTATATCAAAGGGAGTAAAGTAAATATGGGATACTCTAGGAATTTTCCTAATGGAATTTTATTGGAAAAATAAGCTCCCTTAGGTAATTTTTGAATTTTAGGGAGAAAAATCTATTCTAGGAAGGCACTCCTTGACAAAGCCAACTTAAGGTAGAGACCAACTTTAACAAACATCATTCTTGTCTATTGTACATATTCATGATTTTTGTGTTCCACTTTCATACTATACATTATCTTTCATCACCTCTTTTGAATTTTCCAAATATATTTAATTTGGATCTTTCATCTTGAGTTCATTCCTACTTTCATCTTAAATATTTGGTTTCCTTTCCAAAATTTTGAACAATCAAACTTAAGTCTTGAGTTGAGGATACCCACGTCCTCATTTAAGCATCATCGTCCACACTTTATCTCTCATCCACATTTTCACATTGCAATCATATCCAAGTCTTGAGTTGTGGACATACATATCCTCACTTAAGCACAATCACTTTTCCATTTAATTCCTGACATTGTGGAACTTGCTTTATCACGTTCAAGCACCATCATGATTTTCTTGATCTGTCATTTTCTTTAATATTTTCATTTAGAATTTACTTTGTTAAACTGTAAGTATTTTACCATTCTACTTCATCAAATTCAACATTTACTTTTTTACATTTTTGAAACTACACTCTTCTTTCCTAAGTATTCTAGGATTAAGTCTTTTCATCATTCTTTCTCCACCTCTTATTTTGAATTCACATTATTGATATTTGATGCTACTCTTAACATTCCTTCATTGTCGCCAAATCAACCCCGAATGGCCATAATCACCTCTCAGGGTTGGGTCTTCAGATTCCTCTTCCTAAACTAAGTGTTGTAGGGTTAATTTGAAGAGGGTGTGTGCACCACAGTCAACTTCACCTACCGCAACTTAGAGAGGGTACAGATGGGATACCACAAACTAAGAGACACGCGTCCTCCCTTTGTTAAACTTTATCGACCGAGAAATATACCAGGGACGGTTTCCCAAATAAAGAAGAAGGATGAACTCAAGAAGGGTGAACAACTTCACACCACAACTCAACCGCATGCAATATCTCCACCACTCGATAAGCACACCACAACTCAAGAACCACGCAATAGAACTTAAACTGCAGTAGAACTTAAACTTGCACGTGTACTGCAAGTATGAGAAAGGCAAAAGAAGCACGTATGATGAAAGGACCGAGATTAGTCACAAAACACACACTTTTATTGCTTCAATAACATGCACAATGCATCATACATTCAGAAGAGGCAATAGTTGCCATTACAGTCTTGAAGAGGAGGCTTGAAAGTTCTCTCAACACACAAGAACAACTTGCAGAAGAGAGAGGATTCTTGAAAAGTATACACTCGCCCGATATCTAATCGTCTAACTTGTCCGAACTCAATTGGAACCCTTTGAAATGAGCTTCCAACTTACATTTATAGAAAAATATGTGAGAAAGAAGAGGAAATGGTCATAATTACATTCCTAAAATGAAGGCCCATGATGTATTTATTGCAGTTAGTTGAACCACCTGAGAAGGTTCCATCATGGGTCATTAATTGCCTGATGACCTAGTCTTCTCAATTAATTAAAAGAATATTTAAATAATAATAATAAATATTATTATTAAAATATTTAAATAAAAATATTAATTTAATTAACATAATGTTGAGACCCCCCTTGACCCGCTTGACTTGAAGAGGAGGGGGTCCATGTGATAGAGTCTTCACAAAATCTCAACTCGTGAGCTTCAATCCTCTAACTCGGTGTTGCAATTGATTTTGAACCCCACACTAACTCTTTCCTCGTCTTGGCAATCGATCTTTTTGCATTGAGTCCTTAAAATGGTGAGCTATCAAACTTGATTCTTATCGTTTTGCTAAAATGCATGTAGATCCTGTGAACCTGGCCTGACACAAATTAAGACTCGCCTCACGAATGCCACTGCTACGGTCTTGCTTCAAACTCCAAATCGAGCCATTCTGAATTACCAAGCCACCTATATGCATTGTGAACATGAAGCTTTAAGCCCGAAATTGAAAGCCTCTACAAATACATTAAACTTCAACACCCATGAGCTTATTCTTTATCTCGACTTGGTACCAATGTTTCCACAATATGAAAAGTTTGACTCTAAATCATACTTAGTGGATTTGATCCATAATACATTGGTTGTACCCACAGAGGTTAAACAATTCAATGAATTTAAATTATTTCACTCCTGCATGTTGCGCCATTTAGAAATGATTTTCGAGCTATGAAAATTGTTAGGGATCACGTTACGTGGCCCTGTCAACACTCAATCGATTGATTTCTCTGTGATAGCTCTAGTCTTGACAGATAGAGTTATTTCTTCTTGTTTTGGACCACATATTCACATGCATTCCACATTCAAACTCCATGAAACAACACCACGAGCTCTTCAACTGATTCGACCTGGCTTTGTTTTGCATATCAACCCGAGCACCCGGTTGGCTCAAACTCACTTGAATGTCGTGCTTAACCCAACATTTCTAAAAAGAATGGTTTTACCACAATGCTCATGGTTCTTCCTTATCATATAACACCAGCAGTAAGAATGTTTTAGCTTGGCCATAATAAGCACAATTGTACCTTCCAAACAATGAGAAAATGCCATTACCAATAAAGACCTAATGCTGCCATGATGATGACCCAGGTTCATGCCCATAACATGTCGATAGACACCCTTAAGACTGATTCTTGGACAAAGAGACCTTCAGTATTTTGGCTTTGCACTCTGCAATCTAGGCTCCAACCAACAATTATGCCACTATTGGGGTCTTAGTATGGAATGGGTAGCTGTGAGCTACACAATATACTCATTTTTCCATAAACTAAAAAGATCCTTCATGTTACAATTTGCAACAAATAAAATGAGCCCTTCAAAAAATACGTTGAACAACTGGGGCAACCAAAAGGACCTTGGAAAAATGTACAGGGAACAACCATATGAATTATTCCTTAGTCATGGATCAAAGCTAATAGAAATAAAGCTAGATAAAATTAGCTTGAAACTGCAGTATAATCATCCATTTGTTAAAACAAGTTTCTTTGAACCTGGTAAAGGAATACTTTTTATTGTCTGATTGGACGCACATAATGGAAGGGTATAAATATTGCCCTACCCCACGGAGTTTCTCAAAGAGACCATTTACGAGTAACAAGGATGTAACATGCAAAACGGCCGACCGGGTATTTTCAGAGCTGACCTTCACATTTAATTCGTTTCTAGGTAAAGAAATGTTGAGCAATACGAATCGTTTCATTCTGTACACGTAGTAAACCTTCATCTCCTGATTCAGGTAGATTTTATGAAGCCTTGAATGGCGTGACTCCAATCCATCATACACGGCAGTGAATATTTGTTTCTGCTAGCATTGCTATTTGATACTCGAAGTTCAAAAGGCTTCTAGGCTCTACTATTTGAGCAACATGACTGTGATAACTGTGCACAGTGGACAACTGCCTGACATCCTTAAACGCTCAAAGGACGAGGAGAAGTATGCACAGCATGGCTCGATGAACCGTAGGTGGTGGGCATCGTCTCATGCATTCGGTGAACCAATGCTCGTCAATGCGTTTGGTTGAATCAACGGAAGAGGGAAGTATTTGGCAAAGCGTTCAAAAGGCTTCTACTATGCATGGGAGTTTGTCTCACAACCACCGATTTGGACGAGTTTTCATCATTGTTTTCCATCCAAACACTTCACACATGAGCCACTCCAATTCACAAGGCATATTAATTCCTCCCGTGAATCCATCCACGAAATCGCACAAAGACTCGGACCACTCCAAGCTCGCCCATTTACAAACATCTTACACGCATCATCCTCCCTATTTCGTCCTTGGCAAGATAGCACTTTCAACGATATCATGACGGATTGCCATCTTAATATTTCCCATTTGGCAATGTTTGCACGAATCTCCCTTCACGGAAGTTTGGTCATGGTTTTCCAAACCAATATTTCCATGTTGGCGTTGTTTGCCTTATTTTCCACGTCCTTGGCAAGATAGAAAATGTTTCCCATGCGCGGGATTTTCATGACGGATAGCCATCATATTGTCTTCACTTGCAATTTGACCCATTTCTCCAATTCACAAGTCGACCATGGCTTTCCATCCCAAAATTTCCACTTGGCGATGCTGCCAAATCTCCCTCACGTGGAATTTCTTCCTTGGCTTGCCATCCACGAAAACTCACTTGGCATTAGGCTTCTCGATTCCACGATTTTCCTCCTACCGAGTTTTCCTTCAATATGATTTTTGAGGATAACATTAAACTCTCGGTCAAACATTTCAGTGTAGCTTTAGTAAGGTGTGATAATTCCGACATAATCCTTTATGCTCGCCAATCTAGTGACTCGTTGAAGATGCTCATATAATTGCAAAGCAAATTGTGCCTCATGAATATTCTGATATGAAACAGTCCCACCTCTATGAGATTTGCTTCCATGAGTTACATCGTAAAACAAGTAAGATCTCGATAGAGAGTCTTTGTAATAAATTTCCTCAGGTCTGCTAGTAACACTCTTACTGTCACTTAATCGATTTTCATAAAAATATCTTGAAGGAAAATCCCAAATTTGAGGATGCATTCGATGTTGAATAGATAAAAACATAGTTGGACAACCTACTTGTTGGAAGCGTTCAAAAGAACTCTTCTATACAACAACATGTCATCAATCGCCGTGCACCGAATACTCGGCCGAGGAAGGTCTGAACACCATTATAATTCACATCTCTTTTTAAGATGTCGGTTTGACTCAATTTTACATTGGTATTCGATGGTGCTTATACTATCTTCCTGGGTCGATAGAAGTCCTTCCATTATGTAATTACAAACCCAAGATTCAATGATGTCAACCTCCCATATCTCGCATAATTTCATATCATCTCGGTCAAACAAGATCATTCTCCCAAGTGGTTTTGTCGAGCACTGTCTTAATGGATTAAACCCGGCATCATGTTGACTTTGACTCTCCCCGACTTGGCCTTCGATCTTTTTTTTTTCATCGATCTCCACCGAGATCCTTGTACAGCTTCCTTTCATTCGTCAATTTTCAACGAGCTATATTTTTTTTAACAAGACCATCATTGAGCTCTTACAACTTAGAGTCTCTACCGAGATGATTTCCGAGATGACTATCAATTTGACACTTGGTTCTTTAACAACTCGACCCTCGAACTCTTCACCGAGTCGAGATCAACCGGGTGCCTTTCGATGCTAGGTGATCTCTTCATATGCAATTTAGGAATTATTTTTTTAATTATTGCATCTCGATAATAACCGAAGGTGGGTTCCCGGACTACTATTTCATTTTGAACATGATAGGACCCCTTGTCCAATCTTGCCAGTGTGCAAAATTGATAACATTTTTGGCGACCTCTCGGGATGATTGCCTCGCTAAGCATGATTCCAAAGAGCCTTAAGTCATCCATTGGGCATGGAGTCTATGTTGGAATCTTGAAAGTAGTATGATTTTCTTTGACACATCCCGAAATCTCCTTGAGCATTGTTGATATCCTGGACCTCCCTAGAATGCTAAGAATGAAGTATACTGAATCTATTGAATGCTTGACATCCATGGAACACTGCAAAATTTTGAATGAAGCAAATTTTGAAACTCTTATGGAAACCTTGAACCTTCTTCTCCTTGACACCTTCCAATGATGAAACAAAGTGCAGAACAACACAAAACACAACAACAAGGAAAGCAAAACAACAACACACAACAATGTGCATAAGCACTTGGAGGAAAACACCTAATTTAACTGTACAGGGGTGGAACGCTTCTCAAAAACAAGCTTTGAGATGTATCCCATTCACGTGAATGGGCAGTTCTTCTCCATTGAGCCTAGATAGATGAAATGAATTTGCCTCTTTGCAACTTGTGATGATGTATGGCCCACTCCAGAGAGCGTCAAACTTGGCATGCTTTCCTGGTTTGGCCCTGTCTTCATCCCATTTGAGAACTAAATCTCCCTCTTGAAAATGCCTGTTGGACGCCTTCTTGTCAAAAGATTTCTTAACTTGAGCCTGATGCTGCTCCAAAGTTTTCATAGCCTTGTCTCGTACTTCCTCTAACTCCATGAGTTCAAAAACCTTACTGTCAGAGGATCACTCTCTATAACTTCAAGTTGATGAGCTAACTCCAAAGAAGGTAACTCCAATGAGAGTGGGAGTTTTGCCTCTCTTCCATATACAAGAATAAAAGGAGAATTTCCCGATGGCCCTTTTAGGTGTGATCCGATCTGCCCATAAGGCAGTCTTAAGCTGTGTATGCCAAGTCCTCTTGTTAGTCTCCATTGTGCGCTTAATAATCCTTATGAGGTTTTTGTTGCTAGACTCAGCCAATCCGTTTCCTTGAGGATAGTAATTGGATGAAGTTTTGAGGTATACCCCATTTTTAACAGCCCATTCACTCAATTTCATACCAAGAAAAGCTAGCGCATTGTCTGAAATGACTGTAAACGGAACACCGAACCTCGTCATTATACCCTCCAAAAAATCTAGAACTACCTTTTCATTGCTCTCTTTTAATGCTACTACCTCTGTCCATCGAGTAAAATAGTCTGTTGCGGTAAGGACCCATTTATGTCCGTCACTGGATGGAGGATTAATCATTCCGATGAAGTCCAACCCCCATTGAACAAAGGGTTGATCCACTTGAATTGGATGCAATGGAAGAGCTGCCAGCTTCTGCTTACCTGTGAAAAAGGCACATTCCTTACATTTCCTTACCTAGAGATGGGCATCCTTGAATAAATCTAGCCAATAGTAGCCAGCTCGCATGATCTTGGTAGCTGTTGTTCATGCGGAATAATGTCCTCCAGATAGGCCATTATGAAATTCTTCTAGTATCTTACTTACCTGCTTCTCGTCCTACGCAAAGGAGACGCCGTTCTCAAATCTTTTCGAAAGAGAATGTTATCTACCAAAACATATGGGATAGATTGAAGATGGAAAGTTCGTCTTTGGTTTTTATCCATGTTTGTCGGGTATGCTCCTGAGAAGATGAAATTATTCATTTTGGATAACCAGTTAGCTTGATCAACATCCTCATCAGTATTTAGGAGTGTCACGTCCTCATTACTTTTTGATTCCATGTCTGCAAAGTTGCTGACACAAACCCTTACCTCTGACAAGTTTAGTGACTTTGATGTGCACGTCATACTCCATTACCTTCGTGATCCATCCAAAGACGCTTTTCATTCATTTCTTTGTTTAGCAAAAACTCCTTGACACCTGGATGAGACACCATCAGATGAATCTTGTTGTTGGACAACATGTGCTTGAATTTCTTCAAAGCTTGAATAACCGCAAAGACTTGCTTTTCAATGAATGAGTATTTGAACTCGTAGTCTTTGAGGGATTGATGAAGAAAGCGATTGGTTGCTCCATCAAGTTGTTGTTTTGTTGGGTGAGGATCCTCAAATGCTCTCTTGACTCTGCAAAAGCATAAAGGATAAAATCTTTGTCAAACTTGGGGTTCACAAGCGTGGAGCTTGAGAAATGGCTGTTTTGATGGCTTCAAAGCTTTCTCATCCTTCCTTTGTCCATGAGAATGGCATGTTTTTCTTTAGCATGGTGTCAAGTGGTTTAGCCAATGTCGCGAATTGAGGGATGAATCTCCGCACGAAATTTATGGTTCCCAGAAAACTCTGGAGGCCCTTCTTGTGACTTGGGAGAGATAAGGACATAATTGAATGAATCTTGGCTGGATCGATTGATAATCCTTCCGCTGAAACAACATGCCCCAACAATTTTCCCTCGTGCACTGCGAAAATACATTTCTTGGGGTTAAGTGAAACCCCAAATTCCCTACACCTTTGGAAAACTTTCCTTAGATGTGTGATGTGATCTTCTGCATGCTTAGAGTATACAATTATATCATCAAGGTAAACTAAAATAATATCGTTGATTAGTCCCTTAAATGCCATGTCCATGGCTCTTTGGAAAGTAGCCCCGGCATTGGACAATCCGAATGGCATTTTATTGTAGGCATACGTGCCCCACTTGGTAGTGAAAGCCGTTTTGAATTGGTCGATTCTTGGACTAGGATTTGATTGTAACCTGAATATCCATCGAGAAAAGAAAATATTTGAGCTCCTACCACCATTTGAAGGATCTGCTCCATCGATGGAAGAGGATAATGGTCTTTTAATGATGCACGATTCAAATCCCTGAAATCTACGCATAACCGGATCTCTCCGTTCTTCTTCCTCACGGGCACCAAATTGGCTACCCATGAGGAATGCTTGATGGGAAAAATTATACAGGCCTCGATGAGCTTGGTTAGCTCCTTTCTCATTAGTGGCTCAATTTTGGGATTAATTGGTCTCTGTTTCTGACGAACTAGCTTAGCATTAGGATCCAGTTCGATGGTATGTTGTGCTAGACCTGGATCAAAACCACGCAGATCTTTATAGCTCCATGCAAAGATGTCATGATACTCTTGACAAAGTTTGATGAAAGCTTCTTTCTCTTGTAAGTACACACTTTTCCGATCTTAAGAAATTTTTCATTTGATACTTCAACTTCCTCAAAATATTCTTCTCTGACCACCATGTTAGGGCTTTGTCTTGTGGCTTGGTCATCTGAATTGAAAATGGATTCCAAAGTGACTAAACCTTTTGGTAACTTGTTGCTTTTCAATTGAATAATTTTCTCACCATATGACTCCTGCAACTTATCTTGATTCTTTGTAGCAAACTCTGCCTCTTCTTGTAGGAAGAGGACAATTTGTTTGTCACTATCAAACACTTGCCAACTACTCACATTATCAGGGACTGCTGGTCGAACCACCATTTTAACAAATTGCTGCCCTTCTTTCATGATATCAACTGGTATGTTGTATTGTGAACCAATTGTAGCAAGCCTATCTGCATCTTGATTTTGATTTCTAGGGATTGCATGGATTCCAAAAGCTTCAAAATCTTCAATCAGGTCCCAGACTCGATTCTTGTATGATCTTAAAAGATCATTTTTGGATGCACTACATGCTGAAACTTGATGAACAACTAACTCACTATCTCCAAAAAGTCAGGGCCTTGATTCCCTTCCTTTGGGCTAGCTGAATTCCTTGCACAAGAGCCTCGTATTCAAAGAACATTGTTGTGCAACTGAACTACAATCGAAAGATGAGAAGTACTTATCTCCCTCTGGAGAAATTAACATAACACCAGCACTAGATCCATTCTTACTTCTTGAGCCATCGAAGAACAATTGCCACAATCCTTTAGAATCACTTGGTGTTTTGACAAGTTGTGGTATGATCGTATCTTCTTCATGGATACAGTAAGTACCTAATCCTGTTTCTTCCAAGACCAGCAAACCAGCTTCTTCTTCTGCCAATACATCAGCGTAGGGATCGTATTGATGATCTCTACTTACTTCATCTAGCAAAGTATCAGGGACTTCTTCAACAAGGGTGGTTGGTTCATGATCGGCATCTTCCTCTTCTGGATCGCCGATGGTGTAATTTCCATTTATGGGACTAGCAGTGTAGGGTTCTACATGATTATGGCAGATTGGTTCTGCCCTTATAGTTACTTTGGTTCCGTATCGAGTCCTGAGAATCATATGCGACCAATCGGCTGATAGGTAACCGCCCATCTTGGCAGTGAAATCCCGTGATAGGCAGATGGCAAAGAGGGAGGGAGATCGATGACCGATATGTCTTGGGTGAATGACAAACTTGGGCATGCATGAATGGTAAGTTGAAGTCCTTTGATAACCCCAATAGTCTTAACAATGTGCATGCCATCCACCTGAACAACCCTCTTGCAATTGGCGCATATTGTATGCCTAGTACATCTGCAATTTGTTTCGGCATGACAGAGCTACTGGCACCAGAATCGATCATGCAATTATGTACCAGGTGGTCGCCAATGATCAGGGAAATGTAGAATGGTGGTGGTTTGTTTGCCGTAGGAATGATTTTCCCTTCCGGTTGACACAAATTTGTAGCATTTGTCACTCCATGGCTTGGTGATCCGCTGGTTGTACTAAAACTGTTCAGAGCTTCTCGCAATAGGTTTCTTTGGGAAGGGATCGAGAGTGCGTCCCACATGGTAACGCTCAGATTGGTTTTCTTCATTTGTTCTACTATGCTGAAGGGAATTGCTCCAACTTTGATGACACTTTTTTGGGCATTGGGGTCCTCCTTTGGAAAATGTTTGTTGGGTACCGTGATGCCTGGAGAACCATCTTTCCCTACGGTGTGGCTAGCTAGTGTTTCTGGTGATTTCTTTCCCGCATTTTTATCAACTGCCATTTGAAACCCAGGTTGAGAAGTGGACGCTAGATCAGCTTCGAGAGGTTGAGGCTCCATTGCTCTCTTTTTGGAACGAGTGTTTGCTGCCACTGATGAAGAATCTATATTCAATCCGCAAAAATCTTCTTCTTGCCAGTTTAGCAAAGTGGATTCTTCAGGTGCCTGCGGTTGATCTGCTGCTTCTTGCGTAGATGAATTGTTTGTTAACTCTGAAGGGGCAGATACACTTTGAACCATAAGGGCCTGGCTAAGAACCCCATTGGGACAAAGATTTTGATTGTGAGGTTGAGAGCAAGGATAACACCATTCGTAGTCTTGAACTAGATTATTTTGAATAGGTACTATAGCTCTAGATGAGCTAGCTGCAAGAGGGTTCTGAAAGTTCAAGGGCCTTACATTTGCAACTTGACTTGTAGTTTGATTTCGAGGCTGATTGTTTCCTTGAAAAGGAGGACGGTTAGCCTGATACTGCTGATTTTGTGGCTGATACGGACGATTGTATTGAAATTGTTGCCTTTTGAGTGCAATGAGCTCATTTCCAAAATTTTGCAGTAGTGACTTGACTTCAAATAGGTCATTTGAAGAGGCAGAGGAAGATTGAGATGGTTTCCTGGAGTCTACTGGAATAGGAGCAATGATAGGCTGATGATTCGTAAGATCTGGAGAAAAGGGCATTGGTGGTCGTGGAGCTATCTTTCCAGCTTGAATCAAAGAATTCTCTGCACTTATGGCAACTTCGTAAGCATCAGGAAGTGTAGTCCCTCCCATGGACTGGATCATAACTGCTACATCGCTATTCAAGGCTCGCAAATAGTACAAGAATGCATTATGCGCAGAAGGCTTTACGAGCACTGGAATCCTATTCCAAGTCCTATGGAATCGGAAGTTGAAATCACTCATGTATTCTTGGGAAGCTCTCTTTATGGTAGTAAGTTGTTCCAAAAGTGATAGGTGATCACTTTTGTCTTCAAATTGTTTACATAGCTTTTCTCCCAACTCGTCCCAAGTGGTTATAGTGCCAACACCTAACCCGCGAAACCATTGAAGCGCTTTTCCCTTGAAAGAGGTAGCAAGAAGTCTAACTGCAACGTTGTCTTCGGTGATATTATGTACTGCACAGATGCTGGCTACATCAAAGATATGCTCCACTGGAGTAACGTGAGTTTCCCCATGTAGAAGGGTAAACTTTTGAGTGCCACAACAGGTATCGGGTCACGTTGAGCCAACATGAGAGGACTGCTTGCATTGAAAGGGGGAAAAACTTGGTTCCTCGCCATAGCAATGAAAGGTTGATTGTTCCTGGGTGGAGGAAATCTTCCGTAAGGAGGAGTTGAATGACCCCTACTAGGTAAATCTACAACTGGGGATGTGGAAATGCCTCTTCTTCTTCTCTTTGGAGGAGACAAGGAAAGTTTGATATGCTGATACTTTCCTTTCTTTGAAGAAGCTCTTGTCTAAATTCTTCGCATAAGTTACTGCACTGAGATTTGGAATCCAGAGATATAGAGTCACCAGGTACTTTGACTTGTGTAAGTGAGAAGAGAAGTACCACCTCTGTCCCACCAGGCGTGCAAAAACTATTGTGTGTGGTCGCACGGTGGCTTAAGATTTCCTGTTTGATAATGAGACACCTCTAAAAGATGGAACTCTAACTTCTGTGATGTCCCACCGGGTGTGCCAAAAACTGTTGTCGCCAAATCACTGCACCCCCCGAATGGCCAGGATGTGAATAGGACGTTCGGTGTGATTGGGACACATGGGATCACCTCTCAAGCTATGGGACTTGGGCTCGAGGTGAACCTCCGAGAGAAGGCCGCTTCCTCTTCCTAAACTAAGTGTCAGTACTACTCCTAGTGTAACAAAAATGATTATCTAGTCCTAGGCTAACATTTTCATGGGGTTTTAGGGAAAGAGATTTACAGAAATGAAACTATACTAGGGATGGTGATGCACCAAATAAAGGGTGTCTTCAGATTCAGGAAGGGTTAATTTGAAGAGGGTGTGTGCACCACAGGTCAACTTCACCTACTGCAACTTAGAGAGGGTACAAGATACCACAAACTAAGAGACACGCGTTCCCTTTGTTAAACTTTATCAAACCGAGAAATATACCAGTTTCCCAATGAAGAAGGATGAACTCAAGAAGGGTGAACAGACACCACAACTCAACTGCATGCAATACTCCACCACTTGATATAAGCACATAACTCCAAGAACTCGCAATAGAACTTAAACTCGCACAGGTGTACTGCACCGCAAGTATGAGAAAGGCACAAAGAAGCACAAAAGGATGAAAGGACCGAGATTAGTCACAAAACACACACTTTTATTGCTTCAATAACATGCACAATGCATCATACATTCAGAAGAGGCAATAGTTGCCATTACAGTCTTGAAGAGGAGGCTTGAAAGTTCTCTCAACACACAAGAACAACTTGCAGAAGAGAGAGGATTCTTGAAAAGTATACACTCGCCTGAGATATCTAACTGTCCAACTTGTCTGAACTATTGGAACCCTTTGAAATGAGCTTCCAACTTACATTTATAGAAAATATGTGAGAAAGAAGAGGAAATGGTCATAATTACATTCCTAAAATGAAGGCCCATGATGTATTTATTGCAGTTAGTTGAACCACCTGAGAAGGTTCCATCATGGGTCATTAATTGCCTGATGACCTAGTCTTCTCAATTAATTAAAAGAATATTTAAATAAAATATTTAAATAATAATAATAAATATTATTATTAAAATATTTAAATAAAAATATTAATTTAATTAACATAATGTTGGACCCCCCGTTGACCCGTTTGACTTGAAGAGGAGGGGGGTCCATGTGGATAGAGTCTGCACAAATCTCAACTCGGTGAGCTTCGAATCCTCTAACTCGGTGTTGCAATCGATTTTGAACCCCACACTAACTCTTTCCTCGTCTTGGTAATCGGGCTCTTTTGCATTGAGTCCTTCAAATGGTGAGCTATCAAACTTGATTCTTATCATTTTGCTAAAATGCATGTAGATCCTGTGAACCTGGCCTGACGCAAATTAAGACTCGCCTCATGAATGCCACTGCTACGGTCTTGCTTCAAACTCCAAATCGAGCCATTCTGAATTACCAAGCCACCTATATGCATTGTGAACATGAAGCTTTAAGCCCGAAATTGAAAGCCTCTACAAATACATTAAACTTCAACACCCGTGAGCTTATTCTTTATCTCGACTTGGTACCAATGTTTCCACAATATGAAAAGTTTGACTCTAAATCATACTTAGTGGATTTGATCCATAATACATTGGTTGTACCCACAGAGGTTAAACAATTCAATGAATTTAAATTATTTCACTCCTGCATGTTGCGCCATTTAGAAATGATTTTCGAGCTATGAAAATTGTTAGGGATCACGTTACGTGGCCCTGTCAACACTGAATCGATTGATTTCTCTGTGATAGCTCTAGTCTTGACAGATAGAGTTATTTCTTCTTGTTTTGGACCACATATTCACATGCATTCCACGTTCAAACTCCATGAAACAACACCACAAGCTCTTCAACTGATTCGACCTGGCTTTGTTTTGCATATCAACCCGAGCACCCGGTTGGCTCAAACTCACTTGAATGTCATGCTTAACCCAACATTTCTAAAAAGAATGGTTTTACCACAATGCTCACGGTTCTTCCTTATCATATAACACTTGCAGTAAGAATGTTTTAGCTTGGCCATAATAAGCACAATTGTACCTTCCAAACGATGAGAAAATGCCATTACCAATAAAGACCTAATGCTGCCATGATGATGACCCAGGTTCATGCCCATAACATGTCGATAGACACCCTTAAGACTGATTCTTGGACAAAGAGACCTTTCGTATTTTGGCTTTGCACTCTCTAAATCTAGGCTCCAACCAACAATTATGCCACTATTGGGGTCTTAGTATGGAATGGGTAGCTGTGAGCTACACAATATACTCATTTTTTTCCGAAACTAAAAGATCCTTTTCATGTTACAATTTGCAACACATAAAAGGAGCCCTTCAAAAATACGTTGAACAATCTGGGGCAACCAAAAGGACCTTAAAAATGTAGAGGGAACAACCATATGAATTCTTCCTTAGTCGTGGATCAAAGCTAATAGAAATAAAGCTAGATAAAATTAGCTTGAAACTACAGTATAATCATCCATTTATTAAAAAAAGTTTCTCTGAACCTGGTAAAGGAATACTTTTATTGTCTGATTGGACGCACATAATGGAAGGGTATAAATATTGCCTACTACCCACAGAGTTTCTCAAAGAGACCATTTACGAGTAACAAGGATGTAACATGCAAAATGGCCGACTAGGTATTTTCAGAGCTGACCTTCACATTTAATTCATTTCTAGGTAAAGAAATGCTGAGCAATACGAATCGTTTCATTTTGTACCGTAGTAAACCTTCATCTCCTAATTCAGGAAGATTTTATGAAGCCTTGAATGGCGTGACTCCAATCCATCGCACGGCAGTGAATATTTGTTTCCTGCAGCTTGCTATTTGATCTTGAGTTCAAAACGGATAAGCCACAGCTTGAGGATGCATTCGATATCTGTAACACAAATAGTCAACGCTCTTGCAAAAGTGGGAGCTTGCTTTAATCATCATCTCGAATGCTACTCGAGAACTATACAAAGGACGAGGAGAAGTATGTTGGAAAGGTGAAGTGATCAGTTTGAACATCTATTCTGTTGCATTCGGTGAAACAAGATTATCAACACCGTTGGACAACACTTTCTTCTGTGGAAGCATTCAAAAGGCTTCTACTGTGCGTGGGAGTTTGTCTCATGACCACCGATCTGGACGAGTTTTCAGCATTGCTTTCCTGTCAAACACTTCACACATGAGCCACTCCAATTCACAACTGTCCTATTAATCCTCCCGGTGACTCGCACAAAGACTCGGACCACTCCAAGCTGCGCGATTTCTGTTTACATGGCCCATGTGGAAATCTCATGACGGATTGCCATCTTAATATTTCCCATTTGGCAGTGTTTTCCTGAATCTCCCCTTCACGGAAGTTTGGTCATGGTTTGCCAAACCAATATTTCCATGCTTGGCAGTGTTTGCCTTATTTTCCACGTCCTTGGCAAGATAGCAAAATGTTTCCCATGTGCGGGATTTTCATGACGGATAGCCATCATATTGTCTTCACTTGGCAATTTGACCCGATTTCTCCAATTCACGGAAGTCTGACCATGGCTTTCCATCCCAAAATTTCCACTTGGCGGTGCTGCTCTTCACGAATCTCCCTCCTGTGGGAATTTCTTCCTTGGCTTGCCATCCACGAAAACCAACTTGGCATTAGGCTTCTCAGATTCCCACGATTTTCCTCCCGAGTTTTCCTTCAACAGATTTGAGGATAACATTAAACTCTCAGTGCAAACATTTCAGCTGTAGCTTGTAAGGTGTGATAATTTTGACAGAATCCTTTATGCTCGCCAATCTAGTGACTCGTTGAAGATGCTCATATAATTGCAAAGCAAATTGTGCCTCATGAATATTCTGATATGAAACAGTCCCACCTCTATGAGATTCGCTTCCATGAGTTACATCGTAAAACAAGTAAGATCTCGATAGAGAGTCTTTGTAATAAATTTCCTCAGGTCTGCTGGTAACACTCTCACTGTCACTTAATCGATTTTCATAAAAATATCTTGAAGGAAAATCCTGAATTTGAGGATGCATTCGATGTTGAATGCAGAAAAACATAGTTGACAACCTACTTTTTGGAAGTGCTCAAAAGAACTTCTTCTATACAACAACATGTCAATCGCTCAGTGCACCAAATACTCGGCCGAGGAAGGTCTGAACACCATTATAATTCATGCAGCTCTTTTTAAGATGTCGGTTTGACTCAATTTTACATTGGTATTCGATGGTGCTTATACTATCTTCCTGGGTCGATAGAAGTCCTTCCATTATGTAATTACAAACCCGAGATTCAATGATGTTGAACCTCCCATATCTGCATAATTTCATATCATCTCGGTCAAACAAGATCATTCTCCCAAGTGGTTGGTCGAGCACTATCTTAATGGATTAAACCTGGCATCATGTTGACTTTGACTCTCCCTGACTTGGCCTTCAGATCTTTTTTCATCGATCTCCACCGAGATCCTTGTACAGTTCCTTTCATTTGTCAATTTTCAACGAGCTATATTTTGCATTAACAAGACCATCGTCGAGCTCTTACAACTGAGAGTCTCTACTGAGATGATTTCCGAGATGACTATCAATTTGACACCGGGTTCTTTAACAACTCGACCCTGAACTCTTCACTGAGTCGAGATCAACTGGGTGCCTTTCGATGCTAGGTGATCTCTTCATATGCAATTTAGGAATTATTTTTAATTATTGCATCTCGATAATAACCGAAGGTGGGTTCCTGGGACTACTATTTCATTTTGAACGTGATAGGACCCCCTTGTCCAATCTTGCCAGGTGTGCAAAATTGGATAACAATTCCTTTTTTATGATTCAATCTCGTTTATCTCCCATTCTCTCCCCACTTAACACTCATTTTTTTAAGATTCAAGCATGCTCATCATGTTCCCCATTCTCATCCCTCTTAACACTCATTTTTTAAGAGTCTCACACAATCATCGTGTTTTAAGCCTCTTCCATATTTACATTCACTTTTTAAAGGGTTGAAAACCCTTTTACATCTTTTTATCTCTCTTAGAACTCATTTTTTTAAGATTCCTCCAATCTAACCTTTCAATCACCTCTTTTTATTTATCACTATTCACTTTTTTAAGGGATAAGAAAACTATCCCCTTTTAGTCCCTTCTATCTTAACAATCCTTTTGTTAAGAGTTGGAAAATTAACCCTTTTCGCCTCTTCCATCTTCACACTCATTTTTTAAGGGTATAGATTTAAAAAAATTCCCCTCTTCCATCTTAGCATTCACTTTTCTAAGGGTCAACATTTCAAACCTTTTCCCCTCTTCCATATTAACATTCAAATTTCCAAGGGTTGAGTACTTTATTATACCTTTCTTTATTCTCCCCCTCTTTCAAGAATGGAGGATTCACACAAGAAATCAATTAACAAGTTACTCAAAACACATCGTGGGATGATGACACAAATCTCTCATATGGATTCACACCTTAGCGAAAAATCAACCAAAAATCCAATCATACACACTAACAAAGACACTACTCCATGCAAACTCCAATTTCAATTTACACCCCTTAGAGAAATTATCTCAAGTTTTTTCATCAATTTGCATAGGCTAATATGATAAAATATCCATTCACAAGACCCTTCTATAAAAAGGAACCTAATCCTAAGTGGTATAAAGAATCATAATATTGTGAATACCATTACATCGATGACCATGCCAAAATTGTTTTTTGAGTCTCTGTCATTATATCTAAGACTTAAATGATGACGTAGACATTTCTATATATCACTTATGATGCTACTAAAACTAAAGACTCGTTAACTACCACAACTTCTAATGAAGGATTGAATGTTGTCCAACAATCTATCCATGATCAAACTCAACAAGATTATTTCACCTGAATTTTTCAGTAGAGATAAAAAAATAAGAGGTTAGGACATAGGAGGAATGCATGTTTTATTCGAAGAAGGTTATTTTGCACATTGTAGAAGATCAAGCCAACTATGAAGAGATCCTTTTTTACTTGGAAATACTACCTGAAAAGAACACAAGAGCACCAGAAATTATTTAAAAAATAATGAGTGGAATTCCTAGTGTGTGCTAGATCCAGGAAGTGTGGTGCTTCCTATAAAGGTTGTCAATCCACTTTGTTTAATAACAATTTAATGCAAGAAAAATCATAAACAAATAAAACCTTACTATTTTTAATATGATTTAGGCATCTCATATGAAAAAAATAAGTAAAATCTAAATAAAAGGCACATTATGGTCAAATCTAAAAGGTTGGTAGGTTGGTATGGGCTTGTAGGAATGATAGAGGTTTTAGAGGGGGTCTAGGAGATATTAGAGAAGGTTTTGGGTTGTTTTGAGTAAGTTGTGAGCTCACTGGTTTTGGGTATTCACCAGACATAGAGACCGACGTCAGTGGGTCGACTGATGCCGACTAGGCTAGGTGATCAAATATGGTTAGGTAATTGATGTTGCTAGGGGAAATTGGTGAGAAACTATTAAAATGGGTTTAAAAACCTCTCTGTGATTGCACAAAGAGTGAGGGTGGTGTAGGTAGGGTCATAAAATTACTTAGAAGGCTTAGGAATGCTGAGAAGGTGGTTAGAGAGGGTGTAAATGTTTGGTATGGTTGAATAGTGGGTTGGTGGAAAGAAGGAGATAAACTAATATGGGAAGAAATGAAATATAATAAAAGAAGTAAAGGATCTATACTTTAAGAAAACACAATGTGACTAAAATCACAACTACTTACTTGCATGTATAGATCCTATGAATGAAGGTGGATGGTAGTTGGTCTGAGAAGATATCCTAAATTTAGTGTCATAGAATTGCTCCCAGTGTGTTCCCATGAGTGTTTTAATGCTCTGTAAGGAGAACTTGATGCTTGCTTGGATCTATGATTGATTGTTTTGTGTCATCTGGATGTTGGGAGGTTTTGGATTCATGTTTTAATGAAATAAGAATCCTCTGAATGAATAAATCACCCACCAACCCGAGAGTAGAGTTGGAAAATTTTATTTATCCTAACCGATTGTGGTTAGGTGATTGACATTGGTTAAGGAATAATCAGCCTCGGTTAAGTTTGGATAAGTCTAGGTTTGCCAAAAATAGCCTGATATTTTCTATTTTTGGAATGATTGATATCTTTAATTTGGGTCTTAAGTGATAGAATCCACCAAGATAAGTATGAGTCCTTATTGGAGAAGTAGTGGGAGTTAATGTTAGGTCTAGATTAATTCTTAGTTGGTTATGATTGGTATAGAATTAGTCCTAGTTAATTAATAGGTTGTGAATAGGTCTTGAGTGAGGTGGATATGTGAGTTGGATTTAGGTGAGGTGGAGGGTGAGGTAATTAATTAATTTATAATTATTGTAATTAAATTAATTAATATGTGTGCACAAGGGACATGAGTGGGTATAGTGTGAATTTATTTAATTGAAAGGGTTAGGGGAATATGTCCCAATTTCTCGATGTCTACATTTTCCCCTTTTTGTCATGTAGCTTGTATTGGTAAGTGATCTTGAGAAATGGTTGCCCCAAAAATAGAAGTGGTTTCCCAGGTATGAGTGAAGGTGATCCCCCTCAAACCAGGAATTGTTGAAGTTGTGTGGGTTGAAGTGGTGAGTGGTTTGATTATATGGTAGGTAGTAGAAAAAAAGAGGGTAAAAGATGGGTACAAGTGGTTACAAGGTTGGGTGTAGGGTTTAGGTGGTGGCATTCAAATGTACACACACACATATAAAATGTGATAAGGCACTAGGATGAAGAGCATACAAAAATCTCCTTTCGCATGCAAAAGGTCGGATGTTTATCCAAACAAGGTTGATGTGGTCTAGGTATCCAAGGTATAGGATATGGTCATAGAAACATCTAATGGTTGGTGTATAGGAATAGGTATAGGTGGGTTCTAAAGCACCAATAGGTTTTTTTAGATCGAGATAAACATCATGGCATTAGGAAAGGAAATTTTGGTAATCCAAACAAGTCAAGTAGCATCATCACAAGGTATAGCGAGGAAACAAATTCAATGGCCAATGGGAGGGTCAGGCTGGGTGTTTAGGTGGGGCCATGGGTAAGGCCAAGGTATAGGTAAATAACATGTCCTTAAATAATATTAGGGAAATGAATAAGTATTGAAAGCTTCTGGGTGAACCTAATAGGTAATGCTAAGGGTAATGGGTGCAAGAGAAACATCTGTTTGGGAAAAAGGTACATTATTGAGGTTATATGGTTAAGCTAGTTTATTTATGTCAGTTAAAGTTTAACCGATATTGGCACTAAGGTTGATAGGAGGGAGATGAATGACTTGACCAATAGATGTCACTCATATCGATTTGGGGCTAAAAAGGAAAAATCCATGTTTTATAGATTCATTTGTTGAGTATCATTTATTTGTAGAAATAACAAGTTAGAGGTGGAAAATTGGAAAACGGAAGTGCCAAGTCTTTAGCTAAGTTAGTTGATCAAGAGCTAGTAGGTGATTGGCATCTAGTGGACAAGCCCATGAGATCGATTAGATTGATTCTATTGGTTGGTAGTGGAGAAGTGGATTTTGGTCATGACAGAGCCAGAGAGGGAGCAGGAGGACCACTAATGTAGAGACCCAAGGTTCCATCAGGAGGAGATGGTGCCGAGTAGAGGTAGGAGTCAATCCTCAGGCCTTGTTTTAATTAAAAATTTTGGGTAAAAATGAATGAATTTGGGTGGGAAGTTTTGTTTTGAAATATGGGTGAAAATGGGTGAAATTGGGGTGGGGAAGGGAAAATGTAGGTTAAATAGGTTTGGAAATAAATGTAGGTTTAATTTGGGTGGGGTGGGATAGGTTTTAGGTAGGTTTTGGGCATTTTTTGAAATAGGAGGTGGGGTTTTGGTTTGTCACCGAAACAATGATGACATTAGTCAAGATTAGGCCAACATTGGTTGGGTTTTGCATCATCAGTGTGTTAAAGGGTGACTAACACTGATCACTGTAAAAAAAAGTGACCGAGTTAAATAAGCGTTAAAGAGAAAGCTAGAAAGGTGAGACATGGGTGGGTGAGGACTAAGGTAGGCTAAAGAGGACAAAATGGGTGTATGTGAGGCATGATTGTGTAGGTGTGTTATAGGTAAATGGGTGAAATGATCTATGGTAGTGGGTGAGAGTGTGAAGATATGCATATAATGGATATAATAGGTTTTAAGGTGAAATAGGTAAAGGATAGGTGTGAAAACCAGGGGAAGGGTAGATATAATTGATGTTTAAGGTATGATTTGGAAAAATGGAAAAAAATGTACTAAATTTGGGGTAAGTATGAGGTCAGTTTGGGTTTGAGAAATAGGTGTTTGAGAGGGTTTGAATTGACATTATTGTTTTGATGATGCAGGGAGAGATCAGTTGACCATGAGAGACCAATACCATCTCTTATTGGTACGATGTGGTCCAACATGTCATATGATGATGAGTGGGAGCACATACAAGATGTTGGGCTCAGTTTGATCAAGCATTATAGGCATATAACTTGAGATCATAGCTTGATGGTCAGCCTTATTGATAGATGGGACTTTGCGACCAATACCTTTCATTTACCTACTCATGAGATGATCATCACATTAGAGGATGTGTATAGGATCCTACAACTAAGTATTGTTGGGGAGCTAGTGTATTTTGATTTTGACTGAGGCTTCGGTGGAGCCAATAGTAATTATTTTGGTGAGAGGCGATGGGGATGTTGAGTTATCACAGTGCGAGTCTGAGCTATAGGGATATGTATGCAACATATCCACAGGAGACTAGACTGTCAGTTTTGATGATGGTGGAAGTTGGTTGTTTTTCTCTTCCTGATTCAAAGGGTGGGAGATTTCCCTGAGCACTGATGGGGTGTTACAGGACATGATCGAGGAGTGAGTTTTTTTTCTTGGGCACCAAATTTTCTAGTTCATCTATATAGGGAGCTATGGGCTTATGGGAGATATAGGCAGGTTTGGTATGTGTTACACATATCTATTACATTTTTGGGCCTATGAGCATATTATATGTGTGCGTCTAGTTGGGGCTACCATGATAGGAATGGTTCGGGGTGTTTATAGAGTGGGTTTAGGAGATGGGTATCATTCGGGGCACATCCGAGGGTGGCTATGGCCACATATGATGTTACATACTACATGTGGTTGACTATTGGATGGCCTATCGGTGGTGGATATTGTGTGGTGGCCATATGTGAGTTTTCCTTCTTATAGAGGCATGGATGAGGAGTTAGAGGAGCTGTAACTTATTGAGATGGATATAAGGGCAGCGTGTCGGGAGCATGATGATACCAAAGGGATAGGGTCGAATGGATTTCAAAGTATGCACAGGATGTGCCCCACCTTTCCACAATATGTAGAGATGATGTGGAGAGACCTATGTCTCCACCACATCCGAGTGATCCCACAGGGTAGGAGGAGTAGGTGGTAGACTAGACCGAGATTGATGATGTAGGGCACATGATGCATGCATAGGAAGTGGTGGGTAGCACAACTATAGTGGCGGCACCTCTAAGACCTAAACAACCAAGATGTGGCCACCATTATATAGTGTAGAGATCGATTGCGGGGGTCAAGCATTTATAGCTACAATTGACACAATCACAGGCAGGCATAGGTGATGACCCTCTCGGGAAGGTAGTTGGATTAAAGTGCATAGGTAGGCTACTACACTTGAGACCCAACTAGCACACATGGGGATGGAGGACAAGTGGCCACATTACGGCACATAGGTTTCACCCTTTAGGCACATGTTGCCACTCTAGAGGGCAGTTGGTGCAGGCACATGTTGGGGATGGTGGGTAGGTGGTAAGCTTACAAGCACAGGTTTCACCCTTCATACATAGGTGGCCACTTTGCAAGTGTAGCTAGTGGTGCATACACAGGCCTAGGTACAGTTCCAACATAGGTACAGGGATAGGGTGCACCACGGGCTATGGCCCCTCCTCAAGTTATAACCATGGCCACATACATGGATGTTGTGTTAGAGGCCAGGTATTACCAGGATCGATTGTTAGAGGCCGTATACAAGTTTTATGTCATATGCTTGAGTATAGGGCTCAACAAGAAGTGAGTGAGAGGATCTTGGTCCCGACTCATAGTTTTAATAGCACAAGGGGGTCATTAGCCCCATAGATAGGGTCGGGAGAGGTTACTATTCACAGAGGCTAGGACCAAATGAGGGTGGGAGATGATGGCAGGGTGGAGGACCAACCAGATTGAGGGTGGAAGGTGATAGTGAGATGAGGGCCCGATATGGGGTGATATACATGATGATATGTATTTATTTTTTATGTTTTGATATATACATTGGCCTTCATGCCAAAAGATGTGAGATTGTATATGAGAGTTTTTGAGATACTTTTATTATTCATATATGTGTATATATGTATTGATACACAGACACTCCCATTATATAGTTGATGATGATATTGGACTGATGATGTACTTGGTTTCATTTCCATTTATTTTTTATTATGGAAACTAGGTGAGTTAGGCATGGTTGAGTCAAGTTGTCTATGGCATGGTGGAAATAGGTGGTCTAGGCATGGTGGAGTTATGTTATCTAGGCATCAGTTGGAGTTAGGGCATGGTGGAGTCTAGGTTGTTTAGGCATGGTGGAGTTAGGTTGTCTAGGCATGGTGGAGTCATAAGTTGTTAGGCATGGTGGAGTGGGTCATAGTGTGGCATGGTGGAGTCAAAATTTCCAAATTATTATTATGAAAATATGATTTGTTTAAACATGGTTTGGTTTAATTTCAAAGTTATTGATATTATGGAAATGTTAGGCATTTTAGGCATGAGGTAATGTAAATGTTATGGATTTTAGATGTTAGACATGATGTGATTGAAAGGTGAGGGTGATTTTAATTTCCAAATTATTGATTCTATGGAAATAAAATGAATGATGTGTATGATTTATGAAATCATTAAGTTTAGGAAAAGAGTGGCCGAGCTAACCTCAAAGGGCCCCATGCCCTAAGAGTGCTTGCCTACATAGCCCTTGCAAAAGGGGCCTTAAGCCAATGTAGTTCTCCCTTAAACCAGGGAAGAATGAGATGGGGTTAGTGAAATGAATAGGTGAATTGGGTAATTAGGTTGGTAAGGTAGGACAATGATGAAATGTTCAAATAGGTAATAGGTAAGGTGAATGAGGCTTGGTTTTAGGTATAGATGAAAAATCGGTAGATAGTGTTGATGTCAATAGGCTTGTCCTATCAAAAAGATCAACCCATAAAAATATGAGAAGGTGAAAGGGATGATTTTCCCAAAAGTGGCAAGAACCCTAAGTGTTAACCCATAGACTTATTTGAACATAAGACCATAGATGCATTGCAGGTAGTATAAAAGGTCTATAGGTGAAAGAAGTTACGTGATCACAAAATGTAAAATACATGCTACGTCCCTTGAGTGGTTTTAGGAGATTAGAAAAAGTAAGTAAGGTGGAGAGGTTTGTTTAGCGTAACCCTATTGTTGTGGGACAATATGCCCCTCTGCGTAAGATACCCAAAACCAAGCTAGGCTAGTCCATGACAAAAAGTGTTATTTTCTTAACTTTTCTTTTTTCTTTTCTTTTTGACCATATAGATTGATCGATGTGGGAAGTCTATAATGGGATATTTTAGGTTTCTCTTGAGGTCTTTGTGAAGTTGATCGATGCGGGAAGCTTCAAGGATAATTTATTTAGGTTGGATTTTTATAGTTTCCTTCGAGGGAGCAGTCTATTTATAACAATGAGAAAGAAACATAGATGTCCATTTGTTTAGGAATTCATCTATTTGCATGAAGTTTGACTCAAGGATTTATATGTTCACTTATCCCATATTTGTTTTTGGTCTTTTTCTTTTTCTCTTTTTTTTTTTTTTTGGACTTGAAGTCATGGACAAGTCTAGAAAGGAGTGTAGGCCTCTTTTATGAGGGAAAAACCATAGCATGAACAAGTTAGCTATGAAAGAGGGATTTTAAGCAATGAAAATGACCATGGGATTCCATCCTAAAAAGGGGATGAAAAGTGTCCATGAGAATCATGCCATGAGTAGAGATCATGGTACTCATGTTTAAGACAAGGTCAAAATGGTGATGGATAATCACACAATTCTAGTTTAATCATTGGTGCTTAAATAAGGTAGATGGAGGAAAAAAGTTTTCTCAAGGGACAAGCGTATAAGTGACATAAAGTGATGTAGTACTCTATTCAATAGTAGAATGGTCAAAGATGCAGGGCATTAAGAGGCTCTTAGTTTGGGTTTACCTTCAAGTGAAGATAAACATAAGACACTTGATCCATAGGTGTGGGTAACAATGTAGGGTCCAAGCCAATTAGGAGTGAATTTTCCCATGTTTACTTTTCTCTTCTTTGGTTACGTGTTGATTTTCCTTTAGGACAAGATCACCGAACTTGAAGGTTCTTTCATGGACACATTTTTCATAGGCACATTTGATATGTTTTTTAGTAGATTTGAAGGTGATCGAGAGCATTTAAGTGGCGTTCATCTAGAAGCTCAAGTTGAGCCAAATGGTCTTGGAAAAAATTGTCATCATTGAGCATGTCTTTGAGTGAGATGTGAAGAGATGGAATTTGGACTTCAGAGGCAAGAATACCTCTATACCATAGACCAAAGAAAAAGGTGTAGCCATGGTGGAAGTATGAATACTAGTGTGATAAGCCCATAAGGAAAAAGGAATGTGTGTGTGCCAATCCTTACTAGTATCATCAACTACTTTCATAAGAATTTTGTTAAGATTTTTTAGTTGATTTGTCTTGGCCATTGGTTTGTGGGTAGTAAGGTGAAGAAAAATTGAGTTGAATGCCAAAGGTATCACACAATTTTTGTAGGGTTTTGTTTTTAAATTGTTTTCCATTATCAGTGATGAGACGATGAGGAACACCAAAGTGAAAATGATGTGATGGTTGATGAACTCACAAATTTTCTCGCTTTTGTAGAAATGAGAGGTGAGGCTTCCACCCATTTAGTATAGTATTTAGTTGTGGTGATGATCCATTGGTGACGTTGAGAGGAATGAGGGTTAATCTCACCTACAAGATCCAAACCCCATTGAGAGAAAGGCCAAAGGTCTCTAGCAACTTGTAAGGCGTGGCTAGGGGTATGATGAAGGTTAGCATGTTGTTGACATTTCACACAATGTTTGACATATTCACAATAGTCCTGATTTAGGGTGGGCCAATAGTAGTCCAAGGTGAAGGATGCATTTAGTGACAAATGAGGCCACTAAAATGACCTCCACAAATTCCATCATGGATTTCCTTTATGGTGTATGGGATTTTAGAACTAGTGAGGCATCAAGTAGGATATCATCAAAGCCACGTTTATAAAGGAGACCTCCCATGATGATGTAATGGATACTTTTTGAAGAAAATCTCATCGACCATTTTGAGTGAGGTCTGAAGGTATGATTGAAAAGGAGAGGTAATCAATGTATATTTCTTATACCAAATGTCACGTGAGTCGGTTTTGATACGTCCCACAAAATTTACTCCATAGGTAATATAAGAAGGAGATTGCAATCATTGTATTGTGAAAAATATTTGTGAATCTATGGGTGAAGTAGGTATCTATTTGAGGCAAGGAAGCCATGGTATCCATGAATTTTTAGTGGAGTGAGGTGTAGTTTTTGAAGGTGGTAGTGATCAAACGTGGTCAAAAGTAGGTCGACATGATGCTTGTACTTTTGTAGGATCTCATTATGACATTGATAGACACCATTGACTTGGTTCACTACTAGTTGTGAGTCACCAAAGATATTAATGGATGTAACATCTAAGGCAATGGTAGTTTGGAGACCTAATACGAGTGCCTCATATTCAGCCATGTTGTTGGTATAATCAAAGTCAAGTTTGAATGACAAAGGCATGGGTTCACCATCAAGAGGAATGAGAATGAATCCCACGCCACCCCCATGTTGACATTTGGAACCGTCAAAGAATAAGGTCATTTGGTAAATAATAGTTGTCTTGGTGAATCATCAAGGGAGAGGTAGTGATAGATTCATCTGGGAATTCAAAGTTGGAAGATTGATGTCCGGAGTGGTGCATGTCTATGAGTTGGTTAAAATAGCTTGTCCTTTGATAGAATTTTGATGAATAAATTCTAGGTCTAAGTCAGTGAGAAGCATGAGCCATTGAGAGGTGTGTTGGTGTTGAAAAGGTTTAGCGTACATGTGATGCAAAGGGTTGGTATTAGTGATGACGAAGGTTTTGTGGTTGAGTAGGTAGTGGTGAAGTTTGGTGGCCACAAAGACTAAAGCAAGACAAAGATTTTCCACATGTGTATATCTAGTCTCATAATCTAAAAGTGTGTGGCTTATGTAGTAAACCACTTGTTCCTTATGTTTCTCATCGTGATGAGCGAGCATGGCCCCAAGGAATGGTCAGTGGAAGAGATGTAGAGGTAGAAAGGTTTGTCATCTTAGGGGAATGAGCACAGGTGGTTGAAGAAGATATTCTTTCAATGCTTCAAAATCTTTGTGACACTCTTCATTCCAATTGGAAGGATATATCCTTTTTAAGAAGATGATGAAAAGGATGACACCGATCCGACAATTGGGAAATAAAATGCCAATAGATTGCAATTTTCCTTGCAAACTATGCAACTGGAAAGATTAGTAGGTGGTGGACATCTCGAGTATGGCCTTGATTTTAGCAGGATCGACTTCAATGCCACATAGAAACAATGAAACCAAGGATCTTTCTAGAGAGAACCATGAAGACGCACTTCTTTGGTTGAAGGTGAACACAATATTTGATGAGATGGTCAAAGATAATTTTAAGAACATGAAGATGTTTAGCAACAACTTTTGGATTTACCCAAAAGTCATCAACATAATCTTCCAATATGTTATGTATAATATCATGAAAGATATAGGTCATTACACACTGATAAGTGGCACCAAATTTTTCAAACCAAAGGGCATGACCCGATAATAGAAGGTTCCCAAAGGGTGATGAAGGTGGTTTTATGTTGATCTTCCGTGCAAGTAATATCTAGTTATAACCTAAGAACCCATCCATGAGAGATAACATCTCATGACCTGTTGTTAGATCAACAAGTTGGTCAATGTTGGGTAAAGGAAAATCATCTTTGGGGAAAGCTAGGTTAAGGTCATGGAAATCCATGCATATGTGAAGTCCCCTATCACTTTAGTGATAGGAACAATGTTAGAAATCCATTAGGGATAATCAATGGGTAGAATAAAAGAAATAAAAGGAGGCACTTGAGTTCTTCTTTTACAAGAAGAGAAATGCATGGATGCATTTTTCACAGCTTTTGTTTCATGGGTTTAGCATTAGAAGGGTGACAATATTATGGACCATGATATTTGGGTCAATACTAGCATATCGGCATACGACCAAGAAAAATTTGTATGGTCATGGAGGAAAGAAGTGTAAGCTTCTTTCTCAGTAGGATCTAAAGATTGGCCAATCTTGAGAATGCGGGGTCATCTTGAGTGTGAATGTTGATCTCTATGGTTGATTCATTCAACATGGTTTGTGTCTCAGATGGTAATGAATCTATGAATGTAGGAATTATCTACACCTAGATAGGTAAGTAGAGAATCATCATCCTGACATTGAACAACATTGATAGAAAGTGTGTCATCATCTAACATGTCAGGATAAAGGAGTGGAATGGAAGAAGGAGCCTCACCATCACGATGATAGGTCAGAGGTCCCAAGGAAATGGTGTTTATGAAAAAAAAATTAGGAGGAATGGATTCTGATCCATAGACTCCATAGGGGAAGGTGGGGTTGACAGGTGAAGATGGTATAGAAGATGGTATACTAGGTGAGGAAGGTAATGAAGGTTGTGTTTCTTCTACGAGGTGAATGCAAGCCTTCTTTGGACTAGGTGGTGTAGTGAAAGCCGATACCACTATGATCTTTATGTTTATGGGTTGTGCAGGGTATAACTATGTGATGACCTTGTTCATAAAGACCAAATCCAAAGCCCTTCCAAGCACAAATGATGGAGAAAGGTATGGGTGAAGTGGTGGTTAGTGAGGTGTCTGAAATCATATGAAAAGGGGTGTGTTGTGGTTGGTGGTTTGGTGAATAAGAAGTGACATCTAGTCCCCCATATGTCAGATTGGTGTGAGATGAGGAGGACCATATGAAATTACTTCTCCTATATGTTTGGTCATAATATGGATGTTGGTGTAGGCTACCATACTCTTGAGGAGTAAGGAAAGTATTGATGTTATAGAGGTGATATTCCCCCAAGGAAATACATTGAAAAACATCTACCAAGGGATCAAAGTTGGGACTTGGGAAGCTGAGATAGATGAACTACTCAAAGCTTGGGAAGATGAAGGTGGGTTAGCTTTGGAAGCAATAAAGTGGTAGGAATGGATGGGCCACATGTGGTAGATGGTGTGGTAGAACTAGGTAGGTGTGGTAATGAAAGAAGGTGAGACAATGGAAAAGAATGGTATAGAAAAGTGGTAGTAGTGGTAGGGTGGTGGTGGATGCCTTGACCAATCAGGGACATCATTTGGGTGGTATAACATATTACAGGTCTTAAAAGGGGAAGGCTCTATAGGAATGGTATATGAGTGTCCTTCATACTCAAATTTAATGCAACGGTGAAGTGTTGAAGGTACACATCACATGGCATGCGAATCCAAGGTTGGCCAAGTAACATGTTATATTAGAATTCCCCTCAAGAACATAGAAGAGCTTGGGAAGAATGCGAGGACCCACACAGATATGAGGATGATGGTGCCAAGAGTGGAAGTGATGGCATCATTAAATGAGTGCAACATAACTAGGTTATTATGCATGTAATTAGATAGGTATGCACATTTTCTCATATGCACATGAAGTGAAATGATATTGATACTTGCACCCCCATCAATCATAACTCATCGAACACATGAGTATCATCATGTGAACAAAGATGAAGAGAGCTGGATCGGGATCATCTGAATGGAAAGGAGAAATTTCTGAATCGTTAAAGAAACTAACAATGGAAACTTGATGGGTGGTAGTGCGAGAGAAGTTTTAGGTGAAGTGGTAAGTGCAGCTACGTGGTGAGGAGTGAATATGGCATTGAATAGGTGAAGGGTCATTGGGTAGTACCTCGATGGTTTGCAGGATCTCAAGGAGAGCCTAGCGGTGAGATTTAGAGGTTTGGATGAGATCATATAACGACATTTTTAGAGGTGATTGTGCTAATTGCTTAATCATTATATGATGGGAAACTTCCATCTAAAATGGGGTATGTGGGTCCACGGATGGTGATTTTAGGTGTAGGTGCAGATGGAATGTTGGGTAATGGTGTTGGATGAACTACCCATATTCTCTTTCTCTTTTTCTTTACGAGCTCAGTAGCAACTTGAATCATATTAATTTGAGGAAGAACGAATGAGGGATGGAGAAGGTGTGTTGTGAAAGGTGTAATGACATGATGGGGAAAAAAAATAATGATGGGACATGGTTCTTGTGAAATAATTTGGGCACAATTACATTTTGGAGGAGTTTTGGCTAGTTCACTAATGTAGACCATGTTGATCTCAAATTGCGGAGGAGGGTAAAAGGGTTGTGGAAGTGGAGATGGAGGTTTTACTAAGTATGGGGTTAGGTTGTATGGTGATAGGTGAAGGTGGAATGGGGTCCTCATCTAAAATATCATCATCATCAAAGTTTTCTTCAAGAGGACATAGGTGAAGAAGAATAGTCTTAAGAGCCTTACATTTTTCTACATCATGCCCTGACACATGATGATAAGCACAAATTTTAGTGTCATCAAACCCTTCTAGTTTTGGTTTGAGGGGGTCATAAGTTCTAAGTGGGGGTAATGTGATGATAGAGGTTTATAAGAGGTTAGCCAAGATGTTGGCGTAAGACCCTTCCAATGGATCACAATGTGAAGTAAGTGTGGGTATTTTTGGAAGACTGAGTAACACCAGTGGAGTAGATGTCACTAGAGGTGGAATTGGAGGTTGAGTAAGTTTGACTACCTGTTTGGTAGATAGTACAATTTTGGGTTTGGGATACACCTTCTTGGGTAAAGGTGTAGTTAATGAGCTGGTTGTTGGAGGCAATGTAGGTTTAACTACTTTTTTGGAAGGTAGAGGGGCTTTGGGCTTGGTTGTATTTCTTGGGTAAATGTGTAGGAGTAGTGTGTGATGTAGAAGGGAAGGTAGATGGTGGAAGGGGATGGGTTAACCAAGGTGATAATGGAGGTGTGGTAAAGATGGTAGTGGGAGGCAATGTGGAAGGGAATGGTAGGGGTAATAATGACATGGGTAATGATGAGGGTACAAAGTGGTGTAGATGGTAGGGGTGGTAGAAAGGATGTAGGTAATGGAAAAGGTGTAGGTTGGGTAGGAAATTTGGGTGGAGAGAGATATGTGATCATGATGAGTAGGTGGGCTGATGCATTTTTTGGTTTACCTTGGGTAAAAGGTTGTTTGACCAAGGTTGATGGGTGAGGGCCTAGGATAGATGGAAGTGGTGAAGGTGACAATAGGGTAGTGGGTGAAGCTGGTGTGTGTGGCCTAAAAGGTTGGGTTTTCTCTTAGGTGAGGGAACAATCTTTGCGACAATTTGCAAGGGTGTGGCTAGATCTAGTTTGATAGGAGGATGGACTAAGCTTGATGTCGGCATGACTCCCAAAGTGGTGATGGGTTTAGATACGGATGAAGGTATGGATGCAGGTAGGGTTTTGGCATAAGAAATGGCTTGGTTGATGATAATGGTTTAGATGTGGGTAAGGGTGATGAAGAAGAGGTGATTACAATTGGTATAGGTAGATAGTTTTGGTTGTCTTAGACACCTTTGGATAAATCATGGAAGTATCAACGATATTTTCCTTTGAGTGGGAAAAGGGAGCTGAAGGCATCCCAAAAGCACAAATTATCAACATAATCTAAGTGGCTAGCCAATCATGAGAAATGATTTGGCTCAAACAGTGATGAATCGTGTTGTGACACCCATCCAAAATTCAAGTTAAGGGACACAGGAAAAGTCTTTTCCTCCTCCTCAATAGGTAAAAGTGAAGCGAGGAGATCAACAGGATCTGGAAGGTCTTGGGAGAAGTGTCACTTATAGGTAGGAAGGGTATGAATGGATCCTCTATGGGTGGAGGAGATGAAAAAATAGGTTCCATGGGTTCTTCCTTGGGTAACAGGTCAAATGGGCTAGCTCCCTTTGATTTGAGAAGAAGGAAAAATGACTCCTCTTTGGGTGGGGGACTAGGTGAAACAACTTCATTGATATAGGTGAAAGTGGTGATGCACTCGGCTCCTCCATGGGTAGAGGAGTATACACGGGTTTATGACAAGAAGAGGCATGGACATAGTGGGTTCCTCTATAAATGAAGAGACTAGGTGTAAGGGGCTCTTCCATGGGTAGAGGAGTAGATGGAATAGACTCCTCCATGGGTAAAGGAGTTTGTGTTAGTATCTCTTCAACAGAGGGGATGATGGGAAACTAAGTGGAAATAAGGGGACCATGTCAAAAATGGCATGAACCTCATGCACTTGCATGTCAGAGGATTCACCAGTTGGTTTTGACATGTGATTGTGGTTGGGAATGGCTTCTTGAAAATGTGTAGGTTTTGGTTAGCTTGGTGTTAGGATTATCTAAAACAAGCTCACCATTATCTAACATCTCTGGATGTTTTTAAAATGTTATACAATTGTCCATCATTGTGACCTCTTACACATGGTGATAATTATAGTAATCAGTTTCCTTGTACCATGTAGGAAAAGGGTGAGATGGATCAAAACCAGTATGTGGTTTGATTGGTGGAAGATCAATGGCCCCAACTTTGAGAAGTTTTTCCAAGATGGAGGAGTAAGGCTCTCCTATGGGAGTATATTTTCATTGTTCCCACTTGAATTGGAAAGTTTGCACCGGAGAAAGTATTAGAAGATGGTTTTGGTTGGTTCGAAGGATGAGATGGGCCGGCCTTCAAGACCACCACATTTGGTGGATATCCCTTAACCTTGGAATGGTTGTGAGAATGATTGGTTTGTGGTTTAGAAGAAGAAGAAGAAGAATTGTTTGGTTTGAAGGGAGCACTCTTGTTGCATAACTAAATTTTATTTTCTTCGATAGCACAAATTTCAAGTTTTCATGCCATTGTGAATGCCTCATCAAATGTGTGAAAATTTTGGACTTGGAGAGTTGACGAGATGTGTCTAGCATGCAAGCTCGGGTAAACAACTCTATCAACTTGGTTTGGGGCAGTTGGAATGTGAGTTGATTGATCAAGTTGTGCCAACGTGAGTGAAAAATTCTGTGATAGATTCATCCTCATATTGGCATGTCGCATACAAGTTCAGTCATTGTGACCTTCTTGACAATGTTGATAGAAAAATGATCTAGAAAATCCTCGAGCTACCTAGATTAAATGAAAATATGGAGTGCTTGGGTAGCACTATACCAATCTAAAGCAGGTCATGTCAGAGACATTGGGAATGTTCACAAAAGCAAAGTCATCATCATGAGCGATGAGATAACACACATGTTTAAAAGACCATAAATGTTGTTGTGGGTCTTCTTTGCTATTAAATCGGTTGAATTTTGGCATTTCCCAATGCATAGGGTATGGATGAATTGGCACAGAAAAGTGAATAGGCTCGTTACAAATTTCATCATAAGTCAAGAGAGTTATGCGAGCCAGAGACAGAAGGCTTCTAATGTCTACATTTTTTCCATCATCATTTTAATGAGATCATTTGTAGGTTGTGATAGATGGAGCACCCCCTGTGGTTAAGGGGGAGGTAAGATGGACATGACATGGATGACACCCCAGTATGTGGTGGTGCCGAGTATGAAAAATGGGATGAGGGAATGTAGGTTAGGGGATGGATGTCATGGGAAAATACCCAGGATAAGTGGTAGATGAAATAGGTGGTTATTGGTGATAGGTGTAGGTAGGTGGGGTGGATGTAAAAACTCTGGGCATCAAGTGGAGAGACTCATGGGATGGAAATAAAGGTTTTGGAAGGGGGTGTGAGCTACCAACACCAAAGGTGGCTAGGATGTAAAAGGTACCTAGGAAGTGGATAGTGGTATGGTAGATGTCATAGGAGAGTGATGGACATCAAGGTGTGGTAGTTATCGTAGGTGTGACAACATACCAATAACTTGTAGGGGTCAACTACAAAACCACAGGTGATGAGGGAAAAGGGTAAGGATGTACTAGTAGAGGCAGATGTAGAAGTGGGTGCTAACAAGGGGAATGGATACAGGCATGCCATAGATAAGTTTCCCTAAGGAGTCTCGAGTGGATGAGTGGGCCAAGATAATGTTGTAAGGTGGGGGTTTTGATCGAGGAGTCTCACAAACTCCTCATCATTGGTGTGTATGGTAATAGGTTGGTTAGGGTCCATAGGTGATAAAATAGAAGGTGGGGATGGACTAGGTGGAAGAGGTTGATGGCTAGCGTGAAAAACAAGGGCGTTGGCCTGTCTACGATTCAAAACCATGTGAATGATGGTAAAACTAGTAATTTGAGCTCTATTGGTGATACAAAACACAAAATGTGACCAAAATGGATCTGGGGGGTAAATTGGTCATTGTTTTGATTATAAATCAAACACAGAGACTAACACTAGTTTGATGACCAATGTCGGTGAGGTGGGTAACCGATGTAATGTACCAATTGATTCTTACTGTAAAAATGAGAGATTCAAAGATCTAAAAATGAAAGGTGAAAATGGATCAACCTAGACTCTAAAGATGATATCAGAGACTCAAAAATGTGATGAAGTGGAAGAACAAACCACTTAAAGAATAGAAAGGTGGTGAATACTATTTTGTTAGAAATAACCAAAACAACATAAAACCTGATCGGTCGGTTAACCGATGCCGATGTTGTGAGATGATATAACGATGCCGGTCATTGGACCGATATCGATTACTGTGAAATTTGGGAAGAGAGAGAAAAAATGAATTTTTGGTGATTTAGATCAAATAAAAGGGCCAAGAGAGAGAGTATGGTATGGTGAGGAGTCCTAATACACCCAGAATAAACTAGGAATACACTAGTCATGATGGGGGGTAAAAGGATGAGAAAAAATGAAGAAACACAACTCACACCTCAAAACACAATTAGAAAAAAAGATAACAAACACAAAATCCTAAGTTGTAGATTTTATGTTGTGGCTTATGCCATTTAGGACTGACTGTAAATAGAATAGAATTTTTGGTTTAATAAAGGTGCCCTACAAAAGCCGACAACTATGGCTAGTTTCAGGTAAGTTTTGGCATGGGGATCCTTCTCTGATATGATGACTAGCCATAGAAAACTAGCTGGAGCCCACTGTCAATCCTCTGATCATGTGATCGTTGATAGATTCTTCTAGGAAATATGTTGTTTAAGAAATGTGTAGTTTATTTTTAGTGATTTGGTATAAAGAGTGTGCAAAATGTGAACTACGGTTCAATTTTTCAACCATCAACTATTGGGCATGACTTCCAACATATAGGTTGCCCATAATTTAGATGAGCTAGAATGCAACATACAAAAATGAGATGCAAAGATTTTAAAACCCAAATCCACAATTATATTTGATGAGAAAATTATGAAGAGGTTAAGGGCATGAATTTCACTAAATGCAATACAAGAAAGAAAGAAGAGTTTCTTTTTAATCCCAAAATACAAATTTCACTGAGATAAGTAGGAGAAGAAGAATGTTTCCAAGGGAGAAGATTTTAATGTGAACTTTCCTTCAAAAAGAAACAAACACACAATAATTCCCTAAGAATGAACAATGCAAAGAACCCCAAATGGGTCCCACCGGGCATGCCAAGATGTTTCACCTAATTTTGTATGAGATAAAACAAATAAGAGGTTAGGGCATAGGAGGAATACCTATTTTAGTCGAAGAAGGTTGTTGGTTGAATGCGCATTGTATTGAATTTTGATCCAAGCCATGATCTATGAGAGAGCTCCTTTTTTCTTGGAAGGAATACCTAAAAGAAACACAACAAGACCACCAAAATAACATTAAAACAATAGGTTAGTGGATTTCCTAGCAAAATGCTAGATCCAGAAGCAGGTGCTTCTAGAAAGGTTGTCAATCCACTTTTTAATAACAATTTAATGCAAAAAATCATAAAATAATAAAATCCTTACTATTTTTATACGATTTAGGTATCTCATATGCAAATATAATAAGTAAATCTAATCTAAAAAAAGGTTATGATTAGATCTAAAAGGTTTGGTAGGTTGTATGGGCTTTGCAGGTTTAACATAGAGGTTGAAAAAGGGTCTAGAATTGATCGGGTGAGGTCTGAAGGTTCATTTTTTTCAAGAAGTTCTAAGCTTGCTGGTTTTGAGAATTTAAATGACACAGAGACCAACATTGGTGGGTCAACCGATGCTTGGCTAGGCTAGGTAAGATGACTGATGATGGTTAGGTAATCGACATCGGTAGGGGAAATTGGTGAGAAATATTAAAATGGGTTTTAAAACCTCTTTGTGATTGCATAGAGAGTGAGGGTGGTGTAGGTAGGGTCGTAAAATTACTTAGAAGGCTTAGGAATGCTTGAGAGGGTGGTTAGAGAGGGTGTAAAGTTTTAGTATGGTTGAACAATGGGTTGATGGAAAGAAGGAGATAAAAAATACGAGAAGAAATGAAATATAATAAAAGAAGTAAAGGATCTATACTTTAAGCAAGCACAATATGACTGAAATCACAAATACTTATTTTCATGAATAGATCTTATGAATGAAGGTGGGTTATAGTTTGTCTGAGAAGAGATCATGAATTTAGTGACACGGAAGTAGTCCAGTGTGTTCCTATGAGTGTTCCAATGCTTTGGAAGGAGAACCAGATGCTTGCTTGGACATGTGGTTGAGTGTTTTTGTCGTTTGGATGTCAAAAAGTTTTGGATTGTGCTTTAATGAAATAAGACTCCTCTAAATGAATCAATCACCCACCAACCCGAGTGAAGAGTTGGAAAAATGCATTTAACCTAACTGATGGTGATTAAGTGATTGACATCTACCGAGGAATAACCGAAATTGGTTAAGGTGGATAAGTCTAAGTTTTCCAAAAATAGCTTGATATTTGCTATTTTTGGCATGATTGATATCTTTAATCCGGGTCTCTAGTGATATAATCTACCTAGATAAGTATGAGTCCTTGTAGAAGTAGTGGGAGTTAATGTTAGGTCTAGACTAAGTCTTAGTTGGTTAGGATTAATATAGAATTATTCCTAGTTAATTAATAGGTTGTGAATGGGTCTTGAGTGAGGTGGATAAGTGAGTTGTCTTTAGTTGAGGTAGGGAGGTAGAGTAATTAAATTAATTAATCTGTGTATACAAGGGACATAAGTGGGCATAGTGTGAATTTATTTAAGTCGAATGATAATTTGTACATGCTTCAAAAATCCCTTACAACCCTTACTATAAATGTAGACTCTACATAACAGGATCAATAATAAAGCACCGATTAGCATGATTTTATCCTTTCAATGATATCTCATATGCCTAACATCTCTAGTATTATCATAGAGACACAAAAACCAAAACTTTAGACACTTACAACAACACATATTTCTATGTCCATAAAACCTCTAATGATCAATGTTACAGACATCACTCCAACACTAATACCTACATGTCTAGACATCTATATGTGTACACTCCATGAGGTGTGTATTCCAAGGATATTCTCACTCAACATTTTTGAGATTTAATTATAATATATCATCAAGGAACCTAACCCAATGCCTAAAAGGATAAACATGTAATATTTACTCTCTCTTTGCATATCATATGCCTTAGATGCCCATCTATGGATCAATATTTTTATCCTCGCATCATTCCACTTCAGGTGAATATGAATTTCAATGTATTCTCCATATCAAAAAATTTCCTTTAATGGCCTATAGGATTTTTGATCTCATTGAAAATTATCTAATCACTCCATTGACTTGGACCTTGTCCAACCAAGTTTTGTAAATCTACTCTTTACATCATTTGATTTACCTAATTGGCTTGGCTCTTGTCTGACCAAGTATCATAAATCGGGACTCTTTGAATCGTTAGATTCACTCTGTTGACTTAGACCTTTCTTTCCAAGTCTCATACTTCAGGACTTAACAAATCTTAGTATTCTCTCCATTGTCTTTGACCTCATCTAACCAAGTCTCATAAATTAGGACTCTTTGAATTGTTTGATTCATTTCGTTAACTTGGAACTCATTCAACTAAGTCATGTACAAAAAGACTCATTGAATCATTTGATTCATTGATTCATTATTTTTACTTGGACCTCATCCACACAAGTCTCGTAAATCAAGACCAATCAATTTCATAAACATGGACCTCTCTCCTGGTGATTCCATTACAAACCTTCATTCGCAAAAATATAGAAAATTAAAAAGCATAAAAATTGAATAAAAATCCATCTCAAATGCTTTCTTCAAGAATTATTTGAAAATTGAAAGTGAAAAAGTAATAACTTCTTGTTCATAGGTGTTTTCTGCAATATGGTGGGGTAGGCCACTTATATAGACAATTTTAATTATTTCATCCTTTGGCATATATCTTAATCATAACATTATCATATTATCGCACTCTTCACCTTTTACTACATTGGTTACTTTTGTTCCTATTGGGATTTTTGTGTCTCATCCCTATTATGATTTCTACCATTCTATATCTTTTTACCTATGCCTTTGTCTTGAATATTACTGATGGAAAATCCTCCTTTTAAATAATCTCTCTTTAACAGAAAGAAATAACTTCTTTAGCTGGTCCTTTTTAACTACCCATTTCAATGTAGGGTGTTGAACATGTGTGTCCTACTAGTCACATGTCTAAGATTTGGGGAAACAATCTCCTTCTCAACAAGCATAATATCAAACATACAAGGAAAAATCAATATAAAATAAATCATTATAAATTATTTCCTTCATATTCTGCATTGAGGAGCTCATACTTCTTCTTGGTATAATGCATGCAATGAGAATGGATGTAGGTATCCTTACTCGACTACATTTTTCTTGAGTTGATCCCTTGCCTCTTCAAAGTGGCATAAAGAAAGACATATGGGGTTGTTTAAATAAAATAAAATAAAATAAAGCCTTTATAAAATATGAATCAAAAGTTCTTAATCATAAACATCACAAGAAGTTTCTTATGTTAAGAGAGACAACATATCCTTCAACTAGATCTTGTCAATCAGTAGGCCATCAATGGATCTAAGTATTTTTAAAACCTATAAAGTGAAATCTTCTTAAATTAGTCAATTAATATTGACTGGAGATGGGTCCCATTTTCCTTGAATGGATCATTGTTACACCTTGTGTCTTAGCATCTATCATCTTCATTTTCATATCACTATTCTCCTCATTTTTACATCCTTCTTGGATATCCGTGATTATCCCTCAAATCTTCATAGTTGTGTGGAGTCACGCATGCAGTGAAGCATCCCATTGATATATCATTTACATTCTTCCAATGAATGAAATGCTTACAATTTTGAACATGAAGTCGAGAGGTCTGCACTTTTACTTGAGTTAAAAATCAAAAATATTAAAACATTCAAATATGTTTCACAAAATTAAAAAAAAAATTCAAATATGTTTCAAAAAAATCAAAAACATTGAAATATGTTTCAAAAATTCAAAAACATTTAAATATGTTGAAAATAAAAAAGCATTCAGATGTTTTCAAAATACAAAAAAAAGAATATAAAACTATTTAAAAACCAAAAAAATAGTACAAAATTGTTCAAACTGGAAAAAATCAAAACATTCAAAAATATTTGACAAATTTCAAAAGCTGAATAACACAGTTCAACAATCTCTCCATTTGATGGTGCTCCTCATGATCGTTCTAGATCATCTTATGATAATCACTTTTTTTCCCCATAGTGTATATCTATGCTTGAGGTAAAATAATCAATTAACCTTTTGTAATATAACTTTGTTTGGGGTACACTTGGATTTCATTTAATCTAATACAAAATCACAAATCAAACTCCAATCAATCCAACAAGATTATTTTGGAGTATTGAGATCACTTTGTTCTTTGTCTTGATCCAATCCTCTTGTACATCTAAGCTATTGCTCAGGGGCATTCATATCTATCTAATTATTTAATGTGGAACACATTGGGAGTGTCATTAGATGTCGTTATTGCAAATTGTGTCATATGGTTGTGGTTTATCAACATTATGATGATGTTTTTTGTTAGTTATTTTGTTATTTTTTTGTACTTTGTTATTGTAGACCAAATGTAGATGAATTATTAATATCTTAGTTCACAAATAACTTTGGAGTCATTAATTCTTGTTCATATTGGGTTTTTTTGCAATGTTTTTTTGTACCTTTTGCATCCCTTATAATTCTTGTGTTATTATCATGGTTTATTAAACAATCCACTGTGTGTTTTCATTTTTTTATGTCATTTGATTTGTTTACATTTATTGTTATTTGTGCTAATTCAAAGTAATTTGTGTACCATCTTCATCATAAAATTATTAAAATTCAAAAAACAAATCATTAAAATTATATAAAATCAAAACAAATTTGCATATTTGCAAATATTCTATAATTGTAAAACACCTAAAATTATTTCAAAAACTCAACAAAATATTATTAAAGTCAAAATTTTAACTACTACCCTAGTGATCATTCCAATCTTACGACTATCATAATCCATCATCTTCCCTTTGTATGATTAATCTATGCTTAGGGAAAGTTAAATCAATTATTTTTCCTTCGCGATATAACTTCTCTTAGGAAATTTTTGCCCTCATTTTCTCCCTTGCATTTCATAAGTTTAATGTTTGAGGGCCCAATGATCCTTTTTAAAGTGGATCCAACAATAATATTTTTGGGAGTATCTAAAATCACTCAATTCTTAAGTTTGATCATATTAACATGCATTTCATAAGTTTAGTGCTTGGGGGAATTTATATCTACTTAATCATCATTGTGGAACATATGAGGGGCATAGTTAATTGTCTTCTTTTAGAATTTGTGTTGCATTTTGAGATTTATTTTTGTACTAATTACACATATTTTTTCTCATCTCGGCTTCTTTATAGCTATAGTGCATGCATTTACGTTTTGTATTGGGTTTTTTTCCTTTTTATCTTTTCTTTGATGGGTGTGTCTTTTTTTACACACATAATGGGTTACCCATCATGATTATTTCATAATCATGGTGACAACTCTATTTTGTAATAGAAAAATAATGTTGCTCTTCAATTTCACTCTCTAAATGATGGTCATGCTACGAGCATAATTCCTCCCATATTCCTTAAAATTCCTTGTCTTCTTCCTATCAAGTAGTTGTCCACCACTTTTTTGCATCACCCACCTACTTGATGGTGCATTCCCTTACCATTTCTACTCATTGGGAATCTAAGTGCTTCACGAGGAAAATCCAAATAGTTTCCTTGATTTCTTTGTCTTCCGCTCACCGATCTACATATATATATACTATCTTTAAAATGTTATTACTTTGTAATAACACTTTAAAGAGGGGAAATGTATACACTCCAAAATCACATACTTGTTTCTATTTTATCCTATTTCACATCCCATGTAATTTATTAATCATATTAATTAATTCATACACATCATGTTACACATTTTTGGATTACTTAAATTAATTACTAACATACATTAGCTAGCTTAGTTACCATTTATTAAATAAATGGTTAATTAATTGTCTTGCACATCACAACTAATTAAATTAGTTATTTAATTGGAAAATACAACTATTTTCCTAGTCAACTTCCATTTGGACTCCACTTCATTATCTTAAAATCCTCCTAGAAAGGTGGGGGAAATGAAATTATACATACAACCACCTTCTGAATGTAATTTACACCAAAAAAATCATTACTACCCTCAATGACATTAATTCATTTGAAATATGTTATCCTTCCTCAAGTGTTATTTTTAGCATGTGCATTGATAACTACATTCAACCACTTTCAACCTCTACTTGGCATTTATAAAATTTAGGCCTTATCTTTTGAAAATCATCTTGATTCCCCTCTTAGATATCTCTTGAATCTCTTGACTCCTCTCTGATCCATGTTCAATCTCGTGCTATTTTTCCCTCCAATATATGCATTTTGGAAGATTTCCACGTGTCTAAAATCTGTAGTATATTTCCACATTTGGAGATCAAATCAATAGCACCCACGATCCATTATTTATAAGGTTACACAAGTTTAAATATTCTTACAACCTTATGTGAGGTTTGCAAGAAAAACATGGAGGAAAATATTTGCACATTTTTTCCTATCTTTCCATTTATGCTTATTTTTTGTTCTTACAACAACTAACCATAACACATTGTAATAAAGCCTAAAAAGACAAAATGATGTAACTCCATAAACTACAATAAATAACACTTGCAAAGTTCTTGTGAAAAATATGATAGTTATGTAAATGTGGGTTTGTGTGTACAAAAACACTAATACACAAGTATATATGTATATATATTCACACATACATAATAGATTTCACTGGACTTGTATTTCACTTCTTGTTTACGATGATTATTTATAGAATTGCGATGACTATCTACAAAGTTATGATTAAATATGCATTATTTTATAGTCATATTTCTCAAGTATTTTTCATAAAATATTATATATATATATATATATATATATATTATTAACATCATTCAATATATTTTAGGGTTTCATTTTTAAATTTATTTAAATTGACTTTTGGAATCAAAATTCAACATTTTTGGTGAAAATAAGATTTTTTTAGTGAGGTGTGTTTTAAAATAAAACCATGAGAAAACATTAAACAAATTTTAAACTATGAAATAATTTTTTTTTTGAAATTATTGTTATTCCCTCAAAGTCCTTTAAATGTTCGATACATTGCAAAAATTGATGGCATGCTTTCCATCTAAGTCCCTCAAATATTCAAGACATTACTATAAATTAAACCCAAAAATTATATTGAATGATGTTAAATTTTATTAAAAAGTCATATATTTTTTTATGGCCATACCATGTCATCCCCAACCATAGGAAGATCAAAATATTTGAAATGTTTGAATAATATTTGAGAAATATGACTTTAAATTAATGCAAATTTAATCACAATTATGTAGAGACCAAAAAATAAAAAGGTATAAATGCATATGTAATCACAATTATGTATATAACCACCAAAAATAGGTAGTGAAAAAACAAGTCCAGATAGCAAGCAAGATTGCTCTAGTCAAAATTCTCTATTTTAGCTGATTTTAACATGTTTGTTTTGTGTAGTTGTCTGGTTTGTTATCCATTTTATAAACAAGTAATGGCATTTGTCTATGGAATCCCGATTAATTCTAAAATTTATGTTTCTCAATTACTTTCCAAACATTGCAAGTATTTTGATAAATAGATATAAGTGAATAGGACTATCTAAATACCCACATAGAATCAATAATCCTTAAGAAATTTGACTTTTAAAAATACAAATGTAGTCAAAGCATCCATCCTAGACATGTTTAGGGCATTGGAGGAAGTAAAAAGGTTTTTCAACAATGTCTTATTTAGAAGGATTCTTTCCTCCTTGTTCTTTTCGTTTTTCTATTTTTTCATGTTGGTTGTTTAGCTGTTTTGTAGCTATTGTGTCACTTTTTTTTGCTACTTCCTAGCAGGTTTTCTCTACCTTTGTTTTTTTTGCTCTATCTGGCAGTTTAGGCCTTTTTTGATGTGGTGTGGTCCCCATGGATTGATGCAACCTAGAATCTACCACAAATAACCTAGGCGAGTTGGCACATCACCCATCCTGAGATGAGTGCTCACACGAAGTGCACAAAGGTATTAGGTCCCCCTTTAGAGTTTTTGTGTAGGATGTTAGTGCGATGAAGATAAAGCGTATACATATCCATAAATACACATAAACATTTCCTAGTGCATAACCCAATCTAGATCTTAGAGAATCATGAATTAATAATAACTATGATAATATTTACCTATACAAGAACCAGTTACAGTCATGTTTAACACCATTATCCATCCAATATACTCCATTACATTAAACACATTAAATCATAGAAGCTTCTTACATCATAAAGTATCACCATAAGTTATGCGCACATTAGATCCAACATCATAACTCTACAAATAAATCAGTCCTTAGTTCCTCTCTAGACTACACGGATTAATACATATTTATAAGGGTGAGGAATTTCCCTTCACCACCTATGCACTTCCAAAAATAGGTCACATGTTGATAATAGCCATGCACCTTTACAATGACATGCACACATGCAAGTGTGCTAATAATAGACATCCTATAGATAACAAGAAGTAATCCTATTATTATCTTGAAATCCTACATGGTTCTTATTAGACACTTATTCCCAAAATAACATTTGCATGTTGCGTGAAGTCTCACCCCCATGTGTGTTCCACAAGCTATCTCCAAAAATAGCATGTATCCATAAAAATGGCTAAGTCCCAAACCAATTGTTCTAGCACACGTTTTCCTTCCTATCCTTCTGTGCCTTCCAATACGCTTTGTTCCCACGTGTGAATCCAATGTGTTTCTTCTCCTTAGTTCAATACTATGTATTCTCAACACATCTACAAAACCAATGTTTTTCTTTGTCTTATCTAGCTGGTAGGCTTTTAGTTGGGGTGTGGTCCCCACTTATCAAAAAACCACTTTTTTCTTCATGCTCTTTTTGGTTGTTGGGATTTTTGTACTCTAGGGTATGGTCCCTCCCAAGAAACCATTTACCAATAATAAAAATGCAAATGTAATCATATTTTTAAGATAATCCTCATATACAAGCAATGTAAAAAAATTCTAGACATGCAAGAAAAGGAAATTGTTGGAGCTCAAATATGCTCCTATGCCTAAATCATAGACAATTAGGGATTTGATACAACATGGGACTATCTCCAAGTTGTGGGGCTTGAAGTGAGACAGACCTATGGAGAAGGCTAGCTTCCTCTTCTACCTCTAATGTTGAACCTACTCCTAGGAATTGAAATGCAAGTATCTAACTCTACTCTAATTTTCAAAGGGACTAGGTGAGAAGGAGATGCATAAAATAGAAACCTAATCTAAAAGAGGTGATAACACCAAAATAAGGGAATGAATACTTCATCAAGAGAAAATGGAAGAGGAAGATGATGAATATATCCAAAAATAAATCCACAGATCAAAATCACGTCTAGGGTTCCACTTTCACAATGCACAATAGACACAGATTCTGAAACAATGCATATAACACACATCTTGATGAATGAGAGGAAAGAGAGCACAATAAAACAATAGCTAAGGTAGAAATGAGCCATAAAACCAAAGATTTTATTGCTTAAAAATCATGCATAGATCATAACGATATAGGAGGAAGATGTAAAACATTTACATAAAGATAGCCCAAGGCATGTGATTCTTAGAATTCATGTGCAAATGAAATGATGCCCTTGTATTCCAAAATCATCAACCATTAAAACTAGGCATCACTTAACAATATATAGAAAATTAGAAGAAGGAAAGAAGAAGAAAAGATAAGGAAATCTGAATTTCCCTTTTTGCACCCCAACCACCTTCATTTAATTTTCTTATAAGATCTAATTTTCCTATAAATTTGCTTCCCCATGCCATTTTCCTTGTTACAGAAGGAATGATGCCCATATTGCATTTAATTATGGTGGTTGGGTCATTTGGAATACACCTTTTGCATGCTAGAGATGCCTTCCTCTATTTTTCCCATTTACCTCCCTTTAATTCATGAAATTCAATTTCATTATGAGGAGAAGGTCAAGATTTCTTTAAATAGTATCAAATTTGTAAAAAAACTAATTATTTGTTCCAAATTCATGTTTGTTTTATCTCACCATGGAAAATTGTTGTTTTCCTTTTATATGCGGCTTTCTTCTTGATTCAAGATACAACTTTTGACCTAAACATATTTGTTTTCTTCATTCTACGGTTTTTAATATAGCGCAGTTTACATGCCAAAATCCACAAATTTGTTTTCTTCTTTCCCACGACCTTTGTTTTGCTTTATTCCATAGCTTCACCATCCTCTCCGATTTATTCCGCGTCACTCAATATAGCCCGGCTTTTGACTTCGGTGGCATTTTCCCCTTAGTCGCAACTTTTACTCCTATTTTCTGTGGACATGCTTAGACTTCTCCATGGCCTTCATTCCTCAGGCCCATGGATTTTAAAGTTGTTTAATTTTTCAAGGGTGCAAAATGGACAACATTTTGATGAATCATAGGGGCTACCTACCTACTAGATGAGATGATTAGTAGCCTTGGCATCCATTAGGTATAGATTCAACAAACCAATTCCTAACATTTTGAAATTCTTCCTTTAACAACCTTGAGAACATGATGAATTTTTGTATGAGGAAATCTTTAAGAAACAAAATGTGAAAAGAACTTATGGAAAGAAACCTACACTATCAACAATGTAGTGTGTTTAAAGCACTTGGAGGAATTGAAATTATAATCTACTATATACAAGATGCATGAAATATCTTAATGAGAAGGTTTGAGATGAATCCCATTTACTATGGATTTGAAGTGCATTCCCATCAAGATCGATAACTCAAATGAATTAGCCACCTTGTAAGTAGTGATGATATATGGTCCACTCTAAATAACATCAAATTTGGAATGTCTCCTAGGTTTCACTCGATCCGTGTCCCATTTTAAAACTACATCTCTAACCTTGAATGTGTTATCTCTAGCTTTTCTATCAAACCATTCTTTGGTTTGAATTTTGATGTTTCTCCATCCTGATCATGGTGGAATTTATTTTTTCTTCAAGTTCTACTAATTCCACCATTCTAATTTCCCTCTAATCCACACCCTCAAATTTCAATTGTTGAGCTAACTCAAGTGAAGGTAGCTCTAGTAATAATGACAATATTTCTTCTCTCCCATATACCAATTTTAAGGGAGTACCTATAGTTTCTTTAATTTTATCATGTATGCCCGAGAAAGCATTTTTACTTTTGTGTGCCACTTCCTTTGATTGATGTCCATTTTCCTCTTCATGATTCTAATTAGGTTCTTATTATTAGACTTTTCCAATCCATTACCTTGGTGGTAATAATTGGAATAAGTTTTAAGATAAATCCCAAGTTTTAAAGCCCAATTAGAAATCTTTGATCCTAATAAATAATAATCGAGGAACGCTGACCTTGTAATAATTTCTTTAAGAAATTCTAGGATGACTAATTCAGTGGCTTCCTTCAATGGTGTGGCTTCAGTCCACCTGGTGAAATAGTCTATTGTTTTGAGGACCCACTTATGACCCATGCTAGATGGAGGACTAATCATACCAATGAAGTCAATACACTATTATGAAAATGGTTGATTTGTTTGGATCGGATGAAGTGGTAGGCCTCCAATATTTTCTTTCCATTGAAGAGTGCACATTCATTACATTTCCTCACCCATATATGAGTATCCGCAAACAACATAGGTCAAAATACCCTTCTTTTATGATCTTCATGGTTATAGCTTTAATAGAGAAATTTCACCCAAGAAACCATCATGAAACTTAGTAAGGATCTTATTACATTGCTCACATTCAATGCATATGAGAAACACTCCATCAATGTTCCTTTTAAATAGGATGCCACCAATCAATGCATAGTGAATATATCACACCCTCAGATGTCTCCTCTTTTCTTTTTCATACCAAGAGGGTATGTACCGGTATATAATAATTTAGTCATATCACTAATCCAACTATGATCATTGAATACATTCCTTTCATCTTTTTTCATTCATCATCCTACAATACCTCATCATTTAAAGGAACTTCATTAATGAGGATAATCTCTTGAGATTCTGCAGCATATATAGCCAACTACTCACAAAGTGCTCTTCCCCTTACTAATCTCATGGCATTAATGATGAAATAATACTTCATGATCTTAGTTACCCATCTAGCTCATTTCTCATTGATCTCTACTCCCATAATGAAGTCTCTAATGATGAAATGTGATATTAAAACATTTATGTGGCTAATAACAATCATACTTTTAAATTTCTTTAAGGATCTCATAATGGAAAACACTTGTTTATCAATGTGGTTGTATTTGAGTTCATAGTCCTTAATTTTTTGATCAAGAAGGCCACAGGTTTTCCACTCCTTAAACATTTAGTTGTGTCAAACCACAAAACTTGCATTTTTCCTCATAAGCATATAAAATGAAATCTTTGGCACAATCTTGGTTAATTAATATGGAGGCTTGAACACTTCTTGTTTTATCTTTTCAAAGTTGTCTTTCCCCTCTACAGTCCACTTAAATGTTGAATATTTCTTGAGCATAAGGGTAATAGGTCTTAATAAACCCATGAAGTTGGGAATGAAATGCCTAAAATATTCATCTTTCCAGGAATGACTGTAGGGCCTTCTTATGAGTTAGAAAGGAAAGAGTCATGATAGTTGTAATCCTTTCCAAATTAATGGCAATGCCTTATTTTTAGACAATATGCCCCAAAATCTTTACCCTAGGAAATGCAAAATTACATTTTTTTGGATTAAGGGACACACGAAATTCCCTACATCTCTTGAATATTTTCTCCAGGTGTTTCATGTGATCCACACTCTACTTGGAGAAGATAGTGATGTCATCTAGGTAAACCAAGATGACTTGATTGATATACCATTTGAAATAAATATTCATTACTCTTTGGAATGTAGCACCTACATTCGATAAGATAAAGGTCATTTTGTGATATTCATATGTTCCCTATTTGGTGGTGAATGCAGTTTTATACTGATATTATTCCTTTACTTTGATTTGGTTAAAACTAGAATAGCCATCCAGTAGTGAAAACCTTTCATCTCCTGCCAATGTTTGTAAAATTTTCTCCATGGAGGGCAAGGGATAGTGATCCTTGAGGGAAGTCCTGTTTAAATCTTGGAAGTCCACACAAAGCCATATTGCCATTTTCTTCCTTACCAAAACAAGATTTTCCACCCAAGTAGAATATTTGATTGGTGAAATTATCTTGTCCTTAATGAGTTTAGAGAGTTACTTTCTCATGAGGGGCTCAATTGGGGTTGAATTTGTTAGGAATTAAAGAACAAATATGTGGAAACAATTCCTCAAATCACAATAGTAGGAAACTATATAGCAGAAGTATACATGCAGAAATATAACAGAATAAATAAATAATGCACAAAAGAAGACAAGACAAGATTTAACGTGGTTCACCCAATGTGGGCTACATCCACCAAGAACTTGCTCATATTTTATTCTCAACAATATTAAAACAACTCTCATAGTCTTCTCTCAGTTATGAACTCAAAAAAAAATTCCAAAGATGTTAAACCACATCTAAACCACAATTGACACCCAATTGCTTAACCTTGATCACTCTTGATCACTAAGACTCAAGACCTCTTGAACACACAAGATATCTTCAAGATACCCTAACAACTCTATTTATAGGATTACAATCCTGTAAGAAGTCCAAAACCTGACCCTAGAAGTTTGAAATTCGTGACCTTTCATCTTCCCACGGCTGGAAAAGAAATTGTCATGACCTTTCATCTTCCCATGGCTGGAAAAGAAATGGTCATGACCTTTCATCTTCCTAATTAGAACTCCACACTTCAATACTAATTTGAGAAGACCAAAAATAGGCTCCACACCCCAATAATCTCCCACTTGGAGAATGTTCCTACTGAGTAAAGTTCTGAACCCTTCATTGTCGACCATGAAGGCCAATAAAATTTGAACACAACTTCAACTTCTCCCTTATGACCGCCTTGGTCATCATATCCACTAGATTCTTACTTATATGAATCTTTTCCATCTTTAACTTATCTTGTTCCAAAGTTTCCCTGATGAAATGATATCTCAGCTAAATGTGCTTCATCCTAGAGTGAAAAGTAGAGTTCTTCACTAAATGAATAGTTCTTTGACTATCACTATGTAGTCTCCTAACTTCCTGCTTATGAACCAACTCATCAAGAAACTGTTGTAGCGAAATCATCTCCTTTCTTGCCTCTGTGGCAGCAACATACTCATCCTTTGTGGTTGAAAAATCCACAACCTTTTGTAACCATGAAATCTAACTCACCGTTGTATCACCAACCATAAATACATAACCTATCATGCTCCTCCTACTGTCTAAATCTCCTGCCATGTCTGAATCTACATAACCACGCAATGTAGTGTCTGATCCACCAAAACACAATGCTTCTCCCATGGTCCCTCTCAAATACCGAAGGATCCACTTCACTTCCTACCAGTGCTCTCTACTTGGATCACTCATAAACCTACTCACTACTCCCACTTACATGGGAAATGTCAAGCCTAGTGCATACCATAACATACATCAAGCTACCAACCACTGATGAGTATAGTACCCTAGACATATGGATTTTATCCTCCTCAGTCTTGGGACTCTACTCCTTTGATAATTTAAAGTGACCTACCAAAGGGGTACTAACGGTTTAGCATCCTGCATACTAAACCTCTCTAATACCTTCTTTATGTACTCTTCTTGAGATAACACTAGCTTCCTCTCTTTCCTGTTCTGATTTATTCTCATACCAAGGATTTTTTTTTTCTTCCCCCAAATCCTTCATAGCAAAGGAGTCACCTAGTTGCTTCTTGAGTACCTTTATTTCCTACATGTTCTTCCCTACAATAAGCATATCATCCACATGCAAGCACAAAATAATATAACTACCATCAAGAAACTTCTTGATGTACATGTAATGGTCTAAGTGACACTTGGAGTAACCATGCTCTACATAAAAATAAAAATTCTTGTACCACACACTGTCATGGAGCTTGTTTCGAGCCATATAAGCTCTTCTTCAATTTGCACACTAACCTCTCCTTCCCTTTGACCTCATAACCACCGTGGGATGTTGCATATACAATTCCTCCTCCAACTCACCATGAAGGAATACAGTCTTCACATCCAAATTATCTAAGTGCAGGTCTTCTACTACTACTAAACCAAGAACAGTTCTAATAGAAGTCATTTTAACAACATGAGAAAAAATTTCATCAAAGTCTATACCTTTCTTTTGTGTAAATCCCTTGACCACCAACCAGCCTTGTATCTTTTCCTACCTCCATCTTCCTCTTTGATTCTATACACCTACTTATTCTGCAATGATCTCTTTCCCTCGGGTAGCTCCACCAGATCCCAAGTATGGTTTTCCATAAGAGATCTATGCTCTTCATCCATGGCCTACTCCCACTTCTTCCTAACATCCACCTACACTACTTCCTCAAAGAACTTTGGCTCTCCACTGTCAAGTGAGTAATAAATAATTCAAATATGGAGTAAATCATTCAAGTTCCCTTCTTACCCTAGAATACCTTCTCACCTCAAGATTTTGGGGTTCTTGATGAGTAGGTTCTGAACTAGATGCTATGCCAAAACATGCTACACTTGAACCAGCCCCTTGGACACCTTGTTGTCTGTAATGTCCTCTAACACTATGTATTCTTTCTTTGATTCCTCTTTCTATTCCTGTAACTAATATTTATACATGAATTTTTCATTAAAGACAATATCTCTAGACTGAAATATTTTCTTGTCCTTAAGACTCCAAACACGAAAACCAAATTCATCCTCACCATATCCAACAAAGGTGCATTTCTCATACTTAGCCTCTAACTTGGTCCTATCATCTTTATCAATGTGAAAAAATACCTCACATCCAAATACTCTAAGAAATGAGTAATCAATTTTCTTACTAGACCAAGCCTCCTCAGGTGTACCTCCATCCAAAGCCATAGAGGGTCCTCTATTAATAAGATAAATAGTTATGCTCATTGCTTCTACCCAAAACATGAGTGGCATCCCCGCATGTAACCTCATGCACCTAGCACACTCCATGATTTTCCTGTTCATTCTCTCTGATGCTCCATTTTCTTGTGGAGTATTTAGAACCGTTATTTTCCTGTGAATCCCATTTACCGAACAATAATCAAGAAATTCATTGCTGTAATACTCCCCTCCATTATCCAACCTAAGACATTTCAACTTGAGACCTGTTTCATTCTCAACCAAGGCTTTCCATCTTTTGAAGGTTTCAAACACATCAGATTTCTTTCTAATGCAATATACCCAAAATTTTCTAGTTGCATCATCAATGAAAGTGACATAATAACATGAACCACCAATAGAGTTTACCTTAGCTAGCCCCCATACATCTATATGCACTAAATCCAACTTACCCTCCTTCTTGGTAGGTCTAACCTTAAGGAATCTCACTCACTTCTATTTTCCATAAACACAGTCCTCACAAAAGTCTAAATCTAACTCCTTTAATATGGGAAACCTGTCCTTTATAATCTGCATGCCCTTTTGACTCATATGACTGAGTCTCTGGTGCCACAAAGTTGCATCTCCATCTGCAGAAACTAAATTACAATAATCAACACCACTTGGTTAAATACAAAGTACCAATTTTCTTACCTCTTATAACCACAAGAGCTCCCTTGGTAACCTTCTAAGAATCCATTGTAAAATTGACCGTATAGCCATCACTTCCTAGCTAACCCACTAATATCAAGTTCTACCTCAACTTAGGCACATGCTAACATCCTTAAGTAGCCATGTGTTCTCATTCTACATTTTCACCCAAACATAACCTTTCCCTACTACTCTGCATGGTTCATCATCACCAAGATATACATGTCCAAAATCTCATTGAACAAAATTAATAAAGTAATGTCTATGTGGGGTGGCATGGAAAGAAGCCCATGAATCTAACACCCAAGACTCATTAATATTATCTAAAGAAAGAATTAAGGCATCCTGACAAATATCACCTATTGCCAATATTTACTTCTTTAGTTTCCTCCTTCTTGTTCTTCTTATCCCAAAGAGCCCAACAATCTTTCTTAGCATGACCAACCTTCCCACAATGCCAACATTCTAACTTACTTTTGGACTTTGACCTTCCGCGATCATTTGACTTCCCATGGTTACCTTTCCCTCTATTTTTTTGTCTCCCTCTATTCTCCACCATCAAAGTGTTTCCAGAAGTAGAAGAATCTCTGGTGCTCTTCCTTCGCATTTCCTCACTTAGGATCACAACTATTACATCCTCAAACATCAGCTTTGAATTATTAGAGACTAAATTACTTACAACCATAACCAAGTTGTCCCAACTATCTAGTAAGGAGGAGAAAAAATCAACAAATCCTTGACCTCATCATCAAAGTCAATTTTTACCAAGTTTAACATACTCACAACCATATTAAATTCATTCAAATGAATATAAATATAACTATTCTCAGACATCTTCATATTAAATAACTTTTTCATCAAAAATATTTAATTAGAGGCAGAGGGTTTTTCATATAACTTCCCCAACGCACTCATGAGACCTTCCGTGGTCTTCTCCTGTGATATGTTGAAAGAAACCGAAGATACAAGGCATAACCAAATTTCCTCAAGTGCCTTTCTATCTAGCAACTCTCAATCATCATCCGACATGGATGTAGGTTTCTTTGTTTTTCCAGCTAAAGGAACATGGAGGTCCTTTTTATATAAGTAATTCTTCATTTTCATCTTCCACAAACCAAAGTTCTACCCATTGAACTTCTCAACCCTTTATCTTTTCTCATCTGCCATAGCTTCCACTCAAGCTAAACTTTCCCTATGATTTACCACTTTAGCAAAAACCACCAAATCTTTGATACCAATTGTTAGGAATTAGAGAACAAATATGTGGAAACAATTCCTCAAATCATAGCAGTAGGAAACTATATAGCAAAAGTATACATGCAGAAATATAACAACATAAATAAATAATGCACAAAAGAAGACAAGACAAGATTTAATGTGGTTCACCCAATGTGGGCTACGTCCACCAAGAACTTGCTCAGATTTTATTATCAACAAGAGTAAAACAACTCTCACAGTCTTCTCTTAGTTATGAACTCATAATAGAATTCCAAAGATGTTAAACCACATATAAACCACAATTGACACCCAATTGCTTAACCTTGATCACTCTCTTGGTCACTAAGACTCAAGACCTTTTGAACACACAAGATATCTTCAAGATACCCTAACACCTCTATTTATAGGATTACAATCCTTTAAGAAGTCCAAAAGATGACCCTATAAGTTTAAAAGTCATGACCTTTCATCTTCCCATGGCTGGAAAAGAAACTGTCATGACCTTTCATCTTCCCATGGTTGGAAAAGAAATGGTCATGACCTTTCATCTTCCCAATTCAAACTCCACACTTCAATACTGATTTGAGAAGACCAAAAATAGGCTCCACACCTCAATAGATTGTCCTTTGTTTCTACCAAATTAGCTTAATGTTGCGATCAAGATCAATGGAATGTTGGACTATGTCTAGATTGAATTCCTTTAAATCTTCATAGTCCCTATAAAATACATCATTGAACTTCTGACACAAGGAAAAAAAAAAACTTTCCTTTCATTTTCATCACATACCTTTCCGAGTAGAATTTATTTTCCTAGGGTAATTGAAATTGGCTAATAATCTTCTTTCTTAGTTTTTACATTCCTCTCCACTCCTTTGAACTTATCATCTGGAATAAAGATCTACTTCAAAGTGTTTAATACCTTCGAAACTTCTTTTTAGTTGAATAATCTAATCCCCATAGACCTCCTACAAAGCATATTGCATCTTCAGGAGAACGCCGTGTCATTTTGCATGAGATGTATAATTTGTTCATCACTGTCAAATACCTTTCAACAGGTTTGATTATCATGGATAGAATGCCTAACCATTTTTTTCACATGTTGTATGTTTCCCTTGATCAATTCCTCAATGGGTGAGAATTGTGAGCCAAGGGCCCCCATTTGGTCTACATATTTGTGTTGATCTGAGTTTCTAACTTCCTGTCTAGATGAGTGTACGAGTAATCAAGAAACACTAAACAATGTTGAGTATACAAGGGCTTAGTACCTTGGAGATGATGATGGATGATACGGGTGAAAAGTTGATGTCAAACTCCTCGGTGTGATCCCAACAAACTTGTAGCTTACATACACTAAAGAAATATTGATTAGAGATTTTATGTGGGGGCTTCCTGACAAAGCAGATCCGGGAAGCATTAACTCCCTCGGTGGCTATCAACCCCGTGCAATAAGAATAATAATAAAATAGAGTCCAAACAGATAATATGTAAATTGATAAAAAAAAGAACCTGAAAGATGTTGGTATGCAGATGGTGTTATTGATCAGATGCATGCAACATGAATCTCACCACATGAACCAGATCATGAGCAGAGTATCATGGAAATTCCACATGTTATCACCAAGATAGAATAATAATGATATTATGATAAAATGGCTAAAATTTCTCAGCATTCACCCAAATTTTCTAACTTTTTCTTCCTCCCAAATATGGGGAAAAAACCCATATTTATAACTTAGATGTGAGGTTAGATTGGGGTTAACAAGTAACCGGGGTTGAGTAGAGTAACCTGAGTTAAGAGATCTGATGTGATCACATGGGGACCACGACTTGAATTATTAAATGGAGTGGGGAGCATGATTGACATGGTGGGTGAGATAAAAGATTCCATTTTAAAAGGAGTGTCGGATAGGTGTATTAATACTCATGGATTAATAATTTGTGGGAGATGGGGATGATATCAAAAATTTTAATTATCAAATGGGTCTACATGGAGCCCCTTTAATAATTAATTAATAAAATTTATAGGCTTTCATTTAATTTAAGAGAAAGAGATGCGAGAATGGAAATAGCGTGAATGTCAGATGACTGAGGGACACTATACCCAAAAAATAGGTGTCTACATTTGCCCCTTTTTGTTGAGTGGTTTGCAATAGCAATCCATGATACAAAAAAAGGGTTAGATGAAATATATTTTTAAAGATGGATGAAGACATGACTAAAGGTAGGATGCCTTAGGAAAAAAAAATTGCAATAACAATGAAAAAAAAAATGTATGGCGTGACTTCAATATCACATCGGTAGAGGACAATTGCAGTCTCAATGGAGACAGACGACAACATTCTACAGACCAGTGAGTGGGTGAAGACCATTGCAGTATGGATGTAAACCAAGATGACCAATGGTCATAGGAAAACATCAAAATATGTTTAAAAGATATATACAATCCTTTTTCTATGAGGAATTGTATGAAAAATCATGCATCCAAAAAAGGATGAGAATGAAGATAATGATGCCCTAAAGACAAGGCATGAGAAGGACAAAAATTGAGTTATATGCACTGACAAGTACAAGGATGAAAAAGGTTCCCCATGATAGGGCATGAAGATGACATAATGGTAGATGGATGTGTAAATAAAATGCCCCAGGGGGAATAGCCATAAATATGCACATGATGAGAAGATAGGATAAAAGGGTGAGATAGAATGCCCTAAGAGGGAATAAATATGATGGCAATCATGTTTCATAGAAAATATGCATAAGTGTTAGTAAATCATAACGTAACAACATTCCTACTTGTTTAATAAGTAGGACAAGAAGTTAAGATACTTTTACTGACAAAATAAGAGTAGAGAAAACATGAACTCGAACAAACAATGGAGAAGGACAAAGTGGGTGAGAAGAGCAGCGAGAGAATGAGATGAGGTGAATTTTAGGAGAAAATTGGGTTGATAAAGAGGACTAGGAGGAAGGAATGGTCAACAGACATGATCACGAATGAGACCTTGTCCAGAATGACAAGTCTACCTTGAGTAGGATTTCTATGCTACGTGGGGAGTTACGTAGATGTGCCAAGCTGGGGATGAAAGGTCTGTGATGATGAAGAAGATGATGTCAATGCTAGATGACAAACAAAAATAAGAGTGATGGGAAAGAAAATTGGTGGATGATTGTAGAGAAGAGAAGGATGATGCGAGAGAATGGATGGAGAAAGATAACATTGGTCATGGTGGAGGATGAGAAGTTTTCGGATAATGAATGCTACTTGAGAGATAATCTCAAGTAGAATTCACAAACTACAACAGAGATCAAGTAGAATTCCCAAACCGAATAGTGTATTAAAGAGAGTGTGTAGAAATGGTAACAAACTTCATAGATTCATGGAGGATATTGATAGGGGACATCCTTAAAAAAATATAGATGCATATTTAATGATATAAAATTTGATTATAATTGTAATAAAATATGATTTTAATGAGATGGGTGTCACATAACCATAGCAAGTTCCATGTAAGAAAGTTATGATTTTAACTAGACAAGAGGTAAATAATAAAAGGTACTACTCAAAGCATTGCACTTGTAGTCAATAGCGGTGTGTTAGTACATAACTAATGAGATTTGATCATATCAAAATACCAAGAGGAGGATATGGATGAAATATTCTCATAATCTTAATGTCGACATGATGAGGGATTTGAGATTTAACCTATATGCGGGAAAAAGGATCTCCAAAGATGGTGTTCCTTAATTCTATGCCCTAGCTCTTGGAAAGGGAAAGAAAAATAGCAGAAAGTTGATCAATGCGGGAAGCTTTCTAAATGTCATAACAAAAGAGTAGCCATCCTTCGAGGGTATGGTCTACTATATATACAACATAGATGGCGAGGATGATAGTCATCCTTCGAGGGATCGGTCTATTTTAATACATAACATAGATGAAAAGAATAATATAATAGTCGTCCTTCAAGGGATCGGTCTATTTCTTTTGATTTTGATTTGTATATGAATCTTTTTTTCATGAACAACTATCCTTCGAGGGATCAATATGTTTTTGGATAACTTTTGAATTTTTTTTCATGCATGGATGTGAGCTTCACATGGGAGAGAGCTGGGAATACCTAAGTAAACCACTTAAGAGGGGATAATGACGATACAAGAGACACCCCATACCCTTTACATGACTACCATAGGAGAATGAGAGGGTGATGGATGTAATGATTACGGGGTTCTCACCGAATGGGAGAACTTATCCATATTGAATATGCTATAATTAGAGTCATTATACTTATATTCAAGGTCATGTGAAAGTAGTTATGGTAGACCACATAATTTATATCATTACCATGATAGATGGAAGTGTATAATGGTGGAGACATGGTCTAAAGATAAGACTATACTCATAAGTGTGTGTACGAGCAATAGAATGGCCATAAGTGCAATGTGTTAAGGGGTTCGATCTCTTGTTTACCATCAGGAGAAGTTAAATAATAAGCCCCAGACCCATACTTATGTGTGATAATATATGGTCTGATCCAGTTGGGAGAAAATTTTCCTACCGAATCCTTGATTAACACTACATTCGAGATAAGATAAGAATTTGGTAGGATGAGATATAATGAGATAGATGAGTAAAGGTAAACAACTATATCGGAGACACCCCGATACCCTTTACATTACTACCATAGGAGAATGAGAGGGTTATGGATGTAATGATTATGGGGTTCTCACTGAATGGGAGAACTTATACATATTGAATATGCTGATAAGTAGAGTCATTGTACTTATATTCAAGGTCATGTGAAAGTAGTTATGGTAGACCACATAATTTATATCATTAACATGATAGATGCAAATGGATAATGGTGGAGACATGGTCTAAAGATAAGACTATACTCATAAGTGTGTGTACTAACAATATAATGGCCATAAGTGAAATACATTAAGGGGTTCGATCTCTAGTTTACCATCGGAGAAGCTAAATGATAAGCCCCAGACCCATAATTATGTGTGATAATATATGGTCCGATCTAGTTGGGAGTAAATTTTTCCTACCAAACCCTTGATTAACACTGCATTCAAGATAAGATAAGAATTTGGTAGGATGAGATATAATGAGATACATGAGTAAAGGTAAAAAAATATCTGATATCCTTTAAGGAAGCAATAATATGTGTCCCTAATGAGACGAATAGATGGTGCTCTGAAGAAGGGGAAATTATGACCACAATGGTGGATTTTGAATAAGATGGAATGGATTAAATAGAACACCACAAGATAGATGAGATGGAATCTATGTGTTGTTTTTAAAAGTGAATAAACAAGAGAAATATATGCATCACATCAAGACAAAACATGGCCACTAGGGTGGACTTTGGTGAAAAATGTGGTCCTTATTGGAAGGAAAATAGGGCCTCAACGGAGGACTTTGATGACACAATCATGGCCACAAAGGTGGAATTCAATGAAAATATAAATATAGTCTCTTAATGAAGAAATAAACATGGCCACCGTAGTGGGATTAAGATGAAAATAAATGGTCCCTTAAGGGATAGACACATATGGCCAAAAAAGTGGGCTTCAAATGAGATGAAGATTTGGATGGGGTTAGTTTAGACTGGATGTATTTGGATGAGGTAAATAAACCAATGTCAAGGATTAAAGTCTCCTAGTGTGAAAGGAGAGTTGTTTAGATATGAAATGCATTAATCAGATAAGGATGAGGGGAGGTGACTCCCTAGCGAAAGAGATTGTATTACTGTAGGAAAATTAGATGTGGATGATTAGGTAGATGCGTTGGGGATCATAGGAAAATAGTGTTGATGAATAAGGGAGGACCTTCTGTATGAGTAATAACATGTGAAGGAGAGATGTTAATGAAGGATGGAGGAGAAGACTTAGAGACTTCGATAGACGTGGAATTAGTTGCGGATAAAATGGTAGAGTGACAATCCTCAAAAAGGTCTTCTCTTTCAATGAGATCATGGATGACAGTTTGAAGAGCCTTACAACGCTCAGTGTTATGACCCAGGGTATGATGGTAGGCACAACTAAGGTGGGGATTAAACCACGATGGCCTCTTACTATGTGGGTTAAATTCCTTGACAGGTGGAAGCATAATGGTAGAAATTTGTAATAAGTGTTGAAGGGTTTCCACATACGATTCAATTGATACATTAGTATATGTATTTTTTTGGAATCCTTTAATGTAGATCTTGATGAAATTTCTTGGGGTGTGGTTGTATGAGTGGTCTTGGAGGATTGCTTCATGTCATTCCACAATTTTGATTCGAATCTCGAGGGAATGCTAGATGTTTTTGATTTGGTTTGGTGGAGTGATTGTGATGCCTTAGATGGAGATTGATGTTGTCCCAAAACAGATGATGTATATTTGGTATTCGTTGGTAAAATGTCTATCTTCTTTTGGGGACACACAAGAGATCATTGTGGAATTGTACCAAGGATCTTAGAGTTGGATGGAAAAGAAGCATTCTTGGAAGGGATGATACTGATTTTAGTCAAAGGATCTAAAGGTTGTGTTGTAGTTGATATGGGTGACAATCTCAGTGTTTTCATGGTGATGTCTAATGAAGGTTGGTTTGTTGTGGAGGCATCAGTAGATGAGATGAGAGGGTTATTTGAAGTTGTTGTAAGTTGTAGTTTTGTCCAAGATTCTACAAGAGATGTGGAAGAAGAGGATGATGTGTTTGGCATGATTAGAAGGGTGGAAAGAGGAACTGAGAGAGAATCAATAGATGGTATGATAGGTAAAGGGGAATAGATGTGGATGGGGAGTGTTAGAAAACCCGATGGATGAGGATGTAGAAAGATGAGTTATATTCATTGTGGATGGGGAAGTATGTTCCCCCTGTTTGAGGAAATCATCTTCCTGAATGAGGTCATGGACGATGGTCCAAAAGGCTCTACATTGCTCAATGTCATGGCCCGGAACACGATGATAGGCACAAATGCAATTGGGATTGAACCATGGAGGTTTACTGCTATAAGGATCCCAATGTCTAATGGGAGGAAACATAATCGTAGAAGTTTGAATTAGATGTTGAAGGATGTCTGTGTAGGATCCAATCGAGGTGTCAAAAGGAAGGTAACTCTTATGAGTTTTAAGATGGTGTTTTGGCTTGGATTTAGATGTGGAAATTGGGGATGTTGGTGTATAAACCGGTATAGATGTTGATGATGGGGATGGATTGTGTTGTGGTTTTAACGTTTTAGTTTCAATTTTAATGTTAGTTGATGATTTAGGATCACATGAACTAGAATGAGGAGGTACTTGAATAAATTTGATGGATAATGAAGGATCCTCCTTAAAAGATTCTTCACATGGAGGTGACATGATTGTGGAAGTGTGTGAAGAACGAGGGGACATTTTCATTTGAATAGATGAGGTCAATAGTGCAGATGTTGAAGGGGAGGGAATAGACTGGTTTGGTTTGGGAAAGATGTATCCTTCCTTAATGAAGTCCTAAACAATGGCTTGAAATTCTCTGCAATGTCCAATATCATGTCCAGGGGTACAATGATATGTGAAAACAAGGCTAGAATTAAACCACGGTGGCTTCTTACTACCGGGGTCAAAGGCCCTAATAGGTAGAAGTGTAATTATAGAAATTTGTAACAAATGTCGGAAGACCTCCGTATATGATTCAACTGAAACATTCGGAGGTGTTGTGTCTATGTAGAATCTCTTGGATTTTGGAGGAGTGGATGTTTGAGATAATTAATATATTGAGGAAAAAGTTTGAGTATGCTCGTGTCTTGATGGCTAGAATCCATTTATGATTTTCATAATGTTGGATGATTTTAGTTGAAGGGATATGGGGTTAGATTGTTTAGAAGAAGGAATATTATTTTCCTATATAAGAGAATTTTGAGGTAATATTTGAGAGATTTCTTCCTTAGGAGGAATGAAAATAATTTCTACTAGGAGGATCCAGAGGTGGTATTGCTAAAAGCGTAGGAAGGAATATTTGTTTGTTGGAATCTAAGGAAGGTGGAAATGGATTTGGTGGCACTGATGTGGCAGAAATATTATTTGTAATTGAATCCATTTGAAGTTAATTCAAAGGTTCTTCAAATAAAGTAGTAGGGAAGAAAAATGTGGATTTGGTAAGTCCCGAAATTGGGATTGGGTTTATGATTGGTATTATGGGTAAAGATGGAATAGATATGGATGATGTATTGTATGAGGTATATTCAAATATAGAATCAATAGTGGATAAGGGAAGAGGTGAACATACATAGGACCGAGGTTAAAGTGGAGGTAAGGGTTAATGGATTGAAGAAAGAGGGAGCTTCTAATGAGGTAGGTACGGTGATTGATGAAGAAGGTGTATCTGTGATGGAACTGAATTTACACCCATAATATGTATAATATTTATGGTGTGGGCATTGGTAACTTGTGATGTAGAAGCAGCGGTGGTTTGACTTATTGAAGTGGGTGTATGGTTTGGAAATGGTTGTTTAAAAATATATAGTGGTTGATTAGGTGAGGCATTTGGATTATCTACATGAAGTTCTCCTTGATTGATGAGTCTTTGGACTGAATCCTTAAAAGTCTGACATCTCTCTATGTCGTGTCCTCGGACTTGATGGTACTTGCAATAGTGATCCTCATGATACCACACAGGTCATGGTCTAAATTTGTTAACAAGTTGGATAGGCGGTAATGTGATCAAGTGTGTTACTATCAATTTGTTAAAGATGGCACTGTATGATTCTCCTAAGGGAGTATAATTGGGCATTAGTTGTGTGAATCGTTGTTGAGTTACTATTGTAGATGTTGGAGTAGGAGATGATCTAAGAATGATGGCGTTGGAAGTTGCCTTTGATTTATCATTTGACGTGGATGGTCTGAAAAATTCTATTTTGGGATTATTTGTCTTTAATTTTAAATGCCCCTGTTCTAGGGCATGTGTCTCAAGCTTGCAGGCCATAGTGAAGGCTTCTTCAAAAGTGTGAAATGATTGGATTTGCAAGGTTAATGAAATATTCTTAGCACAAGAGTGCACGAAGAGCTCGATGAGGTAATTTTGAGGAAGTGGAAAAGATAATTGATTTATCATATTACGCCATCATGCAATGAAATCCATGATGGATTCATCCTTGAATTGGCGGATGGTATACAAATCATTGATGGTTATTTTGTGTGTAATATTAATGGAGAAATGCTCAAGAAATTATTGTTCAAGCTAAGAAAAAGAAAATATGGAGTACTAGGGGATATTATTATAGCACTCTAACGCGGGACCAGATAAAGACATGGGGAAAGTATGAATCATCAAGTCTTGGTCATGCGCAATGAGATAACATGTATGTTTAAATTCTCAGAGATGTTGTTGAGGGTCCTCCTTGTTATTAAATTTGGTGAACTTCGGTAATTCCCAGTGTGGAGGATATGTTTTCATGGGCATAGATGGATGGATGGGTTTGTTACATATTTGTTCATATGACAAGGTGATTTTGGACCCTATCATAACAGCCTCTAGGATGGGTAACCGACCTATCAAGATTTACATGGGGTCATTAAGAAGTGCCTGTTGAGAAGTTAAAGGTGGTGGTTGGACTTGCGTATGTGTGGGTATCTGAGGGACTTGGTATGGGTGAGTGTAAGCTATGTGTGATGGTTGAGGTGGTTGTTGATAGAATGTGTGTTAGTGAGAAATAGGGGCATGGTATGATTGTTGAGATTGTGCAAGTTGTGGAAGTAATTGCTTTGAGGGGGGATATGGGTATATGCGGGTCGATAGACTGGAAATGAAACCGTATGTTGTAAAGGTATTATTGGAGGAAGTTGAGAATTGGGGTATATAATTTTCATGTAGAAGGGATTTGTTGTTCGAATAAGGGATTTGACACATGGGATGGTTGAATGAAGGTACTAGTGACCATTGGAGCTATTGTAGTGGTAGGGATGGTAGTCACGATAGTCATGTTAATGTAAGAAACATTGGGCGTAATGGTTTGACTACTTGGGTGGTCCGTGTCTTTGATGGGTTGGTGGAGGATGACGTAAAATCATGTAAGGCCATGGATTGAGGAATTTTAGAAGTAGTATTATAAGGATAGACCTATTGAAACGGTGGGCCATCCATAGGGAGGTGTATGTATCTTCTTAAAAGATAGTCTTGAAGGGCCACATGGTTGGTTTCAAGAATTTGTCTAAATTGGGTCCCCAAGAGGAAGATGGAAGTACCAATAGGCTCTAATCGACGAGAGGGTGGAGTGGCTAGCCTAAATGGGATGGAATGTTGGTCTAATGCCACAAAGTGTGGCTGAAAGATATTGAATGAGGTATATTTGTGAGAGAATTGGTGCTGTGAGTGAGATAGGAAGAAGTAAGGATGATGAAATTGTTTATGTAGTAATTGATTGGGATTAAGCACTATGTGTGGTGAGGTTGTGTTCCATATTTTTAGTAGTGGATTGAGTGATTATGAGCATAAAAGGAAATCATTGTTATATCAACAAACAAGTGAGGAAAACAGTTTTTTTAATTAAGAAACATGTTTAAAAGGGAAAAAATGGTGGAAGAGGACCTAGAAGAAGGTAAACTATGTTTGGTTTCGTAAGTTATGGTCTGGGAAATGTTTGAAATGGTTCTTTGGGTGATCAAATCCCAATCAATGAACTAGGTGCAAGGAATGTTTCGATGTGTTGATTAATTTGTGAAATTTTAGGTAGTGTGTGATGATAGGTGTGATGCAAAAATTAACCCCTAGTTACACTATGTGAGCAGAATGCACAAGTTTGTTTTACTCCCAAAATTGAAATATGAAATTTGATGCTGACAATCATTCAAAATAACGACAGTACCACGCAGAAAAGAGGAAATAGGGAAAACTGGACAATACCTATGTATCGCTTTTCCCTTTTATTAACAGCAAGTTGAGCCAAGTGTAAGCTTTAAACGATCTGGAAAGTACTTTTTTCGTATCCAGGTAAATGATGTTTGAAAGTGATGATCGATGATCGGGAACATCAAGGACCTTATGACTGTAGATGAGGTTGACAAGAGATGATTGGCGATGTGGTTATGTACGATCTGCTTTATCAAGCATAATTGTGTGTCATTTGTAGAATTCACCTACAAAATAAAATTACATTAATTGACGTGGTTAAGAAAAATGATATAAATGTCAAAAGGATTTTGTTTACAAAAAGTGCCTTTGTGAAAAAAATGAAAATGAAAATAATTAATCTAATGAGTTAATGAAAAGTGTAGTACAACGTTTGTATTCAACATGAATATAGGAGATATAAAATCCTATCGATAAACCATAAATTAAACTATGCAATAAAATGATAAAATAATTATTAAATGCTTGATCCAAATCAAAACAAGAAACCATGAATTAAAATATCAAATGATAAACTATGAAATACGTTATAAAATGATAAGGTAAACTATAAAAACAATCCATGAAATAAATGATTAAATAAACGAGAAAATGCGCAAAGTGTCTCAAAATGAAAAACAATCGATTGAGAAATCTATGACCACTAACATCAAAGCGCAGAAATGAATGCCAACGACAAGAATATAAATAAAAAAACTAGACCAACGATTGATTGATGAAATAATAACTTCTAACTAAAATATATAGATTATAATGAAATGATAACCCATATGATAACGAAATGGAAGATTCTATTATTGATAGGCTATATAAAATCTAACCTAATGATTTAAAAAAAGATAAACTAATGATTTCAAAATTAATAAAAGCAAGGATCCGAGAAGAGGATTCGAGCACTTAGAGGGTAATGGTAGACGGATACACGTTTTGGAAAGAATCGACCAAATGGGTTGGTAGTCACGATAGTCGTGTTGATGTAAGAAACATTGGGCGTAATGGTTTGACTACTTGGGTGGTCCAATGTCTTTGATGGGTTGGTGGAGGATGACGTAAAATCATGTAAGGCCATGGATTGAGGAATTTTAGAAGTAGTATTATAAGGATAGACTTGTTGAAATGGTGGGCCATCCATAGGGAGGTGTATGTATCTTCTTAAAAGATAGTCTTGAAGGGCCACAGGGTTGGTTTCAAGAATTTGTCTAAATTCTGGGTCCCCAAGAGGGAAGATGGAAGTACCAATAGGCTCTAATCTAACAGAGGGTGGAGTGGCTAGCCTAAATGGGATGGAATGTTGGTCTAATGCCACAGTGTGGCTGAAAGATATTGAATGAGGTATATTGGTGAGAGAATTGGTGCCTGTGAGTGAGATAGGAAGAAGTAAGGATGATGAAATTGTTGATGTAGTAATTGATTGGGATGAAGCACTATGTGTGGTGAGGTTGTGTTCCATATTTTTAGTAGTGGATTGAGTGATTATGAGCATAAAAAGGAAATCATTGTTATATCAACAAACAAGTGAGGAAAACAGTTTTTTTAATTAAGAAACATGTTTAAAAGGGAAAAAAATGGCTGGAAGAGGACCTAGAAGAAGGTAAACTATGTTTGGTTTCAGGTAAGTTATGGTTGGGAAATGTTTGAAATGGTTCTGTTGGGTGATCAAATCCCAATCAATGAACTAGGTGCAAGGAATGTTTCGATGTGTTGATTAATTTATGAAATTTTAGGTAGTGTGTGATGATAGGTGTGATGCAAAAATTAACCCCTAGTTACACTATGTGAGCAGGCAGAATGCACAAGTTTATTTTACTCCCAAAATTGAAATATGAAATTTGATGCGTAATCATTCAAAATAACGACGATACCACGTAAAAGAGAAATAGGGAAAATCTGACAATACCTATGTATCGGCTTTTCCTTTTTATCTAACAACAAGTTGAGCCAAGTGTAAGCTTTAAGCGATCTGGAAAGCACTTTTTGTCGTATCCAGGTAAACGATGTTTGAAAGTGATAATCGGTGATCGGGAACATCCAAGGACCTTATGACTGTAGATGAGGTTGACAAGAGATGATTGGCGATGTGGTTATGTACGATCGCTTTATCAAGCATAATTGTGTGTCATTTGTAGAATTCACCTACAAAATAAAATTACATTAATTGATGTGGTTAAGAAAAATGATATAAATGTCGCAAGGATTTTGTTTACAAAAAGTGCCTTTGTAAAAAAAAGAAAAAAAAAGAAAATGAAAATAATTAATCTAATGAGTTAATGAAAAGTGTAGTGCAACGTTCGTATTCAACAGGAATATAGGAGATATAAAATCCTATCGATAAACCATAAATTAAACTATACAATAAAATGATAAAATAACTATTAAATGCTTGATCCAAATCAAAACAAGAAACCATGAATTAAAATATCAAATGATAAACTATGAAATACGTTATAAAATGATAAGGTAAACTATAAAAATAATCCATGAAATAAATGATTAAATAAACGAGAAAATGCGCAAAGCTTATGTCTGAAAATGAAAAACAATCGATTGAGAAATCTATGACCACTAACATCAAAGCGCGAAATGAATGCCAACGACAAGAATATAAATAAAAAAACTAGACCAACGATTGATTGATGAAATAATAACTTCTAACTAAAATATATAGATTATAATGAAATGATAACCCATATGATAACGAAATGGAAGATTCTATTATTGATAGGCTATATAAAATCTAACCTAATGATTTAAAAAATAGATAAACTAATGATTTCAAAATTAATAAAAGCAAGGATCCGAGCAGCTTAGAGGGTAATGGTAGACAGGATACACGTTTTGGAAAGAATCGACCAAAACAACCTAATCGTGGTCCATGCCATAGATTTATATGATCGGTCAAGCAATAAAATTATTCCTCAACTTTATTCACTCACCTATGTGGGACAAACAAATTGACCTCCACCGAAATCAGTACCAAAAGAGCACATCTACGTGGGCAAATAAGGGGAGAGTATTACCAAAAGGTAGGCTGATCCAACAATGGTAGATCACTTTAATGCCACAAAAATTAAATCAAGCCTTTCCTTAGAAAAATCGAGATCGAAAGTCAAAAATTAGTTTGCCATAATGCACATGGATGTGGCTCTTCACAGTTGAACACAACAAAAGTGGGAAGCTTAAATGGATGCATGTGAATGTGGTGGATGGAGTTAGAGTGGTATGGTGAGGAGTGTGGATGATAGAGCGTGGGCAGAGGAGGATAACAAGTTCTGTGAAATAGTTGAATACAGAGAATTATTGATGGCAGTATGGCCTGGGGTCTTTCAACAAAAACGGGGATCACAATGATACGTGAGCTAAGGATGTGGGAGAATTCTAAGATTTAGTGCACAAGATGCTTCGCAGAAATACTTCAAAGACTGTGTCAAGTTCTTCCTGATCTCATAATCACGGCCTCTTCGAATAAACTATGTAATTATAAACCACTAGACAGAAACTGTGAGGAGAATACGCAGTCCCAGATCCATACATTATATACAAATCAAATTTGATCTGCGTGAGGTGAGGTGGGAGAAGCAGTTTGTGTGGGAGATAGGCACGTGGAGAAGGAAGTGAAGCTATGTGACATGATCCGAGTGGAAAAGAAATGAATCAGCAGTGAAGATGGGAATGAGTAGATGGTCTATGATTCGAGGAATCGGTTGGGTGAAGGGGGCGAGGTGAATGCTTGAGGTCGACGAAAGGGATTTGGCGAGGGAAGGATGTTGGGAGATGTTAGAGGGGGAGATGTGTGGAAAGTCGATTCAGCTGGAGCGGAAGGTAGGAGTGGACGGTGGACGGTGGGATAAATGGGTATGATTGGCTGAGTGGAGAAGTATTGAGGATAGGTAAGTGTAGGAATGGAGAAGCGGAAGGTATAAGTGGGCTCGGTGAGGAGAAGGGTAGATCAGTTAGGGGAGATGGGGAGTAAGGTGGAGATGGGGTAGTGTAGGGTAGGGTTAAGATTTATATATATATATTATTTATTTATTTATTTATTTTTAATCAATTATTATTATTATTAGTATATTATATATTATTAACAAATAACAATAACAATAAGTTTTTTCATTATTATAAACAAATTAATAACAAACCTTTTCAAATGAGAAATCGACGTACCTTAATGGTGACATAATCAACTACATGTACGCATCACCACACATGGATGAAGATAGTACCAAAAATCCTACAAGCAGGTGAGTCTACAAATGAAAATTACATAACATATATCTAGATTGATGTGATGTCATACTGACAATAATACAAAATATAGTAACTGTTATACATACGACACCTATACAAAGTAAACAAATAGAAACATGACCAGAGCCTTGATCTAGTCCCACCGGGCATGCCAAATGTTGATATGAGTTTCCAGCTTCCTATCCAGATGAGTGTACGAGTAATCAAGAAACACTAAACAATGTCGAGTATACAAGGGCTTAGTACCTTGGAGATGACGATGGATGATACGGGTGTAAAGTTGATGTCGAACTCCTTGGTGTGATCCCAACAAACTTGCAACTCACATACACTAGAGAAAGATTGATTAGATATTTTATGTGGGGGCTACCTGACAAAGTAGATCCGGGAAGCGTTAACTCCTCGGTGGTTGTCAACCCCGTGTGATGATAAGAATAATAATAAAATAGAGTCCAAAAAGATAACATGCAAATTGATAAACAAAATAACCTAAAAGATGTCGGTATGCAGATGGTGTTATTGATCAGATGTGTGCAACATGAATCTCACCACATGAACCAAATCACGAGTAGAGTATCATGGAAATTCCACATGTTATCACCAAGATAGAATAATAATGATATTATGATAAAATGGCTAAAATTTCTCAGCATTCACCCAAATTTTCTAACTTTTTCTTCCTCTCAAATATGGGGAAAAAACCCATATTTATAACTTAGATGTGAGGTTAGATTGGGGTTAACAAGTAACTAGGGTTGAGTAGAGTAACCCAAGTTAAGAGATCTGATGTGATCATGTGGGGACCACGGCTTGAATTATTAGATGGAGTGGGGAGCATGATTGACATGGTGGGTGAGATAAAAGATTCCATTTAAAAAGGAGTGTCGAGATAGGTGTATTAATACTCATGGATTAATAATTTGTGGGAGATGGGGATAATATAAAAAGTTGAATTATCAAATGGGTCTACATGGAGCCCATTTGATAATTAATTAAGCAAATGGATAGGATTTCATTTAATTTAAGAGAAAGAGATGTGAGAATGGAAATAGTGTGAATGTGAGATGATGTAGGGCGTTATACCCAAAAAATAGGTGTCTACAATTTGTTCATATTTATGGGCATAGCTTGTAGGTTAATGGCATCAAATGTTTTTAGAAAATCCCAAACTCTATGTTTGTAAGCTTTTAGAAACTTGTTCTTTGTTTCACATCTACCACTGAATTGGTGAATAACCAGTCTAATGTCCCCAAATACCAGTAACTCTTTGATTTTCCTCTTCTCTGCAATCAATAGACACTCCTCTAATGATTCATACTCTACTACATTATTAGAACATATTAATTACAATCATGTGATCAAAGAAGAACTTCTCATTACATGAATAAATTAGCACAACACCTACCCGTGCTCCATTTTTACTTCTTGAACCATCAAAGAACATCCACCATAGTCCAAAAGCACTTTCCTTTTCTTGTTTGAATTCTACAGAATCACAAATTCTTTCTTGAGAATGCAATAGGTACCCAAACTAGTTTCAAAATTTTTGAGCTCTTCATCATAAGGATCAAACTTGTGGTCTCTCTCAACCCATTCATCTAGCAACAAATCAGGCATGGAAGGAGGAATAACCTGCTCCTTTAGAGCTAAGTCTTGCTCATTTCCTTCTTGTATTAATAAATTTTATCGGATGGGAGAAGGGTCATATGGCTCAATATGGTAATAAAATATGGGCTCAGCTTGTATTGTGAATTTTGTACCATATATAGTTCTTAGAAGCATGTGAGTCCAATCTGAAGATAAGTAATCGCACTACCTTAGTAGTGAAGTCTCTAGAATATCAAATAGAAAACATGGGAGGCAAAGGGTTAATTACTAAGATATCATGGAGTATGGTGAGGCTTGAATAGGCATAAAGGGTTAACTCGTTTTTATTACTCCCAACACACCCATAGTTGACCCATCAATTGTAAAACCCCTAGACATAGGATTATATTTCGTCAAAAATCTTATTAGGTATTACATAGGTGCTAGCCCCATAATCAATCATGCAATTATGTATCAATTTTTTTAGCATAATTAAAGACATGTAAAAGGGTGGGGTTTTGAAAATTTTACCTACTTAAACTTCTTTTGCTTGAAAAACATGAACCATAACATGAGCTTTTTTACATTACTGGATCCACTTTGGAGAAATTGCTTAAGGGCTTCACAAAGAAGATTATGTTGTGATGGAATAGCAAGCGCATCCCACATAGAGACATTGACATTGGTAATTTTCATTTTCTCAACAATGTTAAATGGAAGACTCATGGATTTTTACATCTGTGGCATGCTACCTTATTTTCTCTGTTGTTGCGGCATTTGAATTGGCATTTTGATTGAACAATAACCTCTTTATCTATGGCTTTTCCAGGTGGCTCAGGAAGCTTGCTTTTGTTTGGATTCTTTTTCCTTGGCTGTGGTATTGGCTTGATATGTGAAAGGCAAGAGCTGTGACTCCAGCATCCTTTTCTTGTGTCGTGTATTATCAGCAACGTTGATTTGAGGTCTGTTGCAAGTCCCTTCCCCTTGGTTAATTGCACAAAAATATTCACCTTCAAAGAACATGAGGTTGGTGTCATAGTTGGTCTCTTGAGCTGCTTCTGCAGTTGGATTTGGTTCCTTTAGCAGTAATTCCTATTGACTAGAAGAGCCTTGAACCATGTATTCTTGAAGATGCATTGCCCTTTCACAACTAAGTTGATTGTGTGGAATATTGCATGGAAAACACCATTTTATCTATTTCACCATGTTATTTTATATAGGAACCAAATCCCGACTTGAAATAGGAGCATGAAGTTCTTGTGAAGGAAGAATTGTTGTCGATTGAAGAGGATAAATTTGAGCCTACCATCTGTTATTTTGTTGGTTTTGTGCATATATTTGATTAGAATATTTATTTCTATATGGTTGATATCCTTGATTTGAAGATTTCCCTTGGTTTTGATGATTTTTATAGGATTAGGCATGTTATTTTTCTAGGGATATAACTTTTTTTCATATTTCTAATCAAATCCTCCATTTCTTCATCTTCCTTTTGTTGAGTAGGAGTTTGTGAGGAAGAAGAAACTAGTTACATATTTGGCTCAGGATAGGAGAAATAGAAGGTTGGGAAGCTTGAGGTACCTTAGGATACAATGGCATGGGTGGTCTAGGAGATAATTTCCCATCTTGTATTAAACTATTTTTAACTCTGATTGCAATTGCATAGGCTGCTGGTAGATTTATTCCTCCCATGGATTTTATCATAAGAGATATATCAGAGTAAATATCTTTTAAAAATTAAAGAAAAAAACCTTCCACTCCTGGTCTCACAAGAGTTGGAATTCTATCCCAAGTTCTTTGGAATCTAAATTGAAATCAACCATTTTCTCATTAGGTTCTCTCTTGATTGTAGTTAACTACTCCAATAGGAACATTTTATCTTCTCTTTCTCCAAATTTATTGTAAAAGGTTGTACACAACTCATTCTAATTCATAACTAAGCATGTTATTAGGATTCTAAACCATTATAAAGATTTACCTTTGAATGATGAAGCCAAGAGTTTTACCACTACATCCATCTCAACAATTTCATGAATTGTACATACATTTGCAATATCTTGGATGTGATCGACTTGAGTAGTATGATTTTCCCCTGTTAAGAATGGAATATTCTTCAAAATCGTTATTGGTATGGGATTTTGAGAATTCAAGGCAAGCAGACTACTTCCTATGAAGTTTATAAAAGGATTAAGTGGTATTTGTGTAGCCATCCTGATGGATTCGAGAACTCTTGTTGACTGTAAGAAGGGTCTGTCATGTGGAGGTGTGTAAAGAGTTCATTTTGGAGGAGATATAAATCTTTGAATTTGTCTTCCTCTTCTAGCTCTACCTGGGGATAATTACAAACACTCAAATATGCCTTCTCCTCTTGTTCTCGACCATGTTTGGATCCTTCTCATGAATCAGGGACACTTGAATCATCAGTAATGCTGGAACCAGTTGATATTTGAATGGAGTCACCAAATGTGTTACTAGAAAACCTCCAAATCCTAAAGTCTCATCAAGCTACACATAAAAACTTGATCAAACTAGAAATATTAATTTGAAATCCCACCATGTGTGCCAAAACTGTTGGAGCTCAAATCTACATCCATTCTTGAATCATAGACAATTTAGGATTTGAGACAACATAGGATTTCTATGACTTGTGGGACTTGAACAGAGACAAACCTCTGGAGAAGGTCAACTTCCTCTTCTACCTCTAAGGTATAGCCTACTCCTAGGAATTGAAATGTAACTATCTAACTCTACTCTAATTTTCTAAGGGACTAGGGTGAGAAGGAGATGCATAAAATAGAAACCTAATCTAAAAGAGGTGATAACACTAAAATAAGGGGATGAATACTTCAAAAAGAGAAAATTGAATAGGACAATGATGAAGAGGGCCAAAATGAAAGCCACAAATCAAAATCATGTCCAGGGTTCCACTTTCATGATGTACAATCGACACATATTCTGAAACAATGCATACAACACACTGTGAACAATTGAGAGGAAAGAGAACATAATAAAAAAATAGCTAAGGAAGAAATGAGCCACAAAACCAAAGATTTTATTGTTTAAAAATCATGCACATGATCATCAAGGTACATGAGGAAGATGCAAAACATTTACAGAAAGATATCACAAGGCATGTGATCCTCAAAAATACTTGTGCAACATGAAATGATGCCCTTATATTCCAAAAGAATCAAACATTAAAATAGGCATCATTTAACAATATATAGAAAATTAGAATAAGGAAAGAAGAAGAAAAGAGAGGGAAATCCAAATTTCTCTTCTTGAACCCCAATCACCTTCATTTACTTTTCTCAGAAGATTTGATTTTCCTGTAAATTCACTTGTCATTGCCATTTGCCTTGTTAAATAAGGAACAAAACCCATACTACATTTAATTGTGGTGGTTGGGCCATTTGGAATAGACCTTTTGCATGTTGGAGATGCCTTCCTCTATTTTTCCCATCTACCTCCCTTTAATTCATGAAATCTGATTTCATTACATGGAGAAGGTAAAGATTTCTTTAAATAGTATCAGATTTGCCAAAAAACTAATCATTTATTCCAAAATCATGTTCATTTTATCTCACCACAGAAAAATTGATGTTTTCCTTTGATACATGTCTTTTTGCTTCAGTCCAGTGCAAATTTTGACCTCTGCAGATTTGTTTTCTTAATTCTACGGTTTTCAATGTAGCACGGCTTTATGCCAACATCTGCAAAATTTGTTTTCTTCTTTCCACCACCTTTTTTTTAATTTGTTTCAAGGCTTCACCATCCTATCTAATTTATTCCATGGCACTCAATATAGCATGAATTTTGACTTTGGTGGTATTTTCCCTTAGCCCTAGCTTTTACTCCTACTTTCATGCAACATGCTTAGACTTCACCGCGGCCTTCATTCCTCAGCCCGTGGCTTTTCAAGTTGTTCAAATTTTCAAGGGTGCAAAAATGGACAATAGAAACCTAGTTGTGTCACTCTAGGAGTTGTATCATTCTCATCAAAATTCTTTGTTTGGGATAATTTTCAAGGTTTGCTTTGGGTATCTCTCTAACTTGTTTTCTAGAAAAAAATTCTAGACAAGTAACCAAAGGAAACGTAGTTATGCCACTTAAGGAGCAGCATCATTCTTGTCAAAATTATTTGTTTGGGGTGATTTTCCCAGGTTTAATTTTTGTATCTCTTTGACTCGTTTTCCATCGTCAGTTTATCACGATTATATATGGAATTGTAGTTAATTTAGAATTCTTATTTCTCAAGTACTTTACAAACATTGTAAGTATTTTCACCTTCCTACACTCCTTCAAAATCCCAAGAAGTTCAATTAGTGCTAGTAAGTCTAATTTATTGAGTCATAATAGGAGGACTAGAAAGGAAAGGGGGATCATGAGGAAGATTGCAAGGTAGGGCGTGACAAGGAGGAAGAAAATAAATATGATGATAAAATCATTGGGGAGGACACATGCGCAAGAGAAACTAGTGGCACACAATTTAATATTATGCAGGAGGTGCCAAAGAAACAATGCACGAAGGGGAGAACGCAAAGGCAGCCTCCACAGGGCCCCCTTTTTCCTTCTTTGGCTTAATTTCATTGTGTTGGGATTAGTTCTAACTTATTATTATAGCATGCCAATTATTCTAATCTCCTTATGCACCTAAAAATTCCAAGAAGTTACTTAATGTATTTAAAAGATATTATTACTACAAAATCACATTCCACATCAACACCTTTCGTATAACTACTCAAAATAAAAATATACAAAATGATTAGAAAATATAACATTGATTGTCTACAGACTTATCTCACACAACTGACCCCTTACACCTGACAAAAATCATGGTTTCTATGTGTATGAGCATGATATAATCAATCTCTTTTCCTAGAAAATACACGAAACAACTAAACAACACCAACATGGTATAGGTTACAAATATCTATGCTTTCAGCATATCAAATATTGATGTCATACCGCTCAACCGCCAAACACTCTAACAAGGCTTGCTCTAAAGCATCGATAATTAAGATCTTGAACTACTGCCTATCAAGATCTATTACTTCAATAAAAACCTCCACTTCCCTTCGACAAAACAAATAATGGATTTTCAACAGATGGTGTGGTGAAGGTCAAAACGCTACATCAAATGTCTAACATCTCCCACTCTTTGCATATGTCTCCCATCCCTCCTCTGAAAATATTGAGGGATGTCATCCTACCTCAATGACAATGAATCCTTAAACATGTTTTGACCCTTCTTTGAAATAAAACATATTCTTGATTCTAATTTACATTAAAAGTAAAAACTTGGCTAAACATTTTTTTGGTTTTCCGTGAAAAGTTGATAAGTGGGCGATAATTATCCCACACTCAGTCACATCATATTTTTTCCTAGACGAAATTATGAGGCATGCTTTGGATATTCATTTTCTACACCTCTATGTTTTAAACCTCGTGTCTCAAAAAAATCCTCCGTTTATATCATGAAACAAGTGTCGCAATGTGACTAGTCCTTGCCTCAGTGTTAAATGGTGAATTGTTTTAAAGGTATTAGTATTGTTTTTTTTTAAATAATTAGCATCAAATAGCTTCAAAAGTGAGACATGAGGCCATAAAAATGGGTTAACATTTGGGGCTATTTTGTATTTTGAGTTGTTAATTTAAATCCACAAAAAAATTATATTGCTCTCAAATCAATTTTTTTTTGGGAAATGTTCCATGAAAATAGATTTGTCTTGGAGCATTTTGATGTGACCTTTATAATAAATGTCATGCTTTGGAGAGAGCTTGGAGTTGACATGACACTCCATTTAATGAGCATTAATGAATTATGACATCATTTTGTTGTATGGGAATAAGGAGAAAAGGAGCTATCAACCAATCACATACATGAAAATTGGTATTTGTAAATGAATAAAAAATTATATATTGTTTAAAACTATTGCCTATACCATATGAAACAAAAATATTTAAATGTGATTGGTTGAAAAAAAATTGAGTAATAGGAAAGTGGATCCTATAGTTACATTGCCCTCAAAGAGGGGACTAATAAGTTATAGTTATTGTAGACACACTAAAATTAGGTCACACTCCCCCTTTGTCCCTCGACAAATAAACACCCTTTATTAAATTAACCTAGCTATGACCCCCTTCACCCCACTAATATTAATTTAATTTATTTAAATTAAATTAATGCTTTATCCTCACTATATTTATTATTTAAATATCTTATTTAAATAATATCTACACATATAGTTCACTTAGACACCTCACCAAGCTAACTCAACCTAAGACCTTTTCTTAGCAAGTTCCCATAACTAACTGAGACTTACCCAAACCCTAAAAATCAATGCCTACATTCCCTCTAACCACATTCCCACATGCTCACAAGAGGCTCTGAGTCTAATCCATGGGATAACGACATGAGATCCAAGAAAATCAGGAGAATCTCCTAAGTTTGGAAAACCTAGAAAATCCTGCCTTGATGACGTCGATTATCCCTAACCATCACCTTTGGTTAATCCAGGACCGCCATTAGTTACCCCTTTTAACCCCAAAACAACCTTATTCTCGGAGGTTGGAAGAAAGTTGGAAAACACCGGAAGAAAAGGTGGATGATCAAGAACAAAATCTCGAGAGAGCTAACGCGTCTTTAGAGAGAAAATTCTAGTGAAAACTCATATCCAAGCAAGGAGATTGAGCATCTTCTCCTGCACAGTCATCCTAGCCATGTTCCGATATCTTCAAGCAAAGAGGAGTATGCATGCATCCCATGCGAGAAGATTTTCCTCGGTTGGTGATCACTTACACCTTGAAACCCATAATCAACACCTCCATCCTTCATACATAGACCCTCATGAATGAAATCCAAGTAAATACAATATCATACTTTCTGGTTATTTCATTTCACCATTATTTTATCGTCCATTTGTTTATCTTGCTCCCTATTGACCTTCTCCAACATTTTCACCTCCATAAACTTGTCAAAACCTCACAAAATCCTACTCAGGTCACCCATTACCTCGCCTCAACCAACCAAAATCCTTTGTGCAATCACAAAGGAGACCAAAATACCATTTAGTGACATTTCCATGTCTCATAAGAATCGCACAGTCTTTGGTTATACCTAACGTGGTCGATCACCCCTGACCGATGCCGGTCTCTGTGTTTACCTACACAACCTTAAACAGAGACCTACCCACCTAATTTTACCTCACCTTCATTCACTGTGACCTACACCGAGACCTTTATCAAATCTGCAAGGACCCGAACCTATCACTTGACCTGGATTCTATTCTAGCTTAGCATGTTAAATTAGATCTATTTCTTATTGTGCTTTTAAGTGAGATACCTAAATCATTTTAAAATAACAATAGGATTTACCTTATTTACTGCATTAATTTTTTTAAACAAAGGGGTGATAGCCATTTAGAAGTACCATGCTTCCTAGATCTAGCTCACGCTAGGTAGTTCACTGCCCATATTGTTTAATTCCTTCTGGTGGTCTTGTTTTCATTACAGGTAGTTCCTCCTAGCCAAAAGGAAGCTCTCATGGTTAGTTGTGGATTCGGAAGTCATACGCATGCAACAACCCATCAACCAACATTTGAACAGGTATTCCTCCTATGCCCATTACCCTATCTATTTCATCAATAATTCAAAGAAACAATCTAAGAAAAAGGTGAAACATTTTGGCATGCCAGTGGGACCCATTCAGGGTTCCTTGCATTCATTCATTTCTAGGTGAAAAGTTACATGTTTGTTTCCTTTCCAAAAGGTTCTTACATTTAAATTTCTCCCCTGGAATCATCTCTTCTTCTATTGTCTAAAAGTAATCATACTTTGGTGCTTAAAATGAACACTTCTTCCCTTTCATTAGCATTGCATTAGTGAAAGATCATACTTTCTCCTATTCCTCTTATTGTGTCATCGAATTCCATATTTCGATTTGGGTTTAAAATTAACTTCATTTCATTCTACTTTCCTGCATTAGCTCACATTAAATGAGGGCAACCTATACGCTGGAAGTCATTACCAGCTGATGGTTGACAAACGAATCATAGAAAAGCACTTCTATCCTTTTCTCTTTCTCGAGTCTTACCAAATTACACAAAAAATTCAAAATACATACATTCTTAAAAACATCCTACCCGGAAGAAGCTCTAGTGATCACATGATCATGGTACGGTGGGCACCCCAGACTCAACTGCTCTGTCGAGTCATACTTGAGCGAAGCCCACCCCACCCATAACATTCCCGAAACCTCACCCTTTAGAACTCTTTCTTCATAGGAAGCCTTCCTCACCGATAAATTCTATTGTTCTATTCATGATCAGGTCCACACAAATAGCATAAGCTAAACAAACATAATAGAATAGGCACTTTAGGAATGTTATTTCTTAGTGTTACTCGCTTGATTTGATTTTGTGGTGAGAGCTTTCGATCATTATTTTTGTCTTTCCTTGCACACTCCCAATCATAGTTGGTGCATTCGACTTCGTCTAAGTGTGTCTGACCACATTTACATCATTCTCAGACTTCTGGGTTTGATTCAAGACCAGATTTTTAAATCACAACCATTATTCTCATCAACTTTTTTCAATTTCATAGTAACCATCATCGGTCACCTCGACCACCATCGGTTAAACCCAACCAATGTCGGTTCCGGTCCTTTGTTAACCTACTCAAAAGGATAGTTTCACTTCACTTGTTTCCACTTTCCAGTCTCATCATTGTCATTTTTTCCCATTGATGTTTTACACATCCCTAGATTTGGCATACTTGTCAAATTTTACTCATTTGTACATTTTCTATAGTTGGTAGCAATAGATTACCCTTGACCGATGTTGGTTTTCTCTAACCGGAATTGGTTAGCTTGTTTCACATTCCACTTACCATTTGTTACTTCATCCATTTTTTTATCATCACCAGATTCACATGTTCCTGTTGTTCTCTATATCATTTACAGAGAAACAACCCTACCTGATCAATATTGGTTCATATGGTGTTGACCAAGACAAGCACACGCCCTTATATTCCATGCCAGTTGTCAACCACTCCCACCTAGTCCCTCACCACCTTCTATTTTATCACCAGCCATGGATCCCATCCAACCTACTACTATTTCTACTGGAGACTAGGAGTTTGCATAACTCCTTGACCAAAATCCTATCACCTTGCAATTTTACCTCTCCCACTTGTCCACCCGAGACACCTCGGGTCATTTGATATACAACATGCCTATATCTATCCCCCGAATCTTGCACCCACTTCTGCATCAGCTCCATCTTGTTCAGTGCTACCCACTTCCACTTTACCCCAAGTCATTTCACGGTTAGGTCCTATACCCATTATGACTTCCCACATCATTTACCTCTGTAGCACCCATTACATCCACCATACCCTCGGTGACTACCCCAAACAAACCTCATCCACCCCTAATGTCTCATACATACCCATAGCTACATTACCACCTCTAGTGTCGGTGAATCCTACCCCATTTTAGAACGTGGTTCTTTCTATTCCACAATCATTAGCCCCTATTTCCACTAGGGTTACCACGACCCTTCCACCCCCATATACATACTACCAACAACCCCTGTTTCATCTATCATTCATTCCGGGTACATACCCCCTATTTCATTACCTTCTTCTCCACCACCTTACATGGCAGCCCCATATACAAGAATGCCACCCCCATTATATACCTAAAACTAACCTCCTCACGTTATAGGAGGCATCCAATCATCATAACCCACCAATGACCTAATTAAATTGATGATGGATAAGATTCAGATATTGGAGGCATCAGTTTTTGGCTCCCGCAACACTCTAACCTATGATGAGATTTTCAACGAGCCTATTCACCCATCCATTCCTATCCATTCATACCCTGTGCATTGGGAAATGCCAAAATTCAATCGCTTCAATAGTAAGGAAGACCCACAACAACATTTGTGCTCGTTCAAACACGGGTGTTATCTGATTTCTCATGATCATGCCTTGCTTTTGAGAACTTTTCCCATGTCCCTCACTGGACCAACATTAGATTGGTATAGTGGGTTACCCAAACACTCCATATTTTATTTCAATCAGGTAGCCCAAGCTTTTTTGGATCATTTCTCTATCAATATCACCAAGAAAGTTACCATGAACGATCTATATTCCACACATCAATACAAGGATGAATCTATCGCAGATTTTGTCACTTGTTGGTGCAGCCTAATGAATCAACTTACCTTTCAATTGCCACAAATTGAACTCATCGAGCTCTTCACCCGATCTTGCACCAAACATATCTCCCGACCTTGCAAGTCCAAACTTTCAGAACATTTGATGAGGCATTCACTATGGCATGAAAGTTAGAGATTCGAGCCATCGAAGAGAAGAAAATCCAATTACGAAATAAGAATTCGACATTCAAGTCAAATGAAACCTCCTCTTCTTCCAAAACTCCAACCAATTATTCAAAGGCTAAAGGTACCGCTAAATTAGTGGTACTCAAGGCCAGCCCAGCTCATCCATCCAATCAAGCTACACCCTCATCTAATCTATCACCTGTACAACATTTTTGATTCGAGGAAAGAGTAGCGGAAATATACCCCAATTGGAGAACCTTACTCTTCTATCTTAGAAAATCTTATCAAAGCTGGCACCATCACCCTTCCACCCATAAAACCACACACTGGTTTTGACCCTGCTCGCCCATGCCCGTGTGGTATAAGGAACAAGATTTATGTAACTATCACCGGTGAAAGGTCATAATGACGACAATGTATCACTTTTAAGAATATTGTCCAAGAAATGCTCGAGAAAGGTGAGTTAATCGTGGATAATCCCAATCTTTACCCCTAACCAAAATCTACAAATCCTTAAAAACCCATTTCCCAATCATGCCCCTTCATCCAATCAAACCCGATGAGACATCCACTCATGATACCCATACCCGTGAGGTTCATGAAAAATCTTTAACGAGGTACCTATCGCATCTCAATTACCTCACATCCCTTCCATAGAGGAAATCCTAGCCCGAAATCCTCCTTCCACATTGGAACCAACCGTCATTGTTCCTTCACCAATAGAAGAACACCCTTCATCTCCTACATCACCTACGGAGGAGTCTTCTGCTAACATTGAGACCATCTCACCCCTAGCTTCTCCACTTAGAGAGCCTTTACCTACCATACCTCCTCAACCCACAGAGGAGCACCCATTACCTCCTCCACCCACAGAGGAGCACCTATTATCTTCTCCCCTCACAAAGGAGCACCCATTACCTCCTCCACCCACAAAGGAGCACCTATCCATTTCTCCACTTATTGAGGAACTCCCATCATCTCTTCCACCCATCATAGACCCGGTGGAGATACCTTTGCCTCTTAGCGAGCATTCTCCATCAGCTACCCAACATCCAACAGACCTACTTTCAGCTCTCTTACCCACGAAGTTGAAGCTGACTGATTCCCCATCTCTAAGATGTGTTTTACAGGAATTCCCATTAGGTCCTCACTAACTCAACCCATAGATGTGTAGTTCTCACATTTGGATGATCACTTAGAGTATGTGGATAGAGATTTGTTATGGGGGCCTCTTACTTCCTGTCTCAACACAGATGCAAAGATCCCTCGATGACACCTCCACTATCTACCCAAACACATTTCCACCCATCAAACCAAATACAACCATTGATGTCACAGACCCCTTCCACAATACCCGCTAGCACTCACACCACACCCTTACCCATAACCCGACCTATACCTAAATCCAAACCCATACCCACAACATTTACCTCCACTAAACCTATTACCACTTTAGGGGTCACCCTGACCACCAACCTTACTCATCGACCTATTAAACTAGATTTAGGTACATCCTCCAACGTCAATACCACACCTACTCTAAAACCCAAACCCAAGAAACAAACTCATCGGTCTCATATCCCGACTACACAATCACACCCGCACTTGTCACGTTTGCCTTAAAACCTCAGCTGCCCAACATGGTCAAGCACTCTTCACCCATCCATAAACCAATAACACAACCACCCATTCCTATCTCACAAATCTCTAACCTACCCAGGCACACAACATGACACATACCCTCACCTGTAGTCTCTTTACCACCAATACCTCCTATAACTTCAGCCATTGCTTCACTACCCACTACACTTCAGTCATTGTCCCTCACACCTCAAGCATGACCCACGTGTCATCTACCTTCATAACACCCCTGTTATCCCCATGGGTAACTCTCCCTCTTCCTCCATCTACTTTTCCTTCTAGACCTCTTACACCCACATCACCTTTACCCAAGAAGGTGCAACCCAAAAACAAAACCCCATTACCGCACAACAAGGTAGTCAAAACAAAACCACACCCTCCTACATGTCCATCTACTATACTCCTACCAAAACGAACCCGAAAGATACCTCAAACCACATCGGTGCCTAAATCCATAGCTCAACCCCTTCCTACAATTCCAAAAACAATTCCCTAACAACCAACCACACCTACACCCAAACCCACATTCACTTCCCATTATGATCCACTAGCGGGTCTTATGCCAATATTTTAACCAACCTCCTCGATACTTTTGTTATCACATTACCACCACTCGACCTTATGACCCCCTCAAACCCAAGCCAAAAGGGTTTGATGATACTAAAATTTTGCATACCATCATGTGCGGGCACGATGTGGAGAACTACAAGGCCTTGAAAACCGTCCTTATCTAATTCTGTCCATTGAAAACCAACTTTGATGACGATGACCTTCTGGATGAGGACCCATCTTCACCTACACCCATTCCCACACTGCCCACTCAACAACCACAACCTCCACCCTCACAGCTCCTAGAACCACACACAAAGTTTGAAATTAATATGGTTCACATCAGAGAACTTGCCACGCCACCACCTAAATGTCGTTGCACCCAACTGACCTCACAGGGCTTTTCTCCTCTAGTAGGTTTTTTCCCTTCATGTCATTATACCACTTACCCTACACCTTCTCCATTTGAAAATTCCCTCAAATCAACATGGTACACGTCACTACGCATGCGCAGAAGGGTAAAGAAAAGGTAGCTGACCCACCAACCAATCCTATACCCAACATACCATCTACCCCCATACCTAAAATAACTATCTACGGCCCCACATACCCCATTTCTAATGGCGTCACACATCACACCATGCTCAAACAATTACACCAATCTCCCCTCAAAATGTCCTTATACGACCTCATCCAAACCTCAAAATCCCATCGTCAAGCCCTCATGGAGGTTCTTTAATCTATTAAGGTTTTACCTAATGACCCTACACCGTAGCCTCCATTATCACACCCCATCATGTATCCTCTCTCACCAAATTACCACCTTCATCCCCACCTCACCTTGTTCACCAAGTGGCCTCCCTCAGCTTCTTAGAGGTAGAGATCGCGCCATACCAAATGATGACCCAAACCCAGACCCTCTTCATCTCTATCCACATTGATGACATACGGGTGCACCATGTGATGATTGATGGAGGTGTTAGCATTAACATCATTTCATCCCATGAATTTTCTCAAATGCACATACCTAATAATTACATGCATAAAAATCCGGTCATGTTGCATTCATTCAAATATGCTATCACCTCCACACTAGGCACTTTGTCATCCTTCACGTTTGTGTGGCCCCCTTGTTCCAAAATTGTTTTATGTTTTGGAAGGGAATTCCAATATAACTTGTTGTTTGGTAGACCCTGGATCCACGTCATGGGTTGTGTTCCTTCCACTTTGCATCATTGTGTAAATTTTGAACACAAAGGACACACTTATACCATTCCAGTGACCCATCACCTTATATCCCAAGGTACATACTAGAATTTTATGAAGGAATAATGGAAATGCTATAAGCGGTAAGGTAAGGTTGTGCCTCCCATAGATTGAATTAACATAGAAATATCAGAATTCAAAGCCTTAAGATAGTATAGAAAAGCACCTTCATTTGTTGGCCTCACGGCCCCGTGGAATTCTATCCCAAGACCTTTGAAATCTGTTGAATTGGTCGACTATTCATTGGGAGCTCTCTTGATAGTTGTCAATTGTTCTAGTAGAGACAAATTTTCCCCCTTTTCCCCAAACTTCTCATGGATAACTATGCATAATTGATTCTAATTTTGGATAGAACCACTCCAAGGATCCTAAACCATTCAATGCCTTCCTTTGAATGAAGATGCGGCAATTTGATAGAACATCCATTTCATTTATCTCATGGATTGCACAAATGTTAGCAATGTCTTTGACATGATCACTAGGAGTGGTATGATTTTCTCCAGTGAAAAATGGAATGTTCTTCAATGCTGCAATTGGAACTGGATTCTGTGCATTGAGGGCAAGTGGGCTGTTGCCAGTGAAGTTGACAAAAGGGTTTTGTTGTGCCATTCTGATTGGCCTAAGAACCCTTGTTGATTAGATGAAAGGTCTACCAGGTGGAGGGGTTGATAAAGTCCTGTTAGGTGGAGATGGTGATCTTTGTGGTCTTCTTCCTCTCCTTCCTCTTCCCCGGTGATAGTTGCAGAAGTGGAAAAATAGCCCCTCTTCTCGAGTATCGGACTTGGTTAGAATTCTTCTCATATGTAAATAAGTCTAACATATTAGACTTTTATGAAGGAATAGTGACCCATTTGGTGTGCTAAGCCACTATCATATCAGACAATGCATTGGCATTCATAGGTTCCAAGATTACAGAATGGGCTGTCAAGAATGGAATCTATTTGAGCACCTCTTCAAATTATTACCCATAGGGTAATGGACAGGCAGAGTCCATGAACAAGAATTTGCTAAGAATCATCAGAAGGACTCTAGATGAAAACCAAAGGACATGGCATACCAAGCTAAAATCAGCATTATGGGCTGACAGGATAACACCAAAGAGATCTATAGGTAATTCTCCCTACAAGTTGGTCTATGGGAAAGAGCGGTATTTCTTATATCATTAGAATTGCCAACATTAGAGCTCACGAAAGCGATTGGAGTTGTCTAAGTTCAAACCAATGGAGGCGGTATGCGAGTTGATGGAATTGGAAGAAATAAGAGAATATGCGATTCGGATGATTGAGAAGGATCAAGCCTTAGTAAAAAGATGGTTTGATAATAAGGCAAGAGCAAAGATCTTCCGGAAGGGTACCTAGTTCTAAAATGGGATGCGAGATCGAGAAAAATAGGAAAGCATTCCAAGTTTGATGCCATTTGGAGTGGCCCCTACATGGTCATGGGATGTAAAAGTAATGCATTCCAATTGTCTACATTGGATGGAGAAAACTCCTAATCCCGGTTAATGGAATCTACCTTAAACATTTCTACTAAAAGGGAAAGGGTTTACCCTTGTAATTATTAGCCTAGATTTCAATTCCTCTAAGTGCGTATGCACATTGTCTTATTGTAGTTAGGTTTCAATTTCCCTAAGTGCTTGGCACGCTTTTGTTGCTCTCAAGTTGAATATCTACGATTCAGCGTTCTCTCGGAGAAGAAGTTGTGGTATCGAGCTCGGGAGTAGATATTAGGATGGTTTCAAGTTATTGTTTATGACTCCATGCCCAATGGATTGCTAAAAGTCCACTAATCTTCTACCTAGCAGGTAGGTGATCCCGTTGAGTCACCAAATTTTTGTATATATCTCCCTCCCAAGGTAAATATAGACAAGCAGAAGGATATGGAAATCAAGGTTTGAGGTGCACAACACAGAGTGTTGACATGAAAAAATTCACGCCCATGGCGCAGGTTTGAGGCACACAACACAGTGTTGACATGAAAAAATTCACGCCCATGGCATAGGTTTGAGGTGCACAACACAGAGTGTCGACATGAAAAATTCACGCCCATGGCACAGGTTTGAGGTGCACAACATAGAGTGTCGACATGAAAAAGTCACGCCCATGGCACAGGTTTGAGGCGCACAACACAGAGTGTCGACATGAAAAATTCATGCCCATGGCGCAGGTTTGAGGCACACAACACAGAGTGTTGACATGAAAAAATTCATGCCCATGGTGCACGTAAGAGTATGTCGACATAAGGATGGATGTGCCAAGGCGCATCTTTAGGAGGTGCAACATTTTGAGTGCTCGACAGAAAGCAAACCCTGGCACAAATATTCAAATGGCCATAACTTTTCACAAGGAGCTCGGATTCACGCAAGGTTGGACTTTTCGAAAAGCTTACAAGGTCCTCTGTCCAACTACGACTGGATACCTTTAATTGGGTGAGAAAAATTCTTAAAATGTAAAATATAGTTCGCCACTTTTTGAGTTTGCTAGGGTTCTCACCTACCACCATAATGAGATGAATTAAATATAGCTTGGAGGTAGTTGGGGTATATTTGGACTTCCTCTCTCTTTTCTCTCTCATTCTTCCTATAAATTGTAAGGAGGGGATCCTTTTGCAAGGTTGGACATTTTTTTTCCCCTCCCTTCTCCTCTTGTCTATAAGTGGATTTTGTGGAGTTCAAACCTCCCATCTAAAACTACAATGCAACTTTTCCTCTTGGCATTTTGTAGTGTATTGTATCAATCTTTGGAGAAAATAATGCATGTCTGTGGATGATTCTCAACCCTCTATGTGTTCATTTTGCATCCTCCTAATCTTTCACTACAAATTTGGTTATCTGTGCATGATCTTGCATTGCATTTTAATGGTTTGTGTTTATTGGCAAGATAGGTGTTCTTCATTCCTCGGTGCATCACCTTTATTAGCTTAGGTTTATTTTTATGCATATTATTACCCTATCTCCTTGGCAAGTTAGATTAGGTTTTTGAGTAAACCCTCTGCATTTTTACGTGTGCATCTAATAGAGGAATAGGAACCGACCTTCATCCGGAGAGCTTTTCTAATTTCACGAGGTCCCACACTTGGGAAAAGCTCCATGTTATATAATCACACTGAGAGTCTCAACCCATCAAGTTGCAGGACATTCGAAGGGTGTTGTGATTCACCATCAACACAACCTAAAAAGTGCATCTTCGTAGTTCTTTGGGAAAGCTCCTGGGATTTATTGTTTCCCTCCATGGTATAGAATTTGACCCTACTAAATTCAAGGCCATTACTGGAAATGCCTCTAACCACTAACCTTAAAAAACTCCATAGCTTGTGAGGTAAATTACATTCCATTCGCCATTTCATTTCACAACTATCGATCGGTGTCAACCATTTCATCATCTACTTAGGAAAGATGTCTCCTATAAATGGAATGATGGTGTCACAAAGCTTTTGAGGCCCTAAAACAATACCTTCTACAACCACCCATACTCATTCCACCTAAATATGATCAACCTTTTTACCTATACATATCCGCTACTGATCATCCCTTAGGATCCATGCTCACTCATCATGATGAACAACACAGGGAGTAGGTGGTTTATTACATAAGTTATACTCTTTTGGAATATGAAACCTGATACAACCATCTAGAAAATCTTTTCTTAGCCTTAGTTTTCATTGCTACCAAACTCCGCCATTACCTACTCAACCACAAAACCTATGTTGTGACGAACACCATCCCTTACACTTCATGTACGCCAAACCTTATCAAAATCAGCATGTCGAAGATGGCTTATGCTTTTAGCTGATCTTGACCTCAAATTCATTCATAAAAGTCCATCAAGGGCTAAGCTATCGCTTACAACTAGCCGACGCACCTCTTTCTACGGGATCAACCCTCTAATTTTGACTTCCCGGATGAGTCGATTACTTACCCTTTCCCTAGACGAACCCCCTTACCAAATGAAACTTTTCATCAATGGTTCCAAGTGTTAGCGTGGGGGTGGAGATGGTGTTATCCTTGTTCCTCTGGATGGAGAACCCATGCCTTTGTATTTCAAACTATACTTTGAATGCACTAATAACATTGCCAAGTATGAAGCAATCATACTAGGTCTCTAGACTACATATGCCCTAGATGTCAAATCAATTCACATCTTTGGTGATTCACAATTGGTCATAAACCAAGTCAATGGTATATACCAATGTTGTAACGAGATACTTTAGAAGTATAAACAACATGTAGACATACTTTTGACCACCTTTGATCGTTACACCCTTCAAACCATCCCACGTTCAACCAATAAATTTGTAGATACCATGGCCTTCTTAGCTTCCCAAATACCCGCTTCCCCTACCGATTCCAAAATATTTGTCACTATATAATGCCTCCATTCACCTTCTTATTTACCTCACAATGTTTATTCAATCGGGACCGACACCCCTCACCTGAGAAACCTTTGGTATAAACAATACTCTGACTACCTTTACCTCTCCATCTTACCTCCTGATCTCACCCGTAATGGAAACGCCCCTTCCTTAAAAGGGTCTCTCATTTCGTCATCCTAGGGGGACTCATCTATAAGCGTGGCTTTGATGGTATTCTCTTACGATGCCTCACAAGTTCTGAAGTTCCTTATACCATTAAGGAGGTTCATGATACGACATATGTGAAGGTCACTTTAGTGGCCTTGCCATTGCTAAGCATATTCTTCGCCTAGACTATTCTTGGGCCGACCCTTAACCATGATTGTTGCGACTATATCAAACACTGTGTGAAATTTCAATAACATTCCAACCTTCATCATACACCCAGTCATGCCTTACAGGTCACTCGTGACCTTTGGCCCTTCTCTCAATGGGGTTTGGATCTTGTCGAGAAATTAATCCTCATTCTTCCCAACTCCATCAATGGATTATAACCGCTCTTGAATACTACAAAAATGGGTGGAAGCCATACCACTCATTTCCATGAAAGATAAGAAAATATGTGAGTTCATTAACCATCACATCATTTGTCACTTTGTGTCCCCCATCGCCTCATCACTGACAATGGAAAACAATTCAAAAACAAAACACTGCAAAAAATTTGTGATGCCTTCGGCATTCAACTTAGTTTCTCCTCACCTTATTACCCACAAACCAATGGCCAAGCCGAATCCACTAACAAAACCCTCAATAAAATTCTCATGAAGGTGGCTGATGATACTAGGAAGGATTGGCATACACACATTCCTTTTGCTCTATGGGCATACCACACTAGTATTCGTACTCCCACTGCGGCTACACCCTTTTCACTGGTCTATGGTACCGAGGCTATTTTTCCTCTCAAATTCTAGATCCCCTCACTCCGCATTTCTCTCCATGACATGCTTACTAATGATGACTCTTGTTAGGACAACTTAGCACAACTAGGGCTATTAGATGAATGTCGTCTTAATGCTTTGGATCACCTTCAAGTTTACCAACAACGTATCAAATGTGCTTATGACAAACATGTTCATGAATGAACCTTCCAAGTTGGTGACCTTGTTTTTAAAGAAAATCAACACATAACCAAAGCAGAAAAAAGTAAATGGGGAAAATTCACTCCTAATTGGCTTGGACCATACATCGTAACTCATACCTATGGATTGGGTGCCTATCATTTGTCCTCACTTGAGGGTAAACCTGAACCTGAGCCCCTTAACACATTACATCTTCGACCATTCTATTGTTGACTCATTGTCCTACCTCACCCTTTGTCTCTTTACAGCTCATCCCTTGAGCGCTATCCACTTCATACACCTCCCTAATGATTAAACAAGAATCATGTGAGTACCCGTCACTTGTTATCTTCTCTTGAATATGTGTACCATGACACTACACATAACATGATTCTCATGGATACTTTTCATCTACCTTTAGATGAGATCCCATGGTCGTTCCACCTCACCTTTTGAACAAGAGTCCTATCCTTCACCTTGGTCTTGTCCATGATTTCAAAGACCTCCAATGGGACCAAACTCCTTGAGTCAAACTTCTAATAAAAAGATGACTCCCTCAAAAGGACATCTTCCTCTCGACCCAATTGTTATAGACTACTCCCTTAAAGGACAACTATGTGAAGCTTACAAAAAAATGAGAGAAACCAAAGCTTCCCGCATCGATCAGCTTCACGAAGACCTCAAGGAGTACTATATTATTTATCCCATATAGACTTCCCGCATCGATCAATCTATCTCAACAAAAAAATTTAGTCATGGACTTGCCCATTGTGACCTTGGACCTCTTGCCTAAAAGACCTATCACTCAAAACATTTACAATTAATTACCTTTCACTCACCTTACCATTTCCACTCTCACTTCCTCAATCACCTTAAAGGACATCTTGGAATTTCAACATTTGGTGATCCTGGGACAACTTTCACTGTAGAACAGTTAATCATGCAATGCCTTTCGGATCTTGTATTCGTCACCCCTTTTCAAGGTATGATCTACTCGGTCTGATCCTACCCAATCAAGTGGCTTTATCGCCCCCTCTTATCTTTTAACCATATTTGTTGACATTTTGATTACCTTATACGGGACTTGCTCCTCGCCGCTTACCTTTGGGGTAGCCCTCCCCTTTTTCCATAATCGTCTTCACCTACATAATTTTACCTATAATCTACTCACACCTATTAAACCTAAACCCACAACATGCCTAAAGAACCTACCAACTCATTCTCATATTCTTCCCTAGCTCATGGGAGAACTACATTGGCCTGAGGTCCCTTTTCGCCAGGACTATGTAGGCAGCACTCCGAGGACATGGGTCCCTTGGAGGTTAGCTCGGCCACTTTCTACCCTAAACAATTCATCAAACATGCCTAACTCACCATTTACCCCATATTCCACTTAGTTTCCCGTTTTCTAACAACATTTGAATATAAGCCACATACATCACAAGTTGTTTACCATAGCATACATTTATTACACCTACCATGTCTTTATCATCATTATGCATAAATTAGAAAACATTTCACATATGACCCATAATATCACTCATTCTAAACCATAATAAATCATGCATAACCAAACCTAACTCATCCATGCCTAACCAACCACTCAATCCATGCCTAACTCTCATGCCTAAATAACTTTGACTCGATCCATGCCTAAAATTAGCTTTGACTAGACCCATGCCTAAACTCACCGATTCGACCCATGCCTAAACCGACCTACTCTGTCATGCCTAACTCACCTAATCCATTCATATCATAATGAAAGTAAAATAAAATACACATCACAACACATAATCATTTGAACATCATACATCTCATCATATAAATACCTTGCATCACAATAATGTACACTCATCTCAAAAATACATGTGTCTCTCATACATTGTCGTTAGCTCATGAGCCACTATCCAATACAAAAATATATATTTGGCTCATGAAGTCGGTATTATGTACAAAAATAATCATAAATACAAAATCTCTTCGGCACGCAGGCCGGTCTCATATATAATCCATACAAAAATGACTCGGCACATAGGCTGGTCCATTGTAAGTCAATCATCTCCCCATCTGATATCAACAAATGCTCCAAGTGGATGTGTCTCTTCCGCCCCCTCTGTCACACTATCGCACTGCTCTGGTGCTTGACACTGCCTCACCTCCTCGCGATGGCCCCTCACCTGGGCTGGCCTTTACACACTAGTGGCCTCCCCACGACCCTGTCCCCTAGGCTCGTTAGGCCCCCTGTACTCTCCACACTGTGAGTGCGGGATCTAGTCCTCTCCTTTGGAGACTGTTGTGCTCTATACTCGGCATAGGAGGGCACATATAGCTGACACCTAACAAATGATCTGATAATATCATGCCTCTCTTTGGGCATCCTAAATCAGCCATGGTGGAATGACTACGAGAGGTGCCATGGGTCTCGCTACCTATACATGGGGACCCAATCCTTAAACCTACACTAAGCCTTGTCTTTAGTACACTAAGCCTCGGTCATCCCGACATCATTCCCCGTGCTGTATCTAGGCTGCATGGTGCTAATCTATGCTTGTCTTTGCTATTATTATCAGCCTGCAAACCCGTAACCTACCCCATTGTGTTGTGCTGGCCACCCTGTAAATCTAATACCTATGCCTGTAGGGCAGCTATCTGCTCTCCATCTCCGCCTACATCCTCTCCATATCCATCTCCCCTGCCTCTACTTGCGTAGGTACTGTCCCTTCCCTACCTGAGCCTGTAGCATCGTTATCTAGGGCCTATAAGGTGGTAACCTATGCCTTTGAACCTATAAGCTTCCCCTGCATAATCTTGAGTTGCGTCACCAAGGTAGCCACCTACCCCTATAGGGCATCTCTTTGAACTGTGATGATGGCTAAGTCTGGCTGCCTTGGCCTCGGTGGTATGGATCTCGGTGCTGCCCACACCACCTGTGTGTATCCATCTCGAAACCCCAACATCATCAATATGTGCATCTACTAGGCTGCTCCTCCTATCCATTTGGCACAATGGGTCGTGGTGGAGACATAGGTCTCTCCACGTCATCTCTCCTATACTGCGGGAATGGAGGCGGTACATCCTAAACTAACCCAAACTGGCACCTAACCCACTCTATGGGTATCCACTCATACTCTCCCGCTCTCCTCCCCTCTATCCACAAATATAGTTGTAGCCCAGCTAGCTCCATGGCTATCTGTTTGTATGAAGGGAATCCCACATACGGCCTGTAAATGATGTCCACCCTAGAAAACCCCTCCAATAATCTCTTGTAGTAAGCTACATCATGAGTAGATCGGCACCTCGGACCTCTCCAACAACCGGTACCCACCTCCTCCGTACCCAACTCTCAAAACTCCCCATGGGAATGCATCACTGGGGGCATCCCGGTGGTCACTCAAACAATGTGCTCGTATGCGACCAGCAATGGAGTAGTACGATGCAATAGATGTTGAACCTCCGATCGCCCATAGGCCCATAACTCTCTATACCTACGTATCGGCCAACCCATGCAAACCATGTCTATTGTATCACCATGCCATGTAGGACTCCCATCAATGACCACAGAATCTCCCACCCCCTACATCCGGCGGTGCGAAGAAACACCCTTCCTTCATTAAAAGTACCACTAGCCTCATCTCCTCTCGGATGAGTCTGTATACATCACTCTATAGCTCATGCTAGCATTATGGAACATCGGATCTGCTACACCCACACCAAAAACAATTGTTAGTAGCTCCTCAAACACCTATGAGGAGATAGAATAAACTTGGGCCCTCACTATGGGCAACCACGGATCCTATAGACGTCCTCCAGGGGTGATCGTCATATCACTGTCGGCATATGGAAGGTATTGGTCACCGAGTCCCATCTATCGATGAGGGAAACCATCGACTTGCCTCTTAGACTACATGCCGGTAGCGCCCCACCCCTATCAATCCCACCTCTGCAACATACTGCCACTCCTCCTCCGTTGGGCTCACCCATCTTCGATAATAAAGGTGGCACACGAGCCCTCATCTGCAGCCTCATCTTGGGCTGCATCCCACCAAAGACAATGTATTAGTACACCTTCCCAAATTACCCTATTTCACCCCACCTCCCGACCCTAACCCTCACCCAAACCTACCCAAACCCATCTACCCTACCTATCTACCCTAACCCCCACCCAAACCCATCCACTCGACACTATCTATTCCCTTTTTTGACCCAACTTCCCCTTAGGATGACCAACCCCAATTACCCCTTGACCGACCATGGTCTCCCCTTACCTGGCATCGGTCATTGCTCTTGTGATCGTTACGGTCACTACTACCACCAACGTTGGTCCAAAGGCGACCAACGTCGGTCAACCACTGTTGTGCCACCCACCACGACTTCCCAACCCTACTTTTTCCTCCCTACTCATTCTACCCACCCAACTCACTCCTTACACCCCTAAATATCCCTCTATTACCTTATTGCTCTACACCCTACCCTTCCCCATTCCCTTTTCCCTCTCTTTTTCCCGTTTTGAAATTCTCCCCCATAACCCCCATTTTTCATACTTTTTATATTTTACATCAAATCAAAAACAACAATGAATCAAAAGGTTTGGAACTTACCACATCCTGCTACCGCCGTCGTGGTGGAACCTCAGCCTCCGCGCCACTCCTCCCAATCCCTCTCCAACCTCTACCATCCTCGAATGACCTCTCACTCTCCCAACCAATCACCTCGCTCAATCCAATCTCGCAGCCCCACCTCTCGCCCAATCAATCTCACCTATGTGGCTCACCAACCAATCTCTCTGCCATACTCTTTTGTCCTCTTCCTCTTTTCTCTCTTCTTGTCCTTTTCTTCCTTTTAAAAATGCACAAATGAATTTTCAAAACGTGGGTTTTCCACTTTTTATAACCTACCTAAATCATCTCGATGTCGGTTAACCATTGACCGATGCCGGTATGTTGCCCTCGATAAGCTGTCGTTGGTTCCCTACATCATCGTCATCGGTTCATATAGACCGATGTCGGTTACCCCGCGTACTCATTGCCCTCACATCACCCTCATTTTCCTTACTTCCTCTTTCTTTTTCCTCCCGTATACCTACCTCGCCCACTTTACCTTCACCTCTGGCCCTCCACCTTCTTCAACCTCCTCACGTTCATTGTTGATGCCTCATTCTTTTACCCCTACCTCGGCCTTACCCATGTTTTCCTCTCGATATGTGGACTGGACCATTTATAGTGACCCTTTGACTTCATGTGTTTGCTTTATACCTTGCAGCCTTTTTACCTATGTTGTTGACCCAATGACCTTACCTAGCCTATTATCGTGACCGTTTATCCCGACTCTACCTTTGGTTTACCGACATACCTAAACGTTCCTGCACCTAACCTATGTTGTGTTTCCTGACCTTATCCTATACCTTGGATATTGGATTCACTTCACCCTTGTTTGGATAAACCTATCGACCTTAGACGATGTAGAGTTTCCTTGCTCTTGACCTAGTAGTGTGCTTTGTAGTTTATACGTGTGTGCACATTTGATTGCTACTTTACTGACCACATTCTGACCCATTACCTAGATTTCCGAGTAGACCTTTCACGCTTTTCCCCTACACTCACTTGCCTTTTCCTCACATTTACCTTTTATCAAACCACTCACCGCTTGACTGCTGCCTCGCGAGTTCTAGTTTGAGGGGGATCACCTTCATCCCCACATGGGGTAACCACATCTTATTTTTTTGTTAGCGTCACTTACCAATACAAGCTACGTAAAAAAAGGGGCAAAATGTAGACACTAAAATTAGGTCACACTCCCCTTTGTCCTTGACAAATAAACACCCTTTATTACATTTACCTAGCTATGACCCCCTTCACCCCACTAATATTAATTTAATTTATTTAAATTAAATTAATGCTTTATCCTCACTATATTATTATTTAAATATCTTATTTAAATAATATCTACACATATAGTTCACTTAGACACCTCACCAACCTAACTCGACTAAGACCTATTCTTAGCAAGTTCCCATAACTAACTCGAGACTTACCCAAACCCTAAAAATATATGCCTACATTCCCTTTAACCACATTCTTGCATGCTCATAAGAGGATCTAAGTCTAATCCATGGGAATAATGACACGAGATCGAAGAAAATTAGGAGGATCTCCCTAAGTTTGGAAAACCTAGAAAATCCTGCCTTGACCGACATCGGTTATCCATAACCATCACCGGTTAACCTGGACATCACGTCAGTTACCCTTTTAACCCCAAAACAACCTTATTCTAGAGGTTGGAAGCAAGTTGGAAAACACTGGAAGAAAAGGTGGATGAGCAAGAACAAAATCTCGAGAGATAACGTGTCTTCGAGAGTAAATTCTAGCAAAACTCACATCAAAGCCATCCCGGCCACATTCCGATCTCTCCAGCAAAGAGGAGTGTGCATGTAGCCCATGCGAGAATCTTTTCTTCATTGGTGATCACTTGCAGCCTTCAAACCCATCATCAACACCTCCATCCTTCATACATAGACCCTCGGGGAATGAAATCCAAGTAAGTACAATATCATACTTTCTTGGTTATTTCATTTCACCATTATTTTATCGTCCATTTGTTTATCTTGCTCCTATTGACCTTATCCAACATTTTCACCTTCATAAACCCATTAAAACCTCGTAAAGCCTACTCTAGTCACTTATTACCTCACCTCGACCAACCAAAATCATTTGTACAATCACAAAGGAGACCAAAATACCATTTTGTGACATTTCCAGGATCTCACGATGAACCGCGCCGGTTATACCTAACCACGGTTGGTCACCCTTGATGATGCCGGTCTCTATGTTTACCTACACAACCTTAAATAGAGACCTACCCACCTAACTGTACCTCACCTTCATTCCCATGTGACCTACCTGAGACCTTTATCAGATCTGCAGGGACCCAGAACCTATTACTTGACCCTAGTTTCTATTCTAGATTAGCGTGTTAGATTAGATCTATTTCTTATTGTGTTTTTAAGTGAGATACCTAAATCATTTCAAAATAACAATAGGAGTTACCTTATTTACTGCATTAATTTGTTTAAAATTGGACCGACACCATCTAGGAAATACCATGCTTCCCCATCTAGCTCACGCTTTAGGTAGTTCCTTGCCCATATTGTTCAATTCCTTCTGGTGATCTTGTTTTCATTACGGTAGTTCCTCCTAGCCAAAAGGAATCTCTCACGGTCGGTTGTGGATTCGAAGTCATATGCATGCAACAACCCATCAACTGACATTTGAACAAGTATTCCTCCTACACCGTTACCCTATCTGTTTGGCCAACAATTCAAAGAAATAATCTAAGAAAAAGGTGAAATAGTTATATTAGATATAAATAGGATCCTAAAAATATGTTTATTAAAATTTGGATACATAAAAAATTACAGTTATAAAGTTATAAATATAGAGTTATGTTCTATATATAAATATAGTTTAGGTTGTAAAGAATTAAATCCACAAGGATGTCCATATAGTTATATTATATAATGTTTGTAGAGAATATGCATATGGGGATAAATGGATATTTGTATACAGATGTCATTTGAAAAATAAAATTTGTTTCTTGTCATTTATATATGTTGGTACTAGATTTTAAGGTTTTCATTTGGTTTTGTTATTGTTTTGATTAGTTATCTTGTACGTATTTTTAATGGATTTAGTTTGATCTCATTTTTAATTTTACGGTATGTGAGGGCATGACACTTTTCTTAGGTTAGAAATTATTGTGTGCTGAGGGGATTTGTTCCTCTATGCAACAGTAAAAAAATATGGAATTTATATCTCTTATTGAAACTACCCGATCTTGGTCTTACAATAAACATGTTATGGATTAAGGAAACAACATCATGTCCCTATAATTATATGTGTGTCCCCTAGATTTCTGATCGAGCCAAATTATTATGATTTTTATGGATTTTACTCCTATACAATCCATTTTACAAAATTTCTTTAGACATAGGCAACACATCAAATAAAATCATTTCTAAATCGGATGTTTTGTGGAGAACAATTATCAACCTTGGCATGTCATCTAGGTGTCTACAATGACCAATTCAACCTTGGTCAATTGTCACGTGTCAAGGGTGTCCCATTATGTGTAGGGAACTCCTACGGTCCAAACCTATGGAATAACTTTCCTACATTTGTAGTGTTTCAAATGATCTTCTACCAACAAGGTTTAGATTTAGCTCAATATCTTTTGCCAACTCCTACTCAAAATTTGGGATACATTTCCACACTTTGAGGATTGGGAAACACTTTTGATGTGCATGGATGTAAGGATGTATGAACAACCCATAATGATTATTTCAAATATTTACAAGTATTTTACAACTAAAATCACAAAAAAATGTCTAAACGGAAATTTAACCTTTGCCAAAGATGTTAATCTCCTAATGATGCCCATGCTTGCCCTCACTTTCACCCAAATTCCTTCCATGTGGATGACATAAACCATTTGTACACTTGTACCTTTTCCTATTTGTAAAAGTGATGTTTTAGAAAATGGAATTAAGTCTCTTTTAATCTCCTCCTAAGATTTTTTTTATGTTTTAAATGTCTCTTATAAAATACAACACAAAGGCTTAATAATTTGTGTGATTCAAGTATTGTAAGATATTTAAGTATCGATTAAATATTATTTTAATTTAGACATTAATTTCAGTGGAAGCCCATAATGGCTAATAGATCTTAAGAGGATAATACATAATTCTAGTATTTAAGGGATTGTTAAAAAGTGTGTCCAAAAGATAGGGTAGTGGATAACTAGCAACAACATCCATAGATGTTTGTGGAAAGTAAACACAATTTTATTGGTGTTTATAAGAGAATATTTTGAATGATGAGAATGTTCAATAAAAAAATGTCATGTTATTCTTTATTAGATTAAATATTTTGGAAGTATTGATGAAGAGCAAATATTTCTTTTAATTTCCATAGATGTTAAAGAATTTTGTTAAACAATTCATGTACCATACATATATGTTTCCATAAATTGCATACGTGTTTAATATAACACTTATGAACTACAACATGTGACTAGGATGATACTAGAAAAGTTTATGGAAATGAACTTTGGCAATTGAATTTGTTTAAAATTCAAGAGATTTTTAATAAACCTATTTTTGCACATTGAGAAATCGTTGCGATCTATGCAACAATATTTCTTTGAAAAATTTTAAATCCTTGTCAAGAACACCAATTTGTGCAAATAATTTCTTTGAGGATATTTTCTAAAGAAGTTACGTGTGATTTCATGTTGCAACATTTGGAAAAAACCTTTCACTAGTACATCAATAGATGTCATTACTTAGCTATTTTAATGCACACATTTTCACATAAGATGGAAGAATGCTCTCAAATATTGTAGAATCTAGTTCTATACCTAACAAACACATTTTCTTATGAGATACCAATACCTTGAAAACAAAAAAATTTAGAGCATATAATGGAATCATTGCATGTAGGAGAGCACATATATTGAGACAATGATTTCAAAACATTTGAAGCATAGTCAAGGTCTCCACTTGTGTTTATCATACAATTTCATTGAATGAGATTATATTTCATTGATGTATTTTGTCAAATAGTTTATGTGGCATGTATATATTTTTACATTTTACATACATATATCTATGTGGGAACTTAATACTACAATATTTGAAACAGATTTTTTTCCAAAATCCTCTTTCCATTATGTTTTGATAAATGTCTATACAACACTAAGAAAAGTTTAGTAAAGGCGTGTCTTCTTCCTTTCCATATGTAATCGCATGTTTCCAAATCCAACACAATTTCCTCTTTTAGAATTTATGTTTATGTGCTTTCATTTCTGACATATTTTTGTCTTATACTCTTCCCACATTTCTTTGCACCCATTAATTCCACCTGCCATTCCCCTTCTACATCTTCACCTAATTTCTCCCCCATTCATTTAGCATACAAAACATTCCCCTACATATCCATTTTAGTGTTCCCATTACACAACTCGTGTGTGATTTCTAGTGAAATAGCATTTTGTTACACGTAGACTTTTTCATTATGGACACAAAGTGTGCATGTTTGGTTTTTCACCTTATAACCTCTCTCTTTATTATATGGCATATTTGGTGATGTTGAGGAGGCATGTTATAGGCTTTTGCACACAAAGAGAGAGAGACAATTAACATCATAAGAGACTGATTAGAACATTACTGAGATTATTTACCTCACACACGTGTTTCTTCTCTATTTCAATGTACACTTCTATTTTTATGTTCTCTATGTACAAAGGTGCATGAATCTTTAACACTTTCTCTTTGATCTCACGAATTCTTATGTCGCATTAATCTTGAAAATACATAATGTTTGGTGTTTGATTGCCCAAGTGGGTGACATCATATATTAAATAAACCACGCGAGATAATTACAAGGCTACATATGGCCGCAAAGCATTCATATTGGGTTCAGGTTATTTAGTAAGTTAAGGGAAGTGAAGGATTGGGGTACCATAATACTCGTGATATGGTCGTGCAATAGATTTCCCGGCTTGGTAATGCAATAGACTACAAAATGCTTTGGAGGGATTAGCACAAATGTTGCTAAGGCTAATGGAAAAATTGAGGCATGGCATATTATTATGTATGGATTTTCATTGGTTGTGGATCAAAGATAACTTTGTGCAAAACTTAAAGGGTTATACAATATATTCTATAGACCACAGTGTTAGAGGTTTTAGAGAGTGACAAAGGGAGTATTTGCAAAGGGTTTGAATTATGAGAATAGAATAAAGGAACCAAAAAATATCACATATAATGTCAACACTTTGAATAAAGGATTTTAACAATTGATAGAAACAAAGTTTGAGTGTGAATTCATACTACCTTGAGAAAATCCAAGGGGTTCCACAGTTTCACCTTGTGAAACTAGGGGCATGTCGTGGACAAAAAACTAAAGAGGGATCCTCTGCCTATCATATTTTATGATAGTTAAATACAAAATGATAAATCGTGTAGTAGCCCACTATTCATGAAAAGTTTTATAGCCACACCTCCCTATAGGTAATGAAGATGGATATGTAAAGCACCATTTATATGAAAAATGTCATCGAATAATAATATGTAACATTAAATCAACTTGTGAATAGATTCTCATTTTGTATTTTTTGAATATTTTATCATACCAATAAAAATGTAGTCACATAAAATGTAAAGAAGTGATCAAGTAGATAAAGCCCAAGAAAATGGAAATAGGCTGAAAAGGTGATCAACAAAATTAAAGACAAGAGATGAATAGAAAAAAAAAAAAGAATTTAGAAGAAATGAAAAAAACCAAGAGGTAGTCAAGAATAAAAGGCCACGAGGAAGAGGTTGAAAAATAGAAGAAAGTGGAGGGTTCTGAATAGTCTATGAATTCTACCAAAAAAATAATATGCACAAGGTGTAAAAGAAATGCAATCTTAATAAAGTGAGAGAAAATGGTATTCCTACAATGTAAGTGTGATTTTTAATAGTAATGTCATGTATCAAAGAATTCAAGGACTCCTACTAGGTGCATGCTCATAGTGGGAAAGAGTAGGTTCATATGAAAATGTCATATGTGTATAAAATATGTGATCATATAAGCTCAATATGTGTCATGACAAAGAAATGGGAAATAATTAATGTGAGGAGTTTACAAACAATATGTTGCATGGTGTAATATGCCTCAAAATATTATGTGTATGAATATATACTAATGAATAATATGTGTATGTAGCCAATGTAGAAAACCAAAACACGATAAAGATCAAAAGAAAAGATCCAAAAACAAATCGAAACTAACATGCTAGAGGAATGATCAATGTGAGAAAGTAAATGTCATGCCAAAATAGAAGAAGAATTGATTATTTTTGTCAACTCAAGAGAGGTGGATCAACAAAAAATAACAACAATCAATATAAAACTTTGTGCAAAAAATTATGTAATTCAGCTACCATATGAAGATAGGTTAGGTGTACTAACTTGTGATTTCATCTAAAAGGTCATGTAATAAATCTTGGTCACACAATGTTTTTATTACTTGAGATAACATATCTCATAAAATTTTGTCATATCATCATCATTCTATTATTGTATTTAGCCACTTTCTTCAACTTTATCTTTTCCATTTTATACATTTATGTTAAAGTATTTCCTTTTTCTCTTCTATTTTGTGTGTGTATTGTTGATACATTATTTATTTTGGAACATTTCTTGTCTTTCTTTTCATCCATCCTATTTCATTGTATTGCTAGTTTGTTATCTTGAAACTCTTTTTTATGTAATCAAATGTTGTGCTCATTTGTTCTAATTGTTTTCCTTGGGATTGTATTGACTCTATCCATGGTGGGTACCAAAATTAATATCATCTCATTGACCTTTGGTATGTATGTAATTGGTAGCTTAATATGTCGTAGTGGCCCTTCACTATAGAGAATATTGTAATTATCATCCTTATAAGCTAAACTCTAGAAAAATTGATACTACATGTATTGGTGCCCTATTATTTATCTTCCAGGATGTTGTGCCTATAAGAATCCTTTGTGAGTACATTATTAGCTAGTTCTTTTATTGGTCTTTTACGCATTATTGTTATTTTAGGGATGATATAGGGAGCCTTATTATGTGTATCTAGTGCAATAGTTATATAAGGTTTTATTTTTATTGGAGTCCTCGTCTCTAATTTCTCCATTATAAAAATAACATGGTTAATAAGTTCCTCATACTTATGTTTATAATGCATGAAACTCATTTGTTCCATGTCTAGTTATCATGTGATATTCAAGAATGTTTTTCATCCTTTTCATGATAAACAAGTTGTGGAACAATGTCAAATGGATGGTAAATGGATCAAATTACTATCAAACAATATTCACAACATAGCACTTGCAAACAAAACTATTTCAATATAAATGTAAAAATAGAAGAATAGTGAATTTATAGCTAAGACACTTTGAGGGGAAACCTCCACGCTTTTAAAATAAGCTGATAATTTATGATAATATGATATGGGATATATTTGGTCATTCAAATTTATAGAAATAACTAGGTAGGGTCACACAAATTAATCCCGATTAGGTTGGCCTAGAGTAACAACTAAATAATGAATGGAAATGCAAGTTAAGTATTCCATAGGTTGGCCCACACATATCCCAATACATATTATGGGTTATTACAGTGTAGTGTTCCCCTTTAACTAAGTGTTATCTTCAATATTGATCAATTACATATTATTCTATATGAATGTTGTGTCCTTCCATGTCAGAACCTCTCATGGAAGGTCTTGCCTCTTGATTAAAAAACTCAAGTGATCACCCTCAATTGAATCCTTTGGAATCAAGTTTGAGTAATATCTATCATTCAAAGATGATTATTTTATCTTCATGAAGCTTTGGTAACTCATTATAGATGGGAATCTTTTGATTAAAATAAGAAACATGAAATAGTGCGAGTATATTATTTAAAAGTATAAACTCCTATTGGTGGATATTGTGTTCTTTAATTGTTTTTTTGTTGAATTCAATGTAGAGGTCATAGATGGTGGTTGATAATCATAAATGGTGATAACTGGAGACATATTGGAAGACATGTTGCTTAAATATGTGGCAAACGTTTTTGGCATATCCTCATAAATAACTAAACTTTTCCACCCTTTCCTAAATTTTTGATAGTATTTACACATTTGAACATTTTTTTCATTATAAAAATTGTGCTACATGCACCAATGATCCATGTTTAAGAATAATTTAATTTTATGAGATCTTACCCATGGCGTGGTGAATATACAATTAAAAATTACAACTCAAACTTTTTTCCATCCAATTGAAATTGAAAGAACAAGTTTTGGAAGACCTTCGTGATCATTTCCATGGTCCTTAGCCATTGGGCTCCTAATATAATATAATCTCCCCTTTAAATAGAAAAAATGGGGTTATTATACATTTAGTCCCCCATAGTGATTTTAAGACTATAGAATTCCCTTGAACAATTACCAACACCTCCATCTACAATTGTGACCTAAATTTATAGTATTAGATAAACATTAAAATAAAAGTATGAATCCCACATATCATTGATGAAACTATGAGTACCTCTCAATTCAATAAATATAGTCACCTCATGTTTTTCAAGTACTCTCTTATCTTGATATTTTGTGTGGTGATAACACTTAATAGTGCATGATAATAAGTGATTGGAAATATATTTTCTATCTCATCAATAACCTCTATTTTTTCTTAACCTTCTTTCTCTTCATTAATTCCCTCGATGTAGGACTTCATTTTGACACATTTATGTTTTTTCCTATATTTTTTTCAAAACTAATATATATATCATAATTTATTCAATATTGTGAGGCATTAAATTAGAATATTTTAGGAAGGATGGTACTTATATTTTATTGTCTATGATGTTAGTGAGTGCATGTCCACTCGTATGGAGCATTACTCTTTCCCCAATCATGTGTGTCAAGGTAGTGAAATTTTATATATAATTTTGATTAAAATTGTAGACATCAATTTGGATATGATCATTAAGCCCGCCTAGAAAAAATTCATTCAATTGTTCCTCTTGGATGTTCCTCCTTTATAAGGATGGGTTATGAAATTCTTGAATATAATCCTTCACATAACCTATTTGTTGTAGTTTAGATAATTGGCTCAAATAATCATTTGTCACACTATTTTGATAGCACATACATAATTCATCAATAAAAAATGACAAATTATATTGACACCCTTCTTTCTTTTGAGCACAAATCCAATTATGCCAAATGAATTTATCATGGTTTACATATAAATATCTCATTACCAACTTATATCTCCATGAGATTTGATGGATATTAAAATTATTATCCATTTGGTTTATCTAAGTGATCAGATTCTTCCCATAAAACTTATGCATTTCCAAATTCTTCATCATGTTACACATCCTTAAATGGGAACTACTTAGAGTTAGGGATACCTTGGAATGGCTTTAAGATCCCCGATGCTTAAGTTACAGCTTTCTTGATGTGTGGTCGATTTTTTATATTCATATGAAAATTAAATATTTAATTAATTCTTTATCATATATATTCCATTTGGTGATTTATTTTGGTTGTTGTATCCTAACATCATGTTTGTGTTAGAAGCACAAGGGACTAAGAGGGTGTGAATTAGTCCTATAATAATTTTTTCATTTATCAATCATGCATGCATCCATTAGATTGATTATACAACATCCATGATCATGTGAGCTTAATATAATATGAAAAAATATTCACAAGTGAAAGAAAGTAATTTACTCAACAAAAGAACACCATATGTAAGTGGAAACCCTCACGGGAAGAGACCCCACTAAAACTCTACTTATATTACTCAAAGAAAAGTAATATATTGTAGAACCAACTACAAAATGAGTACCCGAATACTTATTTAGTGAGTCACCACCTCTGACAAGGAGCACCAACCCCTAATTTAGTGAAGCACCCACTCCACAAGGAGGCTATAAACCCCTAGGATGACCAATCACAAAATAGGCCACATGTATATGTTTGATATATATAAATTTTTCTTCCAAAACTAATGGAGATCACTAATTCAGCTCACAAACCCTAGCTCATACCCTAGGGCATCAATCTTGCACTTTCTCCTTCTTTCTTCACTTGGATCACCTCTAAACTCTTGATATCATAATTTCATGTATTTATAAATCTGAATTACATATTATCTTCCCTAAAATCATGTCTTCATACCTTCAAATAAATATCCTCTAGGTCGCAATACTCCTCATAAAGAAGACTAGCTCTCAAAATGAGCTAAAACATCACTTTTATAGGCATTTCTTCTTTCTAACCCAAAGGAGGTTTGCACCTCATGATAAATTCGACCCATATATCATTAAAAACATCCCATAACTTTTTCACAACAGATAAAAATGACCCAATTAGTCCGGCCTTACAAAAACCCTTCATTTCAAGATCCAAAATCACTAAAACACATGCATTACAATGCCAAAATTCTCCTCATTCCAAAACCATGCTTATTCAAGCTATAATATTCATAAAAACATGAGTAATAAATCATTTAAACATTAACCATGGTCACAATTTTCATTAACCAATCAAATTATTTCATTTAATGGGCCTAGTTCTCTTTACAATTCTCAAAACAGTTGTTTCATGCACCCTTCAACACCCTGAAACTTCATAATGCCACCAAATCACTTGTATTTTCCCAAATAAATTCATGTGACCACTAAAAATAAATTTCATAACCTTTATAAAACTTATAAGCATGTTATAATTCATGAAACATCTTTCACTTCAAACCACAATAATATTTTCCTAATAATATTTACCTTTACCAAATCAACATGCCAAAAAATATGTTTCCAAAGGTTAGCTCATAAAACCATTTATAAAAAAATGAAGGATGTCAAAATGGATTCAATTGATTCTGAATTCATCCCTCATCACATTATAGGTGATATTAAGCATCACCCAATCCATCTAATACTTCAACCAACATCAAACTTACACAAAATCAAATCTTGTCCTGAACTGCCAAAAACCTTCTTTCCAAAATAATTCCCTAGAAACCCTATAAAATGACATAATAATGAGGAAATATATATATATATCAATGTAAATATATCTGAATATAATTTCAAACACAACTTGAATCATCTTAGGAATCCACCTGTAGCTCAAGATATGGCCATTTTACCACAAACTGCTTTTTATGGCCTCAAACTGCCTTTGACTAAGCAACCTAAATGGAGCTCAACTTAAAATTTTCATCACACAAATGATCTTAAACCTTCATATAAATAAATAAAAACTCACATGTATTCCACAATGGAAATTTAGTTCATACGTCATTTGGAAAATTTCTCCTCAAACATAAATTCTTCAGAAAATGGCATTTTAAGTGGGGCCCACATATGGTCACATGCTAAAACATACCTTTCTTGAAATATGGAAGAGTCCTCTACAACATCCAATCATAAATTTTTAGTAACCAATCAAAATTGGGCTTATATACTAACTTTTCTGCAAACTACTCCTAGTTAGGGTTTAACTAGGGTTTCAAACCAACTTAGCTTCTTAATGATCGTTCATAAAAATGTGAGGATCAATGCACCTAATTATTTTTTTGAAACCTTATAAACATTCTTGAAATCCAAAATTTCCCATGCAAATCACATTATTCACAATGAGCATCAGAAGTTCAAATTCGAGCTTGGTTTTCACATGTTCTCGATCATGTCTCACATAAACCGTCATAACTTGAAAATTTCTCATCATGCGCACCTGAATTTGAGTCATCCCTCTAACATCTCCAATTATTATAATTTGAATTCCATTACCCGATCTCTCCATTGACTGAGACATACCTATGCTTGCATGTTTGTTTTTCATATGTAGGGTCAATCAAAGAATGTAAGAACTAAACAAGTAACCACTAAAATGATCCAAACATACTTAAAATGACATGATATACCTGATATAATTCTTTCATGAGCTCAAATATCTCCAAAACTTTGTCATACCTCCAAGTTTTCACACTTGCTCCTAATGAGCACATGTAAGATAGTGAACTAGTTGTGTCAATTCGCACCATACCACTATTGTGAGTGCTCAAGAACTCTCAAAAAATTATACTCAACATGTCAAAATTATTCTTAAGAAACCAAAAATCTCACACTTCCAAGAAACACCTCCTCAGTACCTATATGGACTTTAGCTAAAGCAAGCTTGCGCACCATCAATCCCTTTGTAATAATGATGACATCTGAACCGTGATTGTTAAGCACCTCAAATAACATCATGACATCATCCTACAACATTCACTTTTTCATTAATGTGGTTTTTCATCAATGACAACACCTATTATGACACCATGCCAACAATTTAAACTACTACCTAATTCTAACTCTAACTTTTCTCATATTTATAAGGATTTTTCTATAATGTGCATGAATTTTTCACATCCTCTATTTTGTAGAAATGTTCAGATTGATAGTTTAAAATTTGATGTTAATCTTTCACAAATTTTACTCAATGTTTATAATTCAAACGTTCTTACATCAAATAATTTAAAGAACAGTCAAAATAAATAAATAAGGATAATTTTGAAAATTAAGAATTTTAGAGGAATTTAAAGAAAAACACCAATTTCACAATAACTTACAAAAATGGATCACATAACCATATAAAATTATTTCAACTTTTGTAAACAAATTCATAATTTCCCCAAAAATGTAGAAATATTTACAATGATTTGGTTATATAGACCTGATTCTTCTAAACTAAGATTTTATCCATGTTTTTTCCCCAAATTAAAGCATTGATACCAATTCTAATGAAATTTCTTCAATATAAATGAAAAAAATTAAAATATTGAGTACATCATTCTTTTGACTCAAGGGCAAAACATCCACAACCTTATAATGATATAATACTTCACAACAAGATAACATGAGAGAAATTTTATCACCCATGTTAATAAATATAATTTGGTAAGGTAACACCCATTTTTCCTACTTATGTTAGACTAAAGTAAAATATCATTAACAAAGGATAAATGTTAAGTGTAACATATGTTATCCCACACATATATTAATACATGTTATATTATAGGATAAGGATGCAATACACTTATTTTCCATGTCCAAGTTTTTATGATAATCACATAATGTTTTTCCTCCTTTTCATGAAAAAAGGCTTAGAGCGACATAGAATGGATGGAAAAGTGAAAAAAATCCTATCAAGCAATATTTTCAACACAACACTTGATTTATTTTCTAGTGTAGGAATTGGTAGCATGGTACATTTATACATGAAGGAGGGCCCATTATAATTTTGATTTCATCACTAACCTCAAATTAGTATAATTTTCATATGAAGAACTATCAAAAGTAGGGTCTATAAGTAGAGATTTTTGCATGTAAAAGTGTACACTTATAATCAATCATTTCAATATAAAAATTCTCAAAAGATGTATATGCATGATACATTTCCTTATTTATACATTCTAATAGAATATTTTTATAAATTTGAATAATTTCTCGAGATCCATCAATAGGTTAATAAATTTATTCATAATGTAATCAGTGCAAAAAGGCTCATTTATGTCTTCTTGGAGGGATGAAATTATATATTTGACTGTAATATTGAGACCTTTTTGACACTACAATGGGACAGTAATATCTCCTTGAGTTTGAAGTAAGACTATATGGATCCATTGGGTAATGAATAAAAACAATAAAACATCAATCATATATGGAAAAAATTTGGTAGTCTATCATTATGTATTTACCTTCGTAGGGAAGAATCAAAGTGTGTAAGGTGCAAGGGAGGATATCAAAATTCATCAAATAAATGAAAATTGACTTGATAAAGTTCCATAATAGGAGGACCATATATGGTGTCATGATTTTTCTTATCCTTAGATACAATAGACTCTCAAGATAGAGCTTAAACTTATTTGTGTGATTTTCCTATTTTATACATCATATAAATCATTTGATTAGAGATAATTCTAGTCATAGGGAAATTTAAAGGTTAGAATTCCCCTTTTATTTCAAATACAAAAGAAGAGAACTTGTTAAGTGTATAATTATGTCATGTTGCAGTAATAGTGTTACATAGATAGGTATTGCTTGTATAATTGAAATGTGAGCTGATATTGAACCAGTGTCTAGTTTGATAAAAAAAAATCCTTATGAGTTGAGGCCACTTTATTAAGTGTTGATCAGTTAAAGCACTCACATGCTCAATTGTCTCACTATGTACTTTTTATATGTCATGAGTACCATATTCATGACAAGAATAATAGTTAATGTTATTTACATTATACACATAAGTTTGATCTTGTTCCTCACTAATAGTATACAAACATATTGTCATCATACTAATCTATATTGTAATCATTCACATAATCATAAGTGAATTTTTCATTGTTATTAAAATAAAGGTGCAACATGATACAAATAATCTATAACATTAGGGTTTATGATTTCAACACACAAGTCATTAGAAAGGTCAAAAAGTGAATTATGTATACAAGAAAGTAGGTATCTCAACCCTAAAGTAGTTAAGGATGTAACAAATAAATTTAAACCTTTGAAGAGGGGGATCATGAGTAGGAATACTTAGAAACCATTATAAGATTAGACCCTCAAAAGAGGAAATTTTTATTTATCTAAGGTAGAAGGAAATGTTACGATTTTTTGTTTAGCTAGATGTCATGTTCAATTAATTATTATTATTATTTTATACCAAATACTATAAAATAGTCAAAAACTTGATGTATTTCAGATTTTAGGAACAAATATGGTAAATAAAGTAATAGAATACAAAATAAGGTTAATTTGAACACTTCTAAAGAAAAAGTAGAGAGATATAGCTATAAATTAGTAATTGATTTAACAAAATTGTATCTTAATCGGAGGACTAGGATAAATCGGACGCAATAAAAACACAAGATCTAACCTACAATGGAGAGAAAGTACAAGTAACAAGGGGATAAGATTAACTTAGCTAATAAATTTTTTGTGCCTGATTTGTGATGGAATATTGATGGAAATAGATGGATCTGGTTTGTGTATGATTCATTTGATAAATAGACATTTGAAAGTATATTAGAAGGTAATGCCCAGGAAGGGTAAAGTATGGTCCCATGCACTAGTGTCTATATTGGGTGTTAGTGTCCTAAAGTGGTGAGTCCAGATCTGGTCTTTTCAAAATCTGATCTTGTCACTATCACTTCAATTTGTACGCATCCACTTCATTATAGGGTTAGCATGTCACATGTGTACCTATTAAATAAACCCTATCTACCTTCACAAGGACAAGCACATATTAGATGGAATAAAATGTACAAATGCTTGAGTCACACCGACTTCATAGTCACCCCAATGTGATTGTCACATAGCATTGCTCTAGAATTAAGACTCAATGTAGTTCTTGTGTATGTGTGATGCACCTAGAATTTACTAGATAACACTCTAGATGTGTTTGGCACATCACTTAGCCTTTAGACTCGAGTGCTCACCCAAAGCATGCAAAGGTACCAAGTCCCTCTTTAGGGTTGTTGTAGCAGGATGTTAGCGTGATGAAGGAAGAAACATATAGATCCATAACTAATCCATCATTCTACAATGCATGTCATATTCAGATCTAGGAAAGAACAATCTTAAACAATAATCATGCTTGAATCAAGAACATGCACTACTCAATTACACACATGAATGACACTTAGATTCAACCAATATCTTCCATCTATTAATAAACACATAATCTCCTTACAATAATGGCAATCTATACCGATGTGCGCATGGATCTGATACAGTAATCCAGTCATATGCACATATCTCTTTATGCTTACCTCTTATGCTCTACATATACCTATATATCTATATCACTATCAACTATTATGTGATTCACATCATATATATAGGGTGGGGACTTTCCCTTCACCGCTTATCTATTCCAAAAATAGGTTACATGCTACTAATAGCCACGTGTTGTTTACAGGCATAGCCACACATACAAGTGTGCTATCTATAGACCTCTTATAGTTAACTTAAGTGACAATCCTATTCTTAGCTCGTCTCCATGAAAATGCTTCAATCCGATCCTCTAAAGATATACAATGCATGGTGCACATGTCTCTGCCTCGTTTATGTGCTCTGCATGCCATCTTCTAAAAATAGGTCTTCATGCTCAAAATCGGCTAAGTCCCGAAAGCTGAAATTTCCCTCCGCACGTGGGTTCTTCCTGTCCCTTTACGCCCCTGATCCTAGCCTTCTCTCTAGCGTGGACTTCTTGTCAAGTATTCTCGATCAAATTACCCCACACTAATATCATTGTCATCTTGACAAATGTTATCTCCAAAACTGAAGTAAAGAATGTTGAATGGAAAGAATAAGAAATAATATAGAGGAATAAAGAAGTTTTATGAGGTAGCCTCCTCTGTATCGGTTTGAAGGATCAACTCTAGATATTCCTCCTTTATTGTGGCCTCCAAGGTTTGTCACTCATTGAATGCTTTTTCTTCCTACTTTGGTATGTCCATAATAATAGACTCCAGCTTCATCTTAGGTAACTTCACCTTTTTCATTCTGAAATACCAACATGATGTTGGACATTACAGATGCTTTCTTTCCAGGTGCATCCATATTTTGTGCATTGAGTTTCCCAAGCTCATCTAATCATTCCTTGTGTGGCTCTTATGCGTTTGAATAATTTATTAAATTTGTGCTCCCCTCTCAACCTTCATATTTCTTCTACATCTTGTCCCTAAGGTGGATTGGTCATGCACTATGACTCTTCCTATCATATGGTTACTTTTGCTACACGCTCCAAGCCTCCACTATGTTCACGCTCCTCTTCTTTATCCTCTACCTCAATAGTTTCTATGGGAGTTTGTGTCGGTATGTTTTCCATTGTGTGTTTACCCTTCGGTGGCCCTAGGAGCATGAATTCATTCTCCACATACTTATTTTTCTCCATCTTGGGCTTGAGCAGAAAATACACTAATTTTTCCCTATATCTACTACAACCAAACTTATTAGATTAATATTCAACACCTCTCGAAATGAGCTTCTCAATATAGGCACTTCTTCCTGGATACACATACTTCTTCCTCAATGTGTGGTAAGTCACATTCTACCTTATCTACATTGAATACCAATCATCACGTGTCTATGAATATGTGAACAGATGCTTGAAATACCTTACAAGAAATACATAAGGAAATTTACAACAAGGGATCTAGACTCCATCTCTCATTGGGAAGCGCACGATGTAGAAATGTTGATATACAACAAACTAGAATTTTTCCCCACTATTGAGGGTAGTCCTTCAAGATGCTCCACTCTTTTCCAAATGCTATATGGATCCCGTCATACCATTTCTCCAACCTTTTCTTGATGTCATCTGTCATGGATCCTTTACATAGGTATTTGTTGAACCTTTTAGCTGATGACTTATTCTCCATGGGGTATTCCCATACCTTTTCCTTCGGCCCTTCTAGTACTCCAATTTCACAAATACCAAAGATAATAGAATAGCCCCAAAGTTGATATTCCCTCCTTGCACACTTCTTCGACTATTTTCTCTATAATGTAGCCTACAATGTTGTAGAATAATCCTTTAAACATCTTGTGTGTAATGCGTAACCACATAGTATTTACTTATGACCACCGCTCTTGATCATTCAACTTTGTAACAAGGTGTGTTCTTTGCTTGCATAATCAAACAGTTCTTCAACTTGTCTATATCCATAACATGTGGACCCTTTAGGTACCCCAACTCTTGTCTGGTCTTTAAGATCATGGATTTATCTGTGAGATCATTCTTTATATCCTCTCCTATGGCCTTCAAACCTGTCACCATTAAGAGATAAGCACATATGAGATTCTAACTCGTGTCTGTAAAGTAGAAGAAGTCCTCATGCACTCTACTCATGAGACATCGTACAAGGGCTCATACTTCCCAAAATATGGAAGCTCATATAATTGGTAGACCCCAATTCTCTTCAGAAGCTTCTTTCTTGCATCATCATAAACCGACATGTCATCTGCCATATGTTTGTTCATCCTCGTAGTGAGCAAGGATTCTAGCTCCTTCTTGTTCTTTGTGGTCCTATGATTGTATTCACTTACTTTTATCTTTTTGATGTGTGAATCCCATTCCTGGCTGACATGACTCCTTTTGGATATTGCATTTCTAAAAATTTCTTTCGGGTGTCATCTCTTCCTCCTTGATGACCACCTTCTTCTTTCCTTTTTCTCCTACTGCAGCTACCTTTTTGGGTGCCATTTTTACCTTACAATCGTCTTCTCTTTAACTCAGAAATTTATGAATCAAACCCTAGCTCAATTCAATCATGCCCTAGGTGGAAACTTTGTGTCCTAACTCCTCTCTGTCACCTTGCTTCACTCAAACCCTTCACCACCGGGATGCAAGCTTCTTTTCACACATGATTTTTTTGTCATGCTTGGTTTCACACTCTTCACACCTTAACCTGGTCACTTGGCTCTTTGTACTTATCTCTTTCCTCAAATACTCTTAGTCACAATGGTAAAAATGAATTCACATCCCATCCTTATATATTTTTTCAAATTTTGATGCATTTATTACTCCTTCACCTACCAAATATCCTCTCATTCATTGACCAAATTCATTTGTTCTATGTGGTACATCTTCACGCCCCAGCTATAACCTTCTAGCGCACCTTCCTACCCTCTGGTCATAGACTTCTCTTCAATGCGCACCCTTGTGCCCGAGTACCTTGTCACTATACCTTCTCCTGGTAGTTATCATGGCCTCTACTTAGCTCGCATTATTTTCCTTTCATTCATCTCCATCCTTGGTCACTTTTGAGAATAAATCTTCTTTTGACTTAAATCACACCCGTAGCAGCTTATTCCTTTCACCTTTCAATTCCCACAGTCTTTTACTTGGATAACTACAACCACCCCACACTAAAAGGATGTGTAGTTATCTGTGCATAAACATTCTTCACATAGTAATTAGCTTCATGCGTGTGCAAGCATGCTTTTTACACAACAACAAAAACTAAAGTGAAAAATCATAGCGTCAATGAAGGAAATACATAATGGAAACCTAATCTAAATGGCAATACTTGCCTTATTACAAACACCAAGAAGACTTATTTATAGTAGGGCTTTAGCCTACTCCTGTTAAAGTAACCGAGTAGCCGTGTTCCATCAAGTGCTTCTAACTGGAAAGCACTTGATTGAAGTATGTAAGTGATGACATACAACCCAACCAATGTACTTTGAGCTTTCCTGGATGGCACAAGAACTTGGAGTCATAAAGAAGTACCATTTTTCCAATCTCAAACTTCTTATCCCTTATATTTCTATCATGCCATGCTTTCTTCCTGGCATTTTCCTGCTTTTGACTCCATCGTGTTATGGCTCGTCATTCATCCAGTTGAATCATCTTCTCAATACACTCTTTTAAAGCCTATTCATCAGCTAGACCTCCAAAGCCACGTGTAATGTGCAAAGAAGGTAACATAAATTCTATAGGGAGAATGGATTCTATGCCAAACACCAACTGAAATGGTGTGAATTTGTTCAATCTCTTATAATTTGTTCTATATACCCAAAGAACAACTGACACTTTATCATCCCAATCCTTTCTTCCAACATCACAAATTTTTGTCGATGTCGGCTTAAAATCTTGTTGAAAGCCTTAGCGCTTCCATTTTCTTAGGATGACAGGTGTAGTTTTATGGTGTGTAACCATGAACTCATCCAATAGGATCCTGATTGTTTCATTCAGTAAGTGTGTACCCCTATCACTTGTCAAGCTTAAAGGACATCCATATCTTGTAATAATATTCTCCCATAGAAACCTAGTTGTTGTAGCTAATGTACAGTCCTTCCTAGGTGCTTCTTCTACCCATCATGTGAGATAATCTATGCAAGTAATGATATAGTGTGATCCACTCCTATGCGCGGCTAGCAAAATAGGTCCTACAAAGTCAATGTCCCATTTATCAAATAGTTTGGCACTAGTAATTGGTCTCAAAGTCATCTCATCTCTTCACCTTGGTTTACCTAGATGCTGAAAATGGTCACACACTTTGCAATACACTTTACAATATATATATAGTGTCTCCTATCATAATCCAAGCAAGTAGGATCTTTCAGGTAGTTACATCACCTACATAGTGTCCTCCTACAATACCACCATGTGCCTCCTCCATTATATACTTGTGCTCATGCTCTAATACACAATCGACATAATACTTCATCTCTACCTAACTTGTAGAGGTCACCATTGATCAACATAAATGGTGCCGCGTGTATAGCAAGTTGTTTCTTTTCTAATGCCTTCATTCCATCTGGTGCCACACCAGTCCGTAGAAAGACAACAATGTCTTTTAATTCTGAGGGCGCGCATTATAACCTATATAATTGTGCATCTGGCATGGTTTCTTCAATTATCTGTGCTTCTTCTCTTGAGTGAATTCTAGACAAGTGGCTTGGTCCAGAGTTACTTTTCCCTAGCTTCACCACAACTATGAAGTCAAAATCTTGAAATAGGAGTACCCATTTACATATGCACCCTTACAGAAAAGTTTTTCACCAAATACTTTAATGCCATGTGATCTGTATAAAACAAAAATGGTGTTGATAACAAGTATTGTCAAAACTTGTGCAATACATAGATCATTGATAAAGCTTCACACTCTATAGTTGTATAATTTTGTTCAGCAGAATTCAACTTCCTACTAGTAAAAAAATTGGATGATCTACAATACCTTCGCCAAGTTGAGCTAACATAGTGCTAATGGCCATGCCAAAGTATCCACATGCACATGAAATGGTTTATCCCATGAGGGAAAACATAGAATGGGCATGGTAGTAAGTTTCTCCTTTAATATCTCAAACGCGCATTGTTATGGTTCTCCCCAATAAAATGTACCTTTTCTTTTTAGTAATTCTTCTAAGCGTGTAGTAACTTTGGCATACCCTTTGATGAAATTCTATTGTATCCTGTGTGAACTAAAAATCCACACACCTCACTTTGACTAGTAGTAGGTGCTTTCGTGCCTAGAATGACTATAACCTTAGTTGGATCAACCGAAAAACCTTCCTTATAGATTATATGTCCTAGCAAGTATTCCAAAAGGTGTAGGAAATATGATCTTCTTGATGTTTAAAGAGATACTCAATTATCTCGCACCATTCAAAAATTAAGTGCGATTGTCACAATGATCTTTCAAAAACCCATATACTTTGTCTAATCATCGAGGTAGACATGTAAGAAGTTGTTCATAAATTATTTGAATGCCTTAAACAACTATGCGCAAGAATATTGCAAGCATGTTTTTCAATCCAAAAGGCATCACAATATAGGAAAAACTTCCCCATTTAGTAGTAAAATTTGTCTTTTATTGATCCTCCTGAGCAATCCTAACCTGATGATACCCAAAAACCCATTTGTGAAGGAATATATCTCGCGCCTTCCAACTCCTTCTATTATTTCCTTAATAAATGACATAGGGAAGGGATCTATTACACATGCAACATTCATCTCCCTATAGTCCACACATATTCTAATTCATCCATCCTTCTTGATACTAATCACCATTGGACTAACCCATTCTGACTCATCAAGGGGCTTAAAATTCCATATTTCAACATGTTATCAATCTCTTCTTTGACCTTTTCATGCAAATTGGGGTTCATTTTGTAAGGTCTCTTTCTAACTAGGTGTGCATTGTCCTTAATCTTTATCTTCATTTCCCCAAGATATTTATGCATGCATTTAAGTTCATGATACCCTCGAGGGAATAAGTCTTGATAATCCCTGAGTAACTCAATGATCTTTTCTACTTCCTATTCTGACCAATAGTCTCCAATTATGGCCTCCTTTGGCTTAGCCTCCAAACCTATATTCACCTTATTTGTCTTCATGGGTTCGTGATAGGTGCGTGTATCCTTATCTACACTATCCAAGACCTCGCGCACCCCTTGTGAATGTTCAATATCCAGGTTCTCAACTTCCTCATCATCCACGATGTAAACCATCTTTCCTTTCTCTTTCTCAAGGAAAACATGTTCAATTAGTATGGAGTCCATTTCTTCTTCCTTTTCAAAATGCACTCTGACTCTATCTCACTAAATAATTCTTGAATATGCTCTTCTACCTTTGCACTATCTCCCATAGTTAAGTGCTTAACAAATTTTAATGCTTCTTCTACTATAGGTTTAGTCGAGAAGTAGTCAAATGTCTAGAGCATTCTTGAAGTCAAATTATACCAATTTCCAGTCTCTCGATGTAGTTTTGCATGTATACATACCAGGCGCATGTGCATCCTTGTAGAGTAGAGTACAATCTATGTACCCAGAGTGAAGGTGGTAATGCTTCATGTCTAGAGTCTCTCACACTATTGAATGTGATGTTGAACAGGTTGATCACCATTATAAGTGCAGATCTGTGTAGGTGCATTGCTCCTTACAAACCTAGTAGATAGGGTGATTCCAATGTCCTCCCATTCTATAAGAGTATCTCTATGGACTATCCACCAAGTGCTACTTCTTGTCCCGCACAAGGTATACACTAACATATCTCTTCTCTTAATTTGATATGTCCATTGTGCTTCCATGGCTTTCAAAAATATAGGAATATCTTCTAACCTTGTATACCAGGGTACTTTACTACCTATCCGTCAAACAGAACGAAGTCCATTCTTGCGCACAATCATGCTTTTTACCTCACACCCTACTAGTTCATATGTACCATGAGCCCAATTTTTACAAGCAATACTCATAGTATCACTAATAGAATGAGAATCCTCCCACCGAAGGATGCCGTCATTTGATGGCTCATTGACCTCAAAGTCCCGAATAGTGTGTACATAAATTATGTTTAAGTCCTCCTCACTTAGAGGCTCAACATATGGTGTAGACTTCCCATCTCACAAAGTTATCACAACCCTTTCCTCCTTATTCTCAAAACTGATATATCCCTTATTGAATCTCAAGTCAACACTATTCACATAACACCAAGGGCATCCAAGCAAAGGATGGAAAACTATCCTTCAAAACTCCTATGGGAGTGGCCTTAGTAAGATGCTAAACACCTCAAAATCCCATGCATCTAATGAACTTGACCCCCTTATATGGTAATAGATGCATCCTTCAAAACTCCTATGGGAGTGGCCTTAGTATGATTTGCCATAAACAACACATTAGATGATGGCTGAAATGGAGGCCTCCCCATTTGTACCCATGCATCTAATGTAAGCACCTTTACTTCCACACTTGTATCAATCAATATGTTTCTTAGCAGTCATCCATCCACAACAACATTCAAAGTAATTTCCTTGTCATAGTCAATACTATCAGGGGGAAGATTTGCATACAAGATCTTCCGTTTGGTCTCAATACTTGCATGTGGAGTGTTCCTTTGAACAAAATTCCTAATATTGGAATGATGTTCTCCTAGCACAACATTTGCACACTTCTCTCGAATCATCGATATCGGTTTGGGTACCGTCTATGATGCTTTCTTTTGCTCCTTTAAGTATTGTATCTCACCTTGAAGATTCCTTAGCACTTCCATGGTATTCCTTATAAAATTCCTTCTTATGAGAAGGATCTGGTACCTTGCATGCAAAACCTCCTCCTTGGTGATCATAGGCTTCAGTGCAATGTCTCTCTTATGTGCGCCACTTCAGCTCATGTATTAATATTCATTGTTAATGCCTCGAGTCCTTCGGCTATCTTGGGAATCCACCGATCTTCTACTACACATTGAATTCTAACAATCCTAGTGCCTTTTTTTTTTTCTTATGTTGCTTACTTAGATGCTCATATAAGTCTAGGAACTCTTCATAGCTATGATTCTTTTTGCATAAATAACATGGAATATTATGAGTACATTCACGCCTATAGTTGATGGGTCGTTGTATTACCAGTCATTTAACCAACTCATAGACAAGTTGGTGTCATTATAACCAAGGCAGTGTCTAAAGATGTATGCAAAAGGAGAAAGGAAAATCTTATTCAACAATACTTCTTCCTAAGAAAACATACAGAAATTAAACATGTATGAAAAAGAAACACACAACTAAACTACTGAAATAAATCTACAAAGATAAATAAACTATGCTAAGAAATAACAAAAAATCCTCCTCCTTGGGGAAGAGTGGATTTCAGCCATTCTCTTCCATTTGGATTTGGAGAAACACTACAATTAACTTTTAAAATTTCACTTGTATTGATTCAAAACTGATTTACAAAATATGCCCCCTTTTCCAAATATATGGAAGAGGTATTTATATACATTACTCCTAGTTTACTTGGTCCACACTCCAAGAACTAACTACCTATTCTTGGTCGATTTATTAAAAGCAATAAATACTAAACAAAAATGATTACAACAACCCACTTATCATGGAGAATATTTCTACAACTCATCCCTTTAATCTAGGAACACAAAGTGGGAGAGTACTTATTCAACATTCCTAATACTATTCCACCATTTTCTCATCCTTGAAATATGGAGAGAAAAAGGAGGAGTGCTAAGTCCATGACTTTGAATTCTTCTTGGAATGCCACATGCATTCATGACTTTGGATTGCCACATGTTTAGATCTATATTCTTGGTTGATGACATGGAAGCAAAGAGTAGGCTGAATAGTTTGGTGCTCCTTTACATTATTTTGGAACAAACTAAAATACTTTCACTAGTTGGGCACTTCCATAGCTGGGCATTTCCATAGTTGTGTGAAGAATTTCTATAGCTACGTGAATAATTTCCATAGCTGCAATCTACGAACTTAGAGTACAGTTGTTTATGACCTATTTTCTACACACTATTGCATTCCAACTTTAGAAGAAATATCAAGAAATAACAACAATTAGATTGCAAATAGATTTCTAAAGAGATGATAAGATAAATCCTATATTCTACCTTAAATATGATATCCTTTATTAAAACTACATCTAAATTCACTTGAAAGCTTTATTTTGAGAGAGAGAATAAGAATGTTATTTGGTGATGTATTAAGACATATTTTGGTCTCATCATTTCCCCCACACTTAACTTCTTGCATGCCCTCATGCAAGCTACTGATCTTCTATAGAATCTGATTTTCTCAATACTTTTGCATCTTTCAAATTGTCTTCTCCTTTTTCATGATAGTAGCAAACTGAGATTTTAGAAGTAAAATTTTTACTTCTTTTTAATTCATGCTCTCATGAGGTTTTCCGTAGATAATGTAGAGATTATTTTCCCACACTTAACTCTTTGTTTCCTCATGCATTCTTCAAAATATTTAAGAGAGTGAGTCTCCCCACACCTAGCTTTGTGCATGCCCTCATGTAAAATGTTTTTTTAATTCAGCGACTTATAGATCTCAATTGCTTTGTAAACCGAAAAGACTTCATCTCGCATCATTTTCTTTGTTACTTGATTTGATCAACACGTGGAGATCTTGAAATTTCTCTCTCTCTCTCTCTCTCTCTCTTTTTTATGCTTTCGAGAAGTGAATCTATTTGTAATTAAAACAACAAATAACAATATTCAAGAATAGAAAAATAGAATTTACCATACCATACTCAGGAGTTATCCTTGCTTTCATCATGTTGTATAACCATGATTTCCATCTGCAGCTAAAAAAACAAATAGATATGAAGTCAAGGTCACTGCAACATAGAACTTTTCAGAAGAAAATAATTTCATCAACCAAGTCGGCATAAGAGAAGCAATCATATGAATCCAAGAAAGACTTTGAAGTGCAAAAAAAACTATGTTTTTTGGTTTGGGAAAAGCAGCCATTTGTTGGTTTTCAACTTTCCCCATTTTTTTATTTTTATTATTTTGAGAAGATTAACATTGACTATTGCATATCGGAGGAATTTTTGGTGTTTTCAGAAGTTGGGAAAATGAATTTTTCACAAAAAATGAGACAAATAGGGTAGCATGGAACTAATTAGGTACTGAAAATGAGGAGTACTAGCAGAATACTTGCATGCATCATAAGATATATTTTTTAAAAAAAAACAATCTTTAACATGTTATTTTTTATCAAAGCATGCATTAAAATGCAATATATTGGTTGTTTCTAAACGAAAGTGAGAAATTCAAAATGATCTAGAAATCTTAGATTGTGTAGAACAAGACCCAAAAATTGTTTGAGCGATTTCTTTATGAGGTGTGAGTAGTTTGGATTAGAAAACACTGTTATCAAAATATTCTGCAACATGTTATTTATTTTGAGCAGCGTGCATTCAAACTATGATATCTTGGTCATTTCTAAACAAAAAAGACAATTTAAAAAGATCTAGAAATCTAATTTCACATAGAACAAAACCCAAATTTTTTTGATCTATTTCTTTATGAGCCGTGAGCAGTTTGCATAAGAAAATGTGGTTATTTTTCATGCACGATTTCCATATCAAATGAGGGGTCGTTGTATTACTAGTCATTTAACCAACTCATAGAAAAGTTAGTGTCTATAACCAAAGCGTGTCTAAAGTTGTATGCAAAAGGAGAAAGGAAAATATTATTCAACAATACTTCTTCCTAAGAAAACATACAAAAAATAACCATGCATGAAAAAGAAACACACAACAACTAAACTACTGAAATCAATCTTTAGTAAATAAACTATGCTAAGAAATAACAAAAAAATCCTCCTCCTTGGGGAAGAGCGGCTTTTGGCCATTCTCTTCCCTTTGGATTTGGAGAAACTACAATTAACTTTTAAAATTGCACTTGTATTGATTCAAAACTGATTTACAAAATATGCCCCCTTTTCCAAATATATGGAAGAGGTATTTATAGACATTACTCCTAGTTTACTTGGTCCACACTCCAAGAACTAACTACCTATTCTTGGGAAGATTTATTCAAAGAAATAAATACTAAACAAACTTGACTACAATAATCCACTTATCGTGGAGAATATTTCTACAACTCATCCCTTTAATCTAGGAACACAAAGTGGGAGAGTACTTATTCAACATTCCTAATACTATTCCACTATTTTCTCATCCTTGAAACATGGAGAGAAAAAGGAGGAGTGCTAAGTCCATGACTTTGAATTATTCTTGAATGCCACATGCATTCATGACTTTGGATTGCCACATGTTTGGATCTATATTCTTGGTTGATGATGTGGAAACAAAGAGTAGGCTAAATAGTTTGGTGCTCCTTTACATTATTTTGGAACAAACCAAAATACTTTCACTAGCTGGGAATTTTCGTAGCTGCGTGAATAATTTCCATAGTTGGGCATTTCCATAGCTATGTGAAGAATTTCCGTAGCTACGTGAAGAATTTCGTAGAGTCAGTAATCTACGAACTTGGAATATAGTTGTTTAAGACCTATTTTCTACACACTATTACATTCCAACTTTAGAATAAATATCAATAAATAACAAAAATTAGATTGCAAATAGATTTCTAAAGAGATGATAAGATAAATCCTATATTCTACCTTAAATATGATATCCTTTATTAAAACTACATCTAAATTCACTTGAAAGCTTTATTTTGAGAGAGAGAATAAGAATGTTATTTGGTGATATAATGAGACATATTTTGGTCTCATCAATAGTGGTCGGAGATCCACACGTATAACATGTCCCGTGAGGGAACTCACCTCTTCCTCCACCATGGCCTCATCCTCCATATCCATCGCGATATCTGCGTCCCTTTCCATGACCTCCTTCAAAACACCCATCATTCCTGTCATAGTGCATTTGATTATGATCCCAATTTTGGTGCTCATTCTTACCCTTAGAATTATCTGTTACACTTGTCTGTCATACCCCAATGTCTATAGCATCCTGGATCTGACCAATCAACTAAAAATCTTTAGTATCATGGGTCGTGGATTTGTAAAGTTTTCAGTAACAAGATACATTCTTCCTTATCACATGTTGTAATAAAGGATAATGACTAGCATCATGATTCAAATGACAGGTCTCATAATCCAACAGTAATGAGCATATAGATCTACATGGACAACTATCCTTGGTGTGAACTTCCACTTCACAATCTGTACACCAAAATCCTTAGCATGTTTCATGAGTTGAATTGGATGTTAGCTTCTCTAACTATTTTACCATAGCTGTAATTTGTTCCTCTAAGAATGGACTAACGCTAGTGTCAATGCTCCCAAATGCCTCATCATGTAAAGTTACTTCTAGTGCTTCATGCGAATACTTGTATGTCTTATTTGACAGTGCTCTTCTGAATGGTGTAATTAATCTACCAATGAACCATTGTGCATGCTGGCTGGTACAAATATCATAAGACAACTTAGATAGAAGTGTCTTAAAATGGGAATCATACTCACGTACATGCTCGGTAGGTCCTTATTTGATATCTTTGAGCATGTTGATAATCCTCTACAAAAACTCGGGATATGGAACTCTTTCAAGAAAGCATCCTTCAACACTTTGCATATTCCATGCAAGTTTGATCGAGGTTCAAACTTCCTATACCAGTTGTGTGCACATCCTTGTAATGTAGTAGCATATTGACTTGCCTTGCACTCAGAAGCCGTGATCCCTTTTGCGTGCCATAATATTTCACACATATGCACATGTTTAGAAGCAACCTCTATACCTCCATACTCCAAGAGAGGAAGAGACATCTCCATATAGATATTCTATGGTTGTTGTGGGCCTTGACCACACGATCCAACCTCCCGTGTTTCTCCTACCTCAAGAACCACGTATACCTCATGATCCTCCACTTGTAGCTGGAATAGGACCTTTAGATGTACTCCCTTATGCTTCAACAACTATACTAAACCCCTATAGTCTATGAGGTAGTTCCACTTCCAAAGGTGAATCCAACATTCAGTGCAACTTACATTATATGCAGATGATGCCTAAAATGTTCCTCTAAATAACATTAAATCCTTATGTCATCCGCCATTAATGTACTTGTTTTCTAACTTTCTCATGCTCTCATAATTCCCAAGTTATCTTATTGTTACTTGTCGTACTAGATACTGGAAAACCAAGTGCAAGGGCTAGGTCACCAGATGGATTAAGATACAAGCCCATGGCCCAAGTAGTCTCTTTGGCACACTTCTATGTGAAGCCAAGGGGGGATCTCTATCATGTTTTCCAAGATGGGGGATTTCTTGATGCTCGGCTCCACGTCTTTATGTGAGCCTCAAATCCTTCATGAGTCATCTCTCTCCTCAATTCCATACTTTCTGTAATGGAAAGTTGCTTCTCTATCTCCCTCTCACGTGCCTCATTATACTTAAGCCATCTTTCCTCTCTCTTCCTTTCTTCCACTATGTCTACCATCTTTCACCAAACCTATTCCTACCCTTGTGCATGGTGAGGTTTAGTTAGCCATCGGTTTACTTTCTAGGTTCAAAGTTACCATCAAGATCTTGATCGCCAGTGGAATACCTTGCAGATATGCTCCTCTTGAATACCACAAAAACTAGAATTTAGCTAACTCTGGGAAAGAATACATCAAAATTGAATATTCCAGAATATAACTATTTAGAGAAAATGAAACCATGTATCCATAAAGCGCAAGTCCATATCAGATCAGCATCATAAAAGGCCTGAAATTATTCCTATGTCCAGACAAGTGTGTGATACCTCCAATTCTACTTAGATGCATAAGCAATCAGCCACTTGTATAATTCTACTAAAGATAGTGAAAAATATCTCATATAAGTTGTCATACTGATTTTGTTCTACCCAGTGTGTGCATTAAACTCGAGATCCAATGTTGAACCATTGTGCATATTCTTCCTCAAGATCATGTATCCACTCCCGAATACTTTCTAGAGTTAATCGACATCTTCATCATGAACCATCTTGAAAATGACTGAAATAGAGGTCCCGAAATGGAACCAATGATGCAGCCTAGAATTCACTAGATAATACCCTAGATGCACTGGGACATCACTCAACTTAGAATAAGTGCTCACATTAGCGTGCAAAGGTACCATGTACCTCTTTAGGGTTTTGTAGTAGGATGTTAATGTGATGATGGAAGAAACATATATAGAATATATATATATATATATATATATATAACTAATCCATCATTCTAAATGCATGCCATATTCAGATCTAGGAAAGAACAAGTTTAAACAACAATCATGGATGAATCAAGAACATGCACTACTCAATTACACATAGGGATGCCACTTAGATTCAGCCAATATCTTTCATCTATTAATAAACACGGAAGCTTCTTACAATAATGGAAATCTATACCAATGTACACATGGATATGATATAGTAATCCATTCATATGCACATATCTCTTTATGATTACCTCTTACGCTCTATATACCTATATATCTATATCAATATCAACTACTATGTGATTCACATCATATATATAGGGTGGAGATTTGACCTTCATCACTTATCTATTCCAAAAATAGGTCGCATGCTACTAATAGCCACACGCCATTTATAGGCATAGCCACACATGAAAGTGTGCTATCTATAGACCTATTATAGTTAACTGAAGTGACAATCCTATTCTTATCTTGTCTCCATGTAAAACACTTTGATCCAATCCTCTAAAGATAGACAATGCATGGCGTGCACGTCTCTTGCCTCATTTATGTGCTCTGCACGCCATCTTCTAAAAATAGGTCTTCATGCTCAAAATTGGCTAAGTCTTAAAATCTGAAATTTCCCCACACACAAGTTCTTCCTATGCCTTCACACCTCTAAGCCTATCCTTCTCTCTTGTGCAAAATTGTTGTATGATTTCTAACAAGTATTATTTGATACAACAATGTGCGGTAGAATGGTGTTTCTTGAAGCTAGGTTTCCCTTGTGTTAGTCACACAAGATATCAAGATATGATTACTTTTACCCCAATATGAATGCGTATGATGGAATTCAAGATTTTCCCCTTCCTATGTATTGAATAATGCAGCCCAAAATGTAGTCCTTAAGTGTTGTTTTTGTCCAAGTAGTAGATAGAAATTAATAGCCCCAATTTCCGCTTAGAGTACTTACTAGGTTATTTATATATATGAATACTTTGTTTGAATTTTGACTCTTAACAACACAAAAGGCTAACCCAAATCAAAAATAAGTACTAGAAAAGACCCAAAGTTAAGTGCCAAGTGGTAATTTAGAAAATAGGAAATTATAGTTAAAATCACCCAAAAGGGACACTAGTACCTCGGTGTTAATGTCTTTCTATCGGGTGTTATTGTCCCAGGGACAAGAAACATAAACTTTATAAAAGATGAGAATAGGGATCCCTGTGATTTGACTAGAAATCATAAATATATAAAGTATAATACAATGTCACCATCAAAATCAATCGAATTAATAGAAGGACTAGGAGAGGTGTCACCAATGTCTAATCTTTGCACTTTGTAATCATGCATATAACAACATACTAGAGGCATAATATAATAATAATTAGTGCATAATTTTGGATCTACATTTGCACGCCCTTTATATTATTTCAATGAAATTCATATTAGTATAAAGGATATAAGAAGAACATACATGTAGAGGCTTGAAGAAGTTGTAACCACGACATACCAAAAGTAAAAAATCACAATGTGGTGAACCAAGGATCATCGTTCTAATCCATGTGGGGTGAGTGTTTTCTCAAAAAAGGTGTAATTGAATAGAAACATGCTATGGAGATATAGATGATTTTGAAAGTTGGAAATGGTAAGAGGGATCGGGATTGATAAATTCCCAAAACTAACATGAATACTATACTGATTTGGGCATCTTAACACTATAGGAAGAGTGTTAGGAAAGTGATCAATTTTTCTCTCCACCATGATGCCTCCTCAAAAGAGGTTTCACCTCTATAGACAAAAATGAACTAATTGTTACCTTGCCTACTAGTCACAGAAAACCATCCGTAATGTGGATTAGGATAGGCAATGACGTCTCATTTCCCCCACTTTATGATGTAAGGGTGAAAACTAGGTCAAATAGAAAACTGTTTGATAAGACAATATGATTGGCTACCAAGTTAGTTTATTTGGGATGAAATTTGATATTGTTGAAAAAGAATTAGAAACAACTTATATCAATTGAACAATAGTATTTGATTGATTCGAAGTTGCATTAGAAAATTGAATTTCCCTAAATTAGGTCATTAGATGGTGAAAAATTGAGAATGTGAGATAGTATTATGCTTAAAATAGATTGAAATTTATAATTTAGAGTGATAAATTTATAGGATTTGAATGTGGTTCCGTGATTGATTATAAATAGAGTGCTAGTGTACAATGTGATTATGTGTGTTGCGTTGGAATTTTTTTTTTCTTCTAGGAGGGGTAATAGAATAACCCCAACCGTTTACCTCCCTTTTAGCAAATGGGTGAGAATCGAGTCATTGAACCATGAGCCAAAATAAAATAGATATATTTCTTGGAGATGAATCAAAGAAGTATAGAATAGTATAGGTTGTGAGAATGACTCAAAAGTAGGGAGTTTAAAAAATTATATGGAGGTGTTCCAAGGTGAATGTTCAATGTGGTAGATGCAGAAATTATGGGTCTAATGTTGGTGAAAAAGCTGAAAAAGGATGAATGAGACTCAATATATGGTCCAAATAGTTTCATTGTATTAGTTTTCATAGGATTAACTATAGGAACTTAGGAATTGTGTTGGTAATAGAATTTACTATAAAGAGTAAGTAGGAAAAAGTGAATAGTGATTTCATTTATAAATTGAGTGATTATGATTTGAGCTCTGATTTATAATCATGCCACATGTATGAGGATCAATTTTGATGAGATTCAAGAGGGTTGTAGAGGTTATATCATTGCACATGATAGATCAAGTGATAAGTACTAGTTTTTGAGGTAGAGTATGTAGTATTATAGTGTTTTTGGCTTTTTCAGTGTTTTTTTAATTTTTGAGAATATGGGAATTTATATCCAAGATTGATCCAGTAGGGTTGTTTTGTCCTTAAGATAGTACCATCTAGTTATAGGTGCTACCATCCAAATATTCAATACTAATGTCCAAGATTCTAGACTATTCTATTTCAAAGCTTGATATTTTTTTATATTAGATTTTGATGATGATTTTGCTTGGTTGAGACACTAATCTATGGATTTGTTGATTATTTTTGTTGTGTAGAAGGACGTGCATTCTTGTGAGTTTCACAAAAGGAAACAATTGACTACATTGTGGGGTTTGGGGCCAAAGTAAGATGAGTTGGATGTGGTGGATTGTTCTGGGATATGACATGTTACTAGATTAAGGGAGGTGCCCCATAATATGCATTTGATCATAGTACTTTGTGAGAGATGGTGTCCTAAAACTTGTACCTTTTCGCTTCCCATCAGAGAGATGATGGGGAGATTAGAGGATGTGTATCAAATTTTGTGATTTTCAATAATAAAAGAGTGAATCCAGGTGATTCCCTCATGTGATACATGGTAGCAAATGAGAGCAACTAGGAGATATTTTGTAAGGTCTTGTGTGCAAGAAGAGTCATCAGTGACTCTAGATCATATAGTGAGATCATGGGTTTCATGTTTGTTGAAGTTTATTACATTGGTGTTAGCCTATTTTTTGTCATGGATGAGGGTGAAGTGGCCATTTCCTATCATATGCATGAGAATTTTGAGAGTATTGAGAATAATGGGACTTGATATGTTTGGAGTTATTATGTGTTGGATCATTTATACATGGATTTGTATAGGTTCACACAAGAGGACCATGTAGGTGGTATTGGTGTTATTATGTTATTATAAATATGGTCTTATGATAAAATCTTAGTTATGAGGTCCCTCAATGGGCCATGAGTGGTGGACTAGACATGGCCAAATCTCTTTGACGTTAGGTGGGTTAGTCCACGAGTCGAAATTTTAATACCATGACATATAGATCAATCCTAGATCAAATGGGTCCAGTGCGGATGATATGGAGGCCATACAAGGACTATGGTGGGTGGGAAAAGGATCATATTGAGATTCGGTGTATACATTGTACCATGTGATTGGAAGATATGTTCTTAAGAGTGGTCAAACTCTTCTAGTATGAGAGGGTTTTACGATAGTTTTGGATAACACAGGATGTGCCTCCTGAGTCATATATATGGCATCGATCGATTTAGGTAGTGAGAAGAGAAGGATCAAGACCAATTCCTATAAGATCCTAGTTACTCCCACCATCTATGGATGTGGTGGATCTATATATAGCACCTATTCAAGTAGTGACATAGATGTACACTAGCTTAGACTTAGTGGTGGTGGGCGAGCACCAATGGGTGCTATTGTTTCTAGTAGTGGTGGATGTATCGAGAGAGATGCAAGTGGACCCATAGGAGGAGGAGAGAATGAAATGTGGTATGCACCTACCTATAAGGGTGATGTAGTAGTGACAATGGTTACACGACATAAATATGACCTATCATGGTTTGTATTTTTACTTTGAATAGTAGTGTGATGATGATGTACTAATATATTTTGTGCCTTGTAGGTGATGAGTATTGGAGATTTTCTTGGAAACCTTGATACGCACGTTGACCCACAACGTGTCACTAGATGGCCTTGTTAGAGGAAGGTTATTAGAGAGGGTTGATCACATCGTTAGTGAGCATGCCCATATTTTTTATCTTGAAGAGGTTGCGGCATCCACGTGTGTAGTATTACAGTCAAATTGGGATGAGATGAGGGAAAAGCTATCGAATATGGTGGCCTAGCACATGACATGCTTGAGTGATATGTAGAGCTCTAGGTTCAATATTCTCATGTGGTGTCCGAGGTAGTGTCACTATAGACTTAGCTATAGGATAACTACTTCTAAGCACAGAGATGAAGGGTGAGTGACAGATCCTTGAGTTCAAGATATCCCACAAGTTACCTCCAAAAGCAACGAGGAGGATGTATAATGTATTTTGTAGTGTGAATTATCCCCTAGCTTTGTTTATTAAAACCTTTTGAGATGTATATATGATGAGATAATCTTTTTGATCTGATGATGATGTGTATTGTGGATAACTTTATTTGGTATTTTTGAATTCATGATTATCGATTTGTGCTTTGTGATGATGTCATAGAGTAGATTAGACATGTTGATAGTGTAGTGAAGATAGTATCATGGTGATGATAATATAATAGTGATGATAATAAACATGATTGTGGTATGATTATGGAATTATTCTTGTAATATAGATTATAACAATGGTGAAGATAACTAGGGAAGAATTTATCATGTGTTGGAAGTGTAACAACATCAAATAAATAGTGACATACATGTATAGAATAGCTATAAGTAAAATGAAGGCCTCACAAATGTGATTTCTCTAACTTCTTATGTAATGTAGTGCCATGAGCATAAGTGTCAAATGATAATCCCAAAGTGATCATAACAACACTAGGAATATGTGAATCATGCAATGGAAAGTGGTGTTCCTTTGGGACCAATTTGGGTTTGGGTTGAATAATAAGTGAGGAAGTTGTCTCATGGGAAGTCAAATCCGAGGAAGGAATAGGAAAAATGACGTTATGAGGATAAGATTGTAGACACAAATATTGCACATTAGACAATATTTAGCCCGGTCTTATACTACTATTTAGAAGGTTCTCAAATGTACAAAGTACTAATTAATCCCACCTTTTGTGCCACCTTTTTCATATCTTTTATTTTGTCTTTCCCACATAATTTCCAACACTTATCCACCCATTTTGCAAATTACCCAACATTTTGTCCCTAAATCAAGGTTCTCAGCCTATATTGGGGTGCCTAGGGTGCCTTGATCCCACTTTTGGGTTCCCTGATCTATGTACAACCAATTCCAGCTTATTTTTGGGTCACTTCTAGTTGTTGTCAATCCTTATCTTCTTTTTAGTCCACCTTGTCGGGATTAATTACAAAATAAATCTTAAGATCCCTATAAATATAAAGTTATAAGACCATAATAAAGGTCCTATGTCATTTGCATTTGATCACTACTATCACTCCATTTAGGGTTGCATCCATTGCGTCACGTGCATCCACATAGTGTGATGCACTCAAGCTAGGAAATCTACATCACACACACTTCATGGGAGGGATTCCATTTTATTCCATCCACACATGCTAATTACATTTCTATAGATACTATTTCTCTATACTTCACAAAGTGTGACTAACACGAGAGCACCTATGGAACAAAACACACACACACACCAAAACTACATCAGGGTCTATAATGTAGTGCATCACTCGAGTGATAAGTCCACTAGTTTGGCAAGGTGAGGTCGTCGACCCATTCATATGCATCTTTTATTTTAATAGGGTTTTGGTATTTCTCCTTGCATTTCAGGTCATTCTCCAGTTGACTGTCATCACCAATCCGGCACTATGATAATTCTTCACCGAGAACTCCTCGTGCTATGATTATTTACTAATGCATAGCCTTTAGTTTGTGGATGTAATCTGAAACAAAACAACAACATAACACAAGAATACCATCGACTATGATAAGACAGAATGACGACAAATCTGAAATATCAAAATAATTTATAATATTAACATGAAACTACTACAATCTCACCCATGAGGTACTTCAAGTGTTATTGACTTCACTTGCCTTTCACCAAGACTATGGGAGAAACTTTACAATTACACCTCTTAATGGCTTCTTCAACACACCTTTAAACGATGGCTTCCTTCGCACACTTCCTCCAATATTTCTCACTACTTCCTTCTATGCTAAATGAGGGGGTAGCCTCTCTATTTATAGAACTTCCGTGCTTATCCATCTTATCTATAAGATAGGATAAGAAATCCACTCTGACGAATCATATTCCATACCTTAACTCTTATCTGTACATGTAAGCTTATCTTCTTAGATAAGATAAAACCTATCATTTTACATGGGTTCCACATTTTTAGAATTTTTACAAATAAAATACACAAAATATTTATGACCTCACTCCTTGTCCTTATTACCAATATAATATTTCTAATTCCTAATCACGTAGACCCTACTTCTCTAATTACCCAAACTTTGACATTTTAACATTACCGGACCACTTACGACAAATATTTACTTTTTACAACATTCCTATTGTACTTTGATTGTTACCGTACTCCACATTATTGGCGGCACCGTACTGACGGCGCCGTTATCTTCTATCAGATGCTACTACTAATTATACTTAACAACATCATATTCCTAATACATACATTAATGAAATAGAAATTACGGAGGAAAATTTTAGTGTCAACATCTTCCCCTTCTAGCTTCTACTCCGTCCTGAGTAGACTATTCCAATGCTTGGAAAATCTTCAACTTGTCGTGGTTGACCCATTTCGTAATGGGAGTGCCATCCAATTCCTCCAAATAAGACGTACCATTTTCATGCACACCATGCTATTTTTGTAGGGCCCTATCCATTTTGGAAGAAATTTTCTCTGTCTTCTTTTTTGTATCTGGAATCATATACTAGAACCAAGTCATTCACATGAAATGGAGACCACCAGATCTTTTGATCAAAGTATTCCTTCTGCTTCATTTTCTTCTTATGGCTTGTATCCTTTGCTATTTCTCTCATTTCCTCCAGCAAATGAAGATGTACCAACCTTTCTTTTCTTTGAATCACTTTCATCCATCCTTTCATTTTTCATAACTCTCATAGTGGGAATATCAAACTCAATAGGAAGAAGCTGGATCAATGCCATAGCCAACCGAAATGGGGAGTATCCTGTTGCTGACTTTGATGTTGCCCTATATGCCCACAATGCTACATGAATCATTTTATCCCATTTATGTACTGCAAGGCTGCATCTTTTGCTAGAATTTGACACAACACAAAAATTTTTGTTCCACTGTCCATTTGTGTTTGGCTTATATGTTGTTGCCTTCCTGTGCTTAATAGAAAACTTGTTGACTAGGGATTCTACCACCTCATTAATGAAGTGGCTTCCTTGATCTATTACAATTTCTAATGGGCAACCAAATCTGGTGACAATGCGTTCATACATGAACCTTGCCACTTCATCCATGGAAGCTGTTTTCAATGGCCTAGCTTCAACCCACTTGGTTAAATAATCTGTGGTAACTACAATATACTTATTTTGGCATGATGTAGTTGGAAGTGGACCTACAATGTCTATTCCCCACTTTTCAAAGGGACCAAGTGGAAGAATAGGGCATAATGGAGCTGATGAAGTCTTACGGTTACCATGTGTTTGACAAATATCACATGTCTTACAATAATTATAACAATCTTTAAAAAGAGTGGGCCAGTGATAACCTGCATCTAAGATCCTTCTTGCTGTAAGTTGTCCAAAGAAGTGCCCTCCACATGTACCATTGTGGAATTATTCTAGCAGTTCCTTCCCTTGATCACGTCCAACTGCCCTCTTGTACTGTCCATCAGGTCCTATTTGAAATAATACTCCATGCAGAATAGAATATGGACGACTGGCTTGAGTAATCTTTCTCTTAGTCTTTACATTGGCACCATCAGGAAACTTGAATTCATTCAGATAATTCCAAATATCTATGTATTCACTAGGGATTGTGTCAAGGGATAACAATGCTGCATCAGGGAAATCATCATCATCACAAGATGATCCTAAACCATCATAGGCTCGAGAGAGTGCATCTGCATTGACATGCTTCTTTCCTGGCCTATCTATAATATCAAATTCAAATTCTTGTAGAAAAATTATCCATTTTTCTATCCTCCCCGATGGGTTACGCTTATTTACAATATATTTTAGAGCACTCGATGATCTATTACAACTAGAAATTTTTACCCTAGCAAGTAATTTCTAAACTTCTTTATAGCAAAATGATAGCGAGCCTCTTTTTCGATTCAAATATAATTTACCTCAAAGACTTGCTCATTTTTCTCGCCTCCCAAAGTAAATTGGATGTTCATTCCCATTTTCATCCTTTTGGCTCAAAGTACTTCCTAGTGCTGCATCTGAGGCATCAGTGTACACAATGAATGGCTTGCTCTAATCTGGATTCTTCAAAATAGGTGAAGACACCAGGGCTTCCTTCAATTGTCCAAAAGCTTCATGCGCCTTATTTCCTGGTTCATAAGTAACATCCTTCTTCAAGAAGCAAGGTTAGTGGGTCAATCAATCTTTGAGAAATTCTTAATGAACCTTCTATAGTAACCCACATGGCCTAAAAATGATCTCAACTTACTTCTATTAAGAAGAAATAGTAAATCTTTGATTTTGAAACTTTATCGGATCGCACTTGCAATACCATCTCTGATACAACATTCCTAACAAAATGCCTTTAGAACATCCAAAGACACACTTTGTAGGGTTTAGTGAGGCTTGTGCTTCATCTAACCTTTGAAATGTTGTCTCCATTTGGTGCAGGTGGTCCAACTTGCTCCCATAGATGCAAAAATCATCCAGAAATACTCTGATGAAGGTCCCAATGTAGGGTTCGAACACCCTATTCATCAAACGCTGGAATGTTTCGGAGCATTACACAACCCAAAAGGCATAACTCTATAAGAAAATGTTCCCCAAGGAGTGGTGAACATGGTCTTCAGCTGATATTTCTCTGCTATATGAACTTGGTTGTAGCCACTATATCCATCAAGAAAACTATAGCACTCCTGCCAATGCTACTTCGTCCAAGATCTGATCTGAAAATGGAAGAGGGTAATGATCCTTCTTTGTTGCCTTATTGAGCTTCCTGTAATCAACACAAATGCGTAGCTTCCCATTCTTTTTTATTGATATCACAATGGGAGAAACCCATTCTAAATTCTCCACAAAATGCAAATATGAATCCCGTGATCAAGCAACTTATCTATTTCTTCTTTTACGGTCTTGGAAAAATTAGGATTTATTCTATATAGCATTTGCTTTATGGGCTTAGCACCATCTACTAGCTCAATAGAATGTTCTACCCAACTTACTTGATGGAGTTCCTTGTAATCAAAAGTGAATAGGTGTATGTACCTTCAAAAGAGCTGGAGGTAGGATTCCTTCTCACTCTCCATCACAACATCACCAATCTTTATTTGTTGGAGACGATCATCAACTTCTTCTTCAGATAATTTTATGGGGTCATGAGTTGGTGTGACTGGAAGGATATCCATGACTGAAACATCAACCTCACTTTCTTCATCTTCAGTGTCCACTTCACTGGTACTAGAGTAATCAGAGGATGTCCAATCATCAGTTTCATCACTTGAATCCACAGGTTCTACCTTATGATGTCGAGGGATCACATTTATCTTCACCCTCTCTCTACCACGTCCAAGTGTCATGAAACCTTCATTCCAATAGTTTCTTGCATGAACTCTCCTTAGCCATGGTCTTCCCAGCAGCATTGGGTACACAACAAGGTACCATTTTCATCACTGAAAGTCTACCACACCCATAACAGATATTGCCACATTTGAAACTACACCTTCTCGGTTTAGTTTTTCCTTTATTTAATGACCTTAACATAAATGTTAAAGGCGATCAATTTTAAACCCAACATATTCATTACGAGACTTGGTCATTACATTAATCGCAGCACCTCCATCAACTAAGACATCATGAATTGAAATACCATTACATAATACCTCGGCTTGTGGAGCATAGGGATCTCCTCCTGCCTCTAAAACAGGGGACCTCAACCTCCTTCCTTCTTTGAGCATTGAGTCCACCTCGCAACTCCCGCCTCTTCTCGAAGACATAGCCAAGAGTTGACCATATGTAAAATTTGTAGGCCTTTTGGATAGATCTTCCAAGATGGAGTATGGTCCTTGCCTCTGTGAAATCGAGAAAATCCTGCACACCCAACTTTCTTCTCCTATGTTTCTTACTAGTTTCTTCTTTCATCTTCTTAGGATCATTTCCATCTTGATTATCTTTTTCTTTCTTTCTTTTTGTTACAAACACATCTACTTCATTATTTCTGCTCTTATCTACTACATCAAAAGAATTCACAGGTGCTTTTCCTTTATCATTATCTCCTTTACCAGATGTAGAAGCTCTATCTGGACAATTATACTTATAATGACCCTTTTTATAACAACCATAACAAACAACTTTAGAAATATTTCTTTTTGGACCTCTATCTCCTCCCTGAGAACTAAATTCCTTTCCTTGAAGAAGATTAATAGTTAACTGACCCATCTTTTTGAGCAGATCTTCATACTCAGTAGATGTACTAGGAGAAATATTTGTGCTCACCGGGAGTGGTTGTGGATTCTGACCAAAGGTGCTGGTGTAGGCTCTACTTTAGCAACAATTTCTTTGGGCTCCTCTTCCATGCTTTCTTCTTGCCTTCTTGCAATCTCCTTTGCTTGTTCAATGGTAGCTGGGTAGTCATACTTCACTCATTTTCTGATCTCTGGCTTCATCCCAAGAATGAAGTGCTTACAGAGGAGATTATCCACGCCATTCATCAACCCATCCGCTAGTCCTTCCTTCCGGATCTGGGCATCGAGCTTCCTCCTTAGCTCTAGAACACGAGCATGATAATCCCTTATCTTCTCCTTCTCTCCTTGGGATAGCTTTGTGATCTCGATCATGAGATCTGCATATTTCTGTTGTTCACCAAATTCTTCAAGAAAACTTTTAGTTAATAAATCCCATGAATTTTTCACATTATCACCTAGTGTTTCAAACCACCTAAGTGTTGAACCATCCAAAAAGGTAGGAAAAAATTCAGTCCATTGTTCCCTTCTTATAAGGCCATTACAAATACAAGATCACTTAAACTCTTGAATGAAAGAAGAAGCATCTTCATTAGATTGAGCTGAAAAAACAAGAATCTTTCCCATTTTCAAAAGTAACCACCGTGAAATACCAACTCACAAGTACAATCAACAAGACTTATGTGTACAAATAATTGGAATCACTATACTAGAAAGTGACTTTACACCTTTCTACAGTAAAATAGAAATGACCATGGTAAACTATGGTAAAACTTGACTTACTGCGGTAAAAACTGACTTTACTGTGGTAAACACTATTCACAATAAAAAGTGAAGTTACTGCGGTAAATACTATTCACGGTAAAAAGTGACTTTACTGCGGTAAATACTATTCCAGCAAAAATGACTTTACCATGGTAACTACTATTCATGGCAAAAATGACTTTACCATGGTAACTACTATGCACAGTAAAAACAAGGTTACCCTCTAATTGATTTTTGACTAAGTGGGAATATCTCTCCAGAAAATCCACCAACGAGGAATGGTCCCGGCAACGGAACCAAAATGTCATCACCAATCCGGCACTATGATAATTCTTCACCGGGAACTCCTTGTGCTATGATTATTTACTAATGCACAACCTTTAGTTTGGTGGATGTAATCTGGAAACAAAACAACAACATAACACAAGAATACCATCGACTATGATAAGACGAATGATGAAAAATCTGAAATATCAAAATAAATTATAATATTAACATGAAACTGTTACAATCTCACCCATGAGGTACTTCAAGTGTTATTGACTTCACTTGCCTTTCACCAAGACTATGGGAGAAACTTTACAATTACACCTCTTAATGGCTTCTTCAACACACCTCGTAAACCGATGTCTTCCTTCGCACACTTCCTCCAATATTTCTCACTACTTCCTTCTATGCTAAATGAGGGGGTAGCCTCTATTTATAGAACTTCCGTGCTTATCCATCTTATCTCTAAGATAGGATAAGAAATCTACTCGACGAATCATATTCCATACCTTAACTCTTATCTGTACATGTAAGCTTATCTTCTAAGATAAGATAAACCTTATCATTTTACATGGGTTCCACATTTTTAGACTTTTTACAAATAAAATACACAAAATATTTATGACCTCACTCCTTGTCCTTATTACCAATATAATATTTCTAATTCCTAATCACGTAGACCCTACTTCTCTAATTACCCAAACTTTGACATTTTAACATTACCGGACCACTTATGACAAATATTTACTTTTTACAACATTCCTATTGTACTTTGACTGTTACCGTACTCCACATTATTGGCGGCACTGCACCGACTTGTGTCTTTGTTATCTTCTATCGACGCTACTACTAATTATACTTAACAACATCATATTCCTAATACATACATTAATGAAATAGAAATTATGAAGGAAAATTTTAGTGTCGATGACCCGACAAATCCAATGCAATAGATAAGAAGTAATTAGAGGAATTTAACAACCATACCATATCAAGGTTTTGAGTATTTATGCGGTCTCGAGCACCCATATTGCATACCAAGGCACCTCGGTACCTTCCCAAGCATCTGTGTCATTTGAGGCAGCCCAGATCTTCCCTCTGTAAGACCCTTGAGTGTTCATCTGCACTGCCAAAATCTAGTTCCATATTTGCAACAACTTTGTAACAGTCACCATCAATCGATAAGTCATTTCTCACCTCTCTTGCACATTAGGGTTTCATTTAATTTAGTGTAATCATTTACTTCCATTACATGCTATTGTATTTACCTATTTACTATCATTTACTTCTTTTAGTTCATCTATACAATGTTTTAGTCCTCCTACTTAGATTAACTAATTTACTATACCTCCCATATAGGTCCCTAGTTTAATTTTAGTTAATAATTTTGGTGAGCCCAATGTCCCTTTTCTACCACCTTCTGGTCGTTTCCTTTTTCCTATCATGGATATCTCTATCACCGAATATCCGCTTACTCACTCTGGTTTTCTTCATTGAATCCAAACCCTTTTTGTTACTACCAATGTTGTTGCTAACATGTATCCTAATTCTTGGTATGACATGCTTTCCCATGCCTTTTCCCAAGATATAGCATTTTGGGCCAACCCTCATGCTGATACTCACCCTTTCAATAATGACCCACCACTTTACATTATCTCCCACATTTATAATGTCATTGTGAAGCACACTCTTATCTACAATGGGTCAGAACTCACTTTGTGTTCTATGACTTTTCTCCATGCTTTAGGTTTGTCTGCTCATGACATTAGCCATTATTCCATCTCACTTTGTGCTTATGATGGTACTATCCTCTTGTGTTTAGGCCACATTACATTTCCTCTCATTATAGGACCTAAGACTCTCCCTACTATCTTTTTTTCATTGGTTTTCCCATTGCATACAATTATTTTCTAGGAATTCCATGGCTCCATGTCATGTAATTTTTTTGCATCTACAGTCCACCGTTGTGTAAAATTATTTCATGAGAATATCGAGTATACCATAATCCGCGACCGCGATCCCTTCCAGTATTGTGTCCATGTCCCTCATACTAGCATCCCTATGCCCCGCATTGATACTATTGATGAACCTCAGCCTATGGATGATCAGCCCCATTTACCACTTCTTGAAGGTGTTATTTGTTTACTAGATTTTATCTCTCCCACTACCACTATTGTTCCACATCCACCGTGTGTTCTACCTGCACACAATCTCCTTCCTTATTTTCCTTCATCATCACCTCCTACCCCTTTTATGTGCACACTTTTTATTCATAACTCTTATTGGGATCTTATTCCATTTGACCCTACATGCGATGAAACCATTTGTTCTCATGTTGGTCTAGCTCACCTTCACTTTACTTTTGATGACCTTCAGCCTTCTACTCACATCTCTCATGTATATTATAGTTTTTTCCCTGTCACTATCGCTTATGGCTTGTATGTATTTGATATTTTAGTCTATTTACCATGCACCCCTTGTTCTTCTCCACTCACACTAGGGGACTCGTAGCTTACCTATATTGGAGGTACATTAGACCCCAGTCATATTGATATTTCATTTCCCATGCCCTTTGGACAAATTTTCATTTGTAATATTTCCTTTCTTGGTCAATCATCCAACCTCACTCGATGGTATGCACATGGTTTTCCACATCCTTCCTTTACGAATGAATAATATCCTATGGACATGTATCATGTATCTACAACATCAAGAGAAATATAACTTTGTACACTTTTATCAACAAGATCAATAAAAGGACTACAATCAACATGCACATTATCTTTATGATCATCATTATGTACATTATACTTTGGAGTATCAAGGGTAGAAACACATGATTCATTACCTTTTATATATTTTAACACATCATGAGAAGAAATATGCGTACTAACATCACTATGTTGCAAACATGTAGTAGAGGAAGAAAGATATGTCTTTTGGGGCATAATATTCAATAGGAAAGTACTTGGTTGAGATAAAATAGAGTGAAATTTGACATCATTATAAAAAATAATAGGATCATCTGTAACTATTTTTGTATAGGTAAGTGGAGTTTTTATAGAAGAACAATCAAGTGAGTACCATTTAGAATAACATCTACAACATCATTAGAAATACAAGTATCATAAGAATCATTAGAAAAACCTTCTTCATTTATAAAATTAACCAAATCCTCAATACATGTAGCATTTGTAGCAAGAGAAGCAATATCACTATCACTATCACAAGAACTAGTAGCCTCAATAGGAGGTAGGAGTGAAACATCAAGATGAGGATTTAAAAAAATAGAAAAGGAATGTCATTTGTAGAGTCAGAAACCACCATAGGTAAAGGATCATACTTGGCTATGGAGGGTTTGGAAATACGGTTATGCAACATCTTTTGGTAAGCTATTAGAAACACATAAAGCCAAAAAAATGAGGTATCCTATGGAAAACTAGGGTTCAATTAATAAATAGGTTTACCAATTGAATTAACATAATTAACTCTTAATTAGAGGATTGAGATCAATCGATATATATCAAAAATACACAAGATCTAAAATGCATGGTAAGCAAGTATAAGTAATAAAGGGATAAGAGTGACTTAGCTAATAATTTTCTATTTGTTCTGATCTAGGTTGGAATATTGATTAAACATGGTAGATCCATTTTGTATATGTTTTTTTAACGAATAGAGATCTAAAATTATATTAAACATTAGCGCCAAGAAGTAGATAGTACCGTCTTAAGTTCTAGTGTTTGTATTGGGTGTTAGTGTCCTGGTAGTGAGTCTAGATCTAGTATTTTCAAGGTCTAGTCTTATTTCCTTCACTTTGCTTTATGTCACATCCACTTTGTTGTGGGATTCTTCCGTCACACTTGTAGACGTGTAAAATAAATCCTATCTACCTACACAAGGCTCAAGAATACATTATATGAAATAAAATATGCATATACTTGAGGTGGACTAACCTCGAGTCGTCACCCTAATGTAATTATCACCAAGTAATGCACTAAATTTTAGACTCAATGTAGTTATGGTGTATGTGTGATAGAGTTATGTCCCTTGAAGATAGGTTTCCCTCATGCTAGCTACACCAAGATAGTGGGATACAAATATTTCTCCCCAAGATGAATGTGTGTGATGGAATTCATAATTTTACCCTTCCTATGTAGTGAATAAAGTATCCCAAAATACAATTCTTGAGTGCCACTTTTTCCAAGTGGTAGATAGAAAGTAATAGCCACGATTTTCCCTTAGAGTAATTAGTTAGTTGTGTATATATATGACTCCTTTGTTTGAATTTTGACACTTAGTGACACCAAAGGCTGACCCAAATCCCAAAATAAGAATTAGAAAATACCCAAAGTTAAGCACCTAGTGGCAATTTATAAAATAAGAAAGGATGGATAAAAACACCCAAAGGAGACACTAGCACATGAGCACTAATGTAATTACTAGATGGTATTATCTGAGGGACAAGATACATAAACCACACAAAAGACAGGAATAGGGATCCCTATGACTTGACCAAAAAGTGTAAATCTAGAAATTATAAGTCAATGTCACAATCAAAATCAATTGAAAGCAATAAGACTAGGAGAGGTGTCACTGGTGTCTAATCTTAAACCTAGAATCGTGCATATAACACAATACTAGAGGTGTAATTTAATAATAACAAATGCATAATTTTGTATCTATAATAATGGAAAGATCTAACCTAACTATTCCTAAAGGGTGAACTTGTAATGCACATAGGGACTTGGAACCAACTCAATAAAGTGTTCTTAAGGATTTTCGTGGAAATCAATAGTTGATAGAGTGTTAGGTGGAAACTAGTGCTTGATAAGGTATGCAAATACTAGTCTCATATACAATAGTGATTATGGTGGTCGGAAGTATATGGGAGAGTGCAAAAAATATTAAAATTCTTAGAACTACTCATTTGTGTCTATAATATGTATTTATGTCACTAAGGCACGATGGTCGATGTGAAAAATCCTAAAAATCTCTCCTTTTCCCAAACCCTAAAAATTAACTTGAAAAATAGTACATGATGAAAATACCTAAGAGTTATTGAGATGGACTGGCCTCCTCATTACCCCAACATAGGTGAGTATTGTAGTACACCATAATATCCTAAACCATAGTTATCTAGTGATCTTTCCTTGGTCATTGATATTTGACACTATGTATTTTGACCCTTTGTACTTAATATTTTAGCTCAACGTACTACTTTAGGAATTCTCTTATAAGGTTTGATATGTGTATATGCCTTTTGTAAAGTTATCTCCAAGGTATATGGATGTCAAGAGATAATGATGACCTATATAGTTATTTGTATGAATGAAGCCTTGGCTACAAGGGATTCACAAACCAAAACATTACCTATCATGTGAGTTCATATTGGGGTTTTGTTGTCACCCTCAAAATTCCCCTCATTTTTTAAGTCAAGTTTTGAAAATTTTGAGTTGGTGCCTTTGAGAGATGTTTGAGCAAAGTGAGAAGTCTAGAGATAGAAAAATCGTGCTTTGAAGAAGTGGGTGCTCATTTGCAATCTCACCCTATTAATTTAGAATCTTGCAGTCCACATGGTTCCCATCTGGATGCTTGAAAATTGTTTCCTCCATTCGAATGAAATTGTCAAATCCTTTTTCTATGGTCATGGATCACATCGAGCTTGGTATTGTTTACAGTTCTTCTTTCCACGAGGAGTAGTTTGTTTTTAGGCGTAAATGGTGGAGCTTCCCCTCCTCTGTATTTTTATATAGTCATGAATGATGGGTGTATATTCCTTGTCAATTTTTGGCCCCATAATCCATGAGTATGTGGACATCTCTGATTGGATGCGGCATGGTGGGTTTATTTGGTGAACTTATCATTTTTGTTATTTTTGTAAAAGTGTCAAATTGGCTCCGTGGCCCTGAAGGATCCTGATTGGTCGAATCGAGCTAAGGTGGGAAGGTGGATTGTCAGAGCACTTTGGAAATTTATCTTTGTTTCCAAAGGGAAAAATTCAAATGTTGAGCCCGCATCGAAAGTCAAAGCGGAGGGACGGGTTGTCGGGACACTTTGGAGTTTTTGGCTTTATTCCATAAAAGGCATAAAGTGATAAAATGAACTGCGGCCCTGCTCATGCCAAGGGAAAAATTCAAATGTTGAGCCCGCATTGAAAAGTCAAAATGGAGAAGTGGGTCGGCGGAGAACTTTGAGATCTTGAGCCTTGTTTCCAAATGAAGTAAAATTATAAAGTGAGTAGCAACTCTGTTACCACTCAGGTAAAGCCACGTGTCAGACCCAAATGCAAAATGTGAAGTTTCAGGCTTGTAGGGCAGCGGGAACTTTTACACTTTTGCATACTTTGCGCTAAAGGCACAATTTAAATTTTGGTCCCACGGATCCATTCTACAAAAATTGTATTTTCACCATTTTTGTACGAATTCGATTCAAATATTCAAATGAGCATAACTTTTGCTCTAGCACTCAAAATTCAACAAATTTTATATTTTGGAAAGGTCTTGGTCTCCTCTACACCATGGAAGCATAAAATATTATTTTCAGCAAGAGTTGATGGTTGGAAATTTGGAAAAAAAAATTCACGCCATTAATATGTGATCTCAAGCTACTTCAAACATATTAGATTTGATCGAATCTTCATCCTTCCTTCTCCAAAATTCCAAACAAACATGAAGAACTAAATGGATATCTTGATTTGGGTAAAAATATAGAAAACATCTTTCAAGCCATTAATACGGATCCGATTGCTTCAACTAGATCAAATTTTATCGATCTTCCATCCTTCCTTATTCAACACACCAAAGACATGTAGAGCTAGATTTGATAGATTGTAGGCAGATTTATAGGGGCATCGATGGTTGGTGGTTGAGCTTCCAAATCATATTTTATTCCTTCTCTTCTTCTCCTCTTTTGCTTCATCTATAAATGAAAGAGCTTGGCTCATTGCAAATGTTGGACTCGATACTTTTTGTAGTGCCCACTTCCCTTTGACACCTTTTGATACTTGATCATGAAACTTTTGATTATATTATGGACATTATTATAGTTTAGATTTAGTATGATGTTAGATACTTGATTATGGATTATTGTTGACTTTAATTTAGTTATGATGCATGTTGATTATTAGAGACACTTTATATATTGATATTGATATATTGTTTGACATGGTTTATAGATGTTGTTTAGACTTGTAATAATTGGATATTTTGATTAGAACTAGAAAATTAAAATTGGATTAAAATTGATGATGATATAGTTGTTAATGAAATTGTGAGTGATATTGTTGAATTTCATGATAATTGTTGTGATTCACATATATATTGATGATCTTGAAATTATATTTATATTCATTTGGATGTTCTGATATGGCCACGAGGCCGAAGGAGGTATTTTATTTTACAATTTAAAATATCACAACAAACATCGGAGGATTGAGACCAACTACATTGGAATTCTAGATAAATTCAACAAGGTCACCATGGAAACTAGTATTTGATGTGTGTGTTTGTATTTTTGTTAGGGATTCCCATGGGAGGAATCACCTTTAAATGTGACCAAGGGATTTTATGTTTTTCTTTTATTTTGGTCCCTTTTGTTTAATTTTTGCATGTGTTTTATGTAGTGCACTTACCCTTTCATTATTTATTTAATGTGGTGTTAGTATTGTGAGTAATCATATTGTTTAGTTAATTAATTAAAAGATGTCATAAGAATGTAATTAATAGAGTTGTTGGCCATGTTTTAAAGTGTTGTGAGAATGTGTAAGTAATATGTAAGTGACTTTGTAAGCAATGTGTAAGTTAAATTTTGAGTGTGAAACACTCCACCTTCTTAAATTCGAATTTGTCCTTGGGGTTTATTTTGAGGCTTGTGAGACAAGTTAAACTTATCTCATGCCTCTTAAATTTACATACCAACATTGCCTATGGTTGGAGGGTTAGATTTAAACCTTTTTATGCATTTTTACAAGTCAATTTGAATGTTTTAATTACACTTTTCTTACATAATTTAATTTCAGTCCTTATGGGGTATGGGCTTGTTTGAGTGTGTAAGTAAATCTGTCATATTATTCACCCACTTATTTATTATGCTTTGGGGAATGAATTTGACTTATGTGTTGGAGTTGAGGATGTGTGAAGTGGCATCCTACATGGATCCACCTCACCCTCTTCTCTTCCCTCTCCTATAAAATTTGAATTTCTTGCCTTGTTTTGGGTTGCTTCACTTTTGGAGACTTCATTTTGGGTGAATTTTCTTGTTGTTTTGGAAGCTCTTGCTTGGAGAAGTTCTTGGAAGATTGTTACATGCTTGTGATTGGCTGTTTTGGATTGCTTGCATTGGGATAAAGCTTGTTGTTTTGGAACTTGGAATAACTCCATCATGGAGAGGTAAGAGCTTGTCTCTTGGAATGCTTCTCTTTGGTTTATGAAAATGTTAATGTGTGAATGTTTTGGCTTGTTTGTGGGCTGTTGGGTAGATGTCCTAGGAATGGTGTAGGAGAAGACTATGGGGTTATTTTTTGGGAGGCATAAGTGTGTTTTAGGGAGGTATAAGGGTGGAGGGATTTGGGATTTGGGTTCCACCTTACAAAGAAATAAATTGCATTTCTTTACTCGTTATGGGGTGTCATAAGAGGTTGGGGTGACATAAGAAAATGTTAGGAATAAGGGGTACTTGGGGGAGGCATAAGGAATGTCAGGGTTTTGATATAGTATTTTTACGGTTTGTAACTCATGTGGTGATACCCATTTCCCCTTTTGGGAGACATAAACATCATCCCCAATAGCTTCTTGTTCCCTTGGCTTACTTGATGAAGCCTTTGTATTGTTTGCCATGTTTTAATGTAGTTGTAAACTACATTTTGTTTTGGACTGTGTTTTATTGAGAAAATGTTGCTTGTGTGTTTATGGAAGCATGTTGTTGCCATGAGTTGGATCACATCTTTTATTGCATTGTGGTTGGGGCTCGGGGGCCAATGAAGAAGGATGGCTTCTCCTCTTTATTGATGTCTTGGTTGGGTAGAGAGCGTTGTCTTTCCCTACTCTGTTGTGATCAAATTGGAAGAACAAGGAGTATACATGTTTCTATTCTAGAGTGAGAAAAGACAGTTTGATAGTCCCTTGTGAATTGAAATCTCATTGTAGAACTTTCCCACTTGAAGTGGATGAACTTGTAAATGTTTGTAATGGAAAGATGTTTACTAATTGTAAGTTGTATATTGAAATGTAAAGGAGTTATACTCATAATCTGCTTTTTTTTTAAGTATTATTTTGTTCTTGTATATAATATATGTTTTGGAAGGAATAAAAGAAGAAAGGTTGTAATGTTGCATTTTGGAATCAATAAAGGATTGCAATACTTTTCTCAAATTGCATTGTTGTATTGAATCTGATCATTTCAATGTATTGAAATCTCTGTTTGAAAGGAAGAAATGTGTGTGAGAAAAATATAGTATTTTGTCTTTTTGGAATGTGAAAAAAATTAAAACTCGAAATGTATTTTGGTCTTAAATAGTTTTATTAAATCAACTAATGTGTTAGATTGGAATTGGAACGTATTTTAAATACTTGGAAGAAGAAAGTGGCAAATAGAACCATTAAAATTTGATCCCTATTTTTTGTAATTTCAAACTGCAATTATCAAAACAAAAAAAATGCACAGTTCGAACAAGAAAAAATAAAATAACAAATTAAATGATTAAATTGAAGTAATAGGCCCTAAATGAACTCAATTAGACAAAAACACTTAATGGAAATACTTCAAAACTTGGCAAAACCGAGTTCAAAGTTTCCACAGTCGTTTTGTTGTCAAAATTGTAAATTTCAATTAGAATTCAATAAAACAAATATACCTCACAAAATTATCCTAATTACTCCAAAGAAAATATCTCCATGTCTATTTGACATGTTGAGAGATGAAGAAGATCAAATTGAATAAATCTCACAAGTTAAAATTTTCCAGTTCACATTGTAAAAGCATGAAGACCATTTTCTTAAAATTTACCCCTTAAAATTTATCAAAATAAAAAAATTAATGATCCATGTCTAAAGAGTATGTTGATATATTTCTAGAAAGTTCTTGTTTGCCAAAAAATGAGCTCTCTATCAAAAGTTATGGCCCTCTAAAGTTTTTCCTTCACTTTGCGAATTTTTTTTTAGAAAGTTTTCCTTGGCGGGCCCGTGGCCTGAATTTTTCGTTAGCACATAAGAAAAATTTTGGGAATTTTTTTCTAGTTTTCTCCACCGCCTTGCCAACTGTAGCCAATCATAGGCCACCATGTTGCACCATGAGGTGTCAACAGTGGGATGAATCTCCTTTTAACTTAGCGCTCCCATAAATTTTTGGGAAAATTTCCAAATTTTCCCCGTTGGCCCACAACCAATCAGATGATGCCACGTGGCATCACAAGGCATCGGCGGTGGAGTGAGTCCCTTTTTCCTTTTTTGTTTCAAAAAATTTTGGGAAAAATTTCCATGTTTTCCTCGTCGTCCCCGCTTGCCTCGCATGACCAATTAGAGCTGCCACGTTACATGAGGAGTCGGCAGAGGCGCGGTCAATGTTACCCTCTTAGCCCTTCAGGGCATTACACAAAATTTCTCCTTGCCACCCTTGCTTTCCCTGCATTGGCTTGGGTAATGCCACGTGTCCCTTACGGCTTGCAGACTTGCAAGCGCAATGTTGGATTTTCGCCCCTGCACGGGAAATTTTCCCAAACGTCTCCCACCACCCCACGCTAGCTTGGGAGGCACCACGTATCCCTTGTGGACTTGCGGACCCACAGGTACATGGGCATAAAGTCATATTTTTTCCCCACATGAGATTTTTTTCAAAAGTCTCCCCACGGCCCACCAACCCGCCCTTTGGGAAAATTTTCACCCCTGGGCCCGCAGACCTGCTCTTGCGGAAAATTTTCACCCCAAGGCTCACAAACCCATAACTTGAGAATTATGAGGACTTAGGAGGACTTCCTTGTATCAATGGAAAGGTGAAGAAAATTTCTATCCAATGGGAATGATTTATGTAATTTTTGAATGTGTTAAGTGTTATAAAAATAAATTTGAATCTTTAAGTCTCATAGAGAGTGGGTATGGTGAGGAATTACCCTCTAGACCTAAATGAACCTTCTAACCCTAAATTTTAGACCTTATGACTTGTAATAATTGTTAAAAAAATAAAAGTATGTTCTTATAGATTAGAATTGTTCGGAACTTGTTAGTGACATTTGGTGCCTTGTAATCTGTTGTAGACTCTTTTAAACAAAAAAATTATTCCATAATTTTTCCTAACTAATCCTAGGTTGTTTCTTGGGTCTCAAGTGGGTTGTTTTTAGTGGGATTTACACTTGGTATTAGAGTAGTGGTTCAAAAGCTTGGGCCATTGGGCACACTAGAAAACTTGAGACATGAAACTTAAACCTATCACACTTTTAAATCTAGAAAACAACTTAGTTTAGAAATTGCATATTTTAGTAAACATGGAAACTGAATAAAACTTAGAAAAATGAACTAACTCTCGTTTTGTTACGTGCGGGAGAGGCACAGACGGGACGAGGGTATTTTCACATAGACCCAAACTTACCACCACCAAATCATGTTATAGCATCCATCCTACCCCATATTTTACAGACTCTTCAGGATGTTAATGCTGCTCTACGTGGAGGATCAGTAGGAGGACATGTAGCCAGACATGATAGAGTCCCTTCCATTGAGGGTCATTTATCTCCTCGACCTAGTGAGGAGCATGGAGGAGATAACTCCCATGCAAATTCAGCCAGAGAAGAATCACCATAGAGGGGATAGGGTGACCAAGTTTTAGGACATAGAGAGAGGTCTCAGAGTCCTAGGCTTAGGGATGAGCATGCAGAGACACCTAGAGTATGTCGACCACATCTATAGATCACATCAGGGAGATCCTGAAGCTTCGACCATCACATTATTCTAGTGACATAGGTGGATTTTAGGCAGAGGCCTAGTTGGTGAGCTTGAGTGGATGCTTCAAGCTCTATCCTTGTTCTAGCAACATGAAAGCTCATGTTACAATCCATCTACTGAGGGATGGAGCTAGTGTCAGTGGAGGATAGAGGAGCAAAAGCTCCATGTTGATTCTGAGACAGTTACAGGAGCTCTTTGAGGAGAATTCTTAGAACATATATTTGTCATGGAGGTTCACACAATTTTTTTTTTTGATAACTTTTTAAATTATAAAATTAAAACACACGAATGTTCCTGCCCAAACAACACGGTTTGGATCACACAATTTCTTTTTAAACATATTTTACCATATGGAACACACATTCAATGCCATTCAATCTTATAACAGATTCTATATGCTGTTGTAAATGACTCGAGGAACTGCCGATCTTCCATTTTCATGGCTCGGAGTTTCAACGATCCTTCATTTCATGACTCGGCAACAACCTTCATCCTTCATCCTTCATGTTCATTTATGCATAGTATATTATATATACCTGTTCTCATAACCGTTTCCGGTTATCGAAGTGATCCATTTAAGAAGCCTATCGAATATACATTCTTGATATTCATCGACATCCTGCATCTTAAATTAAGTGATAAGGACAACGCAACCAGCAATTTGCGATACTTTGGCCAAAGATTTTCACATGCTTTGCATGATCATATTCTGGATGTGATACACATCAGCGAATACGTCCTTCACCTCACTTCACTGTTATCTAGAATGGTCTTTCTGGTTCCTACCGGTCCTCTTCGTTTAAGGTCGTTTTAAACTTCCAATTCCAACTAGTAATATGAGCGAATATAGGAAGGCACTCCACGGTAACTAAAGATACGCGAGACATACGGTGTCGTTTCCCCATGACTCCGTGTGTCTAGTTATCTTTAGTATTCGAGTCACTCCATATACCGAGATCATACTCTATCCCCTCTCTAAGAGTTACACATTCAGCCTATGTATTCTTGATGTTTTAATTCGGGAGGGCATTGCAATATATGCATTTTGTGACATTGTGTGTCGTCATGAAGACCCCATCTTCATGGAGACACCTTCTTTGTAGGCTGGCGTATGCCAATGTCTGAGAATCTCCCATCGAGAATACACATCCTGCTCAAGTGATTTGGATACGATTTAATAATTAAAATCAACTTTCAGCATCCACGTTGATCCCTTGATCCTCGTTTCCGTTACAGTTGTATAGGGCTAAGAGGGACTAAATCCGTCCATTATCTTGCTATGCATCTTCTCCTTCATGTCGAAGGGCTGCATTTCCCTACTTGGTTCTCTTCTTAATCATTGGATTAAGCAGTCCGTACCGACGGACGTGATAAGTTTAACCTATTAAACTTAGCCAAGATTTTCCCAACTGCAACTAAATTCAGAATTCTAGCTTATTAGACGTCATTCATACGAGGTCTAAATTCCGAGAAATGTATTCATTTGTTCTCCTTAACGTTATATAGTTAAGGTCCATTAGTTATGGATATACTTATCCTATATCCTTTATTCTGAATTCAGCATACGAGATCATTAATGGAGTTCGAAAGCGAAGTTCGATTATTCCAAAGTTAATTGATATTCCTTAGCTCCTAAGCTAATCCTGAATACCTTTCGATTATGGAATCATATTCTTCCTAATCCTGTTTAATGTCAATTAAAAATTCATCTTTACCCAAGTATGAACTAATTGCATTTTCAACTTAAAAGTTGCATTTAGGTAAGAATAGAGATCAGTTTCCATTTAACATCCATCCAAGGACAATGAAACAAATCCAAATTAAGAAATAACATTATATTTCCAATTTAGTCAACAATATCAAACTGATATAATTATTAAAATATCACACTTGTAATTGTATTCAACATTTCATGTCATAATCATACATTTGCCAATCCAACTAGATGGGCATGGTTTACATAAAACATCAATACAACTCATAGATAGAAGAATATATTTTCTTCTTTTCACAATTCCTCGAAGAGGAATAAAAGCAACAATTACAATTCATCTTTCAGTAATCAAGAAGCATCAGAAAACAACCATGTCTTCATTCTAATCAAATTCCATCTGCAAAATGATTTGCAGGTTGATTCATGGCCAGAGCATATTAAGCACTTATCCTTAAAATAAGGTGCTTCAACTAACTGTCTCAATAAAAGAACCCTGCTTTTATGAAACGACAGTTAAACATCAATCACGAAATAGGCACAAAAGAAAGATCAGCATAACAACTGAACTATCAAAATATCATCACAATCAGCCAAAGAACTGCTGTCCCATTTCCACATAATCGTTACAATATCGAATTCACAATATTTGTAAAGTTAAGAATACAAATAACTTCTTGCTGATATAACATCTTTGTTATCATTTCCTCGCCTTTCATTAATAATAAATGCAAAGGATGAAACTAACTGAAATGTAAACTCATTACTTTCCTTTCAGTTTATGTATCATATTAGATTCCTCATCAGACAAGCGAAGCACAATGCAATGCATATAGTTGCTCTATCTAAGCACTACAAAATTCATTATTCACGAATTACTGACTTTCGATTGAATGAAAGAAGAAAAGATTATTTTTCCAAGTCTTTCATCCATATCTCTATTTCTTTCCACATGATTGTCCTAACAATGGAATCCAAGCGAAAGACAAATCAAGATAACTGATTCGAGTGAAACTTACAAAATCCATTCGAATTCACTTTAAATGCAACAAGAATAATTTCATTTATAATCCGTTTTAAACGAAAACAAGGAAGAACTTATCGCCCTTACCAATACTTCCTTTAATTCGGTTCATATGAATATCAAAACAGGTTAGTAAGACATCACATTCATCATGGAACAAGCAAGATCAAGATGCATACGATTCATAATAACAAATTACACATTCTTTATTACCTCACATGCAAAACCAAATTCTTATGCACGGTAAAGCTCGATGTTATTTTAGTCAAAAATAGCAAAAAGAAAGAATTCATTTCCTATAATTTCATTAAGAAACAATCATTTTGTTCAAAATGAAATCAAACACCCAAATCGTGTTCATCTTAGCATGACATCTCAACTTATAAAGATAACAGAACAATCGTTCTCATTGAAAAGCAAACTCACATAGCACATACGGTTTGATCCAATATACCAAAAAATGAATATCCAATTTGAGTTCTATCTCGATCAACCGTTAACTCCAAAAATAGCATCTCCATTTTCTTAATGAAGTATGAGAACTCAAAATATAATATTCATTTCAATACCTCTATAAAAGGCAAACCGCATAGGGTGTTAATTGCGTAAGCTTGAGTACGATCGGGACAGACTCGAAAACAAGCTAATTCCCATATTTTCCATTTATTTATACACAAATCCACGTCAAGTTCGCATTCACAAGAGTTCAAATCGAAGGTCAAACCACTACTACAAGAGCGATGGAATCAACCTTTCATCACGCGAAGAAGAAAGTATGATCATTTATTGCACAGAATACAAAACCAATTTGTAATCGTATCGTCTACAATCCGAAGCAGGAAGACCAAACAGCATCAATAAAACACAATAAAACCATCCTATCCTCACAAAGAGGAGAAACACAATTCATTAATAACTTGAAGAAGGAAAAAGCAGTTAACTTTTTCCTACTTTCCACGAATACCGATGCGTATTCGTTCATTTCCTATCTGAAGAAGAGCACATGAAAAGGAAATATTGCTATTACTTCATTCAAATCGAGTTCAATTACTCATAGAAAACCCGAATGCCACTTCCATCAAAATCCAAAACAGTACAAGGGAAAGGATCTATTTCCTTAAAGAAAATTTCAATAAGAACTACTTCAACAACTATTATTTCCTTTCTTCCAGTTCGTTAGCAAATGAGCGATTGTTTGATAGTGAAAACAACTCATATTACGTGTATAGTCTCAAGATACACAGGATGAATTTCCCGTTACTGTCAAACGAACCAGTACAACAGGAAGGTATTTCATTCGAGAAATACAAGGACAGTTAAACTCAGCAGCCAAAGACAATGTTTCTTATTATTTCCAAAATGACAACAAGAGATTAACGAAACCCAAATCATAGCAATATACACACTGCATTTGTTTCCACTTCCTTTTTTTTTTACATACAAGGACAGTTCCCAACACAACAGCAAAGAAAACAATTTCACAATAAGGAAACGATTACATAGCCTGTTCCAATTCCACACAACACGAACAGAGAAAGAGAATATCTATTTCCAACTTGATTCGTGCAAAAACAAATCAAGACCGAGCAACCAGAAGCGATTCTTCATATCATTTTCCAAAAAAAAGAAGCAAGAATCGACAAAATCCAAATCAATCGACTTGACAACAATCACAGAATCAAAACCCAAGAGCAGGGTTGTTTTAATGAGACACTTAAACAAAGCAAGAATTTTTAAAGAGAAGGGCTTAACATGCCTGTAATCTCTTTTCCAGAACTCGAAGAAAGCTTCGTTTGCCACGTTATTTCCTTCCACGGTGACAGCACAAACTTCCCAGCACTCCTTTCTTCTTCAGGCTTAGCAACAGCCTTAAAAATCTCCAAGAACAGTGTCAAATTCTAAGAGCTGGTTCGACTGAACCAGGCCAGAAAAACCAAATGCAGAGCAACTTTGCAAAGGCTCGAATCGACCAAATGAAAATCAAAATTCCCTCATACACTTTCCAAGGTGAACTGGTCGCGAGGACCAAGAACAATCAATGCAATTAAGGCTCTGCCTTTTCCTAGCTTCCCACGCCACCGCCACTTGAGTTGGCGAACTCTAAATTTCAAATTTCCCATGCAAAACTGAATTTGGCTCTATCTCCAAATAGATGCCTCCATTTCTTACCTGCCCCGCCAAAACTGGCGCTGTCCACGTATGGACTTTTTATTAAATGCTAATGAATGCCCTTCCTTCATCCTTATCCTCTCCTTCCAAGGGTCTGCGCCCTTTTAGATTAGGATTAGTTTAGGTTGCATATAGTGTTCAACCTAGGTCTTAGTTTAGCCTTAGGTTATTAGGTCTTAGGTTTATTTTCCCCTTTTTTTTTTGAATTTAAAAATCCACTTAGGATAGTAGTGTAGGATGCATGTTAGGACTTAGGATTAGTTTAGGTTTTTAATTCATACTAACCACTAACACTAATCAACTCCTAACCCAACCTCCATCCTGCCTTCCTACAGACATTCACGTTAATGCAGAGCAGGACGTTCCATCCTCTGGATCACGTATCAAGGCCACCCGTGTCCAGGCATTTCTTGCCTCACGAGGTTCCAAGTTCGGCAATCACAGGGATCAAGAATCGAACCCCTGTCATTGGCATTTACGTGCCCGATTTGCTCATACCTATGTCGAATCGGGCCTGCGTTCATAACAACCTCGGGTTCGGTTCAAGAGTAAATCGATCAAAAATCACGAAGCCCTCGGCATACTTGGATCAATGAAATTGATTCAAGGTGTCTTTATCGATCGATAACGAGAGTATAGCAAGTATACGACGAAATTTTTCGTCACATTAGCAAACACTGCAAGTCTGATAATTGTTGTCTATCAATAAATCACAGCATGCACGAATCCAAGTTAGCAACACATTCTTTTAAGATCGAGTTTATCTTAACATGTTTGCCTTCATTCCAGGAGTTATAACAGTATGAAAAACATTCACCAAGATAACGTACAAAATCAGAGCGTTACATTCTTCCCTCCTTAAAGAATCATCGTCCCGATGATCGATTTAAACAAATCAAGGAGTTCTAGGACAAAGTTCGATTATTGTCCTTTCATTCATAAGTTCATACCAAAAACAGATTCACTCTTAAAAACAGCGTTTTAAGACAACTGTACAATAGACTAATAATTGTCTAAATTTGGTAGAATTATCGGTTCTTTGAATTTCAAATTCGATTAAACGGTGTGTGGAAAAGTAGATCTCATTTCTTGAGATTCTCCCAAGTTGCACTTTCTTCGAAGCTGGTCCCCTTTGGACCTTACATTGGTTCACTTCACGATTTCTCAAAATACAATTGGCGAGTTCCCGAAGCACTCGAATGGGCTTAACCACGATTATTCTGGGTCTTGGACTGCGAGGAATTCGATTTAGCACATGTGATAAATCATCACGTATTTCTTAAGCAAAGAAATATGAAAAACATCATGCATTTGAGACAAAGCGGGAGGTAATGCTTTAGACGATAAGCTACGGGGTTGATTATTTCAACAATTTCAAAAGGTCCCACATAACGTGGCGGCAACTTGGCGACCTTGCCAAAAGTTATTGAGCTCTTTTTTGGCTTCACCCAGAAGAAAGACCTTCTCTCCCGATTTATAATGCTGTCGACCCGCTTGAAGTCTGCATAGCTCTTTTGCCTATTGGCAGCCTCCTTTAGATGTTCCCGAATCATTTTGATTTGCTTTGTTCCATTTCCATAAGGATTTACGGCCCAATTACCTCTCTGTCCTCAACGTTGTCCCGGTGACGGGGGTTACGCATTTTCTTCCATCTGATGCTTCAAAGGGCCATTTTTAAAGAGGCATGATAGGTGTTATTGTAAGCAAATTCTACCGGGAAGGTATTCCTCCCATTTATCTTTGCTGGTCCATGCGATACATCCTTAACATGTCCTCTAAAACACTTGATTAACTCTCTCGGTCTGTCCATCCGTTTCGGATGATATGCGAAGCGAAGTTCAATTTAGTCCCCAGGCCACATTAGCGTTTGCCAAAACCTTGATGTCATCCTCGGATCTCTGTCGATATGATTAATTCCGGTATTCCATGCGATCTGAAGATTTCATGTACAAATCTTCTTCTTGCTTTGGTGCATCGTCCTTAATTACCAGCATGAAGTGTGCCACTTTGGTCAATTTATCGACTTCTGACCGGGATAATGTCATGCTTATTTCTTGACATAGGCAATCCTTGAACGAAATCCATCGTTATCACTTGCCATTTATCTTTGCGGAATCTTGTGGGGATCTGATAATCCAGCGGGGTGCATATGTTCCGCCTTAACACGCTGACATTCCAAGCAGTGTGTTACAAACTCTGCCACATCCTTTTTCATTCCCTTCCAGAAATATTGCTGCTTAAGATCAGCGAGCATTTTTGTAATGCCAGGGTGTCCAGAAAAAGGTGAATTATGGAATTCAGTTAACAATTTCCCTCTTAAGTCATTTGCCACAGGTATATACACCCTGTTTTCGAACCTCAGAATTCCTTCATTATCAAAATGGAATCCCTTATACACGTCCTGTCTGGAGTGCGCAAGTGCTGATTTGACTTCTTTGGAAATAAGGATCGATTCAAGGCATCTTTCACCTCATCCTTAAACGAGAGTTCTTAACGTTATAAGAGCGAGAGATATGCTTCCTTCGACTCAAAGCATCTGCTACCCGATTTTCCTTGCCCTTAATGTAGCTTATATCGAAATCATATTGAGATAGAAATTCTAACCATCTTCGTTGCCTTGCATTGATTTGGTGAGTGAAAATATACTTCAGCCCTAGATGGTCATTTTTAACTCGAAGGGCTTGCCTAAAGATAATGCCTCCACATTTGAAGTGCATGAACAATGGCGGCGAGCTCAAGATCGTGTGGAGCATAGTTACATTCATGTAACTTAAGTTTCTGCTTTCATAAGCGATGACATGGTTGTTACATGTGAGAATACCTCCAGGCCTTCTCTGAGGCGTCAGTTCAACCATAAAATCTCCATTTGGATCGAATGCAGTCAAAATAGGTCTTTGTAGTTAAGCTGTTCCTTTAACTTTTTAAAGCGAGATTCACATTTGTCATCCCGGACAAATTTCTTTTCTTTCTTTTGCGGCGAAGTGATTGGGGCAGCAATTTTTGAAAAGTCCTTAACGAACTTTCGATAATATCAGCCAAGCCCATGAAGCTCCTCACTTCGTGCGTTCTTAGGCGCGAGCCACTCGATTATAGCTGTGATCTTTGAAGGGTCAACAGCTATCCCATTTTTGCTTATAACGTGTCCCAAATAATGCACTTTTGCATCATAAAAGGAACATTTGGACAGTTTTGCCATCAACTTCCTCTTTCTTCTTAAGATTTCCAGCACTATCTGAGATGTTCTTGGTGCTCTTCGACATTTTAGAGTATATAAGAATGTCGTCTAAGAATCTGGCACAAACTTGTCTAAGTATTCTTGAAAAATATTGTTCATTAGATTCATGAAGGCGGCGGGTGCATTAGTCATTGACCAAAAGGCAACACCGTGAACTCATAATGCCGTACCTCGTTCTAAAAGTTGTTTTATGAATATCTTCTTCCTTTATTCTCGGTGATGGTACCACGATCGAGATCTATTTTTGAATAAGCGATGCTCCTCGCATCGATCAAAGAGATCATCAATCCTAGGAAGTGGGTATCGATTTTTAATAGTTGCTTTGTTCGACGTTACATAATCGATGCCTGCCTCCTCAAAGTGCCATCCTTTTTCTTTACAAAAATTACCGGCGCTCCCCAAGGTGAGACGCTCGGTCTTATCAGCCCCTTAGTCAGAAGTTCTTGTAACTGAGCCTTCAGCTCTACCAACTCAATGGTAGTCATTCTATAAGGTGCCTTAGATATGGGTTCCGTTCCTGGTTTGATTTCTATTGCGAAGTCAAACTCACGTTTGGGCGGAAGACCTGGCAATTCCTCCGGAAACACATCACGGAAATCCCTCAACAATGGATATCTTTCCATGAAATCATTATCTTCTTCTGCATTTTCTATCATTTTTACTACATACAAAGTGCAGCCTCTATTTTTAGCCCTCTTTAGTTGCATGCAGCCATCGGTTTCCTAAGCTACTGACTTCCGTTTACACCTTGAATGACTGCTTTGCTTTACTGCGGGTCATCAAAGCAATAGATTTGTTTTTCATAACATCGACCTTTGCCTTATGTTCAGCCAACGATTAACTCAATAATGATATCATATGATCTAGAGGAGTGACATACAAGTCAACTTCGGTGGAGAAACCCGAGGCGAGATCAAGAATTGCCCCAAAAAGGCACATTTCGACTTGTATGGACAACATTATTCCCATAATGCACTATCCATGTTTTATCCATTCTTGCAGCCTTTCTTTTTAATTTCATAGCAAGTTTAGCAGAAATAAAACATTCTGTAGCTCCAGTATCAAAAAGTATAACTACGGGTGTCTTAGAATAACTTACCGTAACTTCATGGGCGTCACTTGCTTTTCGACTTGTCATTAGCCAACTGCGGCGTGTATCTATGATTTGCTGTCGCGATCATCCTTCTTCAGAGGACAATGATTCACATAGTGGTCCTTTCCACAGTTGAAGCATCCTCCAGCTGGCCCTTTTCTAGGCTCAAATTTGTTACCAGCCTTGAAGTTATCATTCTGGCTTCCATAGGACTTCTATCCAATGCCATTAACTTTTGTGAAGTTGTTCCACACACTATTTACAGGTCTGTTCATCACAGGTTTCTTGTTGTTATCTACAACAATTTTGTTTTTCACACCAAACCTTTTCCAAGGTCCCTTTTTGGTGCGAGAGCGAAGAAGGATTGGGAATCTTCTTCCTTATCTCTTCCTGTGAGTAGATATTGCCCTCAATTTACATTCTGTCGATTGCCTTTTAAACAACCATCCATGGTGGTTGGGCCGTGGACATCCACTTCGCCACCAATGATGGGATTCGGTCCCATTATGAATTTCCGTATTACGAACTTCTCGTCGACTTGAAATGCTGCGGCACATACTTAAGGAGTTTAGTAAACCCTTCCCGATATTCCATCACCGATGACCTTCCTTGCGACCGAGTTCTAAAATTCAGGTCATTTTCCTATCAAAATAGAGTTGAGGCAGCCATCGTTGCCTAAAATAACCCTTAAATTGATCCCAAGTTATGTCGATTCGACAATATTCAGCTCGACCTTACGGTTGTCCCACCATGATGATGCTTCATGAGAAAGGCGATATGCTCCCCATATCGCTTTAGTCTCTTCGGAGAAGTTTCTTATTGCAAAGTATTTCTCCATTTCAGGCCGAGTTCTCGGCTCCGTCCCCAAGAGTTGTTCCATCAAACTTTGGAGGACTTATTCTCTTTATATCATTTGTAAGTTCAATTTGCTAATCTTGCCCTTTTATTTTCGGGGGATTAGGAGCAATTACATTATTATCATCAACACCCGATTCCCTCGTTGATGTTGTCCACGGGAGGCGACTGATCATTTATTTCAGCTTCATTCTCCTCCTCTTCATTTCCCATTGGTTTGTTGTTCGATGCGGTCAAACGATCCCTCGTATCAAGTAGGGCAGCAAGGATTTCATCCAGCTTTTGGGCGATTCTTTGCTTCTCCACCCTGTAACGGGTTATTCGCAGCATTCCCTCTTGTCCTGACCATTTTCTGTTCAATAAGAAAATGTAAACCTTATTAATATCGTGGACTCATTAGGTCCAAGAGCTGCAACCTTCAGCTCTGATACCAAGATGTAACATCCCCATTTTAAGATACCAGAACAAGGGAATTTTTTTTTTTTTTTGATAACGTTCTCTGTTATGAATTATAAAATTCAAACACACGTTCAAGTTTTAATAATTGTTCTCTGCCCAAACAACACAGTTTGGATCACACAATTTCTTTTTAAAACGAATGTTCCCTGTTCGCATATTTACAATATGGAACACACATTCAATGCCATTCAATCTTATAACAGATTCTATATGCTTTTGTAAATGACTCGAGGAACTGCCGATCTTCCATTTTCATGGCTCGGAGTTTCAACGATCCTTCATTTCATGACTCGGCAACAACCGATCCTTCATGTTCGTTTATGCATAGTATATTATATATACCTGTTCTCATAACCGTTTCCGGTTATCGAAGTGATCCATTTAAGAAGCCTATCTGAATATCTGTTACTGATATTCATCTGACATCCTGCATCTTAAATTAAGTGATAAGGACAACGCAACCAGCAATTGCGATACTTTGGCCAAAGATTTTCACATGCTTTGCATGATCATATTCTGGATGTGATACACATCAGCGAAATACGTCCTTCACCTCACTTCACTGTTATCTAGAATGGTCTTTCTGGTTCCTACCGGTCCTCTTCGTTTAAGGTCGGTTTTAAACTTCCAATTTCAACTAGTAATATGAGCGAATATAGGAAGGCACTCTGGTAACTAAAGATACGCGAGACATACGGTGTCGTTTCCCCACGACCCGTGTGTCTAGTTATCTTTAGTATTCCCGAGTCACTCAGTATACTGAGATCATACTCCTATCCCCTATTTGATTTACACATTCGACCTATGTATTCTTGATGTTTTAATTCGGGAGGGCATTGCAATATGTCGAAATTTCAACATTGTGTCGTCATGAAGACCCCGTCTTCATGGAGACACCTTGCTGTAGCTGGCGTATGCCAATGTCCTACAGAATTCTCCCATCGAGAATACACATCCTGCTCAAGTGATTTGGATACGATTTAATAATTAAAATCAACTTTCAGCATCCACGTTGATCCCTTGATCCTCGTTTCCGTTACAGTTGTATAGGGCTAAGAGGGACTAAATCCGTCCATTATCTTGCTATGCATCTTCTCCTTCGTGTCGAAGGGCTGCATTTCCCTACTTGGTTCTCTTCTTAATCATTGGATTAAGCGGTCCGTACCGACGGACGTGATAAGTTTAACCTATTAAACTTAGCCAAGATTTTCCCAAGCTATGACTAAATTCAGAATTCTAGCTTATTAGGCGTCATTCATACGAGGTCTAAATTCCGAAAATGTATTCATTTGTTCTCCTTAACGTTATATAGTTAAGGTCCATTAGTTATGGATATACTTATCCTATATCCTTTATTCTGAATTTAGCATACGAGATCATTAATGGAGTTCGAAAGCGAAGTTCGATTATTCCAAAGTTAATTGATATTCCTTAGCTCCTAAGCTAATCCTGAATACCTTTCGATTATGGAATCATATTCTTCCTAATCTGTTTTTAATGTCAATTAAAAATTCATCTTTACCCAGTATGAACTAATTGCATTTTCAACTTAAAAGTTGCATTTAGGTAAGAATAGAGATCAGTTTCCATTTAACATCCATCCAAGGACAATGAAACAAATCCAAATTAAGAAATAACATTATATTTCCAATTTAGTCAACAATATCAAACTGATATAATTATTAAAATATCACACTTGTAATTGTATTCATCATTTCATGTCATAATCCATACATTTGCCAATCCAACTGAATGGGCATGGTTTACATAAAACATCAATACAACTCATAGATAGAAGAATATACTTTCTTCTTTTCACAATTCCTCGAAGAGGAATAAAAGCAACAATTACAATTCATCTTCAACTAATCAAGAAGCATCAGAAAACAGCCATGTCTTCATTCTAATCAAATTCCATCTGCAAAATGATTTGCAGGTTCGATTCGATGGCCAGCATATTAAGCACTTATCCTTAAAATAAGGTGCTTGACTAAGCTGTCTCAATAAAAGAACCACCTTTTATGAAACGACGATTAAACATCAATCACGAAATAGGTACAAAAGAAAGATCAGCATAACAACTGAACTATCAAAATATCATCACAATCAGCCAAAGGACTGCTGTCCCGTTTCCACATAACCGTTACAAATCTTAATTCACAATATTTGTAAAGTTAAAAATACAAAATAACTTCTGCTGATATAACATATTGTTATCCTTTCCACGCCTTTCATTAATAATAAATGCAAAGGATGAAACTAACTGAAATGTAAACTCATTACTTTCCTTTCGGTTTATGTATCATATTAGATTCCAAGCAATCAAGTACTTTCAATGCATATAGTTGCTCTATCTAAGCACTACAAAATTCATTATTCACGAATTACAGCTTTCCAATTGAATGAAAGAAGAAAAGATTATTTTTCCAAGTCATTCATCCATATCTCTATTTCTTTCCACATGACTGTCCTAACAATGGAATCCAAACGAAAGACAAATCAAGATAACAGTTCAGAGTGAAACTTACAAAATCCATTCGAATTCACTTTCCGTGAACAAGAATAATTTCATTTATAATCCGTTTTAAACGAAAACAAGGAAGAACTTATCATCATCCCTTACCAATACTTCCTTTAATTCGGTTCATACGAATATCGAAACGAGTTAGTAAGACATCGCATTCATCATGGAACAAGCAAGATCAAGATGCATCTGATTCATAATAACAAATTACACATTCTTTGTTACCTACAATAAAACCAAATTCTTATGCGGTAAAGCTCCAATGTTATTTTAGTCAAAAATAGCAAAAAGAAGAATTCATTTCCTATAATTTCATTAAGAAACAATCATTTTGTTCAAATGAAATCAAACACCCAAATCGTGTTCATCTTAGCATGACATGACTCAACTTATAAAGATAACGAGAACAATCGTTCTCATTGAAAAGCAAACTCACATAGCACTTTATCGGTTTTGATCAATATACCTCAAACAATGATATCGAATTTGAGTTCTATCTCGATCAACCGTTAACTCAAAAATAGCATTCTCCATTTTCTTAATGAAGTCTGAAACTCAAAATATAATATTCATATATCAATACCTCTATAAAGGCAAACCCGCATAGGGTGTTAATTGCGTAAGCTTGGTACAGTCAGGACAGACTCAAAAAACAAGCTAATTCCCATATTTTCCATTTATTTATACAGAAATCCACGTCAAGTTCGCATTCACAAGACAGTTCAATTCAGAAGGTCAAACCACAACTACAAGACGCAATGGAATCAACCTTTCATCACAGCAAGAAGAAAGTATGATCATTTATTGCACAGAATACAAACCAATTTGTAATCGTGTCTACAATCCGAACAGGAAGACCGAACAACATCAATAAAACACAATAAAATCATCCTATCCTCACAGCAAGGAGAAACACAATTCATTAATAACTTCAGAAGGAAAAACAGTTAACTTTTTCCTACTTTCACGAATACCCAGTACGTATTCGTTCATTTCCTATACTGAAAACGAGAGCCGCAAAAAGGAAATATTGCTATTACTTCATTCAAATCGAGTTCAATTACTCATAGAAAACCCGAATGCCACTTCCATCAAAATCCAAAACAGTACAAGGGAAAGGATCTATTTCCTTAAAGAAAATTTCAATAAGAACTACTTCAACAACTATTATTTCCTTTCTTCGGTTCGTTAGCAAATGAGCGATTGTTTCAATAGTGAAAACAACTCATATTACGTGTATAGTCTCAAGATACGCGGGACCAATTTCCGTTCTTGTCAAATGAACCCGATCTGACAACGGAAGGTATTTCATTCGAGAAATACAAGAGACAGATTAAACTCGGCGACCAAAGACAATGTTTCTTATTATTTCCAAAAATGACAACAAGAGCGAAAAACCCAAATCATAGCAACATATACACGGCTGTATTTCCACTTCCTTTTTTTTTTTTTACGAAGGGCAGTTCCATACACAACGGCAAAAAAAAGATTACACAATAAGGAAACGATTACACAGCCTGTTCCAATTCCACACAACACGAACAGAGAAAGAGAATATCTATTTCCAACTTGATTCGTGCAAAAACAAATCAAGACCGAGCAACCAGAAACGATTCTTCATATCATTTTCCAAAAAAAAGAAGCAAGAATCGAATGAAAAAATCCAAATCAAATCGACTTGACAACAATCACGAATCAAAACCCAAGAGCAGGGTTGTTTTAATGAGACACTTAAACAAAGCAAGAATTTTTAAAGAGAAGGGCTTAACATGCCTGTAATCTCTTTTCCAGAACTCGAAGAAAGCTTCGTTTTCCGCGTTATTTCCTTCCACGGCGACACAAACTTCCAGCACTCCTTTCTTCTTCAGGCTTAGCAACAGCCTTAAAAATCTCCAAGAACAGTGTCAAATTCCAAGAGCTGGTTCAACTGAACCAGGCCAGAAAAACCAAATGCAGAGCAACTTTGCAAAGCTCGAATCGACCAAATGAAAATCAAAATTTCCCTCATACACTTTCCAAGGTGAGGCTGGTCACGAGGACCAGAACAATCAATGCATTAAGGCTCTGCCTTTTCCTAGCTTTCCGCCGCCACCACTTGAGTTGGCGAACTCTAAATTTCAAATTTCCCATGCAAAACCAATTTGGCTCTATCTCCAAATAGATGCCTCTATTTCCTACCTTACCCCTGCCAAAGCGGCGCTGTCCACGTATGGACTTACCAATAAATGCTAATGAATGCCCTTCCTTCATCCTTATCCTCTCCTTCCAAGGGTCTGCGCGCCCCTTTTAGATTAGGATTAGTTTAGGTTGCATATAGTGTTCAACCTAGGTCTTAGTTTAGCCTTAGGTTATTAGAACTTAGGTTTATTTTCCCCCTTTTTTTTTTTGAATTTAAAAATCCACTTAGGATAGTAGTGTAGGATGCATGTTAGGACTTAGGATTAGTTTAGGTTTTTAATTCATACTAACCACTAACACTAATCAACTCCTAACCCAACCTCCATCCTGCCTTCCTACAGACATTCACGTTAATGCGAGCGGGGCGTTCCGTCCTCGGATCACGTATCAAGGCCACCGTGTCCGGGCATTTCTTGCCTCACGAGGTTCCAAGTTCGATAGATCTGGGGCTCAAGAATCGAACCCCTTGTCGTTGGCATTTACGTGCCATTTGCTCATACACATGTAATCGGGCTGCATTTCATAACAACCTCGGGTTCGGTTCAAGAGTAAATCGACACAGAAATCACCGAAGCCCTTGGATCATACTTGGATCAATGAAATTGATTCAAGTGTCTTTTCGTCAATCGATAACGAGAGTATAGCAAGTACAATAATTGTATCTGACAATTTGTCGTCACATTATGCAAACACTTTTAAGCAAATTTTACTGATAATTGTTGTCTATACAATAAATCACGGTATGCAGAATCCAAGTTATATTTTAGACCATACACATTCTTTTAAGATCGAGAGTTTATCTTAACATGTTTGCCTTCATTCAGAGCTCACTCGGCGGGGAGCTTATAGAGACCTTATGAAAACATTCACCAAGATAATTGGTTGTGGTGTTACTAGACATTTTTTTAGAGACTTCCCACATAACCCTAACAAAAAGGGTAAGAAAATTCTTAAGCACTATTGGTGATATGGGGCATAGTCATAGGATGTATGTAGTGGTCAAGAACCATCTTAGAGCATCGTAGAAATTTTGAGACTATAGATCGTATTGGTGGATTCCTACCTCCACTCTTGTTTGATTCTAGTAATTCTAATTCTTTGAATGATAAGCACCATCTTTAGTAGAGCGATCAGGGTGGTGGCGGTTAGACAATTTTTATAGTTGGGATGTTGAGATGGCTTATCAGAATTCCAAGATCTTGGTAGACTCCTTAGTTAAGGAGAGTGTTGGATTTGGGACCTTTCACCACTACCTCGAGATCTTTCTATCGTTCCTTTGGGATCATATGGAGTCATCCTTCATTTTATGGATTGGTTGTTCTTCGCACACAAGGCTGAGTGGATTGTTACCACAAGATTATATCTTGTGCAAATGATTTGGCAAACAGTCTCAACAACAGGATCCAACTCGCTAGTTGAGTCGGTGATTTCAGTGGGTCGGGGAGACCCGTTTATTCACACCATCTCCACTATGTACCTTAAGTAGTGTTGTGACGAGGTTGCCTCAAGTCATGTTGTTACCTGATCAAGTGAAAGATCGAGGATGGGTCTAGTGAACAATCACTATATGATCACCCCATTTTGAGAGAGTTTGCCTATGTCTTTCCTGTAGGGAGCTACATGTTACCACCCCACGTGAGATTGATTTTCATATAGACACTAGGTTCTAGGAGAAGAGCCTATCTCACGACGCCTTATCGATGACCACACCAGAGCTATGTGAGCTTAATTTGTTGATCCTTGAGGGCCTTTTAGAGAAAGGCCTTATGTCATTCTAGTCCATATCCCCTTGGGGTACACTTCATGGTTATTTTTTGAAGAAGAAGGATGAATCCTTGTGGTTGCGTCTTTGATTACCACCGGTAATAAGGTAATGATTAAGAATCATTATCCCCTTCCACACATTGATGATTTGTTTGATCGGATGAAGGGAGCCACGGTTTTCATTAGATTGATCTTAAGTCAAGCTACCATCAGGTGAGGATTTTGGAGGTAGACATTCACAAGACCACCTTCCATATGAGATATAGCCATATGAGTTCACATTGTGCCTTTTGGTTTAACAAATGCGCTCAGTGTTTATGAGTTTGATGAATGGGGTATTTAGGACCTTCTTAGATCACTTTGTGCTCATCTTCCTTGATGACATTGATTTACTCATGTACACATGAGGAACACGAGGACACCTTCACGAGGTTCTTCGGTGTCTTCAAGCGAAATTTTTCAGAACTTGGAGAATTGTGGATTCTTTGATACGGAGGCGTAGTATTTCGGCCATATCATTTCGAGGAAGGTATCACCATCAATCCTTACAATATTAGAACTATTATGGATTGGTCAACACCCACTACTATGACTAAGGTGCGCCTTCATGGGATTAGTAGGTTAACACTAGATATTTTTTCGAGGACTTCGTCATGCATTGTTGTGATCCTCATGTCACTTAGATTGTACACCCCATCACTTCCTTCAATGGAAAGGGAAGAAGCATGTCTATCCTTGATAGGTGCACGAGAAGGCCTTTAGTACACTAAAGGAATGCCTCACTACAACACCTATTCTTGTAGTGCCAGATCCACAGGGTGAGTTTTTCATTTGCATGGATGCTTCTTTAGTAGGGCTTGGAGGTGTGTTGATGTAGGAGGTAGAGTAGTGGCTTTTGAGTCTCACAAACTCAAAGATTATGAGCTTAATTACCTGACTCATGATCTTGATCTTACGGCAGTTGTGCATGCTTTGGTTTGATTGAGACATTTTCTACTTGCTCAGAGATTCACACTCAGATTAGATCACCTGAGTCTTCATCACCTCTTCACGTAACACAATCTCAATGCTCATCAGCTGGTGTTGGATGGAGTTTCTTTGTGAGTATGATATGGAGATCGATCACGTGAAGGGGAAGGATAATGTGGTGGCAGACACTCTTAGTCTACTTTTTTGACAGAGACATGTGGCTAAATGGAAGAAACATATTCTACAAAGAAACAATTCCTATTAACTGTCTACTTTGGAAGGAGAGAATAACTTCCGATATGCGTCAACCACCTCGGTGAGAACAGTTTTTGGATTAGGATCCTTGATAGCTTCCTCTTGATAGCTTCTACATTCCTAGGTTCGAGCATTGAGAGATAGAGTCTCAAAGACCCCTCGAATGGAAGCTTGATGGTTTTTCTTTAGAGGTAGATGGTCTTCTCGCAAACGAGAGCCAGATTTATGTTCCCGAGAGATGGAGGCTTGATGCAGGACATCTTGACAGAGGCACATCGTGCATCCTATTCATCCCATCTCGGGGTGAAGAAGATGCATGCCATCTTGAGATAGTTGTATCATTGGAGAAGACTTTGGAGATAGTGTCTTATTTTTCGTGTCCAATGTTTAGAGTGCCGAGAAAGTGAAGGTTGAGCATCAATATCCATTTGGCCTTCTCTTTCCTCATGCTTATCTTGATCATGAAGTGGAAATGGGACACCATTTCCATGGACTTCATTATTGGGCTACCGATGTCGAGATATCACCACGAGACCATCATGGTCACAGTTGATAAATTGACAAAAGTGGATCACATTTCTCCGGTGAAGACCACTTATATAGCTAGTGCGGTGGCATGGGTATATTTGGATGAGATCATCAATTGCACGGTATTCTACAAAAGAATATTAATGACCACGATCCTTCATACACTTCCCATTTTGGAATACCATGCAACATGCCCTCGAGATGAAGATTAATTTTAGCACAAAATATCACCACGAGATAGATGGATAGACTGAGTGGGTAAATCAGATTTTAGAGGACATGCTTAGATGTATGTGATGGATTAGCGGTCTAAATGGGAGGAGTACCTTTAATTAGTGGAGTTTTCCTACAATAATAGTTTTGAAAGTTCCATAGGCATGGCTCCTTTTCAGGATTTGTATGGTAGGGAGTGTAAGACACCTCTTAGCTAGGACATGCTAGAGGAAATGGTTTCTCTTGGACAAGCTTTGTTGCAAGACATAGAGCAGGTGATTTTGATCGGGCAGAGACTGCCAGGAGGCACAGACAGGTAGAAGAAGTATGTAGATCAGAATAGGACCGACCATATTTTTGATGTGGGAATGAAGGTGTTCCTTTGTGTCGTGACCACACAAGATCCCTATCCATTATGGAAAAGGCTCAAAGTTAGCTCCTAGATTCATGGTTCCTTTTGGGATCTTGGAGTGTATCGGCCCTTTGGCCTACCATTTAGCATTGCCACCTAGCTTGTCTCACATACATGATGTATTTCATGTTTCATTTCTTAGGAGATATGTTGCAGATCCTTCTCATGTGTTAGATTGACATCATTACAAGTGAAGGATCAAGTAGATGATGGTGGAGCCCTTCACATCCTAGATCTCATCTGACCCTAGGCCTTTTGAGGTAGAGACACTTGATCGGTTCAGGGTGCGATGGGACAAATATGATGCCCATGAGACCCTCCTGCAAACATGGGAGGATGCTTTGACTTTGCTTTGAAAGTTCATTTTCCACATTTGTTCTAGTGACTTCCTTAAGGAGGAATTGATTCTAAGGGGAGGGGATGTAGTGCCCACTTCCCTTTGACACCTTTGATACTTATCATGATATTGACATTGTTGACTATATTATGGACATTATTATAGTTTTGATTTAGTATGATGTTAGATATTTTATCATGGATTATTGTTGACTTTGATTTGGTTATGATGCATGATGATTATTAGAGACACTTTATATATCAATGTTGATATACTAATGTGACATGACATGGTTATATGATGGATGTTGTTCGGACTTGTAATAATTTGGATATTTTGATTAGAACTAGAAAATTAAAATTGGATTAAAATTGATGATGATATAGTTGTTAATGAAATTGTGAGTGATATTATTGATTGTCATGATAATTTTTGTGATTCACATATATATTGATGATCTTGAAATTATATTTATATTCATTTGGATGTTCGATATGGCCACGAGGTAAAAGGAGGTATTTTTGTTTTGTAGGTTAAAATATCACAACAAACATCAAGGGATTGGAGACAAACCACATTGGATTTTCAGATGAATTCAACAAGGTCACCATGGCAACTAGTATTTGTTGTGTGTGTTTGTATTTTTTGTTAGGGATTCCCATGGGGGGAATCACCTTTAAATGTGACCAAGGGATTTTATGTTTTTCTTTTATTTTGGTCCCTTTGTTAATTTTTTGCACGTGTTTTATGTGGTGCACTTACCCTTTCATTATTTATTTAATGTGGTGTTAATATTGTGAGTAATCATATTGTTTAGTTAATTAATTAAAATATGTCATAAGAATGTAATTAATAGAGTTATTGGCCATGTTTTAAAGTGTTGTAAGAATGTGTAAGTAATGTGTAAGTGACCTTGTAAGTGATGTGTAAGTTAACTTTTGAGTGTGAAACACTCCACCTTCTTAGAAATTTGAATTTGTCCTTGGAGGCTAATTTTGAGGCTTTGGCACAAGTTAAACTTATCCCATGCCTCTTAAATTTACATACCAACCTTTCCTATGGCTGGAGGATTAGATTTAGACATTTTTTATGCATTTTTACAAGTCAAGTTGAATGTTGTAATTGCACTTTTCTTACATAATTTAATTTCAGTCCTTATGGGGTATGCACTTGTCAAAGTGTGTAAATAAATCTGTCATATTATCCACCCACTTATTTATTATGCTTTGGGGAATGAAGTTGACTTATGTGTTGGAGTTGAGGATGTGTGAAGTGGCATCCTACATGGATCCACCTCACCCTCTTCTCTTCCCTCTTCTATAAAATTTGAATTTCTTGCCTTGTTTTATGTTGCTTCACTTTTGGAGACTTCATTTTGGGAGCTCTTGCTTGGAGAATTTCTTGGAAGATTGTTGCATGCTTGTGTGCTTGGCTATTTTGGATTACTTGCATTGGGATAAGGATTGTTGTTTTGGAACTTGGAACAACTCCATCATGGAGAGGTAAGAGATTGGCTCTGGGAATGCTTCTCTTTGGTTTATGAAAATGTTAATGTGTGAATGTTTTGGCTTGTTTGTGGGCTGTTGGGTAGATGGCCTAGGAATGGTGTAGGAGAAGACTATGGGGTTATTTTGTGGGAGGCACAAGTGTGTTTTAGGGAGGTATGAGGGTGGAGGGAGTTGGGATTTGGGTCCCACCTTACAAAGAAATACCTTTCATTTCTTTACTCATTATGGGGTGCCATAAAGAGGTTGGGAGACATAAGAAATGTGAGGAATAAGGGGTACTTGGGGAGGCATAAGGAATGTCAGGTTTTGATATACTATTTTTGGTGGTTTGTAACTTTAGGTGGTGATAGCTATTTCCCCTTTTGGGAGGCATAGGTAACATCCCCATAGCTTCTTTCTCCCTTGCTTACTTGATGAAGCCTTTGTCATGTTTTAATGTAGTTGTAAACTACTTTTTTTTTTGTGTGTTTAATTGAGAAAATGTTGCTTGTGTGTTTGTGGAAGCTGGTTGTTGCCATGAGTTGGATCACATCTTTTATTGCATTGTGGTTAGGGCTCGGGGGCCAATGAAGAAGGATGGATTCTCCTCTTCATTGGATGTCTTGGTTGGGTGGAGAGTGTTGCCTTTCCCCTACTCTGTTGTGATCAAATTGGAAGAATGAGGAGTATGCATGTTGTTATTCTGGAGCTGAGAAAAGATAATTTGATAGTCCTTGTGAAATGAAATCTCATTGTAACATTTCCCACTTGAAGTGGATGAACTTGTAAATGTTTGTAATGGAAATATGTTTACTGATTGCAAGTTGTATATTGAAATGTAAAGGAGTTATACTCTGTAATCTATTTTGAAAAAAAAATATTATTCTTTTCGTATATAATATATGTTTTGGAAGGAATAAAAGAAGAAAGGTTGTAATGTTGCATTTTGGAATCAATAAAGGATTGCAATACTTTTCTCAAATTGCATTGTTGTATTGAATCTAATCATTTCAATGTATTGAAATCTCTGTTTGAAAGGAAGAAATGCGTGTGAGAAAAATACAGTATTTTGTCTTTTTGGAATGTGAAAAAAATTGAAACCAGAAATGCATTTTGGTCTTAAATCATTTGATTAAATCAACTAATGTGTTAGATTGGAATTGGAACATATTTTAATTACTTGGAAGAAGAAAGTGGAAAATAGAACCATTAAAATTTGATCCTATTTTTGTAATTTCAAACTGTAATTATCAAAACAAAAAAATGCACATTTGAACCTACAACAATAAAATAACAAATTAAATGATTAAATTGAAGTAGTAGGCCCTAAATAAACTCAATTAGACAAAAACACTTAATGTAAATAGGAATGATATCTTATGTTGTGAATGTGAATGATTTTGTTATGTATCACTCTTGCTCAGTACGTATAGGGTTATACTCTACTATCTATATTTCCTGAAAGTACTGTTATATTTTGCTCTTTCCTTTCTTCAGTTCTTCCATTCATTTGTATTGATAATCTATTTTGGTATAAAATCATTTCAAGATGTCATAAGTCCAACCTTAAGATGAAATTTGTACATTTGTATATAAGCTTTGCTACTTGCTTTCAATAAGGGAACCTCTCCCATAAAGAGGAGGGACTTGTTGTCCCCTGACTATGGTTTTGTTAAAGTACCATTTTAAAACCCAATGGTTTTGGTGACTCCGTTGGGGATTTCATTTCAAATGTATCCCTTTCTAAAATAACAACTTCAAGATCATTTTTATCTAGCATCTCTACGATATACACCGAGGATCAAACTTCTATCATGTTCATTCTCTTGATCTAGGAACCTTCCAAGGAATGAAGGTAAAATGAAGAACACTTGTTTGCCCACATCACCAATGAATGATAGTAACAGTGATGAGGATGATGAAGGAGATCTCCGTGTTAATATTTTTCAAGGTCCAGTTAGTCCAGAACATGCTCGGTTTCTACATAACTTCTACAAAGGTGTAAATCCAAGATTATTTCCACAAATATTGCAAAAAATTCTCAAACAAGCTAAAGAACACTCAGTCAATAAATTTGAGACACCTTGTAACAAAGAGGATAACATTCAAGTTATAGAAGTTACTGCTCATGATCAGGTATTCATTCCTCAGGATTATCTCAATTCCACCAATGAATGTCTTCTTTTTGCTCCACCTGATGCATGTAAATTTAATATTCCCTCAAATAATGAAGAAGACAAACAACTTGAGGCTTTATTTCAACCTGAAATAGAGTTTGTAGAAGATATGTCATGTACCAAAGTTTAATGTTCTTTTTTTGAAAGAAGTGCCCCTATACTAGTGGAAGTGGATGTTCATCATAACAAAATGAACAAGATCCCCTCTCTCCTATGATTGAATAATTTCAATGCACTTTGAGATGAAGATCATTGTAGATCATCCCCTTGTTGTTTCAAGTTCTCTCAAAGATGAACAAGTTCCTATACCCAAAGAAGAATAAATTAATGGGATCACTAGCTCCCTTGTTATATCTATGGATAAGATGAGCACACAAGATCCTTTTTACAGTCCTTCAAAAAAATATAAAATGGAGAGCCATGCCTGAAATATTTTCTTCACAAATGTGAGAGTCCTGTCTCATCTCACCCTTTAAAATGCAAACAAAATGGATAGTATGATATTTTGATAAATCTTTACTTAGTTTGACATCATTTCAATTCCCTACTAATCATGAAGACAAATCAGCAATGCATCCTATACCTAAGAGTTGTGATATTCTAGAATTAGGTGTTGATTTTACAAAAAAATAGGTATGTTTGTTAGAAACATGGTCAAGATTAAACCCAATGGTAAACCATCCGAGTACCTTTTTCCAAACTCCTCTTAAAGATAGTTACAAGAGAAAATTCAATGGAAGTTTATGTAAACTTGCATGAGGAGTAAAAAATAATGAAACCAAGAGTAATTACAACTCGATGACGAATGCACATTTTTACCTGATCTTAGCCCCCTGATAGCATGAAAGAGTTGTGAGAATTATATCGAAAACCATGCACAACAATAAATTTTCAATCCAAATTAATGTAATAGCTCTAATATAATCACAAGAAAGATAGCGGAGTGTCTTAGCATACTCATAAATGTCAAATGAAGGGATACATATAGGGTGTTGAGTAACCCTAGTGCATGACACACAAGAAAACCCTAAACCTAACCCTAAACCTAACCCATGTGAGATGACCCTCCATATGTGTGTGGAGGACATATAGGATCCCACACACCAACACCCCCTTCATCGAAGTTGGGGTAGTGGCTATGATGAGTCAGACAAAAAAAGAAGACACTCCTAAACAACTAAGAAAGATGTGTCAATGGGGCCTGAAACTAAAGGCCTGATAAGGTGCCCATGTACAAAAACATCTTCCTAGAAGAAGAAGAAGAAGAGAATGACTATATAGCCCAAAGAAGATGAGCAAGCTGCATAAGAAGACCTCACCCCAAGAAGAGATCTCTGAGTGAAGAAACTTCACCTCAGTGAAGGGCTTGGTGAATATATCTGCAATCTGATCAGTTTTCTAAATGTACTAAATGTCGATGATACCATCATGAATAAGCTCTCATATGAAGTGCATATGGATCTCAATGTGCTTCATCCACGATGCTTGAACTAGATTTATGAAAATTGAGATAGTGCTCATGTTGTCACAATAGATAATGGTAGGCCACCAAAAGTGGATGCCAAACTCTGTCAGAATACCTATAGCCAAACAACCTTTATGGCAGCGTTAACTGCTCCTCTATATTCTTCCTCTGTAGAAGATATCGCAATTGCATTCTTCTTCTAGACCAACTATAGGACCCAAACCAAGAGAGAAACTATAGCTAGAGGTAGATTTCGATGATCTAAGTCACCGGCCCAATCAAAATCTATGAACCCAATCAAGTCAATATCCACCCCTCCAAAATAGTGAATGCCATCAGTATAGGTGCCATGAACATAATGAAGGATCCACTTAGCTACTTTCCAATGCAGACTCATGTGGCTCCTGCATGAATCTGGACATGATCCCAACAACATAAGATAAATCCGGTCGAGTGTGAGTCAAGTAAATCAAGCTCCCCACCAACTGTCGATAAAGGGTACCATCAACCAAGGGAGTAGAGCAATCAGAAACCAACTTAACCCCGGAAAGAAAAGGAGTAGGAGAAGACTTGCAATCGGACATCTGAAAATGAGCAAGCAAGTCAAGAGCATACTTAGGTTGTGAAATCAAAATTCTGAGTCAGATTGTGAAATCTGGATCCCAAGAAAGTAATGAAGCAGACCTAAGTCAGTCATGGAAAACTTGTTGGCCAAGGTGATCTTCACAGAATCAATGATAGAGGAAGAGTTCCTGTGATCAACAAGTCATCAACATAGAGAACAAGAATGAGTATGGAGTCATCTTGCCATAGAATATAAACATTTGGATCAGAGTGACACCTAGTAAACCCTAATGTAAGTAAAAAGGAGTCCATCTTGGCATACCAAGCCCGAGGGGATTGTTTAAGGCCATAAAGAGACTTCTTTAACTTACAAATGAGGGAGGGATCATGGACATAACCCGGAGGTTGTTCCATGTAGATCTCTTCCTCTAGGTCACCATGAAGGAAGGCACTCTTAACATCCATTTGATGGACTTTCCATCTTTTGTTGCAGAAATGGCTAGGGTCAATCGAATAGAAGTCATCTTCACAACTAGAGCAAAGGTTTTAGTATAATCAACCCCAACTATCTGGGAGAAACCCTTAGCTACTAATCACACTTTAAACTTTTTGACATCTCCATCTACTCCATACTTTGTTGAACACCCACTTACACCGAATGATTTTTCTTCCTTTCGGAAGAGGGGTGAGATCCCAAGTATCGTTCTTCATGAGAGAGGAATACTCCTCATCCATGGCAGAATCCCACTCAGGAATACTAGAAGCCTCCCGGAAAGACTATGGATCAGAGGCAGAGGTGAAGAAAGAGTGGGGTCCAATGAAATATGAGTGAGTACGTCTCATATTAAAGTATCTCTAACTAAATCTCCAGCACTTTGTAAAGTTTTCCTAGCCCAAAGAGGACCAGGAGGATCAGGCTCTAAGTCGGAAGATTCATCACTTGAGTGAGAAGGGACATAGTCCTCATCATCACTACTGTCAAAATCGAAGACTCAAGGGTCTGATGGTCGGGAGGATTAGGAAGAGGAGCACACTCAACAACATCATCATCAGATGAGTCAAAATCCAAATCAGCAAGTTGAAGAACCTCAATAGGTAGAGAAGTAGAAGTTGAAGAAGACTCATCAAACTTAACACTTCTCTCAATATAAAGCTCATGAGAAGTAGGATTCAACAATCGATATCCCTTCACGCCATCAGGATACCCTACAAAGATACAAGGTTTGGATTGTGGTTCCAATGCCTTGCATTTCTTCTTGGGAATCCAAGCCATAGCCTTGGATCCAAAGACTCGAAAGTGCTCAACATCAGGCTTACATCCAAACCAGGCTTCAAAGGGTGTCATCCCTCTTACTGCCTTGTGTGGAACATGGTTCTGAATGTAATTAGCACAATTCACTGCTTCAGCCCAATACTACGGAGGAAGAGACTTTGAGTGAATCATACAAGTGGCCATCTCTTTAAGAGTATGGTTCTTTCTTTCTACTACTCCATTCTATGAAGGGCTATAAGCAATTGTATGCTGCAAGGAGATCCCTTCAGAAGTACAAAAATCCATGAACCTATTGTTTACATATTCACCTCCATTGTCGGTTCGAAGAACCTTAATAGACCATTCCACCTATTTCTCAGCAAGAGCCTTAAAGTCTGAAAATGTTCAAAGACTTCAAACTTAAGCTTAAGAAAATATACCCAAGTATATCATGAATAGTCATCAATGAAGGTCGAGCACATAAAGAGCTCTAGTAAATGAAGGAGATGGAAATGGACTAGAAATATCACTTGTGAACAAGATCCAAAGGATGAGTAGCTCTCCAGGATTTTCCTTTGTCAAAGTTCTTTTTAAGATGCTTTCCAAGGGTACAACCCTCACAAAGACCCTTAGAAAACTTGACGTGGGGTAACCCATTGACCATTTCATTTTGGCTCAATTGTTCAAGGTAGCGATAATTTAGATGTCAAAACACTCATGCCATAGCTTACTAACCTCATTTGCATGAGTGAGCAAGGTAGTGGGCGTAGAATCAGAAGTAAAGTGGGAAAATGTATACAACCATGAATGGTGATCCACCTTTCCCTCAACCACTGTAGTGTCATCGTTAAGCTCACGAATAATCACCGAGTTAGGACCAAATTCCACTCACATTCCTTCACCAAGGTGAGTAATTTGGTAAACCGATAGGAGATTGGTAGAGAGATCAGGAACACTCAACACTTGGTTGAATGTTCCCCATCCATCTCTACTCGATCCACTACTGAAACCGACACTATCATGTCATTACCCATCATGATTTGGGACATACCACAAGGCTCGATGTTGGAGAACTCAACATGCAAAGAAGCCATGTGGTGTGAGGCACCAGAATCTATAATCCACGTTGATGAAGGAGAAACTTTGGCTACTGAGGGCCTTTCCTTTCTTCTTATCATATTTAGAACCTTTTAGTAGAAGACTCGGCCTTGAGCATTTTTTTGATAGACTCAGGAACACCTATTTGATTTTCTCAAGTAAATGAGTAAGGTGATCAATTTTTTTTCTCATACACGTATGCTCTTTATGACTAGGATTCTTGCAATAGGAACACAAATACTTGTCTTTATGTGCTCTAGGCTCAGAAGTCAAGTGTTCATGTTAATTTTAGTTTTGGTCTTGGTTTCCTTCTTAGGTTGATCCTTTTTTTCTTTCTTCTTTTCAGTCTTCTTTTCCTTACTAGTACTTTCTACAAGGGCATGTGACTTGGACTTGAGAGACCCCATTTGAATGAGTTTTCCTATTTCTCGAATGAGTTGGGATGAAAAATAGTCAAAGGAGGGCATATTCCAATCCTTTCCCAAGGTAGCTTTTGTAGCGTAAAAAGTTGACACAAAGACATAGAATATTTAGGACCTAACTTAGAGAGAATCGACAAGATCAGTTGAGAATCTTTCTTCTCTACTTGACATTCCTTTAACAACAATCTAGTGTGGAAAAACTTAGAGAAGAATGCTTGTAGGTTTTCAAAATCACTAGGATTTAACCCTAGTAGTTCATTTTCCAACTCATGCGCTCTCATGTCATCTTGTTGTCCAAACATTCCATCTAACATTTTCCATGTAGAATTAGGTGTTTTGAGATGACTCAATGTGGAAGAGCAAGTCAGGAGAAATGACATGCAAAGAAGACCTAAAGCTTCATCACTACGGTTTAACCACTTAGATTTTTCAAGGTCATCATCTAGTTCAATCTCAGTTCCCATGGTGATGTGGAATAACCCTTTACCCCTTAGTTTCATAATTATTTTTGATCTCCATTCAAAAAATTGAATGTGTAAGAAAAGGAATTGAAAGTGCATCCATAGTGAAGAGAGAGAAGGAATGCAAAAAGAAACACAAGAATCACAACCACCCAGGACAATATAATAACCCCCTACTTTTGACACTTTATAGTTTAGTGCATTGAATATAATCGGGTCCGAGCGTGCATCTTGAAACACTTGGTAACTCACCTTGCAATCAACATAATAACGCACAAGAGAGGAGACCACAATCATGTTTCATGGAGCGCACAAAAAGTGACACCGTACACAAGCACAATTACAAAAAACTAGGAAGGAGGTGAAATCAAATCTTGGTTGTGAGAAAAATGTCTCACATCGCAAAGGATACCCCCTTGCTGCAAACTGTGGTCGGATGCGCTCACTAGTCACAAGAAATAATAATAAGGGTAAAATACAATGTTTTAAATGAACTCAAGATAAGTCCAGAAAGATCTTGAGAATGCGAGAAAAGGCACATGAAAGACAAATAGGAGCTTGGAGTGTTACTTTGCACACTTGAGTGCATGATTAGTAAAAAAATTGACAATAACGCTTAAAAAATTATCATTTAGAAATGTCCAGTTTAGCTAATTTTAGAGCTTTTGGAGTTTTAAAAAAATATATAAAAAGATGTTAATTTAAAAGATGATTTTAAAAAATTATAACTAATCGAAAAAGAAGGTTAAATTTGAAATTAATAAAACTAGATTTAATATAATTAAATCTAATTAATTTCAAATAATAAAAAACTAATTAAGATTTAATTAAATCCTAATATTTTAAATACTCTCCTTTTTGAAGAAAGTCAAATTTCCACTTACAATTTTAAAAAATCAAAAAAAGACCTAATAAAAAATCTATTAAAAAACTTACTTTCTAAAATCTAAAAGATCTATTAAATTTAAAATCAATTAATTTCTATTAATATATGTTAATAGAAATAAAAGGAAATACTTATCATTGGAAAAAAGAACCAAATTGGAATGAAGTTAGACTTACCAAAAAAATGTGAGTTTGTTGGTTGAGTGCAGTCGAAAGAGTTTTACGTGTATTCGGGAGAGGAGATCTGGCCGAGCATGAGAGATTTTGGAGGGAGGAGGGAGCCGTTGGGAGAAGGCACATGTGGGTGAGCTAGAGCATAAGGGATAGCACACAGGTGTGCAGGATAGCCATCATGGCCACTTTGTCGGAAGGATTCACATAAAACGACTCGGCTAAAAGTGAAAGTGAGTGAGAAAAGCGACGGCACAAAAAACAATGGGAGAGCCATAGGAGGTCTCGAGGCTAAAATAGAGAACTAGAAGCCTCGTAGAGAAGGAGAAGGTAGGACAGGTCCACGTCATGGGTGGGAGGAGCCAAGCACCAATCAACCATGACTCGGTCAACAAGGAAAACCAACATGGTGAGCAGAACATAGAACACGAAAAAAGATGATCCGATCCGACTTGAAAAAATCAGGTAGGGTTCGAGGCATAGCAAAAACAAACAACATCAACAACCATTAGTAAAGGCATAGCGTAGACAAGAGCAAGGAAAAACATGACCTTGCAAGCTCTAATAAGCCAAAAAAAGATGAAAGGGGAACTTGGTTAAGAGGAAAAGGCTTGGTGGAGGAGAGAGCTCGAGGATGAGCGCAAAAACACCAATCACCTCAATTTTGAAACTTGAATCTTTTGCAAATTTGAATCTGAAAAAAAAAAAACATAAAAAACATAGAAGAGAGACCAAAAGATAGATCTAAAAAACTTCCATTTTAATAAAAATTAAAAAACCAGAAAAAATAACCTTTGTTTTTAAATGATTTCCAAATGTAGCTGCAACTAACTAAATTTAGTTGTAAAACCCCTGAAAACAAGGAGATCTACACATGCACGAAGAACACAGTAAAACCGAAAAAATTTCCAAGAACAACTTGTTAAGAATGTTAGCAATAAATTTTAGAATCTAATGATTGAAAAACTTACACAAGGAGTAAAAAATAAAAACCAAGAGTAATCACAACTCAAATGATGAATGCACGTTTACCCAATCTCAACTCTGATACCATGAAAGAGTTGGTGAGAATCATATCAAAAACTATGCACCATGATAAATTTGCACTCCAAAGGAAACATAATAGCTCCAACGTAATCACAAGGAGGAATCAATCAATCAATGGAAACTTGCATAATAGAACAAAGCTTGCACATAGAGAAAGACATCAAGTGTCTTAGCATACTCTAAATTTCAAATGAAGGGATAAATAGGGTGTCAAAGTAACCCTAGGATGACAAACAAGCAAACCCTAAACCTAACCCTAAACCTAGTGGATGTCGATATGTGAGTGGATGTGACATGGCGGGTTTATTTGGTGAACTTATCATTTTTGTTATTTTTACAAAAGTGTCAAATTGGCTCCGTGGCCCCAAAGGATCCTAATTGGTCGAATCAAGCTAAGGCGGGAAGGTGGATTGTTAGAGCACTTTGGAAATCTATCTTTGTTTCCAAAAGGGAAAAATTCAAATGTTAAACCCACATTGAAAGTCAAAGCGGAGAGGTGGGTTTTTGTGACACTTTAGAGTTTTGGCTTTATTCCATAAAAGGTGTAAAGTGATAAAATGAACCGCGGCCCCACTCACACCAAGGAAAAATTCAAATTTCGATCCCGCATTGAAAATTCAAAATAGGATAGCGAGGTGACAGAGAACTTTGAGATCTTGAGCCTTGTTTCCAAAAGAATTAAAATTATAAAGTGAGGCGTGACTCCATTACAACTCAAGTAAAGCCACGTGTCAGACCCAAATGAAAAATGTGAAGTTGTGAGCTTGCGTGGTGTTGGGTTTTAGATTTTCACTTGGAATGAAACTACATCCAGGGGACAAGCAAGTCCCTCCTCTTTAATGGGATAGGTTCGCTTATTGAAAGTAGGGGCAAAACCTATGTACAAATACAAAATCTTTCATTCAATGGTGGTTTCTAATATCTTGAAATGTTTTTATGCTTGGAAAGTTATCAATACATGAGGCTAGAAGACTTGAAGAGAGGAGGGAGGTAGAAGAAGATAATACTTTTAGGGAAAAGAGACGGTAGAGAAAACCCTTATATGTATTGAGAAAATGAGATATAGAGTAGAACCATTAATGTTTATAAAGGGCACAATCCACGGACTCAAATTTATTGAGATTGTAAAACTAGAACACCATTTCTAACCATGTAAGGATTAAATGATTAATAGATTAGAACAAGAAGGAAAGAGAAAGAAGAGGAAAAGGGAAAACCTTTGTATTAATTTCTTCCAATTAAAATTACAATTCTAGAATATCAAAATTCCAACCCGTACAATGGCTTTGAAAGCCCATAATATAGCTCGCAAGAGACGATTACAACTTCCTCGAGTAAGAAAAAAATGGTTAAAACTTCCTCAAAAAGTCAAGAAACAATTACAAATCATTCCAATCATTCGTGCCCTTTCAAATTCTTGATTTGCAAAGAAACGTTAATGGCGGAAAAACCAAGTTTTCAAATATATTGTCGTTACATTATTTCACTAGTTAAAATATGGGCCATTCCATTTTCCTCTACAAATTTAAACTTGGGCCACCCACATGGAAAGAATTGATTGGAGCAAGCCTTCAAATGCCTTTTTCATTTGTTTTACCTTTGAAGTTGTGTCGGGCTGACACATGGAGAGCTCCACAGGTTCCTTTATACTTAGCCGATTCGGGCCTATTTCCTACTTGATCTATGTTGACCCGTAGATACGTGGAGAGATGGAACTCATTTGAGTTTCCACTTTGGAAACACCTCCTGAAATTTGCACCGAGCCGATGTGTGTCTCCTTCTATTTGACTTTAATTTTCAACGACCAACTCTATCTCTCTATTAAATTTAACCACATGGTAAGTTGGCAGCGCTCATTTGGGTTTCCGCTTTAGAAACACCTCTTGAAATTGCATTGTGCTAACACGTGGCTCCTTCCGCCGGTCCCGAAATGGCAAGTTGGCTCTCATTTGGAGATTGACCCTTTGATTTCACTTTGAAATTATGTCATTAAGGCACATGGAGACTTCCGCTAACCCACCCATACTTAGTCAATTTTAACGATTGACTCCTTCTCTTTGGACCTAGGATTCATGGAGGATTGGTAAAATTTGAGAACTTCCCCAACTTTGATTCTCTTGAAGTTGCACCGATGAGGCACATGGCACAATCCACTGAACCTTCCATACTTAGTTGATTTGAGCTTGTTTTACCTTCATTTTAAACCTGGGACACGTGGAAATCTTGCGCTTTTTTGACGATTGTCCCTTGGGCCCAACCCTAGATTTTGCCATTTAGATGAGTGGAGGCCTCCACTATTGCTTGAAACATGACTAAACCATATCCAATCAAAGATGCCCACGTACTACCCATGGATGCTAGGGAAAAATTTAATGGGGAAGATACGTATGTCATTCTTGATTGCAGGAAGAAAATAAAAATAAGGGAAGAAACTTCACCATTACACCCAACTTTTAAATTGTTCTCCATGAATGGGAAAACTATAAACAATGTTAGGCTTGACGTGATCTAATACTCCAAGGTACAGACTCAAAATTTCTGAAACTTGACTTCAAAAGAGGTGAATTTTGTGGCCGACAATAGCTGGCTCTTTTTGGGGATGACTTGGCTTGGAACAAAAACACAAGTCAAGATCAAGAACTATAGATAACTCTAGGGAAAGAGGACCAATGCCTTATCCATTGGGAAAAGGAGTTGTTATCCATATTTCACTCCCGGGAAAAGTATTGGATCAGCCATGACCCTACACGAAAGAACCAAATAAAACACATTTAAATCTTGAAAACGGGTAATAGAAGGGCTCAACAATGGATCGGCGGGGCCTACAAAGACTAAACGACCCTATAAGAAGGAAGAGAATAAATGGATCTATCGAGTGGATCCATGTCTTAAATCTATTTAACAAGTTACATGTGGGCTCAAAATAAAATAGCTAGGTCGAGGAGGAGGAGAAGTTTCACAAGAATCTGGATTAAAGAAAGAGAATAAACGGTGAAGATCCGAAGTCTTCGGGTTCAAATCATTTTAAAACAAGTCCAGAAATTGACTAAGTATGAAGGAGGAAACAGAGAGAGTCACATGTCGGCACGAAACTTCTCCAAAGTTGAATCCAAAAAGGGAAGCTCAAATGAGCACTAGGATTCCATGCGTCTAGAGCCCCAAAAAGTTACACGGTCATTGAAAAGTCTTTGACTAGGCAGGAAAGGTATCAGTGTCACCAACACAAATCTAAAATGGGAGCCCAAGGCAGAGACTCAAACTCACACCCACCCTCCACGTAGCAAATGGTCAACAAAGGTCAAAATTTAGATAGGGTGGGCCTCAAAAATTCTACGTATAGAAGTACTAGTGGAGAGAGCCACATGTCCAATCGGTGCATCTTCAAGGGTAGATCCAAAAGTTGAGGCTCAAACAAGCGCTAGTTTTCCACGTAGCCCAAGGTCCGAAATGGTAATGCAGAGGTCATTGATAATTCCAAATACTTGTGGAGTCTTCCAAATTTCAACCCGATGCTCCTTTAAAGGAAAATCTTAATCGGGATTTCAAGTGAGCGTGAGCCTCCACACATCCGGCCTCAAAAAGGGGACAGAGTCTAGTTGAATAGTTAATGCATGGTGGCATGCCAACGGAGAGTGCCAAGTTTCCAAATGGTGCTAACTCAAGGGTAAATAAAGAAAGGGTTTCCAGATGAGTGCTAGACCACCATGTGTCCCCAGTCAAGAAATGTGACCCCGCCGAGCAAAGGAATCAACTAAAAACATAGAAATTGGGTAGGCCGGAGGAGGAAGTGCCCCGTGGCAAGCCTAAACCAGTAGTGCTAAGGCAAGCCATCGGGGAAAAGTTAGATTTTTCCCTTTTTATTCCAAATATGTAAAATTTGAAAAATGGGCCATAACTCTGCCCAAAGGGAAAAAGTCAGCATTTGAGCCCGAGTCAAGGTCAAAGTGGGGAAGTGGGTAATCAAAGGGAAATAGTGAAAATTTCCTTTTGACAAAAAGGCACAAAGATGAAGATTGAAACACATCTCCCAGCCAACCAGAGGGTACCACATGTCTAAGTAGAATGGTGGGGCCATGGGAGCTTTCTAGATTTTGTATTTTTGGGGAAAAGTGGGAGAAGGTAAATTTTGGGCCCGTGAACCCGATTTTTGCCCTAATTTTCCCTAAATCTTTAGAGTGGCATATCTTTCAACTCGGGCTCGAAATATTACAAATATGACACCGTTGGAAAGATCTCGGCTTCATCTACACCATGGAGATCTGAAAATTTATGTTTGGAGAGGTTATGTGGAAGAAAATTAGAGAAACATCTCTACCCAACAACAAGATTGGATTCGATCTGATCCACCGTTTCCTCCTCCTTCGAAGTGCCAAATAAGAAATTGATGAAGTCAAAACATATTTGGGGGCATATTTTTTGGGAGGAATTGATAGCGGTGGTCGAGCTTGGAACTTTTTTCCCACTTCTCTCTCTTTCTACCCTCTTTGATAAATCTATAAAAGCAAGGTTGAGACTCATTGTAAAGGGTTGGACATTCTTTTGTTTTTATAGGCTCCCCTTTCCTTTTGGAAAAGGAATTCATGGAGTTCAGACATTCCATTTAAATAGTAATACGTTTCCTTCCTTCTACCATTTGTAATGCATTGTATCAATCTACAGAGCAATAAAACAAGTTTGTGATTGATTTTAGATCCTTTCTTGTCTCCTTTTCTCTCATCTGTTCTTTCATTAGAAATTTGGTTATCTTTTCTTAATTATCATATGTATTTTATTGGTTTGTGTCTATCAGCAAAACTAATGTTCATCATTCCTTCGGTGCATCACCTTATAGCTTAGTTTTGATTTCTTGTAATTTATCCTTGACTCCTTAGTAAAACTTAGATTAGGTTTAGGAATAGGTCCTGTGCAATATTCCACGTATGCACTTAAATAGAGGAATAGGAACCAACCTTTAATCTGGAGAGTTTTTCCCATTTGCAAAGTCCCACACTTTGGGGAAAACTCAATTTTATTTGAATCACACTAAATGAATCTACCTTAGAAAAGTAGATCGATGACTCATTTAGGGGTGCTTGTGATTTTTCACTAACAATTTTGCATGCCTAGTGGGACAAAGAAGTCTCCATCTTTATCACAGTAATATTGATGTGCACTTGTTGTGATTGTAGCTTTTAAGAAGATTTTAATAACTACGCATCTGGTGACTCCAAAAGGGAAAAAAATCCATTGGTTTTAGTAGTCACTATTTCCCCAAGTTCATGAGAAGGATACAAAAAGTTCAAGAAAAGGAGAAGAAGGATAGTTTGTACACCTACACTAGTCTCTAGACAGAAGGAGAAGAGGAAGAAGAGCCCAGAGGTCTCCATCTCACCAAATAGAGCCTTATCAACACCTCCTCCTAGTAGGTCATTCTTTCAATCAAGAAGGGTGCTTAAGACAATCAAGATGGCACAACCACCAAATACTTATATTAATTTCACTGGCAGGAGCCCACTTGCTCTGAATGCACAAAATCTAGTCCCGGTGGCAGCATTAAAGAGCATCCCATATTTCACTAGAGAAAACCAAAATTCTCCTGGTGACCATGTTTAAGATATTACAAATGTCTGTACAATCCATGAGATCATTGAGATGGACATTACAGTCAAGTTGCTAGCCTCTTCACTCATGGATAAAGCTTCACAATGGTTCAGGAGCCTAGCACTAAACTCTATTCAATCTTGGAACCATCTGTGTAGAGCTCTTCACGACCGATTTGGAGAAAAAGGGGATAATCTATCCTTGTTGCAATAGCTGACAACAATCAAGAGAGCTTCAAATGAGAATTGACGGATTTCAACCTCGATTTCAACAAACCTAGGATAGGATTCCAGTGGTGGTAAAGCCCATCAAGAAGGTGCCTTATTATACTTTCTTAGAGCTTTAAATTATGATATTGCTTTGATGATTCAAGCAATGGGGGACTCAACCTTACCTGCAGCCTATAACCTCTCCATAGGTGCTAGAAATCATTTGGTTTAGGCTGGAAAACTTTCTCCTAGGCCATCTATGCCTCTATACCCCAAATTAGGAAACCCACGTACCATCCAAACACCCACATTAGCTCCTATACCTACTCCTAGAAGTCAAAGTTTAGTTGAAGTCTCCACCTCATCATCTAACACCTCAAAGGAGCTTTAGGAAGTTATGAAACAACTTTAAAACTTGGGGAATGAGCTAGTAACCATCAAAAGACAAAAGGCTCGAAGTTCTAGGCCATATCATTGGCTCAATATCAAGCTAGACCCCAATATCAATAGAATAGACCACCAGCTTAGGCTATAAATCAGAGTCAACACCAAGGACAACCTCAAGCTACTAGACCTTTTAGGTCATATGATCCAAACACAGCTTCAACATCAAGGGCATTGGTTCCAGCCCAAAATAACATGGCACAAGAATATGATTGGTGTTTCCCATGCAATCAACCACATAATCAATTGATGTGCTTAAATGGTGTACTAAATCATGCTTTGATGGTGCAAACCACTAGTGTGCCACAAGAACCTAGCAAAGAAGAAAATCAGTAGCAAAGATCTTAGTAAGAGGTACCCCAAGTGAAACTATGCTTGTCAATTGGTAAGTCAAGATTTTTTCGGAATGAGTCAGGATCCTTCTCAAAGTATAGATGCCAATACATAGTCCAAGAAGAGAAATATTGGGGAAGGACATTCACCAAAATTAGGTGACCCTCAATCCTCCATTGCTCTACAAGGTATTGGAATTCAAAATATGACTCCCAATATACAGAGCCAATCCAAGCCACCTTCCAAATCTACTCGTGCACCGGTTATAACAGCCCCTGTGCAAGAGCAAAATGTGTCCAGGAAGGGGAAGTAGAAGGATAGCTCATTTAATATCATTGAGAAAATGAAGAGGACAAGTGTGAACATTTCATTTTGGGAGTCACTAGCCATTCCAGGGTAGAGGGATCTATTACAAACTGCCATGCAAAATTGGTTCAAGCTCAAATCAACCCCTAACTAGTAAAAGAAAGTGCTTACCAATACATCTCAACTTGGGGAAAACCATCGAGAGAAACAAGGTAAGAACCTGAGACCTCCTCCATTCTATGTTTCATTAATCATTGGGGACAAAATTGGTGCATAATTACATGATTGATTCGGGGCAAGAAGTTTTGTAATGCCCAAACAAATAGCTGATCAATCGGGTCCCTAGTATGAATTCATCTCTAGAGGGGTAGTATAATTAGATAAGATAGTAGTGATAACTATTGGAGTCATCAAGGATATAAGCCTCACTCGCATGCCTTCATCAATGTGACTATATTGTAACATGTCCATTATAGACTTGCCACCACATTTTGCATTGTGTTTATCTAGGGAATTCACTACCAAAATTGGAGTCTACTTGTCTACTAACTAGTCGCATATGCTCTTTAGAACAAGGTATGGAGTGAAGGCCAAAATTATATCCAGCCCATAGAAAATTATCACATTGAATCCTATGTTCCTAGCCCAATCAATGTAAATTGTTTAGATTTTGATCGGAGGACCTTCTAAAAATTCTGAAGCGAGATACTAAGGTGGGGTGTATCCCGACTGACTCTCGATCAATAGGCAGTTAAAAGACATGATTTTGAACCCTATAAGGAGATGGAAGAATCTAAGCTAGGATATACTACCTACATGAAGAGAATCATCCTCTTCCCGACATCATTAAGCGAGAATACAAAGATGATAATGAAGTATGGAAATTGTTTTTTGATGGCTCGAGAACAAGGATAGGGGCCTGAGTTGGAGCTATGATTGTGTCAGCCCAAGGTATGAAGTACTACTCAACTTTCTATTTTTAGTTTTCCTACTCAAATTATATTGCAAAATATGAGGCTTTGGTTCATGGATTACATTGGGCTATAAGACAAGGAATCAAGAACCTGCAAGTGTTTGGTGATAGTGAACTGGTTTCCAATCAAGTCAAAGGACAAAATGATGTTAATAATGATCTGGTCAAAATCTAAAATAATAGGGTATGGGATCTCATTGAGGATTTTGAAGCCTTTAACATTGTCTCCATACCCAGGAAGGAGAACGAAGTTGCTCATAGGATTGCAGCAGTTGGAGAAACATTTGATGTGGTTGATAGCATCAAAAGGGATAAAGTACAACCACATATCTATGTAATTGTGAGGCCAGAAATGCCAGATATTAACACATGCTGGCAGGTGTTTAAGAATGATCAACAAATCATTAATTTTTGTAATAATAAGTTGAATTTTCAGCTAGGAATCAAAATAGGTTAGAGTAACGATATGTAGATCAAGTAGTGCAACTCAGATACAAACAAGCTTCCCAAAGGAATGGTGACATTAGAATCTATCTTCAATCCTAATGATCAGATTTGAAAAGAGAAGGATAACATATAGATCAAAGGAGAATATTTGGAGTCAATTCTAGTTGGAGAAGGCAAAATGCTTCAAATTGGAAAAGTGGCCACCGAAAAGAAAGGTATGAATTCATAAAACTTTTCCAATAGTTTCTAGATGTATTTTCTTGGAGCTATGAAGACCTAAGAGGGTTCAATCTGAAGTTAGCTCAACACACAATCGAACTAGATCAAGTTTCTAAGGCCATCAGGAAAAAGTAGAGACTAATCAATCCACACATTGAGCCTCTGATAAAGAAAGATCTCGAACAAGATGATAGAGGCAAGTATTATATTTCCAATCAAACACTCAAGCTAGGTTGCAAACTTGGTCCCATTCAGAAGAAGAATGGAGATATTAGGTTGTGTGTTGACTTTCATGACTTGAACAGAGCTTCCCTCAAATACCACTACCCACTCCCCTCAATGGAGAAAATCTTACAGGTGGTGTTTGGATCAGAGATATTCTCTCTCCTATATGGCTACTTAGGGTAGAACCAGATAAAGGTAAAGGAAGATGATCAATTCAAAACAACTTTCACCACCAAATGGGGCACCTATGCCTACAGAAAAATGCCATTTGGATTGTCTAATGTGAGAGCCACTTTCTAAATCGAAATGGATATGGAATTTAAAGGGTTGATCAAAAAAATAGTACTGATCTATCTAGATGACATTACTATGTTCTCTAAAAATGCAGCAGACCACCTTTTTCACCCAAGGTGTTTTAAAGGTGTAGGAGATTTGGGGTATCATTGAAACCTAAAAATGCATATTTTTGGCCCATGAGGTAGGCTTATAGGACATATTGTGTCAAAGGAAGTTTTGGAAATTGACCTAGAGAGAGTTGAAGTAATAATAACATTGCCATTGCCAAGCCATAAGAAGGCTCTTCAAACCTTCTTAGGAAAAATCATATTTTTCTGCAGGTTTGTACCAAACTTTGCTTCCTTTGTCAAGCTAATAATGTTGATTTTGAAGAAGAGTTTAACATTTAGGTGGACATCTAAAGGAAAATCAAGTTTTGAGGCCATCAAAGAAATTATATCACAAGTCCCAACTCTCATGAATTCAGATTTTTCTAAGGACTTCATATTATATGCCTTTAGTGGCAAACATGAATTTTTGCAATTCTAGTACTTTATGTAGAACAAAGAGGATATAGAGCAACCAATTTCCTTCTTCAACTAGGTTCCTGAATATTTTGAAGTGAGATACTCCTTCCTCGAAAAGCAAGTCCCGCATTGATCGGAGGGTTAAAGAAGTTTAAACATATGGTTTCAAACAATAAAATCCAATTGTTAGTCCCCCATGCAGAGTTAAATACTTCCTTCTCGTGAAGAAGATCTGAATGAAAAATGCAGATGGGTCACTCATGTCATGGAGTATGAATTGAGATCAAGATTACTAATCTAGTCCATGGGAATGGATTTGTGAAAAACTAGCCTCGAGTCAACAAGACAAAGTAAGTGGTGAAAAATAAGTTGTTTTTGTTACTGCAGATAGTCAAGAGGAAGAAAATGATGATGTACCCACTCCTTGTTAGAATCAAGCATGGTGCACTTCCTACAAACATGCATGTGTCATCAAGAAATGAATAAACCAAGAGGAGACACTTTAGACTACATGACATCCTACATGTGCTTATTGACACTTTTGTTCAAAAGAGACATCAATGGTGTTCTATTAAGGTGCATTGGGACAAATCAGTTAAGAGAGTGTTACAAGAGTTCCAATGAAGTAGCCAAAGGCCATTTTTCTCCATGAGTGATAGACTCAATATCATGAAGGCAGGTTATTATTGGCCCAAGGTGTTTAGTGATCATGCTATGCATGGATCAAAAATTACAAGAACTGTGCATTCTTCGAGGTAAAGAAATCCTAGCAACACTTCCATTGCACTCAATTTCAATAGATATCAGCCATTCATGCAATAGGGGTTGGATTTCATCAGGGTCATCAATATAAATTAAAGCCAAGGCCACAAATGGATTTTGATGGCAATAGAATATTTTATCAAGTGGACCTAGGCAATGGTACTTAAATAAGGTAATGAGTCTAACATACTATATTTCTATGAAGGGATAATGACCAGTTTGGAGTTTTAACCATCATTATATTAGATAATGCATTGGCATTCATAGGTTCCAAAATCATAGGATGGGCTGTTAGGAATGGGATTTACTTGAGAACTTCATCAAATTATTACCCTCGGGTAATGGCCAAGCAGAGTCCACAAACAAGAATCTGCTAAGGATTATAAAAAGAAATCTTGATGAAAATCGAGAGAACTTGGCACACAAAACTCAAATCAGCCTTATGGGCTGATAGGATAACACCCAAGAGGTCTACAGGTAGCTCTTCATTCAAACTTTTCTATGGGAAAGAGAGAGTTTTGCCTATATCACTTGATTTTCCAAAGCATTCGAACTCACGAAGTAGGCTGGAGATGTCTAAATTTGAACCAATGGAGGCCAGATATGCAAAGTTGATGAAGAAACTAGAGAACATGCACTTCAAACAATGGAGAAGGATTAGGTCTCAATCACAAGATGCTTTAACAATAAGGTAAGAACAAGGACCTTCTAGGAAGGAGACCTAGTTTTGAAATGAGATGTAGATTGGGAAAAACTAGGAAGGCATTCCAAGTTTGATGCCATTTGGAGTGGCCCTTACATGGTCAAACAATGTAAAAGTAGTAATTCCTTCCAATTGTCTACATTGAATGGTGAAGTTTCAGATTCTAGTGAATGGAATTTATCTTAAACACTACTACTAGAAGGAAAGTTCTCACCTTGTACATATTAGTTTAGTTTCTCATTCCTCTAAGTTCTTGTGCACATTGTCTTGTTGTAGCTTAAGTTACTTTTCTCATAAGTTCTTTCCATGCTCTACATGTTCTACTTAGAGCATGTATGATTTCAAATTTTGTATATAGTTGTGTTGTTTTGTTGCTCTTGCATAACCCATTCAAAGATATATGAAGCCCCAAGTCAAAACAATTTTCTACTCTCATAAACCATCGTTTCAAGATTTCTTATGAAAATTGAGAGTGCAAATAGTCAGGCTCATGAATCATAGGTAGGATCAGTATCAGACCTGTCATTCTCGACTCCATGCCCAACAGATATGACAAAGTAATTGGTCTTTTCATCTAGCAGGTAGATACCCCTATGAGTCACCAGATTGTTATCCATATTTCACCCCAAGGCAAAGTATTGAATCAGCCACAACCCCACACAGAAAGAACTAGAGAAAACATGTTTAAATCTTACAAACGGGTTGTAGAAGGACTCAACAATGGACTGGCAAGGCCTGCGAAAGACTAAACGACCATGCACAAGAAGGAAGAGAAAAAATAGCTCTGTCAAGTGGATCCGTGTCTTAAATCTATTTAATAGGTTACATGTGGGATCAAAAATAGAATAGCAGGATCAGAGGAGGAGGATTGGTGTCACAAAGAAGCTAGGATCAAAGAAAGAGAAGAAGCGGTGAAGATCTAAAGTCTTTGGGTTCAAAACAGTTGAGAACGAGTCCAGAAATTGACTAAGTATGAAGGAGGTAGTGTAGAGGATCACTTGTTGGCATGGTGCTTCTCCAAAGTTGAATCTAAAAAGGGAGCTCAAACAAGTGCCAGGATTCCATGCATCTAGAGCCCCAAAAATTTGAATGACCATTGAATAGTCTTCGACTAGGTAGGAAGGTGTCAGGTGTCGACTCAACGTGAATCTAAATGGGAGCCCAAGGCAAAGAATCAAACTTGCAGATCCCTCCACCTAGCAAATCATCAATAGAGGTAAAAAGGTGGACAGGGTAGGCCTCAAAAAAGGATAAGTCTAGAAGTACCAGTGGAGAGAGCCATGTGTCCAAGCGGCGCATATCCAAGGGTAGATCCAAAAGTGGAGGCTCAAATAAGCACTAGTTCACCATGTAGCCCAAGGTCTGAAAAGGTAAGGCAGAGGTCATTGAAAAGTAAAAAGACCTGCAAAGGCTTCCAAGTGTGAACTCGACACTCCTTCAAAGTAAAATCTTGATCGGGCTTTCAAGAAAGCATAGGGCCTCCACACGTCCGGGCCTCAAAAAGGGGACAACGTCAGGTTGAATAGTTAATATATGGTGGCAAGCCGACGGATAGTGCCAAGTGTCCAACAGTGCTAACTCAAGAGTTGAGTAAAGAAAGGGTTTCTAGATGAGTGCCAAACCACCTCATGTCCCCAATCAAGAAATGTGACCCCTTCGAGCAAAGGACTCAACCAAAAACATAGAAATTTGGCAGGCCGAGAGGAGGAATTGCCACATGGCAAGCCTAAACCAGCAATGCTAAGGTGAGCCATCGGGGAAAATTTGTATTTTTCCCATTTTTATTCCAAAGATGTAAAAGTTACAAAATGGGCATGCAACTTTTCCCAAAGGGAAAAGTCATCATTTGAGCTTGAGTCAAGGTCAAAGAGGGAAGCATGGAACTAAAGGGAAAAGAGGAAAATTCCTTTTGACAAAAAGTCACAAAGATGAAACTTGAAGCACATCTCCCTAGCTAACTAGAGGGTGCCACGGGTGCAAGTGGAGCGGTGGGGCTGCGGGAGCTTTCTATATTTCAAAATTTTTGTGGAAAATGGGGTAAAGGTAAATTTTGGGCCCGCGAACCTAATTTTTGCCCTAATTTTCCCTAAATCTTCAGAGCGGCATATCTTTCAACTCGGGGCTTGAAATATTGTAAATATGACACCGTTGGAAAGATCTTGGCTTCATATATGCCATGGAGATCTGAAAATTTAAGTTTGGAGAGGTTATGTGGAAGAAAATTAGAGAAACATCTTTAGGGCCATTAATGCAGGAACTATTTTTGCCCCAACAACCAAATCAGATTCGATCTGATCCACCATTTCCTCGTCCTTCAAGCACCAAATAAGAAATCGATGCAATCAAAACAGATTTGGGGGCATATTTTGTAGAAGGAATTGATAGTGGTGGTTGAGCTTGGAACTTTTTTCCCGCTTCTCTCTCTTTCTCCCCTCTTTGTTGAATCTATAAAAGTAGGGTCGAGACTCATTATAAAGGGTTGGACATTCTTTTGTTTTTGCAGGCTCCCCTTTCCTTCTAGAAAAGGAATTCATGGAGTTCAGACCTTCCATTTAAATAGCAATATGTTTCCTTCCTTCTCGGCCACTTGTAATGCATTGTATCAATCACAGAGAATAAATAAACAAGTTTGTGATCGATTTTAGATCCTTTCTTGTCTCCTTTTCTCTCATTTGTTCTTTCATTAGAAATTTGGTTATCTTTTCTTGATTATCGTATGTATTTTATTGGTTTGTGTCTATCATCAAAACTAATGTTCATCATTCCTTCGGTGCATCATCTTGGAGCTTAGTTTTGATTTCTTGTAATCCTTTTATCCTCGAATCTCCTTGGTAAAACTTAGATTAGGTTTAGGAATAGGTCCTTTACAAGTTTCACGTATACACCTAAATAGAGGAATAGGAACCAACATTTAATATGGAGAGTTTTTCCCATTTGCAAAGTCCCATAATTTGGGTAAAACTCAATTTTATGTGAATCACACCAAATGAATCTTCCTTAGAAAAGTAGATTTGATAACTCATTTGGGGCGTTGTGATTTTGCACTAATAGGATTCAAAATCAAAACCAATACAAGGAAACACACACAAGATGGGAAAAGAAACAAAACAAACAAAAAGGGAAGACCCAAAACAAAACACACCACACACCATAGAACAAGAAAGGGACACAAGCCAAAAACCAAAAACCAAATGCAATGTACAAAAGGAATTCCTAGCCACCTAGGACTTGAAGAAATCAAGGTACTTCCCACTATAAGGAAATGGGATAGGATATCCATCCATGTAATCTAGATAAAAATAGTTCTTCTAGCAAAATGTTTGATTCTAAAAGGACCAAGCCAAAGAGAATCAAACTTGCCATGACTTCGCCATGGCTCATGCCTTTTGTCCCAAAGCAACACAATGTATCCCACTTGGAAAAATATGGGTTTGGCTTTCTTTTCAAATAAACCCTTCACTTTCAACCGATGAGCTGCTATCCTGTCTACCACTTGCAACTGTCTTCATCAAGCTTATGAAGGTACAAAATTCTCTTGTCGAAAGAGCTACAAACTAGAATCTTCAATGGTTTTCATCATATGCAAGGCTTGTAATTCCACCATAACTAGCAGTTGATCTTCCACACCATACACCACTTGAAAAGGAGACATTCCAATTTCTCTCTTGGGTTTAACTCTATCAGCCCAAAGTGCATCATATAGGTTCTTATGCCAATTCCTCTTAGAATCATTTACAAGCTTTCTAACTATGTTCACCAAGTTCTTGTTTGTTGATTTTTCCCGTCCATTCCTTGGGGTAGTAATTCAAAGAATGAGCAAGGAAGATCCCATATCCATAGCAGAATTCCATAATCTCGGTAGAAGAAAATTTGGAAGCATTTTCAGTCATGCAATCTTGTTTGGTACCCCAAACCTTATCAATATGTTCTCCTTAATGAAGTTATAAACTACCTCAGAAGTAGTGATCTTGATTGGCATGGCTTCCACCACTTGGTGAAGTAATCTGTGACAATCAACACATGGGTATGTCCATAAAATGGAAGGTGGGTTAAGAGTTCCAATGAAATCCAATCCCCACTATTGAAAGGGCTCATCAATCACTACTGGATTTAGTGGAAAAGCAACCAACTTAGGTCTTCCAACAAATGTTTGGCATGCTTCACATTTACCAACCCATTTTGATGCATCTCTAAATAGAGTGGGCCAATAATAACTAGCATGAAGTATTTTATGAGTTGTTACAGCAGAGGAGAAATGACCTCCACAAGCCTAGTCATGAAAAATAGAGAACAACTTCTTTTGTTGCTCCTTGTCTACACACTTCAAAAACCTTCCATCTATGCCTCGTTTGAACAAAGCATTCTCCCATAGCACATATTATACAAATCTTAGTTTGATGGCTCTCCTCTTTAAACTCAAGTGATATGGAAACTCTCCATAGGTCGAAGGTGAGCAATGTTAGCATAAGATACATCTCACAAGATGAGGAACAAAACAACAGGGACCTCAAGTCCATCTCTAGAAAACTCCTTGGTAGCTCCTCGAATGAGTTCACACAGGCCCTTACCCCAAACTAGATTTGTTGGCATGATGTCAAGATCATACTCTTGCACCTTTGCTACCCAATTACCTCTCTTGGTTCAAAATTCTTGCTGAGTAAGAATGGATTTGATTGTTGTATCAGGCACCAACACCACAGAATGAGAATTAAGGATGTAAAACCTAAACTACTTGACAACTTTGACAACTGCAAAAGCATGTTTCTCCATCATGGTGTACTCCAAATCATGAGTTTTCAAGACATAACTCATGAATGCAATTGGGAGCTCATGATTTTCATCATTCTTCTGGTCTAACATAGCAGCTAGGGTATTTTCAATGGCATAACAATGGATAATGAAATCTTTGCTAAAGTTAGGGCATGCCAATATTGGAGTCTTTGCAATAGCCTGTTCAATGTTCTCAAATGATTTCTCCCCTTCAGAGGACCAAACAAAATTTTTCTTCCCTTGCATCATGCGATCAATGCTCATAGTAAGTTCTACTAAAATGGGGATGAATCTCCTTATAAAATTGATCTTACCAAAGAAAGAATGGATACCTTTCTTACTTGATGGAAAAGGAATTTGTTGGATGGCTTGAACTCTCTTCGAATAAATCTTGATCCCTTCATTTGAAACAATGTGTCCCAACAACTTTCCTTCTCGTGACACAAAATAGACTTCTTAGGGTTTAAAGAAATTACATGCTCTCTACACTTCTACAATATTGTTTCAAGGTGTTGGAAATGATCTTTTATTTCTTTAGAAAACACTATCAAGTCATCCAAATACACAACAATGCATTTCACTTTCAAACTATAAAAATCCAAGTCCATGGCCCTCTGGAAAGTAGCACCAACATTGATGAGACCAAATAGCATCCTCTTGTATGGAAAGGTGCCTCAAGGAGTAGTAAAGGAAGTCTTATGTTGATCTGCAGCAATCACATCTACTTGATTATACCTCGAGAATCCATCTAACATAGATAGCATCTCTGAGCCTGTGACAACTTACAATACTTGGTCCATCATGGGAAGAGGGTAGTTGTCCTTCAAAGAACCTTGATTTATATTTCAAGTCCACAAAGATCTAGATCTCACCATTCTTCTTCTGACAGAACTATAGTAGAAATCCAAATTGAATGGTGGATGAGGAAGATGATCCTAGCCTTTAGAAGATTTTTTATTTATTGGAAAATTATATCATCTATCTTTGGATTATATTTCCTCTACTCGCTTTTGATTCTCGTTTAAAGGGTTTGGGTTTGGTAAAACTCTTCCTCATAAATTTGAATCTTGGTCTTTTCAATATGGTATATAATGTTGAAAATCCATATGTGGATGGGGAATCACTACCAGGATTAGGAGGAGATTTTGATCTATAAGATTTATCATTTATCGGACAAGAATTCTCAGAAGCAAAAGTAGAGGGAGAAAGAATAACGAAGCTTACCTTTTGGGTGGAAGTAGTAGGAATAGATCTCCTCTTCTTGAAATCATTGGGATGGTGATGGGGTACTATACGTACCAAAAATTATATGTATTGTATCTTGTTAGAAAGAGATTAGGGAAACCCCAATGATGATTCAAATATCTTTATAAGGTGTTCAAAATCTAGAAATCTTACTGAGTACACATTTGCATCTATAAATGTCTTATCCGGCATTTGCATGCTTTTTTAAACCCCTTCCCCCACTTTTCTTGCATTTTGGTCTTTAGTTACACGAATGCCACCCTTCCTTGTGGCGGTCCCATGACCACCGCCCGGGACGGGGCGGTCCTATAACCCCACCTTGTGTAGGCGTAGTGGCAGGTCCTACCCTCTTTCCAAAACCTTTTGCGCACTAAACAACATGAAAAATCAAGTTGTGCTTGTAACTCTCAACCGCTTCTACTTTGTTTAGAGTTTCCAACCACTTTGTAATAATAGTTCTCCATTTTAAATGATAAAGCATGGCAATTTGGACTTTCCTTCTAGTGAGTAAGAAAGCTATAAATACTGAGCTTGTTTACAAGAAAATGGCCCCTCTCTCTCTATGATTTATTATTCAGTGTGTTTGAAAGTTCCTCAATAAGTCTCAACAGGTCTAGATTTTGTATAAGTTCTCAGCCTCTCAGTTCAAGGCTCCTCATTTTCTAGTTAGAGATCACTTGATCTCTCTAGTTTCATCTTGTTCCATTGTTGTTCTCCAAACAACTGGCTTAGCATAATACAGTTTTAGTTCTAGATTAAGTTCATTTGAATCTTGATTCTACTTAGAGTTATAGGTCATTGTTTCATCACAAGAAGTATAGATCCTAGAGTTTTAGGTGTGTTTTTTCGTATCCCTACAACAATCCTGCTAGGAATCACATAGCCAAGCTCTGTTCTCTTGCACTATCCCTCTCCTACTTGTATTCTATTTGGTTTACGTCCAAGCTGCCACTGTTCGAATATCTTCTCCTACTGCCACTTGTCACATTCTCACTTTTCTGGATTCATGAGAACATGTAGGAATGAAGAGATCACACTGAGGGGACAAGCTATAATACAACTGGATTTTCCTCTATTTATGAAACTTCTAGGTTTGAATTGTCAAAGTTGTAGTTACAATATATCAAATAGAGTAGTGAATCATTTCATTTCAGTTAAGCTCACTTTCAATATTATTGGGGAAGTTGTGGGGAATGATAGCTTCTGAGAAGCTATGATTTGTTCCTCACTTTTGAGGTAAGATTGAGATCTTTCAATTAAATTAGTTAGATATTTATTTCAGGATCAACTCACAAGTGCACAGGAAAATAGCTACATCTAGCTACCTTGCTTGTTTTAGTTTTGTTCTTAGATTAATTACTCATTATCTAAATTTATTAGATTAATTGCTCTTTAATTTCATTCAAGTTTATATCTTTGAAAATACAAAAAAAACAAGCATAGTGTAGATTCATTTTCATAATTAGTTTACTTTATTCAGTTAAGTTTAGTTATTTCTTGCATGACAATTATGGGACCCAGAGAGCCTAGGGATTACATATTCAAACCAGTAATACCTCAGCCAAATCTCTTCACGACATTAGTAGATATAGATCAAGGTCTTAGAATTCATGTCTTCTAAAACATCAAACCCATAAGCAATTAGTGAGTAGTTTGAGAGAATTAAACATCGAAGATGACAAAGCATATGAATTCTGGTCAAATCAACCCAACTATAGATTGCCTTGATAGGATATCCACATGACCATACAAGAACCTGAAAGAGAGAAAACATTTGGTTGTGATCCATTAGTTCCGCAACCAGATGCAGGAGACCTTCTCATTGACATAGACATAGGATTACGCATACAAGTTGCTAGAACACCCGTAAGGTATTCTGAGAAGATCGCACAACTCCTGAATTAAACATAGAAGGCTGAAAAATCTTATGACTACTAGATAGTCGGAAGAAGAGATTGATTCTTCACATGACCATAAAAGGTCCTCAACAACTACAAACTCATGGTTTTGATCCACAGGTCCCACAACCCAAAATCCTACTAATTAGTTAAACATTGACACCAGTTTACATACACTGGTATTTAGATCCTCACCGCTCCCACCAAATATCATTACACAACTTTCCGTGTTAAACATGGAAGCCGATCAAGCTAATATTTTCTGGGTCAGACTAGAAAACCATCCATAATTTCCTGTAAATCCACTACACCTCTCACTACCACTTTCATGACCTTATTTGAAATATACACGAACACTACATGTCACTTTCCACGAATCCAACAACTAACAATAGGATCTCATTAGAGTTCGACATTGATTGGAGCCTCCCAACAAGCTATATATTCAATCGATCCATCACACTAGTTCAAGTTAGGAGAGCCTTCTTTGCTTTGGATTCCCAAATCCCGTTATTTGTGTATCGAGGATATAGGATTGCCCAACTAGTTTTCCACATCCACATACATTTCATTTCCACCGGTTCTCAAAAGACCTCGGGAGGTCGGGTATGGAAAAGGTTTCTTGATCGATTCTCATGCTCACCTGCCACTTTTCTATCATACAAAATTGGTGAACCCGATGTGAAACTAACAACTTCTCCTTTTTCATTTCCATTTCTTTCATCCATCTTCGCTCCTTCCCATTATTCTGCGGGTATTTATATACCCCCAAATATGTCGGGATACGATGCATATGGAAGAGACCTCTCTCAGGTCTCAAAGCATATTATGGTCAAACAAGTAGACAAAAGTCACCATCACTTTCTGTATGGGATGAAAACTACTCAAGTAACTACTTGACATCACAAAATCCTCCTCAAAGAACTAGCTCTAGTTCTTCTTTTCGAATTAAGGAGCTAGACCAACTCACACAAACACAACAAATGGAGCCCTCAAGCTCTAACAATATGACGTTTACTTGGAGAATCCATTTCATCTCCTCGGGTTTTCTAGACCATAAATCAATAGGAAGTCAGATCCACTCCCATTCTTGGATGAGGAGTACTTAGCACGCTACGCTAGAAGTAAGCAACACTTCCAAAACATGTACCCACCTATAGGAAGTTTACAAACACAACCCGACACCTTGCTTCAAGAAAACACCCCCATTCCTCCACCTATGGAAAATACTCTTGGTGAGGTTTGGCAGAGTAATGAACAATTCATAGCAGGATATCATACCCCTTGGCAACCTCAAGGGGTACAACAACAACCATCAAGGCAGAATATTGTTTCATCACCAATCAAGGTCATCTCGGCTTTGGTTGAGAGGGTTAGAGGGCTAGAACTTGCTCAAGCAAATCAAGCTTCACATTTGGGGCAAGCAGGAACTCCCAACCCTCCACATCATCCTAGTCAGGTTGACCTCCTCACGGAATAGGCATGTTAGGCATGCCTCCTCAACATTCATATAGCTATCCACAACAAACACCAACTAGAACCATGTTTTCAAATGCTTGCTCCAGTTGAAAGTATGATACCTCCGATTTAGTACCAAATAATCCATATAAGAGAAATGCTCCTCCCTACTTAAACATTTATTCAAAATCACCACAGGGAGACATGTTCTCTTCTCCCGGATGTTTCCTCAACCATAGGGGTTTCCTTACACCCCTGTAAATACATATGATATGCCATATCAATAGTTCATTCCACCTCCACTCCCTCAATAGGAACCATCTATGGTTGAAACCTATGTGGTAGGGACTTACTCAGAATATTTAAAAGAACCTTTAGATTTCACCGTACGAAGTGTCATGCTTCAATACCTCTTCCCGATTTACCTAAATTCAAGGGGGAGGGAGAACCAAATGCACATATCAAGGCCTATGCCATGGCCATTTGAGAACTACTCCCTTGGGATGTGGTTATTGCTAAAATATTCCCTAAGACCTTAGAGGTATTGCCCTTTATTGGTATTATAGAATACCCGAAGCTTCATACACTCATTCAAACAACTTGTGTCAAAATTCATCAAAGATTTTGACATGAACAAATTGTTAAGAATAGGGATCAGGGAATTCTTACACATTAAACAAGAGCACAATGAATTTGTTGCCCATTTCATTCAAAGATGGCATACAGTCCTCTACTCTTCAGCAAGTGCTCCAAACATGGATCAGATGGAACTATGTGACTTATTCCTTCATTCTCTCAATAGAGAGATAAAGGAAGAAGTCCAAAAGTTCCCACTAAGAACTTATGATGAAGTACTTGAGAGTGCTCTCCGAATAGATCAAATGGCAATAGATAGTGGTCGTAAGACTTATGGAATGAATGGGAGATTAATCACTCCCAATCAAAACACTACGACTTATCCCAACATTGGAAATACCAATCAAGGACCCAAGATCCTTAACAAAAATTGGGGTTACAACAGATGGAGTCACTGATCAAGCCAAAAGACCAAATGTTGTGAACACCCTGGTACCTGCTAACAATCAACGTAATAATAACTTTACTCCAGCGATCAATATGGTGGATTTTAATCATTCACCACAACCACAACAACAAACAACAACAAAAAAAAATCCAGTCATAAGGCCTTTCCCGAGGCCCATATGGATATCAAAACCAAAACCAAAGGTAACAACCTCAAAATTACAACTATAACAATCAACATCCCAATCAGAACTTTGGGCCACAACAAGATTTAAACCAATGACCATGGAACTATAATCCCAATTTATACTTGTGGATTCCACAAAATCTGAGGTCATGATACTAGAACTTTCCACGATTACAATAAATTCTTGGAGCGTTTACCAGAAGATCAAAGACAACTCTTTATAGATATGTTTCTGGAAAATTCCATACCAACCACACCAAATACCTACATGGGATCAGTTTCCCCTCAAAATGCACCTCTCAAGATTTTCAATGATCCTCTCCCGAATCATTCTAAAAACAATGGGTTAGATCCAAATGGAACAAACAAAGGTGTCATAACAGGGAATAACAATCATGAAGCTTCAACTTCATCAAATCCAATGGTCGCACCCCAATTAGGAACTCGACCACAAACCAAGATAGTTGGATTGGTAGAATTAGACACCGAGTTACAAGTAGAAACTATAACAAGAACACGAGACTACTCTTCTCAACCAGTTCCAACCTATCCATTAATACCAGACAACACTCAACAAACACTAGTAAAACCAGTAGGCACCTATGATTTGATTAATGACTTAACAAAGACCTTCTCTCACATTTCCTTTTTGGATTTGTTGAAGAACTCTCCCGCTCATAGAGCTACTCTCTTAGAAGCATTAGGTCTTGGTCATCTCATGTCAACATCACCCCTCCCCTTGAAATGCAAGTAAACCATGTAGACTTTGACGTCTACCCTCCAGGGCAGCTAGATAGGGATACTGAGTTTATATTTGACATAAGTAAAATGCCAACGGATGCTGAAATTTCACGTAGAGGTGATCCACCCTTGCATTTGTAGGTTTGGATTTATAACAACTACGTTAAGCGTGTAATGATTGATGATGGGGCAGTAGTTAACATAGTCCCCTTCACTTTTCTTCAAAAACTAGGATATGGAGAAATGAACTGTTCCTCAACATGAAACACGCTAAGGGGCTATGATAGCCTCAAGGAAACTTCAATCGGGACTATAGTGTTACCAGTCACTCTAGGACCCAAAACAATCCTCACTTGAATTTTATATTATAGATCAAGAAACCAACTATAATATGATTCTCGGTCACCCATGGATACATCACATGAAGGCAATCCCTTCCACGTTATTCCAAGAAGTAAGATTTCTACACCTAGGAAAGGTCTTCATAGCACAAGGTGACCCAAAACCTTTCGACATACACCTAGCAGACTTGAAGAAAATACCAAGTGTTCATTCTGAATTTGAGCTCCCAACAAATCATCTCAATAAACCAATTAATACAAACCCAGAAGCAAATTTGGTGCCTACAACAGAACTTAGAAGTCACAAACTTAATCAAAGGCATCCCAACAGTCAAAGATAAGACCATCGTCATAGAAATAGTTTCACTAGGAACCACTGTAAAAAATTTTTTTGAATTACTGGAGAAATATCTACCTATTCTCCTTGCCATTTGATTCTATGGGTATAGGACATACCCTAGGAATTGGTTCCATACCTGCGGACGAAGTTTGTATGGTAGAAGTAACCGAGACAAATGAAGCAGAGACTAAGAATGTCTCAACTTCCATTTTTCCAAGTTACTATTGGACTCTCCATTTTGATGGAGCAAGATGTCATTTTGGTGTTGGAGCAGGTGTGATCCTTACTTCTCCCGAAGGAAAGGTTCTACCTTTTTCCTTCAAATTAAATTTTGAATGCACAAACAATAGGGATGAATACAAAGCCCTCCTTCTTGGCCTTATCATTGCCAAAAGGATGGACATTAGTAATATTAGAGTGCTCGAGACTCGTAATTAGTTACAAACCAACTATCTGAGGTATATGAGACTAGGGCTGAACACTTGTAACTCTATAAAATGGCGGTACTAAGACTAACAAAGGGATTTGACTTCATATCGATTGAAGCAATCCCACAAGAACAAAACCTTCTAATTGATTCTGTAGTAACCTCATCTTCTCGATTCACTCCAAGTGATGAATTGGAAAATACAAATTTCATAGTATCAATACGTGTTGAACCTTTGGTTCATAAAGTACCAATAATCCCGATATCGACACATGTGGAAATTGAGAATGAATCTACCATTCTAGATCACTCTGATAGTGATAGGGTGACTCTTGAATATCTAAACGCCTATGCAGAACTACATCTCGCTCATTCCATGGTTGATTTCTCTCTAATCCCATGCTCCTCTTCCTATTTTGGAAATCCCATGATAGAATCTCCCCTGACAAGATAATCTCAAAATCTACGAGGTGGAGAATGAAGGGAGTTTGGAATTACCCCAACCCCTCTCGAGTTTGAGGAAGGAAACACCTCCTTAATCAAAGGAACCATCGATATAAATATCAGAACAGAGGAAGAACCAAATATTTTGAAGTTGGGATCCTCATTAACTCTGGAGGAGATAGAAATACATACCCAAATCCTCAAATAACATCAAAAGTATTTTGCATTAACTTACAAAGAAATGACGGGAATTTCACCACATATCACAGTACACAATCTTGTCACCAAACTAGATGCAAAGCCAATTAAGCAAAAATTAAGACCAATGAAGCCAAAAGTGGCTCTCATGGTGAAAGAATAAGTAATGAAGTTTCTCCAGGTGGGGTTCATCAAACCAGTTGACTATTCACAATGGGTATCTAATATCGTCCCGTTCTCAAAAATAATGGGAAGATATGCATTTGCATAGACTTCTGGGATATTAACAAAGCTTGTTCCCAAAGATGACTTCCCATTACCATCCATCGATGTTATTGTTAATGCAACAACAAGATTTGAGTTGTTATCTCTCATGGATGGGTTTTTAGGATATAATCAAATCAAAATATCTAAAGAGGATCAAGCCAAGACTACGTTTATAACTCCTTGGGGAACTTATTGTTACAATGTCATGCCATTCGGTCTTAAGAACGCTAATGCTACATACCAATGTGGAAATGACATACATATTCCATGACCTTATTCATCAGATTGTGGAATCTTACATAGATGACTTGTTGGCTAAGGCCAAAAGAGTTGTGATCACCCAAAAGTGCTATGTATCATTCTCTCATGATTGATTGAATCTTGTGTCACATTGAATCTAGAGAAATGTGTATTCGGTGTAACAAGAGGTAAGATTCTAAGGTAAATTATATCATCACGAGGATTGATGTTGACCCAGCCAAAATCTAGGCTATTCTTGAAATGATTCCACCATCAGATGAGTCTAGCATCAAGATCATTTCTTGGGAAACTTAGTGCAATTCAAAGGTTCATCCCTGACTTAAGTTTTGTTGTTCATCCAATCAAAAATTTATTAAAAAAATATTATAGCATTGATTGGATGGAAGAATGCAATGAGGCCTTTAAAGCAGTTAAACACTTCTTGTTGTCTCCTCCCATGCTAATGCCTCCTAGACCAGATCATCCTTTGATCTTGTATTCATGGGCTACTGATGTCTCATTAGCATGCGTGTTGGCTCAAGAAGATGATGATAAATGAGAACATGCAGTTTACTTCATCATTCGGACATTACTTGATTATGAGACATGTTACACATAGGTAGAAAAGGAATGCCTTGCCATAGTCTTTGCAACAAAATGTTTAAGACATTACATGTTGAATCAAGAAACAAGGGTGATTGTCAAGATAGATCACTTGCGGAAATTCCTCACTCAAGGGTCTTTGTCTAAAAAAGATGGATGTTTCATAACTTTAATGGGTGAGTTTTAACTAACATTTGTAAACCAAAAATCCATTTAAGGGGAAAATCATTATAGACTAGTTGGCTGATAATCCATTAAATGGAGGTGATCTGGTAGATCTAGACTTTCCCGATGAGTGTATATTTTTTCGAAACCAGGCCCCCTATCTCTATATGTCCTTGGTACACTGACATCATCAATTTCATCATGGATCACACATACCCAGAAGGGGCCACATCACAACAAAGAAGGCGGTTACACATTATTACTGCTAAATACGTCATTTTAGAATAGGTGCTCTATCGCAGAGCCTTTGACAAAATGTTGTTAAGATGTGTTGACACAGAAGAATCCATAAGGATTCTTTACAAATCCCATAGTGGGGTATGTGGAGGCCACTTTAGCGTCCATGCCACTACTCATAAAATACATCATATGGGCTATTTTTGGCCCACTCTGGAACATGATGCAACAGAGAGTTTGTGCGTAAGTGCCACAAGTGCCAAGAATTCTCCCACGCAATTCACATGCCACACACAGGCTCTATAACCAATCACAACCCCTTGGCCCATTTCCACGTGGGCCCTAGACTTGATAGGGAAATTCTCCCCCTCATGACTAGATGGCTATAACTTTATAATCATGGCCACAGAGTACTTTACAAAATGGGTAGAGGTTATGCCTCTCACCACCATACCAGGTTCCGTAATTGCTAAGTTTATTCTAAATCAAATCATTTGTAGGTATGGTGTCCCACAAGTCATTATCTCATATAATGGAACATCCTTCAAGAATGATGAAGTCTGTGAATTATGTAGTAAATTCAAGATAAACCATCACACGGGTTCTCTTTATTACCCCCAAGCCAATGGACAGGATGAGGCCATAAATAAAACATTAAAAACCATTCTCCTCAAAACAGTTAAGGAGAACAAATAGGATTGGCATTTAAAACTATACCCATCCTTGTGGGCCTATTGAATGTCAATAAAAACACTAACAAGGGTAACCTCTTTCTCATGGGTATTCGGAGTTGAAGTAGTTCTACCAATAGAAGTTGAAATACCTAGTCTCTGCATCTCACTACAACGGATCTTAGGAGAAGAAGCCTATAGAGAAGCATGACTCTCTCAACTAGAAAGCCTCGATGAGGCTAGACTAAATGCCAAACAAAGGCATAGAGCCTATGCTAACTGAATGTTCTGGAAATATAACAAGAAGGTATATGAATGAGAAATATACGAGGGTGATCTAGTTCTAAGACTAGATAGTGGGTTGATAAGAAAACTGACGAAGGAAGGAAATTCTGGCCCAAGTGGTTGGGCCCATACCGAATCATGAAAGACTATGGAAATGGCGCGTATCTCTTGTGTACACTAGAAGGTGAGGAATTCAATGAAACTGTCAATTCCTTGCATCTTAAATGGTTTTATGCATAGGTCATCAACATCACCATTTGTATACTATGTTCATCTACATTGCATTAGTCATTCAGTTAGTTCATTTTGTTCACTCATTTCATAAATTTTGTGGTCAAGGAACTTATTCTTAAGCAATTTATTACAAGCTTCTAAAAATATTGGCAAAACATTCAAATCATATCTCTTCAATTTTCATAATATCATCAAATGGTTTCAAAATCATCTCATCAATTCGATAGACAAAATCTTGACAAAAACCATACCAAGGCCTACATACTTGGTCATACTCATTTTCTTCTACTAGGTTAAGTTTTTCTTACCTACGGTATGTTCTAGAAGCTTCTTGGTGTCACATCTATCCCTCTTACGTCTCTTTGAAACAAGGATACTCCAAAATCACAGATTATAAATGTCAAAGTCAAATTGAATCAAAAATACTAAACAAACAAAATATTTTATTTTACACACTTCTTTTCCCTACCAACCTTTGGTGATGAGCCCACATATCTTACTAGTGGTGCGAGGTTGGGAAAGGAAATAAGTGCCCTTACTCACCTATGTCCTACCTTCGGTGATAAACCCATACTTCTTACTAGTAGCATGGGGCAGGGCGTAGGGGGTCCATTCATGCAAATTAATGAATCTTAGTGTTTTAAAATTCAAAGCAAAGTGTATTGTGAAAAGTGAAATTAAGCATCCAAATTCCAAAGAGATCAAATCCTCAAAACCATATTTTGTCAACCAAGTTGCCATTTATGGATCTAAGTCTAGATAAACTAGAAAGTAAGTTGCATTCTAAGCTAAGTAGTAGGTTTGAGTAAGGTAAGTACACAGGTCTAAATTTGGTTTTTGTCAATACTCTGTCTTTCTCTCATCATTTCCATTCTATCAAACTCATACAATTTGTTCCCATCCCACTCTTGGTGTTGATCCCTCACATCTTACTAGTTGTCGTGCAGGTAGGAATGGGGAAAATTCATATTATTTTCACTACATATTCATCACATTTTTCCAAAACAAGAAGAAGCAATGAAAATTGCCCAAAGAAGCCAAAATTTCAGTACTACAGTATGTTTGCATTATCATATATCAACATTACAAAAACAAAAAAAAAGAAAACATTATGTTCAGCATTTGTTATCACTTGTCATCCATTGCATACATTATGAAAAGCATATAAAAACAAGATTCTAAAAGCATCTAGTGTACACATGAGAAACAAACCACAAAAATCTAGATACAAAGAAGATATAGATCCAAAAAGATATATATATATATATAGGAATCATGTTTTATATACAATGCCATCATGCACTAGGCATGGTCAAAATGCTCAATGATCTTTAAAAAGTACAAAAACAACTCATATAAAAATTATCGACAAAATAACTACAAAAAGGCTCAATGCCCAATCAATCCATGGGATCCTCGGGCAGGGTGCTGCGTCTCAGGGCTCCTACTATGGTTGCGATGATGCTCAAATGCACAAAATTATGGGAATTCCCATGATCATGACCATTAGTTGTGGTCTCACTATGAGAACGGATCGACCTCATCAAATGCTCAACAATCTTGTATCCAACTACCTAAGTACGAAGGAAGGTCACTAACTCTTCCACCTTCTGAGACAGTGGAAAACACATCGGTGTGTCGGTGGTCATTCTTTAAGGCTCTCCGAGGTCCTCGGTAAGATGGGCCCAAGTCTTCCCAGGGGAGAAATAGGGTGTCCACGTACACCCGATGAATCGAATCCCACCATCCTGAGCGAGTCCTACATGCAAATAAAAAGAGAAATAAGCTGTTAGTTCAAAATCACAGCACCCTGGACACACATCGGGATAGGTTTGATGTTTCGAGGGCATCATGTGATTGCACAACATTGAATCCTTTCTTGAGTGTGGGACTCATACAAATGAGAAAGGAATCTCTACGATTAGGTTGGTTCCTCTTCTTAAACTACTATCACAAGCTATTCTAGTGTAGGCAAGCTAATCTAAACCTAATCTAACCATGCCAAGGACATTTCAGAGAGAAAGGAAAAATAGTAAAAGCCTACACTAAAACGGTGATACACCGTAGAAGGAGAATGTTGAACATCTATCAAACTCGCCATGGAATAAAGAGAGGTGAGTAATGGGAAGGATGGACAATGATGCATCACAGGCCCAAGGATAGATTTCACACGAAGATGTCCCAAAACTCCATGAACACAGCTCCATCTCACCTCATGAACATTAGAACATGCACAAATACCTACATGAAGAGAGGCGAAGAGAAATGCAACTAAACGAGCAAGGATGGACATATGCATCACAAAACATGTTTTGTTACTTCAGAAAGTTTGCCTGAAAAATCATTTCAATAGTAAAACCTCGGAAAAAACACCATTATAGAGCAATGAAGGAGGTTCGAACTCCATTTTCAACCTAGTTTGGAAGAAAAGAAGGGAGGTCGAGCGAGAAAAGATGAACAACCTCTAATGTCTCCACCAAATCAAGCTTTTACATTGCATGGGTCAAGCCCATGAGAGAGAAAACATACAAAACATGGGAGCCCATTCCTCATTGACTACAAATGCATTAAATCAGCATGGAGGACCTTACAAACCCATACCCTATCATTTTGACCAAATGGGAGGAGAGTGCGACCCATTCTGTATTAAATTTGGTCATTGAAATGTCACTTCTGGCCATGAACACGCGCCAGAGACGTTTCTTAATTTTATCTCTCCAAACTGAACCAAAATTAGAGATTGACCATGGAATCCTATAGAGAATTTCATAATCTTTCCAATGATATAAAGAACGTGCAAATCCGAGCTCTGGATCAAAAGATATGGGGGTCTGAAGTTTTAGGGCAAAAAAGCGACCCAAAAGCAGTTTTGATTTTGAATTTTTTTCCGTGCTCCTTCTGGATGACACGTGTTGGGTGCTGATTCAGCTGAGCAATTCTCTCTCTTCCACCTTTACCATGCGTCCCTTGAATATTTTTACCTTTTTACACTTTGGGAAAATTTTCATTTTTTCCCCACGCCCGCCATTTTAGGACACGTGGCATCGTTTGGTTCGAGGACGGCCGCAGGTCATCTTTACCTTTTAATTCTTTGGCCCAAGACTTTTCTAAATTTTCTAAGTTTCCCCAAGCTCCGTACTTCCATGCTCCATTGGACACGTGTCTCATCTGTGTCTATTGGCTCGAGCCAACGCTCCAACTTGCTCCCTTTAAAACTTCGGCCAAAAACACTTAATCGAATTTTTATTGCGGATCAGATCCCCTAGTGACACGTGTCACATTCGATTCGTTGGCGGATTTTCCAGTCTCGCATCCCTCGCATATTTTTGGCCCAAATGTCCCAAAATTTCTAGGACAAATTTCTCCGATCCACCCAAGTTGGGCTTCTCTGCTTCCTCTTTGCAACGAAGACACGTGGCACATTTCTATTGAGGTCGCTCCTTGACTTTTCACGTCCCACGCGTCCTTTGTCCCAACCCCCGAGACTTCACAGGACAAATACTTCCAACCACGAAATGGGCTGCCTTTTCGCTCTCGGCCACTTCGCCTTTTCGCGTGCTTGGCGTCCTTTGTGCGATCCTCACGGCCCCGAGATGTCCTAGCCTTATTTTACACAACAAGGATTAGTCAATTTTTCCACCTTCTAGGCGGTTCGCCCTTTTGCGTCTCTCACGCGTCCCCTTGCCCGATGTCCCTTGCTCTGTGGACCACCTAGAGGCTTTTCGGCCGGTTCATGCCCCTGACGTCCCAAGGTTCTATCCCAAGGATGGCATTTGACTAGGACTTAGCTAATTTTTGCAATTTCTTCTACCCCAAGCTTGTTTTTCTGCATTTCTTCCATTTTATTGACTGTTGGGATTTCTTCTTGGATAGGAGAGTTAGAGAGAAACCGAGGAACCCCCAAAACATGATTTTAGGCCTTAATCAATCTACTTGCCTAGGACTTGAATCTTCGATGCATGTTATCAAAATTACAAAGGGAATTTTGGATAACAATAACAAGTTATAAAATCACGAAAAACAAGTCAAAAACAAGCAAAACAACAAAAAATAAATATCAACTAACATCTTTAGCTAACCGGGTTGAGAGAAGAGTGGTAACTCACTTAGATCTCTAGGCATCCAGGTAGGGTCTCTAGGATCTCGCACTTTCATCGACTTTAACATTGTTTACATTGCGCAAGCCTCCCCAAAATCTAGAATGAAATGATGTCCTACCATGGACTCATCATCTCCCTCACTATCCTAAGAAGGCAACATATCTTGAGACCAAGGTCTCCTTCTCCGCACTCACCTCTACCCTCTCTACCCTAAAGATTTCCAGAGTTTCATAGCCACTCGGTGCAGCTATCATCCTCCTCGGCTCTCCCATCGGCCTCACCTCCAACCCCTCTCCCATTGTCTCCTCCTCATTCTCCCCTCCTGTGAACTCCTCAAAGTAAGTCCACATCAATAGGCTCATCTCCCTCTCCACTATGAGTAGGAGTGGCCCTAATCTGAAGCAAGGGTGCTCGAGAAGCACCACTGCCCCTCGAGCATGAACCACTCTTTAACCACAATAGGAACTCCAGGAGTAACCGTGGTCCAACCTCGACCTCCTCTAGGACCTCCCGGGCCTCACAAATAGTCCTATACACTAACCCCACTAGAGGAAGCATATCAACATAGGGGAGGCCAAATTGCTTTGAGGGACTCAATCAAATGGGTGGACCTCCACCCTCTCTATCCTATCTACCAATTGACCTGTAGTAGAGAAGGCAATCAATGTAATCATCTCCTCCCCATACTCTGGCCATGGCACGATAAGGAGTGGTCTCCATGTTTGCGGTATACGGGTAAAGCCACTTACTAATGTGGCATCCCGATCTTAACATCCCCATCCACCTCACTACTCTAATAGCCCCGGATCCTCTTCTAGTATACCTCTCCCATAAGGGATGATATGCTCATACGCCCAACTCATAACTAGAGTAGGGTGACTCAAATCTTTGCCCCGTAATTAGACCACCCTATATAAGTCATGGTATGTAGTCTCAAGAATGTATGCTCCTCAAGCATAAGTATGGCCATGGGCCTCAATATGTGTAATAACAGAGCCCATCAAGTATAACAGAAGTATCTCCTCCTTATCCTCAATCAGGTGTGAGGCCGGGTTACCCATAATGGCCTTACGGATGATAGGCGGCAACAATAGATCGACCTTCACTCCCTTCTTCAAGACAAAGGAGACAACAACATCTCCCATATAAGTAGCCCACTGAATCATCTGGGACTTGGATCCTACTTGTCTTAAGATACAACCACCTCCCAAGAATCGGAACCCCTAGTATATGATAAACGTCCTCTAGGGTGATAGTCCACTCACCCCTAACACCTAGTAACTAGAAAGTATTCCGGTCTACATCCTAGTATGAGAATAAGTCACACAATATGTGACTAGCAAGAGAAACATGAGGAACCTGTGAAATCCCAAAATACCGTACCTCTTAGAGTGTCTCCAAGCTCTATCTCGGGTCGGTGTATCTAACACTATCGGTAGCCAATCACACTCCCTCTCTCTACTCCACTATATATACTCCTCCTCCTTCTGCATCCACCCAAAATATAGAAAAAGAGAAAGTTAGCAACATAATCCAATAGATAAGCTCATCAAAAACATAGAAAAATGTCAAAAATGTAAAAACAATTAATTTATACATCCTTTTCTTGTTTGTTCAGAACCACCGCCTGCACATAGCGGTGGTTCCGTGATCACCACCTTACGAGGTGGTGGTCCTATGACTACCGCCTTCTTAGGTGGCACTCCTATGACCACCACCATTATAGAGGCGGTGCTCCCCTAACCGCACATTGCTCTTATAAATGCGGGTAGTAATAGTCTATCTTTGAATCATTGTGCACCCCTAAAACCCTAAAAATGCTTTAAAAACAACAAAAATACACCATTTTTGACAAAATAAAAGCCTACCCTATGGGCACCGCCCCTAGAGACTCATTTACTACTAACATTTTTGAAAATAACCCCCAAGACAAAGATTTCAACATTTTTATATTTTAGGTTTAAAAACAATAAATTGAGAAAAACTAACCTGAGACTTCACGGGTCGATCTCCTACTCTCGAAGGCATGATCACGATCTCATAATGAACATTTTGACTGCACTCTCTTGTTGAAAACGGTTGTTGTGGGTCCCAGAGCTCAAAAACTACCAAATCGATACTCATAAATGAATAGGAAAATGAGCTCATTATATATATATAATATTCTAATCTTATTTTGAGTGTTCTTACATAGAGTTGGAGTGCCGATGAAGGTAAGTTCTTATCCCAGCGCAAATGGTGAGTCCTCATTTCATTTTAAATTAGTATTTATTTTTTTATTTCTTTTATCTATCTGCACTTGAGTCCCCTTTCATTTTACTGAGATAGCAAGAATTTGGATGGTGAAATTACGACACACATGCATTCGATATGGCCCCTAATTCCCCATTTCGAGACCGCCATACTCGGACCCACCGTTTTATGCCCCTTCATGGCTAAAATGCTTCTCCGAGGGGGAAATATGTGCATACCCAAAATTGTATGTATTGTACTATCGAAAAGAGGTTACGGAAACCCCAATGATGATTCAGATTTCTTTGAAGGGTGTTTAGAATTCAGAAAGGTCAATAAGCACACATTTACATCCTAAAATTCCTTATATGGCCTTTTCATGCTTTGTTCTAACCCCTTCCCTCTTTTTCTTGGATTTTGGTCTTTAGTTACAAGACCGCCTGCCAGACAGGGTGGCGGTCTCATGAACCGCCGCCATGTGCGGGGCGCCTTGCCCACACTTTCTAAAACCTTCCGACGCACTCAACAACGTGAAAAATCAAGTTGCACTTGCAACTCTCAACCACTTCTGATTTGTTTATAGTTTCCATCCACTTTATAATAGTAGTTCTCCATTTTAAATGATAAAGCATGGTAATTTGGACTTGCCTTCTGGTAAGTAAGAAAGTTATAAATACTAAGCTTGTCTACAAGAAAATGGCCCCTCTCTCTCCATGATTTATTAGTCAATGTGTTTGAAAGTTCCCAATAAATATCAATAGGTCTATATTTTGTAAAATTTCTTAGCCTCTTAGTTCAAGGCTCCTCATTTTCTAGTTAATATATCACTTTATCTCTCTAGTCTCATCTTGTTCCATCGTTGTTCTCCAAACAACCACCTTAATTCATAATACAATTTTAGTTCTAGATTAAGTTCATTTGAATCTTGATTCTACTTAGAGTTATAGGTCGTTGTTTCATCACAGGAAGCATATATCTTAGATTTTTAGGTGTGCTTTGTTGTATCCCTACAACAATCCTGTTAGGAATCACATAGCCAAGCTCTGTTCTCTTGCTTTGTCCCTCTCCTACTTGCATTCCGTTCGGTTTACGTCCAAGATGCCACTTGTTTGAATATCTTCTCCTTCTTTCATTGTCACATTCTAACTTTTATGGATTCACGAGAACATGTAGAAATGGAGAGATCACACTGAAGGGATAAGCTACGATACAACTGGATTGGCCTCTCGTTATGCAAACTCTGAGGTTTGAATTGTTAAAGTTATGTAGTTACAATATATCAAATAGAGTAGTGAATCATTTCATTTCAGTTAAGCTCACTTTCAATATTGTCGGGAAGCATGGGGAATGATAGCTTCTGAGAAGCTATGATTTGTTCCTCACTTCTGAGGTAAGATTGGAGGTCTTTCAATTAAATTAGTTAGATATTTATATTCAGGATCAACTCACAAGTGCACAGGAAAATAGCTACATCTGGCTACCTTGCTTGTTTTAGTTTTATTCTTAGATTAATTACTCATTATCTGAATTTATTAGATTAATTACTCTTTAATTTCATTCAAGTTTATATCTTTGAAAATACAAATAAAAAGAACAAGCATAGCGTAGATTCATTTTCATAATTAGTTTACTTCATTCAGTTAAGTTTAGTTATTTCTTGCATGACAATTATGAGACCAAGAGAGCCTAGGGATTACATATTCGAACCAGTAATACCTCAGCCAAATCTCTTCACGAAATTAGTAGATATAGATCAAGGTATTAGAATTCATGTCTTCCAAACAAAAACAAACCCACAAGCAATTAGTGAGTAATTGAGAGAATTAAATATCGAAGATGACAAAGCATACAAATTCTAGTCAAATCAACCCAACTATAGATTGCCTTGATAGGATATCTACATGACCATACAAGAACCTGAAAGAGAGTGAAAATTCGGTTGTGATCCATTAATTGCATCCGGACACATGAGACCTTCTCATTGACATAGACACAGGCTTACACATACAAGTTTCTAGAACACCCGTAAGGTATTCTTCGAGAAGATCACAAAATTCCTAGTATTAAAGATAGAGGATGAAAAATCTTATGACGACTAGATATTTTGAAGAAGAGATTGATTCTTCACATGACCATAAAAGGTCCTCAACAACTACAAACTCATGGTTATGATCCTCAGTCCCACAACCCAATGGGCCTACTAATCGGTTAGAAATTGACACCGAGTTTACATACACTAGTATTTATATCCTCACCGACCCCACCGAATAGCATTACATAGCTTACCGTGTTGAACATGGAAGCTGATCAAGCTAATATTTTTTGGGTCAAACCAGAAAACCATCCATAGTTTCCTATAAATCCACTACACCTCTTGCTACCACTTTCATGACCCTATCTAGAAACATACATAAAGCAACTACATGTCACTTTCCACGAATCCAACAACCAATAGATAGGATCTCGGTAGAGCTCGACATTCATTGGAGCCTCCGAGAAGCTATAGTGTTCAACCGATCCATCACACTAGTTCAGGTTAGGAGAGCCTTCTTTGCTTTGGATTCGCAGATCTCGTTATTGCTTATCAAGGATATAGGATTGCCCAACTAATTTGTCCACATCCACATACATTTCATTTCCACAGGTTGTCTCGACATAACCTTGAGAGGTCAGGTACAAAGAAAGGCTGCTTGACGATTCTCATGCTCGCCTATCACTTTTCTATCATACATGTACTCCTTGGATCTTTTTGTAGGTTGCACTACTTTTCCTTTTTGTTGGTCTTCTCCCCGAGTCATAACAAAATATGAATCACTTTCATCTCACTTCTACGTCATCATAGTCATCTTCATCATCCACACCTTCGGTGGTGAGGAAATGAACTCGAGAACCACCAGATCCTCCAGTTCTTCATCACTTCCTCTTCTTGTTCATCATAGAGCCCATTTTCTTTCTCATCATCAGTGAGGCTCAAGAACCTCACAAGTATCATTGACAAGAACCTTTAGGGTGGACCTTTAATGGCCTACCTAGTTTGAAAAGAGGGCAAGTGGTTCCTAGGCTGAAATTTCTTCATTGGAACATCTTGATATGGAGCATCTGAGCCAATTGTTTCTTGATTGAAATGCATTACCTCTCCAGGAGAAGAGGAAGAAGAATAATAGATATATATTTTGAGGATTCTCTTTTCAACTTACTGAGACATGATCAAGTCATCTTCCACACTTACAACCAATCTCTCGATCAGCATCCAAAGTTGTTAGATTTTCTCTCCTCGGGCATAACTTACTTCCGAAAATTGAGCATTCAAGAAGAAATAGTTTTGAATCTGATCAACAAGCCTATTATTTAGTGGAATCTTGTTAATCAACTTGTTGAACTTGGCCACAAATTCTATCATAGGCTCATGTGGCTCCTTCTTTATTTGAGAAATATAAGCTAACAAAGCATGCACATCTTCAACAGTTTGAAACGTTGCTCAAATTTTGTCCTCCTAGTAGTCCAATAGGTGATGGTCCTAGGAAGAAGATGGTAAAACCAATCCACAACATTCTCTTGCAAGGTCTCCACAAATAGCCTAATATAGACATCATCATGTTCAACTCCAAACCCCAAATGCAACAATTAAGGCTGCAATGTGTTCATCAGGGTGCACTTTGCCATCACCTCTAAATTTGGGAAAATTCTTCTTGTTACCCCTAGGTAACTCATGTAATGGTTGAGGAAGATCTAGAGGCCCAACTCTTTGTCCCCAAGGCTGAGGTGCTGCCATCCTTAGAAATATTGCTTGAAGTAGAACTGAGAAACTGGCAAGAATTAGGGCATAGAGATTAGGGCTAAGTTGTGCTTGAGGAATGCTACTACCAACAGCTCTATCTTTAACAAGAGGTGTGCTTGTGGAATGAGCTCTTCTATTTCTTCTTGTTGGAGGAAGTTGAAAACCTTGTTGATCTAGGATTTGAAATTGGGGATCTTCAATTCCAATATCCCTTCTACCATGAGTGTATCTTAGAGTCACTTGGATCAAAGAAATTATCAAATTAGTTGTTCTTTTAAGAAAGGAATTTTTTTGAACAAATCCCTAGCAGAGTTTCCAAAAATATTGGGTTTCAGATTCATGCTTGGAATGAAACCATATTCAGGGGACAAGCATGACCCTCCTCTTTAATGGGAGAGGTTCCCTTATTGAAAGCATGGGAAGAACCTATGTACAAATACACAATCTTTCATTCAATGGTGGTTTCCTGATATCTTGAAATGTGTTTTATGCCTGGAAAGTTATCAATACATGAGGATAGAAGACTTAAAGAGAGGAGGGAGGTAGAAGAAGACAATACTTTCAGGGAAAAGAAATGGTTAAGAAAACACTTATATGTATTGAGAAAATGAGATATAGAGTAGAACCATTCATGTTTATAATGGGCAAAATCCATGCAGACTCAAAGTTCTTGAGATTGTATAAACTAGAACACAAAGTTTCTAAGCATGCAAGGATTAAATGATTCATAGATTAGAGAAAGAAGGAAAGATAAAGTAGAGGAAAAGGGGAAAACTTTGTATTGATTTCTTCCAATCAGAAATTATAGTTCCGAATATCAAAATTCTAACCCGTCTGAATGGCTTTGAAAGCCCATGATATAGCTCGAAAGATGGTTACAAATTCCTCGAACAAGCATGAAACGGTTATAAATTCCTTGAGCAAGAAATGGTTACAACTTCCTTGAGCAAGTAATAAATGGCTATAACTTCCTTGAGAAAGAAAGAAATAGTTACACATCATTCCAATCATTCGCACCCTTTCAAATTCTTGATTTGCAAAGAAACGTTAATGGTGGAAAAACAAAGTTTTCAAATATACGACCATTACATTATTTCACCAGTTAAAATATGGGCCATTTGATTTCCTCTACAACTTTAAATTTGGGTCATCCATGTGGAAGGAATTGAATGGAGCGGGCCTGTAGACACCTTTTGCATTTTGTTTTTCCTTTGAAGTTACACCAGGCTGACACATGGAGAGCTCCATTGGTTCCTTTATACTTATCTAATTTGGGCCTATTTCTTGCTTGACCTATGTTGACCCTTAGACACGTGGAGAGCTGGTGATCATTTGAGTTTCCACTTTGGAAGCACCTCCTGAAATTGCATTGAGATGACGCATGTCTCCTTCTATCGGTCTTGGAATTTTCAATGGCCAACTCTGTCTCTCCATTGACTTTAACCATGTGGTGAGCTGGTGCTCATTTGGGTTTTCGCTTTGGAAACACCTCCTAAAATTGTGTCATATTAATGCGTGGATCCTTCTATCAATCCTAGTGTGGCGAGATGGTGCTCATTTGGAGATTGACCCTTTGATTTCACTTTGAAATTACATCGTTAAGGCATGTGGAGACTTCTACCAACCCGCCCATACTTAGTCAATTTTAACAATCAACTCCTTCTCTTTTTCACCGGGACATGTGGAGAACTAGCAAAATTTGAGAAGTACCCCCGACTTTGACTCTTAAAGCTGTGCCAATGAGGCACGTGGCGTCGTCCACTAAATCTTCCATACTTAGCCGATTTGAGCTTGTTTTACCTTCATTTTGAACCTAGGACACACAGAAATCTTTGTGTTTATTTGAGGACTATCCCTTGGTCCTTTCCCCTAGAGTTGCATCATGTGGATGTGTGAAGGCCTCCATTATTGCTTGAAACATGACCAAACCACATCCAATCAGAGATGCCCATGTACTATTCATGGATGCTTTGGGAAAAAATTAATGGAGAAGATATGCTTTCATTCCCAACTACGGAAGAAAATAAAAAAGGAAGGAAGAAACTTCCCCATTACACTTGAATTTTAAATTATTCTCCATGAATGGGAAAACTACAAACAATGCCAAGCTCGACGTGATCCAATACTCCAAGGTACAGACTCAAAATTTCTAAAACTTGACTTCAAAAGAGGGGAATTTTGGGGTGACAACACTGGGGTAGCGGGGAACTTTTGCACTTTTGCATCTTTTGTGCTAAAGGCACAATTTCAATTTCGGGCTTGCAAATCCTTTTTGCGAAAATTGCATTTTCACCATTTTTGTAAGGTTTTGATTCAAATATTCAAATGAGCATAATTTTCACTCCAACACTCAAAATTTGATAATTTTATACTGTTGGAAAGGTCTTGGCCTCCTCTATGCCATGAAATCATAAAGTATTCTTTTTCAGCATGAGTTGATGGTTGGAAATTTGAAAAATGTCTTTTTTATGCCATTAATACATGATCTGGTAGCTTTAAATAGATCAGATTTGATCTGATCTTCATCCTTCCTTCTCCAACATGCCAAACAGACATGAAGAACTGATTGGATATCTTAATTTAGGTGAAAATATGGAAAACATCTTTCAAGCCATTAATACAGATCTGATTGCTTCAACTAGATCAAATTTGATTTGATCTTCCATCCTTCCTTCTTCAACACGCCTAAAGACATGCAAAGCCAGATTTAACATATTGTAGAAAGATTTGTAGGGGCATTGATGGTTGGTGGTTGAGCTTCCAAATTATATTTTCTTCCTTCTCTTCTTCTCCTCTTCTCACTTCATCTATAAATGTAAGAGCTTGGCTCATTGCAAATTTTGGAATTTGATACTTTTGAAGTGTAATTATAGTCAAAAGTGAATCAATACAGAAGGATTTTCCCCTTTTCTCTATCTTCCTCCATTGTCCCTTTTTGCTTACCTAAAATTTTTGGATCATTTATCTTCTCGTAATAAGAAACTTTGTGTTCTTATTGATATGATTTCTAGAACTTTATGTCCGAGGAATGATATCTTATGCTTTGTGAATGTGAATGATTTTGTTTTGTATCATTCTTACTCAAGATGCGTATAGGGTTATAATCTACTATTTATATTTCTTGAAAATACTATTAAATTCTAATCTTTCCTTTCTTTAATTCACCCATTCATTTGTATTGATAATCTATTTTGGTATAAAATCATTTCAAGATGTCAATTCCATCCTTAAGATGAAATTTGTACATCCGTATTTAAGCTTTGCTTCTTGCTTTCAATAAGGGAACCTCTCCTATAAAGAGGAGGTACTTATTGTCCCCCTCGATTGTGATTTTGCTGAAGTACCATTTTAAAACCCAACGGTGTTTAAAATATGAATCAAAATGGGCCCAATATATTACCTCATATTAAGGGGTATAATGGAATAAATTATAAATTTCTTTAAAAATATAATAGGGTTAGGTTGTGTGGAGAAATAGGGAGGATGGAGGATTCAAGGGGTAGATGAAGAAGCCCTTAATTCATGTCATTTTGATTGTGTTTTTTTAAGTAGAAAAATTATTTTTAAATAAGCAACATGTTTTTCTATAATAATGGTATTATATAACTCTCAATGGCTATGACTTCTTTCATAGAATAATGTTGTAAAGGTATATATTTATCGTTTGATTCAAAAACATTAGGATAATGGATGTCATGAAGATTAATAAATTAAACTAACACTCGATGCAACCACACATGACTCTTCACATTACTATACAAAGTCTAGTAAGTGTAAAAAAGTAGATAGAAAAGAAAGGTAAAGAGACATCAAATTATAAATAATGAGGTTTTTACTTTTAGAAGTTTCTAATATGAATTTCATGTTTCAAGCATAAATATAATAATATTTTGTGAAACTATAAGATATTGAATCCAACACTGAAGAGGTGGAAATAAAATGGGTATAAAAATGTCATAGGGAAAATGGTAGTTTGGATATATGGTAAAATAAGGGGCATTTTATAATTTAAAATTTTTATGGGCATGAGGTGTGAGTAATAGAATTTTGAGATGTATATTTAGAAATAGGGGTATTATTTATTATCCTATGACACACGTGATAGGCCATATTTTTGTAATGTCCCCAAAAGGACACTATTGACCCCCACTTGGATTTTTGACAAATCCAAACCCCCAAAGACAATTTATAAAAGATATAGCAATTAATTTTGATGAAGATCTGATTTATCTATGAAAAATGTGACTAGGGCAAGGAAGAAAACCCATAGAAATCAGCCATGAAATTAAGATATTTCCACTCAAATCTGATACACTGAATTTATGAGGCCAAACTATGGAATAAAAATAGATTTTTGAGATACAACAAGAATGAAATAATTTAATAAAATATGCAGACATACTACCCTTAAAAATAGATTAAAATGTCAGCTATTTTACACCCAAATATTCTGAAAATAAACTAATTTAATTTATAAAAATCGGATTAGGAAGTAGCAACTCAAATAAGAGCTGAAATACCTTTAAAAACTCATATTTCTTCTATAAGTAGGTCACTCCACTAGAAAAATGGTTAAAATAATGACAAAAACATGGCTGTAATATTTTCCCTTCAAACCCTTGGTCAAAAATCTATAAACATTCTGCTTCAACTACTAGAAATAATCTGAAAATTATTACAAATTTCATGAAGCACAATGGAAACCCCAAGGTGGATAATCCTCTTGATCTCTTGGAGGGTTTTCATCCTCAAGAAAGTATTTCTAAAGTGTTTCATCTTTAGAAATATTTTGACAAAGCTAGAAAGCTTCAAACAAAATCAAAAATAAGATAAATGATCAAGTGTGTCCTCCTAAGGCAAGTCAACTTGCCTTTATAGAACTTGTGACCCATATTGCCACCTTTGATAACCAATCATATTTTTCCCTCATTAAATGTTTTTTTCCACTTACTTTTGCTCCATAAGCAAGTCACATTTTCCTTTAGATAATTCTTTTTTGGCTAATGTTTTTTGTCTTTTTGTTTTCCTTTTTCAATTTTTAAGTTTAGAATAATTTATTAGAAGTGCATATAATATTTTATTTTATTTTTGTACTTTATAATAAAGTACCATAACTTAAGTCTCCTCTTTAATTTCTTCCTTAGGCATCAAAAAGAAAAATTGGCTAAGGGTCTTCTAGTGGGACATTTCAGTCCTCCCTTCCCAAGATTTCTTTCCCTCAATAAATTCTGACTTCATTTTTCTAAGTGTCATGCACAATAGACAAAACATACTAAAATTTTTCAAGATCTTCGACACTGTACTATTAAATGAGATAAAACTTGCAACCACTTTTCATTCACAAGATGCTCATATACACATGGTTGTATCCAAGGCATTACATAATGTAATTTGTAGATTATATATTCTATTTCATCACTCTTCTCAAAACAAATTTGAATATGCAACATATATGGCATTATTTTGTTTATACCATACCTCTTTAAGTCACCAAGCTCACAAAGCTTCACAAATTAGCTACTACAATGTTATGTTCCTTTCTTCACCACTCACCTCTTTTGCAATCTCCCCTTTTTGAAATACTCCTATCATGTTATTGGATGCGCACTTGAGAAAATCCCTCATTCCTTGCAAAAAAATTTCATTGTCTTGCACTTTGAATTTCAACTCCATGGTTTGAAATTTTTGATTGAATTCACCTAGATTGAATACATTTTACACCAAGTACTAAATCCAAACCATCAATACCAACAACATAAAATTCATCACTTACCTCATGACCTCCCATGGTGAATTGGAGTTGAGGAATCTTCTTGGTGCATGTGATTGAATGTCCATCCACCACAATCACATTGAATCCTTGGAAGTATTCTTCTTGCAAACCCAATTTAACAACCAAATATTCATCAATGAAGTTGTGTGTTGCTCCACTATCAATCAATATGGTGATCTTTTTCCCAAGAAGATCACCTTTCACATGGAAAGCATAGAAACTAGGCAATATTGTTAGTGTAGCTAAAGTAGCACCTGTGACAACCACCTCATCTTCCTTTGCTTGATCTTTTGGATCAGCATTACCTTCATCCTCATCATTATCTGAAACAACTTCAATGTAATGGATAGATCCTTTACCTTTGCAACAATGATTGGGTGTCCATGGGTCCTTACAATCAAAGCATAATTTCTTCCTCTTTAATTCATTTCTTGCATAAATTTCAGACCTATTTCTTTCCCATTCTTGTGCTCTACATTTTTGCCCACTAATGGTTGCTCCTTGATTATCATTCGGGTTTGTCTTTGGTGGTTCACATGAACTTGTTTTCTACCCCAAAGGTGATGTTTTTTGCTTCCCAAACTGAGGATTTCTATTATTTCCCATTGTAAATTCTAGATATAGTGACATTTTGATAGCCTCTTAAAGAGATGAAGGATCAAAATCCTTTACCAATCCTCTAAGGGGTTTGATCAAGCCCTTCATGAACAAATATATTTATCTTCTTTCACTAATATTTGAACCATGACTGTTAAAATTTGAAAAATCAACAACATACCTTTCCACAGATGCCTCTTGCTTGAGTTGTGCCAACTCCCTGAAGTGTACCTCTGGATCTTTCCTATCAAATCTTTTCATTATCATTTTTCCAAACTCTTCAAGAGTGGTAATGGAACAATGTCCTTGTGTTACTAGACCATGATACCACCATTCATGAGCCACACCTTCTAAATGCAAGGTGAAAAATTTAAGAGCATCTTCTTCATACATGGTATTTAATGACAAGTAAGTATCTAATTTTTGCAACCATGCTCTAGCAGAACATTTATTTGTACCATCAAATGTAGGAAGAGTAATTTTACCCAATCTATGTTGAATATATTTCCTTGGTTCTTGAGGATGACTCACCTTCTTCCTTGGTCCCTCGCTTCTTCTAAGCTGGAAAAAGTCTCTGAATGAAATGAAACCTCTTGTGTTAGGATTCAATGATGCATACACATCTCCATATAGATTGATTTCTTTAGCAAACCCATGTGTTGGTGGTTGTTCCCTCTCCTCTTGTGGCTCATTTCTTTTAAGGAAACTAGCCTGAAAGAGCTTGGAATAAGTCTTATTTGAAATGCTTTCCATATGATGACTAGAAGAGATTCCTTCTCCATGGTTGTCTTGATTCTCAATACTTATCCCTTGTAAGGATCTACCTAAATCAGCAATGGCTCCTATAAAAGAGTCTCCAAGATCTCTATTTTACTCCATCAAATGGTTTTGTAGTTCTCTATTACTTCTAGAGAACATCTCATTCATATAAATCACCTCATCATTGGGAGGAGGTCTTTCTCTATCATCCATAGTCCCCTTCTTTGGAGTATTTTTTCTTTGATATATTATATGATTTTTTGTTGATTGCATTCACATATGCACTTTGCTTCTTTTCCTCACAAGTTAGGAGGATTAACTACTCTGATACCACTGTAATGTCCCTAAAAAGACATTATTGACACCCACTTCAGTTTTTGACAAATCTAAACCCCCAAAGACAATTTATAAAATATATAACAATTAATTTTGATGCAAAACTAAATTATCTATGAAAAATGTGACTAGGGAAAGGAAGAACACCCATAGAAACTAGACATGAAATTAAGATATTTCTACTCAAATCTGATACACATAATTTATAAGGCCAAAATCTCAAAGAAAAACCCTATTTTTCTTAGATACAACCAGGCTGAAATAATTTAATAAAATCTACATGAGACTTCGTGCCCTTAAATATAGATAAAAATGGCACCTTTTTACAGCTAAATATTCTGAAAATAGACTGATTTGATTTATAAAAATCATATTAAGAAGTAGCAACTCAAATCGGATCTGAAATACCTTCAAACAACTCAGATTTCTTCTAGAAGTAGGTCGCTCCACTGGAAAAAGGGTTGAAATAATGAACAAAACATAGTTATAATTTTTCCCTTCAAACCCTTGGACAAAAAAATCTGCAAATATTCTCCTTCAATTGCTGGAAATACTCTAAAAATTATTTCAAATTCAATGAAGCACAATGGAAACCCTAAGGTGGAAAATCCCTTTATCTCTTAGAGGGTTTTCGTCTTCAAGAGAGTATTTCTAAAGGGTTTCATCTTTAGAAATATTTTGACAAAGTTGAAAGCTTCAGACAAAAATCAAAAATAAGAGAAATGATCAAGTATGTCCTCCTAAGGCAAGTCAACTTGCCTTTATAGTACTTGTGACCCATATTTCCATCTTTGATAACCAATTATATTTTTCCCCACTTTCTTTTTGTTGGTGTGTGGGATCCTATATGTCCTCCACTCACATATGGAGGGTCATCTCACATGGGTTAGGTTTAGGGTTTATTTGTGTGTCATGCACTAGGGTTACTTAGCACCCTATATGTATCCCTTCATTTGACATTTATGAGTATGCCAAGACACTCCGTTGTCTTTCTCTATGTGCAAGATTTGTTCTATTATGCAAGTTCTTCTATTGATTGATCGATTCCTCCTTGTGATTATGCTGGAGCTATTACATTTCCTTTGGAGTGCAACTTCATCATGGTGCACAATTTTCAATATGATTCTCGCCAACTCTTTCATGGTATCATAGATGTAGGACTTTCCCTCACACCAAAATCTCGACTTGATGGTGGAGAGGAATCTCATCGTGTTAAATAGTTTCTACACCAACACCCTCCCGCATGATGGAGCCAGGTATACACCTAATCATGCCCAACAACATTAGGAGGAAATGACACTAGAAATTTCTCAGGAGGTCACCCATCCCAACACTACTCTAGAACTGGCGCGCTAAACTACCTGGTATTAGAGCTACATGACTTGTCATCACACCAAAAGCTCAAAATGATGGTGGAGAGAGATATCATCATATTAAATAGCTACTACGCCAACACCCTCCCGTATGATAGAGCCAGGTATACACCTAATCAGTGTCCAACAACATTAGGAGGCAGTGACACCAAGAATTTCCCAGGAGGTCACCCATCCCAACACTACTCTGGGGCTTACACGCGTAACTGTCTAGTATCAGAGCAACACTATTTATCATCACACTAAAAGCTCAAAATGATGGTGGAGAGGGATATCATCATGTTAAACAATTGCTACACCAACACCTACTCACGCATGATGGAGCCAGGTATACACCCAATTAGGCCCAACACCATTAGGAGGAAGTGACACCGGGAATTTCCCAGGAGGTTTCCCATCCCAAAGACTACTTTGGGACTAGTGCACTTGACTTCCTGGTATCAAAGCTGCATGACTTGTTGTCTCTAACACCTGTGAGCTTCTCCCTGAGCTCTCCCTTCTCCCCATGGCTTCTCCCACATTTTCTCCCCGGCTGCTCTGCCCCGTGCTTCCCTGCTTTTCCCTCGGCCCTAGCTCCTAACGGTTACACTCACTCATCGAACTGCCTCCATAAAACTCGCCAAAATGACCTCCACAAAGCTCGGATCCTCCAAATGGTTTCCACTTAGCCCCTTTGGTCAATGTGCCTTTTGGTAAAAATTATGGTAAGTTTTTTTTAATATCTTTTGTGGATTTTTTTGAGTGGACCATTACTATTAATTAAGGAAAGTTTTTCAAACCATTTTGGTGGAAATATTTAAAGTGGGAGTTTTCTCTATGAGGTGATTTTTTTTCAAAATTGGGGATTTTTTTAAAGGGAGTATTTAAATATTTAATTAGGATTTAATTTTTTAATTAGATCTTAATTAGTTGAAATTAATTAGATTTAATTATATTAAATCTAGTTTTATTAATTTCAAATTGACCTCATTTACGATTAGATAAAATATTTAAAATCATCCTTTGCTTTAATGTTAATTATCATTTTTAACTCCCATAGCTTTAAAATTAGTTAAATTAGGTGTTTCCAAATGATAAATTTTTAAGCATTATTGTCGATTTTTTTTACTAATCATGCGCTCAAGTGTGCAGTAACACTCCGAGCTCCTATTTGTCTTTTCACGTACTTTTCCATCATTGTGAAGATATCTCGACTCATCTTGAGTTTGTTTAAAAAATTATATTTTACCCTTATTATTGCTTTTTCCATGACTAGTGAGCGCATCTCTCCACAATTTAGCAAAGGGGTATCTTTTGCAACATGAGACACTTTTTCTCACAACTAGGATTTGATTTCACCTCCTTATTTTTTTGCAATTGTGCTTGTGTACGTGTCACTTTGTTGCACTCCACGAATCACGATTGTGGTCTCCTCTCTTCCACGTTATTACATTGATTGCAAGCAAGTTACCAAGTGTTTCAAGACACACTTGCACTACCTTATTGTATTCAACACACTAAACTATAAAGTGCCGAAAGTGGGGGTTATTATATTGTCCTAGGTGGTTGTGATTCTTCTGTTTCTTTTCTACATTCTTTCTTTCTCTCTTCACTATGGATGCACTTTCAATTCCTTTGCTTACGCTGTTCAAATTCTTCGAATGGAGATCAAAAATAATTATGAAACTAAGGGGTAAAGGGTTATTCCACATCACCATGGGAACCGAGATTAAACCAGATTTATGACCGTAAAAATTTAAGTGGTTAAACCATAGTGATTAAGCTTTAGGTCTTCTTTGCATGTCTCTTTCTCCCGACTTGCTCTTCCACATTTAGTCATCCGAAACACCTAGTTCTATTGGAAAACGTTAGATGGCATTTTTGGACAACAAGATGACATGAGAGCGCATGAGTTGGAAAACAAACTACTAGGGTTAAATCCTAGTGATTTTGAAAACCTACAAGAATTATTCTCTAAGTTTGTCCACACTATATTGTTGTTAAAGGAATGTCAAGTAGAGAAGAAATATTCTCAATTGATCTTGTCGATTCTCTCTAAGTTATGTCCCGAATATTTTGTCTTTGTGTCAACTTTTTATGCTACAAAATTTACCTTGGGCAAGGATTAGAATATGTCCTCCTTTGACTATTTTTCATCCCAACTCATTCAAGAACAGGATAAACTCATTCAAATGGGGTCTCTCAAGTCCAATTCACATGCCCTTGTAGCAAGTACTAGTAAGGAAAAGAAGACTGAAAAGAAGAAAGAAAAAAAGGATCAACCTAAGAAGGAAACCAAAACCAAAACTAAATTTAACATGAACACTTCGACTTCTGATCCTAGAGCACAAAAAGAAAAGTATTTGTGTTCCTATTGCAAGAATCCTTGTTATAAAGAGCATATGTGTATGAGAAAAATTTTATCACCTTACTCATTTACTTGAGAAAATCAAATAGGTGTTCCCGAGTCTATCAATCAAAATGCTTCAAAGGCCAATTCTTCTACTACAAAAGGTTCTAAATATGATAAGAAGAAAGTAAATGCCCTCGTACCCAAAGTTGCTCCTTCATCAACATGGATTATAGATTTGATGCCTTCCACCACATGGCTTCTTCGTATGTTGAATTATCCAACATCGAGCCTTATAGTATGTCCCAAATCACGATGGGTAATGACACGATAATGTTGGTTTCTGCGTAGTGTATCACAGAGATGGATGGGGAACATTCAACCAAGTGTTGAGTGTTCTTGATCTCTCTACCAATCTCCTATTGTTTTACAAAATTACTCACCTTGGTGAAGGAATGCGAGTGGAATTTGGTCCTAACTCGGTCATTATTCGTGAGCTTAATGATGACACTACGGTGGATGAGGAAAGGAGGATCACCATTCATAGTTGTATACATTTTCCCACTTTACTTTGATTCTATGCCCACTTCCTTTCTCACTCATGCAAATGAGGTTAGTAAGCTATGGCATGTGCGTTTCAGACATATAAATTATCACTACCTTGAACAATTTAGTCAAAATGAAATTATCAACGGGTTACCCTATGTCAAGTTTTCTAAGGGTCTCACGTGATGTTGTACCTTGAAAGCATCTTAAAAAGAACTTTGACAAAGTAAAATCCTAGAGAGCTACTCATCCTTTAGATCTTGTTCACAATGATATTTCTGGTCCATTTCCATCTCCTTCATTTACTAGAGCTCTTTATGTGCTAACCTTCATTGATGACTATTCATGATATACTTGGGTATATTTTCTTAAGCTTAAGTCTAAGTCTTTGAACATTTTCAGGACTTTAAGGCTCTTGCTGAGAAACATGAGGAACAGTCTATTAAGGTTCTTCGAACCGACAATGGAGGTGAATATGTAAACAATAGGTTCATGGATTTCTATACTTCTGAAGGGATATCCTTGTAGCATATTTTATAGACCTTTATAGAATACAGTAGTAGAAAGAAAGAACCATACTCTTAAGGAGATGACCACTTGTATGATTCATTCGAAGTCTCTTCCTCCGCAGTATTGGGATGAAGCAATGAATTATGCTAATTACATTCAGAACCGTGTTCCACACAAAGTCAAGAAGAGGGATGACACCCTTTGAAACCTGGTTTGGATGCAAGCCTAATGTTGAGCACTTTCGAGTCTTCGGATCTAAGGCTATGGTTCAGATTCCCAAGAAGAAATGTAAGGCATTGGAACCACAATCCAAACCTTGTATTTTTATAGAGTATCCTGATGGCGTGAAGGGATATTGATTGTTGAATCCTACTTCTCATGAGCTTTATATTGAGAGAAGTGTTAAGTTCGATGAGTCTTCTTTCAAATTCCACTTCTCTACCTATTTGAGGTTCTTCTTCTTGTTGATTCAGATTCTACTCATCGATGATGATGTTGTTGAGCATGTCTCCTCTTCCTGATCCTCCCAACCATCAGACCCTTGAGTCTTCCGATTCTGACAGTAGTGATGACAAGGACTATGTCCCTTCTCACTCGAGTGATGAATCTTCCAACTCATTGTGATCCTCTCCTGTCCTCTTTGGGCTAGGAAAACTCTGTAAAGTGCTAGAGATTTAGTTGGAGATACTTTGATATGGGACGTACAACTCGATTTTCATTGACCCCACTCTTTCTTTGCCTCTCGCATCCGATCCATGATCTTTCCAGGAGGCTTCTCATATTCTAGTGAGATTATACCATGGATGAGGATTATTCCTCTCTCATGAAGAATGATACTTGGGATCTCACCCTCTTCCGAAAGGAAGAAAATCATTCGGTGTAAGTGGGTGTTCCAATAAAGTATGGAGTAGATGGAGATGTCAAAAAGTTTAAAGTGAATTAGTAGCTAAGGGTTTCTCCTAGATATTTGGGGTTGATTATACCAAAACCTTTACTCCGCTTGCAAAGATGACTTCTATTTGACCCTTGCCTTATCGTCAAAATGCAAAAGATGGAAAGTCCATCAAATGGACGTTAAGAGTGCCTTCCTTCATGGTGACTCTACATGAATATATCTACATGGAACAACCTCCGGTTATGTCCATGATCCCTCCCTCATTTTTAAGTTAATGAAGTCTCTTTATGGCCTTAAACAAGCCCTTTGGGCTTATATGCCAAGATGGACTTCTTTTTACTTACATTAGGGTTTACTAGGTGTCACTCTGATCCAAATGTTTATATTCTATGGCAAGATGACTCCATACTCATTCTTGTTCTCTATGTTTATGACTTGTTGATCATAGGAAGCTCTTCCTCTATCATTGATTCTATGAAGATCACCTTGGCCAATAGGTTTTCCATGACTGACTTAGGTCTTCTTTATTAGTTTCTTGGGATCTAGATTTCACAATCTGACTCAGAATTTTGATTTTACAACCTAATTATACTCTTGACTTTCTTGTTCTTTTTTCAGATGTCTGATTGCAAATATTCTCCTACTCCTTTTCTTTCCAGGGTTAAGTTGGTTTCATTTCTCTACTCCCTTGGTTGATGGTACCCTTTATCAACAATTGGTGGGGAGCTTGATTTACTTGACTCACACTCGACCAAATTTATCTTATGTTTTTGGGATCGTGTCTAGATTCATGCAGAGCCACATGAGTTGCATTTGAAAGAAGCTAAGTGGATCCTTCATTATGTTTGTGACACCTATATTGATGGCATTCACTATTTTGGAGGGGTGGATATTGACTTGATTGGGTTCACAGATTATGATTGGGCCAATGACTTAGATCATTAGAAATCTACCTCTGGCTTCAGCTTTCTCTCTTGGTTTAGGTCCTATTAGTTGGTCTAGCAAGAAGCAAAATGCAATTATGATATCTTCTATAGAGGCAGAATACAAAGGAGAAGTTAACACTGCCACAAAGGTCATTTCGCTACAGAACTCGAAGAGTTTGGCATCCACTTTTGGCAGCCTACCATTATCTATTGTGACAACATGAACACTATCTTAATTTATAGAAATCAAATTCACCTTCAATGGATGAAGCACATTGAGATCCATATGCACTTCATATGAGAGCTTATTCATGATGGTATCATCGACATTTAGTACATTCGATATGCTAGATCAAATTATATATATTCACCAAGCCCTTCATCAAGTGAAGTTTCTTCACCTGTGGTCTCTTCTTTGGGGTGAGGTCTTATGAAGTTTCTCATCTTATTTGGGCTATATATTCCTTCTTCTTCTTCTTCTTTTTTTCTAGGAATATGTTGTTTGTAGAGTATGGTCACCTTATCGTGCATTTAGTTTACGGGCCCCATTGACACATCTTTCTTAGTTGTTTAGAGTGTTTTCTTGTTCTCGTTTGAACTCATCATATCCACTACCTTAGCTTCATGAAGGGGGTGTTGGTTTTGGGATCCTATATGTCCTCCACTCACATATGGAGGGTCATCTCACGTGGGTTAGGTTTAGGTGGTTTATGGTTTGCTTGTGTGTCATGCACTAGGGTTACTCAACACCCTATAGGTATCCCTTTATTTAACATTTATGAGTATGCCAAGACACTCGATGTCTTTTCTATGTGCAAGTTTTGTTCATGTTATGCAAGTTCTTCCATTGATTGATCGATTCCTCCTTGTGATTACGCTGAGCTATTACGTTTCCTTTGGAGTGAAACTTCATCATGGTGCATAGTTTTCATATGAGTCTCACCAATCTTTCACTTTTTCTCCATAAGAAATTCACGTTTTTTTTAGATTTTTCTTTTTGGCTAATGTTTTTTTGTCTTTTTTTATTTTCCTTTTTTTAATTTTTAATTTAATAATAATTTATTATATGTGCAAATAATATTTTATTTTATTTTATTTTATTTTTGCACTTTATAATAAAGTATCATAACTTAAGTCTCCCCTTTTAATTTTTTCCTTAGCCATTGGGAAGAAAAAATGCTAAGGTTCTTTGTCATGATTATCTTAGAAGTGACACATTTCATGTTTACATTAACTGTAAATCCAATTTAGCCTAAGTAGACCATTAAAAGTACTCATGTTAAAAAAAAAAAATAGTTTTCTATCCATTATTCTATCAATATGTTCTTAACTAAGGAAACAACTAGTGGACACAGATCCTAGATTTTATGGGTAGTATTTTTAAGAGGCAAAAATGTGGAATTTTTAAGTTATGCATATTTGTGATGAAGAATGTGTGTAGGATATCTAATGTGTTCCTATATAAAAATATTTGATCCTAAGTAATTTTAGTTGGAAAATAGGGGTGGCTAAAATGATATGTGGGTAAAGATATAGGAGGAAAGTGTAATAAAAATTTACCTATAAGTTAATTGCAAAGTTTAGAAGATGCCAAAATTGATGTTTCTAAGTGTCAAAGAAAAATTTAGATTTTTCTTTAGTCTAAATGGTGTCCAAATGTTTTACAAGGTTTAATAATTGATATTTTAAATTTCCTCATACCAAATTCACCCTCCATGTTAATACTACTTGGATATCATCCTTATTAATAAGACAATTTGGTAAAGTGTTTCATGCTTTATTTTAAAAAAATTATGAACTTCTATAAAAAAATTTTAAGAAATAGTACATTCTCTCTCCAATGCTCCTAGTGTAGTGATTATCCATAAATAAAATTCAAATGACATTTTAGTCTCTCAACTTTTATAGTTTAGAAACCCATTTTTAGCTTATTACACTCCTATAACACAAAATACTTCCTTGAAATCCTCCATCTACGATTACTCGTAGGGTTAAATTAACTACTAGAAAATAATATTTTTCTAAATATTAAAGGAGGTTGAGCCTTTTACATGACTAATCAAAAAAAAATTTCAAATACCTTCTCCATCTCCCTCATCTTATCCCTACCACCTGAATGGGTGTTCTTCCATAACCTCAGATTTTTTTGGATATTCAACATTAATTATTAGAAAATACCAACCATATAAATTATGATATAAACTTTTGATTAAAAATTTGAATTAAAATGTAATTTATATTTAAGACTCACATGTTCACATTATTATCTATGTTGTAAAAAAAAGTTCAATTTTTGTGTGTTTTGAATCATGGCACTATCACACTTTTAAAGTGTATGTTGTCTTTTATTTGATGACAATCAACATCCTTTAGATAAGATTGGTGTGTACATTGAATGTATTGACTGATGTCAGATACTCACCATGTATATTTTTATTTTAGTGTGTTTTTATTGTATTGATGTTAATTTTCTCTTCCATCTATTTTTACACTTCTGACTAGAGTTGAATATGTGTTTAGGAAAAGAGTAATGAATCATAAACATTATAATAACCAATTATATATAAACATAAATAATAAGTTTGTATGTGTTTAGTACCGATTCTTTTAAGGGTAATATTACTTTTTCAAAAGTAATCATCCCTTGTTAAAAGCTTTTACAATTGTTTTTCAATATATTTGATTAGGGTTCTCATCTATTGTAAGGTTCATCTAAATAAAAATATAAGATTGATGAAAATAAATTCAAAGAATGGAAGGTAATAAATAAATATAAAAAATAAACTCAAATGAAATTGGATGGTTAGAAATGAAACATAACCTTTAGGCTAATCCCTTAGGTTTTCAAAAGTAAAACTAATGTATTTAATACCTTTAATGGTATGACCCAATGGAAATAATGAGGTCTAGATTTCACATATTGTTATTTTTTTGATATACTAATTTTTAAATTCGAATATTTTATTGCTTGCATCTTTTAATTTTATTAAATTTAGTCCTTTTTAATTGTGTAAGGCTTTTGTTTCAGTGTTTAAGTTTATTTCCTTTTTGTCATATTTTTCACCCACCTCTTTATTGTGCATTGGAGAATGAATTTTAATTTTGGTGTTGGAGCTAAGGATGTGTGATGTGGCATCCTACATGGATCCACCTCATCCTCTTCTCTTCCCTCTTCCTTAAATTCGAATTTGTTTGGCTTGTTGTGGGTTACTTGGTTACTTGATTTCACTTTTTGGCATACTTCATTTGGGGGCAAATTTTCCTTGGCTGTTTGGAGCTCTTGTTGATTTTGGAGGAGATTGGAGAGCATTTGATACTAGTGCATTTCTAATTTTGGGACTGTATTTTGGACATTGAAAGCTTGTTGTATTGGAACAAAATCTACCATGGAGAGGTAGGAGCTTAGCTCTTCATATATGCTTTTATTTCTTTTTATGTTTGTGTGAATGGTGAATGTTTTGTGTGTTTGTTGGCTGGTTGGGTAGACTACCTAGGAATGGTGTAGGAGAAGGCTATGGGGAATCATTGAGGGGGGGCATAAGGGAATGCTAGTGGCATCAAATTTATTGTGGAGGGAGTTTGGGATTGGGATCCACCATGGAAAAGAAATAGCTTGCATTTCTTACTTTGTGGGGGGCATAAGGAAATTTGTGGGGGCATAAGGAGGGATTGTGGGGGGCATAAGGATATGTGTGATGATTTATATTGGTGGTTTGTTATAGGTGGATACCCATTTCCCATTAGGAGGCATAAACAGCTTCCCCCATAGTTCCTTGCTCATTTGACTTGCATGGTGAAGCCCGAGTTTGTGTGATGTTTTCATGTGGTTGTAAAGCTGTTGTTCTATTTTGACTGTGTTTTATTATGAAAATGTTGTGTGTATATTTTGTAGGAAGCTGTTGTTGCCATGAGTTGGATCACATATTCTATTGCTTTGTGGTTGGGGCTCGGGGCCAATGGAGAAGGATGGATTTTCCTCTTCATTGGATGTCTTGGTTGGGTGGAGAGCGTTGCCTTTCCCCTACCTTTGTTGTGATCCAAAAGGAGAAATTTATGTTGTTGTTCTGGAGCAGAGGAGAAAGACAGTATGATAGTTCCTTGTGAAATGAAATCTCATTATAACCCTTCCCACTTTGAAGTGGATGATCTATATATTATTTGTAATGGAAGGATACTTTGTATTGAGCTATGGAAGTTGTAAATTCGAAATGTGAAAGATATATATACTCTGTTCTATTCATTTGAAAGAAAGAAATTGAAATCTATTATTTGCATTCAAGAAATTGAAAGATGTAAAGTTGTATATTTGAAATCAATAAAATATTGCACTACCTTTATCAATTTACATTGTTGTATTGAAATTGATTATCAAATTGTGATTTGAAATCTCTATTTGGAAAATTGAAATGAGGAATACGTATGAAGGAAATATATGTAACTTTGTTTTTTTGAAAAATGTTAAAATTGGAAATCAGACCTTGCATTTTAGCTATTAAATAGTTTGTTTAAAACAACTAAATGTATTAGACTAGAATAGAAATGAATTTCCATATTTGGAAGATGAAAATGATAAACAGATCCTTTAAAAAATTGACCTCTGTTTTAATTTTAAACCGGAAAATAATTCATTTAAAATGAACAGTTTAAACCTGCAAGCAAGAAATAACAACGAAAAATTAAAATTGAACATGTTAGGAAAATGGAGTAGTGCTCACATATTTGAGCAAATATATATTTGTGATTATTATTATTAAATGTGTAATGTGTAAACAGTATATAGTTGGATTGTTATAGATTTGTTATTATAAACAAATCATAACAATATTCTTGTTTTGTGATCACGTAGAATAGGAGTGTTGTTGAGCAACCTCCATATTTATAGGAAAGCTTACTCCTATATATATGTTATTCTGAATGTATGAAATGACCAAGAGGCTGAATACAATATCGATAATTAATATTTCCTGTAAATACGGACTGATTCTTAACATGGTAACAGAGCAGTCTCCGTATGAGAGTCTTGTGCAAACCTTGAGGCTCGGTGCATGCGTCTCAAATCGACTTCTATATAGATGAGACAATTCTCTGGTGCAAAAACAAAAGGAGATAAGGATGCAATTATGGATTTTGTATTTGATTAAAATGAATTGTTGTTTTGGCTTTTGCTATTAGCTCTGCATCATATCACATTTTGTATTTGTGAGTTATGTCCTATTTATCTTGGCGTGGGTTTTCAGATCTAAGAACTCGGTCTTAATTCTTACGGACATGTTTGGTAGATATTTGGGAATGCACACGGGATCTTCAGTTACTCAGCTCAAAATGCGGGCACTAGATCAATTTCTTGCGTAGAAATATTCCAGCAACGACATAACAAGAACCTGAGCTATCTAGCGAATAGATCTCTACGCACACATGTGGAAAGCTACACTCAACACGACTGTGCCTGGATCTACGTAACCACAAAAAACTCTGGCATTTCAGCGCCTCCTATAATCCAGCGTCATATTTCTATCAAATCATGAAGGACAACTATACGTGGAAGAGTTTTTTGTGCATATAGTTCTAATTCAGAGGCCTGATCTTCTTTTGGAGCATTGGCATCTTGACCGTGGCATTTGTCTTGAGCTCGGTTGCATCAAAGGTTTGCAGCCTCACTAAGTCTCCTCTGCACTTAGATCACGAAGAATTAGTTATAGCTTAGTATGGATAGTAAAGTCGAAACATCCAAGCTGCAGTGAAGTCTTAATTTATTCTCAATTTGGACGCAATTGTGATGATCAAAATTTCGCAGCAGAAGCGTCTTTACCGGATCTAGATCTTCCCTTAACGCAAATCCAGTTACCTTGATAGTCTGGCGTGCTTCCATGAACAGTGACGTTTGTTGGAGACTCCACGAAACTTTAGGTCGGGTTTCTATATGACATTGTGTTTGTGTTATTCAAAAAGCAAGTATCCATAGTTTTTTGGTATAATATTACTTTTTAATTAACATTTTTTTTTGTGTCAAAGTAATTGTCTATGTTATTTGGTCTATTCAAATAAAGTTTAGTCAATCTCATTGTCCATGTCTAGTAGAGTTATTATAAAAGTTTGATTAGGTTTGTCCATTTAGTTGTTTAATGTCTTAGTTTATTATCGGTATTCATTGTCATCTTTGTCACAAGTTACGAGTTGTATAGTCATTTTCAAGTCAAATTAGATTGTTGAGTCTTTGTTGTGTTTTATGTGTTAATCGTCAAGTCAATTATCAAAGTCGATGTCAAGTCTTCTTGGGTCCATAGTCAAAAAGTTGTATTGTCAACATTGTTATATTGTGTTTAGGTGAATATAGGTAGTCAATGTTAAATAGGTGATTGTAGGATTATTGTCTTGTCATTGTATTAAGTCCGAAAAATAAAAAATAAATTTTCCTTACGAACGCATTTTCGGTGGAATCCGACGTTCGGGTAAGGTGTGTAATTTTTGAGCCTCAAATTCCAAATCTGCTAAGTTAAGTAGCATATTATTGGAGGATGGAGGCAATGGAGGCAGGAGGACAGTCAGCGTCCTCGAGTTCGTCACTACCTCAGAGGCCACAAACTGCTTTAGTGACATCTTTGTGTCTTGTGTGATGAATAAGAACAGATGAGCATCCCTATTCCTGTGTGCAGTGCAGTGCTTATGTGTCCCCCTTGATGATAATGATTTGTACCATTGATACTATTGCAGGAAGTGTTCTTGATCAGACTGATTTGATGGTTGATGTGAATTGGTTGAATGGTCCCAATTCATGTATTCATCTAATAGGTTGAACGGTCCCTGGATGATGTAGTTCCCACAGTCAGTGTTGAGGATTGAGACCATGTGCAAGCTATGGAGCGGCATGCTGCTTGGTTGAAGATGGTGTTTTCCCCATGTTCGCACTAAGGGGGGGAATGTTAGGAAAATGGAGTAGTGCTCACATATTTGAGCAAATATATATTTGTGATTATTATTATTAAATGTGTAATGTGTAAACCGTAAATAGTTGTATTGTTATAGATTTGTTATTATAAACAAATCATAACAATATTCTTGTTATGTGAACTCACGTAGAATAGGAGTGTAGAGTTATTTGTAGGAGTGTTGTTGAGCAACCTCCATATTTATAGGAAAGCATACTCCTATATATATGTTATCATGAATGTATGAAAAGACCGAAGAGGGTGAATACAATATCGGATAATTAATATTTCTGTGTAAATGGACCCGATTCTTAACGAACATGCCAGTAGTATAAATGAATTCAATTTGACAAAAACACTTAAGGAAATATTTTAAAACATTGCAAAATCAGGCCCAAACCTTTCACAGTCTTTTTGTTATCAGAAGTTGTAAAAATTCAAATTGGAAATCAATCAAGCAAAATTACCTTCCAATACATCCTAAAATTCTTCTTAGAACAATCTTGCATGTCTATTTGACATGTTGAGAGAGGAAGAAGATCAAATTGGACAAAATTTATAAGTTAAAATTTATCAGTTTGCTTTTAAAAATCTTGCAGATGTTTTCTTAAAATTGAACCCTTAAACTTTATCAAAATCTAAAATTAATGATTCCAATGGAAAGAGGGCTTCGAGATCTTTCCAGAAAGTCCTTGTTTTCCCAAACATGAGCTCTCTATCAAAAGTTATGGCCCTCTGAAGTTTTCCTTCCTTGGCGGAAAATTTTGGGAAAAATTTCCTTGGCGGGCTTGCGGCCGAATTTTTCCTTAAAATCCTTAGGAAAATTTTTGGGAAAATTTTCCATATTTTTCCCACCACCCCGCTGCCCCATGACCAATCAGGTGATGCCATGTGGTGTCACGAGGCATCGGAGGCGAGTGAGTCCCTTTTTCCTTTTTGTGTTTCAAAAAAATTTGGAATTTTTACAAGTTTTCCCGCCAACCCACCTTCCTGCAGCTAATCGGGGGCTTCAACGTGGCAGCACGAGGTGACAGTAGAAGAGTGGAGGTCATTGGTTCTTTTTTGTTTTTAGTTTTTGTCAAGCGAAAATCTTAAAGTTTCTCCCCGCCCTGGAAGCTCAGCCAATGGATGGCTGCCATGTGGCCACCTTGGGTGAGGCGGAGGCACGTAGCACATTTATCCTTTTATCCTCTTTCCTTTTTATTGCCAATTGTTCTAACTTTCCCCGATTGCCCACCGACTAGTGGCCAATAGGGGCGTGATGTGTGGCATGGTTGGGCATCGGCGGAGGCGCGGGTTCGTTTGTGCCTTTGCGCATTTTAACCCAAAATTCAAAAAGTGGAATGTTTCCCCACCAACCCATGCATCCCTCTTGGGAGAAAAACCTTCCCGCAGCCCGCAGCCCGCGCTTGGGGAAAAATTCCTCCCCTAGGCCCGCAAGCCCACTCCTTTGGGAAAATTTTCACCCCAAGGCTCGTTGGCCCATAACTTGAGTTTTATGAGGAGTTAGGAGGACTTCTTTATATCATTGGAAAGGTGAGGAAATTTCCTATCCAATGGGAGTAGTTTAGGAAAATTTTGAATGTGTTAAGTGTGAGAAAAATCAAGTTGAATCTTTAAGCCTATTAGAGAGTGGGTATGGTGAGGAATTACCCTCTGAACCTTGTTGAACCTTCTAACCCTAAATTTTGGACCTTATGACTCTAATAATTGTTAATAAAATAAAATTATATTCTAGTGGATTATAATTGTTTTGGAACTTGTTAGTGACAGTTGTTGCCTTGTAACCTGGTAGTAGACTCTTTTAAACAAAAAAATTATTCCATAATTTTTCCTAACTAATCCTAGGTTATTTCTTGGGTCTCAAGTGGGTTGTTTTTAGCTGGCGTTACACAATCAAACAAAGAGGAATTAGTATCTCATTTCCCTGTATCAACCACCTTCTATGTAGTAGAAACTCTTCCTTAGAAGAGCCCCTCTTCTCTTTAGTGTAACACATTTCCCCTTTTAATAACATATGAGTTTTCTTCACAATAGCTTCCTCAGATACTTTGAAAACCAATCCCAACATCCTAGCTAAAAGAAAACTACTTGAGAATAATGTCATCTTATATTTGGAATATCTTTTTAAAAATTAAGTCATTATGCTTTCGAGAAAAAATTGAGACAATTTGTGTTTTCTTCTCATGGTGCATGATTATTTGGCTTTGACCAAATTTAAGGACCTCACATGGTGGAAGACTAACAATGGATGAATATTGAAAGTCATGATGTAAAATTTTAAACTCAACTGCATAAATTGAAACCAAACCCTCAACTACGTTGTGCAACTATATATAAATGCCCACAAGAAACGGATTCCTCTCCCTCAACTAAGACATTTTCTGTATGAATCATTTAATTGGAGAGGGTGATATCACTACCTTTAGGCTTTGTATATGACAATCTCAAGGAGTGGAGACATACAAAAAATCACATCTAGCCTTTCTAAAATATATAGTTAATAAATTATATAACATACCATGGTAAAATAAAGCAGCCGAAAAATAACTTTTTACATTCACAAAAGATAGTTCTTCAAACAATTTACATAGTTTAGGTAGGACATGATATAAACACACTTACATAGATATATAATATGTCTTTAAAAGGACATGACACGATACTTTGGCATGAAAATATCATGGAGTGGAGGCATTAAAAATATCACATCAAGCCTTTCTAAAATCTATCATAAATAACAAATAGTAATTACATAACATACCATGGAAAAGTAGAGTAGTTGAACAATAATAGTTTTGTATTCACAAAAGATAGTTCTTCATAAGATTTATATAAGCTAGGGAGGACCTGATATAAGCACCCTTATATCGACATACAATATGCATTTAAAATGACGGGACCCAAGGTTGTGGGCATGACAATCTCATGAATTCAAAGCAAGCAAAACATCACATCTAGCCTTTCTGAAATATATGATTAATAAACAATAACAATCACATAAAACACCATGGAAAAGTAGCTTTGTAGTCATAAAATATGGTTCTTCATGCAATGTACATAGTTTAGGTGGACATAGAGTATGTCTCTAAAATAATAAAATCCAATAGTTGTCGATTAACCCAACCATCACGAAGAACATAACTTATTGCTACAAAAACTAAACACAAACTCTAACAAAATACTAATAAAACAATATTGGATACAACATTACATTTATGTATAAATGAAGGTCTATACTCTCTTGGTAGTCGTATAAGTTTTAACATGTAAAATAAATTTTGACATCCCAAGATTTAAAAGGAATTTGTGTTCATATTTTTTGTAATCAACTCAAAAGAACAATTTTTATATGAATATTATAATAGATGATATAATATTATTATTAATAAAGGATTTGCATACAATGAGTTCTCTCATTTTTCATGATTACTTCTCGAGATCAATATTTTTCTTCCTTCTAAATCTTGGGATGCCAAAAATTATTCTCCTCACATAAATAATGAGAATTTGTGTTTAATGAATATAAACATATATAAGAATAATGATATTTACATGTCTTTCACTATGTAGAAATAAAATCAAAAACAATTTCTTGCTCTATATATTAATTAATGTTCCAAACGAGTGAATTTAATCATAAGGAGAAGAGCCTATCTTTGTGTACCCCGAGTCTTATGGTGTACATAGTCATCATAATATAGAATAATTCAAAACAAAACAAACAAATACTCTTTAATAGGTTATGTTCTCCTCATTATATATATTTCGTTTTAGAAGTTCAAATTATGTAGAGAATACTTTTTTAAAATATTTAAATTTAGTTATTTTAAATACAAAGAAATTCAAGGTGGTCCATTATTTGAGAATTAAGTCATGTATTTTCCCCTTATTTATCATCATTTAATTAGCTAATTGGTTTAGAATGACTCGATGTGAGTTATTTTATAGGGCACTTTTTCCAAAATATAAGTGGGAAATTGACATGTACTAGCTCTTTAGTTTCTATCTACCCTCACAAGTATTGGTCCATGATCAACCATTGGTTCCTCTTCCTTATATACAAATGTGATATTGTTGGCCCCTCAAAACAAAATTTTCCCCAAATTTCCCAAAAGTGGATAGATACGTGATTTTTCAATTGCAAAGTACTTGAACCAGCTACCGAATATAGCATAGCCTTGCAATTTTCCCACTTTCTAAACAATATGTTGCAATTTAATCTAAAACTTTGAAAAAAACTACCTAGCTAAGCATTATCATAAAGTTCCCAAGTAGGATGAGACTTTGTGATCCTACAAATTCCAATGAATCTCATAAAATTTCACAAACCATATTTGTCATGAGCATAATACACTTTTTTGAAACTTTTCATTGTGCCTCCAGATTTTACAAAATCCTACCTTTGCAACATTGCAAAACACTATGTCAGGCCCTTGTTTTACCTACATAGCAAAGTTAGGATGCCCATAGATGCTACCCACATCGCCATCATTCTATATTCTCACTTCATTTCAAAATTCATACATGTTATTTGAATTGATGTCATGGTACTCAACTATGTGAACACAAAAAATATGTCAGAGGTTTAACTCCCGAAGGAGATCATATCAACTAGGCATCACAGCATAACTAGGACAGGAATTTATCACTTCATTCCCCAAATGGTCAATCAATAGAATGGACGGAACTTGGCACCACCATTTTTTATAAAATTATTGCTTAGAATTGAACATGTTTCTAAAGAAAGTGGATCTTCAAAATAAATGGTTTCATATGAAAGGTTAGGATACTATTCCTCACATGAGTATAAAAGTAATTTCAACTTACAAATATGAGATAAAAGGTAACAAAAATAATGCGGTAACAACAAATTTTAATTCAAAATAAGGGGACCCATAGAACTATGATTTTACAAAACTTGTTATCTTCCCTCTTCGGGAGGTGATATATGTATGCGCAGTATAAAATTTATCAAAAATAGAACACAAGAATTACACTAAGCTTGAAATCCAATAGGAGAAAATTTCTTGAATGCAACCAAAGTTGTAAATATAAAATTCCTTGGATTTCATAGAAGTTAATATCGAATCATGTGGTAGAACACATTAGATTCATGGCTTAAATAGTAGACAAAACCCATTGTCCACTAGACGAGAGATGTATTAGAAAAGACAAAAATTCAATTTTTGTGCAATTGAATTTGATAAGTTCATAGTACTTCAAAATATGACCACCCAAATCAGGTTGGGTTAGGGACTTATATACTTGAAAAACCCCATCGCACACTCTAGAAAAAAAAACTAAAAAGAGATATTTTTAGAAAAAACACTAAAATATTAAGGTTGTTACTTTTGTACAATGTTATTTAATAACAATTTTTATGGTACTTTAGTATCTGACCACCCGAAGGGGTAAAATCGTATAGTTTGGAAGGGAAAATATCAAGATGTCCGGATTAGGATTTCTAGGAGGAGGCACAAAGTTTCATCAGGAGAGGACAAGTGTGGCCGTAAAGTGGTTGTTTCTATAGGTATAGCCTTCTACAAAAGTCCTGTGTTCGGTAGTATTTAGTGTAGAAGATGGATTGGTGGATAAGTCAATTTGTATGCAAAAATAGCCGTGTAGTAGTGAATTTTTCAGGTAGGAAAATTTCTACGGAGGGCATTACAGGTTGGTGTGAAAGGAAATGGGGGAGAGGGTTACGCGTTAGATTCCTGGAAAAAGGGTTTTTTCTGGTTCTTTCAAGGAGTGCGGCCCAACAGGAAGAAACTCTCCTCCAGAGGGAGCGTTTGTTTGTAGAACATGGGCTTCATATTTGCAAATGGACTTCAAACTTTGACCCCAATACAAAGATTATGGAAGAGCTACAAATCTGGGTTCGACTCTATGCTCTCCCAATCGAATACTGGAACCCCTACATCCTCTCTAAGAATTTTGGGTCTCTTGGGAAGATCATTAGGATCAATCCAGAAGGGATCTTGTAGCATATGTTATGGTTTGTGTCTCTTTGGATTATTCTAATCAATTGGTGTATACCATTTCCATAAAATCCCAAGAAGGGATTTATAATTAAATGTTAGCAACTCATACATTTGAGGAGAGATTACAAATCGAAATCGTTTGAGGTAGAGCCTGGTAGGAAGCCCCCCATTGTGGTGTAGGGTGTAGATGAAGCAAAAGGTGGGAACTCTGTAAGGGATCAGTCCCCCTTGGTAAAAAAATCCTTGGGTTCATTAAAAGGAAAAGATAAGGAGTTTACTTTGAAGTCTCTTACATTATAAACCTCTAAGGTAGTGGCAAAAACTAACCATATGTTATCGCTAATACAAGAGGGGGTAAATGTGGGGAAAGGTACTTGTCGACGGAAAAGTGACATGCGAGCATGGGAATCTACAAGTGACTCTTCCTCGCACCCGACCTCTCGAGGTCGTGCCAAGACAGATGGTGGGTATGGAATATATGTGAGATGCAGAAAAACTAGTTAGGCAATCTAATGTCTTCAATACGCACTAGCGGAATTTACGAGTCTAAGGCAAAGAAGGCCCTCCTAACTTGAACTGGTGTGATAGATCGGTCAACAAGGATGATTGCTCGAAGGATTCAATCAATATTGAGCTCTGGCGTGATTCGATCTATAGGTTGTGGAATACGTGGAAAGTGACCCGGGATAGTTTCGTGTATTTCTTCGATAGGGTCATATGGTGGATGGTAAATATAGTCGACTCTATGGACGATTCTCTGGCCTAGTCCAGAACTCTCTAGCTTTGTTAGCTGTTATGTCTAACAAGGATAATTGTTTGATGATGATAGGTGGAAGTCGAGTAGGTGGAATAATAGTGTGCGTAGGCCAGTGTCTATGTCTAATTCTACTATGGATTCATTGGGCTGCAGGATTTGTGGGTCACAACCAAATGTTTGTTCTCTTCAAGCCCTTCTACACTATATGAATGTTGCCTAGGGTAATTTGTAGTTTGGTTGATTTGACCAAAATGTGTGTGTGCTGGTCGTCTTCTACGTTTAAACCGCTACCGGGAATTGATTTGTTGCAAGCTTACCGTTGTTTGGAAGACTTGGATCCTAAGATTTTGGTCTATATCAGTTATCACTGTGATGAGATTGGGTCGAGGCATGATTGGCTCGAATACGTATTCCCTGGGCTCTCTAGGTCTCGTGATTGTCATACAAAAGCAACAATGTAAAATGAACTACAGTAAAATGAAATTTAACTATGTGAAGTATATCTATAGCATATATGATTTCTCTATTTTTTTGTGTTTTCTGATGAGCTTTATGAATTTAAGAAAGCAGCTATCTAAAATATCTAGAATTGACAGCTAATATAATAACTTAAAACAAACAAAATAACCGAGTGTAGCTATTTGTCTGTGCAATTTGTAGATCTATTCTAAACAATGAAATAGCTCATCTAATCTATTTGCAAGGCTCTCGATCCTACCTCAGAAGTGAGGAGTGAATCATAGTTTCTCAGAAACTATCAATCCCCACAGCTTCCCTGGCAATATCGAGAGTAGAATTAACTGAAATAAAGCAATTAACTACTCTATTTGATATGATTCTAACTAGAACTTTGAAAGCTAGAACCTGGATTCTGCAGAACAGTGGTGAATCCGATGGTGTGTGTGATCTTGTCCCCTCAGTGTGATCTCCTCGTTCCTTCGTGTTCACATGGATCCAGAAAAGCATGTAATGCTAGCATCAATAGAAGTAGATATTGGGATAAAGGCAGCTTAGAATATTGACTGAATACAATGTGAGTAGGAGAGGGATAGTGCAAGAGTACAGAGCTTGGCTTATGCAATTCCTAGCAGGGATCTATTGCGAGTCATGCAACATAAAGCATCCAGAACCTGAAACTATCCTATTTGAGGAGCAAAACCTGCAACTTTAATGGCTTCCTATTGGTAAATAGACTATTTTATTCCAATGGATTGGATAAAATAATAGCAGTACTTTGCACAAGATGGATATGTGGCTTACTAACAGTAAAACAATGCTAACTAAGCATGCAATGAAAGAAACTAAGCATTCTAAGAAAAATGAAAACTAAATCTATTGCAAAGAGAAATCAGAGGAAAATTTTGAGGGGCCATTTGCTTGAGCACAAGCCAACTATTTATAGCATTTGCATTTACCCAAGGTAAAAACCAAATAGAACTCTTAAACTATAAACAATGGCAAAACACTATTCCAGGGAACCAGAATCATAAATGCAAGCTTATGGTGGTGAAAGAAAGATGGTAAAACGTTGAATTTATGTGAGTCATGTTAAAAGAGATTTCTGGAAAATGCATAAAGGACCACTACCCTAAGCAGGGCGGCGGTTACAGGACCGCTGACCACCTCCCTGATCAGGGCGGTGGTTTCGTCACTGAAGAGAAAAAGGCCAAGAAAAGAGGGGAAAAGGGAAAAACAAAGCACGTGGGGGCTAAGCGGGGCATGCGGGATGTTAACACACACTTGGAGATCTTTTCTAGATCCCGAACACCTTGTGAGGAGACTTGTATCATCATTGGGGCACGTGTCACGTTGTTCTGGCAGTACAGTACCTTACAATTTTGGGTACATACATATTGCCCCCTCGGAGAAGTGTTTTAGCCATGAAGAGGCGTAAAATGGTGGGTCCGAGTATGGTGGTCCCAAAATGGGAAGTTAGAAGTTATACCTGATACATTCGTGTGTTGAAATGACACCGTCCAAAATTCCCGCTACCTACAAAATGAAAAGAGAACTCAAGTGCAGATAGACATAATAGTTTGAAAATAAACGCTAAAATAATAGGGAATGAGAACGTACCATTTGTGCGGGGATAGGAACTTACCTCCATCGGCGCTCCAAACCTGTGAAAAAGTCATTTAAAACGAATCAAGGCGCTATATATATGAAAGTGGGCCCATTTTCCTATTCATTTGTGTGAGTTGATTTGATTGATTTTGAGCTCTGGGACCCACGGTGACGGTTTCTTGTGTGAGTAGAGTCAAAATGTCTATGACGAGATAGCGATCATGCCTCCACGTGCGGAACATCGACCCGTGAGATCACATGTTAGTTTTCTTCAGTTTATCCTTTTTACCCCCTTAAATTTGAAATGCTAAATACTTTGTCATGGGGGGGTAATTTTTGAAAATGTTAGTGTTAAAAGGTCCACCTAGGGGGCGTCTACTGGGTAGGCTTTGTTTTTAGGTAAAATGGTCATTTTTGCACTTTTTAGGCTTTTTAAGTTTAAAAACCCGTGTGGGTTTTCGGACCACGACCGCCACCCTACCCAAGGCGGTAGTTACATGACCGCCACCCTGTTCAGGGTGGTGGTTACACGACCGCCCCTTAAGGCAGGCGGTTAAAACCGCCTCTCTGCTCAGGGCGGCGGTTTTGCACAGAATGCAAAAGGATCATCTGTTTGAAATTGTTTTTGCTTTTCTAGCATTTCTACGTGTTTTCATGATTTTTCCAATATTACTTAGATGCTAACTTGCTCTATTTTGTGTTTTTTTGGGTGTATGCGGGTGAGAGAGGAGTATATCCCAGGTGGAGTAGAGAGAGGGAGTGTGATTGGCTCCCGGGGTACTAGATGCCCTCTCACAAGATGAGGAGGACACTCTTCAGTGGGCTGGGATACTACGCATTTCACGCGTGCCCCACGTTACACCATCTAGTCACATCCTTTGTGACTTGTTCTCATACTGGGATGTAGATCGGAACACCTTCCAATTGCTAGGGGTCCACGGTGAGTGGACTATTACATTAGAGGATGTCTATCACATTCTGGGGGTCCCGATTATTGGGAGATGACTCACCTTAGAGACAACAGGTTCATGGGCACAAATTACACAGTGGGCTACATATATGGGAGATGCAGTCATCTCCACGGGGTCGAAGAAGGGGGTTAGAGTTCGATCCATTCCTACTTTTCCCATCCCCTTACTTCGCCAGGCCATCATGGGGATCCTTTCCTCGAGACTGATCGGGGACAAGGGAGGAGATACTTTGTTATACTACTTGGTCCCCTATTATTGCACAGATAGAGGGACACGGTCGGATATATGCCTGGGGAGCAGACATTCTTGGGACCACCTACCACGACTTATACAGGGTGGTCCATTTACAGGGGCAGTCCTTGAGCCACCCGACCCTAGTTATGAGTTGGGTCTATGAGCACTTCATCCCCTACGGCAGAGGTGTAGAGGTGATAGACCCGGAGCTGTGAGGGCAGCTAGATGGACAGACATGTCGGTGCTTAGAGCACCTCATCAGCCAGTTGCCTCCCTGACTACTACCGACATGGAGGCCACACCATACCAGACTATGGCAGGTATATGGGGTGAGGAGGCTCTTACCTTGATCTCCTACTCCACCACAAGGCAACTTATTGATAGAGTGGGGCGAGTGGAGATGCACCCCTTTGGCCAAGTTCCTCAGCAGTTTGGCCTACCATACATGGGTATGCTTCCCCAGTGGTGCCGAGATACTGATTAGTCTCGAGAGGCTAGAGGGGGCCTAGAGGCCGGTTAGATAGTGGTTACTCCTGGCGTTCCTATTGCAGCCAGGAGGATAGTACGTGCCAGAGGGAGAGCCGGTGCACCTCAGGCACCTTTGCTTCAGATCACCGCGGGTCCTGCCCATAGCAGCGATGACCCCATTGAGGTAGACTCCGAGTTTGAGGAGTTTACAGGGGAGAGATAGAGGAGGAGACCGAGGATAGTGATCCTGAGTGGCACGACACCCAGGATATCATACAGGCGGAGAGGGCCGAGCAGAGTGCAGAGAGGGTGACTCTGGTTTTAAAGGAGCCACTCTCCCAGGGCCATGGGGAGGATGAGTCTGTTGCGGGGTGTTACGTTGCTCCAGCCACAAGAGCAGCCCCTCAGTCGGCAGCAGCATCCGTGGCGCGCTGTTGATCCCATAGACCCATCTTGGAGGCCTGGTGATCCGAGTAAGTTACCCTCTCTCCTTTTAATGTTTGTTTCTTTGTTAGGATCTCCTTAGTTGCTATCTTGTATTTTTAATTTCTTGTTTGGTTTCTAATTTGTTTTCTCCTTTGTTTGCAGAGACTGCCGATGAGTGGCGAGATTTGATTCGTAGGGTATGCACTGATACCTTGATGATCCCCATGGAGAGGACCCACCGTGCAGAGTTGTCCGTGGACGCGGGGAGCCTTCAGCAGCCGGTAGACATATTGATGTCTTCGCCCCAGTCTGGCATGTGGCCAGGATGGTATCGACTCTCCGCATAGAGTTAGCGGGGTATAGGACGGCTAAGCGCCTGATGAGGAGCCATTCTCGTGGTGAGACTGCGGCTGCCCTCGGGATCAGGCCCTCTCGTGCCTCGAGCATAGGCGTGAGTCCTAGGCATGGGCGTGTGCCTTCAGAGGGATCTTGTAGGGATTGAGAAGCCACTTGGCTCTCGTACTTTTTTGTATATCCCGGGCTCTTTGAGCGTTTTGACCATGCCTAGTGCATGATGGCATTGTACATAAACATTGATCATTTATATATACATATATTTGTTCTGGATCAAACTCTTGGCATTCATGGCTCACTTTCTATTTCCAGTTTCCTTATGTATACTATGATGTATGTTTATATGTTTTTAGAATGTATGCAATGGTGAACAAATGATGCAAGTGTTTTACTTTCCTTTTTTGTATTTCATGATGCTGATATATGATGATGTAGATATAATGTGATTTTGAATCTTAGTTTCTGTAAGCAATTTTGGATACTTCATATTTGTTTTGGCAAAGTGATGAAAATAAACCGGTATGATGAACAGATAAACCTGCCCCTACCCCCAACTCCACGCAACTAGTAAGATGCGAGGGCTTATCACCAAGAGTTGGGAAGGGTGCAAGTTATGAGATGTAGTGAAATGATAGTGATGGAAGATAGACAAAGCTTTGGTGGAACCAAATTAGGATACCACAAGTCCACTCCACGCGAGTGACTTCATAGTTTTGGATGCAACTTGCTTTGCGGTTTATCCAGACTTAGATCCTTAGATGGCCACATGGTAGACAAAATCTAGGTTTTTAGGATTTTAACTCTCTTGGGATCTTGAACATCTGATTCATTTGTTTTTGACTCAAAGCTTCAAGGTTTGAATTGTTTGTGTATGACCTTTTGCATTTATTTGTCAAGAGGACCCCCTACACTTTGCCCCATGCTACTAGTAAGAAGCATGGGTTTATCACCGTGGGCAAAGCATAGGTGAGTAAGGGAATTTCCATCCTTTCCCAACCCTATGTCACTAGTAAGAGATGCAAGCTCATCACCAAAGGTTGGTGGGGCAAGGAAATGTGTAAAATTAAAATTTTCTGTTTGATCAACGTTTGACTTGTTTATTTGAGTAAAATGTCAGTATGTGTTTATTTCCAAAGAGATATACATATGGGATAGATGTGACACCATGAAGCTTCTAGAACAGACCATAGGCAAGACACCTACCCTAAGAAGAAACCAAAAGTGAGAATAAACTTGCAGATCTTGGTATGGTTACCATTTAAGACTTTGTCATATCTAGCTTTATTTGATAAAATGATTCTGAGATAATTTGATGATATCATGAAAATGGAGAAGCATGATTAAAGAGTTTATGCCAACAATATCATGAGTTTGTAATGAATTGCTTTGAGAATAGATTCCTTGATCACAATTTGTGTATGAAACAAGTGGACAATATGATCCTAATCTATATGAAGATGCAATGTAGATATGTATATAAATAGTGCTAGTAGTGCTTTAAGTAGTCACGTAGAAACCGCTTGAGGTGCGAGGGAATTGACTGTTTCGCCAAATTCCTCACCTTCCAACATACATAAGAGGTATGCACCATTTCCATAGTCCTTCATGACTCGGTATGGGCCCAACCATTTAGGCCAAAATTTCCTTCCTTCGCCGGTCTTCTTGTCGATCCGGTTATGTCTAGCCTTAGAACTAGATCACCTTCATATATGTCGCATTCATAGAATTTCTTGTTATATTGTCGGCACATCCGATCAGGATAGACTCTATGCCATTGTTCAGCATCTAACCTAGCTTCATCTAGGCTTTCTAGTTGGGAAAGACGTGCTTCTCTATAAGCGTCTTCATCCAGAATCCCTTGTAATGAAATGCGGAGACTGGGTATTTCAACCTCAAGCGGGAGAACTACCTCTGCCCCGAATACTAGTGAGAAAGGAGTTGCTCCCGTTGGTGTTCTTATTGAGGTTTGGTGGGCCCATAAGGCTGGATATAACTTTAAGTGCCAATCTCGTTTGTTTTCTTTCACCGTTTTAAGGAGAATGGCTTTTAGTGTTTTATTCATTGCTTCAGCCTGTCCGTTGGCTTGAGGGTAATACAAGGAAGCCGTATGATGGCTTATCTTAAATTTATTACATAGTTCATGAACCTCTTCATTCTTAAAAGAAGTTCCATTATCGAGATAATGATTTGTGGGATACCATACCTGCAAATGATTTGGTTCAAAATGAACTTGGTGATTACAGAACCAGGTACAGTAGTAAGAGGCATAGCCTCTACCCATTTGGTAAAATATTCGGTGGCCGTGATTATAAAATTATGGCCGTCTGTGGATGAGGGAGAGAATTTCCCTATTAAATCTAGGCCCCATGTAGAAAAGGGCCATGGAGTAGGATTGGTTGTAGAGTTTGTGCTGGCATGTGGATCTCATGGGAGAATTCTTGGCACTTATGACACCTGCGTACAAACTCTATTGCATCGTGTTCTAGAGTGGGCTAGAAATAGCCCATTCGATGTATTTTACGAGCGGTGGCATGGCCACCGAAGTGGCCTCCACACATTCCACTATGAGATTCATGGAGAATCTTCTTGGATTCTTCTGCGTCGACACATCTTAGAAGCATTCCATCGAACGCTTTCCGATAGAGCACTTGCTCTATAATGATGTATTTAGCTACGATAATACATAACCGCCTTCTTTGTTGCGGTGTAGCCCCTTCGGATACGTATGGTCCATGATATAATTAATGATATCAGTGTACCAGGGACACTCAGAGATAGAAGGTCGGGTTTCGATGTAGTATACACACTCATCTAGAAAATCTAGATCTACTAGATCGCCTCCATCTAATGGGTTATCAGCTAACCAATCTGCGATGATTTGTCCCTTAACTGATTTCTGATTTACAAATGTTAATTTGAATTCTCCCATTAAGGTTATAAAACATCCAGCCTTCTTAGATAAGGACCCTTGTGTGAGAAAAGTTCATAAATGGTCCGTTTTTACCATGACCCTTGTTTCTTGATTCAGCATATAGTGTCTTAAGCGTTTGGTTGCAAAGACTATGGCGAGGCATTCTCGTTCTGCTTGTGTATAACGTGTTTCATAGTTGAGAAACGTTCGGCTAATGAAATAAATCACACATTCTCTCTTGCCATCGTCTTCTTGAGCCAGCATATAGGCTAGCGAGACACTGGTAGCTCGTGAATATAAAATTAATGGGCGGTCTAGTTTAGGTGGCATTAGCGTAGGTGGTGACAACAAGAAACACTTAACTGCGTTGAAAGCTTCATTGCAATCTTCAGTCCAATCAATGCTATAGTATTTCTTGAGTAAATTGTTGATTGGATGAATGGTGAAACTTAAGTCCGGGATGAATCTCTGGATTGCACCCAATTTTCGAGAAATGACCTGATTCCAGATTCATCCGAAGGTGGGACCATTTCGAGGACAGCCCGAATTTTGGTTGGGTCAACATCTATCCCTCGTGATGATATGATGTAACCTAGGAGCCTCCCTCCTGTTACACCAAAGATGCATTTTTTAGGATTTAGCGTGACTCCATATTCTATCAGACGTGAGAGAATGACGCGGAGTACTTCGGGTGGTCATAGCTTTCTTGGCCTTGTAGCCAACAAGTCATCTACGTAGGATTCCACGATTTTATGAATTAGATCATGGAATATATATGTCATAGCTCACTGGTATGTAGCACCAGCGTTCTTGAGACCAAATGGCATAACAACATAGCAATAAGTTCCCCAGGGAGTTATAAACGTGGTTTTAGCTTGATCTTGTTCAGATATTTTAATTTGATTGTATCCCGAGAATCCATCCATGAGAGACAAAAGTTCAAACCCAGTTGTTGCATCAATAATGACATCAATGGATGGCAACGGGAAGTCATCTTTAGGACACGCTTTGTTGATGTCTCGAAATCTATGCAGATGTGTATCTTCCCATTCTTCTTGAGAACGGGAACGATATTAGATACCCATTGGGAGTAATCGACTGGCTTGATGAATCCTACTTGGAGGAGTTTTATTACCTCCTCTTTTACCATGAGAGCTACCTTGGGTTTCATGGGTCTCAATTTTTGTTTAACTGGCTTTGCATCAGATTTAGTGACGAGGTTGTGCACCGCAATGTGGGGTGCAACTCCTGTCATTTCCTTATAATTAAATGCGAAAGCCTTCTGATGTTCTCTGAGAATTCAAGTGTGTATTTCTATTTCCTCTGGGGTTAACGAGGATCCTAGTTTCAATATCCTTGGTTCATCTTCCGTTCCGATGTTAATATCAATCGTTTCTTCGATTAGAGAGGCGTTACCTTCTTCAAACTCAGGTGGCACTGGAGGTAAATCCAAATCATCCCCATTTTCTACTATGTATATGCTAGGTTCCATTTCCGAGGGAAGATCCATCATGGGATTTTCAAGTAGGAAGACGAATGTGGGATTAAGGACAAATCTATCATATGATAGGAGAGATGTAGTGCCGCATAGGCGTTTAAGTAATCCAGAGTGGCCATATCACTATCAACATGGTCTAGGATAGTAGATTCATTTCCGTTTAAAAGAGAATTCGTCATTGTTTTTATCAATGGTTCATCACGAAGGGATACCATGAAACAGGTATCCTCTAACTCATTGCTTGGAGTAAAACGTGATGCTGAAGTTGCTATTGAATCGGCGAGAAGATTTTTCTCTCATGGGATTGCTTCAATTGATATGAAGTCAAACTCCTTGCTTAAATCTAATACAACTTTTTGTAAAGTTGTAAGTGCTCGGCTTTGGTTTCATATATCTCAGAGACTTGGTTTGCTACTAATTGTGAGTCTCCTAAGACTCTGATGTTATCAACACCAATTCTCTTAGCTAAGATGAGGCCAAGGAGGAGGGCTTTGTACTCAGCGCCATTGTTTGTGCACTTGAAATTTAGTTTAAAGGCAAAAGGTAAGACTTTTCCTTCAGGGGAAGTAAAGATGACACCTACCCCCGCTCCGTAATGGCATCTAGCTCCATCAAAATGGAGTGTCCAATATTTAGCTAGGAGTATAGATGTTGGGGCATTTGCTGTGTTTGCGCATTCTACTTCCACCATGCAAAGATCCTCTGCTGGAAGAGAACCAACACCTAGGGAATATCCTATGCCTACTGAATCGAATGGTAAGAATATTGGTAGATCCTTTTCTAGCAATTCAATGATTTTTGCAGTAGTTCCTAATGATATTGTTTCTACAGTGTTAGCCTCATCTTTGGGGGTTGGGGTTGCCTTGGCTAGGCTCATAGTTTCAAGATCTGTCGTAGGTACCAACCTTTCTTTTGTTTTTGCGTCGGTAGGTTTATTAAGTTGGTTTGTTGGGAGTTCAAACTCCGAGTGTATGCCTGGTCTTTTCTTTAAGTCAGCTAGGTGTACATCGAATGGTTTTGGATCACCTTTGGCCACAAATATCTTTCCTAAATGTAAAAACCTTACTTCTTGAAATAGTGTAGAAGGGATTGCCTTCATGCGGTGTATCCATGGTCGGCCGAGGATCATATTATAGTTAGTTTCCCGATCTATAATATAAAACTCAGTCAAGATGGTTTTGGGTCCTAAGGTGACCGGTAATATTATAGTTCCAACCGAGGTGGCTTTAAGGCTATCATAGCCCCTTAGTGTATTTCGAGTTGTGGAACAATTGGTTTCTCCATACCCTAGCTTTTGAAGGAAAGAGAAGGGGACTATGTTAACCGCTGCCCCATCATCTATCATTGCACGCTTCACATAGTTGTTATAAACCCATACTTGTAAATGTAAGGCTGGATCACCTTGGCGTGTGATCTCAGCATCTGTCGGCATTTTGTTTATCTCGAATATGAATTCGACGTCCCTATCTCGCCTACCTGGAGGATGAACATCAAAGTCCACATGATTTACCTATGTTTCAGGAGGTGGAGTGATGTTAATTAAATGACCTAAACCTAATGCTTCTAAAAGAGCAGCCCTGTGAGCAGGAGAGTTCTTTAGTAAGTCTAAGAATGAAATGTGCGAGAAGGTTTTTGTTAGGTCATTAATTAAATCATAGGCACCCACAGGTTTTACTATTATTTGTTGGATGTTATCCGCCTCTGGCAGGTGGCTTGGACTTGGCTGAGAGAAATACTCTCATGTCCTTGTTATAGCTTCGATGGGTAGTTCGGCATCTAACTCCACTAAACCGACTACCTTAGGTCGTGGCTGACTTCCCAGTTGTGGTGCAACTAATGGATTTAGTGAGGTCGAGGCTTCATGATCATTATTTCCTGTCATTACACCCTTGTTCATCCCAGTTAGATTTAGCCTGTTGTTATCGTGATTTGGGAGTGGATCATTAAAGATCTTTAGGGGTGTGTTTTGAGGGGAAACTACCCCTAAAAAGTATTTGATGTTGGTGATGTAGGATCTGCCAAGAACATATCCATGAAAAGTTGTCTTTGTTCATCTGGCAAGCATTGCATGAATTTATTGTAGTCACGACATTCTAGTGTCATGGCCCCGAATTTTGTGGAAACCACAATACGAATTAGGATTGTAATTCCTAGTTTGTTGGTTTGATGTGTATTGTGGCCCAAGATTTTGATCAAACCGTTGTCTATTAAAATTTTGTGATTGTTGTTTTTGGTTTGAATTCTAGGTTTTGGTACCTAGTTGAATTTTGGCTTGGACCCTGTATGGGATTTTTCCATTGTTGTTGTTGTTGTTGTTGTTGTTGGATGGTTAAAATCCACTGTATTGATTGTTGGGGTAAAGTTGTTATTTCGTTGGTTGTTTATTTGTGATGGAGTATTGACAACATTTACCTTTTTAGGCTGGTCGGTTACTCCATCTGATTGTTACACCCCGATTTTTATTAAGGATTTTAGGTCCTTGATTGACGTTCGTGGTAGTAGGATAAGTTGTAGTGTTCTGGTTGGGGGTGATTAACCTCCCGTTTGCTCCATATGTTTTGCGACCACTATCAATTGCTTGCTTGATCTATTCGAAGAGCACTCTCAAGTACTTCATCGTAAGTTCTTAATGGGAACTTCTGGACTTCTTCCTTCACTTCTCTGCTAAGAGAATGAAGGAATAAATCACATAGTTCCATTTGATCCATGTTTGGAGCACTTGCCAAAGAATAAAGAACTGTACGCCACCTTTGGATGAAATGGGTGACAGATTCGTTGTGTTCTTGTTTGATGTGTAAGAACTCTCTGATTCCTGTTCTTAATAATTTGTTCATGTCGAAGGCCTTGATGAACTCTGACATGAGTTGTTTGAATGAATGTATGGAAGCCTCAGGTATTCTATAATACCAATCAAGAGCGATGCCTTCCAAGGTTTTTGGGAATATTTTAGCAACAACCCCATCCCATGGGAGTAGTTCTCGAATGGCCGTAGCGTAAGCTTTGATATGTGCATTTGGATCTCCCTCACCTTTGTATTTGGGAAAATCGGGAAGAGGTCTTGGAAGCATGACACTTCGTATGGTGAAATCCAAGGGCTCTTTCAAATATTCTGAGTAAGTCCCTATCGCATATGTTTCAACCATTGATGGTGCCTGTTGAGGGAGCGGCGGTGGAATGGGTTGTTGATATGGCGTAGTGTATGCATTGGTAGGGGCATAAGGAAGCCCCTGTGTTTGAGAAAACATGCCGGAGAGGAGAACATATCCCCTTGTGGTGATTTGGAGTACATGTTTAAGTATGATGGGGTACTAGTCTAGAATGGATTGTTTTGTACTAGACCAGGAGGAACAGTGTTAGAGATGGTGGGTCTAGTTGGCGTTTGTTGTGAATACTGAGGAGTCATGCCTAACGTGCCTACTCCTGTGAGGAGATCTACTTGGCTAGGATGGTGTGGAGGATTGGAACTTCCTACTTGCATGAATTGCAAATTTTGACTTGCTTGGGCAAGTTCTAACCCTCTAACCTTTTCTATTAGAGTTGAAATGACTTCATTTGGTGAAGTCACGGTGTTTTTCCGTAGTGGCATTTGTTGTATACCATGGTGTTGTATAGGCATGTGATATCCTGCTATGAACTGATCGCTATCTTGCCAAGTTTCTCTGAGGGTATTTCCTATATGCAGTGGCATAGAGGTATTTTCTTGAAAAGAGACCTCGGGTTGTGTTTGTAAACCTCCTACAGGTGGATACATACTTCGAGAACGTTGGTCATTCCTGGCATAACGTACCAAATATTCATCATCTAAACCTCGGTATGAGTCTGATTGTCTACTAATTTGTGGTCTAAGTAGCATCTGAGGAGATGAACCAGATTCTCTAGTGAACGTCATGTTATTCGAGCCTGAAGGCTCTGTTTGTTGCGTTTGAGCGAGCTGATCTAACTCCTCAGTTTGAAATGATGAGTTATATCTGATTCTCGAGTTTGTGTTGACAACTGGTTAGTTGAGTAGTTGTCACCCCATACTGAGAGTGAGGGTGATGATTGTCTATTTTGTTGGGCATAGTATGCCTCAAGACCCAAGAGGGGTCTGCCATATGCATCGAATCCCGACATATTCGGGGGGTATATGAATACCCACGCAGAATAATGGGAAGGAGCGAAGGTGATGGTGAAAGCCAATGAGGTGGAAAAGATGAAAAGTATACTAACTTGGAAGAACATGTAATAATATGACTCGAACTAGAAAGTAGGAAGTTTCACGTCGGGTTCACCAATTTTGTGGTGAAGCTGATGTGAAGGCTAATGAGGTACAGAAGGTGAAACAGTTGTTTGTTCACGTCTGGGTTCACCAATTTTGTAAGATGGAAAAGTGACATGCGAGCATGGGAATCTACAAGTGACTCTTCCTCGCACCCGACCTCCCGAGGTCGTGCCGAGACAGCCGGTGGGTATGGAATATATGTGAGATGCAGAAAAACTAGTTAGGCAATCTAATGTCTTCAATACGCACTAGCGGAATTTGCGAGTCTAAGGCAAAGAAGGCCCTCCTAACTTGAACTGGTGTGATAGATCGGTCAGCAAGGATGACTGCTCGAAGGCTCCAATCAATATCGAGCTCTGGCGTGATTCGATCTATAGGTTGTGGAATATGTGGAAAGTGACCCGGGATAGTTTCGTGTATTTCTCCGGACAGGGTCATATGGTGGATGGTAAATATAGTCGACTCCGAGAACTCTCTAGCTTGGACGATTCTAACGGCCTTTACGATGAGTCAGTAGACCGGAACTCTCTAACTTTGTTATGTCTAATTCTCCTATGGATTACATTGGGCTCTTTGTGGGTCAAAGGATAATTGTTCGATGATGGTAGGTGAAGTGGAGTAGGCCTAGGAATACTTTCGGGTGTGCGTAGGCCGCGTGTGATTTTCTGTCTATGTCTAATTCTCTTAAGTATCTATGGATTCGTTTGGCTCTACGGGATTTTCTGCACAGATTGGGGATCACAACCGAATGTTTGTTCTCTTTCAATCCCTTCATAGTCATATGAATGTTGCCTAGGGTAATCTGTAGTTTGGTTGATTTGACCAAAACATGTGTGCTTGGTCGTCTTCTACGTTTAACCCGCTCAACTGGGAATTGATTTGTTGCAAGCTTACCGTTGTTCGGAAGACTTGGATCCTAAGATTTTGGTCTATATCAGTTATCGCTGTGATGAGATTGGGTTGAGGCATGATTGGCTCGAATACATATTCCCTGGGCTCTCTAGGTCCCGTGATTGTCATACAAAAGCAACAATGTAAAACGAACTACAGTAAAATGAAATTTAACTATGTGAAGTGTATCTATAGCATATATGATTTCTCTATTTTTTTGTGTTTTCTGACGAGCTTTATGAATTTAAGAAAGCAGCTATTTAAAATATCTAGAATTGACAACTAATATAATAAATTTAAAACAAACAAAATAACCGAGTGTAGCTATTTGTCCATGTGCAATTTGTAGATCTATTCTAAAAATGAAATAGCCCATCTAATCTATTTGCAAGACTCTCAATCCTACCTCGAAGTGAGGATGAATCATAGTTTCTCGAAACTATCAATCCCCACACTTCCCTGCAATATCGAGTAGAAATTAACTAAAATAAAGCAATTAACTACTCTATTTGATATGATTCTAACTAGAACTTTGAAAGCTAGAACCTGGATTCTGCAAAATAGTGGCGAATCCGATGGTGTGTGTGATCTTGTCCCCTCAGTGTGATCTCCTCGTTCCTTCGTGTTCACGTGGATCCAGAAAAGCATGTAATGCTAGCATCAATAGAAGTAGATATTGGGATAAAGGCAGCTCGAATACTGATACAATACAATGCGAGTAGGAGAGGGATAGCGCAAGAGTACAGAGCTTGGCTTATGCAATTCCTAGCGGGATCTATTGCGAGTCATGCAACATAAAGCATCCAGAACCTGAAACTATCCTGTTTGAGGAGCAAAACCTGCAACTTTAATGGCTTCCTATTGGTAAACAGACTATTTTATTCCAATGGATTGGATAAAATAACAACAGTACTTTGCACAAGATGGATATGTGGCTTACTAACAGTAAAACAATGCTAACTAAGCATGCAATGAAAGAAACTAAGCATTCTAAGCAAAATGAAAACTAAATCTATTGCAAAGAGAAATCAGAGGAAAATTTTGAGGGGCCATTTGCTTGAGCACAAGCCAACTATTTATAGCATTTGCATTTACCCAAGGTAAAAACCAAATAGAACTCTTAAACTATAAACAATGGCAAAACACTATTCCAGGGAACCAAAATCATAAATGCAAGCTTATGGCGGTGAAAGAAAGCTGGTAAAACGTTGAATTTACGTGAGTCATGTTAAAAGAGCTTTCTGGAAAACACGTAAAGGACTGCCACCTACGCCGGCGAGTGAGCCGGCGCCGTTTCTTCCATTGAAGAGAAAAAGGCCAAGAAAAGAGGGGAAAAGGGAAAAAAAAGCACGCAGGGGCTAAGCGGGGCATGTGGGATGTTAATGTACACTTGGAGATCTTTTCTAGATCCCGAACACCTTGCAAGGAGACATATATCATCATTGGGGCACGTATCACGTTGTTCGGTGGTACAAGACTTTACAATTTTGGGTATGTACAGTACTACTATGAAGGTTTTGAATCGATGGGTTGCTAATAAAGATCGCTTTGTTAGAGGATTCATTAGAATGGGAGGCAAAGGAATCAGCTAGGGTATCTTATCCTAATGAATGGGAAGTTGTATAATAACATTTCTCTGTTGTAGAGATACTTGGTTTAAATTTGTTAAACTGGGACGGGTAGTAGCCGAGTAATGAGCGTAAGACCCTTTAGGAGATGGAGGCGATAGGTAAACATAAGCACCTCAAGCTTTTTATAAACTTGTAAGTAGGGTGGAAAGTCCCCCAAAGAATCCATGAAGTTCTATCATGGAATGTTAGGGGAATGAATGCCTCTGAAAAGAAACGTCTGGATAGGCATTTAACGCTTAGAAACAAAGAATTGATATTTATTTCCTTTAGAAACTAAGATGTCGAGTTCCAAAATGTTCTTTCGTTTTGGGTGCATAAGTGGAAGGGTTGAAAGGTGCTTTCATTGACGCCAATGGGGCTTCTAGCAATTTAGGGTTATTATGGCTTTCTAGTAAAGTGGAGGTTACAGCTTTGGAAGCCTCGGCTAATTTTCAATGGTGTAAAGTTGTGGTAAAGAATTCTGATAAGTGTTTTTTCTCTGTAATGTCTATGGCCCATCTAATATTATTCAAAAAAGAGCTTTATGGGCTTCTTTGTCTGAAGAGTTGGCTAATCTGGGTGATGAGCCGGTGGTGCTAGCTAGGGATTTCAATGCCACCCTTTCAAATTCGAGTATGGAGGGGGAACTAGAAGTAATCCTCGGTCTCAACTGTCTTTTCCTCCTTTTTGGAAGACACGGAGCTATGGGACATTCTTCCAAAAAGTGGGTGGTTGACTTGGTCCAATAGATGGGTTGGATTGGGGAGAATAGTAGTGTGACTTGACATATTCTTGGAAAATTATCATTAGCTTCAGGCTAATATACTAATGGAGATAGAAGTTCTAACTTGGTTAGGGTCAAATCATTTATGATTTTGTTGAATCTCTCTATTGATATAGCTCCTAGGAATTCTCCCTTCAAATTCGAGATGATGTGGATGAAAGATCCTTCCTTTAAGGAGTTGGTGAAGCATTGGTGGTTGTCTTTTGTGGTGAAGGGTAAGCATATGTTCATTTTAGCTAAAAATTGTCTTTGTTAAAAAATAAATTTTAGCTTGGAATAAATCCACTTTTAAGAATATTTTTCAAGAAAAATCTAGAGTTGAGGTTTCTTTGAAGGAACTGAATGAAAGGGTGTTCATAGAGTGGGTATGGATCAAGTGGAATATTATTTGGAAAAAGAAACTATTGGCTGAAATGAATGATCTTCTTCTTAAGGAAGAGATATATTAGCGCCAGAAATCTAGGAGGTTTGGTTGAAAGAAGGCGATAAGAATTCTAGGTTTTTTCATGCTTCTATTAAATAGAGGTGCAACTCTAATTATATTTGAAAATAAAAAATGGGGTGGGTGATTGGTTGACTAAGTAGAAATGAAATTAGAGGTGAAGCATTCGATTTCTTCACTTCCCTCTTGGGAGGGGAAGAACAGTCTCCTTTTCTAACAACAACAGGCGTTGTTTGATCAAATTCCCAGAATGGTTGATGTAGCAGAAATGGAAAGGTTGATGGCTCTTTTTCTAAGGAAGAGGTGTGAAATGTATCTTCTCTATGGAAAGAGAGAAAGCTCCAGGGCCTATGGGTTTCTCGACTACTTTTTCTAGGATTTCTAGGAAGTCATTGGGTAGGAAGTTTGGTTAGCCATTGAAGAATTATGTGCGCAACGGGTAAGGTTTTGAAAGAGATGAACCATACTTTTATCAGTTTATTTTCTAATAAATTTCTTACAGAAATCGATGGATGTTTTTAGGCTATGTTTCCTTTGTAACACTTCATATAAAATCATCTCTAAAGTGATTATTGGTCACTGAAAGCCACTTTTAGATAAGCTCATTTTGTGTGAGCAATCTAGTTTTCTCCTTGGTCGATCCATTTGGAGGGGATCATTCTCACATGAATTGATGCATTCACTCTCTGGGAATAGGGTTCCCAAATGCTTATTAAGCTAGATTTTAGCAAGGCTATCGCAAGTAAATTAACGGCATTTTCTTATGGAAACTCTTCAGATTTTGGGTTTTAACTTGAGTTTTTATAAGTGGTCTATAGTTGTATAGTGACTCGAGTTTCTTGGTTACGTGAATGGCTCCTTGAATGGTTTTTTTGGAGTAATAGAGGTATTCGGCAGGGATCCTCTTGTCATCTTTTCTATTTATTTTGGTAGTGGAGGCTCTCACCGCACTCTAAAGGTGGCTCAACTAGCAGGACAAATAAGTGGCCTTAAGATAACCATCGAACATGGATCCATAACACATCAACAATTTTCCAATGATACTTTCCTCTTTGGAAAATCATCAGTGGAAGAAGCTAGGATTTTTTGAGTGGTTTTGGATCTCTATTCGGAGTGGCCAATCAGTGATTAATATGGCTAAATCATTAATCTTTGATTTTTAATATGCCCCAAGGCTTCAAAGGAGGATTCTTGAAATATTTTGGGGTTTGTGAAAGGCTCTTTACCTCATGAAGTATTTAGGGATCCCCCTTTTTATGGGTGCTAGTAGATCCTCTTTGTGGAATAATTTGGTGAGGTTGATTGAGCAGTGAATTCAAAGCTAGAAAGGTAAATGGCTAACTTGTTTGGAAGGATTATTCTTATTAATTCGGTGTTGAATGCTATCCCGACCTATATGTTAATGGTGATGCGCCTTGCCCTCAAGTGTTCTTGAATCGAATAGAAAATATTCTTAGGAATTTTCTATGGAATGGTAATAACGATGAGAAGAAAATTCATTTAGTGAGATGGGATCAGTAACCCTTCCTAAAGCTTAAGGCGGGGCAAGTATTCAAAATCTCAAATGGCAGAATTTGGCGTTAGGTGCTAAAAGTATTTAGGGGCTCCTTTCCAATCCCGATAGTGTTGTCAATTCAATGTTAAGAAAGAAGTATTTGGGGGTGGAAGGCCAGAGATGGTGCTTTCTAGTCAAGAGGTTCCTAGAGGCTCCCATATGTGAATTTTTTGTGTCTTGCAGAAAGTATTTTCTAATCTTTCTTCTGGAGGATTGGGAATGACTCCTTGGCTAATTTATGGGATGATTCTTGGAGTGGATGCTTGGACCCTTTTGTTAAATCAAGATCTACAGGAAGCTATGGAAGCTTCAAAGATTCATTGGGGAGTAAAGGTGGCAGATTATAGCATTTCAGCGGGGGATGGATCACTGCCCGCATTTGGAAAGATCCCAGGACTTGGAAATCTCGGATTTTTCTAAAGATTGTTTTTAGAAGACTCTTTTAGGACATAGGGCCCTCATGTTCCATAAAACAACTCTTTATTTTGGTTGGTATTTAGAACAAGTTCGTATCAGGTCAAGGATGGTTATAAATGGTGGGCGGCTAACGAAGGGGTTGGTGCCCCCAGCTGGTTAGGATGTTGGGATTCTAAATTCTTCCTAAAGATGGGGTGTTCAGTTGGTTGGTGTTTAAAGGAAAAATAGCCACGCAAGAGCAAAGGAAGAAGTGGGGATATGTTGGTCCAACTCGGTGTGTTTTATGCCTAGAGGCTAAGAGGATATTGATCATCTTGCTACTTTATTTCCATTCTCCTTTTAGTGTTAGAATTGGCTTTGTCTCCATCTCGGCATTGCTTGGGTGCAGGGAAGGAATATTAGAGAGATGTTGGTTTCTTGGCCAAGGTTGGGGCAAGGTGGTTCACTTAGTTCCATTTGGATTTTTGCTCCCATCCTTCTTCTTTGGCACATTTGGTGGGAGAGAAACCTTATAATTTTTCAAGGAGCCTTCTCTGATCTATCTACAATTCTTTTAAGGCTTGAAATTTCCATTTCAAAAATGTTAGCATGAATTGTAAAGATGTGTCTCGATTCTCCTCACAGGATGCTCACTTGCGGTTAGCCTAAACATTAATCAAACTATCAGACTCAGGGACAATTCTCAAGAAGGGACTATCCAGGGTTGAAAAATATCTTCTCAGGAAACAAGTGAGTTGGCTTCCACCCTCTCGTTCTTTTTGTAATCTAACTTTGATGGAGCATCGAAAGGTAATCCAAGAAAATCAAGAGCAGGGTTCTTACTTACAGATGAGGATGAAAATTTAGTTATTGCGGGATCCTTTCCTTTAAAATAAGGAATGAGAAATGTAGTGGAGGCTTAAAGCCTTTCTTAAAGGGATCAAATTAGCGGTTAGTGTTGGTTGTGAAGCGTTGGTTATCAAGGTGATTCCCAAGTTGTGATTAGCGATGTTAGAAGAGGTAAAGTGATGTCTTGGAATTTAGATTTCTTTATTAGATATATTCTTCATTGGTTGAGTCAGATTCCTACGTGGAGCATAAACCATAATTATAGGGAGTCCAATTCCGCAACCGATTACATAGAAAATCAAGGTATTATGAGGAGAGAGGGTCCTATCATTTCTATGCATGTGATCGCATGGGAGGAACTCAACATTATCATTTATTGGAAAGGGATATTTGGTAGCAATTAAATGTTTATGTGGAGTTGGCTTCTTCTCCTATTTTTAAGGTTTGTTTTTGGTTGGTTGTTATTGTGGGAACAATTTTCTAGAATGGATATACCTTCATTTGCCTAGTTTTTTTCTTCAGGGGGAGAAGTGGGAGATGTATTTCTTTGGGAATATCTCGAGGGCTCACATTCATATCATCTTTAGGGCAGAATCAAGGTCCATTTGTGAAGCTACCGAGAGGTTCTTAGGGGAAGAGTATATGGAAATTTTCGTGAGGGCAAGGGTTAATTTAGAGGTAGTGTCCTAGTTTATTTTTCGGTTGCTTTTGGTGCACTAGAATGTAGAGGAGGCTAGAGGTATAGATCTTAATTTAATCAAACCCCACCATCATGTTAATTTGGAAGTGGCGTTGGAAGAACATAGTCGATTTCAGCCATTTTTGGTCAGATAGGGAGGGGCATGCATTAGAAGAAGCTCAAAGAGTGATTATCATTCTCACACCATAAATGCAATGTTAATGAAATTTGCATCAGACTTCTATGAGGAGTGTTCTTTTGGGATCTCAGAAGGTAGAAAACTCAAGAAACCGGATCTCCGGAGTTCTCGGCATTGGTTGTCTTCAATCTTGAGGGTTTGGACAAATTTTGTAGAAAGATGGGTTTTACGTATAATTTTCTGCTTCAGACTACTCGATATGGTGTGACTATTAGGGGTAGGAATAAGGTGGGCCCTAGCCACTCATCTTCCTTGGAGTGATTCTTATAGTTAGATGAAAGAATGTTTATATATTTGGGTTTGTTTTTTAATCGTTGTTGACACTTCTTAGTTCGCCTCGGCTTTCCTACTTTGTTTGCGTGGATTTTGTGGTTTTGGTCTGACCGGTTAGGCTATGTAGGGTGTTTTAACTTTGGTTATACTTGGGTGATATCTCTTCAATCTCTTGGTTCTAATCTCTATCCAAAAGCGTTAAACTATCTAAAAAATATATCTGACGGCCCAGATGAGGTTAGATTCCCACCAATGGAAAAAGAAACTAAACAACCTACCAGTACTGTAATTTACAATATGGTTGAAGTGTGTAAGCCAGCATGTCCTTTCAACATGTTCCCAATCAGTGTACTTCTCTTTCATATCAGCAAATATGGATGTTGTGTCTCTTCCAGGTCAAGGTTTCTCTTCGAATAGAGTTTGATCAATCATGGAAAGAAAACTTGGGCACAAAAGCAAATCACGAGGGTGATATTGAAAAGAAATAAAAAGTAGAACATCAAGGTGACATAAAAAGTAGGTGCAAAACATCAGGGTGATATTAAAATAAAAGTAAATGCAAAGAGACATTTGAATAAGATGATATAGTTTACTAAAAACAAGAACACTAGGCAATATTGCGTTTATTTTTTTGAATAGTATGAATACGATGATATAGTTTGTAAAAAAACACAAAGAACACTGGGTACTACTGCATTTCTTGTTTTAAACACTATCTTTCAGGTTGAAAATAGAAATTTTCTTAAAATATCCTATGTTTTCAGGATACAAGTATGAATACCACATCTAGTACAAGATTGATACGTGATATGTCAATTTAAAAAACCCTGGGTGCAATACGTATTGGATAAGTCCACACACACACACACACACACACACACACACAGATAATGTACATGTACTCATTTTACTCATTTTTTAGTCCATAAAAATTTATAATAGTAATACAAAAATTGAATTAATGTTCAAAAATTTCAAGATACTTAATACTTTGCATTTTAATTGATCATGTGGCCACCATACATATGATATTTCAAATATAATGCCAACATAAATATGAACAAAACTTTAAATTTGAAAAATACACTAGAATCAATGTTCAAATTTTCAAAACATACAATATACTTAATATTTTACACTTCATTGATCATGTGGTTGTCATGCATCAAGTCAACATGAAATATGAATACAAACAAATATAGAATATATCATGTAGATTTTCCTCAAAATCAATTTCTTGTGTGCCACTTGTACTAACTCCAATATTTGCTCCTTGTGAACTCCCTTGAATGTCATCTTTTCCATCAAATAATGAAACTTCAGCAAGCGGGCTATGGATGCATCCATATTTATGGTATCTGGAAGAAGACACCAAATTTTATGAGGCCCTTTAACATAGTGCTCAGATTTGTGTGACAAGAGGCACAAATTAGAATGCACGTATACTAAATCCTCAAATTTTTTAGATGCCAACTTGTTTCTTTTAGCTAAGTGGATAAAGTTATAAGTACTCCAATTCCACTTTGCAGTAAGAATTACTAGCCACCTGTTACAACAAATTTCTAAAGTTGAAATTCAAATTAGTAACATACTAAGAATGTGTGAAAAATAAATTAAATAATCCTAACTTAAAAAAAAAAAATTAAAATATTCAAAATGATTATAAATTTTTAAATGTTATACCAGAAAGAAATTTTATAGGAATAGGATGTAAGTACTTGGCCTCATGGCCATGTACACGCCACCATGCAATTGGGGTCAATATTCTCTTTTCAAAAGTTCCTCAATCACTCCCATGTTGCCTTCTGAACCAACAAACATGCCCATTTCACTTCCGACCACACCGCTATATATGGATCAAGAAAAGTCTTCTCGAATGCTGCCCTAGTTCCATTTCCAACTTCGAGTCATAGAATGGTGCTTGGCTATTTGGTATCCCAAGTGCATTAGAGCTATAGTACTTTGGGTTTACTGCATAAGAAAGAATTTTTAATGAGGTGGTCATTTTATTCCACGTCTTCATGACCACACTCTTGACCTCATTGTACATTTCTTCTAGATATTTCTCTTTTGTTTATATTACATCTCTCATATGCTCAAGCATAGAATCTATGTCATCATATATCTCTCTCAAGCATGCTTCATCAAGATCTACGAATTGATCATAGAGAGAATGGGATATATAAAATTCAACAAGTACTCAACCTTTGCCCACCAATCATCATCAAGGACCCATGATTTTACCCTTGTAGTTTTCTCTCGTATTTGACTCGCTTCTCTCTGCAATGTCCAAACATTGATGATCACCATAATACTTACAAGCCTCTCTCACCTTCACAAGCCATCTCAAAATGAGTGTGTGAGAGGAAAATCTAGTTTCTACAAGCTTCAACAACTCCAACCTTGAGAATCTTCTCAAAATGTCTTGTAACATATGATGGTTTGTGATAAACATCTTAATCTCATTTACCTCAGTATAATTTTTCTCAATCCATGGGATTTTCCCAATCTTTTGGAGCATCAAATTAAGGGAGTGGACAACACAAGGGTCAAAAAATGTGCTTATATCTACCCTCTATGATCATTCCCGTTGTTTTATAGTTTTAACGTTGTCCATGATGACTTGGACAACATCTTGGGGGCCCATCGACTCAATTTCCTCTATCAAAATTTTGGCAATAAATTGTGCATATTTGACTTCCCTCCATAGTCAATGTCTTTAAGAAAAATTTCCCTTTTAGTGCATACCGCAACAAAATTTATGAGGGGTCTATTTCTATAATCTTTCCATCCATCTCAAAATGATGAAAACCCATGTTTCCTTCCATGAGTCTTTGATTGGTTGAAAAGTGTTGTGAATGTGTTCCACTTCCTTTCCCAAGAGTGTGGTTCAAAAATTTTCCTAAATTGCGTATTTGTACCCTTATGGAGCTTCACTGATACCCTTAACCATTTGAAGAAAATATGAAGACCTCAATACATTAAAGAACGGCCCACATGCATAAATGCATTGAGCACTAACCTCATCAACAATCTCCCCTTTTTCAATATTAAATGCTTTCTTTAATGCTCCTTTTGGCCTCTTTCACAAGCTCTCTGAATCTCTTCATCAAAATGGGAATCATATGGTTTACTTTGAGTTTGGATGAAAGGATGAGAAGTAGGTCTAGGTGGGTGTGGTCATGATGAAGGCCTTATTTGCAAAGGAATTGTTTTAGTTCTATTTCTTCCACTTGTCTATCACCTCCTCTTTCTCTTTTAAGTACTCTTCCATTTTTTCATTTGTTATTTTTGGGAACTTTTGTATCCCCACACCTCCAACACAAGTCAAATATATTTTTAGTCAGCTATATGAGGATTTTTACTGAGTATGACAACCATGACATATCCCAATCCTACCTCCACCACCAACAAGGTTGTCTACCACTCAAATGTCTCCAAAGATGAGAATTAGGATCATGTCTCATAGGAATTGATGTGTTTTCAATATCTTCTTGACCTTGCACTCCAACTCGAAGTAGAACTTGATGTCTCCTAATCTGCTTTTGATCACCAAGATCACCATAATAGTGCAAGGTGAGAGCATACATAGAGTTAGGATGTTTTAAAAATTGAAAACATTTTACCTTAACATAATTAAATTAGTTATGTAATCCTAATTTCTAATTTATTTTTGATCACCAAGATCACCATAAAGGCACAAAGTGAGAGCATACATAGATTTAAGATTTTTAAAAAATTAAAAACATTTTGCATTAACATAAATAAATCAGCTTATGTCATCTTAATATGTTTTTGATCACCAAGATCACCATAAAGGCAAGACGTGATAGCATACATAGATTTAGAAGCTAAAAATAAAAAAATAAAACAAATACATTAACATCAACAATGCATTTAAAATTTAAAAAATGATTTTACTTATTATTAAATTAAATAACCATAAACTATGCCATCCAAATCTGCTTTTGATCACCAAGATCGCCATAAAGGCGCGAGGTGAGAGCATACACGAATTTAGGATGTATTTAAACTCTAATTTAAAAAAAAAATACAACAAAATAAATAAATAACCATACAAAAAAAGAAGAAGGATGAATTAAAAAAAATACATCTAGTGTAGATCCTTGTTTCCTCCAAACAAATGCTACCTCTTCGCCTCAAGTCTAATATTTTAGTTTTTAATGAACAATACATTTAAAACAATCTCTTCCTTTCAAGTCTCAAAATGGATTCCTCTCCTTCTCCTCCTTACAATGGTGGACTCCAAAAAAAAAGCAATGGTCGCCCCTTCTTCCAATATTTTCCTCCTCTAAGCTCATTGCAAAACCTCCTTCCAATATTTTCCTCATCTAATATATTCAACTCTTATTTGGCTCTTTTCTCATACACTTGCAAAAAAGACAATGAATTGTTTGTGTGATTTCAAACTAGTAATCGTACGTGAAGTGTACAATGTTGAACCAAGGTGCAGTTTAAGATGAAGTTGAATTTGATGGTGAAGAGATTGTTTGGGAGGACAATGATGAGGAAAAGGAAATCGGAGAAAGTGGGAAAGTCATTATGGAGGAGATATGTGAGCTCAATAAATACCCACATGGAGACAGCATTGGTGTAGTTAATGTTGGAAAAGGCAGTTCAGAAATCCATCCTGAGAACATGTGAATGGGAGAGATAAATTCAAGGTCGTTGATATGGGTCAGGGTACGGATGAAAAAAATGAAATGGAATAGTAACATGATGTCGGAAGGTATTCAATTTTCTACCTATATAATGCCTTCGATGTAAAACTTCAATTTTATGACAAACCCTAGTTTTGTGGTTTGATGAATTTGATATCCATTTTGGAGACCCCAAAAACCATGTGTATTTAGCATAATTTTGAGGGGAATTTAGCCCTCGTTCAAAAATCAAAATCAACTTGAAATACAAAAGAATTTTGATGTGTTAAGTCTTTTATTTAATTATTGGGCTATACAATAATTTTTGCTTTCCATCTATCATGGTGCATATCATACATTCGATTTTGTCACTACTAGTAGAGACAAGAAAAAGTTGCATGTTTTTGGGATTTTTTTGTGAATTTATAAATGAACACATGGATAGCCATGATTTTTTGCATTTTTGGTGAATTTCTGAGTGAGATACGTGGACAACTGAGATCAGTTAGAGGTTGTTTATATGACTCCGCAAGGTGGGAGGTTTAAATTGTTGCTTGTTGGTATGGACAACAAAGCTAACTCTAGGTTTATCACTAAAAAAAAGTCATCGACGTAATAACGAAATAAAATTATACTTTAACATATATACCTACATAAGGAGTCATTCCTTCTCTTATGGGTAAAATTTGATAGCCACCTATTTCAAATACACAATTTTAAGGTGATGGTAATTTTCTAATATCAAGCGCTTCAAAATACAAGACCAAGAATTATTCTAGTTTTATTTAATTATTTGAAAGATCATTTTTAATATATTTTTTATAATTTACATATAAATGTATAGAAACAGTTATGGTTAAATTTTACACATGTATGCGACATGCGATAGTTACTACAAATGTTCAGCAAGTATTTTATCGCTAAAATCACAAAATAAATGTAAACAATGCCAAACATAACCCTCGACTTCTCTTAATCATGCTTCATTATTACCCTCAAAGATATTGTCAATATGTTTGAACCTCTCGTGACACATGTAACCAATTTGCTAATGTTATTGAAATTTTGGACAAGAATGGTGGCATGATGATATATGGGTTGATTGATGATACAAGATGGAGCCTTTTCGTCGACTTCAAGAAGAGTGAAACATTTATGGTTTTTTTGATCTTATGGACTTTGCAACAACAATAAAAAAATTAGTGTAGCTATTTGGAAGGCTTCAAACCGATAGATGTGGGCGCTAGAGTTTAGAACAATGGTGGTCAAGTGGTTGTGCTCAGCTTAGCCCATTGCAATGCTCTACTACAAATGGCACCACGGATGGTTTTCAACAACTCAGCAATAAATCTTTGCCCAAGGATAAAGGTGTTCCATATGGGCAAGAGACAACGCACGAAGCATACAAATCTACATGTCTAAAAATCAGTATCTACTCACCTTTTGCTTTCACTTATTATAATCCTTCTTTTTTGCATATTATGGTTTGACGATCTCTTAAACATGTGACAATCATCGAAGGACCACAATTGTTCATTCATGGTGGTCAGCTTCCCGAGTTTTGACACTCTTTTCCAAGTGAAGAAGAATGAATACTATTTTTGTTTCACTTGTTATAGTGGTTTCTACTTCCATTCTTGTTTTTTTCTCCACACATATATGAATGCTCAAAACTCCCCACAAGTTATGATCAAACATTTTCCAACATGCTACGCCTATATATTTCCATGACAACATGTATCATTCTTTCATTTGGTCAAACACACAATTGTTATCTTTGGCATAATAAGACCTATAGAAAATTTGTCAACGGGACAAATGATCTATGGATAGAAAATTGAAGGTTTCTTCGATCGATGCTGAAATATGATGAAGCACAAATTGTCGATCTACCTAAAAATGTCATAGATGATAGGAAATTAAGAGTAACGGAACAACTTCCTACCTTAATATCGAGGAGAGATATTATGTAAAACTTTCAACATAGTAAAATAGTTACAGAAATATCAAAGAACATATTCATAACAAGAACACAAACACTGATATACATGGGGAAAATCCTTTCTGATAAAAACCCCACACTCCAAAATCCCACTTAATGTATTTCAAATCTAATATCAAGATTACATACACTTCGCAATGCAAGTTTATTACAGAGGTATCACTTAAACAATTCTAGAGGATTCCAACTTTACAAGATTTCCTAAAGCTCACCACATCAATTGCTTCTCCAAGATTTCAGTTTACATACCTTCGATTATACAAGAAACCATCTATGGTTTACAAACCATGTGCCAAACCTCTCATGAGGTGGATAACATTAAAGAGAAAGATTTCAATCTAAAATTAGGCTCTCACGTCCACAATATTCTCCCCTATTTTTACCCTTATAGATGTCATAAAATATGTCATAATATCTCTAAAATAGTCCTTCCATGATATACTATCATATGGGAATCTTTTACAACTCCTATTTCTATTTTTGAGCAATCGACAATGCGAAACGGCTGAAAAAAAAATCTTGATCAATAAACCAAACAAGGTCGAGACACCTTATTTCCAACAATCTCCCACTTGTTGAATACCTTGTAATGTCCAAGGGAAAATACCATCATGGATCAACTACTAGGGGCCGAGAGGCCCATAGACTCGAAACACAACCTAAATTTCACCGTGCTCACAGCCTTAGTTAATGCATCCGCAACATTTGCAAATCGTATCTACCTTTTCTAGCTTCACCCCGCCATCCTCAACCATATCTCTCACGAAGTGATATCAACATCAATGTGTTTGTTCCTAGCATGAAAACTCATGCTCTTCACAAGGAAGATTACACTCTAACTATCACAATACCTCAAACCGTGCCCTGCTTCAATCCAATATCTCAAAACAAACACTTTGGCCAAATGGCTTCTTTATTGCTGCATGAATAGCTGCCATGTACTCTACCTTAGTAGTGGACAAAGCGAACACATTCTGTCAATTGCTCATCCAACTAATTACACCACCATTAAGAGTAAACACATATGCACTAGTGGATCTTCTGCTATTGACATCACCGGCCCAATCTGAATCCACAACACCATGAATATGTAGGGAATGTTGATCTCCTCTTCCATGAAAACATATAGAGTACTCTGATGTACCCCAAAAATATCTAAAGACCCTCTTAACTACATCCCAATGCACTCTTCCAGGATTAGACATAAACGAGAAAGAACTCCCACTACTTGGGCAATGTCTGGTCTTCATGCACTATAAAGATACATTAAGCTTCCAACCGCACTCCGTAAGGCACTCTACTCATTTCTTCCATCTTCGATGGGGATGAAGGACATTGTGAAATGGAGAGCTTCGTTCCCAAAGTAACAGGAACACAAAGTGGTTTACAATCCTACATGTTGAACCTTTGAAAATAGAACAAACATACTTACTCCGCCAAGCCATAGCTTTCCGTTCTCACGATCTCTTCTAATCTCCATCCCAAGTATGTAGTTTGCTGCACCAAAATCTTTCATTTCAAATTTCACAGACAGCTGAGATTTCAATTTTGTAATCAAACCTTTTCCTTTCCCAATAAAAACATGTCATCAACATATAAAGTAATTACCATAAACAATCACCATCGATTTAAAATATACACAAAGTGATCGATTTAGACCACAAAAACCCCAAACTCAACACATATGAATCAAACTTCTCATTGTACCACATCCTAGGACTTTATTTAAGGACATATAGGATTTCTTTAACTTACAAACCATATTACTTTTACCTTTCACCATGTAGTGCTCTTTGTCATATAGATTTCTTTCTCCAAATCACCATGAAGGAAAGTAGTTTTCACATCCATTTGTACAACTTCTAGGTCATAATCTGCTGCAATAAATACTAAAAACTGAATGGATGTCATTTTAGCAACAGGAGAGAATATCTCACCATAATCAATACCCTCAACTTGAGAGTAACCTCTTCGCAACCAACCCCGCCTTTATACTTTTCAACATTTCCATCTAAACCAATCTTTTTCTTAAACACCCATTTACATCCAACAAGTTTCCGACCTTCAGGAAATGGTACAAGGTCCCATGTATCATTCTTTTTAAGGGCTTCCATCTCTTCATCCATGGATATTTTCCAGACTTTGCATCATTCATACCCAAAGCCTCAGTATAGATCTCTGGTTCATCAATGTTAGTACTCAAAGCAAATATACACTTCCAATCATTAGAATAATACCCATACCTTTCTGTGGTTGCCTTTTCCTTGTAGACTTTCGAACAAGCTAAGGTGGAGATTCTTCCACTTCTTCCTCCAATTCTTCCTCTTCCGAAGATTCAAAGCTTGGTGAGCTCTACTTAACTTATTTTCTAGTTTGGGGTCTCAATTCAACTTTCTCAGTGTTTATAAGGAATTTGAACCACATCCTTTTTTGTTCATTTTCTTTATGTTGTTCTTGTTGAAAATTAACAGGAAAGATTTAATCTCTCTAAAAATAACACTGAGTATATTACCTTTTTTGTAATAGGATCTCAAAGCTTGTATCCTTTCACATCATAGCCATATCCGATGAAGATACATTCGATGCCTTAGAATCCAACTTTTTCTCTTCTCCTTAGGCACATGTGCATATGCCTCACAGCCAAAAACTCTCAAGTGTCTAATTGAAGGATTTTTCCCAACCACACCTCCATTGGCATTTTATCAAAAAGTGTTGATGTAGGAGATCTATTTATCAAATAGCAAGAAGTGGTAACAACTTCACCCAAAACCTCTTTTCTAGACCAGCTCCAATCAACATGCTCCTAGCCTTCTCCATCAACGCTCTATTCATTCTCTCTCGCAACTCCATTCTACTCTAGAGAATACGGTTATCTTTTATCTTTTAATCCCGTAATCTATACAAAATATGTCAAAGTTTGCATAATAGTACTCACCGCCATTATCGTATCTCAAACACTTAATTTTCTTCCCAACTTGAGTTTCAACCATAGCCTTAAATTCCTCAAACGACTAAAAACTTCAGATTTACTCTTTAAAAAATATACCCATGTTCTCCTACTAAAATCATCAATGAAAGTAACATAATAAATTTATTTACAAATAGAAGTAACCTTAATAGGACCAAATACATCCGAATGGATTAGATACAAGATAAATGAAGACTTATGAGTAAACGAGTAAAATCGAACGCGGCTCCTGCTTTTCCATAAATACAATGCTCACAGTAATCAAACTCCAAATTGCAATCATTCAACCCCTCAAAGAGGTTCTTATTTTTCAGGGATTTTAAACCCTTCTCTCCAATGTGGCCAAGCCTTTGGTGCCATAACATCGTCTTCTCTCTAGGTAATTTTGATTCTAGATAGAGCACCCTTGTACCCGTGTCACGACCATCCACAGAGGAGGAAACCTCTCCTTTTTCGATAAATAGTTACGGCTTAGTTTTATTTGAAGTGCTATTGCACTCAACCGTGCATACATCAAGTTGGTACAATGTACCCAATCTACTTCCTCTTGCTATCACCATAAAGACCTCTCCCCATTTTCACACCTCGCTTCGTAAAATCAGACATGCACACCCGCATCTATTAGCTTGCTAACAGATAATAAATTTCTTGCTAGTCCTAGGATTTGCAAGACACCATCAAATCTTCTAATTCTACCATAAGAAAATTTCGCCTAAATACTACCACAACCGACAATTTCAAGGAAAGAATTACCTCCCAAATACCCCTTACCACCATCATAGTTTTCATACTTACTAAACCAATTTTTGTTAGGGGTCATGTGAAAAGATGCACTCGAGTCTATCAACCATGCATTATCACCTACACAAGTGGCCAAAGCTGCAATAAAGGAATCTCCATATTCCTTTTCGGACTCGTAAATCGAATCATGCTTCTTCTTTTTCTTTTTCTTTTCTTTTTTCATTTCCTTCTAAGTGTCCAGATTTGCCACGGTTCCAAAGATATCACTTTGGACTTACTAGGAATTTTGATCTCCCCTTATTCTTGGAATGGCCATGCTTCTTCTCATCTTTGCCTCATTCCTTTGTTCTTCGTTAAACACTCAAAGCCTATTTGACGCTCTCACAGAGAGACCTTCCTTCTCATCTCTTTGGAGGGTAGAGAACCAACAACATCCGCCATCTTCAGAGTGACTCAAGTGCTCTCAATGGCCATGACTAGGATGTCCCATAAGTCTGGAAAACCAACATAGTTTGCACCTTTCTTCTTCATCCATATTAACTCCAACCTAGCTCAACCGTGTCACCAACATATTGAATGTTTCTAGATACTCGATATTTTTCCACCTTCTTCCATTCTCAATGAATACAACTTCTTCCTCAAGAAAATCTTATTTACTAGAGACTCACTTGGTATATCTCACCCAACTTTTTCCAAAGCTTCTCTCAAGTGGATTCTTCATGGACATTTGTCGATCGAATATGCAAGACATAGTCTAATAAGACCTTTATATTTTCTATCCATTACATCATATTTTCTTGTCAAAACTGGATCCGTAGGCCTATGGACCTTCTCATCCACCGCATCCCATAGATCTCGATCAACCAACAGATCTTCCATCTTCAACTTCCACATTTAAAAATTTGTGCCAGTAAAATTATCTACGTCAATCCTCCCAGATGTGCTCGCCATTTGAAAAATATTTCAGAACCGTATAACAAAGTATTCTTTGCACAAGCTCCCACTCAAACCTGAATTAGCACAAAAACCCAAAAACCCACAATCAAACCAAAGGTGATCGACTCGATACCACTTGATAGGAAATTAAGAGTAACTTAACAACTTCCTACACTAATCTTGAGGAGAGATATTATGCAAAACTTTCAACATAGTAAAACAAGCTTACAAAAATATCAACAACATATTCATAACAAGAAAAAAACATCGATATATGTGGGGAAAATCCTTTCGTATAAAAAACCCCACACTCCAAAAGTCCACTAAATGTATTTCAAATCTAATAACAAGATTACATATACTTGTAGAGCAAGTTTCTTACAAGAGTATCACCATAAACAATTCTAGGAGGTATCCAACTTTACAAATCTTGCAAAGCTCACCACATCAATCGCTTCTCCAAGCCTTCAATTTATAGACCTACTGGTTATACAAGAAACCATCTATGGTTTACAAAATCATGTGCCAAACCTATCATGAGGTGGATAGCATTAAAGAGAAATATTTTGGTCTAAAATTAGGCTCTCACGTCCACAATATTCTCCCCTATTTTTACCCTTATAGATGTCATAAAATCTATCATAATATCTCTAAAATGGTCCTTCCATGATATACTATCATATGGGAATCTTTTGACAACTCCTATTTCTATTTTTAGAGCACGATAATGTGAAATGGCATGAAGAAGAAAATCTTGACTAAATAAACTAAACAAGGTCGAGACACCTTATTTCCAATAATAGACCCCAAGCTTCACTCCATTATAATAAACGCCTTTTGACTTAAATATATAAAAAATAAAATTAACAAAATACAGGGTCAACCATAATTTTACATTGTGTTGAAAATGTGACAAAGTCCACAAGGCAACTGGCTGAGACCAAGCTCGTTCAAATGGTAGTTGAACAAATAATCCAAACCTGATGCGATCATAGGATTTCCGTGGGAGCATCGATTGATGTATCGCCAAAATGCTCAAAATCCTGGCATGGTATACAACAAAAATTAATAGAGCTTAAGAGTATTATTAGGGCATGGTGATTGGTGGCCCCGATCGCTAGTTATAGAAAATTGGCTAAAACAATGAGATCAAATATTTATGCTAATTGGACTCAAATTTGATCTCAAGTGGAAAACATTGGAATCTAAGTAGAGTTAAGTGGAGTTCTAGAAAATGGTGATTTTAAAACATTGTGTGGTATTACTACTTCCCTTAAGAGCATAGTCATCAGTAATGTGTTAGAAAAAGGAGGAGTTTCAAAATTGTAAGCAAACCCCTTTCTGAAAGCAAAGCTGAGCTAGAAAATCCCACACATTTAACCTGAAATCTTTGGATTTTTCCCTCCAAAACGGAACGTTGTTGGTGAGACTCAAACAAGGGTCTCAAGATAGTAATAATGTTACCCAGTGCTTGATACTATACACAAATGACACCCTGAGATTCAAGGTGGAAAAGCACAACTGACGCAAGGTAAAAGAAAGCACTTTGAAATCCCTGACATCCTTGTCAAAGATGTTGACAACAGCAAAACAAGGATGGCCCTAAAAAATAAAACAAGAGAAAAAGGAGGGCCATTTATCATCTATATTTTATGTCACTTCCCGTCACGATGTTGTCCTGGAACACAATCCATGTGAAATTTATGTTTGCAAAGGTAAGGAGTGATTAATTTCATTTAATAGCAAAGGCATGTTTCATTTTGAACAATTGAGATAAAAGAATGAAGTTGAAAATTGGGAGGAAAGCTTTCATAGCCATATGCACGGTGCCCAGTCTATTAGTTTAGATGTATCTTTTCACATAGCTAAATTTGTATATGGAATTCCTTAAACATGCTCCCTATTTGGTACTGAATCCAATAGAGGTCTCGATGTCAACTCCGAGCTTTAAGGATGGGATGATGCATCGATCGACCTTCCATGCAATTGCAGAGGATGTCCAACACCAACAACGCTCTCTCATAAATGGCCCTCTCTCTCAACCAGCATCTCCACCACAAGAGGAAAATTCCCCATCTCTACCACTTTAACTTGATATATTTTGTTGAGGGCTATGTTGTAGATGGTGGCCAGACTTGCTTTTGTAGTCACAGTGCATATGGGCTCTCACAATAGTTGCACCACTCCTTGTACTTGTTGTTCAAAACCTTTTCCCTAATAATTGTGACAGTGTCACTCTTTGCCTATGCAAATTGCCTTGGTGAATAATGCATACAAGGCGACCCTCGCCTCTGACAAAGCAATTGATTCCAGGGCTCGTGAAGCTACGGGAAAAATCGTGGTCAGCCCCACCACACCATCTTCACAAATCTCTACGCAATGTTGCGATCTATTCGACGCCTAAGAGCATGCATGATTCAGACAGGTTATAGTGGGGCAAAATGGAGTTGAGAAAACAAGGGTGTTGTCAGAAAGACAGTATTTTAATGTTTAAGCCCAATTTTTCATAGAAAAAGCAGTCATCATAACCGTCATTCCCGCTTCACAAAATTAATTATTTTTAAAAACGTCCAAAAGGCCGTCAAATTTATGCCAAAACAACTGGAAGGGCTCTTCTCATAGGGGGAACGCATTCAGTGTAATGAAAGGGGTGAGTGATTTTTATAACTTTTGTGGTGATTAAGGTGTAATATTTTATTCATTTTTATATTAGGGTTCGGTTTTATGCATTGACTAAGTCAAAAATAAAAATAAAAATGTTTGAATGCTTTAAAGACATTTTTATGTAGGGTTCATTGGGGATACATCCTGCATGTCCCGTGATGTACCTTCGAACATATCCCCACATATCTAAGGCATACCCAAACCCGTACTCAAACATATTTGTACCAAATGTATATTAGGTAGGGTTCGGGGTTTGGGCGAACCCTGACAACATAGAAAATATCTTAAAGATAAAATGACTGTGTATTATATTTTATCATATATCAGATAAAGACATAAAATACGTTATCAATATATTCCCAAGAACACCGAAATGTGATATAAATCAAATAAAGGAATTTTAAGTAATATTTTTCTTTCCTTATATTATATTAAAGGAGCCAAGAAAGTTACTGAAGCTTCACAATAAAAGATGGTATCAATATATTACAAAGGACCACTAAAATTTGATATAAATCAAATAAAGGAATTCCAAGTAATATTTTCCTTCTTATATTATATTAATGGAGCCAAGAAAGTTACAAGCTTCACAATAAAAGATGGTATCAATATATTACAAAGTAACACCGAAATGTGATATAAATCAAATAAAGGAATTTCAAGTAATATTTTCCTTTCCTTATATTATATTAATCGAGCCAAGAAAGTTATGAAGCTTATGTCTAGTATAACAAAATAGTGTCAATACATAAATATATTAGATGAACAATAGGAAAAAAAAACTATCAAGTTTTCCAAACAATAGAAGTTAAACAAATGTACGCAACTAGAGAGTTTGAAGATACTTTAGGAAACTACTAATAACCGAGATATTGATTCAAAAATATGGAGTTGCACAAGCCGTGAGAAATGAACTACCATGTATGGGTTATTGGTGGATTGACTAAAGAAGGCACTTCAAACATTCCACTCTCCTTTGAATGTGGATGTGAACGCAATCTTCTTGGATAAGGAAATGAGGAATTTCTTCTCTCATGGGGGCCACATAAGTGTTCACTAGTTTTAGCACAATAGGTCTGTCATGTATGGGTTGTTGGTGAATTGACTAAAGAAGGCGCTTCAAACATTCCACTCTCCTTTGAATGTTGATGTGCACGCAATCTTCTTGGATAAGGAAATGAGGAATTTTTTCTCTCATGGGTGCCACATAAGTGTTCTCTAGTTTTAGCACAATAGGTCCGAAATGAGAATGTTGTCTCGGTGGTTTCTATTCTCCAATTTTGTAAACCTTTGTTCATTAAGATTTTTTTTTTTTTTGTCAACATTTCTCTCATAACTCCTAATTAGATAGTGTGAACCGCCTATTTGCTTAGTCCTTATTACCATAGTTAGAGGTAGATGTGAGGTTGAGCATACCGATACGGGGAAGGGGATGCCATTGGAATCAATGTATTTGAGTAAATGAATGAGGGTACATTTATATTATATTTAAATTTAGTCTCCCAAAAATATGGGTACGGAAACAAATACATACAAAGTTTTTGTTCGTATACAAAGGGTTTTCCAATAAACATGGTCCTTAACATTTTTAATCCAACATCTTCCTTCAAGCTCTTGAATCTATTCCCTCATCAGCACATGTAATATACTTGATACCCTTCAACTAACATGGAAATACTTTCCCATACCCCTCGCACATGAGGAAAAATTTACAGATGTGGAAGGGCGCCCACATTGATGTCGAACGGCTAAAATTTGGGGTTTGCACACATGTAACTGGAGTGCCCTCTATGAGTATTATATTATTTTTCAATATTATAAATAGTGTATAATGAACTAGTATTTTTAAATATTATAAATAGTGTATAGTGAACTGGCACTCTGGAATTTTGAAACATTTTGCCAAAAATTAATGTTGTATGTTTTTGTCAGAATTTTCAGCGCCCCTCCCAACATATTTCTTGTGACTCTCAGAAGAGCAAGTAATACTACCATAACACGCATTAACTGTCCAAGGGTGCCCTTGATCACGCATTTTATTGCCATTTTCGCTCATGTGGAGGGGCCTTCAAAGAACATTGATGCTCTGATTATAGTTAAAATATGTTTTTGCCACAAGGTCAATATTAACATCAACCCATGAATACAAGTTTTGGGAATTTGTATAGACCATCCTCAATAGTGGGAAGGTAGATGATAACAAGGAATTAAGTTATGAAGCTTGTAGAATCCTTTCCATCCACTCTTTCGACACGTATCAAGTGAGGTGTGGTATAATTCTTCTACGACATTCATTCTCGCAACAACAACAATCAAGCTAGGCTTCAAGGACTTTCTTCCTAAGTCACAGAATTTGCCAAATTTTGGCCCAAAAATTCAAAATTTGGTGAATTAAATGAAAAGCACAAAAAATCATTCAAAATCGCTATAAAAATCAAAGATTTGATTTTTTATTCGATTTTAAAGAAAACCCTAAAAACTTGATTCAATGAATAAAATTGGTAATAATTATTTAAAAGTCATTATTTTTGTCACGCTTTACATGACTAGGGTTAGGGTTTTTCATTCCTTTACAAATAGGATTTGTGTTTACTATGTGACTACAAAGAGCATTTGTTAGTGTTTTCAAAGTGATCAAAAGACAATTGTGAATCTGAGTGCAACCGGGACTACGAAGTATATTTGAAGGCCAAGAAAGTGCAGCCAATGTCTATTTATTCCCAACAAGTTGACAACCTGGATGGTAATTATGGGAATAAGTAAATAGCTTAGAAGGTTGGAGCATGGCGACTCGGTGGCTTGGCTTCATTCACAAGAACACAAACACTTCACTCCGGGGATGAATAGGTTGACAATTTATAGACCTTCCCTATTCATCCACCTGAGTGAAGTGTTTGTGTTATTATGAATGAAGCCAAGCCATCAGTTACCGCCATGCTTCCAACCTTCCAAGTATTTACTTATTCTCATAATTACCAAAGTCTCAGGGGGACAAAGGGTAGGGTTTCAATTTGGAAAAAAAACCAAATTTTGGAGATGACAAGGGGGTAGTTATTAAAAGAATATATAAAAATAACCATTTGAATATGTCAGTTTATTCAATAAAATTTAGAGATTTAAATTTTATTTGATATGGTTAGCAATTTCAATATTATAATTTAATATTCTTAATAAAAATAACAATTTTTAAAGTAAAAAGATTTCTAAAAAAGGGGGACATCCCCAAACATTCGGAACAAGAGGACACTTCCCCCTGCATAACAATAATTAGTTTTTTCCTTCCTCCATTAGATAGTGTTGTATTGCCATTTAGATCTCTTGTATAGGGGATTTTTATTTAGTATTTAGTTTTAAAATTTTAATACCTACTAGCAATCGTATGTGTACAATGCAATGTGAATGCTGAACGGTATATGTTATTTGATTTAGAGGGATAGTTATTACTTTTGTAGTTGATGTTATTTAAATTTAAGTTTATTAATATTCATATATTTTAAATTTGTTATGGTTCCTTTACAACCTTGTATGAATACGGATCTTGTTTTATAGTCCAAGACCACTTTGTGGACTAAAAATTTGTGTGTTGTCCCTAGAATAGTCTTCTCGCCTTATCCTATTTTAGAGGATCCCCATAGATCATTCTTTGCTTACATACAAAGAGCATGATAGGGGTGGGGCTTTTGCGGTGAAGTATAATTTTCACTCCTTTTCGATCTGACATTAATTTCCAAGTTTAATATTATTCAACCCAATATAAGGACCATTAAAATAGGGATGGTAGATGGAATTATCCCTATTATCTACACCTCTACCTTCTTTTGAAAATCTTTTTGTGGCACTCCATAAAAATGTCAAAGACAAAATAAAAAGGTCTAATGGACGTTTACATGGTATACTCTACTTTTACTTGGTGAAGGTTGCACTCTCCATGCAACATGGCTCCATATCTCCCATCCCTACTCTCCAATTTTAACACTTGACTTTGTGTGGATAAACTCCTTAATTATTAATTTTCCTCTGTTTTCAGAGATCTACAAAATTGTAAATTATTTTATGATTTATTCCGAAATATGTGTCTCTATAGCAACTGTCAAGGCACAACATATAAGATCTCAACTTGTGCTTAGTCTTGTGTAAAAATGGACAATCTGAGTGGATTTACATGCAAAAAGTAAATAATAATTGGCCCACAGTAAGAGTGCTACATCTATCACTTCTATGGGCACATTGCAGCTTCCTGTTTGCCAAATTAGAGTCCTCTTGCATCAAATCAGTCATTACAAAATATATCCTTAGTTCTAGGAAAGCATCAGCTGAATTTCCACTGGTGAGAAAAGAAAAGGAAAAGAAGAAGAAAACACAAATGAATTGTTGAGGGTAACGAAAGGTCAAATTGAAGCCATTCTCGCTGAGGGAATCCCTTCTAGAGATTTAAATTTGAATCAAATAGATAAAATAGCCTGATGTGTTCAGCCTTCGGAAGCAAGTAAGGATCTGGAATGATGAAAGATTCCAAGTTCTAAAGAAGCTGGAAAACCTCTTGAGGATTCCTCTTCAATGGCAATAAGTTTTGGCCGATTCAAAGCATGCAAACTGCATTAAAAACACAACTTAAGAAAACAAAAATAGACAAACAACTGTCAAATTTAATCACGCGTCCAAAATGTCAAAACACCCATCAAGTTTAAGTCAGTGACGTGAATGTCCGCAAAGCCCTTTCCCATAAGGGGAATGCCTTGCAACGTAATAAAATGTTTTTTATTTTCATGTAGTTTATAAATTTTTGTTAAAACATTTTAGGACTTTTAATGTAGTTAATAGACTTTTTAGGATTTCACTGTAGTTTATAATTTTTTTAAGTTTTAATGATATTAAAATCCTTATAAGTGTAGTTTATATTTTTTTATAAATGTAGTTTTTTTATTTTCTATTTAGTTTTAAATTTTTGACACTTACGAATTGTTTTAGGATTTTCATGTAATTTATAATTTGTTTTTATAAACATTTTAGAATTTTAATGTAGTTAATAGACTTTTTAGAATTTTAGTGTAATTTAGAATTTTTAAGTTTTAATTACATTAAAATCTAGTAGTTTATATTTTTTATAAATGTAATTTGTAAATAATTTAGGATTTTAATTACAAATAAAATCCTACAATTTTTTGGTTTATATAAATTTTAATTCTTTTTGTTTTATTTTTTTGATTATATAAATTTTAACTTTTGTGTTGTATTTTTTTAAGTATTTATAAACTTAAAAAATTATTATTTAATATTAATATTTAGAAATTTAGAATTAGAAATTTATGAATCTTTATATTTAATTTAAGTTTACTAATATATATTTTTATTATTTATTAATAACTATAATTTTTTTATTAATTACATTCTTTTAGAAGCTCTATAATTTCAAAGTTCATATTATCATGGTATTATTGTATTATAATTTCATCTTCACTAAAACATGTAGGTTCATAACATAATTCAATGGTATCCCCAAAATTAAAAGTTGAGGGATGGAAACAATATTAAATGTGATTTGTGTGGTCATTCATTTGTCAGGAGTACCACATAGGTAACAAATCACCTATTTGGCCTCTTGACTAGTGCAAGGGGGGCGTGTTAGTGTATGCCCAAATATAGTTCCAAAAATCAAAGTTGCATTAGAGAAAGACCAAGCCTCCTCATTTGTGGGATGGTAAAAATCAACAAAAAATAGAGAATTCAAGTAGAAATATCAAGGTTCACCACAAATTATGTCTTTCGCTTTGAACATTCCCACACCCGATGGTGTAACAAGGATTAGAGAGTGGAACTTTAAACAACCTTTGGAAACTAGTAGAGAAACAACATGTGAATGATGCATTGGCTGATTTGTTTTATTCAAGTGCAATTCCATTCAATGTTGCTAGAAATTTACATTATAATAATGTAATTCAAAAAAATGTAGAGTTTGGCAAAGTATATGCCTCCTACTTCAGAGGATATTAGAACAACTCTTTAAAGGGAATCAAAAGAAAGGGAGATGAAAAAAATAGCATTGGTCAAAGCCTCTTGAAATGTAACAGCTTACACCAATTGAGTTAGGAATAGTCGACATGTGTCAGAGGCCATTGATTAATGTTTTGGTGGTTTGACCTCTAGCGCAGTTGTCCTCAAAGTAGTTGATGCCATGAACCATAATAAAACCTTTGAATATAATTTCAAAGCCTTAGAGGAAGACATTGTTGAAGCAGGTGTCTAGAGAATGTCGCAAGGTTAGCCAGTAATCGATAGAGTTGTAAATTGTGAGAGCATTGGAAAATTGATTATGGAGAAGTACTTGCATATATTTTGGAGTCCTTGTGCATCACATTGCCATTATTTGTTGCTTCATGACTAGGCTAACTTTCCAAGTGTGCATGAAGCAATTCATAGAGGGAGAGCAATTACAAATTTCAATGGAAACTGACACATCACATTGAATGCATTATAGGCAACATGCATCTAAAGAGTTGTCGAGGCCTTGTGAAACAAGATTTTCCTCATTTTGTATCACTTTGAAAAGAGTGGTTGAATATAAAATAACAAGGTAAATTATGTGTCCAATTGATTGGGAAAAATCAGTTCTTTCTAAAAGTGTAAAAGGAAATAACATAGATAAAATCATTCTGAACAACAATTTTTGGGAAAGTGTGACATATGTTTTAAAAGTGTGTGAACCTATTATTGAAGTGTTTCGTATGGTTGATGGTGATAAACCTTGTCTCATCATGTTTTATGAAAGTATGGACCATTGTAAGGAAAATATTCAAAAAACAATCAATCACGTGGAAGTAGAATATATTGAGATATGGGAAATAATTGACTTAAGGTGGAAATGCTACACACCCCATGCATACAACAGCTTGTTATTTGGAGTCAAAACTCTTCCATATAGATAGAAAATGTGATAGTGAAATCATGAGTGGGCTTCACGAAGCTATACAAAGGTTTGAACTAGAACCACAAGTTGCAAGTAAAATCATGGATCATGTCATGCCCACAATTTTGACTCACAAACACAACAAAATACCAGAATATTTGTTTACTTACATTGCTAGATACACGACATCACATGAGGTCACTTAGATAACACACAACACATGAAACACTTTCACAATGTAGTGCCCACCTCTTTCTACCCTAATTATTTTGTTGGCTCATTACTTCTATTGATGATGGACATGGATTTTAGCATCATTTGATTTATATATGTTTTATCATGGTTCATCTAATGACACTTGTGGTGATTTGGGTACATAACGCCAAGCTATTATTGTGGTTATTTCTTAGCTCTTGCATATTATGGTGACTTCATTTCACATGTGATCTATTTACTTATGGTTTCGTCATATACTTGGTTATCATTTGAATTGTAATGGCTAATTAGATGTCGCCATGTGTTACTTAGATGGTTAATATATTTTGGATTAGTATGGATGTATATGATTAGCATTAGCCATTTCATACTGACATTATTTGGTATAGTTAGCATGATTTATTCATATTGTTTAATTGTTATATTTTTATCAAGTGTATGTTTAATGTCTACATTGAGTGTGCGATTATTACATGGAACGGAGAACATGGGTTTCGAGTTTCACCTCGTGTTTGCACAAAAGCAATGACTAGGCCAAATCCTAGTCATGTTTGATTTGTGTGAAACCTTATATGTTGTTGCATGTCATATTTCGGCACCATGGGTGATCCCTAATTGTAATTTTGTTATTTGTAATTTATTTAGCCTTGTATGAGCTAGTTTAGGGACCTAGAGGTCCCTACTTGTGCTAATTATGTTTAATATTAATTAAGTATGTTTTTTGAGGTATGGGACCACCTAAGTGTCACTTGGGTGGGCCGCACCACCTCAAACCCTATGTCATTAAGCTCAAACTCGAATTTTGGCTAATAGTGGCAATTTTGGTGACCCCTTTTCATTTTTGGAGCTTGGATTTCATGGAAAAGGACCATTTGGACCCTACCTATAGATAAGGGGTCTCTTTTCAAGGCAAAAGGGAGTTTCCTCCCATTTAACCCCTCACACATCACTTTCTTGTAAGAGAGTTAGTGTTTGTGTTTATTAAAAGTTGTAAAGGTTTTGGATTTAATCAAATTTTGGGAAATTTGGAGTTTACCTCCAAAATGAGAGTTGTTTTATTCTTGATTTTGTTTTTGGAATCTTTGTGTGGGGAGATGATAAGGGTGAAACATTTCACCCTCTCATTTGGGGGAATTGTTAATTGGTTTTCTTTTAATATTCCCTCATGGAGAGGGGTTGGGACTTTGGTCATTCTTGCTTTTGGGTGTTGGATATTTTGGGTGTGCTTGTGGAGCTTGGAGCTTTGGATTTTTGGATTGCATAAAGATTTTGGAGAGCTTGATTCAGGTAGGCCTCCTTGTTCTTCTACTATGTTTTTGCTTATGAAAATATCATGTGTTATGAAATAAAATTGGTGTCCTTTTGTTATTTTTGTAAGTTTGATTATGGGTGTGCTATGGACATTTGTTATTATCTTTTTCTCCATCCATCACGTTTTGTGATTGATTTTGGAGTGCTGGGGAAGAGGATGGAATACCCTTCTCACCACATGGTTTGATGGGAAAGCCATGATGGATTTTTTATTGCTCCCCTCATATAGTTTGATGTGGGAAATATTTTCATATGGTTTGATCTTCTTTCCCCATCCTTGGCAAGGAAATCGTTATGGTTTGAAAATCCTTCCAAAGAGCAGGTTTGATGCATGGGTTGGAGAGATAAAGAGGGAAATTGTAATTTGGAGAGATAAAGAGCGTGCTTGGAGATTTACATTGTGTTTCCTATTGTTATATTCACCACTTGGATACATATGGGATTCTTAACACTCTTCCCTATTTTGGGGGAAAGCATGGAGCTTCTCCCTTATGTGTTGTTTGTTTTTGTGTTTATGTTTATGTATGTGAAAAGTGTTCTTGTATGTTTTTTTCTCTTCCCTTTTCACTTGTGTGCAAACTGAGGCATGTATTCTCTCTCCCATGGGGTTGGAGGGAGGTTAACATGTCCTCCATGTATTAGAGATGGCATGTAATGATGCCAATATGTTGGGAGGTAACCGGGACCTTTCTTCTTGTGCTTTGAAGACCTTTATGGAGTGGAAAACATGCAGATTTTTAACTTGAATATTAATGAAGAAAAGGTGGAGTTTTGGACATGTTGTTCCCCAAATTTTGGGGAGGCTTCTCCACTTGGATTTTAGTTGTTTCTTGTAAAGATGTTGTAAACTCTTTTTTGTACTCTTCCATCTTGGGATGTAATTTTATCTTACTCACAAAATGTTGTATTCTTTGTAATGTTTTCCCCCTTCCTTGATAAGGAGTTTATAAGGTTGTGTTAAAATCTTGTGTCTTTGATCTTCTCCTTGAGAAGAAAGTAGAGGTTATTCTAAAGTTTTTTACCCATGTTATAATAATCTCTTACCCTTGCTATTGAATATGTTTGAGAACTTTGTTTCATGGATGTTTAGATTGCACTTATGTTCTTCAAAATGATGGTTGCAAAGGTTGGAATGTAGATGTATTTAAAAGGGAATTTTTTTGAAATGAAACTTTGATTCTTTCATGTTAAATTAAGCTTTTATACTTTCCTTTGTGTTGGGATGTCAACATTGTTATATAAATAAGTGGGGAAATTTTCTTGTATCCCTTCAAAAGCTTATTAGAATGCTTTGGTGATGGATGGAAAATTGCATATTACCTTGTTTTGAAAAGATCATTTGTTAAGAGGGTCAGACGTGGAACACATCATAATGGTTTCTTTTGTTTTAATATCCTAATTATTTTGAGATAATAGACATCTCACTAGTTATTCCATAGGATTATCAAATGATCTCCATATTTTTATTTGTAAGGGAAGTTAAAGGAAATAGAATTTTTGTTGTTTAGACATTTTCATAAGCAAATAATTGTAGATCTTAAACATACAAGTCTCACTTAGTAGTCCGGCTTATTTAGCAAATGAAGTTCCATTTTGTAAGGGAAATTTGAGCCTTTAGATTGTATTAGATAGGATTAATAATGTTGTAATCGGGAAATTTTCTTTTATAATTAAGTTTTTCATCTTTGTGTTCAAAGGATGAAGATTTTAGTCAAGTATAAGTTATATGGTAAAAATCCATCTTATTATGTATGTAAAAAAGAAGATATAAACTAGATTTATAAGAATGTCCTCTTCCTATTGGATATATTTATCAATATATGTATTTTTCCTCTTTGCATTTAAGACATGGTTAAAAATGAGAAAATTTTCTAAGGGAGTACGTAGTTACTACCCTTTTAATTGCTATTATGTAAAAGAACCTAAAATTTTCGTGTGTGTGTGTGTGTATGTATAAATCAAACTATTTAAAAAAAAAAATTGAATCTTACATCCGTTGTTTTCTTCTTGAATATATTATAATAAAAAGGATATTTCAAACCCTTATATACATGTATATGCATGTGTGTGTGTGTGTATAATATATATACACATATTATAATCTATATTAAAAAAAAATTAAAACATTGAAAAAACCTTATGGTTTAGCATTGTATTATAAAATAAATAAAATAAAATAAACGTTGTTTTCTTAGGGTTGTGTTTGGTTTTAAACCCCAGCCACATTTTCCATTGGTGTGGAGTGGAAGAGGGGGACAGTCGCGGCCTGCGCCCCACCCTCACGCCCCACACCATATTCCTTTCCCCTCTTGTGAATGGTTCCTTGGTGGCCACCGCCACCCCTTCTAATGGTGGATCTCGGTGTAAGTGACAACGACCACTACTATGCTACAACAACCATGTATTTCCTTTTGTAGCCACCGTTTATTCTATGTATATATATACAAATACCTCTATGTTACAAAAATTAAAGAAACCAGAAAAATTGGTAATAATGGGATTTCATTAGGCAAATCATCCCCAAGTTCATCAATGAAAGAGGAATTTTCTTCTTCTATTAAAAGAGTCTCCAAATCCTTCCTTCTCCTTCATTCTTCTTCAAACTCTTCCCGCACAAAAAAAAGTAAAATAAAATAAACAATAGTAGAGAAAAGAAAAGAAAGCATATAAGACAAGATTAGGGCATCTCTAGAATCCCTAAGATAAATGGTTTAGATTGGTTTGATCCAATGGCCCAAAACAAACCCTACACCTTTTTAAGTCATGGGATTTCAATAAGTTTATTTTATTTTTAGAAAGGGATAGGGTCATACATAGATATGGGTGTGGGTGGGTTTATTTAAATGGGGGAAATTATTTAAAGTGGAAACCTTATGGGAAAAGTGTTTTATTTACTATTGAAAAATTACAATGGAGTTATAATATAATGGGGGATGCAAATTAATTCTAGGGATACTTTTAAATAAAGTTATATTTTATTTATTAAGGGAATAGAAAAGGATTGTCCATTGAGGGGTTGATTTAAATATTAGGGGTGATAAAATATTGCTTCATGATTTAATAAATTAGTTGAATAAAATTAATCCAAACTAAGGTTATATTATAACCCAAAATGTTAGGGTGAGTGGATAAAATTAATTTAAATACATTTCAAAAATAATATTAGACCGAATTTTTAGAAGTTTTAAGTTGTTTTGTAGTGTCGTAAACATGGGCATTACATTTGGTATCGTGAGCGCAAGTTCACACACCAGACGCTCTGGGTGAAACTTTATGATGCATCATAGAATTCACCAATAAAAGTCAAGCACGCTAAAGACATCACTCACCTGTGACCGAGCACCCACCCAAAGCATGCAAAGGTACTAGGTGCCTCTTTAGGGTTACTATTACAAGATGTTAGCATGACGAAGACTTAAAACATCCAGATTTATGACTAATATATCATTCTACAAAGATATATTCAAATCTAGATCTTAGAGTATCATGAATAAAACAATAATCATAGCGATAAAATTCATGCAGAATAAAACTATAACCATGATTAACACCTTGATTCACTCAATAACCTCCATTATATTAAATACAGTAATACACAAAATATTCTTACAATAATGGCATCATATGCTCATGCACATACATATCTGATAGTGTAATGTCACAAAATCTAGTCCTTACATATATCCTCACACCCCAATACTACGCGATTCATTACATATTTATAAGGGTGGGGACTTTCTCTTCACTGCTTATCCAATCCCAAAATAGGTCGCATGCTACCACGGGCCGTTATAATAATAGCCACACATGCAAGTGCGCTAATAATAGACTTCTTCTAGGTAATCTGTCAAGATCAAATTTATTCTCAACTTGTACCCATGCAAAGTGCTTCATATCCAATCCTCCAAAAATAGCCAATGCGTGTCGTGCAAGTCTTTAACTAGTTTTTTTGTTAGCACACTATCTCCAAAAAGAGCTCCTCATCATGAAAACAGCTAAGTCTCAAATCTGTCTCTGTCCTCAGCACATGATTCCTTTCCGATCCTCCCGTAGTTTTGAATGTGCTTTGATCTTCTGTGGTGAACCTTCGTATGTTCTTTGTAATGTTCTCCATCTTGGGTTTGAGTTGAAGATACACAAGCGCTACTATGGTGTCCTCAACTACCAAGCTTACATGATTCATGTTTAATACATCTAAGATGAGCCTCTCAATGTAGGCATTCCACCCTTGATATACATATTTCTTTCTTAGAGTGTGCTAGTAGTAATCTACCTTATCTACATTGAAGCTTATGTGGTGTGCATCTGAAAACTGGTGAACTGATGCTTGGAAATATTGTTTTGTGAAGGCATATGGCAATTTACACCATGGGCTCCAAGCCCTTTCCTTCATCAGTAAATCGCATGATGCAAAAATGCTAGTACATCGTGAACTGCATTACCTTCCCTACTACCAAAGGTAACTCCTTGGGTATGCGCCATTATTCCTCAAACACCGCACGGAGCTTATCATACCATTTCTCCACCCTTTGCTTGAATGGTTCACTCATTGATCCTTCACACAAGTATTTTTGAAATATTTCCACCAAATATTTTTGTTTCGTAGAGTACTCCTAAATCTTCTCCTTTGGCCCATCGGCACTCCAATCTCCATAAACACCAAAGACAATAAAATAGCACCAAAACTTATTATGTCACCTATCCATGCTTCTTAAATGATTGTCTTTGCTATGTGATCCATGATATTGTAGATCACTCCTTGAGACATCTTCTTTGCAACGTGTAGCCACATTGTGTTTACCTGCAACCACCTTTCTTGGTCATTCAACTTTGTTATAAGATGTGTAGCTACCTGCACTATTGGGTACTTATTCAATTTGTCGATGTCCATACCGTAAGAACCTTCTAAGATACCCTAGCTCCTTCCTTGTCTCCAAGATTATGGCCTTATTTGTTAAATCACTCTCCAGATCCACTCTTGAGGCCCTTAGTCCTGTCACTGTTGAAATCAAGGCAGCTGTGATTCTAACCCTTCATCCAAAAAAGTACACAAAATCCTCATGGACTCTACTCATCAACCATCGATACAATGGTTCATAATTCCCAAAGTATGGCAGCTCGTACAACTTGTAGACTCCAATCTTCTTTAGTAACTTCTCACCAGCGTCATCGTGCACTAGCATATCTTCTGTTGTGCGCTTCTTTATTTTTGTGCTTAATAACGCATCGAGATCCTTCTTATTATCTGATGTACGATGGTTGTAATTTTTGATTTTACATTGAAGGATGTGGAAATTCCATTCTCGCCCCACAATCACGCCCTCCTGGATACTACATTTCTAAAAAATTACTCTCATGAGAAATTTCTTCTTCCACTTCGACCTTCTTCCCCCTTTTACTTCTTTTTTGGGTGCTTTCTTGATTGCCATCTAAAAATTCTCTCTTTTCTACCCTCTCGTAATCAAGAAAGTTAAAATCCTAGTTCAAATCTACATGCCTTGGTGGAAATCACATGCCCTAGATCATTTGTAACTCGTCTTCTTCTTCACTCAAACCCTTCACCTATAGGAACACAAGCTTCTCCCCGCACACAATCCTTCTCTCACGTCTGGTTTCACACTCTTTACACATCAACACGATTGCTCTCGGTTCGTTCACACTTAGCTCTTTTCAAATTCTCTTAATTGTAATGGTAAAAATGAACTCACATCTCCTCATATAAATTTTCAAAAAAATTGTGCATTTATTTCTCCTCCACCTACAAATAATCCTCTCATTAATCAACCATTTTCATTCCTTCTGTGCATTACATCTTCACTCCCAAGCTATAACCTTCTAACAAGCCTTCCTACCTTCTAGCTGGAAAATTATCTTGTGGTGCCTCCATGCACCCGAGTACCTCTGCCACTGCGCTCTCTTGTGGTAGTTCCCATGGCCTCTACTTACCTCGTATTACACTTATTTCTTCATTTACCTCCACCTATAAAAGTGCAGTCCGGCTTTGCACATCGCTCGCCTCCTGACCGAGCACTCACTCAAGCACGCAGGTATCAAGCCCTCTTTAGGGTTTCTATTACATGATGTTAGCATGATGAAGACTTAAAGCATTTAGATCTATGACTAATATATCATTCTACAGTACATATTCAGATCTAGATCTTAAAGTATCATGAATCAAACAATAATCATAGCAAGAACATTCATGCAGTAATAAACTATAACCATGATTAACACCTTGATTCAGTTAATAACCTCCATTATATTAAATGCAGTAATACATAGAAGCTTCTTACAATAATCCAAATCCTTACATATATATCATCACACACCTATACTACGTGGTTCATTACATATTTATAAGGGTGGGGACTTTCCCTTCACCGCTTATCCAATCCCAAAATAGGTCACATGCTATTATTATCCATGCGTCATTACAATAATAACCACACATGTAAGTGCACTAATAATAGACTTCTTCTAGTTAATTGTTAGTAGTAAATCTATTCTCATCTTATATCCATGCAAAGTGCTTCATAGCCGATCCTCCAAAAATAGCCAATGCGTGTCGTGCAAGTCTTTAACTAGTTTGTGTGTTGCACATGCTATCTCCAAAATAGCTCCTCATCATGAAAATGGCTAATTCTCGAATCTATCTCTGTCCTCAGCGCGTGATTCCTTTCCGATCCTCTCACACTTTTGAATGCGCTCTACTCTTCTGCATGAACCTTTTGTATGTTCTTTGTTAAGTTCCATACTTTAACTGATCAACATTATCCCACACTAATTACATTGCCACCCCGAAAAAGGTTGTCTTTGAAACAAATCAAATAATATGAATAGAAGAATAGAAAGAATTTTGATGAATAAAAGAATGACTTTACCCTGCACTATCATCTACTTCAACCTGAAGAATCAATTCTAGATATTCTTATTTTATTTCTGCTTCTAAAGTATGCCAATCATTGAGCATGGCCTCTTCCTTTTACGGGATATCCATTGTAATTGACTCTAACTCATATTTTGTAATATCTCCTTTCTCATTCTGCAAGACCAACACAATGTTGGACATGGTAGACATTCTTCCTTCTAATAGGTCCATCTTTTGCATGATGAGTTTCCCAAGCTCATCCTACTTTTCCTTGTGTGGTTCTTAAGCTTTTGTAAGGGTCTCGAGCTTCTACTTGACATGCGTTAATCATTATGCGTGGCCCAAGGTCTCATTTTTCATGGATTTTAGGACTTCATTGTCTTATGAAATGGTCCTTGTTTCCTAAGCAATATTTTTCTTTCAATTTTATAACTTGAATAACACCCGTAGTAGTTAGTTCCTTTCATTTGTACTTATTTTCATCAGTCTTGTACCTAGATATCAATAACCACCCCACACTAAGGGTATGTGTAGTCCTCTCAGGCATAAAATTCTCCAAATAGTAATTAGCTTCTTGTGCATAAATGCGTAATTACACAAAACACCAACTAAATTGACAAAGCATAGTGACAAAGAAGGAAATACATTAAGGAAATGTAGAATTGAAAACCTAATCTAAATGACAACACTACCTTATTACAAACACCAAGAATACTTATTTATAGTAGGGCTTCAACCTACTCCTATTGAAGTAACTAGGTAACCGTATTCCATCAAGCACCTATAATTAACAAGAACCTGATTCGAGTATGTGAGTGATAACATACGGCCCCAACCAATGTACCTTGATTTTCCTAGATGGCATAAAAATTTAGATTCATAAAGGACAACCTTCTATCCAATATCAAAAATTTTAACACCGATGTGCCTAGCCTTTTCTTATTTTTTTACTCCAACATATTATTGCTCATCACTCATCCATCCGGATTAACTTTGCAATCCGTTCTTCTAATGTTTTCTCATCAAATAGACCTCCAACATGTGTAATACGTAAAGATGGTAACATGAGTTCTATAGGAAGAACTCGTACGTGCAAACACTAACCGAAATGGCGTGGCTTTGTTCAACCTTTTATATGTTGTTTGATATGCCCAAAGTACTATAGATACTCTATCATCTCAATCCTTTCTTCCAACATCACATTTTTGTCAATGTCCGGCTCAAAATTTTGTTGAAAGCCTCAATAGTCCCATTTTCCCGAGGATGATATGGTGTGCAATCTTGAATTCATCCAATAAAATTTTGATTGCCTCATTCGAAAGTGTGTTCCCCTATCACTTTTCCAACTTAAAGGACATCCATAGCATGTAATAATATTTTCCCATAGAAACCTAGATATTGTAGCCATTGTCAGATCCTTTGTAGGCGTTTCTTCTTCCCACCTTGTAAGATAATATGTGAAAGTTACGATATAGCATGATCTAGTCCTACACGTGGATGGTAAAATAGGACCCAAAAAATCTATAGCCCATTTCTCAAATTGTTATGCACTATTAATAGGTCTTAGAGGCATTTCATCTCATTGACTGGTTTCCCAAGATGCTTACAATGATCATAAGCATTTTAATAATTCTTACAATCTTTATACAGGGTCTCCCACCATAATCCAGCAAGTAGAATCTTGTGCACAGTGGCGTCACCTGCATAATGGCCACCTGCAATCCCACCATGAGCTTCCTCCATGATATTTGTGTACTCATGTTCGAGTATGCAACGATGTAATACTTCATCCTAGCCTAACTTGTATAGGTCAATGCTAATTAACATATAGGGTGCCGCATGTATAGCAAGTTGTTTCTTTTCTAAGGATTTCATTCCTTTTGATGTCATGCCTATTCAGAGAAAGAAAACAATTTTGTCTAATTCTGATGGTGATTGTTGTAACCTATATAACTATGCATCTAGCATGATATCTTCAATTGCATGTGTTCTTCTCCTGACTTTATTCTAGATAAATGGTCTACTCTAGAATTACTTTACCCTATTTTTACCACAACCGTGAAATCAAATCCTTGAAATAAGAGTACCCATCTGCATATGTTCCCTTCTAAAATGGGTTTTTTTACCAAATACTTCAGTGTCATGTGATCTATATAGAATACAAGTGGTGTAGCCAACAGGTACTATCAAAATTTATGTAGCGTTTAGATCATTGACAAAACATCGCACTCTGTAGTTGTGTAGTTTTGTTCTCAGGAGTCATATTTATACTAGCAAAATAGATAGGGTGATCTATAATACCTTCTCGGGATGAGCCAATACTGCACCAATGTTCATGCCGTAGGTGTCCACATTTACATGAAATGGTTGGTCCCACGAAGTAAAACGCAAAATAGGCGCATAGTAATTTTCTCCTTTAATGTCTCGAATGCGCATGACCGTGGATCTCCACTAGTAGAACATACCTTTTCCTTTCACTAAATCTTCTAAAGGTGTGGAAAATTTGGCATATCCTTTAATAAACTTCCTATAATATCTTGTATGACCCAAAACTCCATGCACCTCACTCTGATTGGTAAGATCTTTTAGGCCTATGATGACTATAACCTTAGTTGGATCGACCAAAAACTTTCATGGCAGATTATGTGTCCTAACAAGATCCCATAAGGTGTAGAAAATATGCACTTCTTGATGTTCAAAGAGATACTCAACTATCTACATCTTTCAAACATTAATTGTAGATTGTCACAATGATCCTTAACTAATCCATATACCGTCCAATCATCCAACTAGACATGTAAGAAGTTGTGAATAAATTCCTTGAACGCTTGAATAACTATGCGTGAAAATACATTAGGTGCATTTTTCAGACCAAAGGACATCACAAGTATAGGTGACACTACCCCATTCAAGTAGTAAAAGTAGTCTTTTCCCCGATCCTCCTAGGAAATCCTACCCCGATGATACCTAGAGAACCCATCTATAAATGAATAGATTTCACGCCCTACAATGCCTTCTAATATTTTTGATGAGGCCACATATTGGCATGTTTTGGCCCCATCTAAATCCTTTTTGAAGCCTCTTACACATACAGTTTTGAGACTTTGATCTCCTCTTGATGGTTGATATGAGATAAAGTTATGATTTTGCATATATTTAGTTTTGTATGTTCATTAAGATCTAATATACTTATTTACTTTGGTGAATCTTGTCTTTTGTGCAAAATGATGTTTCTGATGTCTCCATGAACAAATTACAAGATGCCATAAACTTTTGAAGTAGTAGGCTCTAGCCCGTAGCACTTTGGTTGTGTTCCTGTAGCAGCTCGTAGCCATTGGCTAGGGAATGATAAGAGAGAATCATGGCATTCAAAAATAATGAGGCATCATGAAGTATATGGAGCTAAGCATATGAAGCTAGAAAATGAGTTAACCAAGTGGCAGCATTGTTTGGACAAGTCTAAGAAGTCTTTGGGTGATTTATCTTACCCGTAGCAAGCTCCAGACCTGCCCGTAGCATCTTCCAGAACTACCTGCAGCAACAGAGCAATAGTATGCACCTCTTGCTGTCCATAGCCAAAGAGAACTTATCCAGCTCACACCATAGCATAAGACAAAAGTGCCAGCTATCCTAACGCATCATATGTAATATTATGGTTATTTTGTTAAGTAGTTTTGTAATTAGTTCCTATCATGTAAATAAGACAGGAATTAGCTGTCTTCACTCAACAAATATGAAACCGAACAACTATAATTTGTTTGAGTGGTTTTTGATCATATTCCTAGTATAGAATAAGTTAGTGATCTGTCTATATATATATATATTAAGATAGAAATGTAAAGAACATGTAGTAATAGACTAAGGAATGAAGTGATAGCTATATGAGAGAAGCATAATTGTAAATGTGTGAAGACAGAATATATTAATGTGATTTTGTGCTTTTAAGTTCATTGTAATCTCTTTTTTGTAGCAATATTTAATTGCTACAACTCAATAGATGAATCATTTATCTTCTTGAGCAGTTATGTGAGTTTCTAGGGTAGGATCGAACTCACTTCTACACGAGGAAGGGCCCCTAAGGAATTATAGGGAAGATCCTATTCCTCCATTTCCTATTTATGTTGTGTGGATTGATTATCAATTATTCATTTCATTTCTAAAAGTTAATGAGTGCATAGTGTGTTGAGTTTTAGATCTGTAGATTAGCAACATCCATAGTTTACTTTCCAATTTACACAAGCATTACTTTATATTCTTTGATGAATTTCTAGCCTACAAAGACTTCACTCCAAAGTACTGTAGCATATATTTTGCAGGCCCTTTGAAAAGCTTACACCCCTAGGTTGACATTTAATGAACAACAGAGTATGAGACCTAATATCATTGGTTGATTATTCTACACATCGCCTCGGTGAATGGTGTAGGAGAGGGATCACACACATGCAACATTTAGCTCCTTTTAGTCCACACGAATCCTCATCCTTCCATCCTTCTTGATACCGATCACCATTGGACTAACCCATTCTCGAATCGTCGAGGGGCTTAATGATTCCAGGACTTTAACATTTTGTCAACCTCTTCTTTGACCTTTTTCGTAAGTTTGGATTCATACTATAGGGTCCCTTTCGAAATGGGTGTGCACCCTATTTAAGCTTTATCTTTATCTCCCTAATGATTCATGCATGCTTTTAAGTTCATGGTACCTTGAGGGAATAAGTATTGATAATCCCATAATAGCTCTATGATTTTTACCACTTCAAAGTCTCACCAATAGTCTTCAATTATGGCATCCTTAGGCTCAACATCTAATCCAATATTCACCTTGTTGTCTTCATAGGTTCATGATAGTTGTGTGTGGTCTTATCTCGCACCGTCCAACACCTCACACCTACCTGTTGAATGGTTTACATCCAGATTTTCTACTTCTTCATCATCCACTAAGTAGACTATTTTTCCTTTTTATTTCTCAAGGCAAGTGTGATGAAGTAGTGTGGCATCAGCCTCTGTCTCTTCAATAAGATGCTCTCATGAGTTTCCTTCATCCAATAGCTCCTAAAGGAGTTCTTTAGCCTTGGTGCTATCTCCCATAGTTAAGAGCTTTATGACTTTTAATGCTTCTTCCACTGGAGGCTTGGTAGAGAAGAAGTCAAATGTCTGGACCATTCTGGCAGCTTAAATCCTACCAATTTCCGTCTCTATGGATTTCAGCATAGATATACTAAGCATGCACACAACCTTGTAAATTGGAATAAAACTTTTGCACCCGCAGTGAATGTGGTAGAGCTTCATACTCCTCTCTCCATATTCTCTCACACTTTTGAATGTGGTGCTTAATAGGTTGATTACCATCATAAGTAAAGATTTGAGTAGGTGCATTGCTCTGTAGAACCTAGTGGTAAGAGAAATCCTAATTTTGTTCCATCCTACAAGATTATCCTTATGGACCACCCACCAACACGCTGCTATCCTTTGTAGTGTATATGCTAACATATTTCTTCTTTCCGCAGGGTCTATCCATTATTCCTCCATGTTGTGCAAGAACACCATAGGATATCCTTCTCTAGTGTAACAAGGTACCGAGTTGTTACCTATTCTCCTGACATAATGCAGTTTTCTTCCCTTAGGAAATATGCTCTTTACTTTGCGCCCTACTAACTCATAAGTGTTATGAGCCCAATTATCACAAGAAACACTTGTAGTATCGTTAATAGATTATGCATCCTCCCACTAAATTATTCCTTCTTTACATGGCTCAAGCACCTCTGGATCCTAGATGGTATGTACATAAATCCTATTCAAGTCTTCATCACTCAAGGGCTCAAAACAGGGCACAAATTTTCCATATGTTAAAGGGATAATAACTCTTTCCTCGTTTTCAAAGCTGATATAACCCTTGTTGAACTGAAGATCAACATTATTTGCATAACACCAAGGATGCCCTAATAGTGCTTGGAAAACTATCTCGACTCTGCACAACACTAAAACCTCAAAGTCTCCAAGTGAACTTGGCTCCTTGTATGGTAATGGATGCATCTTTTAAAACTCGATGGAAGTGTCCTTAATCCGATTAGCCATGAACAATACATTAGAGGATGGTTGCAATGGGGTCTCTCCATTTGTTCCCATGCATCTAAGGTAATAACATTGACTTCGCATCGGTGTCAATCAGTATATTACTCAATAGCCACCCATCTACAACAACATTTAGAGTTATTTCCTTGTCATAATCTAGGCTATGAGGGGGAAGATTTGGATGCAGGATCTCGCCATCCCATCTTAGTACTTCGCGCGTAATGTATTTCCTTTTAACCAATTCCCCAATAGTGGAATGATATTCTCCTGGTGCAACAATTTTCACACTTCTCTCAAGTCATCTATATCAGTTTGGACCATATTTGATGCTTTCTTTTACTTCATCTTCCATGATTTCTCCTTTAAATATTGTATTTCACCCTAGAGATTCATGAGTACCTCCCTAGTTTCTTGGTAAACATCCTTCCGATGGGAAGGTTCTATGTATCGTCATGTAAAACCTTCTCCTTAGTGATGGTAGGCCTCTACTACAATGCTTTCTTTAGGCGCGCATTTCTTCAGCACTGGTCGTGATCTTTACCCGCAATGCTTCATATTCTAGTTCTAACTTTCGCATCCAATTATTTTCCACATTGTTTTGTATCCTAACTATCCATGCACTTTTGTTTTCCTATTTATGTTGCTTACTAAGATGCTCATATAATTCTCGGGCACTCCTCATAGCTATGATTCTTTCCACGAAAGAACATTTAATATTCCGAGGACATTCTAGTCCTGTAGTGGTCGAGATCCACATGTATAACACGTTCGCAAGGAAACTCACTTCTTCCACCACCATGGCCTCATCCTCCAAATCCACCATGGTATCTATGACCTCAGCCACGGCTTCCTTCACAATGTCCTTCATTCCTATTAGAGTACACCTGATTGTGATCCCGATCCCGATGATCGTTCTTTCTTTTAGAGTTATTTGAAACTCATGTTTTTCGTACACCAATATCTATAGCATCATGGATCTGACCAATCAGCCAGAAGTCTTCCATGTAATGAGTCATCGACTCCACAAATTTTGTAGTAGTATGAAACGTTCTTCCTTATCATGTGTTGTAGTAATGGGCAGCGACTAGCATCATGGTGTAGATGACATATCTCACAGTCCTAACAGCAATGAGTATATTGATCTATGGGGACATCTATCCTTTGTGTGACCTTCCACTTCACAATATATTCACCAAATCCTTATGTGCATCTCATGTGCTAAATTTTTCAATAGTTTCTCTAACTGCTTTGCCATAGCTGCGACATGTGCTTCTAAAAATGGGCTCACCCCGGTGTCTATACTTCCAACTGCCTTAGCGTGTAAAGTTTCGTCAAGTGATTTTCATGGATTAGTGTATGTTTTATGTGATAACACCCTCCTAAAAGGTGTAATTAGACCTCCAAAACCACCGTGCATGCTGGTTTACATGAATATGATAAGACAACTTAGATAACATCATTTTGAAACAAGCATCATAATCTCTCGACACTCTCGGTAGTGCCTTTCTTGATATCCTTGAGCACACTTATACTCTTCTACTCAAACTCGGGATGTGAAACTCTTTAAGGAAAGCATATTTTAAGGTGAATAGTCTACGCAAGTTTGATCAGATCTAACTTTCATCGTACTGGGCTTGTGTGCACACCCTTATAACGTAGTAGAAAATTAACTTCCCTACGCTTAGAATTCGTGATCCCTTTTATGCATTATAGTATTTCACACATGTGTACATGTTCAACAACATCTTTATGCCCCTATACTCTAGAAGACGAAGAGACATCTCCATGTAAATATTCTCGGGTTGGTGCACCTTGCCCACCCGATCCGTAACCTCCCGTGTTTCCTCCGCCTCTAGATCCACCGTGAGCTAGAGCAACCTATACCTCCTTATCATGAACCCGTAGTTGGGTTTAGAATAGAAGATGTACTTCCCTACATACCAACCATAGTACTCAACTACACCCCAATATGCAGTTTGTGAAGTGTTACTACTCCCGAAGATATTCCAAAACTCTATGCACCTGAATTATGTATGGATGATACACCTAAAAAGGTGCTCCCATATGACAATGAAGACATTTACATTGCCATTGTTGTGCCTCTTATAGGACTCACTCCTTCTCTCTCACTACTTAAATTATTTTTTTGTACTAGATGTTGGAAAACCAAGTGCAAGGGCAACATTGCTAGGTGGATTTAGATGCACACCCATGGCCTAGGTCATCTCTATCTTGGGTGCTTCTACATAAGGCCGAGGAGGGTTCCTTGTCATGATTTCCCAAATAAGGGAGTTCCTAATGCTTAGGTTCCATGTCTTCTGTGTGAACTTTAACTCCTTCCCGAACTATCTTTCTCCACAACGCCATTTTCTCTGCGCAATCTCCTGCTCATTCTCTACCTCTCTCGTGGCATGCCTCATTATATTTAAGCCACCTTTCCTCTCTCTACCTCTATTCCACTAGGTCTTCCATTTTTCAACAAGCCTGCTCCTTCCCCCCGTGTGGTGGAGTTTAGTTAGCCATCAATTTTCTCTCCAAATTCAAAGTTACCATCAGGATCTTGATTGCACTGGAATGTCTTGTAGGTATGTTCCCTTGATATCATAAAAACTATAATTTGGCTAACTCTCGGCACGAATAAGTGGAGATTGAGTACTCCAAGATATAACTTTTTAAAACACCATGAAACCACATATCTACCACACGATCCAAATCAAATCAGCATCATAAAGGGCATGAAATTCTTCCTACATCCAAACAAGTGTGTAATACCCTAATTCCATTTAGATGCATAAACAATCATCCACTCGTAAAATTATCCTAGAAATATAACGAAGAATATCTAATATAAACTATCATATATATTTTTTTCTACCCATGCGCATGTGTTAAACTCAGATTCGGTGTTGAACCTCCATACTTATTCTTCTTCTAAGTCATGTATCCACTCCTCAACGCTTACTAGGGTCAACCTAGGTATGTCTTCATTGTGAACCATCCTCGAAAACAACTCAAAAGAGATCTCGAAACGGAACCAATGATGCATCCTATAATTCACCAATAAAATCCCAAGTGCGTTGGCACATAACTCAGCCTAGACCGAGCGCTCACCCAAAGCATGCAAAGGTATCATGCCCCTCTTTAGGGTTGTTATTATAGGATGTTAGCTTGATGAAGAATTAAAGCATTCATATCTATGACTAATATATCATTATACAATACATATTCAAATCTATATCTTAAATTATCATGAATCAAACAATAATCATAGCGAGAAAATTCATCCAATAATAAAATATAACCATGATTAACACCTTGATTTAGTCAATAACCTTCATTATATTAAATGCAGTAATACACAAAATATTCTTACAATAATGGCATCATATGCTCATGCACGTATAGATCTGATAGTGTAATCTCACAGTAATCCAGTCCTTACATATATCCTCACACCCCTATACTACATGGTTCATTACATATTTATAAGGGTGGGGACTTTCCCTTCACCACTTATCCAATCCCAAAATAGGTCGCATGTTATTATTAGCCATGTGTCGTTACAATAATAGCCACACATGCAAGTGCACTAACAATAGACTTATTCTAGTTAACAAACAAGAGTAAATCTATTCTCACCAAGACCCATGTAAAGCACTTCATAACCGATCCTCCAAAAATAGCCAATAAGTGTCGTGTAATTCTTTAACTTATTTGTGTGTTGCACACGCTATCTCCAAAATAGATCCTCATCGTGAAAATGGCTAAGTCCCAAATCTGTCTTTGTCTTCAGCACGTGATTCCTTTTCGATCCTCCCACACTTTTGAATGTGCTCTTCTCTTATGTGAACCTTCTCGTATGTTCTTTGCTAAGGGCCACACTTTAACTTATCAACACTTTAAATTAATTATTAATAATTTAAGCAATAAATGAAAAACAACTTAAACCATTTTTGCTACCTTATAGAACTTTATAACCCATCCTTTTCATTTCATACACAGGGATGTCACCTCATGTCACGAGGAATGATATTTTGATCTGCTGAGGACTTGGGACATAGGTTTCTTATGCCTCGAGAACCGTGGGCCCCGAGTTTGACTATAGATTTTAGAGGTGATTTAACAGTTGATAGGTGTTGTGAAATTTTTTCTTCCGGTATAGTATGAACCGACAAATGAAGATGTTCATCAAGGACGAGATACACCACCAAATGAGGACACACACTCAAAGCCACATCATCATAAAACTTAGAGATGGGAGAGGTCTCATAGCCCCTCCGTTCACTATGAGAGAGTGTCTTTGCATCATCATAGCTATTCCCATAGCCTTAAGGACCATTTCAGAAGGGACGACCACATTCTCAAGTAGAGAGGATGGTTGGGCATCAGCATTAGGATCGAGACATGGGTAGTGTGATTATGGATCTCCTTCATTTTTAGCCACCTACTTATAGTGGAACCTTAGATGGATTTAGAGCCAAATCATGGTTCTTTAGCCTCCGTGAATTGCTTCTGATTGCACTCATATGAGAGCAATGTCAAGGCTAGGTTCCCTATATACCTCCTCTCGTGACGCAATGAACACAATGACTTGGGAGCTATTTGAGGATTGATTTAGATTGAATTACATGTCTAAGAATTTTATTCGAAAAGGATCAACGAGTTCCATGGTATCCAATAGGGTTCAAGCATAGCTACATAGTATGAGAGATGATTTATGGATTTACGCAACATGTGGACTATCTACAAGATGAGAAATTGTAAGTCAAAAATTTCTTTCGAGGACTAAATGTAGATATAATCGGGCAATCATGATACTATCTCCTCTGACACTTGAGAAGGTCATAGAGAAGGCCTACCTAGCCGAGGAGAACAAGAACATGGCCCATGAGCACAAAGATAGTAATAGGGAAAGTATCAGAAGAATATGTAATCATTTTAGGATCAAAGGTCATGATGTACAGCCCCACCCCCCTACAGGGAGGATTCATTCCTCCACATTCATTCTCAAGACCTCCACAATACACATAGCAGTAGTCACCTCACCATGCTCACCATCAAAAGAGGACTAGGTAGACACAAAGAATGTAGAGAGGAGTTCAAGGAAGTTTTGGTGGGGGTAGAGATATGAGGTAAGGTACCTAATAGGTACAACTAGTCTGTACTGAGCAAGCCTCTACCAAGGTAAAGCCGTAGGTTTAGTGCATCAAAGTACAAGAGGGACCACTTCTTAGAGGTACAAAGAAGATGTTTCATTTGTGGGTCCCCTGATCACTATGTGTGTATGTGTCTACACAAATACACCACTATTGATATACAGAGATATCATCTCCGAGTAGATAGTGGTAGATGTAGGATGCACCCATCATGTCTACACACCAAAGTAGATAACTGTCGCCTTCAATCATCGTGCCATGGTTATTGAGATGACATGTATTATCATGGGTATTTCTGTCTTAGTTCTTTTTTATTCTACAGTACATCACATTCATTTATATCACCTTTTATAGTGGAACAAAGTGGGCTAGTGGTGGTGTTGGGACCCTAGAATGTTTGCTAAGTACAAAAGGCGTGTAGGTGTGCAAGTCCTAAGTTAAAGAAAGGTGTGCAAGGATAAGGCACGTAGGGCAGGGTTTAAGGAATGGTTTAAGGAAACCCGTAGTGCGCATAGTGCATGCGGATAGAACCAAGGGTTTGGGACAGCCAAATTGGTCATTTTGGGCAGAACACATGAAAAGCATGACCCAACTGTGCATGCTGAGTGGATAAGGTGCCATCCTGGCGATAGGTTGGCCCAGGAAGGAGCATGCCTGTAGTAGAAGCTTCTAGAAGCACATCATGGTGAAAAGTGGAAAGCTCATGCCTAGAGGAGCATGCTCACATGGAGGACCACATTTAGACACTTGGCATTGGATCTAAGGGCACTAGAGGGTGAGTTAGTAGTCCAAAAGGCTATAAATACAAGTTCCTATAGGAAAAAATGGGGAGAGAACTAGAAGAGGGTAGAGCTCTACAAAAATACTACAAGAACTTTGTTAGTGGGTAATTGTACTTGGGAAAGGATGTATAATGGGTATGGGGATTGTAATTTTTCTTTTTGATAGCCTAGCTACATTAATCCAGCTATAATGCATGACTGCAGATGCTTCTCTCGTGACATTCTCAGTAATGGCTCCATGGATGTAATGAGGTTACCAATTATATGAATATGAATATTGATGATTCTGATGCATACATCTTTCTCATAGGTTCTTTTCATTTATGTTTATGCTAAGTATGGATGCTTGTATAACTTCTTTCTATTTTGGTACAAGTTATATAATCTGTTAAGTACTTTCTGTCTGGAATGACTGCAAGGATCTAGAGGTTGTTCTGAGCTCTATGGTTCTTGTATGTCTTAACTCCTTTTAAATCTCTTAAGCGAAAATCATAGATGATGATGTTTCCCACTAAAATCACATAAAAGAGAGACTCGACACCCACGCGTGCCTCGGTGAGCGCCCAGCATCCACTGGGTGATAGGTCGGTGCGCATGGGGTTCCTTTCTTTTGTGATAGGGGTAAAAATGACTACAAGTGGCTATGCAACTAGATAGTTTACAGGTTGAATTGGTCTTTGGGGCCAAACTTGCAGTGGATACCTACGTAGAGAGTTGTACTTGACTTGGGAGCATTCTCCACTACCTTGAACCTTTGAGTGTTACCATAAGGATCCTATGAGGTAGTTCTAGGCATGGATTATATCGAGTCTCATTGGGCCAAAGTAGACTATGAGGGAAGATCATTGATCGTTGGGATGACCTTGTAACTCCGCAGTTATCTCCAGGATTCATAGGCCTATCTCCTTACATATGATCTTGACTAAGAAAATCAAATGGAGCATGCACAAGGGTTGTCACAATTGCTTTGTGACTACAATCAATCATCCATCGATAGTACTTGAAAATTCACCTCTTGATGAGCATCCGATCGAGGGAGTTTTTAGATGTATTTCCAGATGAGCTTCTTGGGTTAGCTCCCCACAGAGAGGTGGATTTCACTATATACCTAGTATACGGAGCAGCACTAGTCTCTATGGCACCTTATTAGATGACGACTCTAAAACTTCATGAGCTCAAGATTCAGCTAGAGGAGTTGTTAGAGAAGGGCCTTATTTACCCTAGTGTGTCCCCATGGGGAGCGCTAGTTATTTTTGTGAAGAAAAGGGACTTTTTCTCTCCGGATTTTTGTGGACTTCCAACAAAGATAATAACGTCACAATTAAGAACATTTATCCACTTTTGAGGATTGGTGACTTGTTTGATCAAATGAGGGGAGCTGGAGTGTTCTCCAAGATTGATCTCAAGTTAGGATATCATCAATTGCGCATTACAGATGCAAATATTCATAAGACAACTTTTCACACTCGATATGGGCATTATGAGTTCACTGTTGTACTTTTGGCTTGACCAATGCCCCAGCTTTTCTTCATGAGCCTCATGAATGGGGTTTTCAAGACCTTCTTGGACCACTTCATCTTGGTGTTTCTAGATGATATATTGATATATTCTCATTCCGAGGAGGAACACGAGGAACATTTGAGACAGGTTCTTTAGGTTTTGAGATATCAAAAGCTTTTTGGGAACCTATAGAAGTGTAGTTTCTTTTAGTCAAAGATTCAGTAGTTGGGTCACATCATTTCAGGAGAGGTTATCTTGGTAGATCCCTCTAAGATTCAAGACATTCTTGTTTGGTCAGTGCCCACATCAGTGACAAAGTTGAGGATTTTCTTGAGATTAGCAGGTTATTAGTGTTGGTTTGTAAGGGACTTTTCTAGGATTGCACATATTATTGCTTATCTTCAACAGAAAGGGAAGAAATTTTACTGGTTAGAGAAGTGTGGAAAGGATTTTGAGTTTCTTAAGGAGATATTGATAACGACTCCTATCTTAGCAGCTTCTAGATCTAAAAAGGAGTTTGTGGTTTGCATCGATGCTTCATTAGAGGTCGTGAGTAGTTCCTTATGTAGAAGCATCGGTTATTGCTTTTGATTCACGTAATCTCAAATATTATGAGCTTAACTGTCATGCTCATGACTTGGATCTTGTAGCAGTTGTTCATGCTCTAGTGTGTTGGCATCATTTTATTTTGGGTAGGCCATTCATTTTGAGGATGGATCATCGCAATCTTGATATATCATCTCACAACAGAACCTCAACACTCGCAACAATGTTGGATGGAGTTCTTATGTGAGTATGACATGGGTGTCTAGTATATCAAATAAAATGAGAATTTAGTTGTAGTAGCACTTAGTAGATGATGACATGTGATTGTTTCCATGACACTACAGTCAAACCTTCAAGGTAGGATTCTTCATATTCCAAGAGATAGATTCTATGAGGGTGCTAGGCAAATGTTTAAGTCACAAGGTTCCTTCAAGGGTAGGTATACGGGATTTATTCTTGAGGTAGATGGGTTACTTCAGTTTCAGAGGCACATTTATGTGCCTAAGGAAAGTGATATTCACATCTTCATGCTTTCATAGGCTTGTCAAGCTCCATATACAGCACATCTAGGAGTGAATAAAATGCATGCCAATCGAAGAGAGTTGTATTATTAGTCTGGTCTTCAACGATATATAGCATATTTTGTAGCACATTGTCTTGAGTGTCGAGGGTCAAGGCTAAACATTCTCATCCGATTTTGGACTCTTATATCCACATGACATTCCCCGAGTGGAAATGGGATGTTATCTCCATGGATTTCATTATCGAACTCCCTATGTTTTCTTATCATCATAATGCCATTATGATCACTATGGATAAGTTGACCAAGGTTGCGTACTTTTCGCCAACCAAGGTCACATATAATGCACTAGCCATTGCCAAAGTGCTTATGGAGGATATTGTCGATTTCTCGGGATTCCTAAGACCATCATCAATGACAGGGACACCATTTACACTTCAGATTTTTGGACTTCCTTTCAGGTTACTCTGGGAACACAAATTAATTTCAGTTCAACATATCACCCAGAGACAGATGGGTAGACTGAGAGGGTTAATTAGGTACTTGAGGACATGTTGAGGATGTATGTGAAGAACCATTAGAATAAGTGGGAGGATTATCTACACCTGGTTGAGTTTACATACAACAACAATTATCACAGTTCTATCGGTATGGCTCCCTATCAGGCATTTTATGGACACCCTTGCAGGAAACCTTTAAGTTGGGATAAGCTAGATGAGTGGGTGGCACTTGGGCCAACTTACCTATAGGACTTAGAACAATAGGTTATATTGATTAAGCAGTGTCTTAAGAAGGCTAGAGCATGTCATAAGGTGTATGAAGACACCAAGAGGATTGATCGTCACTTTACACTGGGTGATAAAGTATTCTTGAGGGTTCATCCACATAAGATCCCAATCTGATATGGAAAGGGTTCTAATATTTTGCCTCATTTTGTGGGGCCATTTGAGATCTTGGAGGTCATAGGTCTAGTTGCCTACCACTTACCTTTGCCACCATGCCTTACATGGGCCCACGATGTGTTTCATGTTTCAGTATTACATAGATATGTGCCTGATATTTCTCATGTATTGGATTGGTCGACATTACATGTCAAGGATGAAGCACAGTGGAGACTAAAGCCTGTGTGTATCCTGTAGCACAAAATATTAGTCGTCAAGGGAAAGGCTTAAACTAGGTTAGATTGCAATGGGACCGATATAATGAGACAACAACTACATGGGAGGATGTTACACCATTGAGGGATTGATATCCTTATCTCTTCTAGTGACTTCCAAGAGGAAGTCTAATTTTAGGAGAGGGGATGTAGTTCCCACCTCTTCCTACCCTAGTTCTTTTGTTGACTCATTACTTATATTGATGATGGAAATGGACTTTAGCATCATTTGATTTCTATATGTTTTATTATGGTTCTTCTAACAACACATGTGGTGATTTGGGCATATAGCACCAAGTTATTATTGTGGTTATTTCTTAGCTCTTGCATGTTGATTTTGGATATCAACATATTATGTTATAGTGACTTCATTTCACATGTGATGGATTTACTTATGGTTTTGCCATATAATTGGTTATCATTTGAATATTAATGGCTAATTGGATGTCGCCATGTGTTACTTATATGGTTGATATATTTTGGATTAGTATGGTTATATATGACTAGTGTTACTCATTTCATACCGACATTATTTGGTATAGCTAGTGTGATTTATTCGTGCATGATTTATTGATTTTATTTAATTCTTATATTTTATTATGCGGGTATGTTTAATGTTTGCATTGAGTGTGCGGAGATTACAGGGCACAAAAATGTAGGTTTCGAGCTACACCTCGGGTTTGCACTAGTGGCGCATCGGTCGAGTCCTAGCCATGCTTGATTTGTGTGAAGCCTTATATGTTTTGTGTGTCGTATTTAAGAATTGTTATCCAAAATTCACCCCCCAAGGTAATTTTGATAACTTACACAATTTCTTCAAGTTGGAGCAAGCAGAAATGGTGAAATACCAAAAATTGGATTTTTGGGTAACCCTTTGCTTTCCTCTAACTTCCATGTCCAAGAAAAATACGACTTAGAAAAATTTCACAAAAATTTGAAAAAATGAAGTCAAGGGTCTGTTTTAGTGAAAATAGGGTTTGAGGGTTATGGATGGAACCAATGTGGATCGTACAGGGTTCATCGTACCAAGTTCGGGCCTTAAATAGTAAAGAGGTAGTGAAATGCAACAAAAGTGGATAAAAATTTCCCACGCGGTCCATGGGACAACGGGATTAAAGTACCCTAAATTCCTGAAAATATGATTTAGCCATGACCAAGTACAATGTAGTTAAGGAAGAAAAATATGTCGGGACAGTCGAGCCCCAAAAAGCTGAAATGGCCGCAAGCCGCTTAATTTTGTCAAAAGTGGAAAAAATTGTCGCACACGGTCCATGGGATAGTTAGGAAAAAGGTATGCGTGGGATCCGAAAAGTTGAAAAGGTCATACCTAGTGAATTGAGTAGATGGCGAGGAAAATTTCCCAAATAGCCGGGACACGTGGACCGGAAGGAAGAAACACCCATGAGCAAGTGGAATGCGAAGAATTCGGCGGTCAACGTCCCTCATGGCCCGATCAACGATAGACGTGCAAGATAAGAAAACCCATTGCAAGTGATGTGAAGAAAGGAGGCCCGAATGGTCCGAGTACCATAGGGACACGAGTTCCCCAAAACCCACAATAGCCGCAATATAAAGGAAAATTCAACACCCAACCCCGAACTTCAAATGGTCATAACTTTTGACCTAGAGCTCCATTTTCACAAAATTTGACTTTTCAGAAAGGGCGCAACATCCTCTACGCCAAAAAAATGGATTTTGGTTACTCAAGTCAAGGCCCGTAACTAGAATCATTGCGAGTCCGTGCAGAAAGAACAAATGTGGAGGTGAAATTTTTAGAGAATAGGGTTGAGACCCTTCAGAGTATGGTGGCGGGGGACAAGGGAAAAAAGAGGCAGATGGTTATCATTTCCTCTGATGATGATGATTTTCATGAGGGTGACATTGGTCCTAGTTCTCAGACTAGGGCCAGGGGTGTTTAAGTACTTTTTATTGATCTTGTGCTTGACTGTTCTTTTTTGCCGCTAGTTTTTGTGTTCATTTGGTCAAGCTGGGTCAATGTTTTGTTGACTCCGTTTTCGATGGGGTTTTTATAGATACTTTTGTTTAATGTGGAGCTTCATTGTCATATCCTTTTGCTTTGGACCCTTGGAGCCTTTTTTCCAACTATTATCTATAAAAAAACTAGATTTCTTAATTTTAATGAGGGTAGATATGTGAAAATAAAGGAAACATCTCCATCTCGATAAATTAAATACTCAATCTTTGTAAAATGCAAGAAATACATGGCACCCAAAATAGTCTGCTCACACTAAGAAGGCCATAACTTTTGTAATTCTCAATGGATTTTTACAAAATTGGTCTCGTTGGAATTGTGATTCTAAGCCTAATGCAAAAAGATCAAGAAATTAAGAATTTTATGAACAAATGATGGGGATTTTTCTAAAAACGTGGCCAGGTTCATAATAGTGTTTTAATTGGTAGATGGGATGCATTCAATGAAGCATATGAAGACATTTTTCATGCTGCAATTCATGGGATAGCATGGGGAGCCTTTTACAAGCAACATACCATCATTTCACTCCATTTATGACATCTTTCAAGTGGTGGGAAGGTAGATTTTGGGATTTTCTTTTTCCCTCTCTCTCTCCTCATAGAACTCTATAAATAAGAATGTTGGGTTCATTGTAGGGGAGATAGTTTTTTGTGTAGCCAAACTCTGTCAAAGTGGTTTTGTGAAGTCAATACATGTTGTAGACCCTTGTATTGGAATCCTTGTATGGTGATCTAAACCCTTATTGTGTAATAGATTGAACTATGCATGTCAATGAATCAATAAATGCAAGTTTGTGGGTGTATCTTCCTCTTTTGTGTTTGTTTGCATTCTTCTTGCCCCTTCAACCTTATTAAAAATACATTGCATCTATCGTATAATCTTGTAAGGATTAATTATCATTGTGTGTGTATGAAATGTTGTTGTGAATGTAGTTGCTAGACCATGGAGAATTGTTATCACCCCTTCTAGTATGCACTTTACTTCTATTTTTCACACATTGGAAGACTATTCTCATACCCTCCTTTTTTGGTGTATCATTGCTTTAGTGTAGGTTTTTTTGCATGCAATCTCTCTCCATTGTCCCTTGGGAAGTTAGATTAGGACAAGATAGTTTTTCCTGCATTAGAGTAGATTGCGGCATGTAGTTTAAGAGCAAGAACCAACTTTGTCCGGAGGTCTATCTCAAGTAGAAAGTCCCACAATTTGGAGATAGTACCCATGTCATCCAGTCACACCGTGAGCTCAAGCACACACACTTGTGGAAATCATAGGGTGTTGTGATTCGGTGATAATAGGCATCATGGGTGATCCCTAATTGTAATTTTGTTATTTGTAATTTATTTAGCCTTGTATGAGCTAGTTTAGGGACATAGAGGTCCCTACTTGTGTTAATTGTGTTTAATGTTAATTAAGTATATGTATGTATGGGACCACATAAGTTTCACTTGGGTGGGCCCCACCACCTCAACCCTTGTGCCATTTAGCTCAAACTCAATTTTGGGCTAAAAATGGTAATTTAGGTGACGCCTTTTCATTTTGGGAGCTACCCTTTCATGGAAAAAAACCCTTGGACCATACCTATGGATAGGGGTCTCTTTTCAAGGTCAAATGGTATTTTCCTCACATTTGACCCCTCACACATTAATTTATTATAAGAGAGTTGTTTTTTTTTTTATTAAAAGTTGTAGATGTTTTGGAATTAATCAAATTTTGAAAAATTTGGAGTTTACCTCCAAAATAAGAGTTGTTATATTCTTGATTTGGTCTTTGGAATCTTTGTGTGGGCAGATAAGAAGGATGACATGTGTCACCATCACCCTCTCATTTGGGGAATTGTTAATTGGTTTTCATTTAATATTCCCTCATGGAGAGGGGTTGGGAATTTTTGTCATTCTTGCTTCGGGTGTTGGAGATTTCAGTGGTGCTTGGAGCTTTGGATTGTTGGATTGCATATATATTTTGGAAAGCTTGATTGAGGTAGGCCTCTTTTTTCTTCTACTATGTTTTTCTTATAGAAACATCATGTGTTATGAAATGAAATCGGTGTCGTTTTGTTGTTTTTGTAAGTTGGTTTATGGTTGTGTTGCGGACCTTTGTTATTTTCTTTTTCTCTATCCATCATGCTTTGTAATGAATTTTGGAGTGTTGGGGAAGAGGGAGGAATACCCTTATCACCACATTGCTTCATGGGCAAGCCATTATGGTCATTTTTAATCCTCCACTCATATGATTTAATGTGAGGAAATATTTTCATATGGTTTGATATTCGTTCCCCATCCTTGGCAAGGAAATCATTATGGTTTGAAAAGCCTTCCAAGGAGGAGGCTTGGTGCATGGGTTGGAGAGATAAGGAGGGAAATTGTGATTTGGAGAGATAAGGAGCATGTTTGGAGATTTGCATTGTGTTTCCTATCGTTGGATTCACCACTTGGCTACATATGGGATTCTTAACACTCTTCCCCATTTTGGGGGAAAGCATGGAGCTTCTCCCTTATGTGTTGTTTGTTTTTGGGTTTTTGTATGTGAAAAGTGTGCTTGTATGTTTGTTTTCCCTTCCTTTTCACTTGTGCAAACCAAGACATGTATGCTCTCTCTCACATGGTATTGGAGGGAGGATAGCATGTCCTCCATGTATTAGAGATGGCATGTAATGATGCCAATATGTTAGGAGCTAACCTTGGGCCCTTTCATCTTGTGATTTGAAGACCTTTATGGAGTGGAAAACATGCAGATTTTTAGCTTGAAGATTGATGATGAAACGGTGGAGTTTTGGACATGATGTTACCCAAATTTTGGGGAGGCTTACCCACTTGGAATTTATGTATTTCTTGTAAAGACATTGTAAAATCCTTTTTTGTAGTCTTCCATCTTCGGATGTAATTGTCTCTTACTCTTAAAATGTTGTATCCTTTGTAAATTTTTCCCTTACCTTAATAAGGAGTTCATAAGGATGTATTAAAAGGTTGTGTCTTTGATCTTATCCTTGAAAAGAAAGTAGAGGCTATTCTAAAGTTTGGTTCCCATGTTATAATAATCTCGTACTTTCTATCGAATATGTTTGAAAACTTTGTTTCATGGAAGTTGAGGGTGCACTTATGTTCTTCAAAATGATTGTTACAAATGTTGGAATGGAGATGTATTTAAAAGGAAATGTTGTTGAAATGAAACTTTGATTCTTTTATGTTAAATTAAACTTTTATCCTTGTCTTTGTGTTGGGATGTCAACGTTGTTATATAAATAAGAAATAAAAAGTTCTTGTATTCCTTCAAAGGCTTATTGGAATGCTTTGGTGATGGATGGAAATTTGCATATTACCTTATTTTGAAAAGATATTTGTTAAGAGGGTTGTAAGTTGAGCACATCATAATAGTTGCTTTTGTTGTAATCTCTTGATTATTTTGAGATAATATATCTCTCATTAGTTACTCCATGGGATTATCAAATGATCTCCATATTTTTATGAGTAAGGGAAGTTAAAGGAAACAAAATTTTAATTATATGGGCATTTTCATAAGCAAATAATTGTAAATCTTGAACATAGAAGTCTCACTTAGTAGTCTAGCTTATTTAGCAAATGATGTTCAATTTTGTAAGAGAAATTTGAGCCTTTAGATTGTATTAGATAGGATTAATAATGTTGTAATTGGGAAACTTTCTTATAAAATTTTTTTGTATCTTTACTGTTCAAAGGATGAGGATTTTAGTCAAGTATAAGTTATATGGTAAAAATTCATCTTATTATGTATGTAAAAAAAAAAAAAAACAAATAAAATGAATCTTACATTTGTTGTTTTCTTCTTAAATATATTGTAATAAAAAGGTTTTCTCAAACCCATGTGAGTGTGTGTTTGTGTGTATGTGTGTGTGTGTGTGTGTGTGTATTAAAAATTTAAAAACATTAAAAACCATATGGTTTAGCATTGTATTATACAAGAAATAAAACAAAAAAATAATTTTTTTCTTAGGGTTGTGTTTGTTTTCAACCCCGGACATGTTTTCCATTGGTGTGGAGTGGAAGGGGGTAGGGCATGCCTCGTCCTACCCCACCCTCACACCCCACACCATATTCCTTCCCCTCCTATAAATGGTTCTCCGGTGGCCACCGTCACTGCCTTCTAATGACATATCTCTCGTGTAAGTGGTCGTGGCCACTATTATGCTATAACAACCTTGTATTGCCTTTCACATGTACCGTTGTTTTATTAGTATTTTATATATATATATATATATATATATATATATATATCGATCCCGGTTTCATTGGGCAAATCATCCCCAAGTTCATCAATGAAAGAGGAATTTTCTTCTTCCATGAGAACAAGCACAAAAAAAGAGTCTCCAAATCCTTCCTTCTCCTTCATTCTTCCTCAAACCCTTCTTGCACAAAAAGAAAAACAAAATAAACAATAGTAGAGAAAAGAAAATAAAGCATGTAAGATAAGATTAGGGCATCTCTAAAATCCTTAAGATCACTAGTTTAGATTTGTTTAATCCAATGGCCTAAAACAAACCCTACACCCTTTTAAAGCATAGGCTTTCAATAAGTTTCTTTTATTTTTATGAAAGGGATGGGGTCATCTATAGAGATGGGTGTGGGTGGTTTTATTTAAATGAGGGAAATTATTTAAAGTGGAAACCTTGGGAAAAACTTTTAAGATAAAGTGCTTTATTTAGTGTTGAGAAATTACAATGGAGTTATAATATAATGGGGGTTGCAAATTAATTCCTAGGGGATACTTTTATGTAAAGTGGTCTTTTAGTTATTAATGGAATAGATCAACATTGTACATGGAGGGGTTGATTTAAATATTGGGGTGATAAAATATTGTTTCAGGCTTTAATAAATTGGTTGAATAAAATTAATACAAACTAAGGTTATACTATAACCCTAATAAATGTTAGGGTGAGTAGATAAAATTAACTTAAATACATTTTTAAAAAAGATTGGGTTTTTAGAAGTTTTAAGTTGTTTTCTAGTGACGTAAAGTCAGGGCATTAAACACAAACGTGAACTCACATAGATCACATGACAACACATGATACACATCAAAACCGCTTTTTCTCAAATGATAAAGTACAAACAACGATCCAACAACAATATACACGTATAGTTTTAAAAAAATTCTACAATGCAACATTTCATGGTTACATATTTATTACAATCATATTTTCATTAATTGATCTTAATTATTTAAAGAACACTTAACATGTAAACCTTCATTCCTCTTAAAACTAGGTTACATTTTCTTTATTTCATTTAACATTTTACCTATGATGGTTCCATTTGATTTTTCTCGTTTCTCTTATCACAATTAATTTATATAGCTTGATTGTTAATAGGAACATTTAAACATGCATAAGTCTACCAACAATTGTCCTAAGGATTCATTTCAAAAATGTCTTAACCCCTAATTAAGTTTTAGATATTTCCACATTTTAACATAGTGAAAATGTATTTGGTGACCTATGATAAAGTTTAGAGAATTCCAACATTTGGGTCACACAACCGGACCCATTTTTAGGGACAAGGAAAAGGAGTCATAAAGATTGTTCACAAATTTTATATAATAATTTTATAGAATAAATATAGTTACCATGAATAGTAAACCAAGGTCAACATGAAAAAATTATTGAAATTCTGATTAGGTAGCATAATAAGATTTAAATTTATGTAACGCCCACATTTTACACAAACAAATACAACAGTGAAAAATGTTGAATAATTTTTTTGACTTACATTGTAGTACACATAGAACTATAAGAGATCATTTAGGACAACACACAACACATGATAAGTTTGCACAACATTAACCCACATAGGTAACATGAAAACACGTGACACACATCAAGGCCACTTTCTTTTTCAAATGACAAGACACAACATAATGATTCAACTACATTATGAATCCCGTATAGGCACCATCCATGACAACACTTTCCTAGTTTACATATTTATTACATTCATATTTTGTTATTGACCTTATTGCTTGGGATCACTTATCAATCATTTTATAATTAGACTACATTATCTTTACTTTATTTAACATTTCACTTGTAGTAATCCCATCTAATTTTTCTTGTTTCCCTCATCACACCAGAATATTGTAAATTTTTGGTTGGTATGAAAATATGTACATACATGATCCTTTTAGTGTTTGTTCCAAGGATTCATTTTCTATGCAGCATTTTCGATTAGATTTTGCATTTATCTTAGTTGCAACAAGGGAGGCTCTCATAATGCAAGAATTTTTTATTGATTCAAGGTTAGATAGATTTCGTGTCCTTTTCATATTATCATTTAAGTTCTAAGATTAGTCTGTTTTGTTTTACATTATGACAACTAACCATGCATACCATCTACTTCACTTAATTTCTTAGTCATCAAGGTATTAACGGGTATGATTTCACACCATAGATTCAATGCAAAAAAATAGACAAGGGAGATAATAAGAGGGAGTATTTCTTCAATTAAAAGGTTAAGATTCACATTAAATTCTACACAAAGACGTTTCCATTCTCACCACAAGATGGTATAAACGTGTTATAAGAATGATATACATTTCACCCTTCTCTAATTGTACCATCTTATAGTTACATGTTCAAAAACTAATCATACATTAACATGTGATTAAATTTCACTAATAGCTCTTAGTATTGCATCATATAAGTCAAACAATAATAGGAATCAGTATCGAGTTCTTTATGATCCCAACTCATATAGGTGACTTCCAAGGTTAGTTAGTGATCTTCGCCACCTACACCCTTCACTTTACATATGTGCCCAACCAAGAGGATCTTACATTATGTTTGGGGTTTGGTTACCCATAGAGTACTACCGTAAGAAAATCACATTCTCCTTACTACACACATGATTCCCAAACCTAGGAGGGGAAACACATACTCAAGATTATGTTTGACCACATCATTCCTATTCGTCAAGTTCACGACGATGCCACTAAGCATATAGGTTCTAATGACAAAACTCAAACTAGGGATCTCATTTACTTAAGCTAGGAGGTGTCATCGAGTGTGAAAAGTTAAGTTCATCCTAAGGTTTTAGTTATGCATGAATTTTATACTAGAGTTGATGGTTTGTTAGATATCTTTATTACATTTTCAAAGTAAGAAACACAACACCAATTTTCTAATCATCAATTACACACTATAATTTCACTATAAGCTATTAAGTTTAATTTCATTTAACACAATATCAAACTTTTACAATACTAAACTTGGAATCAAATAACACCCATATTTAGATGAACTTTTCCCTTAAACACTAGCATCTAAAAAAATGTTACAAAACTTCACTAATACACCCTTCAATACTCCACAAAATGTGAACAATCCTCTACCATTTCACTTAACATATATATCCAACCCCCTACCATATGTAAATTTGGATCAAAAAGAACACCTATAGTTAAATGCACGTTCCCAAAGCACCCCTAAAACAACATCTTATACATATTCACAAATTTCATAATGAAGTCTTTACCAGTAACATAGCAATGCATGTATGTATGTATGTATGTATGTATATATATATATTTCATTAACATACATAAATTAAAATAATACACTATATATATATATATATATATATATATTTCATTAACATACATAAATTAAAATAATACACAATGAGTTACAACCACGTCGTTTTGCCATCCTACTTGCATCCTGCAAAACCATGTGAGCATGAAATCAGTGATAAATCATTGGCATGGCATCCACCTAGATCTAGCATAATTAATATTTTTAGTTTCTCATTTACACAATAATAATAATAATTTGTGCTCGAAAAGAGAGGCTTAGAGACACATACTTATGGCATTTCATTTCAATTCTTTTCCTAACCAATGAGAGAGAAAGAGATAGGGAGAGAGAGAGAGGAGAGCCACTATTTTGCCAATATTTCAATTTTCACAAAAGTCACATGATAGAGTTTCAAAATTTAGTTACAAGTGTCAACAAATTTCAATGTGGGTTTAGTAACCCGACAGGGGTCCTACAACTTTCTTTCTTTATGTTTTCTTGATAGTTGCAAAAACGTTCAATTTAGGATCGAGGGCTAAGAAATCACTCTCAAACATTGTCTTCCGATGAGAAAACAAACCATATGTGATTTTTCACATGTCCTATTATACACCAAGAATTCACAAGAACTGACAGAATTTATAATCGGTGAACGGTTTACGATTGGCGGCCAGTTTTCTAAGGCCATCGTTCCTAATTGACCCAATTGTAAATGATCAAAAGTTAGCTCGAGGGCTTAGAAAACCACATCCAAAACTGACATTCGATGGACGAACGTGCAACAAGAAATTTCCTACAAGTTCCCCTATATATGTAGAATTCACCAGAGTCGACGAGACTGAGAACTGGAAAATAGTTTTCAAATGACGACAAGTTTTCTAGAGCCACCAGTCGTAATTGGTCCAGTTTGACCTAGTTAAACTATGATGAGAGCCCTACAAAATGCCTTTGTCAAAATATCAAAAGAGTGTTTTTCCGCAACTCGAAGGTTCTAGGAAATTGTCTAGTAAACATACTAGAGGTTTATGAAGGCGGATAAGCATTTCGCTATTCAGGGTCCAAACGGCAAGCTAATATGAAACCCAACTTTTCAATTTTAACTACTTCCTAAAAGTGCAAAATGAGGTAACAGGATCCTAGAGGAGTGACAAAAAAATGTAAATGGTAAAAAGGTTGAGCCAATGCTTGACGTGACTCTCTACATAACAGGGAACACATATAATGCTTGACATCTCTTGTACGGGGCTTAGAGTGTTGTTTTGCAAGTCTCTGGAAATTGTGTTTTTCTAACTTTACAAGGTAGACATAAAGGTTGTTTTAGTTGATGACTCATCTAGCTCTTGCCAATACCAATGGATACAAGCACCAAATTTTGATACCCAGGGTCTAGTAGTGCATAAGGTTGTGGTTACAACCATGGATGATGATCAAATTACAAGTCGGTAATGTAAAACATAAGGAGGAGTTTTGTTGTTTCGTGCTAATAGTTTGGTTACGAAATTTTCCAGATTGTGTCCGAAGGAGGGGTTTAAGTTTATGCTTGGCTACCAAGTGTTATTTGGGTTACATAAGTGCCATATTTCATTTTATTGTTTTGCAAAACAAGTTTATATAAAATAATCGAATGTGAGATACTCCAAGGTTTTAAATTTATTTCATTGCAAATGTAAACTAAAGTACGAGAATTATGAAGGACAAGGTGAGATGAACCATGCCTAGAAGAAGGAAGCCAAACAAAACTGCAGGATTCGATTCTCGCATCTCACTTAGACATTTCATCAAACATCTCGTGTTCATTATAACATATATATAGAAACATGCATATTATGAACATTGAATCAAATAAACCAGATGTGATACAAGTTATATAGTTAGTAGAAACATGTACCCAAAAGTGGAACCAAGTCTACCTCGTCGAGGCCTTGGTGTTTAAACTTGGTGATGATAGTTTGAAGGGTTGAGTTTGGCACACAGAGATATTATTGTTGGACCCGCTCAAACTCGTTCTAGTCGAGTCCCTCCTTCCCAATCCAACTTCCCAATATGGACCTCCACTTAGCACCACGGAAATCATGAGCGGTGATGGTGAGAATATCAGCATAGGAAACAGTTCGCGGGCACGCCTTCTCCAATTCAATCTTTATTTGGTCCAGCACATCGAATCCTCTCGCGATTTTTTATTCGGATTTGATTGCTTTTCACTAACAAATTTGGCATTGTCGTTGAGCAGGAGTGATGCATTGCATCCCTTTAAAAATTAGTCATGGAATTGAAAACGGAGCAATGCCTGGCCATTCTCGCTTCACCGCTCAATGCCTTTTCTACAATTGACTTCACAATTTTTGTAGAAAATCTGCAGTCTTATACAACAAACAACATAAAAGAAATAAACAGAATACTTAAATAACTTGCATAAACAGATGAATATTCGAACCAAAGACACCAACAGCTGTGCATAATCTCCATTAATAAAAGCTTCATCATACTCGAGCTTCAACTCTTTACAATCAAGTCAGTATGCAGCGTGCAGCTATGTGCTTTCAATGCACATCCTTCCTAGCTTGTGTAGATTTCACACCTTTGTGTGTGCATACAAAGCAATTACAATTGTTGTTATTTAAATAGAATAACTCACCCACTAACATCTATTAAACTCGAGTATTCTAAATCTAAACTCATGCTTTAAAACAACAGCATGTTATGCATGATTTAAAACATATTTATTTGAATTAAATCTAATGATAAAAATAAGATAAAGCTAACTTAACTAAAGCAAACTAAAAACAAGACTAAAGCTAAAATTAGCTTTCCTAAAAAGCTACAGTTGGAATTAAATATGAATCACATGCATATTTCCAACACTCCCCCTTAATTTCAAATTGTAGCTTTCACTCTTCTAGAGTTGTGTTTGCTTTTTTAGATCTGCCATGTGCAGGATCACATACTCCCAAACAATCTCTCAAATATTCAAAACTTCTTTTGCTAAAGCCTTTGTAAAAATGTCTGCAAACTGATCTTCGGATCTACAAAATTCAAGATGAATTTCCTTGTTGTTTACTACACTCCCTGATGAAATGATACCTCGTATCAATATGCTTGCTCCTCTTATGAAAAACATGATTTTTGGACAACGCTATGGCTGAGTTGTTGTCACAAAAAATATGTGTAGCTTCCTCTTGTTTCTATTGTAAATCTGTCAACACTCTTCTCATCCAAATAGCTTGACATGCTACTCCTGTTGCTGCTACATACTCTACTTCTGCTGAAGATAACGTGACAATGGGCTGCTTCTTTGATGCCCATGAAACCACTCCTGTTCCAAAGTGAAAAGTATAGCCGGATGTGCTTTTCCGATCATCTATACTTCCAAATATCACACTATCTGTATAACCAATGAGTTTGAACTCATCTGAACTTGAATAAAGAATTCCATGATTTCTTGTTCCACGTACATACCTCAAAATTCTTTTTCCAGCTTGCCAATGTGAATCTTTTGGAGATTCCATGAACCTTGATATGAGGCTCACACCATACATGATATCAGGCCTTGTGGCCATCAAATACATAAGACTTCCAACCAACTTTTTAAACAATGTTGGATCCACAAACGATCCTTCATCCTCTTTTCTCAACTTCAAACCTACTGCAACTGGTGTTGGTGCTGGCTTACAATTTAACATGTTAAACCTTTTCATAACGTCACTTGCATACTTTGCTTGTGAGATAAAAACTTCACCTTCTGATTGTTGAACTTCAATACCCAAAAAATAATGCATAAGACCAAGATCTGTCATCTCAAACTCCTTCTTCATGGCTGATTTGAATGACTCTGTAGATAGATTTCCAGTAATGATCAAATCATCTACATATAAACAAACAATTAAAATTTTACCTTGTTCATTTATCTTGGTGTATAAGGTAGGCTCAGCCTGTTCCTACCTGAAACCATTCTCAATCAAATAAGAATCTATTCTCAACTACCAAGCTCTAGGTGCTTCTTGAGACCATAGAGCGCTTTCTTCAATCATATACTTTTCCTTCATGACCTTCAATCTCATAACCTTCTAGCTGATTTACATAAACTTCCTCTTTAAGGAATCCATTTAAGAATGCTGATTTAACATCCATATGATAAATAGGCCATTTGTTTTGAGCTGCAATTGCTAAAACCATTCTTACCGTGTCCAAACGTGCTACTGGTGCAAATGTTTCGTTGTAGTCAACTCCATATTGCTACGTAAAACCTCTTGCAACTAGCCTTGCTTTGTGCTTTTGTACTTTTCCATCAGCATTATATTTTTCTTGTAGACCCACTTGACTCCTATCACGTCCTTTCCTTTTGGAAGATCCATTAGCTCCCATGTCCGATTCTTCTCTATAGCATCAATCTCATCATCCATGGCTTTTTCCCAAACTTCATTCTTTATAGCCTCTTCGTAATATACTGGATCTGCAGCTTGAGAAAATAATGCAAAAACTGAAAATGAATTAGTTGTATCAACATTATAAATCTCACTTAGACTTCTTGTTTTCCGCTGCGTAGGAGCATTTGATGAAGGACTACTTTTTGGTGATGGAGTAGCTTCTGATGTTCCTTGTGGTGTCTCTTGCATGGATGAAGATGGCTGAAATCTTGGTGACCTTCTGACTGTAGATGGCGGTGTAGCTTGTGCTACAACTTGTGGTGCATGTCCAAGATTTGTAGATACAGTAGCTTGTTGCTCTAAAGTTTCATCTGTCATATCATCATGCGGAATAGATGTTGCTATACTCACTGTTTTCTCTATACTTCCATCCCATGCTTCATTCTCAATAAACCGTGTACATCCTCGCTGATCACAACCTTTCCAAAGGATCGGATTGTATAACTTGTATGCTTTTGTATTCTCTCGAATACCCAACAAAAATACAATTTTCTCCTTTGTTGTTTAACTTCTTCCTTAGCTCATCAGGTACATGTGCATATGCTACACAACCAAAAACTCTGAAATGTGAAACACTGTGTTTCCTATTAGTCCATGCTTGTTGAGGAACCATGTTCCTAACAAGTTTCATTGGACACCTGTTCAAAATATAAACAGAAGTTGCTACTGCTTCTGCCCAATACTCATTTGGAAGATGTTTTGCCTTCAACATGCTTCTCGCCATCTCCATGATGGTTCTATTTTTCCTCTCTGCCACACCGTTCTGTTGTGGTGTATACCTGGTAGTAAACTACTTGTGTATACCATGATATCTACAAAAATTCATAAACTCATTAGAAACATACTCACCTCCTCTGTCCGTTCTGAGAACTTTGATGTAGTATCCACTTTGCTTCTCCACTAATGCCTTGAATTGCTGAAATGTATCAAAGGCATTTGATTTATTTCTCAAAAAATAAACCCATGTATTCCTTGTGTAATCATCAATGAATGTCATAAAATAAATACAACCTCCAATAGAAGTTGTTTGCATAGGTCCACATAAATCTGAATGTACAATCTCAAGTGGTGCACTTGCTCTTGCTGTTTTGCCAACTGGGAATGAATCTCTGTGTTGCTTTCCCAAAATACAACCTTCACATACCCTTTCTAGGTTTCTGAATCAATGGCAAACCTTTAACCATATTTTTTCTATATAATAAATTCAAACCTCCAAAATTCAAATGTCCATACCTTAGATGCCAAAGCCATGTTTCATCCTTCATGACTGAATGAAAAGCTGATTGTGTTCCTTCAGCATAGGACTCAACTATATTTACGTAGGAATCAGCGCAGGACTCACTTACTGTAGCGCAGACTTGATTTTCATTGGCGCAGACTCATCTGTTTGAGTGCAGGACTCAACAAAAGACTGATTTGGCTTAACGCATGACTTTGTTACAAAACAGATCTGATTTCTTCTTCTTTCCAGGTTTCAAAATCAATGGAAACATCCTATTGCTGCTCATCTTCACTTTTGCAATCAACTGAGTGCTAGGAGCTTTGTCCACAATCACGCACTCATTGTCTTCCATATAGACTCGGTATCCTTTCTGTACCAGTTGTCCAATACTCATAAGGTTATGTTTCAAACCTGCAACATAGTAAACATCTTGCATACTTGTTTGCTCCCCCTGTCTTGTTAGAATACTAACCGTGCCTTTTCCTTTCACAGACACAATATTGTTATTTCCAAGAGTTACATCACTCTTAATTGAATCATCCAAACTAGAAAACAAATCTAGATTACCTGTCATGTGATTACTGCAACCTGAATCTAAATACCATACATCACATGGACTCTCTTTTGACAAATTACATTCAATAGGGGATAAAGAAGGTATTGCTTCGGCAATCCTTGTGCATGCAATAAACATAGGTTTAGAAATAGAACTTCCAACCTGATTTTGATTTTGTCTCTCCTGATCATATTGCTTTTTCTTGCAATCATAAGCATAGTGCCCATACTTCTTGCAATAATGACACTGAATATGAGATTTATCTTGTCTCTGACCATAACTTTGTTCTTGATTATATCCTCTTCCACTTGAGTTTGATGAACCACTGCCACGTCCTCTAGATGGACTTCTTCCTCTTCCTCTTGGGCTGAAACTTCCTCTTCTTTTGCCACGACTACCTGCTGTCTGAGATGCAAAATCCTGATCTACACTTGCATGTGATCTATTCATCCTTTGTTCATGATTGATTAGTGATGCATGCAACTCATCAATAGAAAATTGACTCAGATCCTTAGTTTCTTCAATAGCAACAACTAAAGGATCAAATTTCGTAGGCAAACTTCTAAGCAATTTTTCAATAATCCTTCTGTCCTCAAGAGTCTCACCATGGGATTTGATTTGATTGACTAAGCCAACTACATATGTAAAAAATGATTCTACAGAATCTGAATCTTTCATTGCTAAATTCTCAAAATCTCTACGAAGTAACTGTAGCTTGGCGGTTTTTACTTTCTCCTTACCTTGATATGCAACTTGTAAAGTATCCCATGCGGTCTTTGCTTGACTAGCTACTGCCACTCTTGGAAGAATGCTTTCATGCATTGCCTGATGAATATAGAAAAGAGATTTTCCGTCCTTCTTTCGTAACTCCTTCAAAGTATCTTTCTCTGCTTGAGAAAGTGCAATATATGTTGCTACATTTGCGGGCTCTGTGTACCCATCTTCAACGATCTCCCACACGTCTTGAGATCTGAATAGCGCCTTCATGGTCAACGACCAGTATTCATAATTCTTTCCATTAAATTTCAAAGTGTCTGCATACCGGATGTAGAAGCCATAGCTTGCTACCAATTTAATAAGCTACTGGAATAACTTCGCTCTGATACCAATTTGTAGAAAATCTGCAGTCTTATACAACAAACAACATAAAAGAAATAAACAGAATACTTAAATAACTTGCATAAACAGATGAATATTCGAACCAAGACTCGCTGTGCATAATCTCCATTAATAAAAGCTTCATCATACTCGTAGCTTTAGCTCTTTACAATCAAGTTGTGCGTGCAGTGTGTGCTTTCAATGCACATCCTTCCTAGCTTGTGCAGATTTCACACTTTTGTGTGTGTGCATACAAAGCAATTACAATTGTTGTTATTTAAATAGAATAAATCACCCACTAACAACTCTTAAATTGAGCATTCTAAATCTAAACTCATGCTTTAAAATAGTTGCATGCTATGCATGATTTAAAACAGATTTATTTGAATTAAATCTAAAGATAAAAATAAGATAAAGCTAACTTAACTAAAGCAAACTAAAAACAAGACTAAAGCTAAAATTAGCTTTCCTAAAAAAACTATAGTTGGAATTAAATATGCATCACATGCATATTTCCAACAATTTTCTCCATGGAACATGATTTCTCGTAACAATTTTAACTCAAGTTCAAATTAAGGGAACGTGAGGATGAATGCAAATGGTATGCATAGAGATGTTATAGGGAGCACAAACATTACTTCGATTGGGCATTCGGTTGTGAGATTTGGTGAAGCAATTTCACAAAACATTATTTGAATGGAATGAGGTGGGACGGTTTTATGTCGGGAAGCAAACACATACCCACGAGTCCTCTCTATCTCAGGTCTTCTTTTCTCAACGGATGAGCTGATTTTCAAGTAGACATCGACCAAATTTCATGTGTTTGTCTCGAGCTGCCACATTTTGCACCCATGTCTCGCGCAGTACTTGCAACTACAACACCTGAAAAATTCCTCTCTCTTGTATGCTTTGTTGGATGCCCATGCCTTATTCCAGAGGTCCCATATTGATGCAAGCTGGGAGGACGCTGGTAAAAACATATTTCCTTTATGCTTTGATGGATGTCTACACCTTGTTCCAAAGCTCAAATTTTGGCACAGTCCGGGAGTATGCATGCGTAAGCTATGAACTGATTGGGTTGATACTTGTCTGTTGCTTTAGGTGAAACAACCCCCAAATCCTCTTCAACTATCGATTCATCGCTAAATTTATAATGTTTCCTGGGTTTCAGTATGGTCCATTCCTCCGGACCTCAAATAAAATCAAATTATTTTTATGTTCGAAATGACATGTCTGAAAAATACATTGGAGTGGTCATGCCTTGTCAAGCCGCTATCACACGCCACCCCACTCCTGCCTCCACAAAAATTGCCCCTTCAACAATTCTCCATTAAATTATTTGACCGCCATTTCAAGTAGGGAAAAGGACCCCATAAAAATAATCCCCTATACCGAGTCCTCCTTGTCATGAAGAGCCTCAAGCCCGTGCATCGCTTATTAAACTATGGAGGTATAATCATCTTGTAGAAAACTGGACTCAAGCTCATTGCTTATGAAGACTACGAGTGAATGCGCGATTTAAGGGGTTGAAAGCACCATTACGAGATGACCATGGAAAATAATGGTGAGTCGGTGGAGATATTTATCCACATGTTGCCAATTTAATATTTATCATTGTACACATTCAACACCGAATGCGTAGCTTCCAATCAAATACGTGTTGTCATTACATTTTAAAATCATTCGTGATGGGTTTGATATTTATATTCAGTCATTTCTAATAGTATGCATGGAATTCCTTTTACACGTGTCATGAAAAATGTCAACAGGTTTTAAAATTACATTTTAATATTCATAAAACAAATATTATCCATTGTGCTGATTTGGAGTCCTAGTGAGCGGTCTACGTGGCTATTTAACAAATGCAACTTATGGTGCTCGGAGATGGGGTCCTTTCCCTTACTCCTAATTAATTCCTCCCCCAACGCTTTCTCCTTTTTTTGTTTTATTACATTTTATTAATATAATAGTGGCACTACAATATAGTTCAATGAAAAATTCATTATTAAAATTAATAACAATGTTTAATTAGGAAGTGGCAAAAGATGAGCAAGAATTTAAGTTTTTAACTTCCTCAAAGATCTTATATAGGTGTTTAAATGAGAAAATGAGAAAATAAGATTATTAATGCTAGATTAATTTTTAGGAAATTTAATTTAATTTTGGTTTTAAAATTAGTTTTAAACAATTAGCTTATAACTTAAGAAAAATATTCGAAATTAATACTATGAGAAACATTATCAAAATTTACATTTAAAACAACTATTTTACAATTAAACACTATTTTACAATTAAATGCAATACAGACAATAGGTACATATATAAGATTTATTGAGGTAGGTTAAAGATAATAGGTTTCCAAGTATTACTAATAACCCACCCATTATCCCCTCGTAAATGTTGTTATCATGGTGTATAATTTCAATGGCTTCATGAAGGATTCTTTTCACACAATAATCTTCTCGAGGTAATGGCCATAGTTGAATCAATACAAATGGAGTGTTTGGTATTGAATGAGTGTTCAACTAATGCGATCTCTCAATTATGTCATACTTGATGTCCTGTATACTTCAGGAGAGATTGACCCATTTTCATTTCTTGTTAATAGGATGTCAAGGAATGGGATAGATTTCTCATACTCAAATTGCATAGTGAATTGAAAGTGAGGTGAAATGCTCTTGAGGTGAGTGATAAATTCAATAAGCTTATCCATTCCCTAAGTCATCAAGCTTGTCCGATTTATAATGGAGAATGAAGCCTATGGTCATAACAAAATGTCCCATATTCTAGATTAAAAAATTAATGACATTATTTAAATTGGGCTAGTCATTTCTAATATTTGGGAAACTTAATATTATTATTAAAATAAAATGCATTTTTAAATACTTAAAAGTAAAATTAATGATTTAACTAAGTCGTCCAAATGTAACTTTATGTTATATTTTAAGGCAACTTATGTTTATAAAAGTGACTTTTAAATAAAGTAATCTAGCCACCAAAACTGAAAGAAAGAAGAAAGAGAACTTATAAAAGGAGGATGAAGGGGTTCATTTGGGGATCTATCATCTTGATTTTAGGAGTTGACCACTTGTGCTTCTACTTTCAACTATTGAGGATGAAAACCCTTTTAGCATTCATCACTTGAGGACAAAAATCTTCATCATCACCAATTTTGAGGACAAAAACCCTCAATTTTGTTAGTGAATTCATTCACAAGTCATATTTTGTGCATTAACCCAACCCAAAAAGGGCTAAGTCATCATCATTGGATGGCAAAAAGTGGTAAAGCTCCATCATTGCATGGCACAAGGGGATCTATCATATTTTTTAGGAGTTGAGAACTTGTGCTTCGCTCAACTATTAAGGACATAAATCCTCTTAGTATTCATCACTTGAGGACAAAACCCTCATTGTGACCAGATTTTGAGGACAAAAATCCTCAATTGTTTTTGTTGACTTCACTCATAAGTCATATTCTCAGCATTAGGCCAACCTAGAAAGGACTAGGGCATCATCATTCACTGGAAAAAAGTGGTAAAAGCTCCATCATTAGCTAGCACAAGGGGTAGAAGGGTTGCATCTAGAAGGGTACAAGGGGTAGGAGGTTGATTCTAGGGCATGACAACCCAAATTTTAGTTGTTTTTGGCTTTTTCATAATTTTTGGAGTTGTTTTCACTCTTCTGTGGGCGTGTTTAGGCTTGGATTCATAATTTATAGTCGTGTTGATGAAGTATATTTGTTGCTAACATATTTTGATTCCAATTGGTCTAAAAATACAAAAATCTTTTTTTGCGGTGTTCTCGAGTTATGTTTGCTTTGACTCTTGAATAAAATAATTTGAGGGTTTCTATATTTATTTCTAGTTTTTATGCATGTATGATGCCATAAAATAAAATCAGAGTTTTTTTAGGTTGAAGATAATTTTTAGTTTGCTAGATGCATTTAAAGCATTTTCAGTATTTGAATCATAAAGGTTTCAAGAGAAATCCAAAATTTTCCAAATCGCCCTAAAAGGGATACTATGTAAAATGTCCTTTGAGCTCCACAATGATCTAAACACTTTCCAAAGCATCATTCTACACATATTCAACAAAATGGCCACATGTAAGTTAAAAACAATAAAGAATCCCACCCGCAGCCCTCATTAAAAGCATCTCAAGCAACAAAATTGGTTCAAAATAAAAAGAAGTGTTGATTTGTGGTCCTGTAAAGGCAATCTTCTTTGATTTATGGTGTATAAATCAGGTTTGAAGATGGATCCAAAATAAAAGGAATGGTAGAAATGTTGAGAGGCACCCAAGGATGTTATTAGGTAAAGTTCTTGGGATAAGTTGGATATCACGAATGTTTCATAAGAGCGAGAATTCAAAGAGTTGAAATTTAATTTATTATTTCACATATACTTGTCTACCAAGACTGGGACAAGGAATTTCATGTCCACGTAGAGACCTCCAATTATGAAATTGGAGTGACATTAGCCCAAATTAGAACCCAAGAGCTAGACCACCAATGTTCTTTGCAAGAAGACTCATGTACAATGTTGAGAGGAATTACGGTACCACATAATGTGAACCTCTTAGTATGGTGTATGCAAAGGTATATTTTTGGCATTACCTATTTCGACCACTTTACTTTCTGTGGACTATCAGGCATTATTGTAGTTTGTCAATAATCCCATTATCCAAGGTAGAAGAAGCAAATGGTTAATGTTACTATAAGAGTTCACATTTGAGACCATTTTCTCACCAAGAAAGAGCCATGTAACAACTAACCACCTCTATTAAGATAAAATTGGAAGAACTAGGAGAGGATGTCAATGAAAACTTACAAGATGCTCATTTCTTCCATATTGTGTCATTGCGTCTCTGATATCTTTACTTTGGTATGGGAAGATTAGGGACTATTTGTATACGATATTCTTTCCAAAGGATATGCAACCCAAAACACAGAGAATTTTTGCATTAATGACCCAAGCATTCCAATTAATGAGTCAATGTATAAGATGGGTCCAAAAAACATCATGCATTGGTGCCTTGTTAAAGGAGGAAATATGTTCTTTGAAAATCATGAAGGGTCGTGCAAGCCACATGGGACCACTAATCGAGCTACAAAAAGATACTTCTTACGGTACTATGGTGTCCAATTCTACACTAGGAAACTCGAGAGTGGATCCTCGTGTCTTATATATGTCAAATATTAGGAAAAACTTTAAAAAGGGACTTATGCCCCTATGGCCTTCCTAACACCAAGAACTTTTCAAATTATGGGGGTTGGATTTCATGGGACTCTTGAAAGAAAGCAAGACACATCAATTTAAGTACATTATGGCAGCCATAAAGTGGGCATACACAAGAACCTTTCCGGACATGGACCATTGAGCTTCGGCTAAGAAGAGGAGGATGACAATGAAACAACCCACTTTTGAAGAAGGAGAAAGACATGACATTGATAATAAAGAGGACAAGGCAAGCCACAAAGACAAGTTTTACATGCCTACCTTCTCAAAGCTACTAGCTTCCCCTTCCAACTTTTCTTAAAAATCCATGGTTGACAATCTTTTACAAATAGGGAATGAGGGGAAAATACAAAGGAATAACTACAAATAGAAAGTTGGTTGAATGAGCTCAGAGAACCAGTAGTATGGATTTGGAGATACCAATGAGTCATTACAACCCCAAGAAAACACCTATAGCCTGCAACCAACACAGAGGTATATATAAGCAGACCATCAATCTTATTAGAGAGAGGAAATTAATTCTCATGCAAGATATGGGACTACTCTAGAGTAAAAGGTAGTTGATTCTCATGCAGAGAGGGTGCCATTATTTCCCCGATGGAAAAAAACCTTGCAAAACCATGGCTCAATTCTTACATACATTAGGATCTATGACATAGGCACTATCGAGCATCTTCAAGGTGGAAAAGCACTTAGAGGTTACAAAAATTCCTTCATAGTTGTAGATACTAATGAATGAGGAAACCCATATTCAAAGGTTTGTACAAATGGATTGTGGTGCCAAATTTTCACGGTCTAGATCAGCCAGGATGGCCGACGTAAATCTCCCTAAGATGCACAAAATTTGTAAGTGGCTCATACTATTACTTCTTTAGTGAAAATTTCATCCAAACTTTAAAATAAGCATCAGTGCATATGTATATGTACCAATAATTATTTCTCCTAAGCAACGTATGGTGCAAGGCAAGAAGGCCTAGTTTGGCCAACAAGTTGGCAACCGTATAACATAAGGAATCTACTAGGTTAATTCCAAGAGAAATTACCCCAATATCACCCCAATCACCTTCCAACCCTACTCACACAAACACAGAGCCCTAGGGTGTCTAAATGTGAGAAATAGATCATAGAGGCTAAGACCCCCTGGCATTAACAAGCGCTCATTCGGTAAAGATCAATCTACAATTGGCCAACAAGCACTTCGAGGAAAAAAACAAGATGTAAAAAGCAATATGCATGGTAAAGTTTTCATTTTAGTGTGAAATAGTTGCTTCCAAACATTTACATCAACCGAGCACTTTAGTCATGCCCTGCAATCACTTTGCTCCATCAATCTCTCTAGTAGACTAGGATACCCATGATAATTCAAGGACATCTTCCCTTCATACTTTTCTTCCTTGATATGGACTCTCCAAAGTAGACGAGGATACCCACAATAATTCAAGGACATCTTCTTTCGCCCCTCATATTTTTCCTCCTTGATATGGTCTATTTTGTATAGTCGGTGTTAGAAAATGTGAACAAAAAGGAAAGATGAGAAACTAAAATGCACACATTGTTCATTGTGACTGTCATTTTATTATGTCTGAGATGGTTACAAGATGGTTGAAGTGGTTACAAACATTTATTATTTAATACTTAATTAATATTGACTTGATGGTAAATTGTAAGCCTTTACACTATAGAAAGAAAATACAAATACATTGACAGAAGATCAAAGTAACAATACTAAAAAGGACCTAAGTCACAAGGTTCAAGTTCATGCTTATGTTCAAGGATAAAATTTGGTTAAATTTCACCAAGGATGAAGTTCAAGAGAAAAATGTCTTTAAGTTCAAAACAAGTTTAGTTGGAGAGATTTTTGTATGCCACTTTTAGTTGGTATATGTATATATACACACATTTATAAAATGACACAAAATTGTATCAAAAACTTCCCATGCAAAACTAATGGATAAAATTCGAGTTCGTGTTCGACGAGAATAAATTTTAACAAAATTCAAACTTTTTCGATAAAATGCAGATAACCTTGTGACATAGAATAGGACCATGAATTTTTATAAGCTTTTCCCTTTGAAAACATTTCTTTGGCCAAATAGAGCTCCATCAAGCTACCACATTACCTATGTAAAGGTGTAGTTCCCAAGTTGAATTCTCGAGTTCCCATATTCCACCTCTCTAAACTCCCGAATCACGAACCTCCAAAATTATAGACAACCATCCATATTGAGCTACATCCACAAAGACTATCTCAAGTTGTCTCATGACCTCGTAAAGGTATAATTCCCAAGATTCACAATGTCTTATATTCTTCATCAACGTATTCTTCACCATCTCTAGCATATAGTGGATCTTAAACAATGTCTACATTCACTTCATTTGGTATGTGTTTGAGTTTTCCTTTAAGAACATTGTTGTCTAAAATGGTACAACTCCATGTTGGGTGACCTCATTTTTGCAATAGTAATGTTGGTGCCATTTTTAAGCTTGCACCATGTTGCCCTAAAATTTTCAAATCTATATCTACTCAAAAATGTTTTACCTTTGAATTAATGGTCTAAATTTCTTCCCCTCCAGTTGAATGCTTTAAAATGCTCACAAACTTGTTGTTTTTCCCTAATTTGAAGGAATATTCCAAGTTTTCCCTTTTTTGTGCCCTAGTTCTTCCAATTTTGTGGGTCTGTGTCATTTTTTCCTTTACTGATCGTGGAAAAATTGAAATTGATCAATTCATACTTGTTTGTATTTGAAAATCCAATCCCAAGGTCAAAAATGTTCGAAAATCATGCTTCAGTTGATTTAAAATAAAAAAATTGCCATCCTTGGTGAAAAAATTGAATTCTAGGGCATCCTTTGAATTTTTTACGTTTTGATGGTCATATGGGGTCATTTGCCCATCAAATTCATCCTCAGGAGGTATTGGCAACGTGGCGAGGTTTTTCATTTTTTGACAAATGGGCATTTTGCGGGTGGTCGATTTCCTTGGAATTTTTAGACTTTACTTTGTGAAAATTTTAAAACTTTTGAAACTTGGCCCGAAAAATTTAAAAGTCCTTGACCATCGAGAGTGAACACGTGTCCATAAAAGACCAAGGGTGGAGGAGCGGGCCGATGGGGGACTTAGAGTTTTTGGCTCTAATTCTATAAATTTTCAAAACCATTTTTCCCCCGCTCCAATCAGAGGAGGACACGTGGCATCACGATGGCGTAGAGAGCGGTCGGCGGGTCCGTGGAGGAAAATGGGGATTTTTTCCCCTTTTTGGAAAAAGGCTTAAAATCAAAATTTAAGCCACGGCCCCAGTGAAGCCAATCGAGAGACACGACACGTGGTAAAGGAAAAGGCGGGTCGATAGGAGGGAAATTTTTCCTTTTGCCAAAAGGACTCAAAATAAAATTTGAAGTGTTGGCCCACTAGCGAATCACAAGGAGACACGTGGCGAGGGAAAAATCGGAGGTGCAGGCCACGGGGTAAAAAGTGAAATTTTTCCAATTTCCAAAAAAGGTCAAAATGCGCAAAATTGAAGCGTGATTTCAATGGGACCCACCATGTGCCACGTGTCAGCTCAAAAATTCAAAGGGAGGGGTGGGGAAAAAGTCAAATTTTTCCATTTTTCAAAAATGTGGAAAAGTCAAAAATGAGCCCAAATTTGTTTCCAATCATTTTTTGACACATGTCCGGCCTTATCCAAAAAATTAAAAAGGTAACTCAGGCTTATTTCTAAATCCGCATCTTCCACGTGGAGGGCCAGGATTAAAAGATGGATAAGATCGATGGTTGTTATGCATCCATTTGTTTTGACCGCCATGGGAGCTCCAGGAAGCTTGGAATCACGATTTTTGCATCAAAATTCATCAAATTTATAGTGATTTTGTGTCATCTTGGCCTTCTAGGATCATTGGCATCACTTTCATGGCTTAATTCTTTGATTTGAGGTGTTTTTGAAATAATTTTTGCCCCATCCCGAGCAAACATGTGAAATGACAAAATCAAAATTGTAGAGGTAGTTTTAAAAGGTGAAATGATGAGAGGAAGGGTGTTTGCATGCCTCAATGATGAAAAATGTGCCTCCAGGATGGATAATGATCCAGATATTTGTAATGATTTAATCTTTTTGGCACACCTGGCAACCTGCGAGTGTTTTTCTGTTTGATGTCATTTTCATTGAATCATGAGGATTGTTGTAACAAACTTGATCCCATGGCATATTATTTTCTTGGGAAAGAAGGCTCCAATGTGGCATGAGGTATATAATGCATTTTGGAGAAATTGTAAAGGGTCGGGAAAATTGAAAATCATGAGCAAATTCTAGAGAAAGCTCATTTTCTGAAAAACCCACCAAAGAACCAGGATAATTTCTTTTGTGTTGGATCTTCATGTATGTGAGTTGGTTACAAGTGTATAGCCATCACACAACTCTGAGATTGTTCATGAAACTCTCCCCTGCTGATGAATCTAACAAGCTTTTGAGTTAATTTGTGTTTTTTTGGGCAATATGATGTTTGTTATCATTTTTAAATGCCTACAAATAGTTTTCATTGTTCTTGTTGCAATCTTGCATTGAAAGTCTTTAGAAATCACACAGAATCTCCATTTCTTGTTGATAGTTTAGTGGCATTTGCAATCTCATGTTCAGAAGAGCCTTCATCTGATAAAGAGATAAACAAATTTAAAATCACTTTACCTTCCTTGACTTGCAGAGATTTCTTGTAAGCCTTTGGGGGCACCTTAGGCATGGTTTGATCAAGGATTTTTGTGTTTAATTGAGTTCTTTACTTCAATATTTTGTGGTGAGTTCTCAAAGATTGTGTGAAGAGTGCTGCTTGGGCTTCCATTTATGCCTCTTCTGGTTGAAAGAATGTCTTGATTATTTGAAGCATTTTATCTGATAGTTGTTTCAAGTATTGTAGAGGTTGTCAAAGATCTGATATATCCCAGTTTGTCTCATCAATACCCCACCAAAAATCATTCTAAACAAACTAACCCTACCCATACTACCCCTGCATTGCATTGTGTGTCAACAAAAGAATCTAACCCATCTACAAAAATGCACAAGGCAAATCAGATTATACAATGTCTCCAATAACCCTTGCCTTGCATTGAAAATATCTCCATAATCTAGGAGTGACAACTTGTGAAAGTTAGATTTGGAGTGTTGATCATATTTTCCCAAGGCCTTTTCATACTACTTGCATAAATTGAGGGATGTCTTCATCTCCTTCACCATTTGGGGGTTACAATATAGGTTCTCTTACCTTGGTTGAAAGGCACAACCTAAAATAGTGAGGGTCAGATCAGATCCTTTCAAGGTGTTATCCATCTCTCTACAAATCTGAGTGCTAGTTAGATCACATCTTTGGCTACAAAATGACACACATCAAGATCTATCTAACTTCAAGCTTCATGCCATATCTCTTGATGCTCAGACTGAAAAGGAGAAAAATTTGGGTACCAACACTTTTCTGGCATTGCTGCAAGGACTTCTTGGAATTTCTTGGTGTTTGTGGAGTGTTTGAAGAGTTTGAGCATTTGTGTATTCAAGTATTTGAGCTGTTACATTGTTAAAATATCATTCTATGCTTCATATCTATAAGTTTTAAACAAGGGTTTCAAGTTTTGTCTGCCCTTTTTCCATTTCCTAGCAGTTCATACACTTTGGTTGCATTATGATTGATTGATCTAAGAAGAAGAAGGTCTGATTTATAAGGCTTTGCAAAGTTTTTAGTGCTAGCAAACATTTGATTACTTTAGTGCATTTTCACAACTAAGGTGAAAGTCCTTAGTGGCGACTCCATGCTGATTTGATATTGAAAATACCAGTTGTCTTACCTCTCTGTCATTTATAATTTGTTGCTCAAATATGTAAAACTGGAAGGAAGAAGATCTCTCTTCATCAAGGATTCTACTAAGAAGTTGTTTACAGATTCAAGAAACTCGAGCTAGAGGGAAGAAAAGTGTGGAAAGTGGTTGGAGACTTGGCTACAAGGAAAGAGATCCCCATTATTGAGTTTGAAAGTGAGCAACATGTTATTGAGGACTACAATTCTTCTTCAAGTGGATCTGATTCAGACAATCCTATTGCTGATTTGAATTCCCCATTAGGTGAGGGACCTTCTTGTGCATTTGAAAGGCTTGCTCCTAAATCTACTCTTGTATTTTCTAAATTTGCTAGAGATCATCAAGAAGGAGAGCCCTTAAGAGAGATCTATTTTGAAGATTTCATTCCCATTCCCCAAAGACCTCTCACTCCTCATCATTTTGTTTCTCCTCCAAGATCACCACCACAAAATAGCATGGCTCATCCTCCACCTAGACCCCCATTTGTTGTTAACACCTTTGGTCCCATCAATTTCAGAGGAATGGTTGGGTATCCAAATGTTGTCCCACAAGATGTGAGAAATAGGTTACCAAAGTTTCAAGGTAACAATGTTATCACTGGAGATCAACATCTCAAACTTTTTGATAATATGATGGAATATTTTGAGATAGAGTTTGAGGATGTGTATGTCAAATTGTTTATTCATACACTAGAAGAGGATGTTAGGGATTGGTACAAGGCTCTACCTGATAATTCTATTGATTCATGGACTGAAATGAAAAATGCATTTAGGTTGCAATATGGTGACAAGACTGATCCTAGATTTCTTTTTTTTGAGTTTGAGAATATCAAGAAGAACCCTAATGAATCAGTCCATGACTTCAACATGATGTTTAACAAAACTTTGAGAAGGTTTGCTATTGGTTTGAGGCCTTGTGATGAATCTTGTTTAATCAAATATGTGAATGCATTTGATAAAAATTTAGCCTATTACCTAAGAGACAAGAACCCTACCAATCTAAGACAAGCTTTCACCATGGCACTTCAAATTGAAAACAATATCAAGGATGTTGGGAAACCTCTCAAGAGAGATGGTGTAAAATTGATAAACCCTAAAAAACCTCAAGCTAGAAAGGTGCTGATTTAGAAGAGGTTGTGAAAACTTTGGTAGGGGGCAATGTCAAAAAATCTCATACAAGTTGGCAAGAGTTAAGAAAGGAATTGGGCAGACTTCACAAGGTCATCCTAGGTAGCAAGCACAAGATAGATTTGGAAATCACCATAGGAATGAGCAGAGGTTTGATGACAAAGGTAAAGGGCCTATGTTGGATCTGCAAATAGATATCCTCAAGCACGTGAAGGAAGAGTGTTTCCTGATCCCTTAACTACTAGGGTTGCTGCTGTTGAAGAAGTTGCTGATATTGAATGGTGTGATAGGTGTTTTCTGCCCCATCCTCCATGTGAAGCAGACTAGCAAGAAGGTGAAGTTAATAATGATGATGGTACTGATGATGATATTTGCATGGTGGGCTGTTCTTCAAGCTCACAAGGAGGAGCAACATCTACTGAGGTAATAAGTGCAAGGACTGCTGTAACCTTTTGGGATTGCATAAAGCGGGTACCACTTCTTTCTCTTTCTCATACTCATGATGTAGATGTAGTTCAGAATTTGAAATTCCTAACAATGACTTTGAATACCTAAGAGCATTGATGATTAAGAAATATGATGGTGGTATCCCTTCGAGGAAGATAGACAGTTGTTAATGAATGTTGTTGTTGGTCAAGAGAAAGAGTATAATACTAGAAGAAAATTTGTTAAGGGAGTTGGGCCTCAAGCCAAACCTAAAACACCCTTGCTCACAAGCATTCCAAAAGAAGCTCCTAGGAAAGAAACACTTGCTAAAAGCTATACTATCCCAAGAAAAATTACAGTCCTCCTCATGCCCAAGCTGCCAAGAATCCCTTGCCATCTAATGAATCTTCTTGTCTCCCTTCCAATGTTGTTTTACCAAAGAGTTTCCCCTATGACATAGCCCAAGTATTGAGCCAAATCAAAGTGAGTGTTCCAATCATTGAGTTGCTTAGAATTCCTGAGCATAAGAAGAGAGCATTTGAGTACTTGGGGTTGAAAGAAGAGAAGAATACTCCAGGCAGAAATGTAAATGTTGTTGAGACTCCTCCTCAAGTCATTGTTGACCTTGAAACACCACCAGTAGTAGAAGATCTTGGAGAGACACCTAAGGTATATTTGGGGACATCTTTGGTTGATTCCCAATTGAATGTTGATCCATTCTTCACAACTTTGATCATAAAGGATAAGCTACTTCACAATTGTATGTTTGATTTTGGTGCATCATGTAATGTCATGCCTCTAGAAGTCATGAATGAGTTGGACATCAAAGTGACAACAGCCTATGGAAAGTGTACTGCCATGGACTCAAGAGAAGTGCCGGTTGTTGGTTGTGTGAAAGGTTTGGTAGTGCAACTTGCATCTTATCTAGGGAGGAATTTAAAATTAGATGTTGTGATTGTTGATTGCCCTGCCAAATGGGGTATGCTTTTGTCAAGAAAGTGGGCTGCAAGTGTTGGAGGGAGTGTCCAAATGGATATGTCTTTTCTACTATTCCCATTGAGGGCAGCCTTGTCAAGCTCTATGGAGAAAAGAAAATGTTACATCTAATTGAGGATCCAAATAATGCTTCCTATGAGGTGTTGTTTATTGATGTTGATGCTGATAATTTCATTGGTTTTGTTGATGGAAAAGAACACAAAATGGATCATTCAAAGTGCCTTGAATATGTATGTTCTCCTTGGACCTTTCTATTTGATGGAGCTTGCTCCAAATTTGGAAATGGTGCTGGTGTAATTCTGATTTCTCCTAGCTTGGAAGAATTTATTTTTTCCTTCAAGCTTAATTTTGAATGTACTAACAACATTGTTGAGTATGAAGCCTTGTTGTTGGGTCTGAGAATTACATGGAAGTATGGTGTCAAGGACATCATTACAAAGGGAGATTCAGAGCTAGTTGTCAAACAAATAAGAAAATTGTATGCTACAAAAATCGGATGAAGTAGTATAAGCATGCAGTTTGGGATCTAGTTGAGATGTTTGATTCCTTCAATATTATGCACCATGATAGAAGTTTGAATGCTTATTTCTGACAAGTTGGTAGTGTTGGGGTCAAGATTTGGAGTTTTCACCATTTCACCTTATTGTGAGTACAATGTTGAAGTGTTGACTAGGCTAGTTGTCCCTGACAACATCAAGCATTGGCAAGTGTTTGATGATGATTCTCAAGTGCAAAGGTTCTTGCAAAATCAAGGTGAGTTTGTAGATCAGCATATTTATTGGGAACCAATGGTGTGTATGACTGAAGGAAGAGAGACTTTGTTTGGAAAAGATATCATCTAATTGAAAACAAACACCATTCCTAGAGGTCTTGTTGCACTTGAGTCAAATTTTAACAATGCTGATTGCATCATAAATAGAAACATGTCTACCTCAAGGGATGTGGAAGAGCATGACTTGGGAACAAAGGAAAAACCAAGAAAAGTTTTGGTTGGGCAGCAGTCTAAACAAAGAGGAGAAACAGTCTTATGTTCAATTGTTAAAGAAATATCAGGACTATCTTGCATGGTCATATTCAGAGTTGAAAGCATATAGAGAAGATTTATTTCAGCATGAGATCCCTCTTGAAACAAATGCCAAACCATTCAGATAGAGGAAAAGGCCAATTAATCCACTTCTCTCCATGAAAATGCAAGAGGAGTTAAAGAAGTTGAGAGATGGAGGTATTATTCAGCCCACTAGATATTCATCTTGGGTTGCAAACCTTGTGCCAATCAGAAAGAAGAATGGACACATCAGACTTTGTGTGGATTTTAGAAATCTAAACAAAGCATCCATGAAGGACAACTATCCCTTGCCAAATATGGAAAATATGTTGCAGCTTGTGACAGGGTCTAAGTTACTTTCTACATTGGATGGTTTCTCCGGATATAATCAAGTGGTTGTCAAAGAATCAAAAAGACTTAAGACATTCACTACTCCTTGGGGAACATATGTTTTTGTTAGGATGCCCTTTGGTTTGATGAATTTTGGTGCCACTTTTCAAAGAGCAATGGATTTTGCTTTTGCTAGTTACATCAATGAGTTCATTACAGTTTACCAAGATGATGTGACTATGTTTTAAAGGCATAGAGGTGATCATTTGCAGCACTTGGAGAAGATGTTGATCAGATGTAGGGAGTATGGCATTTCTCTTAATCCAAAGAAGTTTCATTTTGGCATGTAAAAGGCCAATTTGCTTAGTCACATTGTGTCAAAAGATGGTGTTATGATAGACCCTGAGAGAGTGGAAGCAATCAAAAACCTATCCCAAGAACCAAGAAAGGCATCCAATATTTCTTTGGTCAAATTAATTTTATTAGAAGGTTTGTTTCCAAATTTTCTAAGTTGACTCTTCCAATCACAAGCATGTTAAATAAGGACCAAGTTATCAGGTGGGAGGAGGCTTCCATTCAAGCTTTTGAAGGAATCAAAGAGGCACTCAAACATGCACCTGTCTTGGCAGCTCCGAATTACAAGAAGCCTTTCCAAATCTTCTCCTTTGCTTCTGAAAATACTATTGCATCTATTTTTCTCTAAAAGGATGAAGATGGGGCTGAGAGGCCTATTGCCTTCTTTAGCAAGGCTTTACAAGCTGCTGAGTTAAAGTATACAATCATGGAAAAACAAGCATTTTCCTTGGTGAAAGAAACAAAGGTTTTCAGGCCTTATATTTTAAGTTCAAAAGTTTTTGCTTATGTTCCCCACACCATGGTAAAAGACATCTTATCAGAGATGGAGATCTCAAGTAAAAGATGTAGATGGGTGAACAAACTGCAGGAGTATGATATGGACATCCAAACCACAAAGCTAGTAAGAGGTTTGGGTCTTGCTAAGCTCATGGCTGAGAGCAACCTGCAGACTGTGGAAGTGAATGAAGTAGAAGAAGAAAGGGTAAATGTTCTTGCAAAAATTGGTAAGTTATGGGTGGTCTAAAGATGTGATCTTCTACCTCGAACACCTATGCAGCCCTAGTCACTTAAATAAAAATAAGAAAAGAGCCCTCAATGACTTCTCAAAATATATCATCACAGGACCTTGGGATGGCTTGGAAGAACCCCCAAAGGTGTCCTCTTGAAATGCATAACTCAAAGATGAAGCTCCCAGATAGTTGTTGATTTCCATGGGGATTTTGTGGAGGACACTTTGCTGGAAGAGTAAAAACACATAAAATTTTGAGAGCTGGTTACTGGTGGCCTACTCTCTTCAAAGATGCAACCCTGGTTAGAAAATGTGATAGTTTTCAACGTTTCTCTAGAATATTGAAAGCTTCAGGCTCCTTTCCTTTGCAACATGTATCAATTGAAGCTCCTTTCAAGCAATGGGGAATGGACTTCATTGGTGAGATTTAAGATCCTTCTAGTGTTGGCCATAAGTGGATCCTTGTAGCCACTTGATTACTTTACAAAGTGGGTAGAGGTAATCCCCACCAAGAAAGCAACACACCAAATAGTTATGGACTTCTTGTTGAATCAAATCATATGCAGATTTGGAGTCCCAGTCAAGATTGTAGCTGATAATGCCATGTGCTTTAGAGCCAAACCTTTAATGGCAATGTGCAATGAATATGGAATCAATCTGACTTATTCTTCAAACTATAACCCCAGGAATGGACAAGTGCTGAGTCTAGAAATAAGAATTTTTGAAGATCATTAGAAGAACCTTGGAGAAAAACAAGAAGAAATGGGGTGAAGAATTGAAATTTATAGTTTGGGCTGATAGGATAAATCCTAAAAGAGCTACTGGTAAAAGCCCATTTGAATTGGTGTATGGAACTCAGGATTTTCTACCCTTGCACTTGCAATTATCTTCATTTCAGTTTGTCCAATAGTTGGAAGATTAAGAGCTTGGCCCATATGAATCAAGGATCAATCAGATTATTGAGCTTGATGAGGAGAGAAGAGCATCCCATCAAAGGCATGTCAGATTTAGGGAAAAATTGAAGAGATTGTTTGACAAGAAGGTCACTCCTAGAGCCTTCAATGTTGGAGATCTGGTCTTGTTGTGGGATAGTAGGCATGAAGACAAGGGCAAAGCATGGAAAATTTGATGCATTATGGATGGGCCCTTACTCCATTGATATCAGAATTGGTGAGCATACCTTTTTTCTCAAAGATTTAGATGGGGAATTGCTTGAATTGCCTGTTAATGGCAGGCATTTGAAGCATTTCTTGGACTAATCCCCAAATTCAAGGTATGCATAAGCTTGTACAGTGTATAGTGTTTGGTTTTTGCTTTGTTTTTGGTGTTTTGTTAGTTTTGTGGTTTGCCTTGTTGTGTGGCAGCCATTTTTGTCGGGTTCTTAGCTAGTTTTTGGTGATTTTGGCTCGTGACTCCTTTTCCCAATGGATATTTTGGCACTTGGTCTACGTTTTGTCCTTGTGGCACTCACTGGGAGTGCCCATCCCCAAGCAAGAGCCAATGTTGGTGCCATTTTTAAGCTTGCACCATGTTGCCCTAAAATTTTCAAATCTATATCTGCTCAAAAATGTTTTACCCTTTGAATTAATGGTCTAAATTTCTTCCCCTCTAGTTGAATGCTTTAAAATGCTCACAAACTTTTTGTTTTCCCTAATTTGAAGGAATATTCCAAGTTTTCCCTTTTTGTGCCCTAGTTCTTCCAATTTTGTAGGCTGTGTCATTTTTTCCCTTTGCTAGATCGTGGAAAAATTGAAATTGATCAATTCATACTTGTTTGTATTTGAAAATCCAATCCCAAGGTCGAAAATCTTTGGAAATCATGCTTCAGTTGATTTAAAATCAAAAATTTTCCATCCTTGGTGAAAAAATTGAATTCTAGGGCATCCTTTGAATTTTTGCATTTTGACGGTCATATGGGCGTCATTTGCCCGTCAAATTCATCCTCAGGAGGTATTGGCAACGTGGCGGGTTTTCATTGGCCAAGGTGGGTTGGCAGGTGGTTGGATTCCTTGGAATTTTTAAACTTTAGTTTGTGAAAATTTTAAAAGTCAAAACTTGGCCTGAAACCCCACAACCAATCGGGAGTGGACATGTGTCCATAAAAGACCAAGGGCGGAGGAGCGGGCCAATGGGGACTTAGAGTTTTTGGCTCTAATTCTATAAAGTTTCAAAACTAGTTTTGCCCCCACTCCAATCAGAGAGGACACATGGCATCACGGTGGCGCAGAGTGGGTCGGTGGGTCCGCGGAGGAAATGGGGATTTTTCCCCCTTTTGGCAAAAAGGCTTAAAATCAAAATTTAAGTCATGGGCCCGCAAGTGAATCATCGAGCGACACGTGGCAGAGGACAAGGTCGGGTTGGCCAATGGCCGATGACGGAGATAGGAAGGACACAAAATAAAAATTGAAGTCTTGGACCTCTAGCGAATCACAAGGAGACACGTGGCAAGGGAAAATCGGAGGTGCGGGCCCATGGGGAAAAAGTGAATTTTTCCAATTTCTAAAAAGATCAAAATGCACAAAATTGAAGCACAATTTCAATGGGACCCACCATGTGCCACGTGTCAGCTCCAAAATTCAAAGGCGGGGGGCGAGGAAAAAGTCAAATTTTTCCATTTTTTCAAAAATGTCAAAAGTCAAAAGTGAGCCCGAATTTGTTTCCAATCATTTTTTGACACATGTCTGGCCTTATCCAAAAAATTAAAAAGGTAACTCAGGCTTATTTTTAAATCTACATCTTCCACATGGAGGGCCAGGATTAAAAGATGGATAAGATCGATGGTTGTTGTGCATCCATTTGATTTGACCGCCATGGGAGCTCCAGGAAGCTTGGAATCACGATTTTTGCATCAAAATTCATCAAATTTATAGTGATTTTGTGTCGTCTTGGCCTTCTAGGAACATTGGCATCACTTTCATGGCTTAATTTTGTGATATGAGGTGTTTTTGAAATAATTTTTTCCCCAGTCCGAGCAAGCATGTGGAATGTCAAATTGAAAATTGTAGAGGAAGTTTTACAAGGTGAAATGATGAGAGGAAGGGTATTTGCATGCCTCAATGATGAAAAATGTGCCTCCAGGATGGATAATGATCCAGATATTTGTAATGATTTAATATTTTTGGCTTGGTTTGATGTCATTTGTCATTAAATCATCATGAGGATTGTTGTAACAAACTTGATCCCATGGCATATTCTTTTCTTGGGAAAGAAGGCTCCAATGTGGCACGAGGTACATAATGCATTTTGGAGAAATTGTAAAGGGTTGGGAAAAATTGAAAATCACGAGAAAATTCTAAGAGAAAGCTCATTTTCTAAGAAACCCACCAAAGAACTAAGATAATTTCTTCATGTTGGATATTCATGTATGTGAGTTGGTTACAAGTGTATAGCCATCACACAACTCTGAGATTGTTCATGAAACTCTCCCCGATGATGAATCTAACAAGATTTTGAGTTAATCTGTGTTTTTCTTGGGCAATATGATGTTTGTTATCATTTTTAAATGCCTGCAAATAGTTTTCATTGTTCTTGTTGCAATCTTGCATTGAAATTCTTTAGAAATCACACAGAATCTCCATTTCTTGTTGATATTTTAGTGGCATTTGCAATCTCATGTTCAGAAGAGCCTTCATCTGATAAAGAGATAAATAAATTTAAAATCACTTTACCTTCCTTGACTACAGAGATTTCTTGTAAGCCTTTGGGGGCACCTTAGGCATGGTTTGATCAAGGATTTTTGTGTTTAATTGAGTTCTTTACTTCAATCTTTTGTGGTGAGTCTCAAAGATTATGTGAAGAGTGCTCCCAGGGCTTCCATTTATGCCTCTTAAGGTGAAAGAATGTTTTGATTATTTGAAGCATTTTATCTGATAGTTGTTTCAAGTATTGTAGAGGCTGTCAAAGATCTGATATATCCCAGTTTGTCTCATCAATACCCCACCAAAAAATCATTCTAAACAAACTAACCCTACCCATACTACCCCTGCATTGCATTGTGTGTCAACAAAAGAATCTAACCCATCTACAAAAATGCACAAGGCAAATCAGGATTATACAATGTCTCCAGTAACCCTTGCCTTGCATTGAAAATATCTCCATAATCTGGGAGTGACAACTTGTGAAAGTTAGATTTGGAGTGTTGATCATATTTTCCCAAGGCCTTTTCATACTACTTGCATAAATTGAGGGATGTCTTCATCTCCTTCACCATTTGGGGGTTACAATATAGGTTCTCTTACCTTGGTTGAAAGACACAACCTAAAATAGTGAGGGTCGAGATCATATCCTTTCAAGGTGCCATCTCTCAAATCTGAAAGTGCTAGTTAGATCACATCCTGCTACAAAACGACACACATCAAGATCTATCTCGACTTCAGCCTTCATGCCATATCTCTCGATGTTACTCATTGACAAGGAGAGCAAATTTGGGTACCAACAAGTAACATTCAATTTTCCCTCTATCTTAATCTAATATTTTATGATTATTTCTTGAGTATAATGCCATCTCAAATTGAGGATCATCTTTTGTATCTCTTGCAATTGTTCTCTTTTCTTCAACTAGGAGAGATAATATCATATCTTCTAAACTTTGAGAAGGCAGTTGACTAAGAGTAAAATTGACATTGCTGAATTTAGACGACAAATTGTTTAACAAAATGGCTTTGGCATCCTCATTGTCTCACTGTCGCATCAACTTCATCTAATTGACCGAGAAGAATTCTCAAATTGCTTACATGGCTAGATATAGTGACTCTGTCACCATCTTAAATCCAAAACAAATGAAGTTTTTGTGAAATTTTTGCATTCACAATATTTTCTCTAAACAATTTATTTAGAATATCCCAAATTTCCTTGGACACTTTTTCTAGGTCTACATGATGTAACTTTGATTCAAGAGAGCAAGACAAATAATGGCTTCGACTTTATCATCTATGTTCTACCAATCCAATAATATAGTTCCTTCTATAGGGGATTGCTATTTCCCAAGATCGCATGGAAACACCCCCCCTCGTACTGTAGCCTAGAAACATACCAGGTATTGGTACGGGTATGGGTATAGTGTGTCTACATACTAGATACGTACCTTACCTTTGTGGGTACATACCTGTGCTTAAAAATGTTTTTCTAATGGAACACCTAAAAATTAAAAAACTACTCATTTTTAAATGGAGTTCGAGTGATTACAGATTTGTGAGGGGTTGTCTCACATCTAGTATTTGGAGACTACTCATATTAGCCACTTAGGATTGGTCATATTTCATTGCAGCATATTATGACTTATTATAGCATTGGACAAAGATTGGTCCTCATTATTGCAGCATTGAGAATGGGACGTGTGACAAATCCCCAGTTTAATGGAAACCCAGATTTTGAGAGAGCGATGTTCAGACCAGCAGCTGATACATCAGATTTGAAAGGTTGCAAACCGCAGAATTTGGCAATGCACATTCCAGGGAGTTCTATACAAGTCGTTCCATGAGACACTTCAGACTCTGCACAAATAGTTGATGATCGGATGGTGTATTATATACATTTTCTGCGGACATTATGAATCAATACAAATTCAAGTCTCAATTCTCAAAGTATTGGAAATTTCAAATTTGTTTTCATGATCTATGAATGATTTTAAGTTGTATGAGTATTAAATTTGAAATTTTAATAAGTATGCAATGTATGAGTATTAAATATCAATAAGTATGCAAATGCTTCTTAAAATTTATAATTTATATACATAACTTTCCTAAAAGCATACCGTACTTGAGGGTTTTAAAAATTTGTCGTTTTAAAGCGTACCGATCCCGCACCCTACCGAAACAGTCTTACTATTTCCTATTAACTATTCCACACAAATTTTTATTCATTAATTGCATTTGTATTTTAGATTTCCAAGTGTGAGTTTTTCCATTGGAATTTCCATTCTAAAACTTGATTTTATAATATACTCTTGTAAATTTTAACCAAAATGCAAAGATAAATACCAGGATTGTGTGTTTATTACTACCACAGTAATATGAAATAATGCAACTAAAAAACATGACCTAAACTGGAAAACATGCCAATGCCCTCTAAAATTCACGAGTTCTCTAAAATCGTGATTTGAATGTGCCATATTCAGATTCGCAACTGGATTCGCATCTAGATTTGTGTGTGTCTGTGTGCTCATATCAATCTTATGCCCTAGACGACTATATTTATGTTGAATCTTATGCCATGGTATTGCGACAGCGATGAGGTATTTGAGATACAATTTATTTGTTCTTCGACGTTGTTTCAGAGACTTTCTAGCCCTCACGACATCCTTCTTGGCCCTCAAAACCACTTTCTAAGCGCTCATTACCAAGTTCAACACTATATATTCTCTCTTATACAAAACTGAAAATCATAATTTAGACGAAGTTATACTTGTGCTTTGGAAATCAATCCTTCTTCACACTATAATCCTTGACGTCCTGAGTTTCCTTCAACTTTGATCCCCTTTGAGTATGAACTGCTCTCATACCAATGTTAAAAAAATGTGCACAAATAATGAATGAAGAGAAACCAGGATGCACATATTGTTCATTGTGTGTCTGTCATTTTACAATGTGAGAGATGGTTACAAAATAGTTGAGGTGGAAAACCGTTTATTAGTTAATGCTTGATTAATATTGACTTAATACCAAATTGTAAGCCTGGTCTTGTATAGTTGGAAGGGACTCCAACTCATCTAAAATGTGGGTAATGTAGTATGTTAAGTGTTTAATTATAAATAAATGCAGCCGATTTGTTTTGTTAGTGTTTTGTCAGAAATCTATTAGAAGATATAACAAAACATGTCGTATGTCGCTTGCAATAGTTGTGTGAACATTCAACCATTGGACCTTGCCCTTTAAATAGCATAAAGAATGTGGAGATCACGACACTTATATCAGGTCCTCCCTAAACTATGAAGATTATAATAAAACTTAGCTTGGGAATACAAAGTTGTTGTTTCATAACGTCTTGTGATATTAAGGTATGTATTTTTATTTGTTATTTTGTGTATATCGTTATTGTTAGTCTATTATCTTAATAGGCTATATCTAAAATACATATATTTCATATTTTCAACTCGTCAATTGTATTTTTGGCCTAAATTGATACATGCATTGAAAACCCTCTGAAGGTGTCACTCTTATAATATCAAACAAGCAACAAAGACTCGTAGAGAGAAGTGTTGGAGTAAAAAATATCGAGATATTCAATCCTTAAATATCACTAGGCCTTTTTTCCCTCGCATCTTATTGTTGTGTTAAGGAAAACTTTTTCCCTCATATATGATTGCTTTGTTAAGGAAAACTAATTGGTAGCTTTTAAATCTCAACTCCTAAGCCTAGATTTTCTCTTATTTTTTCATTTACGCTTTTCCATCTTCCAAAGAGAAATGATAGCTAAGCGTAGATATTTCGTCAAGAACCGTAATTGATGAGCTACAACCATATTTTCTGCTCAAGTTTGGTTAATATCATTTGACTTGAACACGAGTTATCAACCGTTTATTGCAAACTATTGACAAAATGTCCATTTTGATGCATTATATACAACTTTTAGGATAGGCAACTTCCTTTTCGAGTTCTAATTCATTCTTCATTGTTTTCAAACAAAGCTAAACACCATTAAGTTTGAATTTGAAGTGTAGATATAAAACATTGAACTAAGCTGTAACACCCGCTAAATTAGCCCGCACAAAACCCAAGAGCAACCTAGGGCAAGCTAGAAAAGTTACGGAATAATTTCTTTTTGAAAAGTGTGCCCGTAAAAGTTTCAAATTAACAATTGTCACATTTATGTTGCTAAGTTACTTTAAATTAACAATTTTCCTCTTTAGTTTCCCTAAATTTTATTTTGATAAAATTTAATTTACACCATAGTCAAACTTGCACAAATTAATCCCATGGGTAAAGGGGTCTATTTAATTAAATACTAAAGTTATTTTAATCCCACAAGGTGACTAGGTTTAAAAAAAATAACAAGGTCCCTAATTTAGCACAAGGGTTAGAAGAATAAACCCACCCCTTACACAAATAAAGTGGCCCCTTAAAAATCAACCCATGCATTTAAAATTTAAAATTTGAATTTTACTCAACCACTCCCCACCTACTTTTTGTAGGGATGAATCCCATCCATTGGATGGATTCATTTGGGGCCACAAGATCAAAGGATTTCACTAACCCTAAGTTTTCTTATGAAAGACTTCTTTCTCTTTTCTTTTGACTTATTATTTCTCTTTTGTTTTGCAGATTGGTGGAGGAGAAGGAGGAAGCCATTAGAGGCCATCTCAAGCTTTTGGAGAGACATACATGTCTCATTTATTTTCTTATTTTTTTACACCCTCATTTAGGGTTTAAAGTATTTATTTATTTTATTTAACTCATATTTTTTTATTTGCCCAAATGGGCTTATGGGTTTTGCCCCATTTTAGTGATATAGTTAAATTTGATATATGTTTTCATTTGGGTAAAAGGATATATATACACATATATATATATATATATATATATATATATATATACACACACATACACATGTGTGTGTACACATATACATACACACAACATAATATAATATGTATATTTCATAATAACATTTAATATATAATTGAATAAATATATATATATATATATATATATATATATATATATATATATATATAAATGTGATAATGTTATATATTAAAACATGAAATCAAATTATATTAAATATATAGTGTGTGCATGGTTAAAATATATGTATATATATATATATTATTGTGTGTGTGTGTATGATGTAAAATTAAAATATTTATAAATGCATGTTGAAAAACATTGTACAATAGAGAAAGAATGGTGTCAGGGTTTTAATACATGGGGGTTGATTTTGTTTGGGGTTTTAGGGGGTCAACCCAACCCCACCCCCCATCCCATATTAATATGGGGGGGGTGGGGTCAGCGACCCTCCCCCACGCTTATCCCCCCCCCAAAAGAATATTATTACAAGCCACAACCCTTGCCTAAAAAAATGCACTTTTGACTTGCTAATGGAACACTTAAAATCTTTTTTTTGTTTTGTATATAATTATTATATATATATATATATATATATATATATATATATATATATATATATATATATATATATATATATATATATATATATATATATTATTATATAAATATTATAATATTATTTAATATAATAATATATTTTAATAGTAAACAATATTAATAATATATCATTTTAAATTTAACTAAATTTAATCTTACACTTAAAATTTCCTTTAAAATTTGATAATATTTGATAAAGGTATAAAGAAAAATTTTTTCATTAAAATTTCACTTGTTATTATATTGATTTACTTTGGGTTAATAAGTAATTTTACAATAACTTAATAATGAATTTACACATTCCAATGAGGCTAAGGCCTAAGTTGCAAATAAGTAATTTCTTTTCTCCCCTAGTATTAGGAAATTATCTATTTTATTAACCAAGAAAATGACAAGGAAGATTTAAGTTCTTTCCATCTAAGTATACAAAGTTTGACTTTCTTTCAACAATGCAAGGAAATGAACAAATATAACTTATTTCACTACTCTATAAATTTCATGTAATACAATGGGAGTAACTCTTTATTTTTTTTTACAAACTACAAATTTGCAACCATTCTCACAACCAAATTTTACAAGATTTCCAATAAGTTTTAAAATAAGAACTACTAACTTTCCAATAAGATCTACACACTTATATGAGATAATAAGTTGACTAAAATATGAACAAGTTGTTTCTTTCCTTTCTAATCACTTTTCCATTATAACAAGACTAGCTTTACTAAAATGTCTTTCTTTCTTTCCTTCACAACATACAATACAATCTTAATAACTAATAATCAATACAACTTTTCTTTCAAAAGAAATAATACAATAATCTTCCACTTGAAGTGGGAATTTTTACAAGAAGGAAACTATAATGAAATACATTTTGTCTTCTATTATTGCTCCAAGAATCAAATCTCCAACCAAGCTCCATCTTCTCTTCACTTGATCACAACAACCAAAAATGGGGAGAGGCAACACTCTCCACCCAACCAAAACTCCAATGAGAAGAAGAAGCAATTCTTCTCATTGGCCCCGAGCCCCAACCACAAGGCAATAAGGGATGGATCCAACACATGGAAACTCTACAATGCTTCCACACTTTACTTTCAAGAAACAAACACACAAGAAGATAACCACACAAAAACTTCTCATTTTAAACACAACAACTTCCCAAAACAATGGCTCTAAAATAAGCCAAGTAGAGATAGGAACATGGGGGTGCCCTTGTGCCTCCCAAGGGTTTGGATGCCCACCTCTAAAATCCTCCACAACACAATCAATCCCAAAATCTCTTATGCCTCCCCACAACAACATATCTATGTCTCTTATGCCTCCCTCACTCTTATGCCTCCCTCTCTCTTATGGCTCCCACAATACACAAAATAAAAAATAGAATAAGGTGGGGCATCCAAAACCCACTCCCTCCTAAACACACAAAGAAGCTCTTATGCCTCCCAACATATTTCATCCCCATTTCCAAATCTCAACACAACCTAAGGTCAATTTACTACCCAACACTTCAAACAAGAACACACATCCATACAACACATAACATACAAGAAAACAAGAAGAAAATAAAGAGTGCAAGATCCTACCTTGCCATGGTAAAGCTCCACTTTTCAAGAAAGTCCAAAATCCTTCAAACTCAAGAAACTCCAAGCTCCCTTCTACTCCAACAAGCAAGCACTCCAAAAATCCAAGATCCAAAGCTAAGCAAGTAACCCCATTTACTTCCCAAAAATTTCAATAAATAGAAAAGAGGAGGAGGAGATGATGTGGCTCCATGTAGGATGCCACATCATTTCTTCTCCACTCCACATCACCCAAGTCAAACCCATACTCCAAGGAAAAATAAATGGGTGGTTGAGAGGTATGAAAACCTCTTACACACACCACTCCAACCCATACCCTTTAGGACAAAGAAATAAACACATGTAAGAAAGTGCAATTAAAACTCACCTTTTTCCTTCCAAAACACATAATGGGGTCTATTTTTGACCCCCCAACCCATAGGTAGGGTTGGTATAATAAATTAAGAGGTGTGGGACAAGTTTAACTTGTCCCACAAGCCTCCAAAATTGGCCCTTAAGGCCAAATCCGAATTTCCAAGAAGGGGTAGAGTGTACAACACTCAAGATCACATACACTTCACTTACAACACATAAACCAAAGAACCATATAATCTAATAAATGACTTCTTTTTTCCCATCCATAATTAGTTTAGTAACATGATTAATTTACTAATCTAGACACACATAATTAATTAATGAAAAGGGAATTACATCACCATAAAATCACATACTCTAAAATTAAATAAAGGAAAATAAAAGAACAACACACAAACCCTTGGTCACAATTGGAGGTAATCCCCCATGGGGACCCCTAACAACAAATAAAACACACACAACATAACACACGTTGCCATGGTGACCATTTTTGAATCCATCTAGCATTCCGATGTGGTTGGTCTCTAATCCCCCTTTGATTGTTGTGATATAAATGCCTGCAAAACACACAATACCTCCTTCGGCCTCGTGGCCACATCAAAACATCCAAGGTAAAATATATGCATATAAATCAACAATCATCCATACATAAATTAAATCATCATCTAGGAAAATAATGTTACTATTTTAAAATTCCAACAACATCTCAATTCTATATTTCATCAATACCAATAAGATCACAAGATTAGTTCACTGCTAAATCCTACTCAATATGACAAAAATGTCGAATGTCAAAATATATAAATATGTCAACAACACATCATCATCAATATAAAATGTCTCTCTAAGAAATCCACACAATCATACTATGAATCAAAATCCATCAATAATCAAAGTATCTCTATCATCTAATCATCATGCTATAACTTCATATAATTTGAGGATTATTAAGTATGGAAGACAATACATTTACAAAAACTTCAAAATGTGAGTTACACTTACAACATTTCTAAAGAAAGATTTGCATCACCTCCATATACTTTTGCCTTAATATTTTCTCTAGTAGTAGAACTAACATTTTCAATAACATCCCATAGAGTTCATGTGCCATTTGAAAACAAAAAACTAGAGTCTAGGGAAGTCTCAATGGCCATTCCATATGTTAGACATAGCAAAAAGACGACTCTCGCTGAAATCATGAAATCCATATTCAAGGAAATGTTAGAGATCAAGACAAGGAACGTCTAATCGATACTAAACTTCTAACTTTTGATTTCTTACAAGAGAATACTCTGTTGGGCGCTTAACATTACAATGTCCACCCAGGGTTACTCACTCACAATTTTTACAACATCACAAAAAATACACCGACTCCTTGTGTGTGGGCGGAAGCGATGACTAGTGGAAAATGTCTTGATGCAAAATACTACAACAATAGATGTTCGAAAAAGAAAATAACAAATAATTCTATAACAAATATACAGTTATAAAAAATTGTGGCATATCTATTATTGTTAATAATTTTCAAGATAATTCTAAGATGTATCCATCATGTTTAGGGAGATGTATCACATACCCTGTAGCCACATCTCATGGCGATAGAGTAGTCTAGTCCAAAAATTCTATGGGGGAGTTTCAATTTTCCAAGAAATAGTGAGATTGGGTTTGATGTAAATTTTAGGAACTAAATCTTCAATTATTGAAAAGGGTATCCAACAAAGTCTTTGTCCAATGCTAAAGAGGCATTTGTGATTAGAAAAATAGTATAAAAGTTATGATCCTTTCAACCTATGTGGTTTAACATTTTGTCCATAATATATTCTAAGCTAGAATGAGATAGAAGTGTGTTCAATTAGGGAATGGAAGAATTTTTTTGGCCTTTGGTGAGAACAAAATCAAAATAATTAGGAAAATTAGACAAATGACCCAAACCTGCCAAGATCTACATAACATGAAAGTAGACATCCTTCATAACATCACTCCTTGTGCGCGCAGGTGAAGCATTGAATAGCCATCAAACCACGTCTATAAGTTAGTTGTTAATTACCATTCCAATTTAAGTAACATTTTTCCCTCAAGACTTCTCTTGGTCACATTCACTTCTTATTAGTTTTGCCTTTTGTATCCCCTCATTTTAATAGTCTCAATTTCTCTACATCCTTCCATGATAAGGTCACGGCATTTTGTAAAGCTTCATAAGGTTCGCGGGAACAAATAAGATCCTGTGAGGCATGAGTAGCCAAAAATTATGACACGTGTTACAATATTGGGTTCGGTCTCCATAGGAGGTCACAAAATGAAGGGACCCACAATACAAGATAAGCACTCTGAGGCACCAATAGGTGTCATCATTCTGGGTAGGAAGGTTATGGGACCCATAGAATCAAGAAAGAGAACGTAAAACCCATCACAAAGGCCCATACACATGTACCAGATTCCCATTGTGTGGGCCAATTAGCAAATGCCACATCTCCTGTTTCATTTTGGAGACCTAAAAGTTTAAGTGATCACAAAATTTTCTATAGAGCTCCAAATCATGCATTCTTAGGGTCTTTGGAAAGATTAGGAGGAGAACCATCATCTAAGACCACTCTTGTAGCCATTGGTTGCACATGGGGCCCGCTTTTTGTAGTTTAAAGATATACATACCATTTTTTCCATTGTATGTGATTTTTGTGTGCCTTAACAACCTTACTAGGCTTACTTTTGATATTTTGTGCCCTCCATGCCCCGATATGTCTCTTCAATGCAAAAGAGGACTACTCATCACTTAGGCAATTGTTTGTTTCTAGGGGACCGGAAGAACTTCATTTTCATTCATTATAGCTTCTCAATAGCATGGGTGATGTCCTTGTCTAGGAGTGATTGTAACTAATATTCAGGGCCCATTCCTCTATTCTAATGCCTCTCCTTTTTCTAGACATCGTTCTTCAATGTATAAATAGAGAGTCTCTCTATTGTAAGGGGTTGAATTGGCATATTTCCTTGAACCCATTTTGGCAACATTTTGTTTCATGTTGTCTCATTCTAGATTGTTTATTATATGGATGTCTTGCCTTGTTCTCTGGTGACTGCAATTTTGTATACCCCTTACATTAATGAAATTTCTATTTGTGGTTCTATTTTGTCTACCCTCTAATTTCATTATGCTCTTTCTTCTTACCGTTTGCATAGTTTAGCATATAGTCTTGTTTTTCCCAAATGTTTGCGAGTTATTGTGTTGAAATCCAGCAAGGGAAGGAGCCATTGATCCCATTTCCTCTCTAGTGCATCCCATTTCATCTATTGAATTGAAATCCAAAAGGGAAGTTCTTGTTTATATCATAGTTTACAAACTCAATGAGTACTCTCTGAATCAGTGAGTACTTGCCATATTTTTAGCTAGGTGAGTAAACTCTCCAAACCTTCCAGCCAAGTATTTTTTGAATACAAGTGGGTTTTGGCAAGTAAGTGAGTTTTTGGCAATTACTCCCAACTTTTTGGCAAATACTCACAAGATTTTTTTATTGTTGGTTTCCAATTTATTATTTTGGAGAGTTTTTGGAAATCATAAATTATTGTGATTTGTACATTGCATAGATATGCAATTTATGATGATAATTTTCAATGACAATCATCCTATATTCATAAGACTTATCAACTACCTATTGTATTCGCATGATGATGTGATTTTGTATTTTATTTGCATTCAAATCTAAAAGAAAACACTTCCCCAACATTTTAAAAACTCATTTGATAAACTTTGCATGAAATTTATGTTTTTAATAAATTTAGGTATTCTTTAACTTGTCGTGATTGCCGAGTTTTGTCGAGCTTTTGCCAAGTCAATTTTTTTGTTACGCGTATTGACACGAGTACAAGTATGTAAACTATGGTTTATACCTCTCTCCCCTTTTCACAATAAATCCATATTACGGTTAGGTTCATGTTAACACTTGGAGTAGAATTATACAAGAACCAACTCTCTCTAGAGGTTCTCTTTAAAGTGGCAGTCCCACAATTGGCAAGAGACCATGTTATTTTTGAAGTGTGGATGCCACTCAAAACGGATTGAGAAGCAATGATATCCTTCTCATCCAAAACAAAGGAATCCAAGAACAATGAGTAGAGAGTTTAATGAATTGTATCCAAGGTTTATGAAGTGTGTATGGGGTCAATAATGGTGAATCTAGATTAAATCATGAGTTTCAAGCTTACCGCAATATGAAAAAAGATAATGAACAAGGGCCCAAAGGAAGAAATAGCTAAGAACTGACCTCAATTGCCAATAAATGACATCCCCCACATTTGATGGATTAGGTAGAAATGAACTAAAATAAATAAATAATTAGATTTTAGGAAAAAAATTGAATTCTAAAATCATAACTTTCAAAATTTTAGAATTTAATTTGGCTCATAACAAGTAGTATCAAAGATGAAGACACTTTACAAGAAGATGGAATATATCATGCAAGTTAATTTACTCGACATATTTCATATTTATATCATGAAAACTTATCATCTATCTGTGTGACATATTCTATCTTTATATCATGCAAACTTATCCTCTGTATGGATGCCATATTCTATCTTTATATCATGTAAATGTATCCTTTATCTACATGGATATTATCTTTAATATCCTTCACTCATTTCTGCATGGATATTATCATTAATTTCCTTCATTATTTTCTATAAAAATGTTATCACAAATATCCCTCATTCTTATATATTGAACTTCTTATAAGATGTGTTAAGCTCATTATGCATTTTGAAAGTAAGCTAGCGACTTGATCTAAAAATTTAACATTTCTATAAAAAGGTGAATGGCCTTGTTAAGCTCATAAGCTCATTCCAGTATATTGAAAGAGTCAATCAATATCATGTTCAACGCTGGTAGTGACGATTCGAGGAGGAATTTCAGGGCCTTCTAAAGAAAAGCCACCCATTCACTAACATTAGTATATAAGGTAGGAGAGATCCCACAAACTAGACCCAAAAATGATTACTCATGTAAAGGGTCATCAAAAAGATGACTTAATAATATGATTTACATGGCTAAAAATTCCAAAAAAAGATCAACTAGGAATTGATTGTGGAAGCCTCTAATTAATTACAAATAAAAAAGTGTGGGATTGTGATTACCCCACACTGATAATCATTGTTAGACAAGGGAAGGTTACTAGGAATTTTAAGCAACAACATTTTTTTCGATTCGAAACAAGTTTTGGGGTCAAAGCCTTCGCGTTGATGTGCTAGCATCTACATTCTCACCAAGCTCACATCACTTAGAGATGTTTGTTTACTTTGTGGGTTTTGCCTTGTGATTATTAGTAGTATCTACGTAAGGAATAGAGCATAGTGAAATTCTTACTCATGTATTTAGTGGTCATCCAATATAGGACTTGATTAATAAGGTGAATAAGGTTTCAAAATAAATGACAATCAAATAAAAGAACAAGGACCGACATCATTGATGCATTCTAAGTCGGGGTCACAAGAATAGCAACTAAGATCTAGAAACCAAAATATAACTTCTTTATGGATTTATCACCTATTTTGTCCAATACCTTTCAGTGGCCGTCTGGTTGAAAACTGGATTTTCCATATTTTTAATGAGAAATTTTAACTAACAAGCTAGTGAATTGCACTAAGCTTCAATTTATAGGAATGAGAGAGGACATATGGCATCTGAGTACTCAAAATGAATCTCTCAACCTATTTAAACACAATCAAAACCTCGATTGAGCCTTACATAGAAATAAAACCACTATTTTCACCAAAATACAGCTTTTAGGCCTTTTCACAAGAAATTCACATGCATAAACACAAAACTCCATGGTTTGAATTTGGCCTTATAATTACTTGAAATTCATGTCATAAACAATTCAAATGATCATATTACATACTCAGCAACATTCTTGTTTTACAAACACTTGAATATATTTCGAGCACCTCAATACTATCTACACAAGACATTCTACATCGAAATCTCATCACCAATGTGGGTTTAGATTTCCCTCATTTCCTCACTTGCCCCAACCAATAACTCCCAAAAAGGCTCCTTTTCTTCCTTTATTTCATTTTTTTGTGGTTTTTATTGCTTCCCTCTCTCCACTCGCTTGGCTGCATTTTTCCCATTTCTTGGGCATCCCAAAACACCTCCTCATCAAGAAATTTAAACAATCATTGCAAAAAAAAAAATTCCTCATGCATGTTTTTCGGCTAGTTTTCATACATGTGTAACTTCATGTTCGGGCCTTCTTTTCCCAAACGATTTTCACTACACCATGTCCTTATAAAAAATAAACCCGTTAAATTTATTTTTGTTAAGGTGGCCCGAGAGTCTCCAATCAATAAAATGTGTATGCCATTTGTTTGACAAAATGCCAACAACAGAAAATGAGCCAAATTTGAAATTTCAGTGTTCTATATTTTATTTTGCAATGCAAGGTTGTGTGTAATACTAGATGCTCCTACATCATACACATGAGGTTTCAAAATCATGATCTATAGATTATGAAGCTAGAAAGAATGGTAGAACCATTATTTTGGCCTATGGGCTTGACCATGGTGTGCCCTTCCACCTTGTTAGGTACCATTGAATTTTGTTCTTTTTTCTTCCTCTATGTCCACCTTAAAGACGTCCTTAAAAATATCATCCAACCCTTTATGGAATGTTGTTCCAGCTAGTATCTTCTCATCCTCTTCCTCTTTCTCCTCTTCCAACAACATTACCTCTATGTTTCATCTATTCACACACTTGTAAACTTCTTTTCACAACTTGTCGATTGACTCAACCGGAGTCTTCTTGCACACAACCCAACAAAGAAAAACCTTGCTCTGTTACCAATTGATGCATTCTTGGTCAAGAGCCAAATGAATGGCAACCGAGTTCTAGCAGCCAAAATATAACTTCTCTATGGATTTATCACCTATTTCATGCTATCAAATACCTTTCGGTGGCCATTTGGTTGAAACTAGTTTTTCCATCTTTTTAATAAAAAAATTAACTAGTAAGCTAGTGAATTGCACTAAAGCTTGGAATCTATAGGAATGAAAGAGTAAATATGGCATATGAGTACTAAAAACGAATCTCAACCTACTTAAACTATAATGTCCCTTTTTAGGGACTCAAGCAAAATTCAGAATACCGATAAAAATATCGGTAGACTATAATTAATTTTCAGTAGCATATTCTTTTGGAAAAGAGAGCCCAAAATCTTCAACAATGATTTAGAAATGATTATCAACAAATATTAAACACTCGAGAAAATGATTTCAACCTATTCGAATTGATTCTTGACCAAATGGAACTGTGTTGTAAAGCTAGGAATTCTAGAAATCACACCTTGGGAAATGGGTTCGATTTGCATGCAGACTAATATTTATGTCTTCCTTTATCAAACCGATCAGAGTTGGATGATTTTATGAAATATTTTGCGACATACAATTAATTATTTTTAATTCTAATGTAATTTGTACCATTGAATTCACATAATAAATATGAATGTATTTAATACTTGGAATTCAAATAATATGCAATGATTACAATGTTTAAAGTTAGATTCAATAGGGTTTTGTCCCAAGAATAAGAACTCTAAAGGAGTTTACATCCCAATCGGAATTGATGAGAAACAATCTCACAATTTTTCAGATTTCAATATTCAAATCCACACATACAAATGAAGCCCAACATCCCTATTTATAATATTTTTCATGCTTGGCGCCAAATGCCAATAGTCATGAATTTCTCCCTTTGCCAACCCCTTAATTATTATTTTCTTTTACTTTGGTATACCCCTAAGTTTTATTTTTATTTTATAAAAGCATACAAAATATAATAAAAACTATATTATATTTTCTCCTTTATTCTTCTTTACGCCATGGAGAAGGACTTCACATAAATCCCAATTGTCTTCAATTTGGAGGAAAAGGGACATTACATAAACACAATCACAACATCAATTGAGCCTTACATAATAATCAAACCATTGTTTTGACCAAAATACAGTTTTTGGGCCTTTTCAAAGGAAACACACATGCATAAACAACACAAAACTCCATGGGATGAGCTTGGCTTTTACTTGAAATTTAGATCAAAAACACTTCAAATGGTTTTATTACATACTCAACAACATTCTTGTTGGGCTAAAACACTTTATTGGAGCTTACAAATATTTTTACAAACATTTAAGCATATTTCAAGCACCTCAAAACTCTCTACACAATAGGGATTTCTCTTCAAAATCATTTGTTGTACTTTCTACATCAAAAATCCATCACCAATGTGGGTTTAGATCTTCTCCTTGTTTTCTCAATCGTCCCAACCAATAACTCCCCAAAAATGCCCATTTTTCTTTGTTTCTTTCACTTCTTCTTTTATGATTTTACTATTTCCCTCTCTCCACTTCTTGACTGCATTTTTCCCATCTCTTGGGCATCCCAAAATTCCTCCTCATCAAAAATTCAAATGCAGAGACATTGCAAAAATACATTTTGTTTTCCTCTCGTGAGTGTTTTGGGCTAATTTTCATACGTGTAACTTCCTGTTCGTGGCCTTCTTTTTCAAAACAATTTTGGCTACACCATGTCCTTATAAAAACAAACAAACCCATATAATTTGTTTTTGTTGAGGTGGCCCGAGAGTTTCCAATCAATAACATGTGTATGCCAACTATTTGACGAAATGCCAACAAGAGAAAATGAGCCAAATTTGAAATTTCATTATTCTTCTATTTTTTTTTACAATGCAAGATTAAATATAATCCCGCATGCTCCCGCATCAATCATCAATGTTACGGCTATGGTAAGTCTTCTTAAAGGGTATATGTTCACGTAAATAAACAACTCCTAGATCTTAGGGACGAGGTTTAAGAAATGAAAAAAAACTAGGATTTAGGGAACAACAAGAAGACAATTATTAGAATAATATTTGAATTCTTTCAAAACAAATACTTTAAAAAAATGAGAATATCTTAAACAAACTAAAATAAGCTTAAATTTTAAACAATAAATTGTAAAGAAGAACCATTGATTCGTTAATCCATCTAATAGTCAAAAATCATGAAATCCTTCCCTCTTTTTCTATTTCTCTTTTTGATTAAGGGTTTATTTGAAGTTTTTTGGGTTTCAAATTTTTATCCTCATTTAAAAAATTTGATTTTTTTTTGTGTTCAGGGAGCCTCTTTTATAAGGTTAAGGCATCAAGGACCATGTGACCTACTCAAGACCTTCCACTTGATTTTTCCATTCTTTGGGAGATGATAGGGTGAGAAGACGACTGTCCCCAAGCATATGGGGTGCCACTTGAATCCCCAAGGATGCATCCTTGTGGAAGACTAGTGTAAATAGAACTTAGAAGTTAAAGTTTACAAAGAACGGCATAAAACCCTCTAATGCATTTTAAGAAATTATAATTAAATACCTTGGTTTCTCAAAGGAAGAAAAAAGGAATTGGAGCTGAAACAAACTCTTGCATACATGTTAAACATAGCAACCCATATAAAAATATTAATATTCGTGCCATTCCTTGTAATTTTTTCTATTGCATCATTGTGAGCCCAATTTCCCAACTATTAGAACAACAGAAAATGATGATTAAAATACACAATGCTACTAATATGTCTACAGTCAAAATAATTTTCAATACCATTAAAAATTTCAGGTGCCACATCCTTGTGGCTCACCTTTGTCATTGGATCTAGGTTAGGAATTTTCCTTAAATGGACATTTGCAGGTAGAAAAATTAATTGTTCCATCTTATTGGCATTATTGTCCTTCGCATAAAATGTAAACCAACTATGCATTATATATCTAGACTTCACATAAATCATCTCATTATCTAATGGCCATATATTTAATGAATATGGAATCAAAACACCCTTTTTAGGGTTGAACAAACAAATACATAGTGGATAACAGTAATACAAACAAGCCTCAATTATTGTATAAAGTTCTTGGATACAACTGCATGAAATTTAGTGTTTCGATGTTTCGGGTCTCTCTACAAGACACATCATCAAGTAGAAAGTGTTGAAGCCAATGCACCAAAGAGATACATTACATTATGCTTAAATAATATTGTTGAAAAAGTGGCAGATGTACAATTGTAGGATCAATACTCCAAATCAATTATTCAATTAATTTCCTAATATAAACTATAATAAGAACAATTGTCATATTAAATATTTAAATTAATAATTTATTGAAGCATGAGCTTAGCTTTTTGTATAAGAGGCTTCCATGATTGACTTAGCTTCCACCCATCATCCTTGTTTAAATTATTGAGACACTTTTCAATTTATGTTGCTTCTCTTATTTTCCTTGTCCTCCAATGGCTCTCAACCGCTAAGAGTTTGGTATCGCCAATTTCAATCGGATGTTTGGAGAGCACTACAGTTCCACAAGGCGCATTGTTTCACCCTACATCTTTAGATGTCCATCGAGCGGTCTTAATTTTTGTTTAGAATGATCGAGTTCATTTCACCAATATATGGGATGCCACAAGCACATGAAATTTCATATACACCTTTTTTTTCAACACCAGTTCTCGGTGGTCTTTGGCCCTTCTAAGGCTATTTCTCAAGGTTTTAAATGGTTTAGATCATGTTTGTATTCCCTTTTTATTCAATATTCTAGCCAATGTTTTTGTGGTGTCCTATACATATGGTAGGAATGCTTTTTCCCCATATTCTCTTTTTCCTTACTCTCATGATTTTTTTCTCTTTTTGCTGCATTGCAACTTTTCTAAATTGTCGGGTTATGATATCCATTATTTTTTAAGGCCTTATTGAGATACCATTCTTCATTTTTCATGTGATGTGGGTCCGAGATTCTAAGAGCCATAGTAAATAAAGTGTTCGTCATACCTTTTTGTGACAAATAATGGTGCGAGTCTTCTCTGCGATATATGCATCCATTTGTATCTTTTTCGAGTAAACATGTTTAGAGAGAGTGTCATCTTCTATTTTGGTGATCGTCACATCTAAGAAACGGAGGGCCCTATCTTCTTCAATTTCCATATTGAATTTTAGGTGTGATGATTGTGCTTTGAGGTGCTCAAGGAAAGTCCCGAGAGAATCATGCCCATGTGGCAAGACCACATTTGCGTGTTTTTGGGCTAATAAGATTTTAGAGCATTATTCTCAATTTTTCCATTAAAAGGTTAGCTACAAAATTTTCCATCTGTTTTAAAGATATCCCCGAGAAGTTAAAGAAAGCCAATCTTAAACAAAACTCTACCATCTTAGTAGTCTCCTTATCCATGACCCTCTAATCACATTAACAGCATCGTGTAAGGGGTTTTTTCTGAAGAGAGAAACCACATCAAAACTTACTAATATGTCTAAGTTATCAATTTTATACTTGTTAAGGGTGTTGAAAAATTAAGCATAACATAATATATCTCATTGGTCAAGCATTGGCTTCAACACTCTCGCCTTGATGATTGGTCTTGTAGAGAGATCCAAAACGTCAAAAACAATAGATTTCACGCAGTTATATCCGGAAACTTCACACAATAATTGTCACTGTGATATTTCACTTAGAAACAAAACCTTAATTAATTTATAAAAATATAAAATCAAAATGCCATTTTCAGAGGCGTGAACACATGAATACAATGGAAAACAGAATACCAACAAACTTCAATCAGATGTGTGAGAATCATGCCTCCAAATATTTAAATGTAATTAACTGAAATCAATCAAGCACATTCATATCTGCTCCTGTGTTATGATAGTTCTTAGGCAATGGCAGGACACGAATGTTCCACAATGCCATCATTGAGGCATCAAACGATAATACTCAGAAAATACAAATGTATCTTGAACAATTGATTGAAAGGTACAAAATGTACAAATCAATTCTTAAAAACATCCATGGACACATAAATTTATAAGAGGATAGGTTGACAGAAGTTAACATTTTACCATTGTTCACAAGTGGCCCCTGAAACTGAAAGACATATTAGCATATGTGGAAGAAGAGTAAAGAAGTCACTGAAGCATTTCACTAAAATAATACAGAACATGACACAATCAAATTTATTATTTAGCTGATGCAGCAACTAACCTCAGGAAACTGTATGATGGCTTGATTCACACATGCAGGATCAAGAGGAAGAATCTTATAGGTGCATATATATCATTATATGTCTATTTTCTCCTTGACATCTTTATTGAATTTTATGAACTATTTCAATATCTTGTACCTAAAAATAATTCTCCCCATATTTCACCCTGCTCAATATGAGGAATATATACTTTGGCTTTAGATTCGTACCGATCACAGACAAATAGTGCTGCTGACCTTAGGATCAACTTCAGCAGACTCCGCCAGAGTGATTGCCTTTAATACTGCAAACACTGCAGCAGTTTGATATGCTTTTGCCAGCTGCACACTGAAGAAGATCCAAAAACAAACACTGGCTTATAAAATAATAAAATATTTGTCAACATGTCAATGCACATAACAAACAAATTAATTGAAGGATAAAATCCATTATGATTATGTAAACTGCTTCCAAAGCCCAAAACTTAGTACAACTTGAAGAATTTTCCATTCTCTAACTTCCGGATCAAGACTTACAGCTCTCATTCATTCCATCTACTTGTCTTGCTTTCATCCACTGCAACTACTTGTCCTTTTCAAGTAGTAAGTACTTATGAGGGTATGACGCAGTTGTCAAACACGTTAACAACATTTTAAAAGGTAAGTTTAAAAATAACCTAGACAATTAATGGAAGAGCCTGCAACCTATGGGAGGTCAAGCCTTACCAGTCTCTTGGAACTAAGGGAGCAATGTTTGACAGAAATTTACCTCTGAGATGCATACAATAGCACATGATGGTCAAACACAGAGAGACCATTGCAAAAGATCTCTAAATCCTCCAAATCCCATGTTGTTCCATTGCACCTGATAAAGCATTTGGTCACGCGACCAATATCCTTTGAAACAGGTTCCATGTTTTTGGCTAGGCCACAATGACTCCTTGCTCAAATGGTTCTACATCGGCAAGGGAAGCTCAATTGCATCACAATACATGTTTTGTGTCGCATCGGTTTCGATGGCATGATCAGGTTGCAATAAACAAATATTCCATGGTGATGACCATAGCACGACCAGTTCTTTAGACCTTCAAATCCAATATCGTCCCGTCATTGCTTCCATGTAACTCTAGAACAGTTCCCATTGGCACTAAGTGGGTGCCAAGCATTTGTTTAGTTCCACCATGATTGAACAACCACAACCATATTTGTAAAAAGCGTGTTACAGTGTTGGCCATGGGATTTGATCATTTTGGCATTTTCCTCAGTGATCAGGGTATCAAATTTCATTAAACATTTTGTCAAACATTTCGAGATAGAGACTTTGTTAAATAAACCTTCACACATTAGCCATTTTAACATCCAATACATATGAGCTCTCAAATCTGTGGGGAAGAAGTATGTAGAGTGTTTGATAGAATGTCCAAGTTGTATCTCTTCAGTAACTACATTTGGTAGATGTAAAGCCAACATTCCACAGTTTGCGTTTGCAAGAACCTTGGAATTGGGTATAGCTACAAAGTTATGTTTTGCTACACTATAAGACAAGCATAGTTCTTGAATAAAACACAATTGACAGATGTAAAGCCAGACTCCACGCCTTTTGCAAGCATCCCCTCTGCCCGTGCCTAAGTGGAAATCAGGAGCTGAAGTGTAGATTATCGTGCCATATGTGAGGAGCTTGAAATGGCAATGGAGATCTTTGTAACATGTTTTGTGATGTTGTGGAGAAATGATCTTATGACAATGAGGTAGCTCAACTCAAGTCATCGAGGCACAGTTTACTACAAGCTCGAGGTGAAATTAAAGTGATTAGTGCAATGGTAGAAGTCTCGTGGACTATTACGTAGAAGTGGAGAGTTATAGGTAAGCACGAGCCCAAAAAGATCTCCCAAAATGGATATAAAACAAAGCTAGAAATGTAGCACTAAGGAGTATTTTGATCCAAAGTTGGCATATGATGAGAGGTTTGAAGTGTTTGACATAACGCCTTGTTAAAAATGACGCTGAGATTTAAGTTTGAGATTGGCGTTGGATGAGTTTGGAATTGTATTATTTTATCTAAAGCACTCAAATGTACTTCATTATTCATTCTACTCCTTCCACAATGAGATTGAGGCAGTGCTAAGGCAAATTATGAAGTTATACTTGGAGCTGATCATGAGATATAGTATCCAAGTAAAGAGGTGCGTGTTGGAGCAAGCTTGGTTGTGCTATATAATGAAGCATGGCAGTCATTGGCAAAGAAGACTTAGACATGGTTCAAATGTACAAGCGCTACCAAGTTAACAGTGGCAATATATAAAGCTGAGGTAAGGCAAGCGATGATGAAGGGTCTTGTGAGGAGTTGAGACCAAACTTGAGTTCGTGTGCCAAACATTGGTGAGACACCACCCATAAAGTAGATCCCAAGATAGAGGAGATGGAGCTCACAAAGACCTACGAGATACTGAGAATAAGGACTTCATAGCTGAACCAAAACATATGTCAAGATGGGTTACTTTGAGCCAAAATCCAACAAGCTTACAAAAATATGCCAAGTGAATTGAGATTAGGTCATATAGATTCATTTGAATTAATAGAACTAATTTAGTGCCATAAAGTGTAATATAAATTAATTCATTTACTCAAATAATTAAACAATATAATGTGCAAACCTTATAAATAACTAAGTGATGTAACTCAAGTAAACTTAAGGTCAAGTCATGGGTTAGGTTTAAGGTAGTTATATAACTACCTTTGGGTGCAAGTGTTTATAAAAGCCCTGAAAAAACAATTGTAAAAGGGAGGAACCTTCCTCTTAGGCTTGGAGAGAGTTTGTCACAAGTTTTTGTGTACATATTCTCCTCTATCTTTGTGAACATGATGAATATAAGCAAGCAAGAATACTTTGATATGATGATTTTGGTGTCCTTCGATTATGAAATATGCTTTGTTGTTCATTGTCTAAGACTCATTAATATCTTCATTGTAAGTGATGCTTTGATGTGTAAACTCCATGTTGTATATATTTGTACATGGACTTTGTGCCATATTCATAAAGTCCAAATATTAGGTGATTTCATCTCGCATGCAATCATTGTGTATTCTCATCTCCTTGATAGAGGTTTTACACACTTTTGTTTTTCTTGAGCTATCTAGACAATTCTTTGTGTTTATTTGATTGTTGAATTCTTTCTTCCTTCTCTCTCCCCTTTTTCCTTTCTTTCTCTTTCCCATTTTTAGACTTTTTATGATTTCTAGATAAAAATAGCCAAAAATACAAATACCCTCATCATATAAGGGAGTTGCCCTCTCAAACATAGAGGAAAATCACCTTTTCAATGGGTGATCCCTCGAACTTTCTGCAAGTTTTATGTTGCTTCCCTTAGGTAAGTCATTGAAATAACCAAAGGAAGCAAAGTGAAATAAAATCTTGCCATGCAACAATAACCATCATACTATGGAACTTCAACATTAAGGGGAACTTATCCACCAATTTATCCTTTACCCTCCACACTAGGTAAAACTTGGTCATACATGACTCTTCTTATGCTCTTTCTCTCACCAATACTTCATCAATTTTGACCCCTACAACAACCAACCCTGCAGTCATCATTGTCTTCAATATGTATTTTTGTTGGGGTTAACCTAGGTCTTTTCTTCTTGGGATTTAATGCATGGAATAACAAAGTCTTCTTACCATTCACCAAATTCTCTTAGTGTTTCTCTATCTCTTGCACATCTTTATCTAATTCCTAATATGCATCTCTTAGATCTCCTTTCCATCCATACCATGCTAATTTCTTTAGCATTAGGGCATCAATCCTCTCACCTCAACCTTTACATGAGGCATCACCTTCAACCGGTGTAACAACCATTTAGAATAACATGTTATGACCCTTAAATATGGCATGTCCCCAACCAATAGTGTAATGCACCAATACCTTAAACTCTATATTGTTCTTGTACATAATGAGCATATGAGATACTATCATGTATTCATCCTCAATCATAGTTCACGACCACATGTACCATTGGTGTGCCATCTTCATGTGATCAACTATAGAAAACATCCCTTCATAGTTACGCCTATTGAACCACAAGACACCAACAAAAGCTCTTATTGCATGCGATGGTTCGAATACTTTTTCCTTCAAGTTCCAAACTCATGTGGTTGGATCATTAAGTATGTGCCTTACTTAAAATCCTCTCAACTATGTATCCTATCCATTGTATGATAAAAATCTTTCTGACATACTTAGCCATATTATACTCGACCTATGAGGATCCATCACATATGCAGTGTAGTGTATGGTGGTCAATGTATCCCAAACTCCTCTTTGAAGTGAACTTGGCCTTTAATTACCTTGCCACCACCTTGACAACCTTGCCTTGAATGGAATTTTCCATCACACTACGACCCTTTCCACTAACTCCATTTTTCTCATCACATCTTTGTGTGCCTCTTGCTCAACTTCAACAATTATTGGGCATCGAAGAACAATAGTTCATACACCTAAAGATATATTGTCTTTGCTAACCATTTCTTCATTCTTTGCTTGTTCTTCCCACCTAGTTTCAAGTCTATTGAATACAAGCTCTTATACTATCTTTTCCTATGGTTCAGTTCCATGACTCCACAAGAATCAAAGAATGTTTTTAATGGTTCTCCTACATTATTCCTTCAAAATAAGGCATTGAATTTGTTGTAAACCTTAGCTCTCTATTATGCAATATCATGTCTATCTTCCATTTCTTTCTTCCTCTTCCTCTTTTGAGCATTTATGTTATCTTATCTTATATACCAATCTACCTCAACCTTCAATTTGGCCTCAAATTTCTTCACAATCTCTATGCTTGTCCCTTGTATTAATTTCTTACCCCCAAAATCTGATTTCTCTGTGTTGCTCTTATCCCTTCCGCAAGAAATCTTACTTATTCCTCTTAATTCATTAAGCTTTCTTCCTTACATCAAGCTTTCAACTCATAGTAACTTCCACTCTTATCTATAATCATTCCCTAGCATTTTAAACTTTCTTGTCTAGTTCCTTTGGAATCAAGCTTCATCCCTCTATTTGAATCAAACTCAAATTTGTGTAGATGGTTTTTGAAATGTCTTGTTCTTGTTTTGTAGCACTAACACATTTACTCCCACTTAACCTTATCTGCTTGCATCTTGTCCATTTCACTCTTTCAACAATAATGCATCATCCTCTCCTCAGTAATTATTTTCTTTCTATTTTCCCCATCCTCTGTGCAATCAAATTTTGTTTGTCCCACATCACACATAATCAATTTCCCCTTTCCAATACAAAATTTTGCTACGTTCTCATGTGCGCATCTTTTCACCTTTTTCGCAAGATTTCTAGACTTCATCATAGATTCCTTTTCATCCCCTCTTTTATTGTCTTGTGACAAAACATGTCCTCGTTATGCACTTATATTTAAAATTCAAGTGTTTCCATGAATTCTTAATGTGAGTTAGCTGAACTATTGAGTTTCTTCATAACTAATACTTAAGCCAAAGGTTTCAAAACAACACATGACAAATTTACGACATACATCACGTATAAGCTGATTAAAACAAATCCTACACATCATACACATTAACAAGCACTAACCAAAAAAATTCATTCGTGTATCACCAAAGATTGTACTTTCCAACATGCACTTGTGGAAAGCCATAATACATTAGGTTACAACAATGTGACCCATGCATTAGTAGAAAACAACAAAGTTATACAACAAAACATCAAAACCCCCAACTTGTTCCTTGTTACACTCCAAACATGCAAACTCTAGGAATATCTAAAGTTCATTCAAAATCCTTCGAATGAGGAGCCCAAGGATGTCTCCCAACATAGATCCCAATGGGGAATTCAGCCAACTACTCAAAGATCTTCTTAAAACTTTATTTTACCTCACCTTAATCCTAGCTAAGATCTCTCAAATGAGAGCCAAAGTGGGGGTATTTATAAGATTCCCGAAACCCCTCAAACTTGTCAGTTCGTATGTGAGTATTCTAAGATTAATCCTTCTAGATACCCTGGAGGTTGTCTAGCTAGCACCGAGTTCTCACACACTCTAAATATCCAAAATCTCCCCGTTGTGATTCTTTTGTTTCTTCCCCACCTTCCATCGTGTGCCATTTGCAACCTTTCTCTTATTGGTGACAACTATTTCCCTAAGGAATATTTTGCAAATATCCTTTCAATCCCTTGTCGTAAACTTATGTTCCATCCACATAAGACCTCTACTTCATCCCTCTTAATGCATGGCTAGGCTAATAGATTTCACATGTTTCACTTGTGTTATTTACATACTTGGTCCTACACATGCATTAACTCTTAACCTTTTCTTGGGGTTAACATTTTCCCACGCTTTGTTTTTTGTCCCTAAATAAGCATGTTCTCGCTCATGTACTCAATAGTTACGCAGTCAAAATGTCTAGGACTTTCTCCTTTTACTCTCTTACAAAAATTTTCCATCTCCCAATAGCAGCATATGCACTCGACCTTATCTTTTCGTGTGGGATTTATGTCTACCTCCAAATATTCCTTTTTTGCTACTCCTTTGCCGAAAAATTCTTTCTCACCTCTCCTTTAGACTTGAGGCCACCCAACACCCTCTACACCTTCCTTTCAATTACCAACTTAACCTATTATCTAGTGAATAGAGTGTCAAAATTAGCCGTCTTTCAATCAATTGTTCCTTTGATCACCTTCGCCTCCCTGACCTGGTGAATTACCTCCATGATATCTTTTAGTTTTGAATCTCTTTGATTCATCTTATCTAATTTTCCTTATCCTCAGAAACTCATGTGTTAATCAGCTCATACATTAACCCTAGCTTCTTAAAAATTCTTTATGTATTCAGTTTTATAAATTCATGCATGCATGAATTTGAGTTAGGGGTTGAGTGTTTCAGTTTGGCAGTCATGAAAAAGTATGCAAAAATAGTCTAAATTGCAGCCAACAACAAGTTGTTGTTTTTATTAAATAATCAATTGTGTGTTCAATTTTGATGCCAAAAAGTGTGTAATTAATGCAAAATTATCAGCTGTTACAGTTAGAACGTTGGCGCTAAAAGCATGCATGGATTTACTAAAATTAGCAGTTGTAATAGGACACTAAAAGGTGTGCATGCTCAGCTAGGAAGTGGGCGCCAAAGAAAGCAAAAAGGCATGCTAAATATAGCCCAAACTTGGAGCCAAAGCAAGGGAAAACATGCACAATCAGAGATTAATTTAGCACCTAAACTGGACACCATGTTGTTTAGTGCTAAAAATAGTAAAGTGTGCCTCCCAAACAAGGAGACAAAAGCACGCCAAAAATAGCAGCACTAGTTGTGCTTTTTTATATTTTTATAATTATTACATTCTTTTGTTAGACTGACTTTAGAGGATAAAAATAGCAAGGAAAACACGCTATAGTTAGCGGCAGTTCAGTTGAGGATATGGCGCCAAAAATAGATTCTAGAGATTGCTAAATATAGGGAGTTTGGGTGCCCTGGAGGAGAAGTTCAGTATATGTTTAGAGTTCAATTAGAAGAAGTTGTTACACTTCAGTTGAGGATGCCATGTTTGGGGAATATATTAATTTTAATGTGTGCATGTTGTCATCTCTAGTTTTGGCACCAAAGGAGAATAATTTGGAGTATTAAAATATTAAGAAAAGTGGCAGCATACCAAGTTTTGGCACATCAGCCTAAAAGGGCAATTTTTATTATTTTTAACCCTCTTGCATGTTTCTTAGGCATGAAGGAAGATAAATTAAATAAAAATACAATAATCAAATCTTATATTTTCCATGATAGTAAATACAAGTTTTAGTTTCAGCTGTTTATGAAAACATTACTCCACAACACATATTACTAAGGCACTGGTCTTCTTCTAAAATTTCCACAGAACCCATTCCGAGTTTACAACAAAATAAGCATTCGTACAAAAGAACTTCATAACCAAAACTGATGCAATTTTCTACAAGTCTTTCCTTCATCTACTCACAAAATCCATCTACAACAAATTATTAACCTAAGTCAGTTCACGAGAACTAAGCAAGATAAGACTACACATAGCAACAATAAGCTACTATCTAACAATATCATGAAAGGAAACATTCTATTTCAAGAAATGGATCGAAGCTCTAAACACTAAAAACTCCTTAAGTTATAATAAAATTTCCATCATGCCAATCTAAGAAGAAAGTCTTATACTTCAGTTATGAACATTGTCTCAAAAGCAATGAAATTTTAACAATCATTCGAGAAGGGACCATTGGCCTTATAAGTTAGAAACAAACAGTCTAGTGTAATGGGGTTCCATCGAATAATCATATAGGTTATAAGATTGAAAATTGATATTCAAACCAACAATCTAAAATCATCAAAAGATACCAAAAGCACAAGCTACGATACTAGATTTCTATAATGACAAAAGTTGAACAATCAATCCAGGAGGAACCACGGGATTCAAAGGTTAAACACGAAAAGTCGAGTGTATTAAAATTTCAATCATGTAATCATATAGATTATATGATTGAAATATAATACATGACCACCACTCAACATTATTTTAAAAGGGAAGGCAAATAAATACTAGTTTCAGCCATTGACTATGAGAAATTCCATAATCACTCAGGAAGAGGCCACTACCATTATAGGCTAGTAACAACAATCGAGAGTAAAAAGAGTTCCATTATACAAGTTAACATTCTAAACATCCATCCAAGTTTTATAACACTATGGATTTACAAACCTCCTCAATAAGTCTATAGTTTCGGTTTAAAACAAAATGATCACTCCTTTCCATCACAAGTCCTTTAAAGTACCCCTCGTTACCAAATTCAAACCACTCTAAAAAATTGCATTTACATGTATCACCAAATGCCATTATCTTAACAACAACTTCAATCATAAATCAACAATGTATCTATAAAATATAAATACCCCCAAATGTCCCTAATAATCTTAACAGTTTATATCATAAGTCAACAAGATATCAATATATATATATATCATCCAATTGTCAATAACAATATTAACAATTTCCCACAAAATCAGCAAGATAAACAAATATATATACCACCGAATGTCATCACGTATCAGAAATTAAGCCATGGTAGTTCTAATAATAAAAGAGTACTATCCATAAATGCACATATGAGATTCAAATCTCAGTGACTAAAATTTTAGCTATCGTTTAAGCTTCATAAGGAACGCTCAAAGTGCCCCTTACAGAAAAACATTAAACGTCTTCGACCTATATACGTCTATAATCATAATCAATTTTATAGGAATATCCAAGGTGCAAAGTAACTAAGTAACCGAGTACCATCGCCACAATACTCCCTTCATATTTAAATCTAACCACTGTGGTCAACCACACATATAGTTTTGTAAACCTGCAGGATAGTTCAAAGGGACCAATTAGTCAAGAAAAGAGAACATGGAGGTCCAACATACCTCGAAAACCTCACCACTCTAGGTTAGGAAATACCAAAGAAACAACTGACATTACACAATTTTTGCCATAACCCAAAAGGGCGATTAAGTGCCCAGTAAACTATAGCCTCTCCTAACCCGGATCGGGTTCAATCTAGTGGTTGTTCGGTAAAGAAAGTTTTTCATAAACCCGTGTGAACTGTTCTCAACATACCCGTAAATGACAAGTAAAACTACACTGGTCTTGATTCCACTAATCCAGATTATTTAAGGAATAACAGAGAAGGGGGTTTATAAACCTAGGTGACAAAATAACTCACACACCCGAAAGAGGCATTCTCTAATAAAGTAACTACTTGAGTAACTAGATCTAGAAGTCACAGAAATAGGAACAACTCGATTATCCAAGAAGAAAATCAAATCTAAAAATAATAAGCTCTTATGAAAAGCAAGAGGTTTATAGTTACAACAAGCTTGTTTTCACAACAGAAATTACTAGCTATAAACAACATGATAAACTTGATAACATAACATGACGCAACATGTCATCACCAAGGTTACAACTAACACTAAGAGAATAACTAGATACAAGGATGGCCACAAAGGCAAAGACGGAAACGTTCACACCTATCAAGGACAATTTATTTTCTCCTGTGAAAGACACCCCAAAAGACCAACCACATTACATAGTTATATGCTCAAGATGTCCCACTATGAAAATCTTCTTAAGGTTAATTATTCACCGATGGTCTACCAAGACTTGAATTTGGGACCTAGAAGGTTCATGATGTGTTTCTTACAATTCTTCTTATGGTATGGGTTTCTTTTCTTTCATGCTTTTAAGCAACTATATTAAGGTCATCTCTAAATGACATTTACTCATTTATCTGGTTTACAAAATTATGTGAAAAACTGGTCGAGAGAGAGAAGGTCAATTCATTTTATTATGGTGATCTATGTAGTTATTAACTGATTTTCAAAGAGAACCATGAAAGAGAACCATGAGTTAAAATCTTCATTTAGGGTAACAATCTTCATTTATTTATTTATTTATTTTTTTTATTTTATTTTTTTGATTCGACAAGGAACACAAGACTTATTATGTATGTCAATACTGAAAATAAGGTTTAATCCATAGCTTAATGTTCGCAATGGTAGAATATTTTATGTTAGAAGAAGACTCCTCTCTTTTCGATAGGAAAACTCTTAAAATTATTCAATAAGGTACACAACTCCATAATTATTTTATTTATTCACTCAACTTATGAATTCATTTTCTGTTCTGTTATTCTTGATTTAACTTTTGAAAAAGGATTTCCACCTACTAACATGTACATGGAACTACACTGATGTCAAGACTAAGAAGAGTTATAAAAGCATGAAAGTCTTATGATTAGGGGGTAGAAGCTGTCAGAACAAAAGAGAGAGAAGAACACGGTTAAAACCTTTCTACTCAACAAGGTACACAACCTTAAGGTGATCACAAGGTTCAAGAGAACTTGGTGAGCATAAGAGTGTGCCAAACATAATCAAGCCACGCAACCACAACGGTTCAAAACCGATAAATAATATTATCAAAAGAACACTCATAACAAGGTGAAGATTGAAATATTATTTCTCACAAAGATAATTACAATCTTAGTACAACAGACAAAGCAACTTTATAACACATTAACCAACATCCAAGGCAAGAGGCCTTCTAAATCCATATCAAGAATCATAGCAATAATTTCAACACGTGTGACATTACAAAAGAAGAAAAACATAAAACAAACCGATGAAACCTTCACCACTCTTCCCTCTATCAACAAAGCAAGCCATCTGCACAAGTATTAACTTGAGTCGGGTTCACGAGAACCGAGCATGTTAAGGCTACACATTGCAACAAAGAAAGCTAACATTTAACAATATCAAGAAAGGAATGTTCTAAATTCAAAAATGGATTAAAACACAACCCACAACTCCAAAATTAATCACATGAGAGAGAAATCTAAACCATCCAACAAGGAGAAAGTCAAAATACCAGTAAGAACAAAATTACATAAATCAAGGCAAGACCTTATGGGTTAGGAACAAGAAGGTCAAGAGTGTTGATATTTCCTTCATGTGATCCTATGGTTTACGTGATTGGAATCCAAAACTTACTCCATCCAACTAAAGGGGTCCAAGAGAAGACAAAACATACTAATTATGATCATAGGCGCGAAGCAAAACGACGTTATCCAATTCTCCCAGGGAAGGCTTCATAGTAATAAGGGTTCGATGCCCTTAAAAGAAAAACAACTATAGTTTCAGTTTTAACCAAGGAGTTTACCACTACCTTCTTATAGGATTTCTTAAACGTAGTACTAGTTAACAAAACAAATCCACTCTTCCAAAAGCATACAAATGAGACACAAAAGGGCCATTATTCTACCAACAAACCTTATCCTAATCGTCAACTTCTCTACATAATATAAGGGAAGGCTAAACCCAAAAGTCGTTAATAATTTTTATATATTTCCGAAAATGTCAATAAGTATTTTAAAATAAAATAAAAATTGATTTCCTTAACAAAGCCACAAAATGGGACTTTTAGTAACCAAGTTTGAAGTATAAGATATTCGAGTTCGAAAACAAAGGGATTCGATACACGGTGGGTAATACACCAACGATGCCCTAGACTCAAAAGACCTTACCACGAGTACAAGCACAAAATAAGAACCAACGCACATATCCATCAGGAAGGTTACGTAGTGCAGTCAGGCCTAGAAGTTCTATGAGCTCCTTGCCAATGGTATAGAAGATGGAAATTTTACCCGATCCATGTGGGCTTATCAAGGAAAAGTCTAGCAAATATCAAATAGATGAATATAATAGCCACCTATTATATTATCACCAGTAATCACCGTCATCTAACAGAAACGAGGTTCACGAGTCCAATACCATGGATTCACCTACAACTTTTGTTTCCTTCCAATTATATTAATAGCTTGCTCATGACCCTTTAGTAAAATTTGTAGAGATTTCATTCAATAAACTTACAATGTTTCCCCCTTACTTTAATCACACAAGAGTTTGAACCAGGAAGAAGGTATAGTAATTCTCTCAACACGTAGAGGCCAAAATAGATGTCAGGTCATTCATCCTCTAGAACTGGGTACAAAAGTCAACCATGTACAGTTCTAAAACAAAACCCTAATGCCATTTTCTAATTAAACAAAAAGTAAGGAATGCCCACAAGCTTAAACAAGTTTTAGAACACAATGGCATTATTAATGTACCTTTTAGCAAAACAGGAGAGCCCTAATCAGGAAATACGTATTTAATCAACCAACTAGAGATATGAAGGCTTAACCTTCCATATAGTAAGCCTTCAATTATAAATACCACCACAGAATTCTTTTAAAAGAGAGTCATATAAGCAAACGAAACTCTAAATGTTTCCTTCCCTACGAACTAGATTGCATCACTCAATATCATAGCAGAGCCCATTTAAACAAACATGAAAGAGAGTAAGCTATAAGAGAGGAAAGAACATTTCAAGCAAAACCAACGAAATTGGGAAAGATTTAAAGGAACAACCAACACAATGGGCAGCGATATAAACAACCACGAAAACATTTTTGTCTAGCGCTATTCAAGGTGAAAGAAAATTTATTTCAAGATACTTTGAAAGAAGGTAGAAAACTATTACAAGGAGTAGATTTAACATGCCTGTTTAAACGTTATATCTCATGGCACGCATGTGGTCCCCATCTCCCGTAGTCCCAAAATAATTCTCCACCAAACTCATTCTCACCCACACGGTGTCCCAAATACCACACAAAAGAAACAATAACCATTCCATAAACTGCATAGACACCCGTAGAAAGGTTTTTGAGTTTGGCCTCAAACCGCATAGATTCCATTTCTTGAAAAAAGCATCACGCCTCCTCAAAGTGCCCATTCTGTGAAATCCCGCAATCATCATTGCATTCCATGAAACCAAGTTTGGTCGAGGCATTTCCTAAAAGAAGTCTCCAGTGATTTATCAACAAACCCATTTTTTTTTTAGAAAATTACGATAATGCACACCTTTCCACAACGCTCAACGCCGCATTCCACTCCAAAACTAAAACCCCTCAAATCATTATTATAGGATTTTCACGGATATAGATAATCAATCAAACAAATAACAATTCGATTTCCAATAGATCATCCATATCACTCCACTGTAAACCTTGCAATCATCAGAGTCCATGAGCCAGACATCTCATTCGACATTTTGTCATACACTTTCCGAGCATCTACCAAAGCTTCAATACACTTCAGGGCAATTTCATACATGTTTATCAACGATTTTCCACAAGCATGCAATTTTTATAATACCTAACAAGTCAGTCAAGATTGGGATGGTGAAGCATGGATTCATTTGACCATGCCCCATAATTCCTTTTGACCTGAATGCAAACCTTCAAGAGAGAAACATATGTGAGTAGAATCTATTTTACTTTGTCTTCTATCCATGTAAAATATTGAGGGTTTCTTCAAAGCGAGCCTTCTCTCACATGACAGAGTCCCCTCATATTAATATTGGGTTGTGTTTTAGATGCGGTGGAAAAGTTAAAATCAAGTTTATGTGGAAATCGACCATGCTTTCAGATACACAAAGAGATTGCAAGACGCTTTCCAAAAATGATCAATGTCTTCATGCTTGCTTGATCAAATTCAAACTTAACCTCTTCCTTTATCCGGATCTACCTTTTAAATAAACATCTTCAACCCAAAAAACAAAACACAACACACCACTGGATTCTATAAATAATTCAAATTGCATGTAGAATCGTAAGTCTAAATTAAATTTTATCCAGTATCAAATTGTAATGTTTGTTTGAAAGGAGCACTCTCACCATCACATTACTCGATTTTGGCAGAATATCTTGAAGGAGAATCTTGAATTTGAGGATGCAATATCAAAAGGAATAGATAACCACTTTGGACCCACTTGCTTGTTGGAGCGCTCAAAAAGCCTACTTCTTTACAAAGAAGATCTTGCAAAATCCATCACGACTGGTCGCTAAAGCCACTGAAGGCATCTACCAGATCAACACCAATGGATTCCTTGAAAATAGGATCACCTCTAAGTGAATAGAGTGATGCCGACCATCTCTCTCTGGAGGCCATTGATTTTCTAAGATAAGTTTACTTCTCTACCCAAAATCAATATCGCCAAACACTTCCTCATGGCACTTTCTAGAGAATTTCAGTTCTGCGAATCCATTGAAGCACATCAAAGTGCTTCACATGCTTCCCGACGGTTTTGAGGATCCACACCTACCCACGCAACATTAGGGGTGAACAAAAACATTCATTTAAAAATTAGTTAACATCAATGAATCAACGCTATCCGAACATTGTCAGAATGTAGCAATTATCTATATGCATGTTTTGATGGAGTTTGCAAACAAGCATTCATGGCAAATAGACAGACACAATAGTGAGCGATCAGACCACGTGAAGCAGCGTCCCACTTCTTAAGTCAACAATTTAATAAATGGGCAACGTGCGGCCACCAACCAGATCTTCGTTTGCCAGTTGAACACGCCAAGAAATGTATGCGGGGGGTTTTTAATGCAATGGCGGTAGGAGAAAAACCACTAAGATAAAAATCTGATCCTTTTTCTACGCGGCGTGAGAGGGAAGGTATACGATGTGGAATGGGTAGAAAAACAATTAGTTTCAAATCCGCACCAACATATGCCAAACAAGGCACCAAATGAAATAAAAAAAGAATATGGCAGGAAGCCATACACTCTACCACCATACCCCTCGCTAGAAAACAAGGAAATAAAAAGTCCAAGGACAACAATGTAAAACCCACGTCTCCTCATGACGCCACAAATCCATAATCCAACGTGGGAGGAAAGGTAATGCATGCAATAATAAGTGCACCTGGTCGAAATTAAGAATTGCACGAAGAGGCATGCGTGGGGATCCAAAGGAAAGACCAACATTAGATCAAACTCGGGAGTGAAAAACAAATCAAAAGGATAGTTTAACGATAATAGAGGATGATATCGATAACAATCGATATAAAGAAGGTAATAATAAAATACAATCGCTGATCGAAATACAATCATAATGTCATTATTATTATTATTATCATTATTATCATTTGACATCCATAAAATAATTATCAATTATAGTCATAATGATCAGCAATCGAGGTCGATTTAAGGCACAACATGACACTCCATGCTTAGCACTCGATCGCCACAGATGGACGTAAAGCGAGGTAACGTAGAAGGGCATTACATTCTCCTCCCCTTAAGAAAGCATCGTCCTCGATGCGACATTACACAGAGGAAAAGAAATGGTTCGCAACCAAGAACAGGTAAAGGAGAAAGTACACTTTATGGTTTAAAATTTTAGTTGATTAAAGCACGGTCACAAGGTAGCCTTAGGAACATTTGGTAGAAATTTTAACTTTCAAGGTTCTGTGAAGATTGGTAGTTCTTTCTTGTTCATTATTTCATTAGTCTCCTTCCATTAACATTATTCTTAGTTTAATTTCTTTTAAAATTTCATCATTGAAGAGTTTTGGTTTATTCCTTATTGTGGGTGCCCAACATGAACTACTAACACAACACCCTATCAGGTTCACAAGACACTACAGATTCACAAGCACACAAGTATATACTTCAAGATTGTATTACACCACAAAAGGTTACTCAAATACGGAATGGAATAGGCACAGTCCACATAACATAGTACTCGACACACATCAATGACTGACATACCAAAATACTTAACCAAAACAGTACTACAATCCACCAGACATTTCCTCAATTTGCATCAATGAAAAAATCACATAACACCAAACCATGCTACAGGTACATAGTGTCCACAAGGGAATCAATGACATAACCACAACATCACAACACAAATCCATCTGACATGAGTAACACATACATCAAAATACCACTACCAAACATCACAATAACTCAACATATATCCCAAACATCAACCATACACACAAATATCATATCAAACTCTTATGCCTCCCTCAAATGCCTCCCTCAAACTCTTATGCCTCCCTCAAGTCTCTTATGCCTCCCTCAAACTCTTATGCCTCCCTCAAGTCTCTTATGCCTCCCTCAAACTCTTATGCCTCCCTCAAGGAGGCCGGTTGACCCTATGGTCCAAGACACATAGAGTTCGAACACTCCTAACCCAAGTGACATAATAACGCGTGGTTCAACAACCCGCTAGTTATATGTACTCCTTGGGGCGTACCCCCATACAACGAAGCGGGTCCATAGGTCCAACCAATCCATGGTGCATCCCATGACCCTATTCCACACATCACGACATTAGAACCAGCACAACAATCCAATCAAAGTGCCAAGTGGCAAAGTACAAGCCTTGGGCAAGGCGGTAAAAATTCCAAATTTAAAAGAAGACCCAAAATCAAGCAAAATAAATGGCCAAATAGCCATAGTTAGTATCAAAATCCCCATGTTAGTGCCACAAACCAAGGAAATGCCCAAAATTGTAAAGCATGGCAATCAAGAAAAGTTGTTGGTCCTTACAAAATAAAGTAAAAGCTCAATTTACGAATAAAATCAACTTATAATAATGTCACATTACGATAACTGTGTGGCCTTATCTAGCCACCAAAGGGTACTCAACGAGTTGCTAGCACTCGAACATCGAGCCTCAGCTCATAAAATACATATCAATAATACAACTGTCATCACCTCCATCTGAATCATCCCGCCACCACTTCGACAAGGCTAAACATAGTCATAGATACACTAAGGTTGCATACATACAACCACATAGGGAGAGAGGAAAGAATCACATGTTATCTACTAAACCGAGTTTTGACTCGAGTTATTGACCCATGGTACACCATTCCTCACTCTCAACATACACTTCTACCGATTTCCCTCAGGATCGGTTAGCGTAAGGTTCACAACATAACATACAACAACATCACTAACATAACGGTGGCACACACATAACTACCATAACGTCTTACATATGGTACATATACAGGGTAGATCACGATCATACATTCACTGAGTGTAACACATCACTTTACCACATTCTGCACCCAAAGTGCAATCACCATACGATAGGGTTCATACACTCACCGTATGACCCAAAATCACAACATGAAGCATTACATATTTGCACAGTCATACATACGATGAACATAGTACATCACAACATAACATCCATTGCTACATAACAAGGTGGTACACACATTTCTTCAAAACATGGTAAAACATCATGATACAACTCATTTCTTTTAACATCAATCTAGTCATACAACACATTGATACACCCACATATCACAATATGTCACAATGCTCCAACACTATGTCATCCACATTATAATTCTTTTCACACATCACAAACAATAATTCACACGTGAACTCTTCATAGAATCCACAAGAAGGAGAGAGAATACTCCCATCCCCAACATATCAACATGATCACAAACACGCACAAGGTGACATACACATCATGTGCGTTCACAATATCACAATTACGACAATAATCACATCACGTTTAAAGCACATTACTCTTCCAATATCTACCACCATCATGCAACATCATCATCATCATGCAGTATCATCATGTAACACCATCACCATCATGTAACATCACCATACAACACCAATCCGGCCCATAGGTTCGAGAGCATGAACCTATGCTCTGATACCAAGTGTAACGACCCAAAATCACACACAAACAACACAGTAAAAGACAGGATAATTTTTTTTTGACTTGCTTTACACATAACATGACGCAACATGTCGTCACCAAGGTTACAACTAAATAAGAGAATAACTAGATACAGGTATGACCACAAAGACAGCACGGAAACGTTCACACCCATCAAGGACAATGCATTCTTCTCCTGGTAAGACACCCCGAAAGACCAACCACAATACAAGGTTGCAGCTCAGGATGTCCCACTGAGAAAATCTTCTTAAGGTTAATTATTCACTGATGGTCTACCAAGACTTGAATTTGGGACCTAGAAGGTTCATGATGTGTTTCTTACAATTCTTCTTATGGTATGGGTTTCTTTTCTTTCATGCTTTTAAGCAACTATATTAAGGTCATCTCTAAATGACATTTACTCATTTATCTGGTTTACAAAATTACTGTGAAAATGGTCAGAGAGAGAGAAGGTCAATTCATTTTATTATGGTGATCTATGTAGTTATTAACCAGACTTTCAAAGAGAACCATGAGTTAAACTGGATTAGGGTAACAATCTTCATTTATTTATTTTTTATTTATTTATTTATTTTATTTTTTTTTTTTGATTCGACAAGGAACACAAGACTTATTATGTCACAATACTGAAAATAAGGTTTAATCCATAGCTTAATGTTCGCAATGGTAGAATATTTTATGTTAGAAGAAGACTCCTCTCTTTTCGATAGGAAAACTCTTAAAATTATTCATTCAATAGGTACACAACTCCATAATTATTTTATTTATTCACTCAACTTATGAATTCATTTTTGTTATGTTATTCTTCTTTGATTAACTTTTGAAAAGGATTTCCACCTACTAACATGTACATGGAACTACACTGATGTCAAGACTAAGAAGAGTTATAAAAGCATGAAAGTCTTATGATTAGGGGGTAGAAGCTGTCAGAACAAAAGAGAGAGAAGAACACGATTAAAACCTTTCTACTCAACAAGGTACACAACCTTAAGGTGATCACAAGGTTCAAGTAGAACTTGGCTGAGCATAAGAGTGTGCCAAACATAATCAAGCCACGCAACCACAACGGTTCAAAACCGATAAATAATATTATCAAAAGAACGCTCATAACAAGGTGAAGATTGAAATATTATTTCTCACAAAGATAATTACAATCTTAGTACAACAGGACAAAGCAACTTTATAACACATTAACCGAACATCCAAGGCAAGAGGCCTTCTAAATCCATATCAAGAATCATAGCAATAATTTCAACACGTGTGACATTGCAAAGAAGAAAAAAACATAAAACAAACTGATGAAACCTTCACCACTCTTCCCTCTATCAACAGGCGCAAGCCATCTGCACAAGTATTAACTTGAGTCAGTTCACGAGAACTGAGCATGTTAAGGCTACACATTGCAATAGTAAGCTAACATTTAACAATATCAAGAAAGGAATGTTCTAAATTCAGAAATGGATTAAAACACAACCCACAACTCCAAGATTAATCACATGAGAGAGAAATCTAAACCATCCAACAAGGAGAAAGTCAAAATACCAGTAAGAACAAAATTACATAAATCAAGGCAAGACCTTATGGGTTAGGAACAAGAAGATCAAGAGTGTTGATATCTCCTTCATGTAATCCTATGGTTACGTGATTGGAATCCAAAACTTACTCCATCCATCTAAAGGGGTCCAAGAGAAGACAAAACATACTAATTATGATCGTAGGTGCAAAACAAAACGACGTTATCCAAATCTCCCAGGGGAGGCTTCATAGCAATAATGGTTCGGCGCCCTTAAAAGAAAACAACTATAGTTTCAGTTTTAACCAAGGAGTTTTACCACTACCTTCTTATAGGATTACTTAAACGTAGTACTAGATTACAAACAAATCCACTCTTCCAAAAGCGTACAAATGAGACACAAAAAGGGCCATTATTCTACCAACAAACCTTATCCTAATCGTCAACTTCTCTACATAATATAAGGGAAGGCTAAACCCAAAAGTCGTTAATAATTTTTATATATTTCCGACAATGTCAATAAGTATTTTAAAATAAAATAAAAATTGATTTCCTTAACAAAGCCACAAAATGGGACTTTTAGTAACCAAGTTTGAAGTATAAGATATTCGAGTTCGAAACAAAGGGATTCGATACACGGTGGGTAATACACCAGTGATGCCCCAGAATCAAAAGACCTTACCATGAGTACAAGCACAAAATAAGAACCAACACACATATCCATCAGGAAGGTTACGCAGTGTAGTCAGGCCTAGAAGTTCTATGAGCTCCTTGCCAATGGTATAGAAGATGGAAATTTTACCCGATCCATGTGGGCTTATCAAGGAAAAGTCTAGCAAATATCAAACAGATGAATATAATAGCCACCTATTATATTATCACTGTAATCAGCTGTCATCTAACAGAAATACGAGTTCATTCAGTCCAATACCATGGATTCACCTACAACTTTTGTTTCAGTCCAACTATTAATAATTGCTCATGACCCCTAATAAAATTTGTAGAGATTTCATTCAATAAAACTTACAATGTTTCCCCCTTACTTTAATCAACAAGAGTTTGAACCAGAAGTAGGTAAATAGTAATTCTCTCAACACGTAGAGGCCAAAATAGATGTCGAAGTCATTCATCCTCTAGAACTGGGTACAAAAAGTCAACCATGTATAGTTCTAAAACAAAACCCTAATGCCATTTTCTAATTAAACAAAAAGTAAGGAATGCCCACAAGCTTTATTAGGCATTCAGAGGAAAGAAACAAGTTTTAGAACACAATGTCATTATTAATGTACCTTTTAGCAAAACAGAGAGCCCTAAACAGAAATACATATTTATTCAACCAAAGAGATATGAAGGCTTAACCTTCCATATAGTAAGCCTTCAATTATAAATACCATCACAGAATTCTTTTAAAAGAGAGTCATATAAGCAAACGAAACTCTAAAATGTTTCCTTCCCTACGAACTAGATTGCATCACTCAAAATTGCAGTAGCCCATTTAGACAAAATGAAATAGAGTAAGCTATAAGAGAGGAAAGAACATTCCAAGCAAAACCAGCGAAATTGGAACGAGATTTAAAGGAACAGCCAACACATTCAGGCAGCGATTTAAACAACCACGAAAACATTTTGTCTAGATGCTATTGAAGGGAAAGAAAATTTATTTCAAGATACTTGAAAGAAGGTAGAAAACTATTACAAGGAGTAGATTTAACATGCCTGGTTAAACGTTATTCTCATGGCCACATGCACGTGCAGCCCCTTCTCCCCGCCCCAAAATCATTCTCCACCAAACTCACGCTTCTCTTATGCCCTTCACAAAGGTCCCACAAATACCTTCCACGAAAAAAACAATAACCATTCCAAACAAAAATACCCATCCATTCAAAAGCAAAGGTTTTTTCAGTTTGCCTCCTCAAAGCTCGCAAATTCCATTCCATCTTGAAAAAAACACTTCTTAACGAGAAGTCCTCAAAGTGCCCATTTATGCATGAATCCCGCAAGGGATCATCATTGCAAATTACATGAATCACCTTTGGTCAACATTTCCTAACGCTTCAGCAAATCCACTCCATAAAATTCAAACCCTAGCATCCATTATTATTCTTTGAGGAAATTCTCAAAAAGCATTAGATAATCAATCAAATCCCCTTTTGAAGTCACTGTATCAGATTCCACGATCACAAACATTTGATTGACATTTTCTTAAACCTCGCAGTACTTTCAAAGCTTCATCGACATTCCGTGATCCATTCTATAGAAAAGTCGAATCATCAAAAGTCCATGAGCGGACATCACTGTTCGAGATTTTTTCAAACACTTTCAAGCATCTACTGAAATGTTTCCGCAAGTTGACATACATGTTTATCAACGTATTTTCCTCAAGCATTCTTTTTTTATAATACCATTCCTCATGTGACCGTGGATTCATTTGCCATGTAATATTCCTTTTTGTGAATGCAAACCTTCAAGAGAGAAACATATGTAGTAGAATCTATTTCTCTTCTATCCATATGTAAAACATAGGGTTTCTTTTAACCCCCACCACCGAGGACAGTCCCCTCATATTAATATTGGGTTGTGTTTTAGATGCGGTGGAAAAGTTAAAATCAAGTTTATGTGGAAATCGATCAATTCATTCTCCCCTTGAAAGTAGATGGAATGCTTTCCAATAAAAGAGGTGCCCATCAATGTCTTCATGCTTGTCGATCAAATTCAAACTTAAACTCTTCCTTTATCCGAATCTACCTTTTAAATAGCACATCTTCAAAGTCAAAAAAACAAAACACAACACAACACTAATTCATGATTCTATAAATAATTCAAATTACATGTAGAATCATAAGTCTAAATTAATTTTTATCAAGCGTGTGATCGAACATTGTAATGTTTCATCGGCCTTTATAAAGGAGCACTCTCACCGTCACATGGTCGATTTTGGCAAGAATATCTTGAAGGAGAATCTTGAATTTGAGGATGCATAATGTTTTAATACCATTAACAATAACAAATATCACCACAAGTTAGACCACTTGCTTGTATGGAGCACTCAAAAGGCTTCTACTATGCAAAGCTGCAAGATCTTTGAACAATCATCCATCACGACTTGTCCAAACTTAACCGTACATCATCAACACCAACGGTTCCTTGGGATCGCCATTTTCGTTGATAATAGTGCCGTCACACTTATCTCTCTGTAGAGCCCACCGATTTTTGAAATAAGTTTACTTCTACCACCGTAGCAGCTGCATATCGCAAACACTTCCTCACGGCACTTTCCTAGGAGAATTTAAGTTCTTCCACCGAAGCTTCCACAGCTTGTATTATCAAATCATGATTTTGAGGATCCACACCCACCCACGCAACATCAGGGTGACAGACCTTCATTTCACCATCAATGAATCCACTATCCAGAACATGTTGTAGCAATTTATCTACTGCAGCATTTGATGGAGTACAAACAAGCATTCATGGTTTAGGACATACACAACAGGTAGACCACGTGACAGTAGGTTCAAGTCAACAATTTAATAAATGGGCAGTGTGCCACCAACCAGAGTTGAACACGCCAAGAAGGTGCGTTGGGGTTTTTAATGCAATGCTTGTAGAGGAGACAAACACAGACCAAGATAAAAAATGATCCTTTTTGCAAAGCTACGCCCTCTCAAATGAGGAGGAAGGCATACGGTGGGTGGTAGAAAAACAATTAGTTTCATTAATTTACAACATATGCCAAACAAGGCACCAAATGAAATAAAAAAGAATATGGCAGAGGCCATACACTCTACCACGCACCCTCTTGCTAGAAAACAAGGAAATAAAAAGTCCAAGGACAACAATGTAGCCCACGTCTCTCTCATGTCTAGCACTGAAGTCACAGCATCCATAATCCAACGTGGGACGAAAGGTAATGGATGCGAAAATAAGTGCACCGTTCCCGAATTAATAATTACCACGAGGCATGCTTGGGGATCATGACGTAATCAAGGTGCCAGAGATAAAAACAAATCAAAAGGATAGTTTAACGATATACAGAGGATGATATCGATAACAATCGATATAAAGAAGGTAATAATAAAATACAATCGTTGATCGATAATACAATCATAATGTCATTATTATTATTATTATTATTATTATCATTTTACACGTAAAATAATTATCAATTATAGTCATAATGGTCAGCAATCGCCAATGTCGATTTAAGGCACAACGACACTCCATGCTTAAGCACTTTCGATCACCAGCAGGATGAACAGTGTAACGTAGAACAGGGCATTACATTCTCCTCCCCTTAAGAAAGCATCGTCCTCGATGCGACATAACACAATGGAAAAGAAATGGTTCGCAACCAAGAACAGGTAAAGGAGAAAGTACACCCTATGGTTTAAAATTTTAGTTGATTAAAGCACGGTCACAAGGTAGCCTTAGGAACATTTGGTAGAAATTTTAACTTTCAAGGTTCTGTGAAGATTGGCGTTCTTTCTTGTTCATTATTTCATTAGTCTCCTTTCCATTAACATTATTCTTAGTTTAATTTCTTTTAAAATTTCATCATTGAAGAGTTTTGGTTTATTCCTTATTGTGGGTGCCCAACATGAACTGCTAACACAACACCCTATCAGGTTCACAAGACACTACAGATTCACAAGCACACAAGTATATACTTCAAGATTGTATTACACCACAAAAGGTTACTCAAATACGGAATGGAATAGGCATAGTCCACATAACATAGTACTCGACACACATCAATGACTGACATACAAAATACTTAACCAAAAGAGTACTACAATCCACCAGACATTTCCTCAATTTGCATCAATGAAAAAAAAATTCACATAACACCAAACCATGCTACAGGTACATAGTGTCCACAAGGGAATCAATGACATAACCACAACATCACAACACAAATCCATCTGAACATGAGTAACACATACATCAAAATACCACTACCAAAACATCACAATAACTCAACATATCCTCCATCAACATCAACCATATCATATGCCTCCCTCAAACTCTTATGCCTCAAATGCCTCCCTCAAACTCTTATGCCTCCCTCAAGTCTCTTATGCCTCCCTCAATCTCTTATGCCTCCCTCAAGTCTCTTATGCCTCCTCTTATGCCTCCTCAAACTCTTATGCCTCCCTCAAGGAGGCCGGTTGACCCTATGGTCCAAGACACATAGAGTTCGAACACTCCTAACCCAAGTGACATAATAACGCGTGGTTCAACAACCCGCTAGTTATATGTACTCCTTGGGGCGTACCCCTATACAACAAAGCGGGTCCATAGGTCCAACCATTCCATGGTGCATCCCATGACCCTATTCCACACATCACGACATTAGAACCAGACAACAATCCAATCAAAGTGCCAAGTGGCAAAGTACAAGCCTTGGGCAAGGCGGTAAAAAAAAATCCAAATTTAAAAGAAGACCCAAAATCAAGCAAAATAAATGGCCAAATAGCCATAGTTAGTATCAAAATCCCCATGTTAGTGCCACAAACCAAGGAAATGCCCAAAATTGTAAAGCATGGCAATCAAGAAAAGTCACTGGTCCTTACAAAATAAAGTAAAAAGCTCAATTTACTTAATAAAATCAACTTATAATAATGTCACATTACGATAACGTGTGGCCTTATCTAGCCACCAAAGGGTACTCAACGAGTTGCTAGCATTTGAACATCGAGCCTCACTCATAAAATACATATCAATAATACAACCTGTCATCACCTCCATCTAAATCATCCCGCCACCACTTCGACAAGGCTAAACATAGTCATAGATACACTTTAGGTTGCATACATACAACCACATAGGGAGAGAGGAAAGAATCACATGTTATCTACTAAACCGAGTTTTGGCTCGAGTTATTGACCCATGGTACACCATTCCTCACTCTCAACATACACTTCTACCGATTTCCCTCAGGATCGGTTAGCGTAAGGTTCACAACATAACATACAACAACATCACTAACATAACGGTGGCACACACATAACTACCATAACGTCTTACATATGGTACATATATAGGGTAGATCACGATCATACATTCACTGAGTGTAACACATCACTTTACCACATTCTGCACCCAAAGTGCAATCACCATACGATAGGGTTCATACACTCACCGTATGACCCAAAATCACAACATGAAGCATTACCTATTTGCACAGTCATACATACGATGAACATAGTACATCACAACATAACATCCATTGCAACATAACAAGGTGGTACACACATTTCTTCAGAACATGGTAAAAACATCATGATACAACTCATTTCTTTTAACATCAATCTAGTCATACAACACATTGATACACCCACATATCACAATATGTCACAATGCTCCAACACTATGTCATCCACATAATTCTTTTCACACATCACAAACAAGTAATTCACACGTGAACTCTTCATAGAATCCACAAGAAGGAGAGAGAATACTCCCATCCCCAACACATCAACATGATGACAAACACGCACATCAAGTGACATACACATCACCATGCATTCACAATATCACAATTACGACAATAATCACATCACGTTTAAAGCACATTACTCTTCCAATATCTACCACCATCATCATGCAACATCATCATCATCATGCATCATCATGTAACACCATCACCATCATGTAACATCACCATACAACACCAATCCGGCCCATAGGTTCGAGAGCATGAACCTATGCTCTGATACCAAGTGTAACGACCCAAAAATCACACACACAAACAACACAAAAAATACAGGATAATTTTTTTTTTTTTTTGACTTGCTTTACACATAACATGACGCAACATGTCGTCACCAAGGATACAACTAACAAGAACATAACTAGATACAAGGATGACCATAAAGGCAAAGCACGGAAACGTTCACACCTATCAAGGACAATTTATTTTCTTTGGTAAAGGACATGAAAAAGACCAACCACATTACATAGGTTATAGCTCAAAGACATGTCCCACTCGAGAAAATCTTCTTAAGGTTAATTATTCAGATGGTCTTACAAGACTTGAATTTGGGACCTAGAAGGTTCATGATGTGTTTCTTACAATTCTTCTTATGGTATGGGTTTCTTTTCTTTCATGCTTTTAAGCAACTATATTAAGGTCATCTCTAAATGACATTTACTCATTTATCTGTTTACAAAATTACCATGAAAATGGTCGAGAGAGAGAGGGTCAATTCATTTTATTATGGTGATCTATGTAGTTATTAACCGGACTTTCAAAGAGAACCATGAGTTAAACTGGATTAGGGTAACAATCTTCATTTATTTATTTTATTTTATTTTATTTTTTTTTTTTTTTTTTTTTTTTTTTTGATTCGACAAGGAACACAAGACTTATTATGTCGCAATACTGAAAATAAGGTTTAATCCATAGCTTAATGTTCGCAATGGTAGAATATTTTATGTTAGAAGAAGACTCCTCTCTTTTCGATAGGAAAACTCTTAAAATTATTCAATAAGGTACACAACTCCATAATTATTTTATTTATTCACTCAACTTATGAATTCATTTTTTTGTTCTGTTATTCTTTGATTAACTTTTGAAAAAGGATTTCCACCTACTAACATGTACATGGAACTACACTGATGTCAAGACTAAGAAGAGTTATAAAAGCATGAAAGTCTTATGATTAGGGGGTAGAAGCTGTCAGAACAAAAGAGAGAGAAGAACACGATTAAAACCTTTCTACTCAACAAGGTACACAACCTTAAGGTGATCACAAGGTTCAATAGAACTTGGCTGGGCATAAGAGTGTGCCAAACATAATCAAGCCACACAACCACAACGGTTCATAACTGATAAATAATATTATCAAAAGAATGCTCATAACAAGGTGAAGATTGAAATATTATTTCTCACAAAGATAATTACAATCTTAGTACAACAGGACAAAGCAACTTTATAACACATTAACCGAACATCCAAGGCAAGAGGCCTTCTAAATCCATATCAAGAATCATAGCAATAATTTCAACACGTGTGACATTGCAAAGAAGAAAAAACATAAAACAAACCGATGAAACCTTCACCACTCTTCCTCTATCAACAAAGCGCAAGCCATCTACACAAGTATTAACTTGAGTCGGTTCACGAGAACCGAGCATGTTAAGGCTACACATTGCAATGCAGAAGTAAGCTAACATTTAACAATATCAAGAAAGGAATGTTCTAAATTCAGAAATGGATTAAAACACAACCCACAACTCCAAGATTAATCACATGAGAGAGAAATCTAAACCATCCAACAAGGAGAAAGTCAAAATACCAGTAAGAACAAAATTACATAAATCAAGGCAAGACCTTATGGGTTAGGAACAAGAAGATCAAGAGGGTTGATATTTCCTTCATGTGATCCTATGGTTTACGTGATTGGAATCCAATACTCAATCCATCCATCTAAAGGGGTCCAAGAGAAGACAAAACATACTAATTATGATCGTAGGCGCGAAACAAAACGACGTTATCCAATTCTCCCAGGGAAAGGCTTCATAGTAATAAGGGTTCGACGCCCTAAAAGAAAACAACTATAGTTTCAGCTTAACCAAGGAGTTTACCACTACTTCTTATAGGATTTCTTAAACGTAGTACTAGTTAACAAAACAAATCCACTCCTTCCAAAAGCATACAAATGAGACACAAAAAAGGGCCATTATTCTTCCAACAAACCTTATCCTAATCACAACTTCTCTTCATAATATAATGGAAGGCTAAACCCAAAAGTAGTTAATAATTTTTATATATTTCCGAAAATGTCAATAAGTATTTTAAAATAAAGATAAAAATTGATTTCCTTAACAAAGCCACAAAATGGGACTTTTAGTAACCAAGTTTGAAGTATAAGATATTCGAATTCAAAACAAAGGGATTCGATACACGGTGGGTAATACACCAGTGATGCCCTAGAATCAAAGGACCTTACCACGAGTACAAGCACAAAATAAGAACCAACACACATATCCATCAGGAAGGTTACGCAGTGCAGTCAGGCCTAGAAGTTCTATGAGCTCCTTGCCAATGGTATAGAAGATGGAAATTTTACCCGATCCATGTGGGCTTATCAGGGAAAAGTCTAGCAAATATCAAATAGATGAATATAATAGCCACCTATTATATTATCACTGTAATCAGCTGTCATCTAACAGGAACGGGTTCACGAGTCCAATACCATGGATTCACCTACAACTTTTGTTTCAGTCCAACTATTAATAGCTTGCTCGTGACCCCTAGTAAAATTTGTAGAGATTTCATTCAATAAAACTTACAATGTTTCCCCCTTACTTTAATCACACAAGAGTTTGAACCAGGAAGAAGGTAAAGTAATTCTCTCAACACGTAGAGGCCAAAATAGATGTCAGGTCATTCATCCTCTAGAACTGGGTACAACAGTCAACCATGTACAGTTCTAAAACAAAACCCTAATGCCATTTTCTAATTAAACAAAAAGTAAGGAATGCCCACAAGCTTAAACAAGTTTTAGAACACAATGGCATTATTAATGTACCTTTTAGCAAAACAGGAGAGCCCTAATCAGGAAATACGTATTTAATCAACCAACTAGAGATATGAAGGCTTAACCTTCCATATAGTAAGCCTTCAATTATAAATACCACCACAGAATTCTTTTAAAAGAGAGTCATATAAGCAAACGAAACTCTAAAATGTTTCCTTCCCTACGAACTAGATTGCATCGCTCAATATTGCAGTAGCCCATTTAAACAAACATGAAAGAGAGTAAGCTATAAGAGAGGAAAGAACATTTCAAGCAAAACCAACGAAATTGAAACGAGATTTAAAGGAACAACCAACACAATCAGGCAGCGATATAAACAACCACGAAAACATTTGTCTAGGCGCTATTCAATAGGAAAGAAAATTTATTTCAAGATACTGAAAGAAGGTAGAAAACTATTACAAGGAGTAGATTTAACATGCCTGTTTTAAACGTTATATCTCATGGCCACGCACGTGCAGTCCCCTTCTCCCCGCAGTCCCAAAATTAATTCTCCACCAAACTCACGCTTCTCACCCACACGGTGTCCCAAATACCACGCAAAAGAAACAATAACCATTCCTAAAATCGCATGGCAAGATAGACACAGGCAAAGGTTTTTGAGTTTGGCCTCACACCTGCCAATTCCATTTCTTGAAAAAGCATCAGCGCCTCCTCAAAGTGCCCATTCTGTGTGAATCCCGCAATCATTGCATTCCATGAAACCAAGTTTGGTCGAGGCATTTCCTGAAAAATCTTGAGGGCTTTATCAACAAACCCCTTTTGTACGAAACCTGTTATCATCGCATTCCACGACACAACATTTGATTGAGGCATTTTCTTAAACAGCTGCAAAGCTTCATCGACATATCCATTCTGTGTAAACCCTGCAATCATCAGAGTCCATGAGCAGACATCTCGTTCAGACATTTTGTCAAACACTTTCCGAGCATCTACCAGGCTTCCGCACTTGACATACATGTTTATCAACGTATTTTCCACAAGCCTGTCTTTTATAATACCCGTCTGAGTCATGTGAGCGTGGATTCATTTGCCATGTAATAATTCCTTTTTGTGAATGCAAACCTTCAAGAGAGAAACATATGTAGTAGAATCTATTTTACTGTCTGGCATATGTAAAATATTGAGGGTTTCTTTCAGGCGAGCCTGTTGACAGAGTCCCCTCATATTAATATTGGGTTGTGTTTTAGATGCGGTGGAAAAGTTAAAATCAAGTTTATGTGGAAATCGACCATGCCTGGTTGAAAGAGATTGCAGGCTTTCCAAAAATTGATCAATGTCTTCATGCTTGCTGATCAAATTCAAACTTAACCTCTTCCTTTATCCGGATCTACCTTTTAAATAGCGCATCTTCAACCCAAAAAACAAAACACAACACACCACTGGATTCTATAAATAATTCAAATTGCATGTAGAATCGTAAGTCTAAATTAATTTTTATCCGTGACTGAACATTGTAACGTTTGTTGAAAGGAGCACTCTCACCGTCACATGGTCGATTTTGGCAGGAATATCTTGAAGGAGAATCTTGAATTTGAGGATGCAGTCGAAGCTGAACAGATAACCACGAAGTTGGACCACCTGCTTGTTGGAGCACTCAAAAAGGCTTCTACTACAGCTGCAAGATCTTGCAACAACTGATCACGACTGTGGTCATGCAACCAGACATCGTGGATCAACACCAACGGTTCCTTGGGATCGCCTGCCGCAAGCAGGTCGCCGCACTTATCTCTCTCGGAGGCCACCGATTTTCTGAGATAAGTTTACTTCTATACCCTGTAGCTGCTGCATATCGCCAAACACTTCCTCACAAGGCACTTTCCTAGGAGAATTTTAGTTCTGCGCCCACTTTGAAGCCGCTTCATACAAAGACGATTTTGAGGATCCACACCCACCCACGCAACATCAGGGTGACAGACCTTCATTTCACCATCAATGAATCCACTATCCAGAACATGCTGTAGCAATTCATCTGTTGCAGCATTTGATGGAGTGCAAACAAGCATTCGTGGTTTAGGACAGACACAACAGGTAGACCACGTGACAGCAGGTTGCAAGTCAACAATTTAATAAATGGGCAGGTGCAGCCACCAACCAGGAGTTGAACACGCCAAGAAGGTGCAGGGGGGGTTTTTAATGCAATGGCAGGTAGGAGACAAACACACGGAAGATAAAAATCTGATCCTTTTTTAAAGCTACGCGGCCAGCAAGGAGGAAGGCATACGGTGGGTGGGTAGAAAAACAATTAGTTTCATTAATCCCCACCAACATATGCCAAACAAGGCACCAAATGAAATAAAAAAAGAATATGGCAGGAGGCCATACACTCTACCACGCACCCCTCTTGCTAGAAAACAAGGAAATAAAAATTCCAAGGACAACAATGTAGCCCACGTCTCTCATGTCTAGCACCGCCGCATCCATAATCCAACGTGGGAGGAAAGGTAATGGACGCAACAATAAGTGCACCCCGGAATTAAGAATTGCAACGAGGCATGCGTGGGGATCAGACAGTCAAGGCGGGAGTGACAAACAAATCAAAAGGATAGTTTAACGATAACAGAGGATGATATCGATAACAATCGATATAAAGAAGGTAATAATAAAATACAATCGTTGATCGATAATACAATCATAATGTCATTATTATTATTATTATCATTATTATCATTTTACAGCTTGTAAAATAATTATCAATTATAGTCATAATGGTTAGCAATCGAGGTCGAAGAAGGCACAACGACACTCCATGCTTAGCACTCGATCGCCACAGGGATGAACAGGTGTAACGTAGAATAAGGCATTACAGCTTGATCACTCAATCATGAAAATGCAACACCGATAGAAGGGGGATACATCTATGCTGTCCACTTTAACACTGACAACTATTATTGCTAAAACAAGCAAATTTCAAGAGGAACAGAGAGATTTCCCAGCAAGGCATCCAAACCCACAACAAAAGGCAATAGAGACAACCAATTTCAGTGAGGAGAAGGTTCTATTTCATGGTATTTTTAAATCTTAGCCATTGAGCATAGAGTAGATTTATCTTGCCTGATTTTCTAGCTTCTACAAGTCACCCAAACACCTCATAGACTGCTGCAAAGACAAACTCTGAGTTGAATCTCTGTCCCCATACATGTTGGGTGCCAAATATCCACTAAGTCCCATGTTGGCATAGGGATGGTTCTCCAAAACCATGAGTAGCATATTCCCCGAAGGAACTCTGGTCTCAAGGATTGCAATGATTCCAGTATGAACACCAAATGGGTTTAATGAAAAGGCCCAGGAAACACATGATAGAGCGATAAAGCCGGACTCCACAACCTAGCAAACATCCTCTCATCTGCATCAAAAAGGGGCGGTTAGAGCAGACAAGGACATCCATCAAAGCTCGAAGGGAAATAAATTTTAGTCGATGGAGTCACAGTGTCTCGGAAGACATGTATGCACAATGAAGAAGTATACATGAGGCCTACAAACCGTTGACAAAATTCCTCAAAGAGATGCGGTCTCATGTAAATAGGCACGACAGAGGATATGTACAAGAGGACCAAAAAAGGCTTTACTTACCCACGAGAAACCAACAGTGTCCAACCTCCTCGATTTTCCTTTGCCAACATGTATGTAGCCAATGAAAATAGGAGCTTTGAAACATGAATGGACATCCACCCAAGCATATAGGAGAAAAGACTTTTCCAATGCTTCATTCAAGCGCCACTGGTGAAAATGGTTGCGAAGCGAGAAGCTATGACCGGGAGGAAGAGAGTTTAGTAAAATACTAAAGAATTTTAATCCTTTACATGCAAACCCACCAAAACCACCCAACCAACAACATTGGTAAGATCCAAACAACAAGAAAACAAGGCGAGATAAAAAAACCACTAAACAAAACCAGCAACCAAGGGAGGAAGGTATACGGTGAGGAGTCACCAATAAATGCATTAAACAAAACTGGTAGGAGCTCAACCACTCCCACCCGCCAACAAGGATAAGCTTCTTCCCCACGCCAAAAACAAAGAATGATAGATTGATGGGTAGATATCTCTACAAAATTTACCAATAAATTTCCATTAAATTCAAAGTATGCATGGAGCCAAGGGGGGGGGGAATTGATGGTTGAAGCTTTGAACGTAAAAACAAGACTATGACCAACCATGGCACCACAATAAGATATCCTCTAATTTTGCGAAAAAGAGGCTCAATCTACGGAGTAATCAAGAATACAATAAAATAACTTAACAATAATTAATAATAATATTGATAACCATCGACAATAAAATAATAAAAAAATCACCAATTGACAATTAAAATAATAATATCATTATTATTATTTTACAGCTTAAAATAATTATTAATCATAATAATAATGGTCGACAGTCAAGCTCAATAAATAATTAAAACCAATGATTAGTAATTCATAATAATAATTATTATATAGATATTCCTTTAAAAAGGGCATGCCCTAACGTCCTAAAAATTGATATTCTATTATAACCGCAACACCAAATCATCATTCAAGCCACCTCTTTGGATTCGAGAACATGATTTGCCTTTAATAGGATAATCGTAAAGGACGTTACAAAGGCCCTCAACTAGAAGCATCAACAATGATACAAGGAGGCAAGATGGAGAGGAAGGATACTAATCCTTCTCTGCAACAAGGTCGAAGGTAACTAACGATCAACAAGCACACACACAAATGTTCAACGCTTAGCAACAGTATCACTAAATCAAGAACTAGAGCAAATGTTGAACGGGGCATTACACGTCATCCCAATGTTAGGGCAATCTACATTCCTAGTTTCACATGAATAGTTAGATGGATCTCATGATTTTTATGCCAGGTAGTAGAACTATTTTATTAAATCAAATATCTATCAACATTTAACCATCAAGTTCTAGGATTGTACACAATCATCAAACGATTGATCTCATGTTTTCTTTGCATAAATATACGAGCAAGAGAGTGGTGAAATACGAATTTTCTAATAGTCTTTTATTCTCAACTTCCTGCAATACTCTCAGTTTGTTATTTAAATCCCATACAAATATTTATTATGTCTCTTTGATTAACCCTCGTTAACTGTGAGTTAAATGTAAGCATGTTATTGATTTACATTTATCTCTCTATGAACGATTTCATTAATAGATATATGTTTCTTGTTTTTACTTATTTTATATGATTTTGTAAATTTTATTTGTAGTGAAGGGAGCTCGTCTCTTATTTTAGAAGGAATACAATTTTCCATTGTCTAAGGTTTATTGTTTTTGGTATATTTAAGAAATATTAGACCTGCTCAATATAACTAAAAAATGAAATAAGCATTTAGTAGTCCTGACACATCAGAAATATTTCTTAGCACATTTTTTCCATTCTATTATCCAACAATGCTTTCACAGTCACAACACACACGACAAGGATTCAGGAAGAAGAAACAAATCTCTTTATATATTCTAAAAATAAATAAATCTTTTTAACTGTTGTATAGTTACAAGCGACCAGTCTAGCAAATTTGCAATTCAAATGAGGTAGAATTTTTTTTTATTGTTATGGAATTGTTTGTTATTGGGTGTTTTATTTCAACAATTATGGTCAGGTCAGGTATTATTGCAATACATTAGGCCTTTGTGATAAACATTGGTACTTTTGTAATTAGTCTTTGAGATTACATGTTATTTATTGAGGTTGCTTGAGATTTATAAAGCCTAGATCTCAAATTCTTGTTTGTATATTATCAAGTGTACAAAAAAGGTTTTTTCAACAAAAGACCAACAAAACAACTGATGCAACACTAACACAATTACCCAAAAGTAAGTAACTATCCAAAATGGTATCAAATGTATTCATGTTTAGAGCAAAAAAATTGGCCACAAAACGCTACCACTCATGATATAAAATCTGCAAATGCACAAAAGTCTTCATGTATTCATGTTAAGTTCAAATAAAATAGTCCACAAAACACTACCACTCATGATATGATATTTTTAAATGTATATGTACGAATTTGTAACAAGTTTGAAATGAAGACATGATACCTTTAAATGAAGTGGTTCGTCTATATTTCTACACTTACAAAATTACACTTTTCAACATACATGTTCAATTTTTCCTTTTTAATGTTGCTCGCTTCTTTATGTAAACCAACAACAACGCATTTTTAATGTCTTTTTGTATTATATCTACACACAAATACCTATAGTTTTAACTTGACAAGAAAGAACCATGCAATTTATAGTGTTTCCATCCAAAGCTTTGTACATTATATCACTTTTTTGCATTTTGAATTGTTTTAAGGGTTAGACCTCATGTTTACACTTTTTAAATGAAGTGGTTCATCTATATTTCTACACTTACAAAATCAATCACCCATACTTTAAACAACATCAACTATAAAAGTAATAATTATCTCTCTAAAACAAATAATATATATCATTCACTGTTCACATTACATTGTACATATGTGATTGCTAGTTCTATACATTATTATCAATATTTTCTTAATAAAACAAGTTTAATGGATTTATTACACCGAAGGCGTCCCCCTATGGGAAAGGCCTTTTGGACATTCATGCCATTGTCTTAAATTGATGGGTGTTTTGATGTTTTCACATTTTTATGCAGTTGTAGTTTGCAGGCGTTGAATGGATTATTGTTAGTTATGAATTTAACCCATGCAATGAATCTATGAATTTAACCCTTGCAACAGATTTATCAAATAATGCACAAAACATGTCGGGCACCTTCTGAATGCTCCCTCTGTCCATGTTTGGGCTTTCCTTGGTTAATCCTGCAAGGAAATGTACAGAACACCCATGTCAAGTGGAGGACTTGACTTCATGCTCAGGGCTATAAATTTGAATTCAGGTGCAGTCACTTTGAAGAAGAGATTTAGGTGTTGGTGTTGGTGTTTTTAGGTGTCGATCTAGGGCACATTCCATTCGGTTCCATGCCGATGCAAGGAGGGTCAAGAGGGTCGGATTCATAGCATTTTCCACCCACTGGGCTGGGGTTAGGGAATGTATTTGGTGAAAGTGGACATTTATTTTGCTTTTCCTCTACTTAAATTTTGGGTAAGACTTTTATTGCTGATTGGAGGAGAATACGGGCGTATGAAATTTCAGGGGATATTTCTAGGGTTGGTCAGATAAAGTATCGGGTATCTGAAAAGGGTTAATTAGTGTGTAACATTTACATAGAATTTGGTCGACAAAGGCGTTGTCTCTCTTCATATTTTGGATATTTTGGTTTAATTTTATTCTAAATTGTTCTCAATTTTGAGATTGGATATTTTTATGCAGCACTGAGAGGTGCAAAGATTTGATTTTTATTTATTTATGGTTGGCAGGGATATCTAGACGAGCAATTCACATAGCTGCAGCAGCTGTAAGATGAGAGCAATCCCAAGTTTTTTATGGAGGTGGTTTCTCTCTTCTTTGAGGATGCATAAAATATAATCAATGATTTTTCCAAAACACTGTATATTTTCTATGGAATATGTCCATTAAAATGATTATCAAACATGAAGATGGTCTATAATTTTTGCATGCACCCAGTGTGGTGGGAATTGAGCTCTGTAGCCTATTGTTGGATAATAGAAGAACCCTAAGCCTTCATAATTGAAAATGGATGTGATGATTAAATAAATTGTTACTCAAGTCAAGTACTGTGAGAAAAGAGAGATTTCCTAGAACATGGGAGATGATACCTTCCAAAGCCATGTAGGAGAGATTGAGAGAAATCACCCTCTATCTGGGAGAGCATGTGAAGCCTTTCCACATGTAAAATGAAATGTTGGAAGTCCAAGTGGTTAATGAATTAAGATAGTCATGAGTGATTGTAGACTTGAAAGCCAAAAGATCCTCGTCATCAATTGGTGAATCTATAGAACAACATATTTTAAACAAGGATATTTGTATCACACCAGAGGTTTGGTGATCTGAATTTCTATTATCTTGAATTACTGAACAATGAATATTACTTTGAAATGGTATTTTTTTGTACCCAAAATTCTAGAGATGAGATTATTTCAATTTTGAGGCTTGCATAACCACAAAAAAAAAGAGATTAGGTGTGCTCAATCATGTTGTGACTTGAGAAGAGGTAACAAAGATCCAATTCACACTAATGAAACCTTGTGATAGCTTGATAGATACCTTGTCAATCGAAGCTCCTACATGGCGGAGTGCATAATATTATTGATGGAAGGTTACAGGTTTGAGTTCTAGCTTGTCCTTTTCTTAGAGTATGATGTTGGAGCTAGGCGGCCGTGTGTGCTCATGCCAAGAGTAGATTGAGTAGTGATGTTGGAGGTTCAATATGCACTCTAGAAAAGTTTAAATATGAGAAATGTCAGTCACTTAGGGATGGAGCACCCACTATTGCTTACAAGAGTTCTAATGTTTGCATCTTAGTTGGTCCATGTCTTACAACATCTCCATGTTCCCTATTTGGGGATTTTACAATTACTTATTCTTTGGAAGTCTATTTGCTTTTAGATTAGGTAAAATATCTCACAGCCAGATTCAAAGGATTCGTCTTAATTTAAGTAGTATAGAAAATAATTTTAAAAATTCTACCCAATGCACATGCCTTCTAATTCATGTTCTTTTGGGGTTATGCTACATATATTAAAAGATTATATGGCCATTAAGGTAGTAATATATTTGTAGGTTACACAAATACAACAAGTGTAAGGAATTGTGTTACCTTTTCTACTTTATGTCTATGTGTTTGTAATCCCAAAACTATACTCTTTGAATTCAAAAGAAATACATGCCTTAGTTTTGAGGTTGATCATTCCTCCTAGGATGGGCTCTAAGTAATTTTGTTTTTAGACTTAATATTTTGATTTGTATTATTGAAATTCCTTTGATATGCTTTGAGAGCAGCCCACTACAAGGTCTGATTATTGTAATCCAATGTGTGAAATATGTTGTTGTTAAGGAAGTTGTTTGACTTCACATCATTTAAGTGTTGATTATCCATAAGTGAACTTTGAAACCCACTAGGACTATCTAGATCAGTCAGTCTTAGCCTAAGTATTAAAAAATCGATAGTTTTTATTTGGAGGCAAAATTGAATCCTCCCTTGTACAAAGCAACAAGAATATAGAGCAATTTATTTTTGTTGACAATTTTGTGTTCAGGTTCTAATATTATTTGTGAGGTTATTCATTGTATATTTAATTACGCAGCAATCAAAATATGCTTTGTTCATTACAATCCTAATATATTTAATCATGACTATTGTAAGTTCGCTCATGTCTGGGATTTTAATGTTCCTTTAGTGAGAACTTCCACTAAAAGTAAAGGAGTTCTTAATTGACAAAATCCACTCCTTTGAATATTGCAGGGGATTAACTATTTTGCTCATACCCCTACAAAAGTGTGGTTTCATACATATGCTTTATTGTGTGTGAATTTGGGAAGCTTTTGTTTTTCACAATATTTTCCCTTGTGATGATTGGAATTAAGACCCAAAAGATATTTGTGATGGTTGGCATCATGGTGGATTGATCATGAAGATAATTTTTGGGTTTTATTAGTAGTCTTGATATTTTTCCTTCAATCATGTTATAAGTGTCTATGGTAATTGCCATCTTTCTTATGCCACATTTTCATTCTCAATTTTAGTGAACTGAAGTTGCATTATGGTTAATTGTTTTTAATCCAATTTAGCAAATGACATTATAATAATTGTTAGAACTATTTTTCTAAATTGTTAGAATTTTAGTAGTTTCTTGATTTAGTATTTAGACAAGGTAATTCTTTTCATCAAATGTTTTTGGATCAAGTACAAGAAGATCAAGCCAGTGCCAAAAGATGATTCAGTAGAATACAAAGATGTTGAACAACCAGGGTCTGGGCATCCTATGGTCCTGGTACAAATTCCCATGTGCAACGAGAGAGAGATGAAATCTCCACCATTTTATTTGAATGCGAGCCTTTTCATGTGTCATTTTTTTCTTTCCTTCAGTTTTATTAGGAGTTTACTTGAGGAATTTGTTATTTGAGGTTTCACTATTTTTTGAGAAATTTGTGAAATTGAGTTCTTCTTGGTCTCGCAAGTCCCTCTGTGCTTGTGTTTGATACATTTTCTCATGTATCAATTCATGCACAATAAAATTTTGATAAGTATCAACCCCTGTCTTTACAAATATAGTGTTGTTGTCTTTGTTTTCTACTGTGACTTCATTGATTGCAATCACTGTCAATTGAACCCTAAATTAGGAGCTCAAACCACCTTGCATGTAGGCATTAAAAGCTTCAATTAAAGGTAAGAAGCAGACCTTGGGGTTTTGACCTTGTGGTACGAAGATAGGGGATGCAATATGAAAAGCCCCATCCACGCCATTCACTATTTCATCAAAGTTACCTTCTTCTAGCAGGTTTTCTTTCATTATTTTTAGCCTCTCCTTTGTATCAGGCATCTCCCACAGATACCCAATCTTCTCCACAATATCTAATTACAAGAAAATACAGGATTTGAAAAAGAAAAATAGAGTTTTCATAAACCCAATATAAGTATTGTTGAACAGGTAGCTCGCTTAGGCAAATGGGTTGTTTCCAATCCCACCCAATTTCAGTTTTGTGTGTGGTTGATTACCGATTCATAGCTAAATCTATAAATATGTAACTGTATGGCATTGGGATTTGGCCTAGAATCAACTAAGCGGAGACATTCCTAGGCTTATATATTGTAATGAAGTTTTACAATATTTGTAACACTCTGGATCCCTTCTGTGTATCTTATTATTTTCCCCTATTTGCTAATGGAAATGGATCATATGCAGGATACTAAAAATTAAATTTATCAAGGGAAGTGCCATTGCAGTTAGCCAATTGTTTCAGCCTTTCTACATTGTGAGGATTTCTTTTCCCACCTGTTTCTTTGTGAAGTTTTGAAAGATATGATTTGCAAATTTAATTCCCTTGCCCTAATAATTGTAATTGGCTATGGTGCTAAAAGAATTGTAAGCCAATTTCTATAAAAATATTGTTCGATAACTACCCACAAAGCTTGCGTGAATTTGAAACTGAGTTGGAAACTGTTGGAAGCATCAAGTATCGGAATCTTAAAAAACATAACATTGTTTTTAACAAAAATATAATCTCAAAATAATTTGTACTCTAGAAATAAATGTATCAATCCTATGTTAGTAGAGGAAGAATGCGTGTGTGTGTGTGACAGTCACACACACACACACACACACACACGATCTCATATAAAATTTGGCACTTCCCAATATTTTAAAAATAAAAATATAATATTAAAGATGTCAGTAATTATTAATAAAGCACAATTCAAATTTACCATAGAGATAATGATTTCTATTTACCTATGTTACCAGAAAGAAAACACCCAACGACTTTCAAATTCTAAAACTTGTTTTCTAAGAAACCCGCATTACTCAGGCCATTTCTAGGTTGGGACAAATGGCCACTGAGTTAGTTGAACAGAAAACCAATTTCTCATGTCTATGTAAACATTTTTTGTTTTCTATTAACCCTTAATGATCACTCTGAATAAAGTTATGTCTTGATGGTTGTAGAAAGTTTAATTATGTTTAAATATTTTTAATATGATAATAGCTATATAAATTTAATAATTATTGTGCATGTATAAAAATATTAAAATTGTAACCTTGAAATCTCTATTAAAATTGTAACCTTGATTTCCCTGTATTAAAATTGAAACCTCGATGTCCCTGTTTGAACCTGTTTCAGTCTTATTTCTTGTTTCTCATTACAAGAAAAAAGTGCTAATTACTGAGATCTCTAATTACGTGTACATGGAGCATTCCAGAGATAATACTTTTTGTACCTAGATGGATACAAGCATGAGTTAGTTGTTGCATTGCAGATGGATGGTAAATGCCTCATAAGTAATCTAAATTTGTGTACTTTTATATTTTGAACATCCTTAACTTTCAAGAAGAAAAAAAGTAATGGTTGAATTTTGTCTGGGGAAAATTTTGTTTGCAAATTTTTTCAAACAAAATGTAGCACCCACATTTTCCTACACAAACCCACAACATAACCCATAATGATACGGGGAAAATTATGGATTTTTTTTTTTTTGAAGGGTAGCAAGGGTAAAACTTTGGCCAAGGTTATATTAAATCCCGATTATAAAGCTTACATCATAACATGGCGGTCGAATTTAAATTAATCACTAATTAATATTGATCCATAAATAAATTCAAAATTTAATTGACAATACTAATAATATATTATAGTTTAGATTTATGAACATTAACATTGGTTTATTAATCAAAAGGGTCAAGGGTACACAACTTGGTCTAACCCCCTTAGGCCCTATTAAAACAATACCCATACTTTTTTATTTTAATTTCATTTCCACATGATTCCCCATCACTTAAATGATGTAGGGGTCATTTTCAACCATTATATTGGATCTTTTTAGGCCCTTATATTTGAAAGATCCTAGAAATCCTTAATAATTCTTTCTTATACTCTTTTGTTCTAATTTTTACCTAATTTTGTTCTGCAGGTTTTGGGAGCATGGAGGCCATGGTAGCCATGGAATCTTGGGAGAGTTCTCGTGGAATTCTTTGCTCATCTCTTGGTTTCATTTCATTCATTTAGTTTGTTAAGCTTGGTAGTAACAACCCTTTTGGATCTAGGATTGATTCCATGAGGGTTTCAATGTATTACATTGCTTGACAATGTATTTTCTTATTGAGATTGTAAAATCAGATTTTGCATTGAAATGTGATTGCATTGAGTGCACTGTTGTATGTATTCTTACAATCTTGAACTCAGAGTTTATAAATTCAAGGAACCCTTTTATTTTAGTGGTTTCTTATTACAAATCTAAACCACATGCTTTTCCCATTTTAACATTTTCTTATTAACATATTCGGGTGACCATAAAGGATGAATTTATGATCCCCAAGGAATGAATTTGTTCATTTATAAGTTTTGGTGGTTTAATATTATAGTATTAAATCTATGGTTTTAAAATTTCGTTTGGATTGCAAAGATCACAAATTTTATTCTTTTGCCAAAAAGATGAAACCAATGCCATGAGCAGGTCGGTGGTCTGTGACCACCATCCTACTCACGGGGTGGTTTTGTAACCGTCACTCTAAATTGGGAAGCGGTTTTGCAGACCCCACCTGTCTTTGGGAAGTGGTTCTCAAACAATCACTCAAGCACAGATGAAAATTTTGTTTCCCTAAAACAAAGCCTTAATTTCTACTAATTTCCAACTTAATTTCTACTTTGGGAATTTCTAAGATAATATAAAATTTATCCAAGGTGCCTACCTCTGCTAGTTTAAAGAATGATGTTATTTCTCCATTCTTAACCAACTTCAAGATAACCAATCAAATGTATACACCATCTCAATTACACTAAAGAAAGATTCCTTGCTCCTATTTTAGTTTAAACATATTACATTTCCACATGCTTACTTTTACTATCAAATTAAATTATGTCTCTTTTATTTTCACAACAAGCCTTATATCTATATCAACAAGGAAAATCATGTATAAATTTCTTACATTCTCCTATCACAATATTTCTTGTATCTCTAGATAGCAGTAGACAATCTTTTCTCAAGAAGTTCGGATCATTGTTTTACAATATAACAGTTCCTCCTTTCATCAATTTGAACAAATATATTTACAAGAATATTTCCCAAAATAAAAGATTGAATTTTTTCACTTTTACGAGAAAAGAAAAATATTATGACAAGGGTGGTCTCTTGACTCCAAATAAGGGTAACTCCTCAAATCTTCAACTCCATAGATTTTCCTTTCTTCAAATCACAAATAAGGGAGGGGGTGTAGGCAACACTCACCTCCCAACCATGATTCCAATGAGGGAAAGAATCCATTTCCCTCATTGGCCCACCGAGCCCCAACTGTAGTGAAATAACTCATGTTTGCAACCAATGACAACTTAACAATTGCTTCCACATTACTCACAAGCCAAACAATACATACAACACCAAAATGCAACAACACAAGACATGAATCATATCACATAGGCTTATACCAAGCCAAGAGGAGTAAAATAATGAAAAACATCCCTTTTATCTCCCAAATGAAATAGGGGTCTCACCCAATATGCCTCCAAATGTAAAACCAACTTTTTTAAAAATCCCCTTTTCCTCCCATGCAAATACCTAATATAAATAAATTTAATCCCTTTTCTCTCCCATGGGTGAAACTCCCTAATCATACTCCATCCATAATACCTTTAATATTCCTTTTCCCTCTCAAAACACTTGCAATATCCTTTTCCCTCCTATAATTCTTCCATTATCCATCTCACATACATCCTAAGGACATGCTTTAATAACAAAAGCACATCAAATACATTCATTCAACCATTTCTTTGTAACACACACAAACAATAAATTAAGAACAAGGAAAAGGCCCTACCTTGCCATCTTGAGATTCCAAAATCTTCAACAAGCCTTTATCTTCCTAAACCAAGCAAGTATGCCCACCAGAATCTCCCAAGGCTCCAAAAAAAAAAGCAAGCAAATTCACAAGAGAAAAAAGTCCAAAATGAATGAGCAGCCCCTAACACATCCAAAACACATGCATATATAGAAAGAGGGAGGAGGAGTGTTAGGTAGCTCCATGTAGGATGCAACATCACTTCCCTCAACTTTACCTCAACCCTATGCACAAGAAACAAAATTTCAATAATGGATAAGGCGAAACATGAAAACCTCACTCAACAACTCACTTATTTTATTCCACCACCAAGGCAAAACAATCTAGGGAGTAAATATATGAGGTGACATTAGTGGCCTCTTTTTCCATTAAAAACTCATAATGGAGGCCTAAATTGACCCTACGGTCATAGGTATTGTTGGGGAAGGGAATTAAAAAGTAAGTGACAAGGCACTCTTATCCCACATGCATTTTATATTGGGCCCAAGGACCACATTCGAATTTTGGGATTAGGGTGGCACTCATACCCAAACGAATGAAATATTCAACATGAGAGACAATGGAGTGAAACATATTCTATGGGATCTCTAACCCTCCTAAAAGTCGCATCCTAACTTTGCATTAATCTTCGTAATTAATCACATTCAAGCCAAAGACATAAACAAACATAAGAATAAAAAGGAACATTAGCTCACATTTACTAATTTACATATATAAAATTAGGGGTACACTTATCTCCTAGAACATAAGAGTACATGGGTTACATAAGAACAAATCAACATTACCACATCCACATGCAATAAATAACATAGCCACATTCAAATAGAAAATATAAATAACACAACTACAACTACCGATGGTCACATTGTGAGGTGCTCCCCATGGAGATCTCTTAGAAGATGACCACAAACAACAATAACATTACACAAAGTTGCCATGGTGACCATCGTTGCAACCATCGATATTCCTCTACAAATGGTCTCCTAAACCCCTTTTGTTTGTGATATCATCACCCGTAAAATCAAACAATACCTCATTTGGCCTCGTGGCCACATTAAATATCTCAATAATAAAATACATGCATATCAAACACTAAACATCATCCTATCATGAAATCATCATCAACAAAGCTACTCATTTCTATCATTTGTTCACAATTTCACAATCATTTAAATTTCTACCATCACATCAATATCATTAAGATCAAAGATTAGTTTAGATTTCAAGACATGATCAATACGATGATAATTCAAAATGTCAATGTACATATAAGCTAATCACACATCATCATCATCAATCTGGATGTGTAACCATGTCTCTAAGAATCCATATGAACCATAATACGAATCATAAAATATCGACTCAAAATACCTCTACTTTCCTAACATCATGCTACTCAAATCATATAAAATAATGGCCATCTATCAATATCAAAATTTAGATGAGATAATAACATCCGTCTAATAATGTCAAGAGTCAAATAAACAACGGTGTCCAAATATCTAGTCCATAATGATAAATGAAAGATAACAAGAGATGTCGAAGAGGAGTGGGCACTATATAGCACAGCTAGAAGAGTACCAAACCTTTGGATGTGGACACACTATTAGGGAATGCAGTGAGAAATGAATGCAAAAATATGGAGATTTTGAGAAAGGTAAATTTTATCAGAGCATGCAAGATATTCTCAACAAGTCTAGAGCTTCAAGGATTCCATTGTTCATGATATTTATTATGCAGTGTTGTTTACTATTGAGCTTAGTAACATCTATCTTAATTTTTATCTAACTGAAAGACTAAATGTTTCATTCAAGAGCATGCCTTCCTCATTAAAATATTTCATTAGCTAAGAAGCTAACAAATTCTTCACACATCCTCTAGATCACTGAATCAAAGAAAGGCAAGACAGATGGTTCAATCATCGTGGGCATATATATTATTTGAATAGGTTGAAGCCTTGTGTGGCATAACAACATCTAACACATGCAAAAACCCTTGGGCAAGGCCCCACCTCTGGTTCAAATACATGGCAAAAGACTAGACTCCTCTCAGTTACTTGTTGGGCATTGTCTGCTGGTATGTGTTAAGCCTATTATCATTCACAAAAAGCATCATGCAAATCACACAAGAGATATCATATGGGTTAAAGGGAGAGAGGTGAATGCATCCACTAATTTCCATAGCATTTGTCAAATGTTCTATTTAGTTTTACCGCAACCTGGCTTCTTCTTTAGCCCTTTGTCTCACATCTATTTTCTCACTCTTCTTGCATCATCCCACCTTTGTCATAGATATTTTAAGGGTTTTTCACCATTTGTTGAATCATACTAATCCCTACTTAACCCTTATTGATGTGTGTAGTAAAAAGACATATGGTTCAATCACCGTGGGCAATTACTCCCTTCGTTGCATATTCCTATGTGTTTTTGCTATATAAATCAGGGTTAGTGTTGGGTCCCTCACCCAAAGAAATCAGACAAGGCATGGCTTGTCAACTAGATGACACCACTCATTTGACCTTTTCTGCATCAAACAACACCACAAATTTATAAATTTAATGACCATGTGTTTCCAGAAAGCCAATTCAGCCTTAACAGAGTTACTTTGGCCTTTAGACCCACAGCCAAATCCATAGGAATCACCACAACAATACCAACATAATTGTCACAACTAGATCTATTCACACAGTTATGATGATCTCCTTTATTGGGCTGGTGCATATTTGCTTTCAGGTGTGGTTTCACACAATTCCCCCCAAATAATTACAAACCACATCAACTACAAAAGTAATTAACTATCCAAAGCGGTATCAAATGTATTCATGTTTAGTGCCAAAAAAATTGCCCACAAAAGACTAACTCTCATGATATAAAACCTACAAATGTACGGAAGTCTTCATGTATTCATGTTTAGTTTAAGTAAAAAGTCTTCACGATATAAGATTTGTAAATGTATATGTACGAATTTGTAACAAATTTTAAATGTAGAAATAGAATCTTTAAATATAATGCTTCATCTATATTGTTACAATTACAAAATCAATCACATCCCTTATCAACATCAACTACAAAAATAATACACATTGCATTATACACATGCGATTGCTAGTCCTTAAGAGTGATAAGATTCCGGTTGAAAAGATATTATATAAAAATATATTATATTATTCTTATAGCTTCAAAAGTAATGTATCCCCTGTTTGTTTCTCCATGTATTGTACATCATAATAAAAGTTGAGTGGAAGGAATAGAGAGACAACAAACACGAACTTTATTTGAGATCGAGAGGCTTTAAACACGACATAATAATATAAGAACTTTATTTGAGACCCAGAGGCGTTAAACACGCCAAAAAGCAAGTTAGCAACAATTGAATGAAATTTAACAACAATTAAAGAAGGGTTCTACGCCCGCAGGGAACTGTGCTAGCAGAGCTCTCATCCAAGCCGTTCTAAAACTAGCACTATGATGAGTTATATCGGCCCTACACACGGAGATAAACCTGTAAACCTGTTATCTTCTCAATTCACTATATACAGATTTTATTGATCTGGATCTGTATTTTTATATGAATTGGTTTCAATATCTTTGAGAGGAACTATTGCCTACAGCTGTTTTGATTTTGATTCGTTTACTTCTGAGCACCTGTGCTACGTGCTCTATAACCACCACTTAATTTTCCCTGCTGTTTTAAATTTTATTTTGATTAGTTTTTAAATTAGTTAAGGCATTGAAAGTGCCCTTTCTTATCATCCGACTTATATCTTTGCAAGATTTTCCTCTCTCTTTCACCGTTTATCCATTCTCAGCCCTTTTTTTTTTTAAAGCAGTATGTGCTTCTCAACTTTTATCATCACTAGTCGCACATCAATTGTGTGGTATGAACGTCAATGTGGCAGTCAAAAGATGTGGTAGATTTATAGGGACCAAAACATAAAAGAAGGAAGAGGGGTGTAGAAGAGGGGATTATAGGGAGCAGAAAAATGGGAGATGATAATAGTGGGTGGAACCATATTGTGGAAGTTATCTTTCTTATGACGGGAACATACGTAACATGTGTATTTTGTGTCAATTTTTCTATATAGAAAGGGGATACGATTTCATGGCATCATGGAAAAATATCATGGAGATATTTTAGAAAGAAATGTGTTGCCAATGAATACTTTAAAAGCAAACTTGCATTTTATTACCAGCTTGAATATCGAAGTCAATATATGTTAAAAAAACACAATTTTTCATTAAGGGCTCATTCGTTGTTGATTTTATTCTCATTTATGATTATGGTTTATCTTCATATTTTAAGAATGTGATTAAGATTCTCCCTCATAAACATCCCTATCAAGAGCTTACGTAACAATTATAGGACATAATGAAAGAAGTATTGAGTACCACAAGTCAAAAAAATAGAAAACATTCTCGAGCTTAAGAATAGTGTTGTATTGTGTTATTTTTAGGCCACATGGAGGGGTCACGTAGTGTCATGAACATGTCCATTAGTTGTATGTCACCATAAACCCGTTGTACACAATCAACGCAATAGAATATTTTGGAAGAAAAAATGGAAAATGGGGCTTTGGTTTTATTTTATTTTATCTTTTGAAGTGTTAACGCTTTTGGTTGAATGACATTTAATATGTTAGATAAGCTAAAAACATGAATGAAAGGTTGGAATTAAAAAACCATGGGAATTAAATTCTTGTGTGTCTCACACCTATTCCACAACTCATATTGTTCCCATCCAAATAATATTTTTTATATATGTTCCACTATATCATCTATTTCTCTGTTGCATTATTTAGGTGAATGCAATTTTCTCTTAAAGGGGCCAAAATATAAAAAGGAAAAATTCAATAGGTGACAAGGTTAAAAGCATTGATTTTTTTTTTTCATATGTTGGCAATTTCATTCACATTTACATTTATGTTTTCTTTTTAAATAATAAGATAGTGATTAGGGTTTTCACTCATCAACATTCCTTTTATGTATGGAACAAGTGTGAGGCATGATGAAATAATTATAGAGTCACACAAAGCGACTATATAAAAATAGTAGCGATCTTGAGAATAACATTGTACTACACCTATGTTAAGCCATATAAAGGACTTACTGAGTCGATGCAATAAACTTGTACGTCAATTGTAGGGCACCGACATCGAGATCAAAACACTCACCAAATATTTGGAAAAAATATGGGGAAAATGGGCTTTTCTATTATTTTGTTTTGTTTCTTATCCAAATCTAAGGTTCAACATTGTGCAAACATGTCTATAAGAGCATTCAAAATAGAAACACCCAAAAAAATCATTTATCCCTTTTGCTTTGATGTAGGGTTTATTTTTAGCCAATAAGCTAGTGATTATGTTTTCCCCTCATCAACATTCCTCTTGATATTTGGAACAAGTGTGGGACATAATGAATTAAGTATTGAGAAACATGATTCGACCATATCTAAAATATTAGCGAGATTCAAAATAACATTGTATTGCATCTATGTTAATCCATATGGAGGGTTCACTTAGTCAATGCAATAAAATTGTTTGTCAGTTGTAGGGCACTAACATTAGGCCCAAACACTACAAAAAGAAATAAAATAATTTGAAAAAATATGGGAAAAACGGGATTTAATGTTGATGTTTTTATTTATTACTTATCATGTCAAAGGCTTATATTTGATGTCGTTTAAGTTGTTACATAAGACAAAGTCATGAACGAAAAGTTATAGAAAAAAAATATGGGAATTAAATACTTGCATGTCACACATCTATTCCAAGGCTCAAATTATTACCTCACTATTTTTTCTATAATTTATCATGTCAAATTTTCTTGCATTATTTACGTGAATGCAATTCACCCTTAAAAAAACCAAAATAAAATATAGGGAAAATCTACCACAATGTTAACTTCTTGTCACACTCTAAACCCACACTTTTCGCTTTAAGCTCAATCAATTACAAATAAACAAGTGGCAACTAAGCCCCTCCAAAGCATTTGGTCATATGAGTTATTGAGAGAATGATTCTAAGACACTTCATTTTGTTAAAAGGTTTGATACAATTTAGAGCTATAATATATTCTTTTAAGTGTTTGTATATAATATCGTGGTCTTCTAATAGTTCATATGTTATGAACAACGTGGGAAAACAAACACAAGTAATGCCCAACGAGTTTTAATATATAAAACATTAGTGTGAAAATGAAGACACTTCAAAACCTTCCACTCTTCCACAACAAGAAGTTTGACCGTCGGTAAAGTCAATGTTAGGAGTTAAATAAGATAGATTTTTAGATGTTTTTCAATGGTTTTAGTCGTAAAATATTTACAATCATTTGAATTTACTATCACAGTGACTTACATATTATAAGTACTACCAAAAAATTTAAATAGATTTATATGTTAAATGTACAAAAATATATTAACAATAGTTTAATATAAAAACATTTTTTTATACATTGAGTGCGGATGCATCTCCATACCCTAATTCGTAGATCGTATTTTCCCGTGGCCATGGCCAGAGTGCACCGGTAAATGTAAACCGATCAAGTTGGATAGATATTTTGTTACTATGAAATACTATATGTTTCAAGAGAAATCTCATGTTTGTACGCACCAATTTTCTATCGACACAAGGTGGTGATCCATGTATAAACAAAATAAACTCCATTAACCATAATCATGTCCACAATATAAGGGCCAAAGGGAATTCATTCAAAGAGTTTCCTACACCACCACGTGGAGATATAGAAACATACACATGTCCTCTTTCTTGTAGGTTCTTGCGTACGTACCCAAAAGTGTAAGGTACGGTGCTTACTGAACAACGTGACAAATGCCCCAATGATGATACAGGTCTCCTCGCAAGGTGTTCGGGATCCGGAAAAGATCTCCAAGTGTGCGTTAACATCCCGCATGCCCCGTTTAGTCCATGCGTCCTTTGTTTTTCCCTTTTCCCCTCTTTTCTTGGCCTTTTTTTCTCTTGATGATGAAACTACCGCCCCTGCGTGGTGGCGGTCTCTGGTCCTGACCGCCGCCTGATCCCGGGTCGGCGGTCTATAACCACCGCCTGCCTTTCTGGGCGGTCCTTTACGCGTTTTCCAGAAAGCGTTTTAACGCGACTCACGTAAAAATCAACGATTCACCAGCTTTTTTTGCCGACTTGGGCTTGCATTTATGTTTTTGGTCCCCTGGAATAGTGTTTGGCCATTGTTTATAGTTTTAGAGTTCAATTTGGTTTTGATCTTTGGGTGAATGAAAAGCTATAAATAAATGGTTTGTGCACAAACAAATGGTCTGCCCCCTCATTCACTTTTCATGCTCTCATTTTCAATAGTTCAGTCTATTATTTTGCTTAGAAGCCATAGTTTCAATTCTTTGCATGTTTAGTTAGCATTGTTCAGCTGTTGGTAAGCCACATATCCATCTTGTGCAGCAGTGTTGTTATTTCACCCAATCCATTGGAGTAGAATAGCTTAGGAAGCCATTAAAGTTGCAGGTTTTGCTCCTCAAAACAGGATAGTTTCAGGTTTTGGATGCTTTATGTTGCATGACTCATGATAAATCCCGCTAGGAATTGCATAAGCCAAGCTCTGTACTCTTGCGCTATCCCTCTCCTACTCGCATTATATTCAGTCTGCATTCTGAGCTGCCTTTGTCCCAAATCTACTTCTGTTGATGCTAGCATTACACGCTTTTCTGGATTCACGTGAACACAAAGGAATGAGGAGATCACACTGAGGGGACAAGATCATACACACCATTGGATTCGCCACTGTTATGCAGAATCCAGGTTCTAGCTTTCAAAGTTCTAAAGTTAGAAATATATCAAATAGAGTAGATAATCACTTCTTTTCAGTTAAGTTTACTTTCGATATTGCCAGGGAAGCTGTGGGGATTGATAGTTTCTGAGAAACTATGATTCATTCCTCACTTACGAGGGTAGGATCGTCAGCAAAATAGATTAAGCAAGTTATTTCATTATTTAGAATAGATCTACAAATTACACAGACAAATAACTACACTCGGTTATTTTGTTTGTTTTAAGTTTTATCTTAGTTGTCAAATTCTAGATACGTTTAAATAGCTACTTTCTTAAATTCTTAAAGTTTCTCAGAAAATACAAAAATAGAAATTATATATATGTTCTAGATTTATTTCACGTAGTTAAAATTTGCTTTGTTGCAGTTAGATTTACATTATTGTTTTGTATGACAATCACGGGACCCAGGGAGCCCAGGGAATACGTATTTGAGCCAATTGTGCCTCAACCCAATCTCGTCACGGCAATAGTTGACATAGACCAGAACCTTAGAATAAAAATCTTCCAAACAACAACAGATTTACGACAATCAGCTCTCAGTTGAGGGGATTAAATATAGAAGACGACCAAGCACACACGTTTTGGTCAAATCAACCAAACTACAGATTACCCTAGGCAAACATACACATGACTGTAGAAGGGTTCGAAAGAGAACAAACCTTTGGTTGTGATCCTTTGGTCCCACAGCCAGATGCAGGAGACACTCTTCTAGATATAGATACCAGCCTAAGAATCCAGGTTGCAAGAACACCTGTGAGGTACTCTGAGAAGATCGCGCAGTTATTGATCCTAAATATAGAAGCTGAGAAAGCATATGATTATTGGATACTAGGGATTAGGACTTGATTTCGTACATGACCATAGCAGGACCGCAACAACCAAGAGTCTACGGTTGTGATCCACAAATCCCACAACCTAACGAATCCATAAGTCAATCAGACATAGACACTGGCCTACGTATATTAGTATTCAGATCTACCCCACTTCCACCCACCATCGTCGAACAGATTATCCTTACTAGATATAGCGGCTAACAAAGCTAGAGAATTCTGGACTAGGCCAGAGAATCGTCCGTAGAGTCGATTGTATTCATTACCCACCATATGACCTTATCTGGAGACATACACGAAACTATCCCAGGTCATTTTCCACGTATTCCACAACCCATAGATCGAATCACGCCAGAGCTCGATATTGATTGGAGCCTTCGAGCAGTCATCCTTGCCGATCGATCTATCACACCAGTTCAGGTTAGAAGGGCCTTCTTTGCCTTAGATTCACAAATTCCACTAGTGCGTATTGAAGACATTAGATTGCCTAACTAGTTTGTCTGCATCCCACGCATATTCCATCCCCACCGGCTGTCTCGGCACGACCTCGGGAGGTCGGGTACGCGGAAGAGTTACCTGTAGATTCCCACGCTCGCTTGTCACTTTTCGCGTACAAAATTGGTGAACCCGACGTGAAACAAACAAATATTTCACCTTCTCTTTGAGAAGTTTCATCTTATCTCATCCACCTTCACTCCTTCCCATTATTCTGCGGGTATTCATATACCCCCCGAATATGTCGGGATTCGATGCATATGGCAGACCCCTCTTGGGTCTTGAGGCATACTATGCCCAACAGAATAGGCAATCATCACCATCACTCTCGGTATGGGGTGACAACTACTCAACTAATCAGTTGTCAACACAAACTCCAAGAATCAGATATAATTCATCTTTTCAAACTGAGGAGTTAGATCAACCCCCTCAAAAACAACAAACAGAGCCTTCAGGCTCGAATAATATGACGTTCACCGGAGAATCTGGATCATCTCCTCAGATGCTACTTAGACCACAAATTAGTAGACAATCAGACCCATACCTGGTCTTAGATGATGAACAATCAATACGTTATCCTAGGAGTGAACAACGCTCTCAGGGTATATACCCACCTGTAGGGAGTTTACAAACGCAACCCGAGGTCTCTTTTCAAGAAAATACCTCTATACCATTACATATAGGAAATACTCTCGGAGAAACTTGGCAAGATAGCGATCAGTTCATAGCAGGATATCACATGCCTATACAAAACCATGGTATACAACAAAACGCCACCAAGGCAGAATATCGTGACTTCACCAAATGAAGTCATTTCAACGTTAGTAGAAAAAGTGAGAGGGTTAGAACTTGCCCAAGCAAGTCAAAATTCGCAATTCATGCAAACAGGGGGTTCCAATCCTCCACGCCATCCTAGCCAAGTAGATCTCCTCACAGGAGTAGGCACGTTAGGCATGCCTCCTCAGTATCCACAACAAACGCCAACTAGGCCCATCATCTCTAACACCATTCCTCCCGGTCTAGTATCAAACAATCCATTCCTGGACAATACCCCATCATACTTAAACATGTACTCCAAATCACCACAAGGAGATATGTTCTCCTCTCCCGGCATGCTTGCTCAAACACAGGTGTTTCCTTATGCCCCTACTAATGCATCTGCGCTGTGCCATATCAACAACCCATCCCACCACCACTCCCTCAGCAACCACCATCAATGGTCGAAACCTATGCGATAGGGACTTATTCAGAATATTTGAAAGAGCCCTTAGACTTCACCATACGAAGCGTCATGCTTCCAAGACCCCTTCCCGATTTACCCAAGTACAAAGGTGAGGGAGATCCAAATGCGCATATCAAAGCTTACGCTACAGCCATACGAGAACTACTCCCTTGGGATGGGGTTGTTGCTAAAATATTCCCCAAAACTTTGGAAGGCATCGCTCTTGATTGGTATTATAGAATACCTGAGGCTTCCATCCATTCATTTAAACAACTCGTATCAGAGTTCATTAAGGCATTTGACATGAACAAACTGTTAAGAACAGGAATCAGGGAGTTCTTACACATCAAACAAGAACACAACGAATCAGTCACCCATTTCATCCAAAGGTGGCGTACAGTCCTTTATTCCTCGGCAAGTGCGCCAAACATGGATCAAATGGAACTATGTGATTTATTCCTTCATTCGCTTAGCAGAGAAGTGAAGGAAGAAGTCTAGAAGTTCCCATTACGAACTTACGATGAAGTACTAGAGAGTGCTCTTCGAATAGATCAAGCAGCAATTGATAGTGGTCGTAAGACATATGGAGCAAATGGGAGGTTAATCACCCCCAATCAGAACACTACAAATTATCCCACCACCGCAAACGTCAATCAAGGACCTAAAATCCTTAACAAAAATCGGGGTGTAACAACAGATGGAGTAACCGACCAGCCCAAGAAGGTAAATGTTGTCAATACTCCATCACAAACAAACAACCAACGAAACAACAACTTTACCCCAACAATCAATACAGTGGATTTTAACCATCCACAACAACAACAACAACGGTGAAATCCCATACAAGGGCCAAGCCAAAACTCATTTGGTTATCAAAACCAAAATCAAAGCCAGAAACAACAAATGCAAAACTTTAATCCTAATAGGCAACAGTTTGATCAGAGTTTTAGGCCACAATATACACCAAACCAACAAACCAGGAATTACAATCCCAATTCATATTGTGGTTTCCACAAAATTTGAGGTCATGATACTAGAACGTGCATGTGACTACAATAAATTCATGCAACGTTTTCCAGAAGAACAAAGACAGTTCTTCACAGATTTGTTTTTGGCAGATCCCGTGTCACCACCACCAAGCACGCTCGCAGGGGCAGTTTCCCCTCAGAATGCTCCCCTCAAGATCTTTAACGATCCACTCCCAAATCATGATAATAACAGACTAAATCCAACTGGGATGAACAAAGGCGTAATGATGGGAAACAATGATCATGAAGCCTCGACTTCACTAAATCCATCAGTTGCGCCACAATTAGGAAATCAGTCGAGACCCAAGATAGTCAGTTTAGTAGAACTAGATGCTGAACTACCTATCGAAGCTATAACAAGAACACGAGAATATTTCTCTCAACCAAGCCCAAGTCACCTGCCAGAAACAGATAAGAGTCAACAAATAGTAGAAAAACCCGTGGGTGCCTATGATTTAATTAATGACCTAACAAAAACCTTCTCACACATTTCATTTTTAGACTTACTAAAAAACTCTCCTGCTCACAGGGCTGCTCTTTTAGAAGCATTAGGTTTAGGTCATTTAATTAACATCACTCCACCTCCTGAAACACAGGTAAATCATGTAGACTTTGATGTTCATCCTCCAGGACAGCCGGACAAGGATGTCGAATTCATATTCGAAATAAGTAAAATGCCTACAGATGCTGAGATTGCACGCCGAGGTGATCCAACCTTACACTTACAAGTATGGGTTTATAATAACTACGTAAAATGAGCAATGGTTGATGATGGGGCCGCAGTTAACATAGTCCCCTTCTCTTTCCTTCAAAAATTAGGATATGGGGAAACAAACTGTTCCACCACTCGAAATACATTGAGAGGCTATGATAGCCTTAAAGCCACTTCGATTGGAACTATAATACTACCGGTCACCTTAGGACCCAAAACAATCCTGACTGAGTTTTATATTATAGATCGGAAACTAATTATAATATGATCCTCGGCCGACCATGGATACACCGAATGAAGGCAATCCCTTCTACGTTATTCCAAGAAGTAAGATTCTTGCATCTAGGAAAGGTGTTTGTAGCCAAAGGTGATCCAAAACCTTTCGATATACACCTAGCTGACTTAAAGAAAAGGCCAGGTGTGCACTCGGAATTTGAACTTCCAACAAACCAACTTAATAAACCCACTGATGCAAAACCAGAGGAGAAGTTGGTACCTACAACGGATCTTGAGACTATGAATCTAGTCAAGACAATCCCAGCCTCAAAAGGCGAGGCTAACATTGTAGAAATGGTATCATTAGGAACTACTGCAAAAATCGTTGAATTACTAGAACAAGATCTACCAATGTTTCTACCATTTGATTCTGTGGGCATGGGAAATTCCCTAGGTGTTGGTTCTCTTCCAGCTGAGGATCTCTGTATGGTGGAAGTAGAATGCGCAAACACAACAAATATCCCAGCATCCATATTCCCAGCTAAATATTGGACTCTCCATTTTGATGGAGCTAAATGCCATTATGGAGCGGGGGCTGGTGTAATCTTTACTTCCCCAGAGGAAAGGTCCTACCATTTTTTAAAACTCAATTTCGAATGTACAAACAACGGCGCTGAATACGAAGCCCTCCTCCTTGGCCTCATTTTAGCCAAGAGGATCGGTATTAATAACATCAGAGTATTAGGAGACTCACAATTGGTAGCAAACCAAGTCTCTGAGATATATGAAACCAAAGCCGAGCATTTGCAGCTTTACAAAAAAGTTGTATTAGATTTAAGCAAGGAATTTGACTTCATATCAATTGAAACAATCCCACGAGAAGAAAATCTTCTCGCTGATTCAATAGCAACTTCCGCATCACGTTTTACTCCAAGCAATAAGTTAGAGGATACCCATTTCATAGTATCCCTTCGTGATGAACCATTGATAAAAACAATGACAAATTCTCTTTTAAACAAAAATGAATCTACTATTCTAGACCATGTTGATAGTGATATGGCCACTTTGGATTACTTAAACACCTATGCGGCACTACATCTCTCCTATCATATGATAGATTTGTCCTTAATCCCACATTCATCTTCCTACTTCGGAAATCCCATGATGGAACCTAGCATATACACGGTAGAAAGTGGGGATGATTTGGATTTACCTCCAGCCCCACCTGAGTTTGAAGAGGTAATGCCTCTTTAATCGAAGAAACAATTGATGTTAACATCGGAACGGAGGATGAACCAAAAATATTGAAATTAGGGTCCTCGTTAACCCCAGAAGAAGTAGAAATACACACTCAGATCCTCAAGGAACATCAGAAAGCTTTTGCATTTAATTATAAGGAAATGACAGGTGTTGCACCACACATTGCAGTGCATAACCTCGTCACTAAATCTGATGCAAAACCAGTTAAACAAAAATCAAGACCCATGAAACCCAAGGTGGCTCTCATGGTGAAAGATGAAATAATAAAACTCCTACAAGTAGGGTTCATCAAACCAGTCGATTACTCTCAATGGGTATCTAATATTGTTCCCGTTCTCAAAAAGAATGGGAAGATACGCATCTGCATAGATTTTCGAGACATTAACAAAGCATGTCCTAAGGACGACTTCCCATTACCATCCATAGATGTCATTGTTGATGCAACAACTGGATTTGAACTCTTGTCTCTCATGGATGGATTCTCGGGATACAATCAAATCAGAATATCTGAACAAGACCAAGCCAAAACCACGTTTATAACTCCTTGGGGAACCTATTGTTATGTTGTTATGCCATTTGGCCTCAAGAACGCTGGTGCTACGTACCAACGAGCTGACTATGACATATATATTCCATGATTTAATTCATAAAATCATGGAATCCTACGTAGATGACTTGTTGGCTAAGGCCAAGAAGCGTTGTGACCATCCAGAAGTACTCCGCGTCATTCTTTCATGCCTAATAGAATACGGAGTCACACTAAATCCAGAGAAATGCGTCTTTGGTGTAACAGGAGGAAAGCTCCTAGGTTACATCATATCGTCACGAGGGATAGATGTTGATCCAACCAAAATTCGGGCTGTCCTCGAAATGGTCCCACCTTCGAATGAATCTGGAATCAGGTCATTTCTCGGAAAACTGGGTGCAATCCGGAGATTTATCCCGGACTTAAGCTTCGCCATTCATCCAATCAACAATTTACTCAAGAAGGATTATAGCATTGATTGGACCAAAGACTGCAATGAAGCCTTTGATGCAGTTAAGCGTTTCCTGTTATCACCACCTACGCTAATGCCACCTAAGCTAGACCACCCGTTAATTTTGTATTCACGAGCTACCGATGTCTCGCTGGCCTGTATGTTGGCCCAAGAAGACAATGACAAAAAGGAACGCGTGATTTATTTCATTAGTCGAACATTACTTGACTATGAAACACGTTATACACAGGCAGAATGAGAATGCCTTGCCATAGTCTTTGCTACTAAACGCTTAAGACACTATATGTTGAATCAAGAAACGAGGGTCATGGTAAAAACGGACCATTTACGAACTTTCCTCACACAAGGATCCTTGTCTAAAAAGGTTGGACGTTTTATAACCTTAATGGGGGAATTCGAATTAACATTTGTAAATCAGAAGTCGGTTAAAGGACAAATCATTGCAGATTGGTTAGCTGATAACCCATTAGATGGAGGTGATTTAGTAGATTTAGACTTTCCAGATGAGTGCGTATACTACATCGAAACCCGACCCTCTATCTCTGAGTGTCCTTGGTACACTGATATCATTAATTATATCATGGACCATACGTACCCAGAAGGAGCTACACCGCAACAAAGAAGGCGGTTACGTATTATTGCAGCCAAATACGTCATCATAGAGCAAGTACTCTACCGAAAAGCATTCGATGGAATGCTCCTAAGATGTGTCGACACAGAAGAATCCAAGAAGATTCTCCATGAATCCCACAGTGGAATATGTGGAGGCCACTTCGGTGGCCATGCCACCACTCGAAAAATACATCGAATGGGCTATTTCTGGCCCACTCTAGAACATGACGCAATAGAGTTTGTACGCAGGTGTCATAAGTGCCAAGAATTCTCCCATGAGATCCACATGCCGGCACAAGCTCTGCAACCAATCGCTACTCCATGGCCCTTTTCTACATGGGGCCTAGATTTGATAGGGAAATTCTCTCCCTCATCCACAGATGGCCATAATTTTATAATCACGGCCACTGAATATTTTACCAAATGGGTAGAGGCTATGCCTCTTACTACTGTACCTGGTTCTGTAATCGCCAAGTTCATTTTAAACCAAATCATTTGACAGATACGGTATCCCACAAATCATTATCTCCGATAATGGAACTTCTTTTAAGAATGAAGAGGTTCGCGAACTATGCAATAAATTTAAGATAAGCCATCATACGGCTTCCTTGTATTACCCTCAAGCCAACGGACAGGAGGCGATGACAAACAAAACAAGACACTAAAAGCCATTCTCCTTAAAACTGTGAAAGAAAACAAACGAGATTGGCATTTGAAGTTATATCCGGCCTTGTGGGCCCACCGAACCTCAATAAGAACACCAACGGGAGCCACTCCTTTCTCACTAGTGTTTGGGGCAAGAGCGGTTCTCCCACTCGAGGTTGAAATACCCAGTCTCCGCATTTCATTACAAGGGATTCTGGATGAAGACGCTTACAGAGAAGCACGTCTTTCCCAACTAGAAAGCCTAGATGAAACTAGGTTAGATGCTGAACAACGACATAGAGTTTATGCTGACCGGATGTGCCGGCAGTACAACAAGAAGGTCTATGAATGCGACATATACGAAGGTGATCTAGTTCTAAGGCTAGACAGCCGGATCGACAAGAAGACCGGCGAAGGAAGGAAATTCCGGCCCAAATGGTTGGGCCCATACCGAGTCATGAAGGACTATGGAAATGGTGCATACCTCTTATGTATGCTAGAAGGTGAGGAATTTGGTGAAACAGTCAATTCCCTTCACCTCAAGCGGTTCTACGCATAAGCAGCTAGCACTACTTATATATATTTACATTGCATCTTCATATAGATTAAGATCATTTTGTCCACTTGTTTCTTACATAAATGGTGATCAAGGAATCTATTCTCAAAGCAATTCATTACAAACTCATGATGTTGTTGGCATAAACTCTTTAATCATACCTCTCCATTTTCATGATGTCATCAAATTATCTCGGAATCATTTTATCAAATAAAGCTAGATATGACAAAGTCTTAACGGTAACCATACCAAGATCTGCAAGTTTATTCTCACTTTGATTTCTTCTTAGGGTAGGTGTCTTGCCTATGGTCTATTCTAGAAGCTTCATGGTGTCACATCTATCCCATATGTATATCTCTTTGGAAATAAGCACATACTGACGTTTTACTCAAGAAAACAAGTCAAATGTTGATCAAACAGAAAATTTTAATTTTACACATTTCCTTGCCCCACCAACCTTCGGTGATGAGCTTGCGTCTCTTACTAGTGACGTAGGGTTGGGAAAGGATGGAAATGCCCTTACTCGCCTATGCTTTGCCCACGGTGTTAAACCCACGCTTCTTACTAGTAGCATGGGGCAAAGTGTAGGGGGTCCTCTTGACAAATAAATGCAAATGGTCATACACAAACAATTCAAACTTTGAAACTTTGAGTCAAAAATAAATGAATCAGATGTTCAAAATTCCAAGAGAGTTAAAATCCTAAAAACCCAGATTTTGTCTACTATGTGGCCATCTACGGATCTAAGTCTAGATAAACCACAAAGTAAGTTGCATTCTAAACTATGAAGTCACTCGGGTAGAGTAAGCTTGTAGCTTCCAATTTGGTTCCACCAAAGCTTTGTCTATCTTTCATCACTATCATTTCAGCTACACCTCATAACTTGTGCCCTTTCTAGCTCTCGGTGATGAGCCCTCGCATCTTACTAGTTGCGTGGAGTTAGGAGTGGGGCAAGTTTATCTGTTCATCATACTGGTTTGTATTCATCACTTTGCAAAACAAACATGAGGTATCCAAAATTGCTTACAGAAGCTAAGATTCAAAATCACATTATATCTACATCACCATATATCAGCATCATGAAACACAAAAGGAAACAAAAACATTTGCATCATTTGTTCTCCATTGCATACATTCTAAAAAGCATATAAACATACATCATAGTATACATAGGGAAACTAGAAATAGAAAGGAAACCATGAGTGCCAAGATTTTGATCCAAAATAAATACGTATATATAAATGATCAATGTTTATATCTGATGCCATCATGCACTAAGCATGGTCAAAACACTCAAAGAGCCCGTGATATACAAAAAAGAATATATAAAACAAAATCTACGAGAGCCAAGTGGCCTCTCAATCCCTACGCGACCCCTCCGAAGGTGCACGCCCATGCCTAGGACTCCGGCTACTGCCGGCGCTCTGAATGTACGGAGGGCTCAGGATCCCGAGGAGCAGCCGCAGTCTCACCACGAGAATGGCTCCTCATAAGATGCTCAGCCGTCCTGTACCCCGCTAGCTCGGTGCGAAGGGTCGATACCATCCTGGCCACATGCCAGACTGGAGCAAAGACGTCGGTATGCCTACCGGCTGCTGAAGGCTCCCCAGCGTCTACGGATAGCTCTGCACGGGTCCTATCCATGGGGATCATCAGGGAATCAGTACATACCCTGCGGATCAAATCCCACCACTCATCAACAGTCTCTGCAAACAAAGGAGAAAACAAATTAGAAACTAAACAAGAAACTAAAAGATACAAAATAGCAACTAAGGAGAGCCTACAAATAAACATTAAAAGGGAGAAAGGGTAACTTACTCGGATCACCAGGCCTCCAGGATGGGTCACTGGGGCCGGCACTGCCACGGATGCCAGCTGCCGGCGAGGGCTGCTCCTGTGGCAGGAGCAACGTGTCACCCCACAATGGACTCATCCTCTCCACCATGGCCCTGGGAGAGTGGCTCCTCTGAAACTAGAGTATCCCTCTCTGCGCTCTGCTCAGCCCTCTCTGCCTGCATGATATCCTGAGTGTCATGCCACTCAGGATCATTGTCCTCGGTCTCCTCCTCTGTCTCCCCCTCTGTAAACTCCTCAGACTCGGAGTCTACCTCTATAGGGTCATCGCTGCTGTGGGCAGGACCCGCGGCAATCTGAAGTAAAGGTGCTTGAGGCACCAGCTCTCCCTCTAGCACGAACTATCCTCCTGGCTGCAATAGGAATGCCGGGAGTAATCAATGTCCAACCTCGGCCTCTAGGCCCCCTCTCAGCCTCACGGGTGATCATAGGCGGCGCCCTTTGGGGGAAGCATACCCGTATATGGTAGGCCAAACTGCTGAGGAACCCGGCCAAAGGGGTGCACCTCCACTCGTCCCACTCTATCAATAAGCTGCCCTGTGGTGGAGCAGGAGATCAAGGTAAGAGTCTCCTCACCCCATATGCCCGCCATGAGTCGATATGGTGTCGCCTCCATGTCGGCGGTAGTCGGGAGGCAGGCCCAGGCGATGATGGTGCTCTAAGCACCGACATGTCTGTCCATCTGGCTGCCCTAACAGCTCCAGGATCTGCCACCTCCACACCCCTGCCATAAGGGATGAAATGCTCATAAACCCAACTCATGACTAGAGTCGGGTGGCTCAATGACTACCCCTGTAAATGGACCACCCTGTATAGATCGTGGTAGGTGGTCCCAAGAATGTCTGCTCCCCAAGCGTATATCCGACCATGCCCCTCTATCATGTAATAATGGGGGCCCAGCAGTATAATAATGTGTCCCCTCCCTTGTCCCCGATCAATCTCGAGGCAAGGATCCCCATGATGGCCTGGTCGAAATAAGGGGATGGGCAAAGAAGGAATAGATCGAACTCTCACCCCCTTCTTCGACCCCATGTGGAGATGGCTGCATCTCCCATATATGTCACCCACTGTGCAATCTGTGCCCGTGAGCCTGCTGTCTCTAAAGTGAGTCGCCTCCCGATGATCGGGACCCCCAGAATGCGGTAGACATCCTCCAATGTAATGGTCCACTCGCCACGGACCCACAGCAATCGGAAGGTGTTCTGATCTGCATCCCAGTATGAAAACAAGTCACAAAGGATGTGACTAGATGGTGTAACATGGGGCACACGATATGCGCGATATGCCGACCCTGCGAAGTGTGTCCTCCTCATCTGTGAGAGGGCATCTAGTACCCACAGGAGCGATCACACTCCCTCTCTCTACTCCATCGGATGTACTCCTCTCTCACTTTGCATACACCCAAAAAAACACACAAAACAAAGTAAGTTAGCATCCAGAGTAATACTGAAAAACCATGTAAAACACGTAGAAATGCTAAAAATACAAAACATCTCAAAAAAGGTTCTTTTGCATTACATGCAAAACCGCCACCCCTGAGCGGAGGGCGGTTTTGTAACCACCACCTTAAGGGCGGTGGTCATGTAACTGCCGCCCTAAGGGGGAGCGGTCATGTAACCGCCACCACAGGCGGGCGGCGGTCGTGGTCCAAAAACCCACGCGGGTTTTAAACTAAAAAGGCCTAAAAAGTGCAAAAAATGGCCATTTAACCTAAAAACAGAGCCTACCCAGTAGGCGCCCCCTAGGTGGACCTTTTAACACTAGCATTTTCAAAAATGACCCCCCCATTGCAGAGTATTTAGCATTTCAAAATTAAGGGGGGAAAAACAATAAACTGAAGAAAACTAACCTGTGATCGCTGAGGTCGATGTTCCACGTGGAGGCATGATCACTATCTCGCTGCGGACGTTTTGACTCTACTCACGCAAGAAACCGTCACCGTGGGTCCCAGAGCTCAAAATCAACCAAATCGACTCACGCAAATGAATAGGAAAATGGGCCCACTTTCATACATATAGCACTCTGTTTCATTTTAAAATGACTTTTCACAGGTTTGGAGCGATTGATGGAGGTAAGTTCCTATCCCCACACAAATGGTACGTTCTCATTCCCTGTTATTCTTAGCGTTTATTTTTCAAACTATTGTATCTATCTGCACTTGAGTTCTCTTTTCATTTTGCAGGTAGCGGGAATTTTGGATGGCGTCATTTCAACACACGGACGTGTCAGGTATAACTTCTAACTTCCCATTTCGGGACTGCCATACTCAGACCCACCGTTTTACGCCTCTTCATGGCTAAAACGCTTCTCAGGGGCAATATATACGTACCCAAAATTGTAAGGTCTTGTCTTTGCCGAACAACGTAACAAGTGCCCCATGATGATACGAGTCTCCTCATGAGGTGTTCGGGATCGGAAAAAGATCTCCAGTGTGCGTTAACATCCCACATGCCCCAGCTTAGTCCCCGCGTCTTTGTTTTCCCTTTTCCCCTCTTTTCTTGGCCTTTTGCTCTTGATGTGAAACCCGCCGCCTGCGCATGGCGGCGGTCTCATGTGACCCCCTGATCGAGGCGGCGGTCTGTAACCGCCCGCCTTTCGAGCGGCGGTCCTTTACGCGCATTTTCGAGAAAGCGTTTTAACGACTCACGTAAAAATCAATGATTCACCGACTTTTTTTGCCGACTTGGGCTTGCATTTATGTTTTTGGTCCCTGGAATAGTGTTTTGCCATTGTTTATAGTTTTAGAGTTCAGTTTGGTTTTGATCTTTGGGTGAATGAAAAGCTATAAATAAATGGTTTGTGCACAAACAAATGGTCTGCCCCTCATTCACTTTTCATGCTCTCATTTTCAATAGTTCAGTCTATTATTTTGCTTAGAAGCCATAGTTTCAATTCTTTGCATGTTTAGTTAGCATTGTTCAGCTGTTGGTAAGCCACATATCCATCTTGTGCAGGCAGTGTTGTTATTTCACCCAATCCATTGGAGTAGAATAGCTTAGGAAGCCATTAAAGTTGCAGGTTTTGCTCCTCAAAATAGGATAGTTTCAGGTTCTGGACGCTTTATGTTGCATGACTCGCAATAAATCCCGCTAGGAATTGCATAAGCCAAGCTCTGTACTCTTGCGCTATCCCTCTCCTACTCGCATTATATTCAGTCTGCATTCTGAGCTGCCTTTGTCCCAATATCTACTTCTGTTGATGCTAGCATTACACACTTTTCTGGATTCACGTGAACACAAAGGAATGAGGAGATCACACTGAGGGGACAAGATCACACACACCATTGGATTCGCCACTATTCTGCAGAATCCAGGTTCTAGCTTTCAAAGTTCTAAAGTTAGAAATATATCAAATAGAGTAGATAATCACTTCTTTTCAGTTAAGTTTACTTTCGATATTGCCAGGGAAGCTGTGGGGATTGATAGTTTCTGAGAAACTATGATTCATTCCTCACTTCTGAGGTAGGATCGAGAGTCTGGCAAATAGATTAAGCAAGTTATTTCATTATTTAGAATAGATCTACAAATTACACAGACAAATAACTACACTCGGTTATTTTGTTTGTTTTAAGTTTTATCTTAGTTGTCAAATTCTAGATACGTTTAAATAGCTTGCTTTCTTAAATTCTTAAAGTTTCTCAGAAAATACAAAAATAGAAATTATATATATGTTCTAGATTTATTCCACGTAGTTAAAATTTGCTTTGTTGCAGTTAGATTTACATTATTGTTTTGTATGACAATCACGGGACCCAGGGAGCCCAGGGAATACGTATTTGAGCCAATTGTGCCTCAACCCAATCTCGTCACGGCAATAGTTGACATAGACCAGAACCTTAGAATACAAATCTTCCAAACAACAACAGATTTACTGACAGATCAGCTCTCAGTTGAGGGGATTAAATATAGAAGACGACCAAGCACACACGTTTTGGTCAAATCAACCGAACTACAGATTACCCTAGGCAAACATACACATGACTGTAGAAGGGTTCGAAAGAGAACAAACCTTTGGTTGTGATCCTTTGGTCCCATAACCAGATGCAGGAGACACTCTTCTAGATATAGATACCAGCCTAAGAATCCAGGTTGCAAGAACACCTGTGAGGTACTCTGAGAAGATCACGCAGTTATTGATCCTAAATATAGAAGCTGAGAAAGCATATGATTATTGGATACTAGGGATTAGGACTTGATTTCGTACATGACCATAGCAGGACCATGCAACAACCAAGAGTCTACGGTTGTGATCCACAAATCCCGCAACCTAACGAATCCATAAGTCAATCAGACATAGACACTGGCCTACGTATATTAGTATTCAGATCTACCCCACTTCCACCCACCATCGTCGAACAGTTATCCTTACTAGATATAGCGGCTAACAAAGCTAGAGAATTCTGGACTAGGCCAGAGAATCATCCGTAGAGTCGATTGTATTCATTACCCACCATATGACCTTATCTGGAGACATACATGAAACTATCCCAGGTCATTTTCCACGTATTCCACAACCCATAGATCGAATCACGCCAGAGCTCGATATTGATTGGAGCCTTGATCGATCAGTCATCACAAATTCCACTAGTGCGATCGATCTATCACACCCACACATATTCCATCCCCACCGATTCGAGTTAGAAGGGCCTTCTTTGCCTTAGATTCAAAAATTCCACTAGTGCGTATTGAAGACATTAGATGTTTCATCATGCCCATAATTTTTCTAGTGAAACATCCCATCACAAATAAATCTACAAAATAAAATAAACAATAGAAAAAAAGGAAATAGGGATCCAATTTAGTATTTGATGAAGTACCACGTAATCAACAAAAGTTCACCCTAACCATTTACAAGAATAATAAATCACAAAATGGAACTAAAAATAATTAATTATATATACAATAATTTGAATAGCATAAATAATGTTGATCAATCTTGAAGGGCTCATTGTCGGTTTAAAATTGAGTCCAGGAACAAAATGCAACCAAACCAAAAACCTAGGTATCAAGTCAAACAACAATCATGATTTCACCAACCATTTCTTGAAACCTCGTTGTTAGATATGGTGGGTTTTAAATAGTATGTGTTCCTATTTAACCCAAGTTTAAAACATCACGTGCACATGCAACATACAATAAAGGCGCCCAATGCTAAAAATGCTTATTTTTAGTTAATAAGAATTAACACTTTGTTCTTGGATGTCATGGATGATATGGTTGTCACCATTTTACTAAAAACATTCCCAAATCAGATGACAACGATGTAATGCAATTGGTATGTGCAATAGAACTAAAATAATCTAGGCGTAAACTTATACCTTAACCACTTAGGAAGATAAGCTTATGATAACTATATTTCCGTCTTCCTACAATAACCATATTTGGAAAACGAAAGAGCAAAAAAAGGACCACATAAAAAGGGAAAAAATGATACATGTCAAAAAAATTGAAACGTGGGTAAAGAAACTACATAAAGATATTTTGCTATGGACAATACTAGGAATGGGGTATAAGAGGAATAAATATACTCGTGCAATTTTTAGGTTCTAAATTTGAAGAGAAAGAAGTTGATAGTTTGCTTGGATATGGCACATTGAAAGTTTCCAAAAGAGAGGATTCTTAAGTATGTATATTCTATAAGAATATAATAACACTTGTGAGCATATATTGAGATCTACTATGTATGTTGATGATATACACCTAGAAAGCCTCCTTTTTCACAAAGTGGAAACCAAATACCCAACACAAAAACAATTTCAAAATATATTTTATCTTTAGAAACAACTTCAAATTGTTAGGAAATAAGGGATAAAATATGAGGAATAATCCATCACCGAATCGCAATAAGAGAAACTAATATGCGTAAAATATTACAGATCTCGGAATAAAAATACAAAATAATAATAACACAACACAAAGAGATAGTATTTAATGTGGTTCACCCAATTTGGGCTACGTCCACCAAGAATCAATTCCTCATATTTTATTACAAGCCACCGCTCTCTCAATACAATACCTAGATCTGTTTGGAGCTATGCTCAACAAACTCTACAAAATTCACACCCAAATTCAAACACATCCGCAATATTACATCATACCTACCATATGCATAAAACCACATAAGTAGACAACTGCTTAAGCAGTTTTACAAAACCGTGGGTATTAAAACCATGGGCTAAAACTGTCCCATAAACCTATGGGTCGAAAATCCCGCCTATATGAGAAAAACACATTTCCCGGTATATCGGGCATGTTTTGTTTCAAGGCCAAAAAAAATGGGGGGCTGCACCCCCGGACCCCTGCTTAGGGCCTGGCCCGATCCAACCCCGAACCCTGGCGAGACAACTGTGGAAAGTGTACAATACTCTTAGTGTACAATCTTCAACACTTTCACACATGAAAATAGGATCCACAACCTAACACAAATAACTACATTAAATATGACAAAATGTGGACAATTTGTCTAAATTTTACCATTCTCATACAAAAAGGAAGCTACATAGGAATATTCAACCAAAAATAATCGGGGCTAAAGAACATAAAAATAAGGTAGAGAAAGAAATAGAGACTTACTCATAATTCCATTTTGCACATGTATAGGTACCAATTGATAGGAAATTAAGAGTAGCGGAACAACTTCCTACGCTAATCTTTGAGGAGAGATATTATGCAAAACTTTCAACATAGTAAAACAATTATAAAAATATCAGCAACATATTCATAACAAAACACAAACACCAGATATACATGGGGAAAATCCTTTCGGATAAAAAACCCCACACTCCAAAAGCCCACTCAATGTATTTCAAATCTAATAACAAGATTACATACACTTGCAGAGCAAGTTTCTTACAGGAGTATCACTAGAAACAATTCTAGGAGGATTAAAACTCACTACTTCAATTGCTTCTCCAAGCCTTCAATTTATAGACCTCCGGTTATACAAGAAACCATCTATGGTTTACAAAACCATGTGCCAAACCTCTCATGAGGTGGATAGCATTAAAGAGCAAGATTTCAATCTAAAATTAGGCTCCCACGTCCACAATATTCTCCCCTATTTTTGACCCTTATAGATGTCATAAAATCTTTCATAATATCTCTAAAATAGTCCTTCCATGATATACTATCATATGGGAATATTTTGACAACTCCTATTTCTATTTTTAGAGCCTAGACAATGTGAAACGGTTGTAGGAAAATCTTAAATGAATAAACCAAACAAGGTTGAGACACCTCATTTCCAACAATCTCCCACTTGTCGAATACCTTGCAAGGGCCAAGGGAAAGATACCATCATAGATGAACTTCTAGGGGCCGAGAGACCCATAGACTCGGAACACCACCTGAATTTTGCTATGCTCACGGGCTTAGTTAATGCATCTACAACATTCACAACTGTCTCTATCTTTTCCAACTTCACCCTTCCATCCTCGACCATATCTCTCATGAAGTGATACTGAACATCAATGTGTTTGGTCCTGGCATGAAAATTTGGGTTCTTCGCATGCGTGATTATGCTTTGATCATCACAAAGATATCAGAATCGCACCTGCTTTTAATCCAATATCTAAACACAAACACTAGTGGACAAAGCATGAGTAGCTACCATGTAATCTACCTCAGTAGTGGACAAAGCGACCATAACCTCGTCGCTTGCTCATCTAACTAATTATACCGCCATTAAGAGTAAACATATATGCACTAGTGGATCTTCTCGCTATCGACATCACCGGCCCAATCTGAATCCACAAAACCATGAATACGTAGGAAATGTTGATCTCCTCTTCCATGAAAACATATAGAGTACTCTAATGTACCCCACAAATATCTCAATACCCTCTTAATCGCATCCCAATGCACTCTTCCACTTTAACTTGGACAATGTCTGGTCTTGTACATGACCATAGCATACATTAATCTTCCAATTACACTCTAGTAAGGCACTTTTCTCATTTCTTCCATCTCCGATGGGGATGATGGACATTGTGAAATGGAGAGCTTTGTTCCCCAAAGTAACAGAACAAAAGTGGTTTACAATCCCGCATGTTGAACCTTTGAAAAATAGAATAAACATACTTACTATGGCCAAGCCATAGCTTTCTGCTCACGATATCTTCTAATCTCCATCCCAAGTATGTGTTTTTCTGCACCAAGATCTTTCATTTCAAATTTTACAGAGAGCTAAGATTTCAATTCTGCAATCAAACCTTTTACTTTCCCAATAAACAACATGTCATTAGCATATAAAGTAATTACCAGGAAACAATCACCATCAGATTTAAAATATACATAGTGATCGATTTAGGCTACACAAACCCCAAACTCAACACATATGAATCAAACTTCTGGTACCAAATCCTAGGACTTTGTTTAATGCCATACAGGGATTTCTTTAACTTACAAACCATATTTCTTTTACCTTTCACCATGTAGTGCTCTGGCTGTGTCATATAGATTTCTTCCTCCAAATCACCATGAAGGAAAGTAGTTTTCACATCCATTTGTTCAACCTCTAGGTCATAAGCTCTTACTGATAGATAATAAAACCGAATGGATGTCATTTTAGCAACAGGAGAGAATATCTCACCATAATCAATACCCTCAACTTGAGAGTAACCCTTCGCAACCAACCGTGCTTTATACTTTTCAACATTTCCATATGAACCAATCTTTTTCTTAAACACCCATTTACATCCAACAGGTTTCCAACCTTCAGGAAATGGTACAAGGTCCCATGTATCATTCTTTTTAAGGATATCATCTCTTCATCCATGGCTATTTGCTAGGAATTTGCATCATTCATACCCAAAGCCTCTTGTACAGATCTCGATTCATTAGTATTCAAAGCAAATATACACTTCCAATCATCGAGAATACCCATACCTTTCAAGTTGTTTCCTTTGACTTGTAAACTTTCGAACAAGCTGAGGTGGAGATTCTTCCACTTCTTCCTCTTCTTCTTCCTCTTCAAGATTCAAAGCTTGGTGAGCTCTCCTCAACTTCTTGTCTATTTTGGGGTCCCAATTCAACCTTTTTAGGTGTAGAAGGAAGTTGAACCACATCCTTTTTCGCTCATTATCTTTATGTTGTTTTGGCTGAAAATTAACAGGAAAGATTTAATCTCTCTAAAAATAAAACTTCTAGATTATATTACCTTTTGTGCAACAGATCCCAAATCTTGTATCCTTTCACACCATAGCCATATCCGATGAAGATACATTTGACATGACCTTAGAATCCAACTTTGTTCTCTTATCCTTAGGCACATGTGCATATGCCTCACACCAAAAACTCTCGATGTCTAATTGAAGGATTTTTCCCGACCACGCCTCCATTGGTGTTTTATCAACAAGCACCGATGTAGGAGATCTATTTATCAAATAGCAAGCGGTAACAGTAACAGTGACTTCACCCAAAACCTATTTTCTAGACCAGCTCCAATAAGCATGCTCCTAGTCTTCTCCATCAACATTCTATTCATTCTTTCGCAACTCCATTCTACTCTCTGGAGAATACGGTTGTCTTTTGTCTTTTAATCCCACAATCTGCATAAAATCACAAAGTCTGCAGAACAATACTCACCGCCATTATCAAATCTCAAACACTTAATTTTCTTCCTAGTTTGAGTTTCAACCATAGCCTTAAATTCCTTAAAAAGAATAAAAACTTCAGATTTACTCTTTAAAAATATACCCATGTTCTCCTACTAAAATCATCAATGAAAGTAACATAATAAACTGATTTAGCAATACAAGCAACCTTAACAGACCAAATACATCCAAATGGATTAGATCCAAGATAAATGAAGACTTATGAGTAGACAAGTAAAAGCTCGAATGCGGTTCTATTTGCCATAAATACAATGTTCACAAAAATAAAACTCCAGATTGCAATCATTCAACCCCTCAATGAGGTTCTTATTTTTCAGGGCTTTTAAACCCTTCTCTCCAATGTGGCCAAGCCTTTGGTGCCATAACATGGTCTTCTATGCAGGTAATTTTGATTCGATAGACAGAGCACCCTTGGGTACCCAAAAGCCATGACCATCCGTAGAAGAGGAAACCCTCTCCTTTTTCAGCGAAGTAGTTAATGGCTTAGTTTTATCCAAAGTGCTATTACACTCAACCGTGCATGCATCAAGTTGGTACAATGTACCCAATCTACTTCCTCTTACTATCACCATAGCACCTCTCACCATTTTCACACCTGCTTCAGAAAAACTGTACATGCACACCCGCATCTATTACCTTGCTAACAGATAATTAATTTCTTGCTAGTCCTGGGATATGCAAGACACCATCAAATATTCTAATTCTACCATCGAAAATTTCACCCGAATGCTACCGTGACCAAAAATTTCAAGGAAAGAATTATAACCCAAATACACCTTACCACCATCATAGTTTTCATACTTACTAAACCAATTTTTGTTAGGAGTCATGTGGAAAGATGCACCTGAGTCTATCAACCATGCATTATCACTTGCACGAGTGGCCAAAGCTGCAATAAAGGCATCTCCATCTTCTTTTTCGGACTCAGAATCAGAATCATGCTTCTTCTTTTTCTTTTTCTTTTCTTCTTTGCATTCCCTTCAGAAGTGTCTAGATTTTCCACAGTTCTAGCATATCGCCTTGGACTTACCAGGGGATTTTGATCTCCCCTTATTCTTGGAATGGCCACGCTTCTTCTCATCTTTTCCTCGTTCTTTTTCTTCCTCGAGCACCCAAAGCCTCTTTGGCGTTCGGAGAGACCTTCCTTCTCATCTCTTCGGAGAGTAGAGAACTAAGCAACATCCTCGATCTTTAGAGTGACTGAAGTGGTCCCAATGGCCATGACTAGGTTGTCCCATGAGTCAAGCAATGAAACCAAAAACATTTGGCACCTTTCTTCTTCGTCCATTTTAACCCCAACCAAGCTCAACTGAGTCACCAACATATTGAATGTTTCCAGATGCTCAGATATCTGTCCACCTTCTTCCATTCTCAAGGAAAACAACTTCTTCCTCAAGAAAATCTTATTTACTAGAGACTTAGCTTGGTATATCTCACCCAACTTTTTCTAAAGCTTCTCCGAAGTGAATTCTTCATGGACATTTATCAGGATAAAATCTACAAGACATAGTCTAATAAGACCTTTAGCTTTTCTATCCATTACATCATATTGTGCACCAAAACTGGATCCATAGCCTATAGACCTTCTCATCCACCGCATCCCATAGATCTCAATCAACCAACAGATCTTCCATCTTCACTTCCACATTTCAAAGTTTGTGCCGTAAAACTTCTCTACGTCAATCCTCCCACATGTGCTCACCATATGAAAAAAATATCTGCAACTGCATAACAAAGTATTCTCTGCACAAGCTCCCACTCAAACCTCGTATTAGCACAAAAACCCAACAACCCACAATGAAACCAAGGGTGATCGTGCTCGATACCACTTGATAGGAAATTAAGAGTAGCGGAACAACTTCCTACGCTAATCTTTGAGGAGAGGTATTATGCAAAAATTTCAACATAGTAAAACAATTCTGAAAATATCAAAGAACATATTCATAACAAAACACACACACCAGATATACATGGGGAAAATCCTTTCGGATAAAAAACCCCACACTCCAAAATCCCACTCAATGTATTTCAAATCTAATAACAAGATTACATACACTTGCAGAGCAAGTTTCTTATAGGAGTATCACCAGAAACAATTCTAGGAGGATTAAAACTCACTACTTCAATTGCTTCTCCAAGCCTTCAATTTATAGACCTCCGGTTATACAAGAAACCATCTATGGTTTACAAAACCATGTGCCAAACCTCTCATGAGGTGGATAGCATTAAAGAGCAAGATTTCGGTCTAAAATTAGGCTCCCACGTCCACAATATTCTCCCCTATTTTTGACCCTTACAGATGTCATAAAATATGTCATAATATCTCTAAAAATAGTCCTTCCATGATATACTATCATATGGGAATCTTTTGACAACTCCTATTTCTATTTTTAGAGCCTAGACAATGTGAAACGGTTGTAGGAAAATCTTAAATGAATAAACCAAACAAGGTTGAGACACCTCATTTCCAACACCAATGCGAAGATGGGCATAGAGTCTAACATGTTGAACTATTTTTATGAATTCTACCAAATCAAAATTTCCCTCAATATTATACTACAAAACGGTTTGAAAACCATACAGCCTTCAAGAAACTAATAAAAAGACATATAGAGTCTACATTTTCTCATATTTGACTTATTATGAATGTCTCAAAACAATATTTTCAATGTTTTTGTGGTCTTAGAAATGAGACAACTTTAAGGCGATGGTGTTGATAATGAATTTGGTTTGATTCCTATGCTCTTGTCTAGTGGAGGAGTATAATACCCGGTGAGAAATCTAGACCAAAAGCCACTTTTCATGTTTAGAAGTGGGATGGAAAGTCCCGACTCCCAATATGGGTAATGTAACACCCGCAAAATGACGTTCTAGGAACATGCTAACACCTATCCCAAAATTGTGACTAATTTTTTTGTTAGAATCCAAAGGTAAAAGAGGTTACAAGGGTGTTAATCCCTAGGGTACATGAAAAATAACTTACACCACTAATCTCAACTTTACGATTGGATAACCAAGTCTAAATAAAAGATTAAAATGTTCTTAATTTATCTCTAAGGTCCATTAATCAACATTCAAGTAGGAAGGTGCCATTATTTAATTTACTTAGCCATATGTTTTCTCCTCTTTAGTTAATGTTCAATCCTAGCATGGTTAACCTCATGTTTAAATAATTTAGTTTCATTATCCTAATAGCTTAAAGTCCTTTTTATTAAATTCCTAAAACATACTAAGAACTAATAAAGACTTTACACCCCCAAGGAAATTAAATGGCCCCATTCACCCATCTACACATACCCTTAAGGATTTAATTTAAACATTTAAAATATATTATCCTATCAAACAAAAAAGTAGGATTGATCCTCCACCCTTAGATCAAATCAATCTTGGTCACTAGATCCTAGGGTTCCAAAACTAACCCTAAAATTCCTTAAGCATTCTTATTAAACCTTTCCTTTATTCTTTCTCCTCATTTGGTCTATTTTCTTTTGTTAAAATTGCAGGTTGGAGAGGAGGAATCCATGGGAGCAAGAGAGAAAGAACTATGGAGGATTCTAAAAGGAGATCAAGCTTAGATTAGTTTAGATTATAATTTTATTGTTGTTATTACTTTCATTCAAGGATTGGGAGGGGTTTCCTTTACCAATCTGGTTTTGTTTCAAGCTATGTGTATTTGGGTTCTCTATTTGGGGTAAACCCTACCCCCATCAATATAAATGAGAATGAGTGCTTTTCATTTACCATTTGTAAGTTTATTTGCTCTAAACAATAAGGTTTAGCTATTATTTATTTGCTTTGGAAGTCTCATTGGTAGTTTTACAACTTAAAACTTTGATTAGGCCAAGATAAAATTTGGACACACACATCTAGAGAGTTTCGTCGAAAGTGACAAAACCGCCACCCAAAGCAGGGTCGGGAAGTCCTGGACCTCTTCCCTACCTAGGTGACAAACCATGAACTACCGCCTTATGGAGCGGCGGTTCTAAGACGACCACCTTTCTTGAGCGGTGGTTACGAGACTACCACTCTGCACAGGGCGGCGATCTTGTTTCTTAGAAACAGAACCTAAAATATGATGATTTTCACAAAAACAAAAGTTACTATAATATTCTAAAATACATTTTGAACTTGATTTTATGCACCTAAAGTTTCTAGTTTTGGGATTTCATTCCATTTGTTCATTTCTTACTTAAAACTACCATTTTAAAGCATTATCTATTCCAATAAAAGCACAACTACTTACAAAATCATTTCATCTTTATTACTACAAAATGTAACATTCCCTATCTCAAAAAAAAAAGGATTTCTCCTTCATTTCACTAAGAATCATATATTCAAAATAGCTATAACCACTTTGTTATACATTCAAGTTTCCATCTATACATACATTTTTAACATCTTTACCATGCACAAACTTCTATATTTCTTCTTCCTCTTTTACCATAATGCAATTCCACAATGAAAGTAAATTTTCTTTTCCCATTGAGTATAATTCATTTCTTTTAAAAACCAAGGACTTCTTTTCTCACAAACAAACTAAAACTTCAAATAAAGACAATAATTTCTTTTCTATTTCACAAGACTAACTTTACAACACAAAGTTTTCTTCTTCTTCTTCTTTTGTTTCTTTCAACATACAATAAAACTTTAATAACAAATATTTGAATGTAATTTTCCTTCACAAGATCAATACAATGTCCTCCACTTGAAGTGGGAAATCATACAAGAATGTAACCTAAAAATGGAATACAATATTACAAGTTCCTCCACTCTAAGTAGGAATAACACTAAAGAAGTTATATTACAAGAAGGATTTTCTTAGGGACTCCAAAAAAGCTCCAAGCTTCACAACACCAACAAGAGAGCTCCTTCATCATTTTCTTGATTCACAAACAAATATGGGGGAGAGGCAAAACTCTCCACCCAACCAAAATATCCAATGAGGAGGAGAAGCCATCCTCCTCATTGGCCCCCAAAGCCCCAACCACATTACAATGAGAAGTGAATCCAACACATGGAAAACAACATGCATCCACAACACAACACAAAAAATTTCACAACCATTCCAAGAACATTCAACTCAACTACAACACAAGAAGGAAAAACAACCAAAATAAACAAGGCTTAAAAATGAAAGCCAAAGGAGAAAGAACCTATGGGAGGCCACTTATGCCTCCCAATGGGAAATAGGTGCCCACCTTAAAACTCCAATGCATATCTCAAATCCCCTACATACTTCTTATGCCTCCCTCAAGTACCTCTTATGCCTCCCACATACTCTTATGCCTCCCTCATACAATAACAAGTAAGAAATGCAAGCATTCCTTGTCCAAGGTGGGGCACCCAACCCAAACTCCCTTCAAAACATGAAATAACTCTTATGCCTCCCTACATGAATTCTCCCCATAGTCCTCTCCTACACCACACTTAGGAAATCTACCCAAGCACCCAACAAGCATTCCAAACACTCAAAAAAAAGCATACAAACACAAAATAAAGGAATAACATAAGCAAGAGTAAATCTCCTACCTTTCCATAGTAGAGCTTGTTCCAAGAGTCAATATCCAAGCTCCTTCAAACCCAAGAATCACCAACAAGCTCCAACCAAGACCACAAGCACTCTCCAAAATCCTCTAACTCCCAAAATGCAAGAGCACAAAATAATGAAGTAACCCCCAAACAAGAAAAAGAACTTCAATAAATATAAAAGGGAGAGAGGAGGGTGAGGTGGCTCCATGTAGATGCCACACCACACATCCACATCTCCACCTCATAAGTCAAACCCTCAACCCAAATGCATAATAAATTGGTGGTTGAGAGAATGACAATTACTTACACACACAATCCAAGCCCACACCCCTAAGGAAAAATTAATTACATGAAAAAAAGTGCAATAAATTTTACTTTTTATCTTCCCAAAACACCTAATGGGGTCTATTTTTTACCCCCAACCCATAGGTAGGGTTGGTATAGAAATTTAAGAGGTGTGGGACAAGTTTAACTTGTCCCACAAGCCTTCAAAATTGGCCCTTAAGGCCAAATTCAAATTTTCATGAAGGGTAGAGTGTACAACACTCAAGATCACAAGCACTCAATATTACAACACAAAACCCAAGAGCCATCTAGTCTAATAAATGAACTTATTTTGGTCACATCTATAATTAGTTTAGAACAAGATTAATTAACTTTAATTAAGACACTTAAATCCATTAAGATAAAGGGGAAATTATATCAAAATTAAATAATTAACAATGAATTACATCACTAAAAATCACATACTAACATCAATTAAAGGAAACTAAATAAAAGACAATACATAACCCCTTGGTCACAATTTCCCCTAACAATAATTCAAACACACACACAAATACATGTTGCCATGGTGACCCTTGTTGAATTCACCTAGAATTCCAATGTGGTTGGTCTCCAATCCCCCGTTGTTTGTTGTGAATATATTTACCTATAAAACACATAACACCTCCTTCGGCCTCGTGGCCGCATTAAAACATCCAAAATAAAATGTGTAATATAAATCCACAATCATCTATATATGCATCAAATCATCATCTAGGCAAATTACGATATCATTTACAATTTCTAACAACATCTCTATTCTACATTTCATCCATGTCAAAATGATCACAACATTAGTTCAATTATCAAGGCCTACTCAATGTGACAAAATATCGCATGTCATAAATATACATATAATCATGTCGACAACATATAAAAATCAATATAAAATGTCTCTAATGATCCAAATGCATCATATATGAATTGAAATCAACAACAATCTAGTATCTCTAACATCTAACATCATGCTAAATCAAAAAGCTACAATAATATCCATAAGTATAGTCGACAATATTGAAATCAATAACAAAAATGTGTCGAAGGGAAGTGGGCACTACTTCCCCCTCCCTTAGACTCGAATTCCTCAAAGTCACTTGAACAGTGTGGAAATTGAACTTGTAGCAATGTAGCATCCTCCCATGTAGCCACAGTCTCATCATACCTATCCCACTGGACCCACACCTAGTCAATATCTCTACCTCGAAAGCCCAGGGTCTTGCACTCTATAATGCGATGGGCTCCACCATCACTTGCCCCTAATCCTGCACCTGTAATGTGGTCCAATCTAATACGTGAGAAGGATCAGAAATATATCTCCTAAGCACAGAAACATGAAACACATCATGGACGCGAGACAAGATAGGTGACAATGCTAGACGATAGGCCAAGGGACCGATGTGCTCCAAGATCTCAAAGGGACCCACAAACCTAGGAGAAATCTTAGAACCTTTTTGTAATGGAAATATGGATCTTATGCGGTCTGACATGAAGAAACACCTTCATTCCCACCTCATAACTATGATCTATCCTATGCTGATCCGCATACTTCTTCTTCTTGTCTTGCGCCTTCTGTAACCTCTACCTGATCAAGACAACCTGCTGCTCCATATCCTGCAATAAGGCTGGCCCAAGAGAAACCCAATCCTCTAACCTATCCCAACTAAGAGGTGTCCTGCACTCTCTACCATATAATGCCTAAAAAGGAGCATGCCTATCGAACTCTTGAAACTATTATTGTAGGAAAACTCCACCAAGTACAAATACTCCTCCCATCTTAATTGATGATCCATAACGTACATCCTAAGCATGCCCTCTAAGATCTGATTCACCCACTCGGTCTTTCCATTTGTCTTAAGGTGATACGTTGTGCTGAAATTGATCTTCATCCCGAGAGCATGTTACATGGTAGTCCAAAAGTGGGAAGTGTATACAAAGGATCGCAGTCATAAATGATCTTCCATGGAATCCATGTAATCTGACAATCTCATCTAGATATACCCATGCCACTACACTAGCTGTGTAGGTGGTCTTCACCAGAGAAAAATGAGCCACTTTCATCAATTTATCCACCATGACCATGATGGCGTCATGGTGGTATCTCAACGTCGGTAGCCAAACAATGAAGTCCATGGAAATGGTGTCCCATTTCCACTCCGGTATAACATGAGGAAAAAGAAGGCCATATGGATGTTGATGCTCAACCTTCACCTTCTGACACTCTAAACAACTTGACACAAACTAGCCACATCTCTCTCAAAGTCCTCTCCAATGGTACAAATGTCTCAAAGTGGTGTGCATCTTCTTCACCCCGGGATGGGCTTGAATAAGGTACACGATGAGCCTCTATCAAAATTTCATGTCTCAAGCCTCCATCTCTAGGAACATATATCCAACCTCTATGTCTGAGAAGACCATCTTCTCTAATGAAAATCCATCAAATATCCCCTCAAGGGGTCTCTGAGACTCAATCTCTACTCTAGTTGCAAGGTAGAAGTTGTCATGATGAAGATGTTGCAAAATCCTGCTCCGTAAATCTGTACCCACTAAAGTAGCCATAGCCACATGTCTCCATCTACTCAAGGCATCATCTAAACCACATACTCTCCTTCCCATTCACATGCTCTATCTCCATATCATACTCACAAAGCAACTCCATCCAACGCCACTAGCTGTTGAGATTGGGCTGCATGAAGAGGTGGAAGAGACTCAAGTGATCAGTTTTGAGTGTAAATCTCTGGCAAAGAAGGAAGTGTCTCCACCACACCAAGGCATGCACAAACTATGCAAGCTCAAGATCATGAGTCAGATAATTGAGCTCATAATCCTTGAGTTTGTGAAGACTCAAAAGTAACTACTCTGCCCTCTCTACATCAACACACCTCCAAGTCCTACCAAAGAAGCATCATGCAAATGTAGAACTCACCCTGAGGATCTGGCACTACAAGAATAGGTGTTGTCATGAGGCATTCCTTCAATGTCTTGAAGGCCTTCTCACATCTATCTAACCATACAAACTTCTTCCCTTTCCGCTGAAGGGAAGTGATGGGGTGCACAATCTAAGAAAAGTCTTGAACAAATCTCCTATAATATCCTACCAAACCCATGAAGTTGCGCACCTCGATCACACTAGTGGGTGCTTGGCCAATCCATGATAGCTCAAATCTTGGAAGGATCAACTGTGATACCTTCCCCAAAAATGATGTGGCCCAAATACTGCACCTCTTTCTGAAAGAACGCACACTTCTCCAGGTTCTCGTAAAGATGCTGCTCACGAAGACATTGAAGAACCTGGTGAAAGGTGATCCTCATGCTCCTCATGTGTACGTGAGTAAATCAAAATGTCATCAAGGAAGATGAGCATGAAGTGATCCAAAAATTTCCTGAATACCCCATTCATCAAGCTCATGAACATTGGGGGCATTCATCAGACCAAAAGGTACCACTATGAACTCGTAGTGGCCATATCTCATACGGAAGGTGGTCTTATGAATATCTTCCTCCATGATCCTCAACTAATGATATCTTGACTTAAGATCTATCTTGGAGAAAACTATAGCCCCCTTCATCTGATCAAATAAATCATCAATGCATGGAAGGGGGTAACAATTCTTTATCGTTACTTTGTTCAATTGGTGGTAATCAATACACAATCGCAGAGATACGTCCTTCTTCTTCACGAAAAAAATCACCGGTGCACCCTAAGGGGATACACTAGGATGGATTAGGCCTTTCTCCATAAGGCCCTCAAGCTGTAACTTGAGCTCACATAGCTCAGGGTAGTCATCCGATAAGGTGCTCATGAGATAGGCTCTACGCCTAGAACCAGATCTATGTGGAAATCTATCTCACGCGTGGGAGGTAACCCTAGTAGCTCCCTAGAAAAACATCAGCAAACTCTCTCAAATGTGATGGTCATCAAGAGATGGTCCACTAGACTCATCCTCAGATCTGTCACTAACGTATAACATCATACATCTGACAACCTCATCACACACACCATTTAAGATGCATAGCGAGAGATGGTGTGAATGGAAACAAGCCTTCTAACTCCCACTATCACTAACTCAACTCCTAGATCATTTGTATAAGTAATAGTCTTATGGTAATAGTCCACTCTAGCTCTTGTGTGTAGACAACCATTCCATGCCCAAGATGACACCATAAGAACCCAACGGAAGGATTCAAGATCCGAGGTAGTGGTGAAGGGTCCCAAATCCACTACACACTCCTTAACTAAGGAGTCTACAAAAATTTTGGCTCTAAAAGCCATCTCAACATCCCAACTACAACCCTTCCTAACTGCCACCATCCTACAATGCTCTACTAAGGATGGTGTAATAAAAGAATCAGATGAACTAGAATCAAACAATATAGAGGGAAATACCACCAATACTACATATCATCTCTATCATGGTACTCTAGTGCTCAACTTGACATGGTTCTCGACCACTTGCATATATCCGATGGCTCTGTCCCATATCTCCAACAGTAGGCTCTGAGATCTATGTCTTACCCTTGTTACTAGGGTTTTGTGGGCACTCTCTCTAATGATGTCTAAAAATGCCACAACCATAACAACTTCTGGTCCTCTCCAATGAGATGCAGCTCCAGCCGGTACTCTAGAGGTCTATGTTGTGGATCCTGACGACCCGGCTATGGACTACTAAGGTCTCTGTAATGAGATCTACCGAGATCCTCTCTCATGGTGCACCTGATCTTGATGGGACCCTAGGAGGAGGCCCCATACTCTTCCCCCTATGTGCGTCAAATCTCATAGGAGAGGTCGTAAGGTGGGTGGGTCTGCTGCTGTTGCTTACTATTGAGGTGGCTATTGTGATGGCTCGAATAAAGATATCTTGAACCTATCCACCATGAGGAGGAGGAATTGACCCCCTCGATCTGCCATCCTGCATCTGTTGGATGTGGCTCCAAACTCTATCTCTAGCCTGCTGTGTCTTCCCTCATGTCTCCTCTACAATATAGGCCTTCTCCATGGCCTCTGCTAATGTCTGTGGGTAGTGAATGCACTTTTCACCACCACACCCAAATCCAAATTCAGGCCCCTAATGAACCTGTGAATCTATACTTCTCATCCTGCATATAGTTGACATACTGAGTAGGTCCAGAAATTGACTCTCATACTCATCTACGGTCATAGATTCCTGACGGAGGTCATGAAACTTGTCTATCTGTTGTTGAATAAACCTCCTGGGGTAAATACCTGCTCCTAAAATGCTCCTCAAATAGCTCCTAGGTAACTATCTCCAAGTCAACATGGAGCTTCTGCTCCTCAGTCCTCCACCAAACTCTTGCTCCATCCCTCAGAAGATGGATCACAACACAAGCTTTCATGTTTCTAGTACAAGGGTAGAGCTTGAAGCATCCACTCAAGCTCACCAACCAGGCCTCTTCCAAAAACCACCTATCTCCCAAATAGTGAGATGGTCAGTAGCTTTAGGATCTCCCTTATATGGTCTACAGCTAACGTCTGATGACCCCTAGGTCTCTTTGCATGCTCCTCCCTCTCTGTCTAGGGCTCTGAGATATGTCCCTATGTCCTGAAATCCTATCTCCATGTCCCTCTATGGTGACTCTTCCCTAGCCGACTCCATGTAGAATTCTCTCGCCATACTCCTCACTATGTCGAGGGGATGCATGCTCCTCCACTGATGGCTCCATGTCATGTCTAAGCAAGTCATCCTCCCAAGGACCCTCCATGTATAGTGACATTAACGTCTTGAAGCATCTATAAAATATGAGGTAGAATGGCCGCTATAGCCTACTCTAGAGGTGGTATATCTAGGTCTATGTGAAAGGACCCCTCATTTGATCCATGCCTCCTACACAGACCAAGGTGAGAGTTAGTTCATTATTCTAGGTCTTGTTTCAGTTTTCTATGTTTTCTACATTATACAATTATCAGACAATGTGGTTTTCTAGGTTAAAAGAAAACAATTTTGCACTAGGTTAAAATTTCATGTCTCATGTTTTCTAGTGTGCCCAAGGGTCCAAGCTTTGAACCCATGGCTCTGATACCAAGTGTAATGCCCACAAAAATGACGTTCTAAGAACACGCTAACACCTAACACTTATCCTAAAAATTGTGACTAATTTTTTTGTTAAAGCTAAAGGTAAAAGAGGTTACAAGGGTGTTAATCCCTAGGGTACATAAAATTAACTTACACCACTAATATCAACTTTACGATTGAGAACCAGTCTAAATAAAATATTTAAATATTCTTAATTTATCTCTAAGGTCCATTAATCAACATTCAACTAGGAAGGTGCCATAATTTAATTTACTTAGTTAAATGTTTTCTCCTCTTTAGTTAATGTTCAATCCTAATATGGTTAACCTCATGTTTAAATAATTTAGTTTCATTATCCTAATAGCTTAAAGTCCTTTTTATTAAATTCCTAAAACATACTAAGAACTAATAAAGACTTTACACCCCAAGGCAATTAAATGGCCCCATTCACCCATCTACACATACCCTTAAAGATTTAATTTAAAACATTTAAAATATATTATTTCCTACAAACAAAAGTAGGATTGATCCTCCACCCTTAGATCAAATCAATCTTGGCCACTAGATCCTAGGGTTCCAAACTAACCCTAAAAATCCTTAAGCATTCTTATTAAAACCTTTCCTTTATTCTATTCTCCTCATTTGGTCTATTTTCTTTTGTTAAAATTGCAGGTTGGAGAGGAGGAAGCCATGGGAGCAAGAGAGGAAGAACTATGGAGGATTCTACAAGGAGATCAAGCTTAGATTAGTTTAGATTATAGTTTTATTGTTGTTATTACTTTCATTCAAGGATTGGGAGGGGGTTTCCTTTACCAATCTGGTTTTTTTCAAAGCTATGTGTATTTGGGTTCTCTATTTGGGGAAAACCCTACCCCATCAATATAAATGAGAAGGAGTGTTTTAATTTACCATTTATAGGTTTATTTTTTAAAACAATAAGATTTAGCTATTATTTATTTGTTGGAAGTTTCTAGTAAATTTACAACTTAAAATTTAGTTATACCAAGTTAAAAGTTGCACATGTGCATGGATCTAGAGATTTCCATAAGTGATAGAACCTGCACTAGAGGGTGACAAAATATGAACCCCCGCCTACCTGGAGTTAAATGAACCACCACCCACCTTATGAGCCGCTTTGGCCTTTCCCCTTTCCGCCACCATCGGTGGTTACAAGACCACCTCTACATAGGGCGGTGGTCCTGTTTCTTAGAAACATAACCTAAAATCTAAGATTTTCACAAAAAAAAAGTTACTACAATGTTCTAAAATACATTATGAACTTGATTTTATGCACCTAAATTTTCTAGTTTTGGGATTTCATTCCATTTGTTCATTTCTTAGTTAAAACTACTCATTTTAAAGCATTATCTATTCCAATAATAAAGCAAATAACAACTACAAGATCTATTCCATTTTTGTTCAACTAATTTTCTTTGAATTCCAAGAGTAAAAGGATCAAATTTTATTTGTATTACTACAAAATTCAATATTCCCTATCTCAAATTTGTTGTCTCCTTCATTTCACTAAGACTCATATATTAAAAATAACAACCACTTTTTTATACGTTCAAGTTTTCTATACATACATTTTTAACATCTTACAACTTCTATATTTCTTCTTTCTCTTTTACGATAATAAAATTCACACACAATGAAAGTAAACTTTCTTTTCCCATGATTATAGCTCATTTCTTTTAAAACCAAGGACTTCTTTTCTCACAAACAAACTAAAAATTCAAATAAAGACAATATCTTTCTTTTCTATTTCACAAGACTAACTTTTTACAACACAAATCTTTCTTTCTTTCTTTTTTTTTCTTTCAACATACAATACAACTTTAATAAAAATTTTTACAATTGCAAAACTTTCCTTCAAAAAATCAATACAATGTCCTCCACTTAAGTGGGAAATCATACAAGAATGTAAGCTAAAAATGGAATACAATATTACAAGATCCTCCACTCTAAGTGGGAATATCACTAAAGAAGTTTTATTACAAGAAGGATTTTCTTAGGGACTCCAACAAAATCTCCAAGCTTCACAACACCAAAAGAGAGCTCCTTCATGATTTGATTGATCCACAAAAAAATGGGGGGAGAGGCAACACTCTCCACCCAACCAAAATATCCAATGAGGAGGAGAAGCCATCCTCCTCATTGGCCCCCGAGCCCCAACCACATTACAATGAGAGGTGAATCCAACACATGGCAACAACAAGCATCTTCCAAACACAAAAACCAAAATTTCACAACCATTCCAAGAACATTCAACTCAACTACAACATAAGAAGGAAAAACAACCAAAATAAACAAGGTTAAAAATGAAAGCCAAAGGAGCAAGAACCTATGGGGAGGCCACTTATGCCTCCCAATGGGAAATGGGTGCCCACCTTAAAACCTCCAATGCATATCTCAAATCCCCTACATACTCTTATGCCTCCCTCAAGTACCTCTTATGCCTCCCACATACTCTTATGCCTCCCTCATGCTCTTATGCCTCCCCTCCCATATAAGAACAAGTAAGAAATGCAAGCATTCCTTGTCCAAGGTGGGGCACCCAACCCAAACTCCTCCAAAACATGAAATAACTCTTATGCCTCCCTACATGAATTCTCCCCATAGTCCCCTCCTACACCACACTTAGGCAATCTACCCAAGCACCCAACAAGCATTCCAAACACTCAAAAAACAAGCACACAAACACAAAATAAAGGAATAACATAAGCAAGAGTAAAGCTCCTACCTTTCCATAGTAGAGCTTGTTCCAAGAGTCAATCTCCAAGCTCCTTCAAACCCAAGAAATCACCAACAAGCTCCAACCAAGACCAAAAGCTCTCTAAAATCCTCTAACTCCCAAAAATGCAAGAGCACAAAATAATGAAGTAACCCCAAACAAGCAAAAGAACTTCAATAAATAGAAAAGGGAGAGAGGAGGGTGAGGTGGCTCCATGTAGGATGCCACATCACTCATCCTCAACTCCACCTCACAAATCAAACTTAACCCCAATGCACAATAAATTGGTGGGTGAGAGAAAAGACACATTACTTACACACAAAATCCAAGCCCACACCCCCTAAGGACAAAAATTAATTACAAGAAAGAAAGTGCAATAAACATTTTACCTTTTTTATCTTCCCAAAACACATAATGGGGTCTATTTTTGACCCCCAACCCATAGGTAAGGTTGGTATAGAATTTAAGAGGTGTGGGATAAGTTTGACTTGTCCCACAAGCCTCCAAAATTGGCCTTAAGGCCAAATTCAAATTTCCATGAAGGGGTAGAGTGTACAACACTCAAGATCACAAGCACTCAACTTACAACACAAAACCCAAGAGAATCTAGTCTAATAAATGAACTTCTTTTGGTCACATCTATAATTAGTTTAGAACAAGATTAATTAACTTTAATTGAGACACTTAAACCCATTAAGATAAAGGGAAAATACATACACCAAATTCTAAATAATTAATACAATAAATTACATCACTAAAAATCACATACTAACATCAATTAAAGGAAACTAAATAAAAGACAACACATAACCCCTTGGTCACAATTTCCCCTAACAATAATTCAAACACACACACAAATACATGTTTCCATGGTGACCCTTTTTGAATTCACCTAGAATTCCAATGTGGTTGGTCTCCAATCCCCTCGTTGTTTGTTGTGAATATATTTACCTACAAAAAACACATAATACCTCCTTCGGCCTCATGGCCACATCAAAACATCCAAAATAAAATATGTAATATAAATCCACAATCATCTATATATGCATCAAATCATCATCTAGGAAATTACGATATCATTTACAATTTCTAACAACATCTCTATTCTACATTTCATCCATGTCAAAATGATCACAACATTAGTTCAATTATCAAGGCCTACTCAGTGTGACGAAAATATCGCATGTCATAAATATATATATAATCATGTCAACAACATATAAAATCAATATAAAATGTCTCTAATGATCCAAACATCATATATGAATCGAAATCAATAACATCCTAGTATCTCTAACATCTAATATCATGCTAAATCAAAAAGCTACAATAATATCCATAAGTATAGTCAATAGTATTGAAATCAATAACAAAAAGGTGTCAAAGGGAAGTGGGCACTACATCCCCCTCCCCTTAGACTCAATTCCTCCTTGAAGTCACTGGAATAGGTGTGGAAACTAAACTCGTAGCAATGTAGCATCCTCCCATGTAGCATCAATCTCGTCGATACCTATCCCAACTGGACTCCGAACCTGTCAATATCTCTGCCTCAAAGGCCTAGTGTCATGCACTCTATAATGCGGATGGATCCACCATCACCTACCCCTATGATCCTACACCTACAATTCAGGTCCAATCTAATACATGAGAAGGATCAAAATATATCTCCTAAGAATAGAAACATGAAACACATCATGGACGCGAGACAAGCTAGGTGGCAATGCTAGATGATAGGCCAAGGGATCATGCACTCCAAGATCTCAAAGGGACCCACAAACCTAGGAGCAAAGCTTAGAACCTTTTCCATAATGGATAGGGCTCTTATGTGGTCTGACATGAAGAAATACCTTCGCCCACCTCATAACTACAATCTATCCTATGCTGATCCACATACTTCTTCTACATGTCTTGTGCCTCCTGTAATCTTTCCTGATCATAACAACCTACTACTCCATGTCCTACAATAAGGTTGGCCCAAGAGAAACCCTATCCTCTAACCTATCCCAACTCAGAGGTGTCCTACACTCCCTGCCATATAATGCCTTGAAAAGGAGCCATGCCTATCAAACTCTAGAAACTATTATTGTAGGCAAACTCCACCAAGTACAAATACTCCTCCCATCTCGACTGATGATCCATAACATACATCCTAAGCATGTCCTCTAAGATCTAATTCACCCACTCAGTTTTCCATCTATCTCAGGGTGATATGTTGTGCTGAAATTGATCTTCATCCCAAGAGCATGCTGCATGGTGTCCAGAAAGTGGGAAGTGTACAAAGGATCACGGTCACAAATGATCTTCCACGGAATCCCATGTAATTTGACAATCTCATCAAGATATACCCGTGCCACTACACTAGCTATGTGTAGGTGGTCTTCACTGAAGAAAAATGAGCCACTTTCATCAATTTATCCACCATGACCATGATGGCATCATGGTGGTATCTCGACGTCGATAACCCAACAATGAAGTCCATGGAAATGGTGTCCCATTTCCACTCCGGTATAACATGAGGAAAGAGAAGGCCAAGTTGGATGTTAATGCTTGATCCTTCACCTTCTGACACTCTAAACAAATGTGACACAAACTGAGCCACGTCTCTCCAAAGTCCTCTCCAATGGTACAACTGTCTCAAAGTGGCATGCATCTTCTTCACCTTGGATGGGCTGAATAAGGTGCACGATGAGCCTCTGTCAAAATGTCTGTCTCAAGCCTCCATCTCTAGGAACATATATCCAACCTTTGTCTGAAAGAAGGCCATCTTCCTCTAATGAAAATCCATCAAACTCTCCCTCAAGGGGTCTCTAAGACTCAATCTCTGCTCTGGCTTGCAAGGTAGAAGTTGTCATGACAAAGATGGTGTAAAATCCTACTCCACAAATATGTACCCACTGAAGTAGCCATAGCCACATGTCTCCATCTACTCAAGGCATTTGCAACCACATTCTCCTTCCCCTTCACATGCTCTATCTCCATATTATACTCACAAAAGCAACTCCATCCAACGCCACTAACGAGCATTGAGATTGGGTTGCGTGAAGAGGTGGTGAAGACTCAAGTGATCAGTCTTGAGTGTAAATCTCCAGCCAAGAAGGAAGTGTCTCCACCACACCAAGGCATGCACAACTATTGTAAGCTCAAGATCATGAGTCGGATAATTGAGCTCATAATCCTTGAGTTTACGAGACTCAAAAGCAACTACTCTACCCTCCTACATCAACACACCTCCAAGTCCTTGCCAAAGAAGCATTTGTGCAAACGTAGAACTCACCCTGAGGATATAGCACTACAAGAATAGGTGTTGTCATGAGGCATTCCTTTAATGTCTGAAGGCCTGCTCACATCTATCTAACCAACAAACTTCTTCCCTTTCCTCAAGGGAAGTGATGGGGTGCGAATCTGAGAAAAGTCTTGAAAAATATCATGTAATATCCTGCTCAACTCATGGAGCTGTGCACCTCTATCACACTAGTGGGTGCTAGCCAATCCATAATAGCTCAAATCTTGGAAGGATCAACTACGATACCTTCCCTAGAAATTATGTGGCCCAAATATTGCACCTCTTTTTTAAAGAATGCACACACTTCTCCAGGTTCCCGTAAAGATGTTGCTCATGAAGACACTAAGAACCTGGAAAAGAAGTGCTCCTCATGCTCCTCATCACATACGTGAGTAAATCATAATGTCATCAAGGAAGATGAGCATGAAGCATCCAAAAATTTCCTGAATACCCCATTCATCAAGCTCATGAACACTACGTGGGGGCATTCATCAAGACCAAAAGGTACCACTGTGAACTCATAGTGGCCATATCTCATACGGAAGGTGGTCTTATGAATATCTACCTCCGTGATCCTCAGCTGATGATATCCTGACTTAAGATCTATCTTGGAGAAATTATTTCCCCTTCATCTGATCAAATAAATCATCAATGCATGGAAGGGGGTAATGATTTTTGATCGTTACTTTGTTCAAATGGTAATCAATATACAACCATAGAGATCCATCCTTCTTCTTCACAAAATCACCAATGCACCCCAAGGGGATACACTAGGATGGATTAGGCCTTTCTCTAGAAGGCCCTCAAGCTGTAACTTGAGCTCACATAGCTTAGGGGTAGTCATTTGATAAGGTGCTCATGTGAGATAGGCTCTCCCCTGGAAACCAATCTATGTGAAAATCTATCTCATGTGGGGGAGGTAACCCCAGTAGCTCCCCTAGAAAAACATCAACAAAATCTCTCAAAATGTGATGGTCATCAAGGGATGGTCCACTAGACTCATCCTTAGATCTGTCACTAATCGTAACAACATACATCTGACAACCTCGTCACACACACCACTTAAGCTGCATAGCAGAGATGGTGTGAATGGAAACAGGCCTCCTAACTCCCGCTATCACTGACTCAACTCCTAGATCATCTATGTACAAGCAAATAGTCTTATGGTAACAATCCACTCTAGCTCTGTGTGCAAAAAACTAGTCCATGCCCAAGATGACACCATATGAACCCAAAGGAAGGATTCAAAGATCCGAGGTAGTGGTGAAGGGTCCCAAATCCACTACACACTCCTTAACTAAGGAGTCTACAAAAATTTTGCTCTAAAATCCATCTCAACGTCCCAACTATTACCCTACCTAACTACCACCACCCTACAACTCTACTAAGGATGGTGCAATAAAAGAATTAGACAAACCATAATCAAACAATATAGAGGTAGAAATACCACCAATACTACATATTGTCTCTATCACGGTACTCTAGTGCTAACCTAGTGGTTCTCGACCACTACATATATTTGATGGCTCCATCCCATATCTCCAACAGTAGGCTTTAAGATCTGTGTCTTACCCTTGTTACTAGGGTTCTGTGGGAACTCTCTCCAATGATGTCCAACAACACCACAACCATAACAACTTCCTGGTCCTCTCCAATGGATGTAGCTCCACCCAAGATTTTAGAGGTTTGTGTTTGGATCCCGATGACCCATCTATGGACTGCTAAGGTCTCTGCTTGATGAGATCCTACTGCTGATGAGCTCAGGTGCACCGTTTGTCATGATGGGAACCCTAGAGGAGGCCCCATACTCCACCCCCTCTGTGCATCAAATATCTGAGGAGGTCTGTAAGGTGGGTGGGTTTGTTGTTGTTACTACTATTGAGGTGGTTGTTGTGGTGGTCTGAATGAAGACTATCCTAAACCATGTCCACCATAAGGAGGAGGAACCGACCTCCTCGATCTCGTCATCCTTCATCTATTGGATGCGGCTCCAACTCTATCTCTAGCCTGTTGATGCATTTCCCCCATGTCTCCTCTACAATATAGGCCTTCTCCATGGCCTCTACTAATGTCTATGGGAAGTGAATGTGCACACCACGACACCCAAATCCAAATTCAGGCCCCTAATGAACCTATGAATCCATACCTACTCATCCTACATATAGTCGACATACTAGAGTAGGTCCCAAAATCGACTCTCATACTCAACTACGGTCATAGATGCCTGACAGAGTTCATGAAACTTCATGTATCCACTGTTGAATAAACCTCCTAGGTAAATACCTACTCCTAAAACACTCCTCAAATAGCTCCCAAGTAACTATCTCTGAGTCAACATGGAGCTTTTTCTCCTCGGTCCTCCACTAGACTCTGTTCTCCATCCCTTAGAAGATGGATCGCAACACAAGCTTTCATGTTGCTAGTACAAGGGCAAAGCTTGAAGCATCCGCTCAAGCTCACCAACCAGGCCTCTACCTAAAAACCGACTATATCTTCTAAATAGTGAGATGGTCATAGCTTCACGATCTCCTTGATATGGTCTACGCAACTGACGTCCCGATGACCCCTAGGTCTCTCTACATGCTCTTCCTCTGTTAGGGCTCGAGATCCATCCTTATGACCTGAAATCTTCTTCATGTCCCTCTCTGGTGACTCTACCCTAGCCAACTCCACATGAAGTTATCTTCCCTATACTCCTCACTGTGTCAAGGGGATGCATGGGCCTCCATTGATGGCTCCATGTCATGTCTAGCAAGTCGTCCTCCCAAGGACCCTCCACTTATAACGACATTAATGTATTGAAGCATCTATAAAATTTGAGGTAGAATGGCCGCTATAGCCTACTCTAGAGGTGGTATATCTAGGTCTATGTGAAAATACCCCTCGTCTGATCCGCGCCTCCTGCACAGACCAAGGCAAGAGTTAGTTCATTGTTCTAGGTCTTGTTTCATTTTTCTATGTTTTCTACATTATACAATTATCAGACAGTGTGGTTTCTAGGTTTAAAAGAAAACAATTGTACACTAGGTTAAAAGTTCATGTCTCAAGTTTTCTAGTGTGCCCAAGGGTCCAAGCTTTGAACCCATGGCTCTGATACAAAAATAACGCCCATAAAAATGACGTTCTAGGAACACGCTAACACCTAACACTTATCCCGAAAATTGCGACTAATTTTTTTTCGTAAGTTTAAAAGGTAAAAAGGTTACAAGGGTGTTAACCCCTAGGGTACATCAAATTAACTTACACCACTAATCTCAACTTTACGATTGGAGAACCAGGTCTAAATAAAAGATTAAAATATTCTTAATTTATCTCTAAGGTCCATTAATCAACATTCAACTAGGAAGGTGCCATAATTTAATTTACTTAGTTAATTTTTTTCTCCTCTTTAGTTAATGTTCAATCCTAATATGGTTAACCTCATGCTTAATTAATTTAGTTTCATTATCCTAATAGCTTAAAGTCATTTTTATTAAATTCCTAAAACATACTAAGAACTAATAAAGACTTTACACCCCAAGGAAATTAAATGGCCCCATTCACCCATCTACACATACCCTTAAGGATTAATTTAAAACATCAATAAAATATATTATCCTACCAAACAAAAGTAGGATTGATCCTCCACCCTTAGATCAAATCAATCTTGACCACTAGATCCTAGGGTTCCAAACTAACCCTAAAAATCCTTAAGCATTCTTATTAAAACCTTTTCTTTATTCTATTCTCCTCATTTGGTCTATTTTTTTTGTTAAAATTGTTGGTTGGAGAGGAGGAAGCCATGGGAGCAAGAGGAAAGAACTATGGAGGAGTCTACAAGGATAAGCTTAGAAGTTTAGATTATAGTTTTATTGTTGTTATTAATTTTATTCAAGGATTGGGAGGGGTTTCCTTTACCAATCTAGTTTATTTTCAAGCTTTGTATTTGGGTTCTCTATTTGGGGAAAACCCTACCCCCATCAATATAAATGAGAATGAGTGCTTTTAATTTACCATTTGTAGGTTTTTTCTTTTAAACAATAAGGTTTAGATTTTATTTTTATTTGCTGTAGTTTCCTTAGTAAATTTTTACAAACTTAAAATTTAGATTAGGCCAAGATTAAAATTTGTACACAAGTCACGGATCTGGAGATTTCTATCAAAAGTGATAGAACCTCGCCACCAAGAGAAATCCGGGGTCCCGGGACCCCGCCCTACTACTAGGTGAAAAACCATGAACCACCGCCTTATGAGTGGTGGTTTCTGAGACGCCGCCTTTCCTAAGCGGTGGTTACGAGACCGCTCTCTGCACAGGGTGACGACTTGGTCCTGCTTTTAGAAACATAACCTAAAATATGAGATTTTCAAAAAAAGAAAAGTTACTACAATGTTCTAAAATACATTTTAAACTTGATTTTATGCACCTAAAGTTTTTTTGGGATTTTTCCCATTTGTTCATTTCTTAGTTCCAAACTACTCATTTTAAAGCATTTTTAATTCCAATAGAAGCAAATAAAACCATTCCATTTTTTTCAATTTTATCTTTTCCAATTCCAAGAGTAAAAAAGATTATAATCTATCATTTCATTTTTATTACTACTAAAAATGTAACATTCCCTATCTCAAATGTTTTGTCTCTTTCATTTCACTAAACTCATATATTCAAAATAAATACAACCACTTTGTTATACATTCAAGTTTACTATGCATACATTTTTAACATCTTACAACTTCTATATTTCTTCTTTCTCTTTTACCATAATGTAATTTCACAATGAAAGTAAACTTTCTTTTCCCATTGAGTATAGCTCATTTCTTTTTAAAACCAAGGACTTCTTTTCTCACAAACAAACTAAAACTTCAAATAAAGACAATAGCTTTCTTTTCTATTTCACAAGACTAACTTTACAACACAAATCTTTCTTTTCTTCTTTTTTTTTCTTTCAACATACAATACAACTTTAATAACAAATATTTGAATGCAACTTTCCTTCACAAGATCAATACAATGTCCTCCACTTGAAGTGGAAATCATACAAGAATGTAAGCTAAAAATGGAATACAATATTACAAGTTCCTCCACTCTAAGTGGGAATAACACTAAGGAAGTTTTATTACAAGAAGGATTTTCTTAGGGACTCCAACAAAAGCTCCAAGCTTCACAACACCAACAAGAGAGCTCCTTCATGATTTTCTTGATCCACAACAAAATGGGGGAGAGGCAACACTCTCCACCCAACCAAAATATCCAATGAGGAGGAGAAGCCATCCTCCTCATTGGCCCCGAGCCCCAACCACATTACAATGAGAGGTGATCCAACACATGGAAACAACAAGCTTCCACAACACAAAACCAAAATTTCACAACCATTCCAAGCACATTCAACTCAACTACAACACAAGAAGGAAAAACAACCAAAATAAACAAGGCTTAAAAATGAAAGCCAAAGGAGCAAGAACCTATGGGGAGGCCACTTATGCCTCCCAATGGGAAATGGGTGCCCACCTTAAAACCTCCAATACATATCTCAAATCCCCTACATACTCTTATGCCTCCCTCAAGTACCTCTTATGCCTCCCACATACTCTTATGCCTCCCTCATTCTCTTATGCCTCCCTCATACAAGAACAAGTAAGAAATGCAAGCATTCCTTGTCCAAGGTGGGGCACCCAACCCAAACTCCTCCAAAACATTAAATAACTCTTATGTCTCCCTACATGAATTCTCTCCATAGTCCCTCCTACACCACACTTAGGTAATCTACCCAAGCACCCAACAAGCATTCCAAACACTCAAAAAAACAAGCATACAACCAAAAAATAAAGGAATAACATAAGAAAGAGTAAAGCTCCTATGTTTCCATAGTAGAGCTTTTTCCAAGAGTCAATCTCCAAGCTCCTTCAAACCCAAGCAATCACCAACAAGCTCCAACCAATACCACAAGCACTCCAAAATCCTCTAACTCCAAAAATGTAAGAGCACAAAATAATGAAGTAACCCCCAAACAAGCAAAATAACTTGAATAAATAGAAAAGGGAGAGAGGAGGGTGAGGTGGCTCCATGTAGGATGCCACATCACACATCCTCAACTCCACCTCACAAGTCAAACCTCAACCTCAATGCACAATAAATTGGTGGGTGAGAGAAATGACACATTACTTACACACACAATCTAAGCCCACACCCCTAAGGACAAACTTAAAGACCCATGTAAGAAAAGTGCAATAAATGTTACTTTTTGACTTACAAAACACTTAATGGGGTCTAATTTTTTACCCCCAATCCATGGGTAGGGTTGGTATAGTAATTTAAGAATGTGGACAAGTTTAACTTGTCCCACAAGCCTTCAAAATTGGCCCTTAAGGCCAAATTCGAATTTCCATGAAGGGGTAGAGTGTTCAACACTCAAGATCACAAGCACTCAATCTTACAACACAAAACTCAAGATCCATCTAATCTAATAAATGAACTTCTTTTGGTCACATCTATAATTAGCTAAGAACAAGATTAATTAACTTTAATTGAGACACTTAAACCCATTAAGATAAAGGGGAAATTACACCAAAATCTAAATAATTAACACAATAAAACACATCACTAAAAATCACATACTAACATCAATTAAAGGAAAACTAAATAAAAGACAATACATAACCCCTTGGTCACAATTTCCCCCTAACAATAATTCAAACACACACACAAATACATGTTGCCATGGTGACCCTTGTTGAATTCACCTAGAATTCTAATGTGGTTGGTCTCCAATCCCCCGTTGTTTGTTGTGAATATATTTACCTAGCAAAACACATAATACCTCATTCGGCCTCGTGGCCGCATTAAAACATCCAAGATAAAATATGTAATATAAATCCATAATCATCTATATATGAATCAAAAAAACATCTAGGCAAGTAACGAGATCATTTCAAATTTCTAACAACATCTTGGTTCCACATTTCATCAATATCAACATGATCATAATATTAGTTCAATTGTCTAGGTCTACTCAATATGACGAAATATCGCATGTCATAAATATACATATAATCATGTCGAAAGCATATAAAATCAATATAAAATGTCTCTAATGATCCAAACGCATCATATATGAATCAAAATCAACAACATTCTAGTATCTCTAACATCTAATATGCTAAAACAAAAAGCTACAATAATATCCATAAGTGTAGTCGACGATTGAAATCAATAACAAAAAGCTGGGAACTAATAATATCCATGCAAGAAGATGTAGAAGCCGTGGTGAAATGCACAATGATAGAAAATATGGAGCCATGTGGATGGTAAACATATCGACATAATTTACTTCATTGCGTAAAGTGAAAAATGGAAGGTTGTGAAATCCATATAGGAAGAGAAATTAGAACCATACAATGTGTGAGATGTAAATGCACAATGATAGAAAATATGGAGCCATGTGGATGGTAAACATATCGACATAATTTATACTGCATGCGAAGGTGAAATGGAAGGTTGTGATTGTTTCCATATATAGAAGAAGCAATCCCTACCTTTGTATGTCTACACCCTTGTTAACCAATGCCTAAACCTTTCCCATAGAAAAAACACCTTTTTATTATTTTTAATGTAATATGTATAATATAATCATATTGTTATATTAATATGTTAATATATGTGAATATGTATTGTTTGTTAATATATATTATTTCTATATATATGTTAATATGTATTATTATCTATATATATATATATATATATATCTTATTTACATTTTAAATTTACAACTAAAATAATTGATGTTTTTATTTGCTTATAGAAATATTGGAATTAAGGAAAGTACTTAAACAATTATTATTTTACAATATATATAATTTACATGTAGATTAATCATTCATATGACATCAATGATACATATATATGCAAATATATATTATTCTTATTTTATCTTAGTTTTTTTTTCACTTTGAAGTCACAAGGGTTTGTATGTTAAATGTACATTATTTTTCTAATGATTTCTCGATTCTAATACTTGGGTTGTAAGATACGTGCAATACAAGGTAGCTTCCAATTTCTACATTAGGTATACACAACTTAAAATGGATTCAATAAACACAAGGAATCAACAAGAATTTTATGTTGATGATCAAAATATTGCAAATGTATTCATAGTAAGATTAAAAGGAGAGTACCATTTTGAATACTTTTGCAAAATGTAAGTAATAAAGCAATCTAAAGGAGAGAAATGAAACTTCCATGAACATTTTATTAGCCAAAACAACCATTCTTCTTCCTCTTTTCCTTTATATCAAGTATTCATTTCTACATCAAAAATCAACTTATCAAGTTTACTTTCTTTTCACAACAAGATACATAATTTGCACACTTTTATTTACAATTTGTTTTGTATCTTACAAATCAACTTTTCTTCATCATTCAAGTAGAATAAACATTTCATTGTTCACAATAAGTATAACAATATGACTATTGTTTACAACAAGGGGTAAAATAATACACAATGTGTTCCATGAATAACAAGTCTTTTAAAAATACAAAGGTGCTCAAGAAACCATAACTATTTTCAACAAGGGGATTAGAACCATAATATTCTTCACTTGATCTCCAACAAGGTCAACATGGAACAACCAAAAAGAGGAGGGAGAAACACTCTCCACCCAGCCTTCTCAATGGAAGATATTAACTCTCCCATTGACCCCTAAGCCCCAACAAAGTAGGAATGTCCACATGTTATCCCAAATGAGCACAACAACAAGCAAACAATAAAAAAAAAGACAATCATTTCAAAGGAGCAAACAACATGAAGGATTCTCATTAGAATCCAAAAGGATAATAAGTATCCATACTCTCCTTATATCTACTCGCAAGTGAGATTGTAAGAATCCATCTCACGTTCCCTCTAATAAAATATTTTCACTCTAACCCTTTTTCCTCCACTCTTCTAAAAGGTATCGATTTTCACTAAAGAAAACATACAATACATCCCTTCATAAATATCATACATAAAAAAACCTTATCCCTCCATTTTATTAATAAGTTTTGATTATTTATTTGTTTACCAAGTAAACCCCTTTTACCTCCACTCTTTCAAAAGGCATCAATTTTCACCAATTTTTTCTACTTATCTCTCACACCATTCATTAGGCCATTCACTACCTGTTATCTGTCAAAAGTGCACCATGTAGAGAGATGAATGTAGGCGTTCTAAGCTTGTTTTGGATCTCTCTCTTTCGTAGATACAATGGAAACACCTCAGTGTCTGTGGGTATACCTATTGTTGAGGTGAGTCTCTGGTATCAAGGTTGGTTCCTTCTTGATGTATCCTAAACTAATTTTAAGGGGTTTTGAGGGTAAAAGATGACTATAAATGAATTAAAAATTGGGGTGATATACCAAACATGTTGAGGGATTTGAGTACATAGTACATGCACAAATAATTTGAGAATGGATTTTGGATGCACAAACCAATAGTTTTTAGCGAGAATATTAAGGCAAAACACTTGATGTATTGAGGGAATGATTCACAACAATACTATTAAGATAAACATGCACACTAATATTATGCAGAAATTACTAAATTTGCAACAAGGTAAGATGATTAATCAAGTAATTTTACATTCACAAGAAATAATAAGGTATACACAACACTAAAAATAATTGGAAAGGCAGAAATCAATTCTCATTCAAAGGGAAAAACTGGAAAAAATTGCTTCAACACTTTTGTGTCCAAAAATTCCTCTTTGTACTTTGCAATTGCACACAATATATAGAAAAATTTATTCACCCATCCATCCTAAAAATAGCTTAAAATTTTACTCGCCCATGCATCTTATTTTTATCCTTTATTATGAATAAATAAAGGAATAAAAATAAACATGCTAATACAATGAGGCATTAATAGCCTTGGTTACAAAATACATCTCAGTCAAACTGCAGTTGACTATTCTATTTTTAACAAGGTTGGATGAATAACTTAGCTAATAATAAGCTTTTCTTGATGAGCAATTCTTCTCCAATGCATGCAACATGTCTTCAACTATTTGATGTGAGATTTGCAATGATAAAATTGGCACTTTAATCCTGCCCCTTGTATGCACATGCAAGAATAAATCTCTATGTGTGAGTAAAATAATTTCTTTATTTGCAATACTTTGCAAAAATAATTCACCCATGCATTCATCTGATGGGGACCACAGGTAAACTCGCAATTGACTATTCTATTTTTAATAAGGTTGGATGAATAACTTAACTAATAATAAGCTTTTCTTGATGAGAAAGTATTCTCAAATACAAGCAACGTGTCTTCAACTATTCGATGTGACATTTGCAATGATCCACTTGCAATGATAAAATTTACACTTTAATCCTACCCCTTGGATGCAAATGCAAGAATAAATCTCTGTGTGTGAGTAAAATAATTTCTTTATTTTCAATACTTTGCAAAAATAATTCACCCATGCATTCATCCTAATGGGGACCACTTGTTCTGATGTTGACATCTGTTATGTCCTTTTCATGATCCATGTGATGGTTGATGCTGACTTTTGTGGTATATTCTTCACCATCATGTGGTCCATGGAGTTGGCACACATTTTTTTGATTCGAATTCCTTGGCTCCCCATTTTATCCTCATGGCATACTTTGGATAAGGCCTTAGCTAAGGTCAAACAATGATTTTAGAATATCATTCACTCCTCCACGTGGAAATAATGCTAACAAGCATATACTTGTGTCTTTTGGATTTTTGAATAATCATTTGACTATCGTTGGTGTTTGATTTTGTTGGACTAAGGTTTGGATTTGATCATAGTCAATGCAATGATTTTATACTCTTGAGACTAGCCCCCTGTTCGCAGGATGACTTGACCCTTCTGAATTTGTCGGTGATGGATTAATTCAACCCTAATTAGGGTTTTATCTGATATCAACACAAGCACTTATTTTTAACCTTGGTTGGGTTTGGTCGACAAAACATTAAAACCTTTACCTAATTCCTCATTTCACGAGCTCAACTTTGAGATAGGTCAATTATATAATAATTTACCTAGCGTCCATGAATGTTGTCTCAAGCTCTAGTTTTGGATTTTCCTTGGAGGATTTGCATTGATATTTTCTTGAATCTGAGCATTTATATACTTGGTTTTAGCTCAAAACTCATATCAAAGCTCCCAACCACCCTTTTCTGCACTGAGTTTCAAAGGTAATTTGTGCTTGAGAGTTGCAAGTTTTGCCTCCTTTATTTCTGTATGGTTCCTTCATTAGTTCTCCTGATGGCGAAATCCTTGTGTTTCTTACATACTTGTGATTTAATGGAACCCTTGGGCTTGAAATGGGTTCTGGACCTACTTTAACTCGCCATTATTCCCTGAGCACATGATCCTTGAGTTCTGGATTACATGGTCACTTTACCTAAAGTCATCATGAAGGTGAGTGTATTCTCGAGCTTTAGTCTACATCGTGACTCTAGATCTGTCGTCCTTATTTCTGCTTTAAAAACTCCAGATCTACATGTTTTGAGTTTTGGTTATTTCGAATTTCTTAGCTAATTTCTCATTCCTTAATGGCCACTTGATAATTTAACGTATGTGTAAACTAATATCCTTTTGTATTTTTCATTTTTCTGACTATATACTCACAGGTTTCCTTCTATTTTTGACATCAAAATGGTAAGTCTTTTGTATTGCTCGATCGATCTTTTGGGTATTTGTGTTTTTTTTTCGTATATCGAGATAAAATCTCAGATCTTAGAAATACCCACTAATGGTCTTGTTGTTCACCATGAGGAAGAATCGGGGATTGTAAATGCTTATTTTTGCTTGATATAACCATTTACCGCCATTCTGAACTATGGATTATGTATTTTTTGAGCCTTCGAGCTCTGGTTATGTATGTTCGGCCTTGTGGGCTTCATTCTCCGAATCTTTTTATTTTTATATCAGTTGTATTATATATGTTTAGCCTCTTTTACATTTTGAACTCCATTATTTGATGATTTTCGCGCTTTTGACGGATTGAATCTTGTGTTGCTTCTAAAAACTTCACCGATTTGGGTTTAATTTTATAAGGCTCATATCTGTATTTCCTTTAGGGCTCTTGGCACTACTATAAACCATGTTTTGGATTCCTATTAGCATGTATACCCTATATTTCCATCATGAAATTGATGGTGATTTTATGTAGAACTGCTCCATTTGCTGACTATTATTTCTATTATGGCCTGAATGAATCAATTTTTCTACCATTTCTAGTGATACTGAAGCTCTGAGCTGTGTTATCCATTTCGACTAAAATTCTTGTAGAAAAATCAATGTGTAAGCCATTATTTGTTACTATCATTGAACTTGAATTTTTTTCTTTGAATTGATACAAATACCTAGTTTGTTGTTGTGTTATCACTCGGAAATTTGAAGTTCAAAATGTGCATTGACTTTGTTATTTTGAAACAAGGATTTATTTTGAGACTAAAACTTTGTACATGCTTGCACAAAATAACAATATGGGTGCATATTATTTTTTGTTTGTGATCATAGTGTTCTCATATCAATGTGTAGCTTGGGCTATGTGATTTCCTTTTGATCTCTTTAACTAATACTTGAAACTCTATAACTGGGTATTATTTATTTCTTTCACCAATAAAAATCATCTTGTGATTTTTGAATCATGAACTGATTGTAAAGACTTTGTTATATTTGTTGATTGAAAATGAGTTTGATCCTTGATGAAAACATGTATCTTTTATGTTATATTGAATATTTTGGTTGAATGTAACCAATGGTGCCCATAACAAGGTATAGGTGTGGATATTTGTTGTATCATGTTCGGTGTAAGTTGAGACAACTATCATAGAGCTTGATGTTGGATCCTCTTAGAGACTCAAGCTCTTATGTAGATAATATCTATTGATTGGATTTTATCTACAATCATTCTTTTGTTGAGCTTCATGCAGAAAATACCATATTCTTCATTTGCTTTGTCCATTGTATGTTGTATTGTTGCTTCTGTCTTTAAGATGCAACTCCAAAACTTATAGTTCTATTAAATTTTATGGTTACTATAGCTTGCAACTTCCTTTTGTGTTCATTTGTGCAATGCTTATCTCCTTTTCTGCTGGAAGCATGGGCCTTTACTATAGAGGGAAACAAATATCTTAATTGATGTATTTTGAGATAAATTTGCAATGGCTGCAACCTAATGAAGATTTGTATTTATTTTAAAGCTTAACTAATTTGATGAACCTGGAATATCACCAAATATTTGAAAAGCTAATCCATGTAGTTTTGAATCATTCTTCTTTGAATAATTTGGACTACCACATATATTGCAATCTCCTGAAGATATCCTTCTTTTAGGGAACTTGACTATATTGAATTCTTTTGGTAGAATATGTGCTTCATATGCTAGTAGTAAGGACAACTCTTTGTATGGTTACCATTCTGCATTAGTTGAATCTCTACCCACCTGGTCTGTATAGAAACTTGAATTCCATATAACTTACATTTGTTTTAAGAAAGTGTCATCCTTTGCAAGATGTATGTTGTTGGAAAAGATGGATCACTTGTCTCTGGAATCTGCATTCTTAATACTTTTATTTATGAATTCAAAACCCCATGCCATCGATGAGCTATTATTAGATTAAATCTTCTACTTTTGTTGGCTATCCACTTAGAAATATTGTTCTTTGGATTTGTGACTGACTTACTAATAGTTGTTCGATGAATGAAATTTGCTACATTTTTGTACCTTCTTTTCCATCAATCTGTCAATCCTGTAGTTGTAGTTGATTCCTTTGCACTTGTACTTTTGAAATCATTAAACCTTCAAAGCCCTACTTTGATCATATGGCATTATGAAACTCATATGTTGGATGTTTATTTTGGAAAGTGGGAAGAATTTGTACTTCTTGAAATTTGACTTGTCTATGGAAAGAAACTATACGTCTACACCTTGTCTTTGGTAATAATGATGTAAGAAGTTGGTGTTCCCTTTATGGTTTCAATAACATCTCCAAGAAAAGACATCTCGGGAATTTTTACAAAGTTGAACAAACTCAAATTTCCCTTATGGGGTACTTACTTTGTCCATTTGCAATGTCTTGCCTTCATTTACTAAAATAGGCTCTAAATATTCACCCTTTACCTGAATGTTTTCTTTCTCCTTCCGAAACCAATCATTCAGGTTGAAGATTGAATCCAAGGTTATGAGGCCTTTTGGTAATTTGTTAGTTCTCAACTACACCACTTGGTCGCCATATTGTTGCTCCAGCTTGTCTTGATTTCTGGCGGAGAACTCAACTTCTTCTTGTAGAAAATTGACAATTTGCTGATCATTCTCAAAGACTTGCCAACTTGTATTGTTATCTAGACCAACCGGTCTCACAAACAATTTTACATGGGGCTGATATTTCTCACTTTTGATACTTTCTACAACATCAAACACAGCCCCAATTGCTTCCAGTTTGTCTGCTGCTTCATTCTTCTTCCTTGGGATGGAATTGATGCTAAAAGCTTCAAAATCTTCAATAACATCCCATACCCGATTTTTGTAGTTCTTTAACAGATCATTCTTGGCAACATTTTTTTCTCTGACCTGGTTCACAATTAGCTCACTATCACCAAATACATTGTACCTTGTGGTGAAATGAGCATAGCTCCTCCTCCTGCACCTTGTCTACTCCTTGATCCATCAAGAACAATCGCCATACTTCATTCTTGTCCTTGTGATCTGGCTTGGTGATGTTGGGGAGAGGTTGATTCTCTTCATGCAAACAATAAACTCCTAGCTCATATTCCTCCATTTCTTTGTATGGATCAAATGCATGTCTTTTGTTTGCCCATTCATCAAGAGTCAAGTCCAGAATGCATCTAACCTTGGTGTCAGCTTCATGAGTGCTTGGATAATCCTCTTGATCAAATGTTGAACAATTTGCATTGATTGGACTTAGTGTATGGGGTTCTATGTGAAAATCTGCAATAGGCTCAGATCTGATTGTAGCCTTAGTTCCATACCTTGTTCTAAATAACATGTGTGACCAATCAGCCGAAAGATAGCCTCCAATTTTAGTAGTGAAGTCTCTTGACAAACACAATGCAAAGAGTGGTGGCAAGTCTATGACTGACACATCTTGTAACACTGTTACATTGGGACACGCATGCAATGTGAGGCTCAAATATTTGATTACTCCAACTCGTTGTCATTGTTGTCCCATCCAATTGCACTACACCCTTAGAGATGACTTCATATTGAAGACCTAACTGATCAGACTATTTGTTTTGGCATGACTGAGCTACTTGCTCCCGAGTCAATCATGCAATTATGTACCAACTTATCTCCTATGATCAATGAGACATAGAATGGAGGGGGCTTCAAATTTTTACCTTATTTTCCTCCATGATTTCCTTCAGGCTGAGTTACATTGGTAAGAAATTTTTCTTATTGATTGGGTGGCTGATTTGATGCTGACCAATTTGCCATAAGCAGCCTACAACATGTCTCTATCCTGATAGCTAATGACTCCCACATTGAGATGTTTACATTCATCTTCTTCATCTGCTCAATGATGTTGAATGAGTTATCTCTCTGTTGCCCCTTGCCTTGCACATTCTTCTCTAGCACCTGAGTTGTTGCAACCGACGCTTGAGGTGGTTTAGAAGGTGGTTTGGGCTGACCCTGCACATTTGGAACTGCACTTTGATTGCCAACACCTTGTGGAATAATAGAGGGTTGTGGACCATTTGAGTTGGATGACTGTCCTTCCCTAATGTTTCTCTTCTTGGAGCATGTATTGGCTGCTACACTTTGAGAAGGTATTTGATTTATACCACAGAAATCTTCAGCCTGCCAATTGACAAGTGTAGTTTCATTCAGAGATGTCCCTTGCTGGGGTGCTTCTTGCTGCTGATCTTCTTCGTGGCTATATTCTTGCGACCCACCAATGGTTTGCACCATCAGAGCCTGATTTAATGCACCATTAAAGCACATTGATTGGTTATGTGGCTGACTGCATGGGAAACACCAGTCATATTCCTGGGCCATGTTATTTTGCACCAGTACCAAAGCTCTAGATGTGGATGCAACATTGGGATTGTAAGGCTGGAATGGCCTATTAGCAGAATTTTTGACTTGATTCTGATTTTTAGTTTGAATGGGTGGCCTATTGGGCTGATATGGAGGTCTATTGGGTTGAGTTTGAGGCTGGTATGATCTAACATTTTGAGCTTGTTGCCTCTTTATTGTCACCAACTCGTTACCCAAGTTTTGTAATTGCTTCATGACCTCTTGGAGTTCCTTAGAGTTGTTAGATGATGAGGTAGAGGCTTCAGTTGAACTCTGATTTCTTGGTGTAGGGATGGGAGCTAATGTAGGTGCTTGACTAGCGTTTGGACTTTCTAATTCTGGGTACAGAGGCATGGGTGGCCTAGGTGTGATTTTTCCAGCCTGAATCAAATGGTTCTCAGCCCCTATGGAAAGGCTATAGGTCAGCAGCAAGGTTGTGCCCCCCATTGACTGAATCATCAAAGAAATATTAGAATTTAAATCCCTAAGAAAGTATAAGAAGGCACCTTCATCAGTGGGCTTTACTGTTGTTGGAATCCTATCCCAGGTCCGTTGGAATATGAGGTTGAAGTCTGTTAATTACTCATTTGGGGCTCTCTTGATTATTGTTAGCTGTTCCAACAAAGATAATTTGTCACCTTTCTCTCCAAACTGGTTGTGAAGAGCTATGCATAGCTGATTCCAATTCTAGATAGAGCTTGCCAGGAGACTCCTGAACCATTGTGAAGCTTTCCCTTTGAATGAAGAGGCAAGCAACTTGACTACAATGTCCATCTCATGGATTTTGTGGATTATATAGACATCTGTAACATCTTGGACATGATCACCAGGGAAGTTTGGTTCTCTCTAGTGAAGTATGGAATACTCTTCAATGCCAAAACTGAACTGGGTTTTGTGCATTCAAGGTGAGTGGAACTGTTGCCAGTGAAGTTGACATATGGATTTGGTTGTGCCATCCTGATTGGTCAAAGAACTCTATTTGACTAAACAAAAGGCATTCCAAGTGGAGAAAATTGGCAAAGTAAGTACCCCACAAGAGAAATCTGAGTTTTTTCAGCTTTGTCAAGAATTCCCAGATGTCTTTGCTTGGACTTACAAGGATTTAAGAGGTTTCAACCCAAAGTTGTCACAACATACTATTGAGATAGATCCGAATCCAATCTTATCAGGCAAAAGAAAAGGCTAGTGAATCCCCATATTGAACCTCTCATGAGAAAAGAGTTGAACAAGCTTATTGAGGCTAGTATCATCTTCCCTATCAAACACTCAAGTTGGGTTGCAAACTTGGTGCCAGTAAGAAAGAGAAATGGAGAAATAAGATTGTGTGTGGACTTCCATGATCTAAATAGAGCATCACTCAAGGATCATTATCCACTTCCATCAATGGAACAAATCTTGCAGGTTGTAGCTGGTTCAGAGAGGTTTTCATTGCTAGATGGATACTCAGGCTATAATCAAATAATGGTGAAGGAAGAAGATCAATTCAAGACAACCTTCACTACAAAATGGGGCACATATGCTTACAAGAAGATGCCATTTGGATCTGTCAAATGCCGAGAAACATTTCAGCGAGCTATGGATATGGCGTTCAAAGGCTTAATCAATAAGATAGTGTTGGTATACCTAGATGATATCACTTGTCTTCTCAAAGAATGCAGCAGACCATCTATTCCACCTCGGAAAGTGTTTCAGAGGTGTAGAAGGTTTGGAGTGTTGTTGAATCCGAAGAAGTGTGTATTCTTGGCACATGAGGGAAAATTTTTGGGCCACATTGTCTCAAGAGAAGGGTTAACAATTGATCCTAAAAGGGTTGAAGCCATCCAAACACTTCCATTGCCACACCACAAGAAATATCTCCAAAGCTTCTTGGGAAGGATAAACTTTGTCCGCATATTTGTGCCTAATTTTTCCACTCTTGTGAAGCCTTTAACAATGATGTTGAAGAAGAGTCTTGCATTCAAATGGATAGCAGAAGGCAAAGAGATTTTTGAGAACATCAAGCATGCAATATCACAAGCTCCAACTCTTATCAACCCAGAATTTTCAAAGGATTTCATGTTGTATGCTTTTGGAGGATCAGATACAATCTTAGCTATCTTGACACAACTGAATAGAGAAGGTTTAGAATAGCCCATAGCATTCTTCAGTCAAATCTTGGAAGATTACGAAGTAAAGTATTCTTTCATTGAAAAGCATGTCCTTGTTGTCATCAGGAGTTTGAAGAAGTTCAAACACTTGGTCTCGAATAATAAGATTCAACTACTGGTGTCTCATACTAGTGTCAATGACTTTCTCCTAAACAAGAATTTAAATGAGAAGAGAGCATGTTGGATCACTCGGGTGATGGAATATGATATTGAAATCAAAGTGACCAAGCTGGTTCGTGGCAAAGGTTTGTGTGAGAACCTTGCTTCCAAACAACTCGACGGATCAGAAGGTGAAACGGATGTTGTCATGTTACTCCAGAATGATCAAGAACAACCAATTGATGATGAACCCATTCCATGTTGGACCCAAGATATGGTGCATTATCTCCAAAAAGGCTTGTGCCCTCCAGAAATGAACAAATCAAAGAGGAAATACTTTAGATTACAATCCATCCCGTATGTGCTCATCAATGGCACCTTGTTCAAGAAGGACATCAATGGTGTTCTATTAAGATGCATTGGAATAGGTCAAGTTCAGAAGATATTACATGAGTTCCATGATAGGAAGCGGAGGCCACTTTTCTCCATGAGTAATAGCTCAAAATCATGAAGCTAGTTACTATTAGCCTACGGTGTTCAATGATTGCTACTCATGGGTCAAGAAATGCAAGAGATGTGCATTCTTCACAGGGAAGGAAAGGTTAGCAGCGCTACCCCTTCTTCCAATTTTAGTAGATCAGCCATTCATGCAATGGGGATTGGACTTCATTGGGTTTATCAATCCCAATTCAAGTCAAGGACACAAGTGGATACTTACGGCAACGAATATTTCACCAAGTGGACTGAAGTAGTGGCACTCAAGGAGGAAAATGAATCCAACATCTTAGATTTCTACGAAGGGATAGTCATAAGGTTTGGTGTCCCTACCACTATCATATCAGACAATGCATTGGCATTCCTTGGCACAAAGATCACTTAATGGGCTGTCAAGAATTGTGTGTATCTCAACACTTCATTGAATTATTACCCTTAGGGTAATGGTCAAGCCGAGTCTACGAACAAGAACCTACTAAGAATCATAAGGAGAACCCTTGATGAGAATTAGAGAACTTGGCATGCAAAGCTCAAATCAGCCCTATGGGCTGATAGAATCACACCCAAGAGGTCTACAGGAAGCTCTCCATACAAGCTTGTATATGGGAAAGAAGTAGTTCTACCTATATCACTCGAGTTGCCAGCATTGGAACTCATGAAATAGTTGGAACTAGCTGAGTTTGAGCCTATGGAAATTAGGTATGCAGAGCTGATGGAATTAGAAGAAATAAGAGAACATGCAATGCAGACCATGGAAAAAGATCAAGCATTGATCAAGAAGAGTTTTGACAAGAAAGCTAAGGCCAGGATATTGCAAACTGGAGATTTGGTACTGAAGTGGGATGCTGATCGTGCAAAGCTGGGAAAGCATTCCAAGTTCGATGCCATATGGAGTGGCCCATATATGATCATTGAATGAAAAGGTAGCAATGCCTTCCGGCTAGCTAAGTTGGATGGTGAAGAGTTACAGATTTTGGTCAATGGAATCTATCTCAAACATTGCTACTAGAAGGAGAATTTCTCACCCTTGTAAATATTAATTTAGAATTTCCATTCCTCCAAGTGCTTATGCACATTGTACTATTGTTAGAATAGTTTTCATTTCCCTAAGTGCTGGTGCACATGTCCTATTGCTTCTAGTGTGTGCATGTTTACAGTTCATCGAGCCTCTAGAAAAGAATTTGCAGCCACAAGAGAATCAGATCAACAAATGTTTCAATGGCTCAAGGATATAGGTTTTCAAATTTCAGATCAGGAGAAATATTATCAGACAGACTCCATGCCCAATGGATTGCTACAGGTAAATAGCCATTCTTCATCTGGTAGGCAGATAACCCCACTGAGTCACCAAAATTGTTATCCAAAATTCACCCCTCGAGGTAAATTTTGATAACATGCATCAGATTCTTGAGTCCCAAGCAAGTAAAATTTGATTCAAGGCCCAAAATCATGTTTTGGGTCCCCTTGCTTCTCTCTAACTTTCCCATCCAAGGAAAAAATCCAAGAAATTAGGAAAAAGTTGAAAAAATTAAAAAATGAAGTCGTAAGCTTGTATTAAGGCATTTCGGACTGGAGGCTGTTGTTCGTACTAGTGCGAGTCGTACTAAGGTTCGTCATACCAAGTTTGCGGTCGAAATACAAAGGACTTGACAAAGTCAGAACTTTTTGTCCCGGCGGTTTGCAAGACAGCATTGGGACGTCGGGATGTGCAAAGCCAAAATGGCCATAGGCAGTGAAAATCGAGAAAAAGTGGAAGTTTTTGTTCTATGGGTTTTAGGACAGGCCGAGACAAAAGTACGCGTGAGATGCAAATCGCCAATTTGTCGCAAGTCAGGTCTATAGTGGGTGGTGCAGAAGATTTTTGTGCAGGGCGGATCAGAATAAGATAAAAGTACGTGCCAAATGCGTGAAACACAAAAGGGTGAAAAGACCATAAAAGGGGATAGATAATCTGAATCGGCCGATGCGGAAGAATGTGTCCGGGACAGCCAGGACACGTGGACCTGATTTTGCCACAATACCCGCAATTCAAAGGAAAAGTCAACGTTTGACTCCTAAACTTCAAACGGCCATAACTTTTGACTCCGAGCTCCGATTTTCACAAAATTTGACTTTTTGGAATGAGGGTAGATATATTTAAATAAAAGAAACATATTCGGCTCAAGTCAGTTAATGCTCATTCCCATCAAATGATAGAAAACACCTGCTAGACCCAAAATAGCTGCTCGCACTCAGAAGGCCATAACTTTTGCATTTCTCAACAAAATCACACAAAATTGGTACCGTTGGAATCATGGCTCTGACCCCAACATAGAGAAATAAATAAATTTCATATTTTATGAGAAATAGATGTATATTTTTCATAGAACATGGCCGGGTTCATGTTATTTGGTAGTTGGAAGTGCAATTAAGAGGCATAGTCATCATTCTTTCTCTCTTTGCAACACACCGAGAGTATGGTGAGCCTTTTACAAGTAAAATAAAATAATTTCACTCCATTTAGTGCCTCTTACAAGTGGTTGAAGGATAGATTTCAGGATTCCCATTTTTCCTCTATCTCTCTCTTCTCGTTTTCCTATAAATTGGAGTGTTGGGCTCATTGTAAATGGGAGGTAGTTTTTGTAGCAAAGCTCTACCAAAATTGCTTTGTGAAGCCAATGTGCTGCAGGCCCTTGTTGTGGACTCCTTGCATGGTGATCCAAGCCCTTATCTTGTAACAAATTGAACTGTGCATATCATGAAGCAATAAAATATAAGTTTGTGGATGCATCTTCCCCTGCTATGTTTTCTTGCATTCTTCTTACCCCTTCAACCTTGATTACAAGTGTATTGTGTCTATCTTTATGCTCTTGCAAGGATCTATTATTATTGTGCATGTATGAAACATTGTTGTGAATGCATTTTCAGATTGTGGAGAACTGTTATCACCCCTTCTAGTATGCACTTTACTCCTAGTTTTCACACATTGGAAGACTACTCTCACACCCTCCTTTTCTAGGTGTATCACCACTTTAGTGTAGGATTTAATTTTATGCATTCTCTCTCCTTGGTCCCTTAGAAAGTTAGATTAGAATAGTTAGTTTACCTTGCATTAGATTAGATTGTGGCAGGTAGTTTAGGAGCAAGAACCAGCTTTCTTTGGAGGTCTATCTCAAGTAGCAAGTCCCACAACTTGGAGATAGTACCCATGTTATCCAATCACACCATGAGTTCAAGTATATGCACTTGTGTAAACATAAGGGTGTTGTGATTCGGTGATAATAGTTTCCTTTTAAAATATAGTTGGACTTATTATTTTTTATAGGAACCTTCTCTCACGAATATAGAGGCATACATTTCATTAACGAAATCCTAGTACAATAGGGGAATTGTACCTTTAGAGTTTGATGAAACCTATACTAGAGGTGCTTCTGATTTCTTAGTTGTACCTATAAGAACATCCTTGCTGTTTATGATCGGAACAATTCAACTTGTAACCTGCATTCTGAATTCTTAAGTTGAAGTGGCATTTCTTATGTCTTTTCTGGAACTATTATATCTTTTCTAGAACAATACTCATATTTTCATTTCTACTTTCTAAAAATGGAATTCCATTATGAATTTTACTGTACTTGTCTCTGATTCAACTGTACTAAGATATGTTCTTTCTAATGTTGTCCTTTATGTATCTTATATGTGCCTTCCTTAAAAGATTCAGTTACTTAAAACTGTAAACACATGGATATAGACCAAACCTAGAGCTCTAACAATATATATTGTATGTCCAAAGGTACACTGGGGACTAGAGATGAGGATGTAGTAGCCAAAGATGAAGTAATACAAGAAGCACGAGAGAACCAACCCAATCAAGCAATGATGGGTTTCTTCTCTCTCCATTTGCTTATAGTTTTAAGTATATGCTTCTTCTTTTTAGTAAATATAAGTTACAATATACACGGCTTGTGTGGGTTCACTGTACTTTTATTCCTTATGAATAAATGAACTATTTTTGTGTAATGAGTTATATCCCTTTCTTTTTTGTACTTTCATTTGTATGGATAATAAATGAACTTATACAACTGAAAACACTTAAATAATTCACTTAATCATAGAAATAAATTAAAATCAAGTGTACCTTATTGACACTCATTTAAAATGCCAACTTGCTTGTAGAACTACCCTTTCTATTCTTCAAACCTGTAACTGAGACTACTGCCTCAAAATGTAGAACCTTGCATATGCCATCTTTCCCGCCTTCACCAAGGCCTTGCAGCAGTCTTCCTAGATTACTGCATTGTCTTACTGATGATTAATAGAGAGGTGGTATACGCAAGGTGTTGCCTTTTGGGGCAACACTTTCAACTACTAATTTTATGTATGGAATTATCATTCCGTCTAAAACCAAGCAATCAAAAATTGTATCCCTTTCCGAGATGGCTGCCCCAAACATATCCAAACCTGTAACCCGACCAATATGAGAAACTTAAAAGTTTCAAGTTGACCTTTTCGCATGGGGTGCAAAAAATGTCAACACTACCCAAACCCAATTTCATGAAACAACAAAAACAAACATATTCAAGAACAATCAAGAAAAGAAATAACTAAGGTAAAATAGGCCTACCTTTGGGCCATCTTGTCCACTTGAGCAATCCAAAATCCAAGAAAACTTTCACAAGTTCTTCTTTCCAAAAAGGCTCTCCAATCCAACAAATTTTAAAAGAAATTTTCCAACAAAATGACATGTAACCTCCTTCCCAAAATCAAACACATATATAGAAATTTAAGAAGAAAAAGGGTGATGTGAAGGAGTACACAAGTCAAAAAATCAAAAAAAGGTGTAAGAAAATGTGTAAGAGAGGTATGGGGTGGTCAAATCAAAAGACACATGGGTGTAAGGAATTTTCCTTCCACCCTCCAAAAATTATCATCCTAAGGAAAACATCAACATTAAAATAAATCAAATCAACCAAAGAGTGAAAATGGGAGAAAAGTCCCTCATAAATGAGAAAGACCTTTTTGTCTATAAAATAATCCCCTACCCCATGGGTATGGGCTTGGGGTCATTTTATGAGTGTAGAGAAAAGTAAACCTTCTCCACACTCTTTGAGAAGTGGGCCTAAAGGACAAATCGAGTTTGCACTTTGAGTGAAAAATACTCATCACAAAAGAAAAGACAACGAATTATTTTTCACAAACATAATTAAGTGACCCAAATAAAATCCACTTAACCAAAATAAATAAAATTCACTTTTCAAAAGTTGCACATGAGGAAAATGTGACAAAACTTATTCAAAAATTAAACACAAAATAAATCACAATTTACAAGGTCACTTGACAAATTTACATACACACACACACAAGTGCTCATTGGATGTCCCTCACCAACATGTGGCATTCCTAGGTTGTTGGGTTTCTCCTTCTTTAATTTTATATTTAATATTTATCTCTGAATTTAATTGTTAAGTAAACACCTCAAACAAGCGTCATACCACACAACAAAATATACATCCATAAATAACCATGTGAAATCGAACTAAATGCCAACACAAAATCCAAACAATTCATCATACAATTCACACTCAAAAATCAATCATTAAAATAACATTTCTATTTCATTACGAATATCTACATATATGATTCAACTGGTAGATTTCAAACTATTAATTACATTTCATAATTAAATTTAATTCATACATTCATAGACATCATGATGATTCTATCCATAATAAAAATGTAACATACACATAAGATTTTGATCATACACATATAATACCTACAAATTTAGTTAAATAAATTATAACTACAACCAAATTATCCCATGGTTAGTGAAATAAAAAAAAGGCCATACTAGTATAAGATGTCTATGACACTTTGTTCTATCACACAAGTCATCTAATGTACCAAATGTCAAATAATATAGATATAAAATGAAACAAAAATGAAGGGTTGTCAAACTAAGTAGTAAATAGTGTGTAAAGTAAGTGGGCACTACAATGTGCTTGCTTCTCTTGTGGAAGATTGGATTTTGGAAAGGGAAATTGTTGAATTATTATCATAGAAAGTCTTTATGGCTTAATCATGAGTATGCTTCAAATCGATAAAATTATTCTCATCTACATAATTTGACATGTTGCTCCAAAGGCTGCTACATATTCAGCTTCAATCGAGGAAAGAGTAACAATGAGCTTCTTCTTTGATGCCCAAGAAACCACACTTGTTCCAAAATTAAAACCATAATCAAAGGTTCTTTTTATCATCTATATTGCCTCCAAATATAGAATCAAATATTTTCATGGTGAGCAGAAAAAGACTCAATGCCCTAAAGAACAAAAAAAGACTCATGCCCCAAAGAATAGAAAAAACTTTGTCACCTATTGTTTTCCAGATCTGTCATACTTTGCAACTTGACAAAAACATCAATCTCAATCAATGCATCCTCTTGGTACTTCTGTAATCCGTGGGTGAATTTGATGGCTACTTGATACTTTGATGTTTGGTCCCAACATTTCAAAAGTGCCTATGCGAGTTGGATTTTCATTTAAAATCTAATTTTTCTATAGTTACATGTGAATAGGTAAATAAATTCAAAGCAAGACCCTTACGAATAAGATATTTTATATTCCTATTCCAAATGCTTCTAAAAGCTTGAGATTTGAAACCACAAGTGGCTAATTTTGTAAGCGTTGTTTAAAAATCAAAACTTCTTATCATTATAAGATAAAAGAAAAATTAACCACCATATACAAAGGCATATAGGTACTTACAAGTTAGCATCTAGAAATTACAAAGAAGAATGAAAGCATATGCCAATGTCAATGGACCTTCAAAGATATGTATTATTTACCTACGAGATTAAAAAAGAATAATTCAAATATTAGTCTTCACACAAGAATATCAACGAAAGCTCATGGAAAGCTCGCATCTATATAGATTTTGTTGTTTACATTGATGTCCTCTGAAGAAAAGAAGAAGTGGTGGCCTCAAATTAAGAAGAAGGGATATTTCAAGCGAATGCCTTGTACACAGTTATGGTAATTCACAATCGGAGATTTGACTTCACCCACAATCTGTAAGGCTATTTGCAAAAAGCCCACAATCTAGAGTTGAGATTTTAGAGAAAATTTCATTAATCCACAATCTGGAGGGTTTTTTTCTAATCTCTACTATTTCTGTGAAACATGCATGCTCTACTATTTTTGTGGCAACATCGACTTTAGAACTCTAACAAGTTCATGCATGGTGGGTCAATCAAAGAGTCATATTTGGTACAAAGCAAGGTCGACTAGAAGATTTTTCTTATGATCCCAAGATCCATGCATGTTTTGTAACCTAACCAACCCAAAAATAAGAAAAACCACCACGAAAAAAGTACAACCAATCCCAAAATAATAAAAGCGTGAAAAGATAGAAAATTAAAGATGACAAAAAGATTCATACAACCAAAGAATAAATATACCCACAAATACATTAATAACATTAGTAATTAAGTAAAATCTAGTACCAAAAAAATGTGTTTGAATGTATTCGCAATTAAGTAACACAAGATTACTGTTTGACCAAAATAAGCTCACACTTATTTTGGCTCAACTCGACACCATTTTCCCCTTTTGTGCTTAAACCTAAATTTCTACATATTTTAAGCACTTAAGGCCCCCAAATCATTTCCAACGAGATAGGAATTTTCTTTCCCTTTCCGAGATATATAAATAAGTCCTTCTAACTCTTCGTATTTTTCAAGTTACGGGTCGACAGAATTAGAGGGATTTTTGCCAAAAGCGTGTCGGCGGGCCCAGAGAAGAATTTTGCCAAAGGAAATTGCGGACCGGTGGGGCGAGAGGAGACCTTTTGACATTTTTACACTTTTCACACCAATTTTACACCATTTTCACACATTTTCTCCTTTTTGCAACTTGACAAAAACATCAATCTCAATCAATGCATCCTCTTGGTACTTTTGTAATTCGTGGGTGACTTTGATGGCTACATGATTCTTTGATGTTTGGTCCCAACATTTCAAAAGTGCCTATGCGAGTTGGATTTTCATTTAAAATCTAATTTTTCTATATTTGCATGTGAATAGGTAAATAAATTCAAAGCAAGACCCTTACGAATAAGATATTTTATATTCCTATTCCAAATGCTTCTAAAAGCTTGAGATTTGAAACCACAAGTGGCTAATTCTATAAGTGTTGTTTAAAATCAAAACTTCTTATCATTCTAAGATAAAAGAAAAATTAACCACCATATACAAAGGCATATGGGAACTTACAAGTTAGCATCTGAAATTACAAAGAAGAATGAAAGCATATGCCAATGTCACAGGACCTTCAACATATGTATTATTTACCTACGGGATTAAAAAGAATATTTCAAATATTAGTCTTCACACAAGAATATCAACGAAATCTCATGGAAAGCTCGCATCTATATAGATTACGTTGTTTACATGATTTCCTCCAAGAAAAGAAGAAGTGGTGGCCTCAAATTAAGAAGGGATATTTCAGGCGGAATGCCTTGCATACGCTTATGGTAATTCACAATCGGATATTTGACTTCACCCACAATCTGTAAGGCTATTTGCAAAAATCCCACAATCTGGAGTTGAGATTTTAGAGAAAATTTCATTAATCCACATAATATGGAGGGTTTTTTCTAATCTCTACTATTTACTGTGAAACATGCATGCTCTACTATTTTTGTGGCAACATCGACTTTAGAACTCTAACAAGTTCATGCATGGTGGGTCAATCAAAGAGTCATATTTGGTACAAAGCAAGGTCAACTAGAAGATTTTTCTTATGATCCCAAGATCCATGCATGTTTTGTAACCTAACCAACCCAAAAAATAAGAAAAACCACCACCAAAAAAAGTACAACCAATCCCGAATAATAAAAACTGTGAAAAGATAGAAAATTAAAGATGACAAAAAAGATTCATACAACCAGCAATAAATATACCCAAAATACATTAATAACATTAGTAATTAAGTAAAACCCAGTACCAAAAAAATGTGTTTGAATGTATTAGCAATTAAGTAATGTAAGACACAGTTGACCAAAATAAGCTCACACTTATTTTGGGTCAACTGACACCATTTTCCCCTTTTGTGCTTCAACCTGAATTTCTACATATTTTAATCACTTAAGGCCCCCTGAAATCATTTCCAACAGATAGGAATTTTCTTCCCCTTTCCAGAGATATAAAGAAGTCCTTCTAACTCTTCGTATTTTTCAAGTTACGGATCGACGAGTATTAGAGGGATTTTTGCTAAAAGCATGTCGGTGGGCCCGAGAGAAGAATTTTTGGCAAAGGAAATTGTGGACTAGTGGGCGGCAGGAGACCTTTTGACATTTGTACACTTTTACCACCAATTTTACACCATTTTCACACCATTTTCCCCTTTTTGCAACTTGACAAAAAACATCAATCTCAATCAATGCATCCTCTTGCTACTTTACTAAGTAATCCGTGGGTGAATTTGATGGCTACATGATACTTTGATGTTTGATCCCAACATTTCAAAAGTGCCTATGTGAGTTGGATTTTCATTTAAAATCTAATTTTTCTATAGTTGCATGTGAATAGGTAAATAAATTCAAAGCAAGACCCTTCCGAATAAGATATTTCATATTCCTATTCCAAATGCTTCTAAAAGCTTGAGATTTGAAACCACAAGTGGCTAATTCTGTAAGTGTTGTTTAAAAATCAAAACTTCCTGTCATTCTAAGATAAAAGAAAAATTAACCACCATATACAAAGGCTTATAGGTACTTACAAGTTAGCATCTGGAAATTACAAAGAAGAATGAAAGCATATGCCAATGTCAAAGAAACCTTGACATATGTATTATTTACCTACGGGATTAAAAAAGAATATTTCAAATATTAGTCTTCACACAAGAATATCAACAAAATCTCATGGAAAGCTCGCATCTATATATATTACGTTGTTTACATGGATTTCCTCACGAAGAAAAGAAGAAGTGGTGGCCTCAAATTAAGAAGGGATATTTCAAGGCGGAATGCCTTGTACACGCTTATGGTAATTCACAATCGAGATATTTGACTTCACCCACAATCAGAAGGCCGTTTTCAAAAATCCCACAATCTAGAGTTGAGATTTTAGAGCAGATTTGCATCAACCCATAATTTGGAGGGTTATTTTCTGATCTCTACTATTTCTATAAAACATGCATGCTCTACTATTTTTGTGGCAACATCGACTTTAGAACTCTAACACGTTCATGCACGGTGGGTCGATCAAAGAGTCATTTTTGGTGCAAAGCAAGGTCAATTGGAAGATTTTTCTTACGATCCCAAGATCCATGCAGGTTTTTCAACTTAACCAACCCAAAAAACAAGAAAAACCACCACCAAAAAAGTACAACCAATCCTTAAATAATAAAAACTATGAAAAGATGGAAAATTAAAGATGAAAAAAGATTCATACAAGAAGCAATAAATATACCCACAAATACACTAATAGCATTAATAATTAAGTAAAACCCATTACCAAAAAAAAAAATTTGAATGTATTAGCAATAAAGTAACGTAGTACCTGTTGACCAAAATAAGCTCACACTTATTTTGGGTCAACTGACACCATTTTCCCCTTTTGTGCTTAAACCTGAATTTCTACATATTTTAAGCACTTAAGTCCCCCTAAAAGCATTTCCAACATATAGGAATGTTCTTCCCCTTTCCATAGATATAAATAATTCCTTCCAATTCTTTGTATTTTTTAAGTTACTGGTCGGCGGGCATTAGAGGGATATTTTTCCAAAAGCGGGCGAGTGGGCCCAGGGAAGAATTTTTGCCAAAGGAAATTACAGACCGGCGGGCGATGGGAGACATTTTGAAATTTTTACACTTTTCACAAAAGGCACAAGTATAATTGTGGGGCTGTGAGCCCCGAGAAGGATTTCTTATGCAAAGTGGAAAAAGCGGGTCGGCGGGCCCAAAGATGTCTTTTTGCCCAAAAATGGGAAAATGCGAGCCGGCGAGCCCGAGGATGAATTTTTCCAAATGCGGGTATGTGATGCCATGGAGGAAATGTTTCCCAAGTGTTAACTTGGGTCAATGGGTCTATGGGGAATTTTGGAACCTTTTCACTTTTTGTCAAAAGCACAATTTTGAAGTGCGGGCCCATGATCCCGCGGGTCTCATCGGCCATTGAAAAGTCACAGACAGTGGAAGGTGCCACTTTTCAAAATGGTGCACTTTCAAGGGTCAAAGAAAAGGTGGATCCATAAACAAGTGCCAAGCTTCCACGTGTCTCGAGTCCAAAAGGGACAGTCGTCGACATTTGAAAAGTCAAAATGGGTCGAGCTAGGTGAAGGTGTCATGTGTCGACTCGGCATAGCTTCAAACACCAACTTTGAAGGTGGATACCCAAACAAGTGGAAGCCTCACCACGTGGTCAAATTCAACAAAGGAAGGCAGTGGGCCCAAAATGAATAAATATAGAGAGCTGCATACAGGCGCCACAGTGTCGCATCAATGTAGATTCAAAGGCACGACCCAAAGCGAGAGACTAAGACAAGTGTGTGCCTTCCACATGTCCCACGTCCAAAAGGGAGATAGAGCCGATCATTTAAAATGAATAAGTATAAGGGTGTCGATAGAATCCTCCACGTGTCTCATCGGTGCAACACCAAGGTTGGGTCCAAAGAGTGGGTTCCCAAACGTGCGCAGACTCTCCACATGTCTTGGGTCCAATAGAAGTCAAATGGATCGAGGCCCGAATCGGCTAAGTATAGAGAGCCAGCGAATGGCACCACGTGTCGCATCAGTGAAAATTCAAAGGCATGACCCAAATTAGAGACTTAAACAAGTGCTAGCCCTCCACGTGTCTAGAGCTCAAAAGGCAGAGGCGGTCATTGAAAATTCTAAGCAGAGTCAAAGCAGCGAAAGGAGCCACGTGTTAGTACGACACAATTTCAAAAGTAAAATTCAGAGTGGGTTGCAATTGAGCATGAAGCCTCCATGTGTCTCGGGTGAGGGACAGGGTCTCCGCTAAATAGGAGGGACTCGGGTAGAATATAGAGGACACAAAGGATCCCGTGGAAGCCGCCACGTGTCGGGTTCGGTGCGGTTTCAAGAGCAAAAGGAAGGATTTGAATATTCAAGATGCGCGAGGCTGCCACATGGACCTATTATAGACAGAGACTCTTTTAAATATTGCGTGCCCATGACCTTGATCTTCAGACAACCATATATTTCAATTGGAAACTCAGATTTGGGTGGGAGAGGACTTTTTGTAAAAATCTCGGCATCGGCTTCTCATCTTCCTCCATTAATGTTTTTGCCCACTAATTTCAGGGGACTATCAAGTCTCCCACCTACCACCATGATGAAGAATGGGGCTCTTTCTTTCCCAGAGAAGGGACAGAACAGAGGCATGGGTCTTGCAAGTAAAGCTCTTCATTGTGCTAGGTGAATTTCAATGCCTTCAGGAGTGGTTGGAGTAGGTGGAATTCAATGCATATCTTAAGGTGATTGGAGCAGGATTCAGATTTTCCCTCTCTCTTTATTTCTCATTCTTCTATATATTGTACAGGAGGGGCATATTCATAATGGTTAGTTATTGTTTCCTCTTGCCCCCTCTCTCTCTTTCATCTTTAGGGTAGAATGAGGAGTCTAAGCCTCCTCTCATGGCTCTATAATGGAATTTTCTTGCCCCTTACCCACATGATGATGTATGGTGTAACTTTTAAAGCAATAGAATCTATTTCGTGATGCATTTTCCATCCTTGACTCATTTTATTGTCTCTCTTACCTCTCTTCATTGCGGGGTATAATATGCATACTCGATGTTTATTGCGGATCTAGGAGCTGTGCTTAATGGGTCTTAAAGTGGTGTTCTATGTGACATTCATCTTTGGTTTGTGGTGCATCTTTTCCACCCCTTCCTCTACTCACCTCTCTCCACTTCAGGCAGCCGGATCTATGATCAACCACTTCCTTTTCTGGTGTATCACCACTTAGTGTAGGCTCTCTTTTACCTCTCTCTCTCTCTCCTGTCTCCTTGGAATGGTTAGATTAGGTTAGATAGGTTATTTCTGCACTCAAGTAGCTTGTGGAAGGTAGATTAGGAAGCGAGAACCAACCTTCTCTCGGAGGTCCATATTAAGTCCGTAAGTCCCACAACTTGAGAGATGTTCCACTATTGTGTAATCACACTAAATGCCCCACTCATAACCAGGCCACTCGGGGTGTTTTGATTCTGCACTAACAGTTTTGGCACACCCGGCAAGACACTAAGGTCAGATCTCTCATCTTTCCAAGGTCTCTCATTATCAACAACAAATCTTAAGCCACCATGTGACCCAACAGTTTGGCACGCCTTGGTGGGACAGTCCAAAGCACCTTACCACTTAATCTTAGTAGGTTGGTGTGTTCCTATTAAGATTCAGTCTTATGAGGCACATGCAAAGCACATCTAACAACTCCATCTAGTCAATGACCCATTCTTGGAGTTATAGACCTTTTCCATCTATTTTCCACCCATCTTCATTCATATTTTTTCCACATCTTTCATATTCTACCATTCATGAATTTTTGCAATCATGAATTCATTCCCCTCTTAAAATTCACACTTGTAGCAAAACTCCTCCAGTTAGCGTTATGATCGTATCCAAAACCATTATGCTTACCCATATGAGTAGTGTCAAAACCAGTTTGGTCATGGAGCTTATCAAGAACAAGGGGACACATATAATGGTGACAACTACATGGAAAATGTTGATCTACTGGAGAAGATTCAAGGGATGGAGGCTCGCATGGTGCATTCAAGGGCTACAACACATATGAAAGCATTCAAGATTGGCTATAGGGCACCTTCTCCATGGGTCGGCCCTATGCCAAGACATTGCAGCCCTTAGGAGAAGGTTGACTTCATGAATGAAATGTTGCCTCAACTCACACAGTGGATTGAAGATATTAAGGCTTATGAGTTGGACACAAGACAACCTTGGCAATGGGTAAGTCCACCACCTCCTAGATTTTCTTTTCCTTTTCCTCAATTAGTATCATCACGATAGTTTCACAAGTCTAGCTCCCCATCTTCTGCCACAAGTGTTGATTACCATTCTCCTTCTCCTAGTCTTCCATCTCATTTCAATTCTTCTTCCTTTTGAACATTCCAAACAGTCATTCCCTACAAACAAACAAGAAGTTCCACTCCCCTCTCCACCACAAACAATAGAAAAACTAGTTGAACCCCAACATGCCACTCCTCTTGCTTTCCCAAGTCCATGTTAGGAAGAGACTCAAGAGACCAGATCAAGGAGAACAGCAAGAAGAGGAACCCAACAAAAAAAAATGACAGACAATCTAAAGAGTTGGGATGTCAGATTTGGGTTTACAAAGATCCCCTTAATGGTTAAGCCAATAGAGGAGATCGAGTTGAAGAGCCAAGTGGTGGATGAGGCTGATTTTGCAATAGAAGAAGAAAAATAATAAGAAGGATAAGATCAAGGTAACCTATTTTCTCTGAATGCGATGTCAATAATGGAACTTTGTCTAAAGAGGATGCTGATCTAATCCAAGCTAGACAACTAGTTAAGGAGGAAGAACAACCAGCTCCAAGTCCCATTGAAGAGGAGAAGCTGGAGGAGATCAAATAAGAGTTGAGGCCACTTAGTGAAGGTAGCATTATTGAATATTTTTGCTTTCTTTTGAAGGGCATGATTTGATTGATGAACCCTTGTGAGAGGAAGACCATACAATTTTAGAGGCTCCAAGTGTAGATTAGGCACGTTGGTTGTCAAATAGGACTTTGTTGAGAGCAACAATCGGGGGACAAGAAGTCCCTCCTCTTTAATGGGAGAGGTTCCTTTATTTAAAGCCAAAACCTATTTACACATATGTACAGTGTATAGTTTTAATGCAGAACTTGATATCATGAAAGTGTTTTATGATAGAAAAGATCATCAATACAACAGCACAAAGGAATGAATTAGTGGAAATAAGAAGAAAGGCATTCTCAAGAATTATAGATAACAAAATAATTCTTTATGCATGCGAATAAAATGATTAGGGAAAAACCATTTGCATTTGAATCGGTAAGATGTTATTGCAAAGACACAAAGTTCCGTAAATAACATCTATAAGAATACAAATCTTCTTGAAATAAAATAGACAAATGATTTAGAAGTATTCAACAAATAGTAATGAATGAACAAGACTAGATAGACAGGGAAAGGAAGCTCTTTTGTATTGAATGATTTGTGACTCCTTACACTTTCAAAAATAAACCAAGTTCTAGCCCCTCAAAATGGCGTAGACATCCCATTATATAATTTCACAAATTAGTTACACTTGGTAACTACTTCTTTTAACTAAATTGTTTAGTTAAAGGGATGCTTAACGTAAAACCCCAACTAATTACAACAAGCTTGAAATGAGAAAAAGAAAGAGAGAGAAGCCAGGAGGGGAAGACAAGTGCTCATGATTGGGAAGGGCCCATTGACTTGAGGATCCACTGTCTAAACCTTTTCAAAGCCTCTGCTATGTCTCTGCCACATGGAACCGATGTGTTGGCAGTAGCCTGGGTCCAAGATCCCAAACATTTCTCCATCTCCTTGTCAAACTTGGTGTGCGTATGATACTCCTTATTCGCTTCTTCAATGGTAGATTGGAGGGAGTAGATTTCCTTTATCTTATCTTTAGTGATGGAGTCCTCTTTGAACAAATTTTCTTTGACAAAAGCTCTGAATTGAGCTTTAATTTCCTACAGGGAGAAAGGTACACCTAAGGTCTCATCGTGGAGGTGGCAGTGAATATCCTTAAAAGTAGATATCACCAAAGTCTTGAAAGCCTCTCCCTTCTACCAGCTATTCCTTAATTCTCCCAAAGCCTCCTCCAACACTTTGATTTTCCACTCCACGTTGAATACCCATGACTTTGACAAATTATCTTTCACATCATCAAAGACCTTACTTGCCATAAAAATATTTTCATCAATCTGCCCCATCAAGCGAAGGTCTACTATGCAGCTGCTCCAAAGTTTGAGTTCTTTATCCATATTTCCAATTGTGGAGGAGAGCTTCGGTTGCAGATTATTTACCTTCTCATTGAGTTTGAAGGCTTAACAAATGAAATTCAACCCTGCAACAATCATGTCATCCACCATGGCCTCCATATCTCTCCCATAGATGGAGTACCTGTGTATATCCTTGATGCTCTAGACTTCATCTTGACTGAGGATCACAGGTGGTGGAAGGGCAGTCAGTGGGGTAGGGTCTAAAACTTTATCTTTAGATAGCAGTGACTTGATGAAACTAGAAAGCACTTGAGCCTACTCCTCCAGCTACTCTATAGTCTACTACCCTTTTTCTACCCTCCCAATGACCTTGGTTACTATTTCTTGAAGGTTGTGTATCTCACCTTCAGGAGTAGATTCTCCCATTGAGATCCTTGAAAGTTCCAAATCAAAGGCTTGCAAATCCTGCTCTGGCTTATCAACCTTGGGCTTAGCTATCTCAAGGAATTGCTGACCTTGGGTATCAGTTACTATTCTTGAAGTTGTTCTAGCTTTTTTGGCAGGAGCGAGAAGGGGTAGTGCCCAACAAGGCCGCCACAAAGATCAAATTTGGGCCTGTCGACCAAGAAGAATACTTCCTCTTCCTACTATCAACAAAAGGTTGCACCCATGTAAAAGAGGAGGAAGAAGAAGAAGGGGGAGCAAGAGAACCAAGAGAAAGGGAACTCATGGCACTCAAAGTATGTACCGTTGTTACCTCCGGTTGAGATGTGAGTGGAGTAGATGAGGTTTCTTGAGCAGAGGAGCCAATGGTGCTTAGAGGCTCACCGCTTTGAATTTCCTTCTCTGTATTCATTGGGGCTTCAAGCACCCGCAAGAACCGGTACTTCACTATCCTCACTCTCACTGAGAACAATAATGTTCTCTAGCCTTGAGGGTAATTTTGGATGCTTGGGCAGAGGATCTTCTTCAACATGCTCCTTTTTGACTTCCTTGACCTTCTTCTAATATACCTGAGTAGAGGAGGAAGGAGTGGAGGATTTGGGTTCTTTACTTGATGATGCAGGAGGACTCCGCATGTGTACCTCTAAACTAGGTGTTTGTGACTCCTTCTTGGGCATCGAGGTGTCCTTAGAAGAAGAGTATGATGCGTTCTTCCTTACTTCATGAACCTTTCTATCAACCCAAACTTTGGTTCTTAGTCTTACTAGGACAGGAGCTAGAATCTCAGCCAAATCATCTTTTTCTTTTTTAAACCAGTCCATGTCCTCTAAAGGAGTATGCTTGATCACAGTTTCATACTCATATGACAATAGGTCTGTGTTGTCATCCTGAAGTCCTTCAAGAATTTGATATAGGTTAAGCTCTTGTATTAACTAAAGGGGAAATCTGCCATAATGTCTTCTTCTGGCCTCGAAATCATCTGTGTAGTCAGCCCAATAATCCTCAGTGTCTTCCCTATGATGGTAATTGATTCTGAGATTCTTCTCAATGAATTTATTTAAGTCAAAATAGGTTCTGGGCCTGAAGAAGTGGACAGTGATGGCAGCTAGGGCTCTCTCTATGTTTTGGGCATCCAGAGTTGTCTTGCATGTATAGTTCCCCAAAGATATGGGGAAGTGTAGACCAGTGATTTTCTTGTCTCTACAAGTTCTGTGCAATTTTTCCAATTGCCTGCACACCTCAATCAGGGCCATCTTATCATTACAGAACATGGGGAGCTTGAGAGGGGTGCTCTCATAACCTGCTAGCTTGATATAAGAGAACCTCCTGAACTGAATGAAGTAGGCTCCGTACTTCGCTATCAGGCTCATGGCTTCATCTGAGAATCTCCTAGCAGTGTCACTTTCTAGAAGCCTTACAATGTACATGGTGAAAGCATCATTCACCCTCCATAAATTGTGATTGCTAGTGTTCAGGGTGAACTGAGGGCAGTAATCATATATGGGATCATCTTTATGAGCATCAATGTATGTGAAGCCAAACCACTTTCTGGATGCTGTAAGGGTATACATCCGATAAGAAGTCATGTAAAATTTCTTATTTTGTTGTACATTGGATAGTTACTCAGTCAAATTCATGCATATGATCTCTACCCAGTTGATGCTCGAGTACCTTCACACACTATGTGTTGATGAGTGGGCACATCTAGAAGTGGAACTCGCTAGTAGAGGGCAAGCCCATGACCTGAGCTAATAGGATTATGAATTCTGATAGCTCCTCATTGAAATCATCACTAAACAGAGCTTTTGATATTTGGGATGCCCCCTTCTTAGGGTTTTTTAACCACGATTTTGCCACTCTTGCCTTGTATTTTTCACTGTCTTGGTTGAAGAGTGCCTGTGCTTGTTTTTGGGAGATTACAACAGAATTATCCATCTAGGGGATCCTTAGGAAGTGGCAATGGTGGTGGCATCAATTTTGGTGATGAGATCCCCATGTATATTTGTTAATTCACTCATGTCAGGGTTGAAGTGATCCCCACAGGTGAGTACCGTGTCGACACATTGCACCGAGATTGGGAAACCAACAGCAAATGTCAGGATGCTATCATTAATCAGTTGTGCCATGGGAGAGGGGTTCGAGTCTGTCAACCTGGTCCAAAAATCACAAAATTCTAGGTGACAAACTTCACTGTCCCCCGATATCGAACGGCAGCAGACTCGAGCGGAGAAACTTGCTCTGGCCTTAGAATTTAATCTTCATGTTGACATAATTTAGAAAAAAAATCCACAGCTTGAATCCATGATGGAATTATAGGGGAAATGGGGGCGCAAGCGATATTTCAATTGCAAGGGTATGAGCAATCGAAAATGAGAAAGCAGTGTGCAAAAATGCATAGACGAGAAGTATATTAAATAGTCGTTTAGGAGAGAGAAGGTTATTAAATGCACATTAAATTCATATCCACCAACTCAAAAAGAAAGCATCGAGAAGAGTAGGAAAAATTATCCTGGATGGCCTTTGGTACATTTGGGACACACGGATGTGAAAGCGTGATTCAGCTGATGCGGGTGATGCGGGTGATGTAGGGACATAATGCACAAATGCTTTTGGGACATGAGGGACCAAAGTACGTGAAGTGCGTGATGTGGCCGACGTGGGTGATCGGGAACAGAGAGCCCAAGTGAACTTGGGATAGTTGGAACAAAAAGTTCTAATGGGCCCGCAAGTAAACAGATTTTAGAGAAAGTGGTTGATCGGCGAACAGAGAGCCCAAGTGAACTTGGGACACATGGGACAAAAATGTTTGATAGACCCGCAAATCACACAAATGACTCAAAAAACAAATTTTTTTCTAACTTCTCAACTTTCCTCTTTACTAGAACATCAAAAAAGGTGTCAACTCAAAATTTTCAATTTTTGACTTTCAAAAGAGGGGAAATTTTGAGAGGAAAACAGTAGCTCCTTCCGGGATTACTTGGCTAAAAATTCAAAGACCGAGACAAGGCAAGAACTCTCATAAAACTAGGGGAAGAAGATCAGTGCCTTATTCATTGGGCCACAAAGTCAAAAGAAAACCAATACAGAAAACAACACCCCAAACAAAGAAAACACACCAAAACAAGAAAAAGGAGGGGAAACACACACTATACATAATATACACAGGACTTTCTAATCTCCTAGGACTTAAACAATTTTAGGTACTACCCACTATAAGGAAGTGGGAGAGAAGAACCATCCATGTAATCAAGGTAGAAATAATTTTCACTAGCAAAGTGCCTGATCTTGAAAGGTCCGAGCCAAAGAGAATCAAACTTGCCATGGCTGCCATGAGGTTCATGTCTTTTATCCCACAAGAAACGATATCTCCAACTTTGAAATCCCTGGACCTGGCCTTCTTATCAAACAAGGCTTTTACCTTCTATTGGTGAGCAGATATTCTATCAGCAACCTTCAATCTATCTTCATTCAATTTATAAAGATACATGATTCTTTTGTCCAAATATTTATTAAAGCCGGTGTCTTCAATCGCCTTCATTAAATGCAAGGTTGGTAGTTCCACTGTTACTGGCAATTGAGCTTCTACTCCATATACCACCTGAAAAGGGGACATCCCAATAGCTCTTTTAGGTGTAATCCTGTCTACCCAAAGAGCATCATAGAGTTTCTTGTGTCAGTTTCTCTAGATTCATTAACCAACTTCCTTATTATGGCCACCATATTTTTGTTTGTCGATTCTGCTTGTCCATTCCCCTGGGATAATAATCTAAATAGTGAGCTAGGGAGATGCCATATCCATAAACAAAATCCATCATCTCAGTCGAAGAAAAATTTGAAGCATTATCTGTCACAAACTTGTTTGGCACACCAAATCTTACCAAGATGTTTTCTTTGATAAAACGCATACTACTACTTGAAGTAGTACTTTTACTTTGGGATGGCTTCGCCCACTTAGTGAAATAGTCTGTGGTAGTCAAAACATGGGTATGTCCGGGCACTTGAAGAAGGATTAAGTGTTCCAATAAAATCTAAACCCCATTGTTGAAAAGGCTCTTCAATCACAACTGGTTTAAGGGGAAAGGCAGCCAACTTGGGTCTACCCACGAAGGTTTGACAAGCTTCGCATTTATTAATCAACTTTGATGCATCTTTGAACAAGGTAGGCCAATAGTATCCTGCATGAATAATCTTGTGAGTAGTGACAGTTGATGAGTAATTTCCTCCACACACCTAATCATGGAAAGCCAAAAGAAGCCTCTTCTGTTGTTCCTTATCCACACACTTCAGAAATCTTCCATCCATCCCATGCTTGAACAAAGCATTCTCCCACAATACATATTGGGCTGATCTTAACTTAACAACTCTCTTTTCCTTGGCAGTCAAATGAGAGGGACACTCTCCATAGGTGAGAAAATGTGTGATATCAGCATACCATTCATCAATTGAGCTGAGAAATAGAATGGTAGGAAAATCAACTTTATCCTTAGGTAACTCATGTCCAACTCCCTCAGTGATGAGTTCACACAAGTCTTTTACAGGGCCTAATTTGGTTAGTCTGATGTCAATATCATATTCTTGAACCTTTGCCACTCAGTTTCCTCTCTTGGATCCAAACTCTTATTGCGTGAGAATGGACTTGATAGTTGTGTCAGGCACAAGTACTGTGGAGTGAGAGTTAAGGATATAGAAACAAAACTGCTTGACAACTTTAACTACTGCAAAAGCATGTTTCTCCATCATTGTGTATTTTAACTCATGGTTTTTAAGAATGTAGCTCATGAAGGAAATTGGGAGTTCATGATCGTTAGAATCTTTACGAGTTAAAATAGTAGCCAGGTGTTTTCTCGTGGCATAGTAATAGATAATAAAATATTTGCTGAAATCTGGACATGCTAGAATAGGAGTTCTCACAATAGCCTTCTTAATACTTTCAAAGGCTTCTTTCCCTTCAGAAGACCAACCAAAAGTTTGTTTTCCCTTCATCATTTGAGATATATTCAAAGTTAGTTCTACAAAATCAGGGATGAATCTTCTCAGAAAGTTGATCTTATTGAAGAAAGAATGCACTCCCTTCTTACTAGTTGGAAGAGGAATCAGCTGAATGGCTGGACTCATTCAGGATCAATTTTTATACCATCTTTAGAGACAACATGCCCTAACAATTTTCCCTCTGTGACACAAAAGACAGATTTCTTAGGATTCAAAGAGATCCCATGTTCTATGCACTTCAAGAGAACTGTTTCCAGATGCTGAAAATGATTTGCTCTAGTTTTGGAAAACACAGTTAAGTCATCTAGATATACAACAATACATTTCCCTTTCAAAATTCCAAAGGCCAAGTCCATAGCTCTTTGGAAAGTGGCACGGCATTAATGAGCCCAAAAGGCATCCTCTTGTAGGCAAAAGTACCCCAAGGAGTAGTGAAGGTTGTCTTGTGTTGATCTGTGGTATTGAATTCTACTTGATTATACCCTGAGAAGCCATCAAGCATGGACAACATTTTAGACCCCATAACAGCTTGCAAGACTTGATCCATCATGGGCAAAGGATAGTTTTCCTTCAAAGAAGCTTGATTCAGATTTCTGAAGTCAACACAGATACGAATCTCACCATTTTTCTTCCTGACAGGCACAATGTTGGCAATCCATGTTGAATGGTGGATGGGAAAAATGATTTTGGCTTTCAACAACTTTTGTATTTCCTAAAAATAGTGTCAGCTATCTTAGGATTGTATTGCCTTTGTTTCTTGCTTGAAAGGTTTAATCCCAGGTTTGAGAGGGATGAAATGTTGCATCTCCTTTGGTTGGAAGGCTTTTAGATCCTCATAGGAATATGCAAGAACATCCTTATACTTCCTTAAAAGGTTGATTACTTTCTTCTTTTCTTCCGGTGTACAACATTTTCCAATGTTCACAAGCTTGGGGTCAATAGAACTCCCAATGTTAGTTTTTTCATACTCAACAGATTGTTGTGATCTAGTAGAAGCTTTAGACTTAACATACCTATCATGTTTATCAAACAATTCTTCTAAACTCACCAGTCCTTTTGGAATCTTGTTACCTTTGAGCCTGATACACCCATCTTGATCTATCTCCTCTTCTTTGACATCCTCTTCATTGGAAGACACACTTTCACGAGGCAAATTGTCACTTCCTTCAAAGTACAATTGTTCAAAGTTATCCCTGAGCTCTAGGAAACAAAGCAAATGCTGATCATTATTGAAAACTTTCCAGTTACTTGCATTATTAGGTACACTAGGCCTATGGATCATCTCAATGGTAAACCTATCTTGAGAGAAGTCAGGATGAGGTATCAAAGAACGATCCCGAGACAATGAAGAGAATCACCCCGGTTTTCTTTTCCCAGGCACCGCTCAATGGAGAAGGTGTCAAGAAATTCGATAGAGTCCAAAACCTGATTCCTATAATGCTTTAATTGTTATCCAAAATGTGCCCCCTGCTCATTTTGTGGCTAACTCCTCTCATTCTTCCCTCTCTTGTGCCTCAGTCATAAAATTTTGCTTTTCAAGCACTCAAAACCTTCTGGAAATGGCACCATTGGATAGAGCTCTTTCTTAGTTTTCTAGAAAGGTAAAGTTTCCCTCCTAACTCATGTATTTTTCAAGTTATGGCTCGATGGAGTTTTTGTGGGAAATTTTCCCCTAGAAGGCCCGTAGCCAATCAGAACTTGCCACGTGTCCAAGCCAAAAATATCAAAGCGACCCGATTTGGCCCTGTTTTGCCCTAAAACTTCAAATCGCCATATCTTTTGATCCAGAGCTCAATTTTTTGCGTTCTTTATATCAATGGAAAGATGGTGAAATTATCTACAAGATTTCGGGGTCAATTTTTCATTTTGGTGGATTTTGGAGAGAGAAAATCAAAAAATGCTTCTGGCACGTGGTCATGAATAGAAATGACATTTCAACCACCGATTTTAATGAAGAATGGCTCACATTCTCTCCCAGCATGGTTAAAAATGTTAGGGAATGGGTCTGTTAGGTCACCCATGCTGTTTTGATGGCATTTTGGTCAATGGTTGAATCCCTTCCATGTTTTCCCGTGTTTCTCTCTCCTGGGCTCGTCCCTTACACTGTAAAAGCCAGATTTGGCTCATTTTTCAAAGGGTTGAACATTTTTTGTGTATGGCAAGCTCCCTTTTCACCTTGGAAGTGACTTAGTGGAATAACAGCACCTTTTCTAGAAAGCTAAATGTATTTTTGCCTTTCGGTGTTTGAATGCAAGTGATTTTGATGTTAAAATAATAATACATGCCTGTGATTAGTTTTTATCCTATCTTTGGTGTTGTTTACCTAATTTCTAACACTTCATTACAGCTATCGGTTTGTGCATGTTGTTTTTGTTGCATTTTATGAATCGTGTCAATTTACTGAAGTAAAAATGCTCACCACTCCTTTGGTGCATCACCTATTAGCATTAGTTTTAGTTCTTTCTTTTTGAATTTTCTATCCTTGTCCCTTTGAAATTTAGAGTAGATTTAGGAGTTTAAACCTCTGTAATTGTGTAAGTAAAATAGCTGATCGTGAGGAGTTGAGGAACCAACCTCTAATCTGAGATTTCTCTTCCATTTTTGCAAGTCCCACACTTGGGAAGAGGATTCAATGTTGTGCAATCACATTGGATGCTAGTATGATCAAACTAGAAATCGATCAACATCCGGGGGTGCTTGATTTGCAACAACATTAATCTTCTATTCTTTACTGAAAAAGTTTCTAACTTGCTTGACAACTAGTTCTGCCTCCCCATGAGCTAGAAGATTCTTCATGCCTTTTTTTTTGCCACATTAAGCCCAATAATGAGAGCCTCATACTCTGTTGTATTATTAGTATTTTCAAATTGTAGTTTGAATGAGAAAGGATAAACCTTTCCCTCGAGAGACACCAATACTACACCAGCTCTAGAACCCAATGGAACAACTTCCATCAAATTCTAATATCCAAACACCATTAGGATCCTCAAGTACTTTTTTGGGAAGTTGGATTTCCTTCGAGACATAATCATATAGTTACCATGCCCCATATCCTCATAAAGTATTTGTGCTTTGGGATCATCTATTTTTTGTACAATATACTCATATTGCTTCTCGGAAACAACTTCTTCATTTTCCCATTAACTGGTATGAGGGCATGTGACCAATCCATTTGAATTTCTCCTCCTACATCCTTGCAAAATTTCCTACTTAATAGCATACCATATGAAGGGGGAATATCTGACTACGAGGATAGTAGCCAAAACCTTTTTCTCAGGTAAAGTAGCAAAAGCTACTTGTGCATCTTTAATCCTTCCAACTAGGGCACTTCCTTACTCTCCATGGAATAACAAGACCCATAAGTGCGTGTGAGAGTTAGGCCCAAAGCATGGGCCACTTTGGTAGGCATTACATTATCTCGACTCTCCTAAATCTATGAAACACTTGCACGAGTTTATGGCTCGCTATAAGGAGGGTTACATAGAATGGTTTGATTTTTTCATTAGGTGAGGTGACGGAAGCTACTAGACTGGGTTGCGGTGCGGAGGATGGAGTGGGTAAAAGGCCTTTAGAGGTAATTTTGGAATGAGAATTGACAAAGTGAACCATTTTAGCAAAAGCTTTAGGATGGGTCTGATAATAGCCTCTCAAATTTGAACCTTTGTCTTTTTAGGTGATCAATGATATCAAAATATCCATAGGTAGACGGGATATCATCACTTGAGCCTTAGGTTTGTCAATTTAGTAGTTGTGGAAGAAGAGGAAACTTTAGTAGAAGAATTAGGAAAGCAGAATTGCTAGAACTCACCTTCTGTGTGGATGTAGTGGGGATAGGAGATCCTCTTTTTGCAATCACAGGGATAGTCGTGGGATGCTCCCTGCTCTTTTATGTAAGCTGCATCACTTTCTCCCTTTTATTTGTCTGCTCTCGAGTCATAACAACGTATGATTCACTATTCATATCTGCTACCACTTCATCATAATCATCTTCCTCATCAACACCTTCAGTAGTGAAGAAATTAACTCGAGATCCCTCAAGTTCATTTATCTCTTCGTCACCTCTTCAACAAGTTCTTCACAATCTTCAATAACCTCTTCATCCTCCGGCTCTTCAATCTCACAAGTTACATTAACAGGACCTTGATAGGTGGCCCCTCAAGTGCTAACCTTGTCTAAGAAGCAAGTAAAATGATTCCTAGGTTGAAAATTCCTCCTTGGAATCTCTCTGCATAGGGGTGTCTTGAGCCAATTGCTTTTGATGGCAATAAGGTCATTTGCAAGCTTTTGTACTAATGGATCAGTATTAGGCCCAAGAGTGGAAGAGGAGGAAGAAGAAGACCTATATTTAGAAGGGTCTCTTTTCAACTTTCCAGACATGATTAGATCATCTTCGACACTAACGGCAAGAGTTTGATCCTCACCAATGTAAAGCAAGATTGGCTCTTCTCGATGCATAACTAACTTCGGAAATTGAGAGTTCGGAAGAAACACTTTTGGATTTGATCCACAAGTTGAGTTTCTAGTGGGATTTTGTTAGTTAACTTGTTAAATCTAGCTACAAACTCCCTCATAGGTTCTTGTGAGTCCTTCTTTATTTGGGAAATCCAAGCCAGATAAAGCATGTACATCCTCTATAGGTTTGAAATGGTTCTCAAATATTGTTCTCATCGTGTTCCAACTGGTAATGGCCCCAGCTAGAAGGTGATAGAACCAATCTGCTACATTATCTTGTAAAGTCTCTATAAAAAGCCTCACTGAGACATCTTCATGTTCAACTCCGAGAACTCCACATGTAACTATGAAGGCTGCGATATGTTCATTAGGATGTACCTTGCCATCACCTCTGAACTTGGGGAAGTTCTTTCTGTTACCTCTAGGTAACTCATGCAAAGGCTGAGGAAGGGCGAGAGGCCCAACACAATGGCCCCAAGGCAATGGTGCTGCCATCCTTGGAAAGATGGCTTGAAGGGGAATTGAAACACCAGCAAGGATTAAAGCACAAAGATTAGGGCTGAGGTGCTCTGGAGAAGTACCACCCATAGGGGTTCTATCCTCAATAGGAGGAGTGCTTGTTGAACGAGCTCTTCTATTTCTTCTTGTTGAAGGGAAAGGAAAACCTTGTTGTTCCAAAAGTTGAAACTAAGAATCTTCAATACCAAGGGCCCTCCTTCCACGAGTAAAATGTGGAGTCACCAAATCAAAGGATGATCAAGAAATAGAACTGGAATACATTAAAAATGAATCCACGATGGAGTCACTAAAAAACTGTTGGTCGTCAAATAAGACTTTGTTGAGAGCAACAGTTAGGGGAAAATAAGTCCCTCCTCTTTAATGGGAGAGGTTCCCTTATTTAAAGCCATAACCTATTTACACATATGTACAGTGTATAATTTTAATGTGGAACTTGGATATCATGAAAGTTTTTTATGATAGAAAAGATCATCAATACAATAGAATAGAGGAATGAAGTAGTGGAAATAAGCGAAAAGGCAATCTCAAGAATTATAGATAACAAAACAATTCTTTATGCATGCCGAATAAAATGATTAGGGACAAAACCATTTGCACTTGAATTAGTAAGATGCTTTTGCAAAGACACAAAGTTCTAGAAATAACATCTATAAGAATACAAAGCTTCTTGAAATAAAACAAAAAATGATTTAGAAGTATTCAACGATTAGTAATGAATGAACAAGACCGGATAGAAAGAGAAAAGAATATATTCTCGTATTGATTGCTTTGTAACTCCTTACACTTTCAAAAATGAACCAAGTTCCAGCCCCTAAAAATGGCGGAGAGAGCCCATTATATAATTTTACAAATTAGTTACACTTGGTAACTACTTCTTTCAACTAAAATGTTTAGTTAAAGGGATGCTTAACGCAAAACCCCAACTAATTACAACAAGCTCGAAATGAAAAAAAGAAAGAGAGAGAAGCCAAGAGAGGAAGACAAGTGCTCATGATTGGGAAGGGCCCACTGACTTGAGGATCTGCTATCAAAACCTTTTCAAATCCTCTGCTATGTCTCTACCATGTGGAACAGATGTGTTGGCAGTAGCCTGGGTCCAAGATCCCAGACATTTCTCCATCTCCTTGTCGAACTCGGTGTGCGTATGATACTCCTTATTCGCTTCTTCAATGGCAGATTGGAGAGAGCATATTTCCTTTATCTTATCTTTAGTGATGGAGTCCTCTTTGAACAAATTTTCTTTGACAAAAGCTCTAAATTGAGCTTTAATTTCCTACAGGGAGAAAGGTACACCTGAGGTCTCATCATGGAGGTGGCAGTGAATATCCTTAAAAGCAGATATCACCAAAGTCTTGAAATCCTCTCCCTTCTACTAGCTATTCCTTAATTCTCCAAAAGCCTGCTCCAAAGACTTTGATTTTCCACTCCACAGAATACCCATGACTTTGAAAAATTATCTTTCACATCATCAAAGACCTTACTTGCCATCAAAATATTTTCATCAGTCTGCCCCATCAGGTGAAGGTCTACTATGCAGCTGCTCCAAAGTTTGAGTTCTTTATCCATATTTCCAATTATGGAGGAGAGCTTTTGTTGTAGATTATTTACCTTCTCATTGAGTTTGAAGGCTTCACAAATGAAATTAAACCCTACAACAATCATGTCATCCACCATGGCCCCAATATCTCTCCCATAGATGGAGTACCTGTGTATATCCTTGATGCTCTGGACTTCATCTTGACTGAGGATCACATGTGGTGGAAGGGCAGTGGGGTAGGGTCTAAAACTTTATCTTTAGATAGCAGTGACTTGATGAAACTAGAAAGCACTTGAGGCTGCTCCTCCAACTACTCTATAGTCTACTGCCCTTTTTCTACCCTCCCAATGTCCCCGATTATTGTTTCTTGAAGGTTGTGTATCTCACCTTCGGGAGTAGATTATCCCATTAAGACTCTTGAAAGTGACAAATCGGAGGCTTGCAAATCCTACTCGGCTTATCAACCTTGGGCTTAGTTATCTCAAGGAATTGCTGACCTTAGGTATCTGTTACTATTCTTGAAGTTAATCTATCTTTTTGGCAAAGAGCGAAGGGGTAGTGCCCAACAAGGCCACCACAACGATCAAAGTTGGGCCCTGTCAACCGAAAAGAAGACTTCCTCTTCCTACTATCAACAAAAGGTTGCACCCATGTAAAAGAGGAGGAAGAAGAAGAAGGGGGAGCAAGAGAACCAAGAGAAAGGGAACTCATGGCACTCAAAGTATGTACCATTGTTGCCTCCAGTTGAGATGTGAGTGGAGCAGATGAGGCTTCTTGAACAAAGGAGCCAATGGTGCTTGGAGGCTCAGTGCTTTGAATTTCCTTCTCTGTATCCATTGGGGCTTCTGAAGCTCCTGCAAGAACCGGTACTTCACTAACCTCACTCTCATTGAGAACAATAATGTTCTCTCGCCCTAAGGGTAATTATGGATGCTTGGGTAGAGGATCTTCTTCAACATGCTCCTTGTTGACTTCCTTCACCTTCTTGATATACCCGAGTAGAGAAGGAGTGGAGGATGTAGGTTCTTTACTTTATGATGCGGGAGGAGTCCATACAGTACCTCGAAATGGGTGTTTCGACTCCTTCCTGGGCATCGAGGTGTCTTTGGAAGAAAAGTCTCTTGCATTCTTCCTTTAGTTCACAAACCTTTCTATCAACCCGGACTTTGGTTCTTACTAGGACGGGGGCTAGAATCTCACCAACTCATCTTTTCTTTTAAAAACTAGTCCATGTCCTCTAAAGGAGTATGCTTGATCACAATTTCATACTCATATGACAACAGTCTATGTTGTCATCTTGAAGTCCTTCAAGAATTTGATATAGGTTAAGCTCTTGTATTAACTGAAGGGGAAATCTGCCATAATGTCTTCTTCGGCCTCGAAATCATCTCAGATGATCACCCCCAATAATCCTCGATTGTCTACTCTATGATGGTAATTGATTCGAGATTCTCGCTCAATGAATTTCTTCAAGTCAAAATAGGTTTTGGGCACAAGAAGTGGACAATGATGGAAACTATGGATCTCTCTATGTTCTGGGCATCCAAAGTTGTCTTGCATGTATAGTTCCCCAAAGATATGGGGAAGTGTAGACTAGTGATTTTCTTGTCTCTACAAGTTCTGTGGCATTTGTCCAATTGTCTACACACCTCAATCAGGGCCATCTCATCATTACAAAACATGGGGAGCTTGAGAGGGGTGCTCTCATAACTTGCTAGCATGATATAAGAGAACCTCCTAAATTAAATGAAGTAGGCTTCGTACTTCACTATCATGCTCATGGCTTCATCTCGAGAATCTCCGAGTAGTGTAACTTTCTAGAAGCCTTAGAATGTACATAGTGAAAGCATCATTCACCCTTCATAAATTTTGATTTCTAGTGTTCGGGGGTGAACGAGGGCGTGTCATATATGGGATCATCTTTCGAGCATCAATGTATGTGAAGCCAAACCACTGTCTGGATGCTGCAAGGGTATAAATCCGATAAGAAGTCATGTAAAATTTCTTATTTTGTTGTACATTGGACAGCTGCTCTGTCAAGTTCATGCAGATGATCTCTACCCAGTTGATGTTCTGAGTACCTTCACACACTATGTTGATGAGTGGGCACATCCAGAAGTGGAACTCGCTAGTAGAGGGCAAGCTCATGACCCGAGCTAATAGGATTATGAAGTCTGATAGCTCTGATTGAAATCAGCCCTAAACAAAGATTTTTTTAGTCGGGATGCCCCCTTCTTAGGGTTTTTAACCATGATTTCACCACTCTTGCCTTTTATTTTTCGTTGTCTTGGTCGAAGAGTGTACGTGCTTGTTTTTGGGAGATTACCATAGAATTCTCCATTTCAAGGATCCTTAGGGCAGTGGAAATGGTGGCGGCATCAATTTTGGTGATGAGCTCCCATGTATATATTTTTAATTCACTCGTGTCGGGGGTTGAAGTGAGCCCAGCGGTGAGTACCATGTCAAAGACATTGCACCGAGACTAGGAAACCAGCAGAAACGCCAAAGCCGCTATCATTAATCAGTTGTGCCATGGGAGAGGGGTTCGGGTCTATCAACCTGGTCTAAAAATCACCAAAGTTCAGGTGACAAACTTCATTGTCCCCGATATCGGGAACAACAGACTCAAGCGGAGAAACCTACTCCTAGCCTTGGAATTTAATCTTCATGTTGATAGTACTTAGAAAAACAAAGTCACATCTTGAATCCACGATGGAATTGTAGGGGGAAATGGGGGCGTAAGCAGAGATTTCAATTGCAAGGGTATGAGCAAATGGTAATGAGAAAGTAGTGTGCAAAAATGTGTAGAGGGGCAGTCTATTAAATAGTCATTTAGGAGAGAGAAGGTTATAAATGCACATTAAATTCATATCCACCAACTCAAAAAGAAAGCATCGGGAAGAGCGGGAAAAATTAGCCCGGATGGCCTTTGGTACATTTGGGACACGCGGGACGTGAAAGCGTGATTCGGCGATGCGGGGACAAAATGCACAAATGCTTTCGGGACATGAGGGAGCAAAGTACGCGAAGCACGTGATGCGGCCGATTCGGGCAATCGGGGAATAGAGAGCCCAGAGTGAACTTGGGACAGTTGGAACAAAAAGTTCCGATGGACCCACAAGTAAACAGATTTCGGAGAAAGCGGTCGATCATCTAATAGAGAGCCCAAGTGAACTTGGGACACATGGGACAAAAATGTCCGATAGACCCGCAAATCACACAAATGACTCAAAAACATAGATTTTTTCTAACTTCTCAACTTTCCTCTTTACCAGAACATCAAAAAAAGGTGTCAACTCAAAAAATTTAAATTTTTGACTTTCGAAAAGGGGAAATTTTGAGAGGACAACAAGGCCATAGAAGAACCTTTAGTTCTTCCTCCCACCCCATCCCCATCAAGCTCGATGTTGAAGAATATTTTGATCTTTCAAGCTTCAAGTTTGAGGATGAAGGGAACCATGGTGAGCAGGTTGTAGATCAGGAGGACACCGTGGAGGAGGCCGAGCACATGCGGCGGAGACAACAACAAGGCAGATCATGTCACAAACTTGTAGGATTGTCTTGATGGAGAGGAGCCTGAGGAGATAACATCATTTGCTCCTCCATCACCCACCTTCCAAGCACATGAGCCTACTACCATGAAGGAGAGAATCCAAACGCAGAGCCTATGTCTCACAACATCCCTCTGGAATCAAGGTTGGAAGATATGAATCTTCCATGTTCTTATCAGGAGGAGGAAGGAAAAGGGAAAGAGGATGTCATCATCTCTCTCACACCATCCATCTAGGAGGCTCCGCAGGAAGACTCCATTCTTAGAGTTGAAATTCAGAGCAAGGGGCACATCCAAAGGATCAAACCATGCCTAAACAAGTACTTGGCTTCATTGGAGCCAAGAGAGTTGTCATCGGTCATGCTCATTTCAGAGCATGAGGTTGAGCTATAAAGCACCAAAGGTCAGCAACAACGCCTCCCAGACCCAAGCGTAGAACAACTCCAGGAGGTGTACATTGTGTTTGTTGATACTTTGAGGAGGGTGAGACACCATTTGCAAGGTGGTTTTTTACTCTCATTTCCGACCATGTCTAGTGCCAAATCAACTACATGGTCCCAATTTTTGAGAAAGGGAAGCTATTTCTCCCTACTTGTGGCAAGCTTTGTTTAGCTTTTCTTTGTTAGGGTTAGTGTAGGAGTAGGAGTAGATTTTGTTTTTAGCAAAAGAAGTGATTTTGCACACTCTACATGTTCCACTTAGAGCATGTATGATTTCAAGTTTTGTACATAGTGTGTTGTGGTGTTTTTTTCTCAAACACGGTACATTGGAAGTAGCATTTGGTGAGTCACTCCAATTCCACTGTGTTCCAAGTGGGTCGTGATTAGATCTTCAAAGTTCAGATCAGATTTTTGTTTACCAGGAAGAATCCATGCCCAATGGATGCTTCAATGCCACTGATCATTTCACTTAGCAGGCAAGTGATCCCCTTGAGTCGCCAATTGTTGACCAAAATAAGCTCACACTTATTTTGGGTTAGCCACACCATTTTCCTCTTTTGTACTTTAACCTAAATTTCTACATATTTTAAGCAGTTAAGGCCCCTTAAAAGCATTTCCAATAGATAGGAATTTTCTTCCCTTTCCATAGATATAAATAAGTCCTTCTAACTCTTCATATTTTTCAAGTTACGGGCCGATGGGCCTTAGAGGGATTTTTTGCCAAAAGTGGGTCGGCGGGCCCAGGGAAGAATTTTTGCCAAAGGAAATTGTGGACCGGTGGGGCGGCGGGAGACATTTTGACATTTTTAAACTTTTCACAAAAGTCACAAGTATAATTTTGGGGCCCACGGCACCGAGAAGAATTTCTTATGCAAAATGGGAAAAGCGGGCGTGAGCCCAAAGATGTCTTTTTCCCAAAAATGGGAAAATGTGGGCGGCGGGCCCGAGGATGAATTTTTGCCAAATGCGGGTTTGTGGGTCTACAGAGCCATAGAGGAAATGTTTCCCAAGTGTTAATTCGAGCTGCGGGTGCAGCAGGGGGCATTTGGAACCTTTTCACTTTTTGTCAAAAGGCACAGTTTTCAAGTGCGGGCCTGCAAGCCCGGGAGGTCTCATCGGCTATTGAAAGTCACGGATCGGTGGAAGGTGCCACTTGTCCAAAAATGAACTTTCAAGGGTCAAAGCAAAAGGTGGATCCCCAAACAAGCACCAAGCTTCCATGTGTCCCAGGTCCGAAAAAGGACAGAGTCGACACTTAAAAATTCAAATGGGGTAGAGCTAGTTGAAGGTACCACATGTCGACTTGGCGCAGCTTCAAAGACCAACTCTAAAGGTGGATCCCCAAACAAACGCAAGCCTTTGCCAGGTGGTCAGAGTCAACAAAGGGAGATAGAGCGGGCCCAAAATGACTAAATATAGAGAGCCAACAAACAGGCGCCATGTGTTGCATCAGTGCAGATTCAAAGGTGTGACCCAAAGTGGAGACTCATATGAGCATGGGTCTTCCACGTGTCCCAGGTCTAAAAGGGAGATAGAGCCGACCATTTAAAGTGACTAAGTATAAGGGTGTTGATAGAAGCCTCCATGTGTCTCATCGACGCAACACCAAGTTGGGTCCAAAGAGCAGTTCCCAAACGTGCGTAGACTCTCCACGTGTCCTGGGTCCAACAGAAGTCAAATGGATTGAGGCTCGAATTGGCTAAGTATAGAGAGCCAGCGGACGGTGCCATGTGTCACATCAGTGTAAATTCAAAGGCACGACCCAAAGTAGAGACTCAAACAAGCACTGGCCCTCCAAATGTCCAGAGCCCAAAAAGGCAGAAGTGGTCATTGAAAATTCTAAGCAGAGTCGGGCCAGTAGAAGGAGCCGCGTGTCAGCACGATGTAATTTCAAAAGTAAAATTTGGAGCGGGTTTCCAAATGAGCGTGAAGCTTCCACGTGTCTCGGGTCAGGCACAGGGTCTCCGCCAAATAGGAGGAACTCGGGCAAAATACATAGGACACAAAGGAGCTGCGGAAGCCGCCACGTGTCGGTGTGGCACGATTTGCTTTCAAGAGCGAAAGGAAGGAGATGAATCTTCAAGATGTGCGAGGCTACAACATGGACATGGTATGGACAGACTCTTGTAAATATTTTGTGCCCGCGACCTTGATCTTCATACAGCCATATATTTTGATTGGAAACTCAGATTTGGGTAGGAGAGGAATTTTTGGAAAAATCTCAAACCGGCTTCTCATCTGCCTCCATTAATGTTTCAGCCTGCTAATTTCAGCGACTGTCAAGTCTCCTACCTACCGCCATGATGAAGAATGGGCCTCTTTCTTTCCCAGTGAGGGACAAAGTGATGAGGCATGGATCTTGTAGTAAAGCTCTTCATTGTGGCAGATGGATTTCAATGCCTTTTGGAGTGGTTGGAGTAGGTAGAATTCAATGCATATCTTAAGGTGGTTGAAGTAGGATTTAGATTTTCCCTCTCTCTTTCTCTCTCATTCTTCTATATATTGGATAGGAGGGGTATATTAAAAAAATTGGTCATTGATTCCCTCCTGCCCCCCTCTCTTCTTCCTTAGGGTAGAATGCGGAGTCTAAGCCTCCTCTCATGGCTCTGTAATGGCATTTTCTTGCCCCTTTCCCACTGATGATGTACCGTGTAACTTTTGGAGCAATAGAATCTGTTTCGTGATGCATTTGTCCATCCTGGCTCATTTTATTGTCTCTCTTACCTCTCATCATTGTAGGGTATACTTTGTGCATACTCTAATGTTTATTGCGGATCTGGGAGCTGTGCTTAATGGGTCTTTAAGTGGTGTTCCATGTGAAATTCATCTTTGGTTTGTGGTGCATCTTGTCCACCCCTTCCTCTACTCACCTCTCTCCACTTCAAGCAATCAGATATGTGATCAGCCACTTCTTTTTCTGGTGTATCACCGCTTAGTGTAGGCTCTCTCTCTCTCTCTCTCTCTCTCTCTCTCTCTCTCTCTCATGGTTAGATTAGGTTATATAGGTTATGCCCGCACTCGAGTAGCTTGTGGCAGGTAGATTAGGAAGCAGGAACCAACCTTCTCTGGAGGTCCATCTCAAGTCCAAAAGTCCCACAACTTGAGAGATGGTTCAATGTTGTGTAATCACACTAAATGCCCCACTCACAACCAGGCCATTCGGGGGTGTTGTGATTCTCGCACTAATAGTACCAAAAAATGTTTCTAAATGTATTAGCAATTAAGTAATAGTACCAAAAATATGTCTGAATGTATTAATCCAATACAGGCTTAACTACTCTTAGTAATCTAATATCATTCTCAAGCCTCTATTATATACAAACGATATAAACCGGATGACGGAAATCAGATCGATGATGATTCCATACAGTTTGTATCATTAATATAGTTATAAAAGACATTGATAAATTCATTGAACATGATCGAGCTTTAGAAACAATCCTTCCAAAACGTTGGTTACTGATAAAAGCCATCAAACTCTATTCATTCTCCAATCCGTGAAGTTAATCTCCCTCAATCCGTAGAGTGCATGTAGAAGAACGTTGACGCTTATATGGAATTTTTTTAACAAAAGTGGGCATGCAATTGGAGTTCAGTCTGCTAAAAACAACAACTCCGGTTTGTTATTCTTTACAATAATATAAATTAAACATTTAAAATTAATTTCCTCGGAAAACGTCCAAATGGTCGTCGAGTTTGGCATAGTCCCATGAATGTCCGCAAAGCCATTTCTCATAGGGGACGCCTTCGGTGTAATAAACACTAGCATATTCTACTAAAAGAAATGTTAGCATGGTTTACTTCTTAGCGGAAAATATCATGAATGTAGTTTTACTATATATTGTAGATCATTGTTAAATTTAGAAGGAACAACATTATGTATGCAAGAAACATGTACAAAACTCATTTCAAAAATTTAAGCTACAAGGTAGTGTCTAATATAATTAACGTCAAATTGGCATTAGTCATTCTTCTAAATCATCTAGAAAACTTCATGTTCAAGATTTCATTACACAAATTTCAGCCACATGATATTGTTAGATGTAATTAATAACAAATTGACAATATATGGTATTGTAAAATGCGTACAAAAAATAATGATATAGTTATCTTTTGTATAATTATTTCTTTAGTAGAAGTAATTGTGTAGTTCATTTATAGAGTGAGGTATAATGATTTTTATCAATAGAAGAAAATTGACATGTTCAACTTGTTTTATGTACGTTAATCGAATAGTTTTGTGAATTGTTTACATTATTACATATATGTTATAATATCAATCTACAAAATCTTGAGGCATTTTGTTGTTGCAGAAAATATGTCACATTGATGTGTTGGTGTCTTTATGCAACTATATCTACATAAACACAAATAAACAATATTATTATTTACTGATGATTTTTTTGAAGTATATTTTTGAATTGGAATAATATTTCGGTGTTATGTGCAATTGCTTATGTACATTATTGTTGCATGTTAAATTCTTTATTGATATTTTAGTTACTTGTTATCCTATGGAATTAAAAATAAAAATTTGATTTTAGGATTGATATAGTTCCAATGTAAAGTGAGTTATAAGTGTTTCGATTAACTCATCATATTGTTCAAGTAAGAGAAACACTATTTCAAGGGTTAAAGCCAAATAGTTTGTAAAAGAAAGATAAAGTGGACCTTGCATTTATTAAAAATATATATAATTATTTTTTTATCTTTATGCTCTCGCTTTTACTCATAACATGAAGTTAATTGCAAACTACTTTGTGTGTGTGTGTTCTACCAAAATCCTTATAAAAAGACAAATATTAAGTAAGATTTTTGAAGTTTGAAAATACATCATTCTTTTTATATTTGCTATTAAATTAAAAAACGTATAGATACATTTAATTTTTTCCACTTTAAATACCCTCATTAATAATTACAAAATTCCAACAATGAACACTAAATAGAGTCCCTCTCTAAGAATTTCACATTCCTCTTCAATTTTATCTCCGAAATCTCAAGGAGTAAATCAAGAACATTTTAATTATCACCAATATCATAATATTATCTTGAATTATAGGTTAATTAATTATAATAAATTCTACAAAATAAATTATAAATTTATTTTTAAATATATATTTCAATATGATAGTATGAAGTCACACCTACCAAGGAAATATTTTAGAATAAAATAAAAGACTCAAAAAAGAGTGTGTCCCCCAAACGTGGCAAAGTTGACTCACCCCCATCAGACACCGCAGCTTGGTCAATCACTTGAGAGTACAATGGTGAGATTGGGGTTGTTGCCTTTCATTTTATTCCAATATTCTCTGCCTTCCTTTAACTCCTCTCTAAATGCTTCTTGCCTCCCAAAGTTGCACTCTTTCAGATTTTTAGTAGCTCCAATCCCCGTGGAACCTTCTTCACATCCCAACGGTCAGCGACTACTAGTTTCTCAAGACGTGGCATCGAATATCACCTTTGGTGATATGAACAGGCCGATAGGCCTGTTTATTAATGGTTATTAATTAAAATTAATAAACATTAAATCTAAGAAAAAATATATTTTAAAAATAGTAAATAAAATAATGATTAAATTAATAAAAGATAAAAAATTGAGAATTTAAATTTAGAATTAAAATTATTAAATAATAAATATTAAAAATTAAAATATTCAATTAACAAAAATTACAAATTAAAAATAATAATAAAATTTAAATTAATAATTAATAAAAAAATTGTCTTTATTAATAAAATTAATTTAAAATTATCTTTTAAATTAATAAATATCAATAAAAAATATTGTCTTTAATGAAAATTAAATATTAATAAATATTAGAAAATTTTAAAAAAATTAATTAAATCATTAAAAATTTAAAATTTAAATCAATAAAAAACTTAATTAAAAATAAAAATTAGAAATAAATTTAAAAATAAAAAATGGATTAAAAAAATTAATTAAAAACTAAAAAATGAATAAAAATTAAATTTACATATTAAAATTAATTAGAAAAATAAAATATTAAATTTACAAATATTTAAAAATAATAGAATATTACAAATTACTAAAAATTAAAAAATTCACAAGACTAAAAAATAAATAAAAATTTAAAATTATTTAAAGGTAAATATTAATAAAAGTATAAAATTAAATTAAAACTAAAAATTAAAAATTATCAAAAACTAAATTATCATATTATAATCATTAGTGTCATCGTTATCAATTTTCATCATCATCAAATATCATTGTCATCGTCGTTATCATCACCACCACCGTTGATCATTTTCGTCGTCATTATTGTCTTCATAATCACAAATCATTATCATTGTCATCATCATCATCATCATTTTCATCATATTCTCAATCAAATCGTTATCATTAGCGTCATCATTATCATTTCCATCTAATTTTTTACTGTTATTTTCATTATGATCATCATCATCATCATCATTGTCGTCGTAATTACTGTCATCATCTTTATCAACACCACCATCGTCGATCACTATCATTGTCTTTATCATCACCACCATTTTTTGATCATCGTTGTCATCATTATCATCACCAACATCATTGATCATTTTCATTATCATTATCATCATCATTATTGTCTTCGTAATCATACATCATCGTTATCTTCATTCTCATCATCATCTCCATAAAATCATCATCATCATTCTCATCCCCATTAAGTTTTTTACCATTATTTTCATCATCGTCATCATCATTGTTGTCTTCGTAATCATTATCATCATCATTATTATCACCACCATCAACGATCATTTTCGTCGTCAACATCATCACCACCATCGTCAATATTTTTCGTTATCATCATCATCACCGCCATCGTCGTTCTCGTCATCATCACCACCATCATTGATCGTTGTCATCATCACTATCATCATCATTGTTGTTTTTACTTTTTAAATTGTAATAAATTTTAACTTTTCAAATTTCATAAATTATTATCATATTATAATTCACACCACGAATGCATTCAAAGCCTTAATATGTAAATATGTAAAGTTACGCATGTCAAATTATAAAAAAATAACGTGGTTAACTTATGAAAGGTCAACAATATTATTGAAACATAGTTCCAAGTTCTCTAATTTCACATGTGTTTGTTTTCCTTCCATACAAAAGCTCATCGCATATGATCTCACAACTAATAACGATGCACTGATGAGTTTGTGAGACACCATGAAATGTAAAAGTCCTCATAGTGCATCAAATAAATTAAATTTATGCAAACATTAATTATAAATATGTAGAAATAAATACGAAATTACAAAATCAAAATGTATAGTTCCAAGTTCTCTAATTTCACATGTGTTTATTTTTCTTCCATACAAAAGCTCATCGCATATGATCTCACAACTAATAACGATGCACTGATGAGTTTGTGAGACATGGTATGAAATGTAAAAGTCGTCATATTGCATCAAATAAATTAAATTTATACAAACGTTAACTATAAATATGTAGAAATAAATACGAAATTACAAAATCAAAATGTATATCACACGTAATTAATAAACCTCAGCGAATTTTAAATGATTCACGTTTAGAAAAATTGATCACCATATATCGCTGAACAAAATTACACAAAATTAAAACTAAAAATTAAAAATTATCAAAAACTAAATTATCATATTATAATCATTAGTGTCATCGTTATCAATTTTCATCATCATCAAATATCATTGTCATCGTCATTATCATCACCACCACCGTTGATCATTTTTCGTCATTATTGTCTTAATAATTACGAATCATTATCATTGTCATCATCATCATCATCATTTTCATCATATTCTCAATCAAATCGTTATCATCAGCGTCATCATTATCATTTCCATCTAATTTTTTATTGTTATTTTCATTATGATCATCATCATCATCATCATCATTGTCATTGTCATCGTAATTACTTTGTCATCATCTTTATCAACACCACCATCGTCGATCACTATCATTGTCTTTATCATCACCACCATTGTTGATCATCGTTGTCATCATTATCATCACCAACATCATTGATCATTTTCATTATCATTATCATCATCATTATTGTCTTCGTAATCATACATCATTGTTATCTTCATTCTCATCATCATCTCCATAAAATCATCATCATCATTCTCATCCCCATTAAGTTTTTTACCATTATTTTCATCATCATCATCATCATTGTTGTCTTCGTAATCATTATCATCATCATTATTATCACCACCATCAATGATCATTTTCGTCATCATCATCATCACCACCATCGTCAATATTTTTTGTTATCATCATCATCACCATCGTCGATCATCGTCATTCTCATCATCATCACCACCATCATTGATCATTGTCATCATCATTATCATCATCATTGTTGTTTTTACTTTTAAATTGTAATAAATTTTAATTTTTCAAATTTCATAAATTATCATCATATTATAATTCACACCACCAATGCATTCAAAGCCTTAATATTTAAATATGTAAAGTTGCGCATGTCAAATTATAAAAAAAATAACGTGGTTAACTTATGAAAGGTCAACAATATTATTGAAACATAGTTCCAAGTTCTCTAATTTCACATGTGTTTGTTTTCCTTCATCTACAAAAGCTCGTCGCATATGATCTCACAACTAATAACGATGCACTGATGAGTTTGTGAGACACCATGAAATGTAAAAGTCCTCATAGTGCATCAAATAAATTAAATTTATGCAAACGTTAATTATAAATATGTAGAAATAAATACGAAATTACAAAATCAAAATGTATAGTTCCAAGTTCTCTAATTTCACATGTGTTTATTTTTCTTCCATACAAAAGCTCATCGCATATGATCTCACAACTAATAACGATGCAGTGATGAGTTTGTGAGACATGGTATGAAATGTAAAAGTCGTCATATTGCATCAAATAAATTAAATTTATACAAACGTTAACTATAAATATGTAGAAATAAATACGAAATTACAAAATCAAAATGTATATCACACGTAATTAATAAACCTCGGCGTATTTTAAATGATTCACGTTTAGAAAAATTGATCACCATATATCGCTGAACAAAATTACAGAAAACACACAACTATCAACATATTAGAAAAGACACATATTTAAGTATTCAAGGACGAGTGATCAATGTCGTTCCTGATGATGTTTGTTCACATTTCAACAGACGATCTTCCTCCTTCTTCCTAATAGAAACGTATGCACCGTCCTTCATCTTAGAATAACGCTCATAAGAAAAAGGAGGACATATGCGTAATCCATCAAGAGACTTCACTCTTGATATCGCCGTGAATGTTAGCCCCTGTCGCTCCCTACTGCCTATGTCGATCGTTGCTCTGTTGAGAGTGAGTCCCTGTGACTTGTGAATTGTAAGAGCCCATGACATCTTCAAAGGCACTTGTCTGCGACACCCCCTCAATACTGGAGGCACTGGTACATATTTCGGGTGACTTAAATCCCATGGGATGCCGATGTAATTCTGAAACTCCACAACAACAAATATTGGCAGATCTGGAGGCTTCGTCCCAGGGTAATACACTATGTTCTTCACTTGTCCAAGAGATCCGTTAACTAAACCTGCCTCCACCCACAAATTGCACACCAACATAACATGTTGACCATTGCAAAGCAACACCTCACTCTCCAACTGGTCATCGTCGCTTTCTCCATATGTCACTCTTCTCACACGGGTTGCAACAACTCTCGCCACAGGCACATTCAATTTCTTGAGCATGATCCTATTATGAAACGTCACTTGTACATTCGTCGAAAACAAATGACTGGAAGAGTCAAACATCGAGATTTCCTCTGCACCAAAGCACGAATCTGTTCTGGACATCAACAACTCCCAATCTTCGATCATGGGATTCGCATTTCTCAAATTACATAGCAAGTTTCGAAACTTCACCTGATCCACACTATGTCCCCTTCTTGACGAAAAATCGTGTCGAGAGTCACGACATGAGAAAAAGATCTCCATAACTTTTTCCCTCTTGTGTTTCCTGCATACATCGGTATATGTCTTTACGGGGGAGTTGGGCAAGATCCCGACTAAAATTACGAGACCTACCTCCAAATATGACATTCTCGTGCGAAGGAATGCTTCTCAAGTGAATATCAATTTTTTCAACAATTTTGGACCCACAAAACTCATCTCATCAATAAGAATGTATCTATAATGTCTCATCTGCTCTTGAAATACAGCCAGTGTCTTGTCTAGCCAAACATCTCATGTCACGCAATGGAATTTTCAGTGACGAATGCACCGTTGTAGCACGAATGTTGAAAGCAGAAACTCCTGTCGGTGCCAAAAGAAGAAGAGGATTCTTACCTGTCACGACATTGTTTGCCAAGACATTCTTAATGCAATTAATCAAAAAGATTTCCCGTCCGGCAATACCTTGTATTATCATTCTAAGTGGAGCTTCCTCGGGGCCCTTTCTAGAATGTTTGACTATAGTTTCTAGAGCAATACGTTGTTTTCTTGACAACATGTCCACACCCGATACTGAATTGTCTGAAGAATCCACCACATTTTGCATGGATTTGTTCGTTTCTATAAAACATGCTGATGCGCGTCCTGTACGTCCTCGTCCTCCTCTGTATCCCAAACATGGTTCAAATCAAAATCCCGTCTTCCAAGCATATGAAGATCACTCAAATGCACCTGATTGGGAGGAACAATGCCAGAAAACAACTCCCACTCATCCATTCCATCCACGCCCACAAAACTTTGCATCTCATCATCGTCAGTTTCATCTATGTCTTCTTCCTCCATTGCATCCTTCCGGTCAACATGCCATGCACGATACGTATTCTTAATTCTCTCCCAATTTTCTAAAATTTCATCTCTAGTACAACCTATGTCCCTGTGTATATCACGAAATGGCTTATACAACAACAATTCACTCCAACAAAAGTTCTCGCGATCCTCTGATCCACTTTCAGGAACAGAGAAATACCACGGCCACACGCGTATGATAGCAGGTGTATCCCTCGACTTCCATTTGTCTTTCTTTCTCTTCGCATTAAATGACCACGATCTCATGAACATCAATCAACGAGATGGATTCCAATTATACTGGTCGATCTTTATATGCATCAATGAAACATGATCCACTTTCATTCTCATCTAGATGTCATAATCACCTTGCGGAAAACCTTCCTACCAACATTCAGAGTCATAAAGGCACGACTGCACTGAACCAACGACAACTTCAATAGCATGTGACATGTCTCTTGCGCCCCAATATCACGTTCCACAATTGTTTCTGTCAAAATCCTCCGATATATACATAGTGCAGACTCTTCCCCCTCCACATCATCTGATATCCTCGTCAACATATCATGAAAGCTCTCTGACCTCTTCTCTGCCTTTGAAGCATATTTTGCTATATACTTTAACACCGTGTCTAGAAACAACAGGCTGACAATCTATATTACCTCGCCATATGGCCAACATGTCTGAGTTGTGAAGGTTCAATCTCGCATCATTGCGAGAAGGTTCAAATCTCTTTCGACCATCTGCATCAACAAACAAATCTGAATCATCCCGGAGGTCCCACGGAACATTATAACGACAAACCATGGACGATCCCTTCTTTCTCAAACAAGACATCTCGCTACATTTAGTGTGCCTTTGCACATGGTTGACAAGTTCTTCATAGTCATAAAGTGGGTCACGCTCTAATATCTGCGAAGGCTTCATCGAGCAAGGATCTTCGTCTCGGACCGACCGAGCATGACATTTATTTGATGGCTGTCACGGGGATTCCACGAAGTGACGTATCTATCAAAAAATGATCTCACAGCCATTACCTGATTCTCATCTTCCCAATCCAATGTTTCCATGCATGGGCTACCAGGAACCCACATGAATCCATGGACATGTGCAGATCCTCGATGTTGCCACTCAAACCTACAAATACCATGCCAAAAAAATGCGGCTTACAAAACCATTCGTTCACAATATTGAAAATGGATCAGATCACTGCACAAATTTAAATAAATTTCAATCGAATAGACAACTACAAACCTGTACCAATAATCCTTTGCACCAATTAGTTTTTGTATCACCTCTTCACGAAATATCTCAAATCTTTTGTGCATGTATGTCGCGACGATATGAGGATAATCTATCACATTCTCAATCCGCCACCTATACGCCCTCGAAGAATTTGAAGGAGGTTCCCCCGGCATCAACCGGTGTAAATCAAACCACTTTGTGTCTGCTGCGGTAAGCGTAAAAAAAAGAGTCGGGCTACCCAATGAACAATCATATCTGTCAGCTCACTACGACATGAGTACCAGTAAGACCTAGTCCCACGAAGTTTTGTTCCAAAACGCATCACCTGTTCTACCAACTTATCATCATTCGCATTATTAATGTGACGACGCAAGTCTTCAATAGACATGGGAACATTGTCCTCCAAATTTCTCTTGACAAAAACAGAAGTTGTGGCCTGACTGCGGTGCCGCATTTGTCTATTATATGCACAATATCTAAATCTCGGGTGCCTTCCAAACCTATTGTCATGATACCTTATCAAATGCTTCACATAATCATGAAACTGTACTGTATTCTAATCCTCAGCTGCAACCATTCAGCATCTCCCATAGGAAAGAGGGTCGGAAATGCCATGGAAAACATGCCCTCCGTGTTGTATTCATTTATTGGAGAAGACCCAATCGGTGGCCAATCAACAACATCGACCGACCTCAAATCCGTATTTTCAACAAACAATCTGACTTCCTCCATCTCCCTTCGTGGATTAGGAAGCCTTAAAGCAAACGATGATGGATGATTATGTACATGTTCTTCTTCGACACTCACTATATCCATTGTTCCTTCTCTCCTTACGTGCTCATCTTGTATCTCAGATTCCACCCGACGAATTCTTTCTGATACATCTCCCTCTACTTCCGGGAGATCTTCTAATGCTGCGTAGTCTATCTCCACGTCTTTGTAATACCTATCGTTACGAATTTTGTAACGCAAAGCATTCAATACACGCGAGCGACTAACAATACATTCATACTCCCTCTGTCCAGCATTCTGTCTTTTCACAATAAGAATATCCACATCCTCTATTCGACGAGGAAGCAGTCTAGCAATAGAAGATACGTCTTGGGGAAAGCAAATAGTGTGTCCACTATATTTGTACTGGCCACCACGTGCATGAGTTACATGCAATATGGGATTCACCCGCGCTATCAACATTTCTTCCACCTGCGTCAGTACACGCAACACTTCTGGTTGATCCCGGGATCCATATTGTTCCACTTTGAATATCGATGACCACCTCGTTCACACTTGCATCTCTTGCAAATAGGTCCTTCCACTGAAAGTGTCACAACTATACCAGGATATGACTCTTTGCATATACCACACATCTGAATAACTTCCAGTGCATCAATCCTTTTCAAAAATTCACGACGAGACTCGAGCATCCTATTCAATTGTACACCATAACGTGATGAGTAAAATTGTGTGTAACTTTGATTCGGGCAATTATTCACACCACTTATCGTAGGTATGTTTCGATGTCGAATGTCCTGTTCTGACTCAATATCACGCTCACCATCCCTGGGATAGTGGATGTTGTTGTTCCCTACTGAATCTGTTGCATGAAACTCCATATTCTCCCTGTTCACAGACCTCCTGCCCTCACCGTCTACATTTGCAAAAGAATCCATATAATTCATTTTCTCGGGTAAATTCTGATCGCAAGCATTCATGTTATTCTCCAAATGCTCACGTACATCACTTTGGATCCCAACACGCAATTCACATGAACCTGATGCTCTCGGACATGTTCTATGCATTCCATTTCGCATAAGACTTCTGGATAAGACATCTCCTTGACAACCTACACACAAATATACCGAGTCATAAAGACCTAACAAACGAAAAATGCACCATCTCTGACGTCGCATCTTATTTTAATGCATAAATTTTAAAAAATATATCACAAAGAAAATTTCACCTGCACTTCGATTCACGACTGAGTTGTTTTTTTGCTGCTGCAACATTTCATCCAACATCGGATGAGGAATATCAGATATTCCAATAGAAATATCCTGCAATGAACCTCTCCCATAGCTACTTCCACTCGTTGCTACGTTTATGTATAAGAATAGCAATTCGTGAGACATTTTTAGAAAATTTTGAAAATTCACATATACATAACATTCAAAGACATTTTGGTTAACAAAAATCTGACCAACTCCAATAGATCATAAATTCAAAACTATTGCAGGGAATCTATAAATTGGAGAATAAAAATGCACCATCCCTGACATCACAACTTATTTTGATGTATACATTTAAAAAGTATCTCACAAAGAAAATTTCACATGCAGTTCGGTTCACGATCAAATTTTTGTGTTGCTGCCGTGAGATTTCATTCAACATCGGATCAGGAATATCAGATATTCCAACAAAAATATCTTGCAACGACCCTCTACCATATCTACTCCCGCTCATTCCTATATCTATGTATAGCAATTTCACCTTGTGATATATTTTATAAAATTTCAAAAAAATTAGATATACATAACATGTAAAGAGATATTGGTTAATAAGAATCCAACCAACTGCAACAAATCATATTTTTAAAAACTTTGACAAGGAATCTATCAACTGGAGAATAGAAACACACCATCTCTGACTTCTCATATTATTTTAATGCATAATTTTTTAAAAATATATCACAAATAAAATTTCACCTGCACATCTATTCACGACTAAGTTGTTGCGTTGCTGATGTGACATTTCATTTAACATCGGATGAGGAATATCAGATATTCCAACAGAAATATCCTGTAATGACCCTCTCCCGTAGCTGCAACTTCCACTATGTCCCACATTTATGGGGTTCACATTTGTCTCAACTACAGCAGGCACAATTCTCGCATTCAAAGAGTAATCTCTATCTTTGTCTTTGACACTTCCTATCTGACCATCTCGATCTTCAAGTCATACATTGACAGTTGGTATGACTCTTAATCTATCGTACGGCGGGGAAATTTTTTCACAAGATTGTACACCTAACCTCGGTATGACGTGTAACTCTGTTCCAACATCTGAAGAGTGTAGAAGGTCTGCAAACACCTTCAATCGAAAAATGTGTACAAAGCCGACCATGTATCTCCTTCATTTTATCTTGCTCTCGAACCTGTGACTTAAGGAAACGATGGCGATCGTTGTCCCTCTGACATTTTCCAGGAGACTTTCGTTTCTTACCGCTACAAACAGCGGAATGTTCCTTCATTACCTACAACAAAAGGATGCATTAAACAACATTCTTTACACATATATGAAATATTTAGTTCTTAAAAATACAGGAACAAAGACATCAAATAATACATTACACTTAACATTACACCATGAACACCAACCGTGTCATCACGTGATAACAATACATGCATCTCTTCTCCAACATAATCATTTCGGAGATATTCATTCGATGTTTCTATCCTCTCTAAAGAGGAGTTAACATTCACATTATCTAAACACACCTCCTCTGTCGCATCTATTTCTCTCCTGATCCTTGAAGATGGAAAAACATCTACATTAACTTGTTGGCCTGACAAATACATATAACCTTGACCTCCCATCCCTTTCATTCTCTGTTGTTGTCGAATTTGTGACCTTCGAAAATGACGACGCTCAGCATCCGTCGAGAATTTCCAGGTGAATCTATTTCCTCGCGTGTGTGCATGGTGGCATTCTCACTCAATGACTGCAAAACAAAAAAATTGCAACAAACAATCATCATCACACATGCAAGACATATTTTTTTCATTAAACAAGTAACAAAGACATTAAATAATAAAAAATGCAACATTACAAGATCAGTAATGGTTTCTGCGTTTCGCAACAATGAATTCCTTTCCGAGCGTGAATCCCCTACGGGATTAATCACAACATTCGATCTTCTCATTATGTCAGACATCGGAAGAGTCTTTCGCGCAACGTTACTCTCACCCGACCATTCATAACCCGTAGGAAGTATCGCATCCATAAGTCTTTCATTGTAGAATTGTGGCCCACGAAATTGGCATCGATTAACATCACTCGACGATTCTATCATCACATTATTTTTCTTTCTCGTACGCGCATGTTTTCGTTCCTCCATCATCTACAATAAAATTAAAAATTTAACGTACAAAATTTCGAAAACATAATTATTATTAATTGAATAATGCACTATGCAAAACATGGATGATAAAATCTTCAACAATTAAACCAGTAATACACGTACATCAAAACGCAAAAATTACAAGACAACACATTTAATTATGTAAAATCTTCCACACAAACATGAGATACATGTAAATTTTTTCAACCAAGGGAAGAAAAAAATATTAGTCAATACTCAAATTACGTAGGCGAGAAATATTTTCACAACCAGGAATCAATGGCATGAAACTCACACCAAGAACTACATCTCTACAATCCTCTCTTGTCGGGAAATAACATCCATAACGTTCTGATGTGCACAATTTCCTAAAAGCTGGAATGCAATTTTTTCTATCCAAATCATAGAACATGTATGGGATTTGTGCATATTTACACATAAGGACGATGGATCCAACCGAACGAACAGCCACGTACCCTGGACATTTTTCGTTTATATCTCGAGAAAAATCCATCAAATACTTCCACACAAATCTAAATCCATCTTCAAACACATTCTCATCGTCACGTTCGAAACCCATCTCTTGTTCTTCACCTGAAATTGCTTCTGCATCTCGAAGCAACCACACACAAACTTCACCCATACTCACGATGCAGAACAAATTATTCTCATGCACAGCCAGACACAATGACACAACGTCACTAAAAGGAATACAACAAAAGTTTAACTTCCGATGTACAACATCCAATGAGAAAATGGTGTACTCGATTTTAGAGAAACAATTCAGCTTTTCCTTCACCCAATACATCCTCCCACCACAACATGAGGCACCAATAGGAGGAGTCACTTTAGGAACGACGGTATGTGTCGGCACTGACAACAGACTCCAACAACGAGACCTGCTACAATAGATCTCGTACGTGAAATCTGAAGATGGAAAACATCGTAATGCAACAAATACGTACTCGTCATCATCAATATCTTCAAACAAAGAAACACATCCATCAATTCCTATCAATACTCCCGATTCGCATAACTCCACCCGTGAATGGGTTTGCAAGAATATACTGTCGAGCTCCAAACTCATAAATCGGAAAGGATAACAAAACAAGAGATCCAATCGTCATATGTATCCTTGATCTCTTTTCAAAAGGGGCCCCACTTATGTACAAGCGTGAAAATCTTCCATCGTCATCCAAGTACAAAGGGCCATAGAACCCCGTAACATCCCTCCATTCGCGCACCAAAAATCCAAAGCACCAAATAGTCGGATCTTCCACAATATAATACAGGTTCGATGAATCTAATATAAAGTTCCACAACTTACAAACAATCCTCATACGCATCAATTCTCTGAAAGATAAATTGGAAAATATTTTCTTCATGACATCGATTGGCAATGTGGCACGAGTTCCTGATTCCATTTCAAATAGTGCTCCTGTTATCAAATAAGCAAGTTCAGAACATCTCGTACAAAAGTGATACACAACACCACTCAAATTCATTAAAATCAAAACTGTAACATCTCAAAAAAGAATATACGTTTCTTCATATAGCAATATGAATCACGTTCGAAGTCAAAACAACAAAAAAATCACTATTACAAAATTACGTAGACAAGTGTTTAAATTCCATGCATACAGTTCAAGAAAAATAAAACATCGGAATTGGAATCCAATATTTTATCATGTGCGTAATTTAATACCAACATAAGGATAACAAAATACGATAAAATTAATAACTCATAAACATTAATAAACAAACACGCCTCACAAAAGTCTCCATAAACACCAACGTTCAGGGAACACCAATGTCTGAAATCAGGTCAACACTGTCAGGACCAGGCATCAGTGCCATGAAATTTCCACCAATAATTTCTTCAGAGATATCATCAAACGTAGGAAAATATACTGCACACGAATCAAAACCTGATGAAGTGCATTGTACACACTCTCCCTTGTTCATATCATAATATAAAATAGAAGGCCCATGCTTTTTATACAACATAACAATATGTCCCATGCTCACTTCCGGCGTGTACCCATTGCAAACTTTGTTGATGTCAACTGTTGCATCTAATATATGCTCCCACAATATCTCCCACTGACACACAACAGAATCATATGTTTCTTTCAACAACCAGACACTCAATGATGAGTCATCAAGAATACATTTTACATGATTCTCGTGTAACACCAAACACATACCACGTACACCAGCAAACGGAGGCACAGACACACACCATTTATTACAAAACACATCAAACGCAAACAAATTATAAACGAAGGTATCGTGATCATCAAATTCTGCATGCAACCAATATATTTTCCATCCGTTACAAACTGCATTCCGAGGCACAGGAACATCTACAGGGGCTTTTGTTACACACCAACTGTTATTGAAACTACTTTTCATATAACACGCACCACCAGACACCTCATCACAATTTTTAAGTGCAACCCATCCGTAGTTTCGAGCCAAAGCATCTCCACACAACACAAACCAACCACGTATCCCAAGTTCTATCGTTCCCAGCTTTTTTCCCTCGGACGTAAAAGGATTAAGGATGAATTCATCCAATAAATTCATACCAAATTTCTCAGATTCCAAAAGCAGGAATGGGCCCATTGAATAGATTATTTCCTTTCTGTATGGGCTTCCGATGATCCGGGAACACAAGTGAGTTACTCTACCTCGATCATTCAAAAATAAAACGTTTATACGGTCCAAGAAGGAGTGCCACTTTTCAACCAAGAAGAAACCAAATGTTCCACGAATAAGACAACATTTTTTAAATAATGCACTTGACGGAGAAAGCATCTCATTCCATTCTTTACAGACAAGGCGAAGACGAACCAACACAACAAAAGGAAGTCATGGAAAAATGTGCTTAAAAGCTATTTTTGAAGGGAATCGCGGTGACATTGAACGATCCATAAACACCAATACAAAAAAACCTACAAAATCAAACACACCCACATCAATATTCACATCAAACATACACTAAAATTCCATAACTACATAAAATCCATCATGCAGAACATTAATAGCTATAGAGCAGTGCAAAATTTAAACACATTTACAAACCAACTTCAAAAAATCTCCAAGAAGATTCATCATGCAAATGCACAAACAAGACTCAAAAAAGTTATATATAAACATATATCAATAAACGACAACATGCACCATAACATAAAACACAAACTACTTCAAATCAACCAAAATGTCACCGCCTCAAAAACAACTATTTACATCTGTAAAAAAAGACTCATTCTATCATGTTTCCCAAAAATCTCGGTATCTCCTCGGGATTATCACCACTTTCAAGCAACCCTGAAACGGCCAAACCATTAAAGTCTTCATTCGAACGACTAAAAAAAGCATCATAAAATCCGCATCCAGAAAGTATATCCATGTATAAACCTGCAGGGCCATAATAGCAGACTAAGGTGCTCAGCTCACAATAAAGTATGGGCACAGGTGCATATTTACATATCAACATGAACCCATCGCACCAGGAAACACACTTATACCCAGGAAATCGATGCCACAACATGCCACTTTCGATCTCCATGTACTCCCAATCCGTATCAGACCAAAAAACACTGGCCTCTCCAATATCTGGATCATAACGACTCATATCGTTATTCAATTTCCACAACTGCATGCGGCTCGCATAATTGACAACACACGAAACTTGATCCTCATAAACAACAAGGCACATGGAATCAGCAGAATTTGGAGCTGGAGAATGGCCAATCTTCCATGTCTCATGAACAACATCGAGACATACAATGAAATAAGTCAAAACCTCACCGCCATATAAAACATCACCACTTTGTTCAAGATCCAAACTCAGCCAATACATTTTTCCATCGACAACAACAACATGTTTTGGAGCTTGAAGACGTGCTGGAATTACAATCGGACTCCAAACGTGACGAAGGTTACTACACATATAGAAAGATCTATCAAAAGTTTGAATCTCACTCACACCTGTAGCATGTGGATCATATCGGACGGCAATCCAATCATACCTGTACCCTGTCAAACCCTGACATATCCTAAACCATCCATTCCTCTTACCGATACGAATGTCACCCATTTTCACAAATATCCCAGTAAAAGGATTTATAATAGCATATGAACGTATGCTTCGATTCGCAGTTGTTGAAGATACACAAACCATCGATCCAATAGCACATTCAAATCTAATGTCATTCATCCCACTCAAACTGACACGTAAATATATAGCTTCACCTTCACGTGTGAAATACAAAGGGTTCAACACATTTGCCATTGTCAAGGGTCGATATAACAAAAATCCTACGCAACGATTGACGATGGTTCCACATGTAGACAAAAAATCTGAGTTGCTTAACATTGCATTCATTCTTGTGCACAATAAACGAAATCTAACAAGATTCCGAAGCGGCAACTTAGAAATAATGTAATCAAAAATCTCCGTGGGAAGATGCTTCCAAATAGTTTGATCCATTATGCCCTACTAATCTATAGACAAAATTGAACGAAGGTATTAATGACCACACAAAATCCAACACAATATAATCCAAAGCAAAGAGTATTATAAAAAAATGTACAATAATATGGAAAACAATTTATTCTACAAGAATAATATGAATACACAGAAATATAATTAAATCCATCACAACAACAAATCATAAAATTTCATCGTGAATTACATCTTCTAAACATGTTTTATACGAATGCATAACATTAGATCTTCAAATCAAGTTAATTGACATTACATAAATAAAACCAAACAACAAATCATCACATCTACAAAAAAAGTGAACAGTAATCAATTTCGTGTTAAAAGAACAAGTCTTCATTGACATCATTTTTTAAATCATTATTATTCTGGCAAGTTGTAAAAATTGGACAATGTTCCTCTCATAAATAATACAATTTAAAACACAAAAGAATCAAACGATGAAATCTCAATTGTGTATTAAAAAATAAACACTATCCATGTTCTTCAACAAAAGAAACTCGCGCCACCTGTAAAAAAATTATCAAATGCACATTTCCACATTAATCATAGCTTGAAAAAATAAAATATAGAAATGTAAATTAAATAAAATCTCGTCCACTCATGAAAATTATAAACAATACAGTCCAACCATATTTCGTGATATCTATAGAAAAACATTATGCCAAACATACACAAAATACGATGTCACGGTTTTTTCATAGAAATGTCAAACATTTACGTTTGACATTTCTTATAGAAAAACCGTATCATCACAAAAAGCATATGCTCAACATATATTGGGGAATCCCTCGTTACATTGCTTTAAAAACCTTCTTCAAAAACACGGGCTAACGTCCAAATTTGGACGTGCTAGGAGAGCATAACAGGAAATATCCCATTTGCAAATCCTAGCTCCCGGTATCGAAAAAGGCACTTGCAATGCTAGATTCCGAGTTGGATAAATATCCGCAAATGATCCCCAATGGAAATGATGTAAAAATATATATACACATACAATTATTTCTCATAAACATCACACTTAATTTTTCTATCAAATATATATTCGTCAATGTGTTCAAATTATAAATTTACAAATATTCGATTTCACAGATAGAAAGAATATGAATTTTGATTTCACAGACAGAGAGAATATGAAATTCAATGTATAATATAAAAATATCATAATCAAATTATTGAATCCCTAAGAATAAATGATGAAAATACCTGGATTGCGTGTGTATATCCAACAACGAACTGCCCGCTAACTCCAAAGACTACATTTTCAAAATATATGAATCAAATTTCAATAAAATACTATTAAAAAGAAAATTGAAATGCTGAATAATAATATTGTTTTTAATAAATATTTCAACATGCACATATATGTAATGCTTAAATAAATACATCCAAATTTATTAAAAAACTGTTTTTGACACTATACTACTATTGGCATGAAAGAAATTGAAAGAATGAAGTTATCAATCAAATACAATTACATGCCCTTCAACTGTTTGTGAGCCTTTATCTCCCAAAAAGGGAGGGAAACATATGTAATAAGGATAATAAAAAAGATAAAAATCCTCGAGGATCTCTTCAAATTTAAAATTGGTTTTTTATGTTCAACCAAGAAAGGAGAGCGGATGAGCCCACTTGATTAATAATTTAAAAAAAAAAAACTTAAGAAAATTGAAATGATTTAACTTCAAACATATTTTGGTTTGATGAGGGGAATTTGTTTTAAGATATGATGCACAATGATATTAATTCATTTATAACATCAATAGAGAGAGAATGTATGTCGTAGTTTATTCAACACTCATAAATTGGTAGACTTTTATCTCTCTATTAATCACAATTTATAAACTATTTAACATTTTTTTATATGCATTTTATGATTATGAGAGAAAATAGACCCCACAAATTTGTGAATGTTGGTCACAATCTGTGTTAATTTACTATTCTTCCATCTCCCAGTAGTTTCTCAATACATAGTTATCTGAATAGTATGACACAAACAATTTATTATAACTAAAAAGTACTACATATCAATTTTAAAATTAAGTGACAATCATATTAATGTCAAATTTAAAATTAAAATGACCCCTAAAACAATTAAATAAACATTAAATTTCAAATGTAAAATTAAAAAAAAAAACACATTCATATCATTACATCCCATTTGCACATTGTAGAATGACTCTTAACATAAGAAGAAGATATGAAACATTCTAGCTTTTAATGAAGGCATACTTGATCACTGTGATACTCTGCGTCTGACAATAGATATACATCAACATCTTTTATTGGTCATAGCTTGTCTTATGTATCTTGTTAAGCAATATACTGTCCAAAATCTACTCTGCCTTACGAAGAGGAAAACCACTCAAATGCAAGGTAACGAAAAATTAACATGCAAAGATAGTTCTGAGAGGAGTTTAAATGACATTGAATTGACCGACACTACTCGTGTCATGGACTTGTAATAGTTCCTTATGGGTGTTTTTGCAAATCCCTCATCCTCTGTTCTTGTGCATTATTGAAACATTATAAGCAAAACAATAAATGTACTTATTAAATTCCTTTGTGCTCATTTTTTTCCAGAATTTAGATCAAGGCAATTGCCCATTGACTAAAAAGAATTCTAAACCATGCATCCGATTAGAAAAAATCAAACTCAAAGATCTTAGTTTGTACCATGTGTGCTATGAAAACTACTTGTTCAACCTAACTGAACTATTCTACTCCCTGGGAGCAAGAAGCGGCCTCCTATCATAGGACACAGTACAAACTTGTAAGCCACTGGTACTCACTACAAGTCAGCACAATAACCTATATTAATATATCTAGATAAAGGGTGCAACCGGTATTAAATACATTATTTTAAAAATTCTTTAAAAAAATGTTCAAATGCACATTAAAACAGAGATTCCAACGCAATAAGAAATGCAAAAACCATTAAAAAAAGAGATTCCAACCTGAAAAATTGATCCTATGATGCTTTTAGATAATGAAGCTCTGGATTCCTTCACAAAATGTGTGCTGCTGAGTTGGAATCCAAGACTGTCTGCATTCAATAAAATTAGAGACAACTTACAAAATCAGGAAGAACAATGTGGAGCAGGATGGAAAAAATCCATTAAACAAAATCCATTAAACACTTAATTTTCAAGTATCTTAAAAAGCCATTAAACCAGTGAATTTTAACGTTGTTGGCCACCTGATTTGTTACTTTTATAATCACACGATCTCCTTCCCTAGCAACTATTGCAGGCCCTGCAAAATGCCCGTTCACAGTGATGAGGCTCTTGGTATGGCAAAGATGAGTTACATTCTTCAGTTGAATCTGTAAATCAGGAAGAAAAAGATTTTAATACATTTCTACATCCTAATGATGAATCACTTCATGTAATCTGAAACTTTAATAAAATGTAAAGCGGTTTTATCCCCATAAAAAAATGCCTTTTAAAAATCTTCCACGAATCTGGAAACACAACAGCGATAATGCAAGGAAATCTATGGAAAGAGGGATGCCCCACATCGAATTTGTAGTGTCTTGTTATCCCTGAATGTGTCCCTGATGCAGAATGCGTCAGAATGACGATTCCGTTTAATAAAAACACAAAGACCCATAACGTCGACTGGTAAACCCAAATGAGTTTTTGGAATAATCAGAGCCCCAGATTTTCCAACCCCAAATCGATTCATGGCACATGAGCAAGGATTCAGCGGAAGATCCACAGTTTTGGAAAGATGAGCTTAAAACAGAGGAAAGTAGTATGGCACGATGAAACCAAGCCAAAATAGAGTTTCTTGCACAAAGTAAATATGTTGCGATTGTCAAAATAAAATAGATCTAAGTGTATTTAGAAAACAACGAACTAATGCACAACTATTTTATCCTAAAAACAATTGGAATACTAATTAGACGCTCCAAATAAAGAATCATCACGGCTATTTACCAATTTGAAAGCTCCAAGGTAAAATAAAAGAAGCAAAAAATGAAAACCTGACTCAAAGCAATGTATTTTTCGAGCTTAAACCAGAGTTTATGTAGGAAAGCACAAATTACCAGTAAAATAAGATCTTTAGAGTCTCTTCAATTGCGGAACGACTCAAGAAAAAGCATAGTGGCTCGAACTAGGGTCTCCAAACCAAGCACAATAAATAATACAGAGCTTAAACACTTGAACCATAGCTTAAAAGTGACACCTCAAAAAATGATTTCCATCTTAAACAACACTCATTGTCTCATCATGCATGGTGGCCATTTCGCAAAAGATGGAGGCTCGGAACAATAAAATCCAACGAACAACCATGATACAAAGCTTCAAATATTTATTCGTGGAGGCGAATCCAAGTTTTTCCCTCAACACAAAAACTGCAAGTCGATCCCTACTATAACTACTTGATATCTTAAGAAACTTGTTGATCTGAGAAACTCGTCGAGAGAGAGGGGAAATCTGCAGTTAAATAGAGAAACGGTTGAACCGTTTTCCATTAATATGTGGAACTATTTATCTCTATTCCGACTTCAAACTATTTGTTAATAAGAAATGTTTATTTTTATTATTTTTATTTTTTATTATTAGTATTAATTATTAATGAATAATCTAACCAGCTGTCAATTATCAAAGACTCCAGTTGTCAATAGTTGTGTGGAAAAGGGCTGCAGGACAGGTGTCGAAATTCATTGAGTGAAGTTATATGTTAGGCCTATCGGCCTAACTTAGAAGACGCATGTTGACCAAGGGAGCAAGGATCCCTTCTCTATCCTTTTCAAATCCTCCACGTGTTTAACACCTATCCTCAATTCGCGGAGGTCGATCAAATTGACGAGATGTTCCACCTTTAACAACTCCTCACTCAAGAAACGTCAAGGAAGCTCAGACTATTCAACCTTCTAACACACTCTGGTACCTCTTTAATCAACGTTCCCCTTAAATTCAAAACTTGCAGGAGTTTCAATTTTCCCAGACATGAAGGCAATGTGGAGATTCCAGTGTAACTCAAGTCTAGAACCCGCAGTGCTCTCATACCGGTAAACAATTTTGCCGGAATATTTTGAATGCAATAATTTGAAGACAATGAAAGAGTGCGAAGGCGTGAGGCAGAGTATGCCCCACTGCTGCTTGTGAGGCAGAGTATTACCTCATCGTGTATGCTTTTCTTGCCCAATAAAATTCTGCGACAGTAGCTACGTTCGACTTTATTGAATGCCTCGTCCACACTGAATGCACTTTGACCTTCTTTTGAGATACTGATCGCCAAATCCAACAACAAATCATGCATTTTACACGTTGTAATGCTCTTAACAAAAAAGAAATCCACCACCTCCTCCTGTGTTTCCACTAAACATAGATTGGCAAGTTGATTTATATAACTCCACCCAATCTCTACATGGTCTCCTCCACCCTCAATAAATCCTTCTGCTATCCACAGATAGATGAGATACAGAGGGTCTATTCTCTCATCCTCGGGAAAGAAAGAAAAATATGCAAAACAGGGCTTGAGAGGAGCAGGGAGAGAGTCATAACTCAACTTGAGAATCTCCATAATCGGGTCGTCCTTATTAGATACCTCTTTTAGCTCACTCAATTTGGACTCCCAATCCCTTGAAGATGTCTTGCCCGTTAGAGATGCTGCCACTGTTTTAACAGCCAGAGACAGTCTTTTCATTCCTCTTCAATTTGAAAAGCAATCTGCTCAAGGTGGTGTGGCGGCAGATTTTGGTCGCAGTCTGAGAAGGCAAAAGCACAGAAGAGCTCCCAACTCTCTTCTTTGGACAAATGCTTCATTTCATAAACACGAGCATTCATGTTTCGGCAAACATCTCTGCTCCTCGTAGTCACCACTATTTTGCAATTCCCAATTGGAAGACCAAGTGTCGATATCAAGTCATCTTCTCTAGATGCCCTCCAAACATCATCAAGCACAATGAGAGACCTTGTGCTTTCCAACCTACCATAAATCAATTGTTTTGCCTGCAACTCACTCACTCTACCATTAACTACCTCATCTATCTTTATCTGGGAGGCTAAGTCAGCTTGCAACTTTTGAAGAGAATAAGATTGAGAAATTGCAAGCCAGCAATAGAAATGTCTTCCCGACGCCGCCCATGCCAACAACGGCAATAACAGGAGCTGCAGGGTCATCTATTAACCTGAGGATCTCTTCAACCTTGGGCTCTATCGCCACAGGTCGTTCATCCCTCTCTAACACACTTGATCTCTTCCACTTCACATTTTGAGATGTAATCGTGGAGGGTCGCTCTGAATGAGTCAAATCAACAACAAGCTTCAACTCAGCTGCGTCTTCCATGACGGACTTCATTCTGTCTCTGATATCTTTAATCCGGCGTGCCATTTTATAACGAGAGAATAATCGAGAATAATTGAAAGGGCATCCTATAACACAAGAGGATTGAGTGTTACCATCATTATCAGTATATAATGATTCAACGGCACATTCTTCGATTATGTCATCGGCATCCCAAGCAATGTCTGCAACATCGAGCAGCCATTGTTTGACAAGCTTATTATGCGCACTCCGCACATCTGCATCTTTGAGATACGTACTTATGATAATGAGCTTCTTCTTTAACCATTCAAAGTCCTTTCTAAAATTTAAGAAAAGTAAAGCCTCCTTGTTTATCTGGTCGACCACCATCCCGCCCAGTCTTCCTACCACAGCATCAACCAGACCAGTTGCCATAAGTACTTTGATTTTTTCTCTACACAACTCAGAACTTGAAGATAAAGTATTATGAGAGTTAAACAAAAACCACGCAAAATGCAATGGATCAATGTGAGAATCCCAATGCAACACCTTCATTTATTTATAATACTCCACACACCACTAGGAACACGGAAGGCTTTTTTCTTCCTGTCCATCAGATTTGAACCTCCGGACAGAAGTCATTCCAACTAATTCTGCTTTTATTATTCTCTCTCTTTTTTTTTTTTGTCAATTCTAATTAGAACTTTGATTCTTCCTTCGTCTGTATTAAGTTCCAAATACTTTCGCTTTAATTATTCAATCTTCTTTTGCAAATGATGCTTTACGTCGGCAGTCGCATTTCCTTGATCATCACTTCAATAATTCTCTTTTGAAATGATAATTACTCGAGGGTCACTTTCCCTTCAGATAACTTTAATTATTCTCCTTTCAACTATGCGGTTTATAATTATTACGTCATGATAGATGATTGATGTGATTTTCGCTTCTTTTCTTTGTTAAAGTTATTCTTATGCACTTTATTTTTTGTTCAAGTTATTTTTACGATTCTCTTCTTATTTTCCCCTACTAAATTTATTCTTGTTCTTTTCTTTATTTTAGAATTAATATTAGTTTTTATTAATGATTTGTTTTGGAATATTAAATATTTAGTTTTTTTAATATATGTTTATCGCATTTCTTTTTCATTTTACTTGGAGTTTTTTCTTTTTTTTAAAGTATTTTAAGGTATTGATCATTTTCACACTTTGTAATAATGGTTAGCATCGCTTGAAAATGGTCCATTATACTTTCAAGCCCCTTCACTACTATTTTTTCAAGTTTTATAATATTCTTTTCTTTCCTACATTGTGTGTGTCATCTTCATGCCAATAAAACCACGACTTGAAGTTTAGAAATATGTAAATACTTAACTAATGAGTGAATTATAGGATTTCTTAACACACACACATGACACAACTTTCTCTAATAGGAATGGGTATAGTCAAATAAATTTGTGCCATGCGGGTGTGTTAAGAAATCCTATAAGATCTAGCCCTAGAAGACAAAAAAAAAAAAACACATGTAAGACAGGGTCACCAAAATGTGCAAGATATGGAAATCAATTTTACATTAATAATTCCACTATGTTACAATAACCATATAATCATAATTTATACACACACACATGCATATATGTATATGTTTGAACACGTGTAAAACACACACATAAATACATACACATGTATATACATATACTCTTAATTATATCTATTTACATAAAAAAGGGCTATCTAAATCATATGAAAATATAAAATACTTAAAATTCTATTGAATTTGGGTTCAAAATACAATACATTTGACCACATATTATATTATATTAGATATTAATGTCCACAGAAGGCCAAGAATGGCCTATGGGACAGAAAAATACAAACCAAGAACCAAAACATAAAGGGAGTGCCAAAACATCTCTAGAAACAGAAAAAAAAGGAAACAACAAATCAACCGCTAGAAGGTTGCAGATCATGAAACCAATAGAAAGTGTGTTGTCTAACACATCTGGACCAAGTTGCCTACATATGAGATCCCTTATGATTATGTAATGTGGAACTAAGAACTGATATTTCTGTACTCATTTGTATTTGAGGATTGCAATTTGAGTGTTCTTTCCCAAATTTGAATTATTTCACGAATAAATAAAGCTAAGCATTTCTGATCTTCATATCGAATGAGACTCCTTAAATATCCATTGGAATCTCTGAAAAGACAATGATATCTTCCACAGATTTCATAATAGATGGGACATTTGAATGTAAAATTCTCTTCACTTTCAAGTTCTAGAAAACACAATTGACAAATTCGCTCATGTTGTGGAAGGCTATAATCAGATTCCATCCGAAGAGGGGGAGAGCAAATGTGAAACTGAGCTAAAGGGATCCTTAGGCATGAAGGCAAAAACATCTTCATGTATTATGAATTTTTTTTTTTATCTTCATGGAAGCAGGAATAAAATTGAAAATAGTGAAGAAGCTTTGGTTTCAAAGGCTCTTTTGGAGAAAACCATGTAACTTTCAAATAAGAATTAGTGAGCTCCTCTCGTATACCCCTGTTAACTTTATGTTTAGTGAGTTGAGGAGCATTAATATAAAACCCAAGAGGAGGGAGTCTATCAATATCAATATTCAGCTTCTGGAGGAGAGTAGTAATTCTTGCATACCAACAAGATTTGCAACTCTTTTTGGAAATTTGTATAGAAGATTGAAGTGCCAAATATGGATACCTGTTTTGGCCATAAAATGAATCTTCCATGCATCGAAGCCTATGCAACATAGTGATAACATTGAAAATCAAAGAGATAAAGAGTGGACATACCCCAAACTCTGCAAGAATAATTGAGTGAGGAACTGTTCTTTTGGCTCGAATATTCTTTGATAATATGGAAATGAAAACTCTTTCCATACGGTTGAAATCATTTTGTCTCAAATATGGACCCCAAACATCACATCCGTATGAAAGTGTTAGTGTAACCAATGTACGAAAGAGTTGAATCTTCATCTGAATATCTTGAAATTGGAGCTAAAAACATTGTCTTTCCAAGACCGTTAATGTTGCATACCCTTTGCTCAGTCTTGCTTCTATTACCGGAACAAAGCTAAAAGGTGGACCAGAAAACCACACCCAAGTAGGTGTAAGAGTACACCACCTCAACTTGTTTTCCTTTGTACAAAAATTCATTGTAGATGCTACTTTCTTGGTTGTATTAAATTCCATGAGTTTTGTCTTTGCAAGATTTACTTCCAAGCCTTTCTTATAACAAAAATCGCTCAATGCATCAACCTAATTTTGAAGCCACAGTAATTGTGTGTGAAACCAAAATAATGTCGTCTCGCAAACAATAAAATAGCAATGTAGATCCCAAGGAGGCTACAAACATTCATAAGACCTAAGTCTGTGGAGATAAGATCCTCTAATTCATCACTATAGAGCCCAAAACGTGTAGGCGATAGTGGACAACCTTGTTTCACACCTATGTTACTATGAATGTCATTAGTAGTGCCCAATTTGGTACGAATATGCCCAAAAATTTCTCATATAAAGTCATGACAAGAGAAATTACCGTGTCAGGAAGACCCAAATCTTTTAGCCTTTGAATCAAAAGATGTCTTGCATCTTGTATCAAATGCCTTACGAAGTCCACAAAACAACAATACACCTTATTTTTTTAGCCTTTGCTTCCTCTATAATGGCAACCAAAGTGAATATGTGATCATTAGTTCGGTGATTCCTCCTAAAACCTGCTTGACCTTTTTCCCTGATCTGTTTCTTTTCTACCCATTGTGAGATATAATCATCAAGTCTGTAGTAAAAGCTTAGCCAAAGTATGCCCAATCATGATGGTACGGTAGTTCTCTGGTTTAAGAGAATCTCCATATTTGAAGATGGGATGTATAATATGGGAAGTCCAAGAGGGAGGAAGACCATGAGGAACAATAAAATTAAAAAGATTGGAAATATGGACAGCAAGAACAACTTGGACTATGATGGAAGAATTCAACTTTTAAATTTTCCACATCTTGGGATTTATTGGAATTGATTTTATAGATGGCTTTAAGAACCATCTTATCGGTGAAGAAATGACACTTGGGTGGTCTAGGATTCAAATGAATGGAGGGCTAATTGGGAGCATCATAGAGAGAGGTAGCATAGGTAAACCAGGTATGTTGGTCGATAATGGCACAAGTAGATTTTTTGGGTAAAAATGATCTCCAGAAAGATTTGGAATTAAACTATATTTGGTATATGGTATCTCTTTATTTATCATATAAGTATTGTCGTTTTTTCCTTCTAAGAATGATTCTATATAGCTTTTGGGCTAGCTTGGCTTTAGAGGGAGTTTTGGTCATAATACATTTAGTTAACTTATGAACATTTTTACAATCCACATCATACTAAGAATTATGTGGGCAATGACCATTGGTATGGATCCGGAAGTATGATTGGAGTGGGGGAAAGCCTTAAATGCAGCATCCATAATTCCCTGTGATAGTCTAGTAGCCCTCTCAACTGGGTCTAAGATATCATAAATGTTCATGAGGTCGGTTTTGAGGATATTAGTGTAACTCTCATCATATGCATGGTCAAAATGGATAGTAGTACGTTTTTGTGAGAGTACATGGGAGGATGTTGTAATAGGTGTGGCAAGAGGCGTACGGAAAGAGAGAATGGCATGATCAATGAGAGGTGGGGATGGAGATCATATATACTCAAAGAAAAATATTTATAGGATATAACATAGTCTACAACACTAGCTCCACTAGAATAAGGGAAACAAGTAAAGCCTTTGGAATTAGGGAAGTGTTCCGTACCATTCAAGATAACAAGATCATGAGATTCACCCAATTTGATTAGGTGTTGTCCATAAGCATTCACCGTAGAATCTACAGAATAACGTTGAAGCCCTGATTCATGATGATCAACTTCATAAATCATCAATGGGTCATTATGAAGATCATGATTAGCACATGAAGGTGGCCAATCCAGGCATTGAAGTCACCGAGAAGAAGAACCTCACCAAAAGTAGAGTATTTTGTTATTTCGGTTGTAAGTCTACAAAGGGAGATTCACCATCAAGATTTGGAGCATAATTTGAATATTGTGGGGGGAAGTAACAGGCAACAATATACAGATTTTACAAAGGAGGTCTTCTTGTAAGAGATATCCATAGGAACATAAATATTGAAAATCTCTTGAGTGACATGTGGTATAAAATTAGTTAAGCCAATGATGCGAATCAAACTATGAACTTGTAGTGCTTAGCATAAAAAAACTAAAAAATAATCATAATAAAAAAATAAATTGAAATAAAATAAAATCTAAAGTGTGAATTAACGGGACGTTGGTCTTTGCCATGAGGAGAACTTTTTAGTGTGCTACAAGTATAGAGGCGACCTGCAGACCTATCTTTTTCCTTGCATAATAATACGAGCACTTTATTTGAGATCTCAAGGCGTTAACCACGAGGAAACCCATGTTAACATTGTGACTTTAAAGCAGTAATTAGATAGTGGCAACGAGTGCATAATCATAGATCTACTTTATTAACAATGGTAAAGTAGAGTTTTATACCCACACAATTAAATAAATAGAACATTACATGGAAATGTGCTAAATGTAACTCTAGCTATAGCCATCCTTAAATCATTACATTATGGGTTAAATTGTCTTGTGCATGGAGATTAATATGTATCCCTAATATCCCCTCATTTTAATTTATACAAATTGTCTGATCTGGATCTGTATTTGTACCTGACGTGGTTCCATTTGTCTTTGAGATGAAAGGAATTTTTTTCCTGCCGCTGTTCTGTTTGTATATGCCGAGGAAGAAAAAAATTGAGTTAGAGGGGGCGCTTCTTTTGGTGCAATGATTGGTTGTATTGGTTTGGATCCTTTTGTGTACCTATGCAATGTGCTCTGTAACCCTTCCAACACCACTATCATCATAGGCAGCAACTACCACTTCATTATTCCTACTCTTTCTCTTTTATTTCGAGTAGTTGTTGTTTTGGTAAGATTGTGAGAATGGATTTCCTGTTATCCCACTCATGTCTTAACAAGATTTGTCTCTTTCACTCTTCCCCTGTGTGAAACACTCTTTTATTTATTTATTTATTTTCCATTCAGTGCCAATGCGTGGAAAGGGAGCTTTATATCAGGGAAGGTATGTTATTTCATGAAAATATAAGCTAAAAAAATGTGTCTATGGAATAGAAAAGTTTGTTTGTCATATTGGAGAGAGATGTTAGTGATTTTAGTTGCAGGTGATATGTTTGACAAAATATCAAAATAAAATGTAGTTTGTTGGATAACAATGATTGGTGGTTGTGCACAAAATGGGTGTGTTGATACGCCTTAGAAACTTGGGATTAGTGTATAAGCATCCACCAAATAATGTCTAATGCTTTTTTTCTGGTGCGTTGGAAGACATGTATGAAAAACGTAAAAACATAAGCAAGCACGTGAATTGTTTGGCATAATACATAAAAAAAAATGGTCTCATGGAATGCTACGGGTGCGGTATAATCCGAGTAAAGTTGTTGAAGAGCCTTATAAAATTTCAAGATAATGCCTTTGTCAACTTTAATTCCAAACACCTAGCAGAGCGTAGTCTCGGGAGTGTGCTAATCGCTAGATTAACACAAAACTGATTGTGTTTTTAGGCGTAAGAAACTTCCAAGTAAAGGCTATGGTAGATGCCCAAATAAATCAATTTCGTTTTCCTAGTGCCTCCTTGGTTGTGTCTAAATAAATCATTCGAGCAGCTTGAAAGGACCATTTTTATGCATTGGTGTCGGGTTTAGTTGTTTGGAGGAAATGTTAAGTTTGTATTATATCACATATCGTGACTTCAGTGACATTATGGCCAGCTTGTCAATTTTGGAGCTCATCATGCTTAGTCTCGTGGTTTGCGCTTGGTGAATGTGGCAAGCTGATGTGGTCTCGTTGAATGCGGGGATCGCAGGTTTAAAATTATCTTCATTATTTATGCATTGGTTTTCCCCTTTTCACCTTTTCTATATCATAGTGAATATGGTTTTCCCCTTTTCACCTGCACTAAATTTATCTTCATTATTTCCAACATTTTTAAAATTAAATGTTGAATGATATAGAATGTAATTCCAACAACTGAAAAAATCTTATCTTGACGTGAACTATTAAAAAATAAAAAAATGATCTCAAAATTCATGTGCATGGAGCGTCACACCCAAACATACCGCAAAATCTAAACTCTTTGCATGACCTCTGGTAACATGAAACACCTTAGGAACCTTAACCTAGTTATTTGAAATTATTTAGCGCACTTGCAAGTCGTATTCCTAAACCCTCCTAGCTTATCAATCACTGATAGTGACACGGTCGTTTTAATAAAACACGATCGATTTTAGCTTACAGTTGTCGCTTAGCTTGAGTGAAACTAAAAACCACTACTTCCTACCTATAGAATACCAATAATATAATCGTAACCCACATTATTTCCATTGAAAAATCCTTCGGAAACTAATTTTGCAAGTGGTTTTAGGGTCCCACTAGTCATTGTGTGAAAAGAGTTGTTGACGCAGTTATGATAACCAGCCCCGAAGTTACCCTTGTAACTTGAGCTCTTCTCATTGTAATCAACATTCTTCAGACACAATGAATTCTCTATATATGGGGGAGTAAGTAGGGACATAAAAATTCGTGATCAAACTTAAAACAAGAGTATTTAAGACCCAGTTTGTAAGAACTTTTGTTGTTTTGGTCAATTTTCTCAACTTGCTACTTTAGCTAGAATCTCCTTCTAAGAGTCTCGTTTGACTTCTAGCCACACATGTGACCTCGTAATATTGTCATAATGCTATGTAGAATATTATTCGATCTTTTATCTTGTATGAATGGATTTTGAAATGTATGGTGTTTTGTTTTCTCGAAAAATGACTATGATACTTTGGTTGATTTGAAAACGTAAATTGATTGGGAAATGTAAATTAGTTTGAAATGAAATGAAAATGGACATGAAATTCAAATGCTTATGACATTATGAATGGAAAATAAAATGTCTCTTAACTTTCTCTCTCGTACTTACTCTATCTCTTTCTAGTACCAAAACGTTAAGTGCAAATGAATGTGAAAGTGTGAATGTGTGAGAAACGAACTATGTCCCTGTAGACACCTAAATTCTGCTTTTGCAATCTTATTGCCAAATGCACACAAATTACTCTCATTCTTGCCAATTCCATTATAATTAGTGATTTCCACTAATTAACTAACTTTTCTTGTCATTTCACCAATTAATAGCACATTGTTGATTGTCTATCCTCTTTCACATTCAAGATGCCATTCACGATAAATCGCAAGTCGTAATCCACTCTTGGGCGATAAGTAGCATAATTTATTGACTAATTAAGCCTATTTTTCCCTTGTTTTGGTCAATATACCCTATTGTTGACTTAAACCCCTCTTCCAACCACTCAAAATCACCCCATTTCCCTCCACAATGTTTCAACAAACTTCAAACTCTTATCCTAGCTGCCTAGTTGACCCTAGGTAGTTGATTAAGGCTCATACCACCTTAATCACTTGATAATTCACTAATTATGATTATCAAAGCCTTAATCATGATTAGAAGTCCTTAATCTAATTTTTACTTTTAGCCCCACATGCACCAATATGCAAGTTTTCCTCAAATAGAAAACTATAAAAAGGACTAAGTACTTCCTTCCAACCTTACACCATGTTTTGATTTACATATCATATAAGAAGTATGATTAATATCCAAGCTCAATCCTTGCTTAAAGTCTTCAAGGGGTTAGTAAATGGGTATTCAACATGACCTTGTAGTCATTTGAAGAGACCATTTCACCTTGTTGGAGTAGCAACAAAACCCATTTCGATTGCTCCTTAGATCTATTTAGGTCTATTGTTAGTTAAATTGATCATACTAGTAGGCATGCTTAGTTAAGTTTTGAATTATATTCATGTGAGTTAACATTCCTTTAAGCCTTTATCATTGATGTTACATTCCTAAAATTATAGATTTAGTTAGTCATTCTAATTTTCTTTTGTGAGTTTGGGGTGTTATCATTTGGCACGTCCGATGGGACTACTCGTGTCCTCCATTTTTCCCTCGCATGTATCCTTGATTGGGGCACCATTTTTAACCCTTTTCGTTACAACATGAACATTCGGGAACTGCAACTGAATAACAAAAACATTGGTGCAATTATCTTGAACATTGTTTGTTTGATTACATGTATTTGTAGTGGTTTCTCTCGTTAGTTTAGCTGATTTACTCTCATATTACATTGCATTATGTATGTTGCATGGAGTTAAGCATCTTTTCCTTTCTCGTTTTGAAATTATAACACCCCAAACACAAAAAGTAAATTATAATGACTAACTAAAGCTCTAAGTTTAGGAATGTAACATTAATGATAAAAGCTTAAAGGAATGTTAACTAACATGAATATAATTCAAAACTTAACTAAGCATGCCTACTAGTATGATCAATTTAACTAACAATAGACCTAAATAGATCTAAGTGCCAATCAAAATGGGTTTTTTTGCTACTCTAACAAGGTGAAAGGGTCTCTTCAAATGACTACAAGGTCATTTTGAATACCCATTTACTAACCCCCTTAAAGACATTAAGCAAGGATTGAGTTTGGCTATTAATAAAATTTCTTATACTATATGCAAATCAAAGCATGGTGTAAAGTTGGAAGGAAGTACTTAGTCCTTTTTATTGTGGGACTAAAATTACAAATAAAATTAAGGATTACTAATCATGATTAAGGCTTTGTTAATCATAATTAGTGAATTATCAAGTGATTAGGGTGGTAGGAGCCTTAATCAACCACCTAGGGTCAACTAGGTGGTTATGATAAGCTTTTGAAGCTTATTGAGATGGTGTGGAGGAAATGGGGTGATTTTTTGTGGTTGGAAGAGGGGTTTAAGTCAACAATAGGGTATATTGACCAAAACAAGTGCAAAATAGGCTTAATTAGCCAATAAATGCTAGTTATCGTCTGAGAGTGGATTACAACTTGTAATTTGTCATAAATGGCATCCTGAATGTGAAAGAGGATAGGTAATCAAAAATGTGTTGTTAATTGGCCGAAATGATAGTTAATTAGTGAAAATCACTAATTATAATGGAATTGGCAAGAATGAGAGTGATTTGTGTGTGTTTGGAAATAAGATTACAAAAGTGGAATTTAGGTGTCTACATTTGCCCTTGTTTGAGGTGAAGTAAGTGACTTCACTTCAAATATAGTAGAAAAGCATAAGCAAGTAAATTTTTGAAGAAAAAATAGTAGAATGAAGGATGCCCCCTCAAGTGTCGATGGGGTGATAGAAGAAGTCAATCGATGATCAAAAATATGATTAAAACAAATAGAAGAAATAAGGATAGGGATAAACATGGTTGTTTATTGCCCCAGATAATTTAGAATAAAAATTAGGAGTGATAATAATTGATAATGGAGAAGAAATGATAATGGAGAATATAGGACAAACCCAATCTTTGCATCCAATCTTTCAATAATCAACTTTGAACTATCATTTTACCCCTAGTTCTACATCATCGGCTTTTATTGAAATAAATAAAAGTGTAAGATAACATGAAAAGATAAATTACAAACATTTTCTCATTGCGTAACTCCATGCAACATACATAATGCAATGCAATACGAAAAAGGAAAATGATGCTTAACTATATGCAACATACATAATGAAATGAAATATGAGAAATTAAACCAACTAAACTAATAGAGAAACTAGTACAAACACACGTACTCAAACAAAAACATTCAATACACTTACACCAATGTTTTTGTTATCCAATTGCACTTCCCGAATGTTCTTGTTGTAATGACAAGGGTTCAAATGGTGCCCTGAGTAAGGATACATATGAGGGGGAAAATGGTGGACACGAGTAGTCCCATGGAAATCATTTGTGTGATATGACACGGACTCAACTCATTGTTGCATGGGAGTACCGACATATTAAGCAAACTCTCTTTGTTAATTGAGGCGAGATCACGATGATCCGTAAGTCATTTGAGACAAGAACAAGAAAGAACCTTAAAAATATGGTTTTGCAGGAAAAATGTTGATGTTCAATAATAATGTATTGATACGGGGTTCGGTTGTGTGGAGAGACATTTACCAATTTTTTTAAAAATTGAAGTTTTGAAATTGTTTGGATTTTTAATGACTTTTGAATTTTTTGACAATGTTGCGTGAGAACACATGTGTTGGTGCATAGGGTTGCATGAGCATGCTTGTACTAGTGCACGCAGAGGCATGTGTCTATGCAAAACATTTATTTTTAGTGTAGCATGAGCACACATGTACCAAAGCACAAGGTTGCATGGGCACTTATGTGTTGGTGCACAAAGGCATGCACCTATTCACACTCCTTATTTTTAGCTTTTTTATTTATTTTATGTTTTTGTGATTTATTTTTTATTTTTTTATCAATTTTGCATGAGCATGCTTGTGCTGGTGCACATGGTTACATGAGCACATTTGTACTGGCACACAAGGCTATAGGAGCACACTTGTGTTAGCACACAAGGCTGTAGGAGCACACTTGTGATGGTGCACAAAGGCATGCACCTATGCACAACAGAACTTTAAATTCCTTTTTAGTAGAAACGGAGATCTTTGGGAAGATCTAGAGGGTAAAAAAGATGGATTGGGTAATAAAATAGAAAAATATCATGGTAAAATAGAAGAATAAAATCATAATACATGACCTTATTGACCCTATAAATATACTATTTTGAAATTGTGAAATATATTTTTTGATTTTTTAGAAGTTTTCTGAAGCTATGTACAAGAAACAAATAAATGTGGATGCCCCTAGCGACATATGGGATGCCAAGGGCGAATGCCACGCGTGTGTGCAAGAAAGTGAAGATGTGAAAATGCCCCCAGTGTTAGGTGGGAGTATTCAAAGGAAAAATCTTCATGCGCGAGAATCCAAATCAAGGCCAATATGGATAGACTCAACATGATGATGAACTTAAGCCCAGTGAAGTTCTAGGAAGGAGAAAGAACACCCCAGCCGTAAGTTGGCCAAGAAGCACATGATAGAAATAAGTGGTAGATTTTTTTATTGAAAGAGGAAAAAGGTGCCCATAAACATGGTAAAAAGGAAATCTTATACACATGGATGTTTTGAATAAAGTAGAAGAACAACGTGAATGTTAGGAATGTAGCTTAGAAGCCTCGCGATGAAGAAGTGATTAGCCCAAGGCACAAATTGTGAGACAAGATACGGACTAAAGTAAGAATCAACAAGGTCCAAAACAAGGCACTTGGTAACATACTAATCATGTTTTCTCATCAAGATCAAAGGTGTGCACTTGGAAATTTATTGCCTCTTGAAGGGAAAATTTGATAGACAACAAGTGAGGACACCCTAGCCAATGTGTAGGAATGATTTATTTTTCAAAGTTGATTTTTTTATGAATGGATTTGAAGAAGGAGAGTCGTACATTTCTCTACTTGCCAGCAGGTGTCCATAGCCCCGATGGAGACACATATGATTCTAATCACAACATTACTTTATCTTGTCAATCAGTGTCCATAGCCCCGTAAAGATTATTGGAAATACCCCAAGAGAGAGCTATATATCACTTTTCTTTTGCTTTTAGATTTGGCTTTTAGCTTTTGCTTTTAGATTTTTCTTTTTAATTGATTGATTGATTATTTTTCCTTCTAAAAACTTATTCCATCTCTCTTGTTTGAAAAGGGGTTAAGAACCATTGATGGCTTGATGGAAGGAGGCGAAGTGATTGTGATGACAACATTGGCTAGTGTCAACAAATATGTCCAAAATTTCTTCGCAACAAGTTTTTTAGATGTTGATTGTGATAGGATCTCTAAGAGGTCATTCGTTCTTTAATTTACCAAGGTGATAAAATACCAAGGCCAAAAAAATACCATAGAGATAAATGTTGTAAAATGTGTGTGAATAGGCTAACCAAAATATCATCGAAGGGATGAAAATGGTAGGAAGACTTGTAGAAGAATAGAAAGGAAGGGAAGAAAGAACATCCATGTGTATGCAATACCTAATTGCAATGTTTGATCTTTGACCTTTGATTTTTTAAATGTTTTCTCATTTTTTTATATTTTGGTTTTTTTTTTGGTTTTTGAAAGGTGGGACCAATAAGGTCACTCAACATGATAATATCCAACAACAATGTTAGTGATTTCCTTGATAAGGAAGACTAGGTGTGTTTGCTTATCAAGAGTCATATTATCCCGATCTCAATGATCATGGTGAGCTCATAATCAATAGATGGATGTGGTTTATCATGAAACATGGATTTTGTATGTGGGGGCTTGAGGTATTTATCCAGAGGTTTATGCACTTTGCACCATACTTGATAGTTTCATTGATGTGTATTTTTAATCATGTTTGATTCTGAACTTTAATATTGTTTAAATTGTTGTGAGCTTTGGAGCTCTTGGAATTTTTAATTTGATCCTGATGAAGGATTCATTTTGGTTTCCTTTAAGCTAATATGTGACTTTTCGATTATGAGAAAGTGGGAGAAGAAAGTGGAAAAATAAAATTGATGTGAGAAATGATGGTGGGTTGGCCACAATCATTGATATAAGGACAATGTGATGGATGAAAAGGATATTGTCTAAGAATTGAAGAGGATGGGATACCAATAGGTGTCCCATAGACTGAAGATAAAGCACTACCAGGATGTGGCCATAGGATTGAAGAATAAGGACTTCCTGGTGGTGTCCCATAGATAGAAGATTATGGGCTACTAGGACGTGGCCCAAGAATCAAAGATGGGGAGGTTTTGGTACGTTCCTAGTATAGACGAAGAGGGGCTACCCAAAGGTGAGCCACATATAGAATAAAATGGGCTATCAGGAGGTAAGCCACACATAGATGATGAAGGGCTACTAGGATGTGAGCCACACATAGATGATGAAGGGCTACTTGGAGGTGCCCCACATATAGAAGTAGACGATGGGCTACCAGGTGGTGACCCAAGGTGAGAAGAAAATGGGCTACCAGAAGGTGAGCCACAAATAGATGATGAAGGGAAACTTGGAGGTGCCCCACATATAGAAGCAGATGATGGGCTACTAGGTGGTGACCCAAGGTGAGATTGTGATTGAGGAATCATGTTATGTAAAGAAGGATGTGAAGAAAATATAGGATCTTCCTCAATGGTCTTAGGATCTTCCTTAGTATTCCAACAAAAGGAATCAATTTCTTCTTCCCAATACGCAAGCATATCGAAGTCAAGATTAAATCCTTGATTGTAATCCTCTAAGGGAATGTCATCATGTGACCCCAAGAATTTTGTGATCGTCTCCTCATCTTGAGATGAATCGATCGAATGGGTATTTGTTCTTCGACCATAGGAGGTTGATTAGAAGAAATGGGTCCAACTGGTGTGGAAGATTGAGAAGATGATGACTCAAGAGACGAAGTAGATTTGGATCTAGATGTCTCGTGAGTAGAAGAAGACATGGCTTTGAGATAGCTGATTGGTATAGGTTTTCCTATAAGATGACATATTTTTAGGAAATTAATAAGATCATTCATCTAGGAAGGATGTTGAGATGTAGGAGTCGATGTAGATGATTATGACATATGTTTTGAATTAGATGATTGCAACATAGGTGTTGACTTAGAAGATTGCGACCTAGGTTTGAATTTGATGATTGTGACATGGGAGTCGACTTAGAAGGATTTGGATTCACCTAGATCTTCAACGGAGGAAGAGGTTGTCGAGGTGGTGAATAAGGGAGGTCCTACAAAAAAAAGGGATGACCACAACTCAAGAACTACAATATATGTTTCATTGATGGATCTTAGGTTCGCACCGATATTCAAAGGAGGAATATATTATTTAGGTGATTGATAAGGGAAGTCTTACAAAGAAAGGGAGGACTGTGACTTAAGATTCGAATGAATTTAATAACTTTGATGAGAATTTTTAAAATAATGAGGTGAATCTAAAAAATTAGAATAATAGTTTAGATTGGAGTCAGAAGAAGAGTGGGGGAACCCGAATAATAATTTGGATCAAAAGCATCAAAACCATACCATTGACTATGAGATGAAGGTGGGGAACAGGGTACCCAAGTGATTTCTCTAACGTGAAGAACCAAATGAGGCTTAGCCATGATGGGCATCCTTTGATGGGAATGTCGAAACTTTGATTCCTTAGTGTTATATGTATAAGGAACCTTGCGATAGTTGGTCATTGGTGGAGTTTGTGGGATAAAATTTTCTAGACTGAGGTAGTGCGATTGAAGTCCTTCAATTGGAAGGAAGTCTTATGTCGATTTTGGAAACACAATGGAAACCAACTAGAAATTTAGCAAACATGGGCCCTAGGATAAACCAAGTAGTGTAACGAGGTCAAATCGTTATAAAAACACTACATAATAAATGGCCATGAATATGAAGGATCAATATGAACCCAAGGATACTAAAGAATGATAAACACCAACAAGGTAATATAAAACAAGATAATTAGGCACAAGACTAAAAACCAATCACAACAATAGTCTAATCTTTATTATTTTATTAAATAGTGATAACACTACATCAACACTTAGGTTGAGTTCGAGATAAAAAATACCTAAATGCTAAGAAATTGTTGACGCAATCCTCCAACAAAGTATACTAAAACCAGTTTTGAACATGAAGAAAGTCCAAGTCTTGGGAAATGGAAGTTACAAATGTGGGAAGTGTAACGAAACTATTTGGACATGTGAATAAAGATTTTTGATAAAGTAATATTTTTAGTATCACAATAATGTGGATCACGATGTAAATAAAGCAACCTCGACACTCTCAAAAGTCAAGGAAATGTTAGAATCAAAAACTAATCCTAAGTATACAAAAGAGTGGCTAATCATGCAAGCAGTGTAATGATATAATATAGAGACTTAGATCAAGTTTCACGATGGAAACAAGACGTAAGTATCAAAATTGTATGGTTATAATGTGGGTAGTGTAACACCTCAAAGGAATAAAAAGTGATAAGATCACCTAGCTACAATGAAAATCAGTCTCAATATGGGTCTTGAGACTAAGGGCCGACTATAGTAATATGACATACCACTCATATTTTCAACACTTGCATTCCTTTCACAACATGGTCATGCAAGTGATTACAAAACCGGTGGACACAATTACCTCTAGCGGTATCCGAAAGTGTTGTTTTCTCTTTTGTCCCAAATGGGTAAGAAGAAGAAAAAAGATAGTAAACCAAAATGATGATGAAAAATATTTAGTGCAACTTTGGCGAGAATTTCACCTTATCTTAAGACAAGTGAAAAACTAAGCTAAAGTAACACTAACTAGATTTCGTGATGAAATGTCACGTGGTTTCAACTTTAGGATATTTTTTCCCTTGTTCGAAAACAAGAGTTTGAATCCAATAAAGTTGTCACTTTGTGAGAGCTCTCAAGTATAACAACTACAACAAAAATTGGCTCCAAGCCGGCAAGATTCCTAATTGGTTCTCTCTCTAGGTGTCACAATATATCTAAATGCGAGCTTGGTTTGTCAAGAAAGTCTCACTGACTAGTCTTGGAGTATCTCGACTTTACTTTACCCCCTTGAAACATAGTGAGCAATAAATGTGTTCATCATGTGTTCTCACCGGGGTCGCAAATACAAATATATTTGACTCTATTCTCACCAAGGGGTACTAATCAAGTGGGTAGTTGGATCACTTTCCTATTTCGTTCACAAAGTTCCCTCTTATGTGAACTACTTTATGGTTCCTAGGACCACCTCCTTTTTGTAACTTAAGTCTTATGCCAAGGAGGTTATGTCCTAGTTAAGTAGACGAGTCATAGCTCTTAACCGAAACCTATAAATACATTGTGTTGAATAAGTGGTGTGTTTTTATCTTTCGGATTAAGTAATGAGGTTTTATTCCACCAATGACAACCTACAACATATGTGTGATTAGAAAAATGTTTCAATCCTCCTTTCTTTGGCAAGCGATTTAGGTCCTTCAAACCAAGGGTTTAGTAGTTTAACAAGATTCACAATATCATATAAAGAGTATTTATTGTTGCTTTTGATTCCCGAGATCATCCAAAGACGTGAGCGAAGAGCATACACACCAATCAATCCAACTAAAAATCAATGAAAAACTTGTAAATCAAATAACTACTACAATACTTTTGAAAAGTAAGGTTTATTCCCAATTAATCCAAGTGCTTCTTAATGAAAGAATAAAATTGCTTTTGATTCCCAATATCACACTAGGTGTAAGGGAAGAGCATACACAAATTTTATCCTTGGTTATTTATCAAGTGAAAAAGCTCTCAAACTAAAAGATCATGTACATGTCAAAAATGCAAGTTTGTTCCCTTAAGCATAGAAATGAATGATGATTGTTCCTACTTACTCTAAATAAGAAAAAAGTGGTTTAGAGGTGCTTTTGATTCTCAATATCACACAAGGTGCAAGAGAAGAGCATACACAACCCTATTCCAAACTCATACAAAGCATGAAACAAAATCACTCATCAAACCCTAAGTTAACTTGTTAGAAAATGACTAGTTTTCTAAAAATAAAAACCCTAAATTTTTGGTAACTCTAAAACCCAAATTTATGTTACCATTGCATATTTCACTTCAATACCTTTCCAACACAAAAAAACGAGTCATTTCGAGGTCAAAAGAAAAAGTTATGGCCTCCTAAGATATGTTATGCACTCGGTGTTGCACACGCACCAAGTGGTGCACATGCACATTCAAATTACACAGTGCACCTAGAATTACATAGGCACACCTCTATCAAATTTAAATAGTCCAATGATGCACGGTGCACCTGCAATTTCATAGGTGCACTCCTTCCGTAGGTGGTCAAAATACAAGTTTTGACAAGAATTTCTTCAAAAATATAAAAGCTTTGGCCTTAGGAGTGAATTTAGACAGCACTTCACCTCCTTTAATCCACCAAGGAACATGAAAACATAATTTCTACCAATAATCTAGTTGAAACAACAATCTAGTTTGAAAATTGAACTATAAAGCTTTGAAAACTACTCTAAAACTTTGAATTTACTCGAGAAAGCTTGAGAAATTAATCTAGAAAAATTGAAAATAATCTTTAAAAGCTTTAATATAATCTAGAAATCTTGAAGTTAAACTAGAAAACTTTTAAATTAATCTAGAAAACTTTGAAACTAATCTAGAAAAATTTGAAACTAATCTAGAAACTTGTAATGAAAAACTTTGAAACTATGTTAAAAAGCTTAAAAGAAATGAATGCAATGGGGTTTTGCTCCCACCAAGCATGCCAAATGATAACACCCCAAACTAAAAAAATTAAATTAGAATGACTAACTAAAGCTATAAGTTTAGGAATGTAACATCAATGATAAAATCTTAAAGGAATGTTAACTAACATGAACATAATTCAAAACTTAACTAAGCATGCCTACTAGTATGATCAATTTAACTAACAATAGACCTAAGTAGATCTAAGGAACAATCAAAATGGGTTTTTTTGCTACTCCAAACAAGGTGAAATGGCCTCTTCAAATGACTACAAGGTAATTTTGAATACCCATTCACTAACCCCCTTGAAGACTTTAAGCAAGGATTGAGCTTGGCTATTAATCATATTTTTATATGATATGTGAATCAAAGCATGGTGTAAAGTTTGAAGGAAGCACTTAGTCCTTTTTATAGTTTTCTATTTGAGGAAAAATTGCATCTTGGTGCATGTGTGACTAAAATTAAAAATTAGATTAACGATTTTTAATCATTATTAAAGCTTTTTTAATCATAATTAGTGAATTATCAAGTGATTAGGGTGGTAGGAGTCTTAATCAACTGCCTAGGGTCAACTAGGCTGCTAGGATAAGATTTTGAAGCTTGTTAAGACATTGTGGAGGGAAATGGGGTGATTTTGAGTGGTTGGAAGAGGCTTTTAAGTCAACAATAGAGTATATTGATCAAAACGAGGGCAAAATAGTCTTAATTAGCCAATAAACACTAATTATCACCCGGGAGTGGATTATGACTTGCGATTTGTTGTAAATGGCATCTTGAATGTGAAAGAGGATAGGAAATCAACAATTTTTTGTTAATTGGCCGAAATGACAAGAAACGTTAGTTAATTAGTAGAAATCACTAATTATAATGTAATTGCAAGAATGAGAGTGATTTGTGTGCATTTGGCAATAAGATTGTAAAAGTAGAATTAGTTGTCTACAATGTCTTCTTCTCTCTCACTATCTCTCTCTCTCCCTTTCTTCTATTAAATTGAAATTTTTTAAATGATGAATGTTTGAATTTATGTTTGAGTGTAGGGGATTTCCATACTAGTCCTAGGATGGACGTAACATTGGTTACATGTACCTGAACAAAAGGAGTAGTAAAATGACACTTGTGTCTTTTATTAACATGCTATATTTGAAGGAAATGTAATTGTTTAGAATATTTCAGTGATATTTTTATGAATATAATGTATTATTTTCATTATTTCCATGATGAAAATGATAGTGTTGCGTATTGGGAAAATGTACCATTTCATACGTAGTTGTACTTTTTCCTATTTAATGAATGTTACTCTTAGTTGTAATTGTGTATATTATGTTAAGTAAATGAAGTTGATTGTATCATGTTGATTTGGAAAACAATGTCAAAGAATCCTTCTTTTAGTGTCAAAATAAATATAGGAGGATGAAACTGGAACCTTGTCATTTAAAATTTTTAGTGTCGTCGTAATTTTGGATATGTTTATGCCAGTAAAATTGTTGGAAAATAATTTAAAATGGCATGTTTTTACCTATCTTATAGTGTTGCATTGACCTAGGAAATCACTTAATCTTCAAAGACAAATATCAACTTACGTTTGTGTGTTTCCTTTTGAGCGAGAAGCAAAAAAACAAACATATAGCTTGAAACATCTACCTTTGTTGAATGTAATGATCCTCTTTGGTAAGCCTTGAGTTATGTTGGCTCCAAACACCTTTCATAGTCCTAGAGACTTAGAGATATCGTATGTGTTGTGTGTTCCTCCCTAGGAACCTAGTTGAGAAATTTCACGTGGGTATGAACATATGTAAAATGCCTTAGTGTGAGGCATAATGTCACTTTAGTGGCATACGAGATGACATGTTGATCTTGAAATATCTTAGAATTTTTAGAGACTAAACAACAAGGAAAGTTAGGTTTTGCATTAATGTACTATTAAATTTCAATTTGTAAAGGAAATGTGCAGCTTGGCCTTATTTAAGAATGTACCCTTGTGATGTTGGCCTAACAATTTTAAGTGTCATGGAGATTACTTGCAACATAATAAATCTTTTTAAGATGTGAAATTGTTTGTGAATTGATCCACGTGAGAACAAGTGATTGAGAGAACATAGTTTCTCATTTAAGAATCAAAACATAAAATGTGTACATGTTAAGATAATTCAAATCATCAATTGAGTGATATATTTTTATGTACAATCAAATAAACGAACCAAACCTAATGGAACCCTTTATAAGCTAAGTGTTAAACGAAAGTGATAAAATGTATTCTTGGAATACCTCAAGTGGCACGAAGGCCTTGCAAGACATGGACATTTGATTTCTCTAATTTTGTCTTGTGGTAGGGTGTAGAAACCCTCGAGCACTAATGAATGTAATAGATTGAGTGACCTCTCATGATGTTAATGGACAAAGGAGCTATGATGTATTGTTACCAATGATTGTAAATATTGCTTTAGAAGGATTTTGAATGCATAAAATTTTATAACTTTTGCATTTGAACCCCTTTTGTGCCTCTTAGATAAATGTGTCCCTTAGTGTGTAGTAGCGGTTTACCATGTGCTACTCATAGGGTGTAGTTTCCCCACCCATGAATGCTTTGAAGTTAATAGATTGTGGAGCCTCTCTTAAGGGTATTGGTGAAAGAAACACTGATGTATATTTACTAAATGATTTAAATAGTTCCTTGGAAGAAATTTGAGAAGCTTATAGTTGTTGGGTTGTCTTGTTATATGTGTTTAATACTTCAATGTCTAAGAGCAATGGAATGAGGGGTTTTATGCAGGGTCATCACTCCTTGTAGTCATGAACCCCTAAGTGTAAATTATGTGTCATTTGGATTATAATTGTTCTAAAACAATGAGAATAGTGAGACCAACGTACAACGTAAGTGTAAAGAGTATAAGATTTAATGAGATTTTGGTTAGGAATAATGTTACACTTGAATTCATTATAACTTAACTAGAATTTTTCATGTTTTCAAAAATAAATATGAATTTCTCTTGGTGAGATCAAAATTTTGAGAAAACATAAGCCCTTAAATGATAAATATATAAATAAAATTTCATGATGTGAAAATGTTGAATGGATTCAAACAAGTTATTGAACTATATCAACTATAATAGGAAAATAAAGGTACCGTAATGGAAGGATGTTTATGGGAAGAGGTATCTTGAATCTAAATCTCCTTTAAATCCTAAGATTTCTTCCTTAACTTCACGTTAGTTCCCATTGTGTAACAAGGGTAAAATTTAAACATCAAATAAACATTTGAGAAGCGAACCTTAACATAAGAATGAGAGAATTAGGAATTTTGTATGCATTTAGAAATATGGAAAATAACTATTTAGTTATGGAGATTATTGCAAGGGATAAAGAGCCAAATTAAGTTTCTGTATTGTAATTTTAATGTTAAATAAAATTAAGAATATGTAGGTGGGAAAAGAGAATTTATCCTTACACAATACATGCTCTTGGAATTTTAAGCGTAATTAATATGTAACCATTCTAATGATGTGTTATGGGTTTTCCAATCCTTGGGTCCCTTTTGTGGCTGGGTCATTGATAGTATTTTTCCTTTATGGAGAATGCGGCATCGACGTGTATATGGTATTATTTTTTGTCTATGTGGGTCAATGTTTTGTGTAAATTTCTTTGTGACGCTGATCTTTTCTCGTTGGAGCCCATGTGGTGTTGTGTGAGATTTTAAAGACAAAAAAAATATTCCAATATTTTTACTATTGTATTTTGGTGTTGTAAATGTGGACGTTAGAAAATCTTATAATGTTATTTAATAACAATTTTTTATGGTATTTTAAAATCTAACCACCCGGATGAGGTTGGATTCTTGCCAATGGAAAAAGAAACTAAACAACCTAACAATACTGTAATTTACAAGATGGTTGAAGTGTGTATGCCAATGTGTTCTTTCAACATGTTCCCAATTAGTGTACTACTTTTTCATATCTACAACTATGGATGGTGTGTCTCTTCCAAGTAAAGGTTTCTCTCCAAATAGAGTTTGATCAATGATGGAAAGAAAACGTGGACACAAAATAAAATCATGAAGGTGATATCGAAAAGAAAGCGGATGTAAAACATCAAGGTGGCATAAAAAAGCAGAGTGCAAAACATCATCGATATTAAAATAAAATTACCTAAAAAGTGACATTTTAATAAGATGATATAGTTTACTTCAAAACAAGAACACTGGGCAATATTGCATTTATTTTTTTGAATACGATGGTACAGTTTGCAAAAAAACAAGAACAAAGGGCAATATTGTGTTTCTTGTTTTGAACACTATCTTTTACGATGAAAACAGAAATTTTCTTAAAATATTTGAAAAGGAAAAATGAATGGTGTATTATATTCTATCATATGTTGTATAGAACATTAAATATGGAATCAAAATATTCCCAAGGAACACTGAAATGTGATATAAATCAAATAAATTAATTTCATGTAATATTTTCCTTTCTTTATATTATATTAAAGGAGCCAAGAATTAGAAATTTACTTGAATTTGATGTCTAGTGTAGATAAATAATGTTAATACATCAATATATTATATGAACAATAGGAAAACAAAAACTAGCGAGTTTCCTAAACAATATAAGTTAAATGCATTTATGCTACTAGAGAGTTTGAATATACTTTAGGAAACTACTAATAACGAAGATAGCTTTCGAAATATGGAGTTGCACAAGCTGTGACAAATGAACCGCACTACCATGTAAGGGTTGTTGGTGAATTGACTAAAGAAGGTGCTTCAAACATTTCACTCTCCTTTTAATGTTGATGTGCATGAAATCTTCATGGATGAGGAAATGAGGAATTTCTTCTACGTAATGGGGTCCACATGAGTGTTCGCTAGTTTTAGCACAAGATGTCTAAAATGAGAATGTTGTCTTGGTAGTTTCTATTCTCCAAGTTTATAAACCTCTTGTACATTAAGATAGTTTATTTTTAGTTTTCAATATTCCTCTCAACTTTAATTAGATAGTGTGAATCACCTATTTTTATTCCTTATTACCATAGTTAGCGAGATATGTGAGGTTAAGGGTATCGATACGGAGATGGGTATGTCATTCAAATCAAGGTGTGAGAGTAAATGAATAAGGGTAAATTTATATTTCATATAAATTTAGTCACCCAAAAATATGGGTACGGGAATACGGCCCTTGTCCCTATATTGAAAGTTTCTTGGTAACTATGGTCCTTACTTTTTTCAATCCAACATCTTCCTATTATCACCAAATAACAACACCCTTTGATTTATCATGAATGAGAAATCAATGTTTTTGGGTAACATGGGATTGTCTCCAAGTGTGGGACCTTGCTACTTAAGACAAAACTCCAAAGAAGGTTGGTTCCTCTACCTATTCCTAATGCTAAACTAGTATTACAATTGGAAATGCAACTATCTAATTTTAATATATCATTCACACTAACTAGGGAGAGAGGAAGATGCATATAAGGGAAATCAAAAGCTAACAGAGGTGATAGCACCAAGAAAGGGGAATAAGACAATCTTAATGAGGAAAAATGAGAAAAGAGATGGCAAACATAAGTGCCACAGTCCAAAACAACATTTAAACTTCCATCTTCACACAATGCTCAACAAGTCTGGAACTTGTAAAGGATAAAAGGCATGCACAACACACCACAAAAGCAATAGATAGGAAATAATGCAAATAAAACAAGTTAGGGTAGAGAAATAACCACAAAACCATATTTTATTACTTGAAGCATGCACGAATCATTACAATGGAGTGTAAAAGGGCACAAAACACCTTGTAGATCCCAAATACGAGGTTTTCAAATCATAAACACTTTTGTAACACTAAAACGATACCTTTACATTCAAATATGGTCCAACCTTTACAAATGAGCATCAATGCCAAATATATAGAAAAATGGGAGAGAAAGAGGAGGGAAAAGAGAGGGAAATTCAGATCTTTGCCTTCGATCACCAACAACATGCATTAAATTACTAAAAATCAGCATGGGCACCCTATAAAATTTATTCCACGTGATATTTTTCTTGTTGGGTAAGATAAGATCCCCATACTTCATCAATTTTGGTAGTTGAGCTACCTGGAAATGTAGTTTCAATTATGTACCTATATTTTTCACTTTACTCTAACCAAACTCTATTAAATTATTAATTTCTTAATGCTAAATTGAAGTTCATGATGAGACCTTTCCAACAAGACTGATTTTATCTAATTTGGAGTTACAAGGAATGAGATATGGCCATGTGGATTTATGGTGTGCAAGAGGAACAAGGTGAGGTTTCTTGTGGGTCGTGACAGGTAAATTTAACTATTTTTTCAAAGGATTCGGATAAATCACATGGGAAGGGAACATGAGGAAGGGTAGAATTGTGCCTGTGTGTCGGTTGTTCTTGAATTAACCGATCCACTTGTAGCACTTCCCTGCCTAAATCTATCCTTTGGTTGGTGATGTCAACCACGCGAGGAACACAAGGCCCGTAAACATTGTTCCTCTTTTTCAGTCATACCTGACCCAACTAACTACAATTCCCCAACCCATCCTCTAGTTGATGCAAAATGCGGAAGCAGGGAAGAACAAAGGAACATTTCCTAATGTTCCTCCAAATGCCAATTTGGTTGATTTTCTTCTATTTTTCCCATTTCACTCAAAAATTGGTTAAGTTTTGAGTTGTGGGGCCCATCGAGAGAAAGAAGAATGCCCCGAGACCTTGAAATTGTCCCCAAAACATGAAATTTTCCTAACTATGCCAGCTTCTTTCCTTTAAGCTCAATGATATTTCCCAAGTTTAAAAACTTGATAAGTTGTCCAGATTTTCAAGGGGTGAAAATTTGGATAGCAGTTCTTAACGACTCGGCATGGTAATTTTCATGTTGGATGAAGATTAGTGGCCTCAAAGCATCCATTAGGCATTGAGTCGGCCTAAAAACGTAAAATTGGTCTAAAACTTTGATAATCTTACCCTTGAATCAACATGAAGAATTTCTTAGACTCGAAATGACTTTATTTGCTTGAATTAATCATTTTCATCAAAAGAGTCATCTTAAATTGAGTTTTAATGAGAGTGGAAAAATGTCTTGAAGTTAATTTTCCACCATATTTTCCTTAGAAATTCATGAATAAAGTTATAGCAATGCCTCTCTCAATCATCTTAAATGCTTGTAGATTGGTCTAAATTTTTTATGTCATTTCTTGCAACTTATCTTTCTCACTCTCCAAGTCTTCCTCGAACATACCTTCTTTAGAGTCCTCCATTAATCACTATGTAATGGAAATACCACTTGGAAGAAACAAAAAAACGCTTTGCAAAGAACTTAGGGAAAGGAAACTATACTAACAACAATACAATGTGATGGGAAGCACTTAGAAGAATTGAAAAATAATATAATATGTACAAGGTAGGTCCTTTGCTTTAGTAGAAATGTTAGAGATAGATCTAAATCCAATTTACTTTCGGATCTAAATCTCTTCTCCATCTAATTTTGAGAATCGGAAAGTGTTGTTTGATTTACATCTTGAAATCATGTAGGGGTCACTCCATATCATATCAAAATTTGAGTTCCTACCTAGTTTAGCTCGGTCTGTGTCCCACTTTAGGAATAGATCTCCTTCTTGGAAATTCCTAGTCATTACTTTGTTTTCAAAATGCTTCTTAATATGAGCTTGATCCTTTTCCATCGCTTGCATTGCTAAGTTTCTCAACTCTTCTAACTCCATGAGATCTTCATATCTAACTTCCATGGCCTCAAATTCAAAAATTTCAAGATGGTTTATGATCTTTAATGCTGGTAATACAAGGATATTGGAAACCTAACTTATTTACCATAAACCATCTTATAAGGGGTAATATCAGTTTATCTTTTGGGATTGATCCTATCAGCCCATAAGATTGATTTCGATCTTGTGTGTCATGTTCTTTGATTTTCATCCAATATCCTCCTTATGATTCTCAAAAGTTTCTTGTTGGTCAATTCATCCCAGCCATTACCTTCATGGTAATATTTTGAAGAGGAGCTCAAGTAGATCACATTCTTAACAACCCAATCAGATATCTTTGTGCCAAGGAACACCAAATAATTATCAGATATTATCATGGAAGGAACACCAAACCTGGCCACAATGCCTTCATAGAAGTCTAATATGTTGGCTTCATTTACTTCCTTCAATGAAATTACCTCTATCCATTTGGTGAAGTATTATGTAGCTCTCAAAATCCTCTTGTGACCCAAGATAGAATATGGATTGATTATTCCAATAAAATCTAATCCCTGTTACATGAATGGTGTTATCCAAAAATAACCCTAGGGTATTTTTGGCTTTAACAAGGTTTAAAATGGACTTAGCTATTTTTTAATGGGAAAAATACTTTTAAATGGCTGTCAAATTCCACCACCCCAAAGCACCGTTCACTAGCATTTAAAATACTCACATGAGACTTAGCTAATTCATTGGTAGGTTATGTTTAAAAATCTCAACAGACATCTATGTGTCCGTTAATTTCATTGCCAAACATCAAGTCATGACCACATGGCGGGATTCGACTTTCCTTAAAGATTTTGGCTTTGGTATACCTCAAGCCCACGAGAATAAGCTACATTCCATTATATTTCAGGCCCACAAGAGGTTAGACAAATTCAAGGGAGAAATTTAAAAAAAGAATGTGGACACGTGTATTCATTCCGTCATTGGGTGAGCAAATAAACTTTAATGAAATTTAAGTCCATGGAGTAAACAAAGGTTCAAAAAGGCATTAGGTCCGAGAAAATTTGAAAGTTCAAATCAATAGCATGAGTTATAAGTTATGACGCAAAGGCAACAATAAAATAAATCTTGAATACTATGAAATCCGAAGACACGCAGATCATTCTCATTTTATCACCTTTCACAGTTTGACAATATAAGGAAAAAGACAAATCGACACAAAAACAATCTCAAATAGCATGGAGCTTTCTCAATAGCTCATGCTTTACGCTTATCGCCTAGAAGCTATAAACTTTGACACAGGGAACAACATGGTTCAACATTCTTATTGGTTGATATTTCATAGTATGACAATGTATTTTTGATAAAAAGTGAATTTTGGAGTGGCGTGGAGTTGTCCTATTGTCTTATGCTTTACAATGATCAATTCAAGAAAAAGACAGTATGACAATTAGGAAGAGCATGGTAATTTTCTATTAGCTCACATTTCATAAAGACACCAAGAGGGAAGTTAAAGAAAAGGAAGCAAAGGAAGTAAATCCCACCCATGACTCCAAAGAAAGACCGACACATGGTAAAATCAGATTCAATGCACATGTAGGTAGAGGTGATCCCCAAGCTAATCAAAGGTTGTCACATGTCACATTCATGCTTGTCCCGACATGCAAATATTCAAATGGTCATATATTTTGGTACCTGCTCAAAATATTACAAAATTTATATCGTTGGAAAGGTCTCCTCAATCCCTTCAATTTGGCATGATAAAATTTGGATTTTAATGAGGTTTGGTGGGTCAAAATGGAAAACATGGCTTTAGAGGGAGAGAGAACAGTCTTGAACATGCAAATGATCAAATAAGACTAGATAATAATCAATAATCGAGATATACATAGAAAGGAGAGTGTTTCATATTCTTGTTTGGCTGAGCCTCCTTTTGTTGTATTGCATTAGTAAGAACAATCTTGGTTTACTCCTTGGATGACTCACTTAGAATAGAGATATTGGCCATAGTTGCTTGCAAGAGGTCTCTTTATCTTGGAATTGTCAAGGATTCCAACATTGATATAATCACATTTATTTTCTTCATTTTTTCAAGGATGTTGAAGGAAGTTGAATTATCCTTTTTTGGACCTTACTTATGCAACCACATTCTCTTGTAATTGAGCTAGTGTGGAAGGACCTATTATCACCAAATTATAGCACCCTTGAATGGGTTCCAGTTTGAATGGAGCATTCAAAGGTAATTTTTGTAACATGGGTACTATCCCTAAGTTGTGGGACTTGATACTTGGGATAGACCTCCGTAGAAATTTGGTTCTTATTCCTCTCTTTAGGTGCATGCATTCAAATTGCATAGGTTTCTAATCCTAAAACCTATTCTAATTTCCAAGGAAACAGAGTTAAGAAAATGCAGAAAATAAAACCTAGACTAACAAAGGTGATGCACCAAGGAATGAAAAACATCTACTCTGCCAATAGAAATAGGTCAGAAGATGTAATACTATTACCATGCACATATAACCAAAATGCAATGAAAGATCAGAAAGGATGCAATGAACAAGAGAGAGGGTCAAAATCATCCATAGACTCGTATTATTTCTCTAGAGGTTGGATACGATGCATTACATTGGCCAAAAGGACGGATCTGGTATTACAGAGCTACTGGGAGGCCCGAAATTCCACAACTTCACTTATAGAGAAGAGAAGAAGGGAGAGGCAGAGCAAAAATGTCCAACATTAAAAATGATCCGAGCTCTTACATTTATAGATCGAGCAGAGAGAAGAAAAGAAGAGGGAAATGGGAAATCAGATTCAAAATCTCAACCACCAGCCATTAAATCCTGCAAATCCACCCACAAGCTATCAAATCAGTTCTCCATGATGCTCTACGTGCTTTGAGAAAAGAAAATGATAGATCTAATCAAAATTTGATCATTTTGAGCAAACGGATCATGCTTTAATGATGTGAAAGATGTTTTCCGTGTCCTTACCCACCAAATCGAGATATCTAGATAGTTTTCCATGATGTTTGCGTCTTTGGAGAAGAGAAAATGGCAAGATTGATCAAAATATGATCATTTCGAGCAATTAGATCACACATTAATGGCAAAGAATACGTTTTTCATATTTTCACCCACCGATCCTACAAAAAAACAATATTTAAAGCTCCCACAATAGAGGAGGTCGAGATCTTTCCAACGATACCAATTTTGTCGCATTTGGAGCTTTGGTTTGGAAGATATGACCATTTTGAATTTTTGAACCAAATTCATACGAAAATCACGAAATGCAACCTTGATTAGATCCGCGGCTGCGCAAATGCAACTTACTCCCTTTTTTGTGAAAAAATGCAAAAATCCCAAAACACCTCCGCTTCTCGCAGCTCCGCCATACATTTTTTCTCCGAAGGCCTCATGGGCCGAAAGTTGGAATTTCACCCCTTTTTGCCAGAAAATGACAAAAAATCCAAAGGTTTGAAACTCTCCTACAAACCCACAAACTCTTGCCACATGTCATTTTTTCATTGGTCCACAACCTTGTCGGGATCGCGGGCCAGAAATGGAAACTTGCGCTTTTCACCAAAAGTTTGCCAAAGTGCCAAAATTACCTCTTGCTTCCCCGCAAGTCCGCCCTTAGAAACTTGGGAAAATTTTCCTTCAGATCCCTGCAACTACCTTTTTGGGAAAACATTCCTCCACACCTTGCAAGTCCATATTTTGGAAGAAAATCTCCCAAGACTCGCCAAACTTGGAAATTTGAGCAAAAAAGCCTCCCCAAGCCCGTCAGCCCGTAACTTTAAGAACATAAGGAGTTAGAAGGACTTTTTTACCTTTTCGGAAAGGGGAAGGAATTTCCCATCTTATGGATATATTTCTAGAGATCCTTAAGTGCTTAAACTATGTGAAAATTTAGACTGAAGCACTTAAAATAAAAAAACAAGGTGTAGTTAGCCAAAAATAAGCAAGGGCTTATTTTAGATAATAATTGGCGACTTACAGGGGCATTTGCCTGCTAGATGAAAGATCAATGGCCTTGAAGCATCCATTGGGCATGGAGTCAGCCTGATAAACACAAATCTGATCTGAACTTTAAAATTTGATCCCAGAGCCACTTGGAACACCAATGAAATTGAAACTCATCTTCACCAAACGCCTTGCCAATGCATTGACCGACTAGAGCAACATGAGAAAAAACTATGTACAAAAGATGAAATCATACACATCCCAAGTGGGATATGTAGAGTGTGCAAAAGCACTTCTTCTGCTGAAAGAAAACCTACCTACTCTCTGTTAACCAAAGAGATGGGCTATTTTAAACAAATCCTACTACTGCATTGAGAAATAACTACCCTTCCTTACAATTAGCAGCCATGCAAATGATTTGGAGTTGAACATGGTTGTTAAAATGATTGAAACACTCGATAAGAGGCCAATCCTCCACCCAAATCATCAAGGTCTCAATCGAAACAAAATAAATACCTCTTTTAGTTGCTCTGCATTTGGATTGAAGAGGTATTGCATCTGATCCTTAGTACTTTGAAAATTTTCCTCATGCTTAGGAGCAAGCATGATTGGTTTTGGCTTCTCCCTTGGCTCCAATGAATCCAAGTACACGATAGGGCAAGGTCGATCTATGAAGTTTTCCCATTGCTTTGAATTTTAACTCCAAGAATGGATTCTTTCTGTAGATCTTCTTAGATGGATGGTGTGGAAGAAATGGTGACATCCTCTTGCTTTTCCCCTTCCTCTACATCTGTTGTGGCTTTTGGAAGATCAAATTCTTCCAACTTTGATTCAAGAGGCATGTTGCAAACTGCAGGTTGTGCTTGCATGTTCTCTTTCATGGCAGCAGGTTCTTATGGTTGAAGGATGAATGATGGGGAAGAAATATTTACAATTCTTGTTGGTTCTTTCTCATTAAAACATTCTTTTAAATTTTACTGAAAGATCAAAATCTTCACTATCCTGTTGTAGCAAGGTCTCTCCCTCTTGCATGGTGATCTTAGAATCTTCATTGTTTTCACCATATGAAGCTTCATCTTCAAACATGAAGCTAGTGAGTTCAAACTCTTCCAAAAGTCGAGTTTTGGAGGAGTTGGATGGGAGAGAGATTTGTAATCTCCTATGCAACCTGCTCATGATTCAATGCCTTTGAATCAGTTTTGGTCACCTTCATATGCTCCTTTCTAACTGAACTTGGAGCTGGTTGTTCTTCTTCCTTCATGGATTCATCAATCAAATCAGGCCCTTCAAATGAAAGCAAAAAATCTTCAATAATGCTTCCTTCATCAAGCAGTTTCAACTTTGATTTGATCTCTTCCAGTTGCTCCTCTCCAATAGGAATTGGAGTTGATTGTTCTTCTTCTTGAGCTGCAACTTGTTCACCATGGTTCCCCTCATCCTCAAACATGAAGTTTGAAATATCAAACTCTTCTTCAACATAAGAGCTCGAATGGGATGAAGTGGGAGGAAGAACTGAAGGTTCTTCTATGTCTACTCTGCGCACTTGAATCCTCTAAAACTATATGGTTCTCCTCTATAGCCAGAATGCACTCCTCTTCTTTTGTATTTGGAGTAGCTTCCTCTTCCCTTGTTTGGGATGATTGTGTGGTTTGAATTGAATCAGCATTTTCTTCAAATAAAGTGCCAACATGCACACTGTATTTAGAGCTAACTAATTGTTGATCATCTTGTTCCACTATTGCTACAAAATCAGCCTTAGCCACCACTTGTGGCTTGACCTCAGCCTCCTCAGTAGGCTTAACCAACAAGGGGATCTTTGTATTCCCAAATATGAGAGCCCATCTCTTCATATTTTCTATCATTTCTTCTTTGTTGGGTTCCTCTTCTTGTTGTTCTGCTTGACTGGTTTTCTGAGTCTCTTCCCAACATGGATTTGGGAAGGCAAGAGGAGTGGTGGGTGGGGTATCCACTATTATTTTTTGGTTTATTTGTGGTGGAGGGGAAGGTATTGCTTTTTCTCTTGTGGAGGGGAATTGGATTTGGAAGGGAAAAGGGTAGAGAAACTAAGATGGGATGGGAGATTGGGAGATGGAGAAGGGAATCAACACTTGGGGTAGTAGATGGGCTTGACTCTTGACCATGCTAAATGATAGAGTTTGGGAAGGAGAAAATGAAGGAGCATAAGGAAGTGGTGACTGAATGAATCACCCATTGACAAGGTTGTCTCACACTTTTCTCATATGCCCCTATCTCCTCAATCCACTGTGCAAGTTGGGGTAGCATCTCAACCATGAAATCAAGCTTCTCTTGAGGGTTGTAGTGTCTTGGAAGAGGGCCTTCCCATGGACAAGGTGCCCTGTGACGACTCGAATGCTATCATTTGTATTGTAGCCCTTACTTGAACCATATTATCCTCCATTTTTAGAATTTTCTCTAGCAGATCAGCATTCTCCATTTGACTATTTTCATTGTATGCATACCCTTGTTCTTGATAAGCTCCATAGCCAAACTAGTTTTGACTTTGCTCATATGGGTAAGCATGATTATTCTGAATTTGATCATGATGTTGATCTGGAGGAGTTCTGAAGTACATTGGAGGTGGATTGTCAGAACTGCAAGTGTGAATTCCAAGATGGAAACAAAGTCATGATTGCAAAACTTCATGGAATGGAATAAGATGAAAGATATGGAAAGAAAGATGAATGAAAATGGGTGGAAATGGATGAGAAAAGGTCTGCAACTTCATAGATTGGGTTGTTGACTAGATGGAGTCACCAGATGTGCTTTGTATGTGCCTCCAAAGGCTGAATCTCACCAAGAACACATCAACTTGATGAAATGAATTGGTAAGGTATTTCAAACCTATCCCACCGGGCATGCTAGAATTGTTATCACGAAATTACAAAGACTTCGAATGGGTTCCAATTCGAATGGAGCATTCAATGTAATTTTTGTAACATGGGTACTATCTCCAAGTTGTGGGACTTGCTACTTGGGATAGACTCCAGAGAAATTTGGTTCTTATTCCTCTCTTCAGGTGCATGCATTCATATTGTAGAGGTTTCTAATCCTAAAACCTATTCTAATTTCCAAGGAGACATAGTTAAGAAAATGCAAAGTAAAATAAAACCTAGACTAAAAAGGTGATGCACCAAGGAATGAAGAACATCTACTCGCCAATAGACATAGATCGAGAAGATGTAATACTATTACCATGCACAAATAACCAAAATGCAATGAAAGATCAGAAAGGATGCAATGAACAAGAGAGATGGTCAAAAATCATCCACAGACTCATATTATTGCTCTAGAGGTTGGATATGATGCATTACATTGTCCAAAAGGATGGATCCGGTATTACAGAGCTACTGGGAGGCCCGAATTCCACAACTTCACTTACAAAGAAGAGAAGAAGGGAGAGGCAGAGCAAAAATGTCCAACATTAAAAATGAGCTGAGCTCTTACATTTATAGATCGAGCAGAGAGAAGAAAAGAAGAGGGAAACGAGAAATCAGATTCAAAATCTCAACCACCAGCCATTAAAGCCTACAAATCCACCCACAAGTTGTCAAATCGGTTCTCCATGATGCTCTGCGTGTTGGAGAAGAGAAAACGACAGATCTAATCAAAATCCGATCATTTTGAGCAAATGGATCATGCATTAATGATGTGAAAGATGTTTTCTAGGACCTTACCCACCAAATCAAATATCCAACTGGTTTTCCATGATGTTTGCATGTTGGAGAAAATAAAATGGCGGGATTGATCAAAATATGATCATTTTGAGCAATCAGATCACAAATTAATAGTGAAGATGACATTTTTCAACTTTTCACCCACCAGATCCTACAAAAAACAATATTTTAAGCTCCCATGGCATAGAGGAGGTCAAGATCTCTTATATTTGAATCATTTTAAATGAATAACAAGTATGCAACATACAATAATTAAACACCGAATATAATATTATGAAAATAAATTCATTCAGGATATCTTATTCATAGGTAGAGGTTACATTATATAGGAGTGTGTACTCCTCTTTTCATGCAATCATCCATTATCTCACATCCCTACATAATCTCAACCTCATCTCACAATATCCTCCACTTATCTCTCACATTCCCATTATTCACTCAATTATACCCATGATTTGTTTAATACAACTTCACATTCACTCACACTATATTATTATTAAATGACTTTCGCATCTCATTTAAATAATAATACACACAATACAATTTATTAATAATGTTACACATTTATTGCGCACCAAACCAAAGCAGTAAGAGGCGCACAAGAAGGTGTCGACATGAAAATGGATGCGCCAAGGCGCAGTAAGGGGCACACACGAAGTGTCGACATGAAATGGATGCGCCCATGGCGCAGGTAAGTGGCGCACATCAAAGGTGTCGACACAAAAATGGATGCGCCCATGGCACAGGTAAGAGGCACACAACAGAAGGTGTCGACATGAAAATGGATGCGCCAAGGCGCAGTAAGTAGGTGCACACAAAGGGTGTCGACATGAAAAATGGATGCGCCATGGCACAGTAAGAGGGCACACAAAAGAAGTGTCGACATGAAAATGGATGCACCCATGGCATGCAGTAAGAGGTGCATGAAAAGGTGTCGACATGAAAAATGGATGCGCCATGCGCCAGCACAAAAAAGATGTCGACATGAAAAATGGATGCGCATGGCGAACGCAAGCGCACAAAAGGATGTCGCAGCAAAAATGGATGCACCTACGTAAAGGGGACATGACACAAATGTCGACATGAAAAATTCACCTTGGCACACGTAAGGGTATGTCGACATGAATATGGATGTGCCTATGGCGCACCTTCAGGAGGCGCAACATTTTGAGCGCTGACAGAAGCTGCACTCCACCCGATATTCGATGGCCATAACTTTTCACACAGGAGCTCGATTCACGCAAGGTTGGACTTTTCGGAAAGCTTACGAGGTCCTCTATCCAACTACGACTGGATATCTTTAATTGGGTGAGAAAAAATTCTTAAAAATGCAAAATACAGTTCACCACTTTTTGGGTTTGCTAGGGTTCTCACCTACCACCATAATGAGATGAATTAAATGCAACCTGAGGTGGTTTGGGGTAGATTTGGATTTCCTCTCTCTTCCCTCTCTCATTCTTCCTATAAATTGTAAGGAGGGGCTTCTTTCTAAAGGTTGACATTCTTTTTTTTCCCTCCCTTCTTCTCTTGTGTGAATTTTGGAGTTCAAACCTCCCATCTAAAACTCAGTAATGCAACTTTGCCTCTCGCATTTTGTAGTGTATCAGATCAATCTTTGAGCAAATAATGCATGTCTCGTGGATGATTCTCAACCCTCTCTATGTTCATTTTGCATCCTCCCGATCTTTCACTACAAATTTGGTTATCTCAGGCATGATCTTGCATTGCATTTTTAATGGTTTGTGTTTATTGGCAAGACAGTTTTTCTTCATTCCTCGGTGCATCACCTTTGTAGTTTAGGTTTTATTTTATGCATCTTCTTACCCTGTCTCCTTGGAAAGTTAGATTAGGTTTTTGAGTAAACCCTCTACATTTTTACGTGTGCATCTGAAACAGAGGAATAGGAACCGCCTTCATCCGGAGAGCTTTTCCGATTTCGCAAGGTCCCACACTTGGGAAAAGCTCCATGTTATGCAATCGCACTGAGAGTCTCAACCCATCGAGTTGCAGACATTCAGGGGTGCTGTGATTCACCATCAATAGTTTTGGCATGCCCGGTGGGACCAAGAGGTCATTCCACAAGATTTGAAGGAATTTTCAAGAAATTTGGACTAAAAATTGCAGGTTTTACAATTTCAGATTTTTCACCTTCCAGGCTGAACTTTGAAATCGATTTTCAAGGGCTTAACTTGCTCAAAACAAGTCAAAATTTCACCAGTTGATAGATCGGGGATATCTTCAAAAGGGTATTCTTAGATTTTTGAGATTTTGACTTTCAAAATTTCATGGTTTTTGGTATTTCGGATTTCCTGTGATTTCCCAAGTTCCGGCATTTTTTTGTTTTCGAGACTGCTCATTCCATGACCTAAGTTTCACCCAAACTTCTTTGGGGATTAAACCCAAACAATACCCAAACCAAATCAAGAACTATATCTTTCTGGTCCTTCAAAAAATTCTATTTTTTAATATTGTCAAGTTTGGTGTGTAACTCGGCAGAATCTAGCCTTTTCGAGGCTCATTATCTAACACATCCGGCGACTCCAAGGGGTAGAATTCAGCAGGTATAAAGCAAAAAAAAGTTGCCTGTGCATGAGAAGAATTCAACCAGTGTCCGATACTCGAGAAGAGGGGCTATTTGTCCACTTGCAACTATCACTGTGAGAGGAAGGAGAGGAAGAAGACCACAAAGATCACCATCTCCACCTAACCGACTTTGTCTACACCTCCACCTCGGTAGACCTTTTCTCAATCAACAAGGGTTCTCAGCCAATCATAATGGCACAACCACCGAATCCCTTTGTCAATTTCACCGGCAAGAGCCCACTTGCCCTCAATGCACAAAATCCAGCCCCAATTGCAGATTGAAGAACATTCCATTTTTCACTCGAGAAAATCATACCACTCCCGGTGATCATGTCAAAGACATCGCTAACGCTTGTGCAATCCATGAGATAAATGAAATGGATGTTGTCACAAATTGCTTGGCATCTTCATTCAAAGGGAAGGCATTGCAATGGTTTAGGAGCCTTGAGCCGGTTCTATCCAAATTGGAATCAGCTTATGCATAGTTCTCCATGAGCAGCTTTGGAAAAAGGGAGACAATTTGTCTCTACTAGAACAATTGACAACTATCAAGAGAGCTCCCAATGAGCAAATGACGACTTCAACTTCAGATTTCAAAGGTCTTGGGATAGATTCCAAAGGGCATTAGGCCAACAAATTGAAGGTGCTTTTCTATATTATCTTAAAGCTTTGAATTCTGATATATTTCTATGTTAATTCAATCTATGGGAGGCACAACCTTACCTCTTGCTTTATAAGATTGCCATTAGGGCTGAAAACTGTCTTATTCAAGCCGGTAAGTCGGCTCCTAGGCCTCCCATGCCCTCAGATCCAAACTTAGAAAATCTAAGCACTAGTTAGGCACCCACTTTGGCTCCTATTCCCACTCCTAGAAATCAAAGTTCAAATGAAACTTCTACTTCATCCTCTAGTGCTTCAAATGAACTCCAAGAGGTTATGAAACAATTGCAAAAACCTTGAAATGAGCCGGTGACTATCAAAAGACAACAAGCTCAAAGTGCTAGACCGTATCAGCCTCAAGCGCAGTACCAGGCTAGGCCACCATACCAACCCAATAGGCCACCCAATCCAACTCAAAATCAAAGCCAAGTAAGGCCTCCCGCCAATAGACCATTTCAGCCCTATAACCCCAATGTTGCATCTACTTCTAAAGCATTAGTGCCAATGTAAAAACAACATAGCTCAAGAGTATGATTGGTGTTTCCCATGCAATGAACCTCACAACCAATCTATGTGCTTCAATGGTGCTTTGAACCAAGCCTTGATGGTGACAACTACTGGCGTAGAGGGTGAAGTGAGTCAAGAAACAAATCAGCAACAAGGGACATCTCAAGGAAAACACAACTCCAAATGATACCGCACTTGCGAATTGGCAAGCTGAGGATTTTTGTGGCATGAATCAAACAATTTCTCGTAGTGTAAAGAAATAACACAAGATCAAAGAAGAGGAATATCGGTGAAGGGCAAGTCATCATCGCCAAGTGATCTACAACCTTCCATCACTCCACAAGGTGTTGGTAAGCAAAATACAGCTCCAAACATGCAAGGACAGCCCAAACCACCTTCTAAACCAACTCAAATGCCAGTTGTTGCTGCCCATGCACAAGAAAGGAATGTGCAGCCTAAAGGACAACAAAGAGATCTTTCATCCCCATTTAGCATCATTGATCAAATGAAGAAGACAAATGTGAATATATCAATGTGGGAATCTTTATCCATCCCAGCCAAAGAGATCTTCTACAAGCTGCCATGAAGAATTGGTCAACTTCAACCAAAAAGTCCCTATGCAAGAGAATGTCCTCACAAATGCTGCTCAGCCTGAAGGGAATCATGGAGGACAACAAGGTAAAGTTTTGAAACCCCCTCCATTCTATGTTTCATTAATCATTGGGGATAAACTAGTACACAATTGCATGATTGATTCTGGGGCAAGTAGTTCTGTCATGCCCAAGCAAATAGCTGATCAGCTGGGTCTCCAATATGAAGTCATATCAAAGGGGGTAGTGCAATTGGATGGGACAAAGCAAGAATGGTAATGGTGGGAGTGATTAAAGGTTTGAATCTTACTCGCATGCATGCCCCAACATTACCATTTTGCAAGATGTGTCAGTGATAGATTTGCCACCACTCTTTTCCCTATGCTTATCAAGGGATTTCACAACTAAAATTGGAGGCTACTTATCTGCTGATTGGTCACACATGTTGTTCAGAACAAGATATGGTACTAAGGTCACAATCAGATCCGAACCAATTGCAAACTTTCATATTGAGCCTCATACTCCAAGCCAAATCAATGCCAACTGTTCAACATTTGATCAAGAAGATTATCCAAGCACAGATGAAGCTGACACCAAAGTTGGAAGCATCCCAGATTTGACTCTTGATGAATGGGCAAGCAAGGTACATGCTTTTGATCCCTACCAAGAAGTAGAAGAATCTGAGCTAGGAGTCTATTGCATACATGAAGAAACCAACCTATTCCTGATCACCAAACCAAACTACATAAGGATGACAATGAGGTATGGCAATTATTTTTCGATGGATCAAGGAGTAGGCAAGGTGCAGGAGGAGGAGCTATGCTTGTTTCACCTCAAGGCATCAAATATTATTCAGCTTTCCATTTCCAGCTTTCCCTGCTCAAACAACACAATGAATATGAGGCCTTGATTCATGGACTTCATACTGGGCCAGAAAAAGGGCATAAAGAACTTGCAGTGTGTTTGGGATAGCGAGCTAATCATCAATCAAGTCAGGGACAACATGCTACAAAGAATGACCTAAGAACTACAAGAATAGGGTATGGGACCTCATTGAGGATTTCAAGCTTTCAACATCGTGTCCATACCTGTGAAGAAAATGAAGCCGCAGATAGGCTCGCAGCAGAGTTGAGCAACGTTTGATGTGGTTGACAACATCAAAAGGGAAAAACACAACCACATATCCATGTGATTGTGAGGCCAAAGCAGCCCAGATAATAACACAAGTCGGCAGTGTTTGAGAACGATCAACAGATCATCAATTTCTTACAAGAAGAGGCTGAATTCTCACTAGAATCAAGATAGATTAGAGCAGCAGAAGATGGGGATCAAGTAGTGCAAATTATGAAAAACAAGCTTCCCAAGGGTTTAGTAACATTGAGTCTATCTTCAACCCTAACGACTAGCCCGTAAGGAAAAGGCTAACATACAAAGTCAAGAGAGAAGATTCAGAGCCAATTCCAGTTGGGAAGGCAAAACACTTCAAATTGGTAAAGTGGCCACCGAGCAGAGAAATCAGATTTCATACAACTTTGCCAAGAATTTCCAGATGTCTTCACTGGAGCTATGAAGACTTGAGAGGATTCAATCCAAGTTGGCACAACATACCATAGAATTGATCCATGCTAAGCCCATCAGTGCAAAGCAGAGACCACCAACCCTCACATCGAGCCTCTAATGAAGAAAGAGCTAAACAAGCTAATAGAGGCAAGCATTATATTCCCGATCGGAGCAGCACTCAAGTCAGGGTTGCAAACTTGGTTCCTGGTGAAGAAGAGCGGAGAAATCAGGTTGTGTGTGACTTCTTCGAGACCTCAACAGGGCATCTCTCAAAGACCATTACCCACTTCCTTCAATGGAACAAATATTGCAAGTGGTATCCGGTTCGGAGAGATTCTCTCTCCTAGATGGCTACTCAGGGTATAATCAGGTAATGGTGAAAGAAGATGACCAGTTCAAGACGGCTTTCACCACCAAATGGGGCACCTATGCCTACAAGAAGATGCCATTTGGGCTATCAAATGTTGGAGCCACTTTCCAAAGGGCAATGGATATGGCATTCAAGGGGTTGATCAATAAAATAGTTCTGATATATCTTGATGACATCACTGTATTCTCCAAAAATGCAATGGATCACCTCTTTCATTTGAGGCAGTATTTCAGAGGTGTAGAAGATTTGGGGTATCATTAATCCCAAAAAATGCATATTCTTGGCTCACGAGGAGGAAAACTTCTAGGCCATATTGTTTCAAAGGAGGGATTGACGATTGACCCAGAAAGAGTTGAAGCAATTCGAGCATTACCATTATCAAGTCACAAGAAGGCTCTTCAAAGCTTCTTAGGAAGGATCAATTTTGTCCGCAGGTTTGTTCCAAACTTTGCAGCTCTCGTAAAGCCAATAACGCTGATGTTGAAAAAGAGCATGACATTTAAGTGGACATCTGAAGGCAAGGCAAGTTTTGAGGCAATAAAAGAGGCTATATCTCAAGCTCCACTCTCATCAATCCAGACTTCTCCAAGGATTTCATGCTATATGCCTTCGGTGGTGGAGACACAATTTCTACAATCTTGGTAAAAAAAACAAAGAAGGATTAGAACAACCAGCTTGCTTTCTTCACCAAGGCTTGAGGAATACGAAACTAGGTACTCTTTCATCAAAAGCATGTCCTCGCAGTGATCAGGAGCTTAAAGAAATTCAAGCACCTAGTCTCAAACAACAAGATCCAATTGTTGGTCTCTCATGCGGGAGTCAAGGACTTCCTTCTAAACAAGGATCTGAATGAGAAACGTGCAGGATGGATAACCCGTGTCATGGAATATGACATCGAGATTAAGGTCACTAAGCTAGTACGTGGAAAAGGACTATGTGAACAACTAGCTTTGAGTCGGAAAGTTGAAGCAGGTGATGAAAAAGAGACTGCCTTGGTACTACAGGATGGTCAAGAACAAGAAAATGATGATGTGCCCACTCCTTGTTGGACTCAGAATATGATACACTTCCTACAGTTAGGCCTATGCCCTCCAGAAATGAGCAAAGCAAAAGAGAGATATTTAGATTACAAGCCATTCCATATGTGCTTGTTGATGGTGTTTTGTTTAAAAAGACATCAATGGAGTTCTATTGAGGTGCATCGGGACAGTCAAATTGAGAGGGTGTTACAAGATTTTCACGATGGAGATTCTGAGGAGGACATTTCCCCACGAGTAATAAATTTCTCAAGATAATGAAGGCAGGGTATTATTGGCCCACAAAGTTGTTCAAAGATCGCTATACATGGATAAGAAAGTGCAAGAAATGTGCACTCTTCACAGAAAAGAAAGACTAGCAAAGCGCTTCCATCGCACCCAATTTTGGTCGACCAACCATTTATGCAATGGGGATTGGACTTCATCGGGTCATCAACCCAAACTCAAGCCAAGGCCACAAGTGGATTCTCACGGCAACGGACTATTTCACCAAGTGGACCGAAGCAGTAGCGCTCAAAGAAGCAAATGAGTCTAACATACTAGACTTTTATGAAGGAATAGTGACTGTGTTCTGTGTGCCGCCACTATCATATCGTATAAATGCATTGGCATTCATAGGTTCCAAGATTACAGAATGGGCTGTCAAGAATGGAATCTATTTGAGCACCTCTTCAAATTATTACCCGCAGGGTAATGGACAAGCAGAGTCCACGAACAAGAATTTGCTAAGAATCATCAGAAGGACTCTGGATGAAAACCAAAGGACATGGCATACCAAGCTAAAATCAGCATTATGGGCTGACAGATAACGCCAAAGAGGTCTACAGGTAATTCTCCCTACAAGTTGGTCTATGGGAAAGAGGCAGTATTGCCTATATCATTAGAATTGCCAAAGATTGAGCTCATGAAGCAGTTGAGTTGTCTGAGTTCGAACCAATGGAGGCCAGGTATGCAGAGTTGATGGAATTGGAAGAAATAAGAGAACATGCAGTTCTGATGATTGAAAAGGATCAAGCCTTAGTAAAAAGATGGTTTGATAAGAAGGCAAGAGCAAGGACCTTCCAGGAAGGGGACCTAGTTCTGAAATGGGATGCAGATCGGGAAAACCAGGAAGGCATTCCAAGTTTGATGCCATTTGGAGTGGCCCCTACATGGTCACGGATGTAAAAGTAGTAATGCCTTCCAATTGTCTACATTGGATGGAGAAGAACTCCCGATTCCGGTTAACGGAATCTATCTTAAACATTGCTACTAAAAGGAAAAGGTTTACCCTTGTAAATATTAGCCTAGATTTCAATTCCTCTAAGTGCGTATGCACATTGTCTTGTTGTAGTTAGGTTTCAATTTCCCTAAGTGCTTCGGCACAGTTTTTTTGCTCTCTCTCAGTTGAATTTCTACAGTTCAACATGCTCTCGAAGAAGGAGTTGTATGATATCAAGATCGCTCTGGATCGAGATCAAGTTGGTTTCAAGTTATTACTTATGACTCCATGCCCAATGGATTGCTAAAAGGCCACTGATCTTCTACCTAGCAGGTAGGTGATCCCGTTGAGTCACCAAATTGTTGTAAATATCTTCCCCCGGTAGATATAGACAAGCAGAAGAATATGGAAATCAAAGAAACTCAAAGCCCGATATTTATTGATCACAACAAAATGGCAAAAAAGGGCATGTGCACAAAAGGTGTCGACATGAAAAAATGCGCAAGGCATGCAAGGGCGCACAAAAAGGTGTCGACATGAAAAATGGATGCGCCATGGCACAGTAAAGGTGCGCACAAAAAGGTGTCGACATGAAAAATGATGCACCCAAGGCAGGTAAAGTAAAGGCACACATGAAAAAAAGTGTCGACATGAAAATGGATGCGCCATGGCATAAAGGTAAGACAAAGCACAAAAGGAGGCCAGGTGTCGACATGAAAAAAATGGATGCGCCCATGCGCAAGCGCAAAGGGCGCACATGAAAAGAAGTGTCGACATGAAAAATGGATGCGCCAAGGCATAGTAAGAGGTGCACATGAAAGGTGTGTCGACATGAAAATGGATGGCACAGGTAAGAAGGCACATGGCAATGAAGGTGTCGACATGAAATGGATGCCACGACATGGGTAAAAAGGATGCGCACAAAAAAATGGAAATGCGCCATGGCGCAGTGCAGGGAGCGCACAAAAGTGTCGACATGAAAAATGGATGCGCCCTGGCACAGTAAAAAGGTCGCACGCATGAACAAATGTCGACATGAAAAATTGCACACCTTGGCACATGCAATAAGAGGTATGTCGACATGTCGACAATGGATGGATGCGCCTATGGCGCACCTTCAGAGGCGCAACATTTTGAGCGCCGACAGAGCAAACTCCGACCCAGATATTCAGATGGCCATAACTTTTCACAGGGAGCTCAGATTCACGCAAGGTTGGACTTTTCGGAAAGCTTACGAGGTCCTCTATCCAACTACGACTAGATATCTTTAATTGGGTGAAAAAATTCTTAAAAATGCAAAATACAGTTCACCACTTTTTGGGTTTGCTAGGGTTCTCACCTACCACCATAATGAGATGAATTAAATGCAACCTGGAGGTGGTTGGGGTAGATTTGGATTTCCTCTCTCTTCCCTCTCTCATTCTTCCTATAAATTGTAAGGAGGGGCTTCTTTCTAAAGGTTGACATTCTTGTTTTGCCCTCCCTTCTTCTCTCTTGGCAGTGAATTTGTGGAGTTCAAACCTCCCATCTAAAACTCGTAATGCAACTTTGCCTCTTGGCATTTTGTAGTGTATCAGTATCAATCTTTGGAGCAAATAATGCATGTCTCAGGATGATTCTCAACCCTCTCTCGTGTTCATTTGCATCCTCCCGATCTTTCACTACAAATTTGGTTATCTCAGGCATGATCTTGCATTGCATTTTAATGGTTTGTGTTTATTGGCAAGACAGTGTTCTTCATTCCTGCATCACCTTTGTAGTTTAGGTTTTATTTTATGCATCTTCTTACCCCGTCTCCTCGAAAGTTAGTTTAGGTTTTTGAGTAAACCCTCTACATTTTTACGTCATCCTCTTCAAGAAAAACATGATGTTGTTTTTCTTGTGCTTTTATCTTTCTACTACAACATATTTACATCAGGAGGTTATAAAAGGAAATACAACTCTGAACAAGAATGTGACATCTGTTCTTATTACAAACAATGAAACACACAACTGAAAAAATTGCCACAAACTCATTATGCAGCCCCGTCACTTGCGGCTGGCGAGAGGACGTTGGTTTTCCTCCTTCCTCCGTTGCCTCCTGCCTCCATCTCTTTATTGCTTATTTAGTATAGAAAATAGTCAAAATTATAACCATTATCCAAAGGTTCTTCTTTATCACTATCTTCTTCTTCATCAGCAGCCATGGCACTTTCTTCTATTTTTCCTTCAAGTAAATCTTGTGCTCTTTTCTTACAGTTTATAGATATATGTCCATCTTGTTTACAATAGTAAGAAGTGATATGTTTCTTTGTATCTCTAAAATTTGATCTGTGTTTAAAAGAAGATTTAAATCTCCCTTTATCATATGACTTGTTTTTACCATACATTGCAGTTTCTTCTAGTGTAACAGTCTTATTTTCTTCATCTATCAGTGAAGAAATTAGATCTTCTAGGCTAGGATTGATCTTGCTCAAAGTAAAAACAATGTTTGAATAGCGAGATGGCATACTATTTAACAAACCATTTTTGCATCATCATCCTCTGCTTTAATTTTTATCCCTAACAATTGATTTAAAATAGACCGAAACTTACTTATATGTTTTATCATGTTTTCTCCTTCATCCATCTTGAGTCCGAACAACTTCTGCTTCAAGGTCACTGTTGCGCTTTCGGTTTGGGATCCAAACAACTTGTTCAATGTTGTTCAAATGAAATTTTAACTTTTTGAAAGTTATATATGATGTAAATATGCATCAAACAACCCAAGTCTAATGATTAATGTTGCTTTACAATCTCTACTCTCCCATTTGGCCACTTCATCAGCATCGGTTGGTTTCTTGAATGTTCCATCCGCAATGTCCCACAAATCTTTGTTAATGAGTTTCAACTGAGTTCACATTTTCCAAGTGTGAAAATCCTTTCCATCAAATTTTTCAACATGACTCAATTTATCCATTATGACTCTCCACAATTTGACACAAATAGGTGTCAGTTTCAACCGAAAATACACCCTTTTTACAAACAATTTAAAATTTTGACAAATTTTGACACTATTAAAACTCTTTTTCAATGCTAATTTTGACCGCTAAAATACCACCAAATGAAAAAGGAATTAAAACATGACTCTTTTAATAATATCCTAGACATTTGCAAAACCTTAACAATGACATTGACCTTAAACAACTTACAAATGGACTCAGAAGAAATGAACCATATCCAACAAAACTTTAATATAAATGACTAATAACAACCAATGCACTTCAAGTTAAACCTCGACACATTGCATGGAACAGTTGACTGAAACTCGATGGGTTGGTGGACACACAGTTTGAAGTTGTTGTGTATATGTCTGCAGATTTGATCAAGTCAAATTTGCTCCAAATTATGGATCTGACAAAACCTGAAAGCAGGTCTTTGAATGCGCTGGTGGGATGACGTTGCTTTGATTTGGATCAGGCTGAGACAGTTGTTGATGTTGAATAGATAGATCTCCATGGCTCTCCAATGGATAAGGCTCTTTGGGACGGAGTCAATTCAGTTTGATCTTTCCTTCTGCAGAGAACAGTGATACGCTCTATTGACGGATTACACAATAGATTATGCCACGTAGAGAGAGACAACTCCCTTTCTAGTTGAACTCATTACTACATGCACAACTCATAGTAGGTACTAAAAAAATTACATAGTCTCATTTTGATCCTCTTCGCTCTGATACCAAATCTTATATTTGGATCATTTTAAATGAATAACAAGTATGCAACATACAATAATTAAACACCGAATATAATATTATGAAAATAAATTCATTCGGGATATCTTATTCACAGGTAGAGGTTACATTATATAGGAGTGTGTACTCCTCTTTTCATGCAATCATCCATTATCTCACATCCCTACATAATCTCAACCTCATCTCACAATATCCTCCACTTATCTCTCACAATCCCATTATTCACTCAATTCTACCCGTGAGTTGTTTAATACAACTTCACATTCACTCACACTATATTATTATTAAATGAGTTTCACATCTCATTTAAATAATAATACACACAATACAATTTATTAATAATGTTACACAATATATTCATAACAATATCTTTCCAATGGTACCAATTTTGTCGCATTTAGAGCTCTGGTTCGAAAGATATGACCATTTTGAATTTTTGAACCAAATCCATACAAAAATCATGAAATACAACCTTCAAAATGGATCCACGGGCCCACAAATGCAACTTACTCCCTTTTTGTGAAAAATGCAAAAATCCCAAAAAACCTCCGCTTCCCGCAGCTCCGCCATACAATTTTGCTCCAAAAGGCCTCGCGGGCCGAAAGTTGGAATTTCGCCCCTTTTTGCCAGAAAATGACAAAAAATCCAAAGGTTTGAAACTCTCTTGCAAACCTGCATCTCTACCACGTGTCATTTTTTCATTGGTCCACGACCTTGTCTGCTCAGTAGGCCACAAATGAAAACTTGCACTTTTCACCAAAAGTTTGCCAAAGTGCCAAAATTACCTTCGCTTCCCGCAAGTCCGCCCTTAGAAACTTGGGAAACTTTTCCTTCAAATCCCCGCAACTACCTTTTTGGGAAAACATTCCTCTGTGGCCCCGCAAGTCCGCATTTTGGAAGAAAATCTCCCCAAGACCCACCGAACTTGGAAATTTGGGCAAAAAAGCCTCCCAGGGCCCGTCGGCCCATAACTTTCAGAACATAAGGAGTTAGAAGGACTTTTTAACTTTTTGGAAAGGGGAAGGAATCTCCCATATGATGGAGATATTTCAAGGATCCTTAAGTGCTTAAACTATGTGATAATTTAGATTGAAGCACTTAAGATAAAAAAAAAGGTGTAGTTAGCCAAAAATAAGTAGGGGATTATTTTCAAAAGTATGTTTGAAGGCCAAGAGAGTGCAACCAAGGTTTATTTTATCTTGCTTCTACTACTAATAGGGTTGACATTTTTTGCCCTACATCATCCATCTTCAACTATTCCTACCGCCAAAACCACTCTTCCATGTTCATTAAAAAAAGTGAAGTGTTTGTGTTCTGTGAGTGAAGCTAAGCCTCCATGTTACCACCAAATGTCCAACCTTACAAGTATTTACTTATTCCCATAGTTACCCAAGTCTCGGGGATGAGGGATGGAGGGGCAGGGTTTCTAGGTTGACAAAAAACTTCCCAAATTTTGGAGACAGAAAGGGGACAACTATTACTAGAAATTACACAAAAAGTTTGAAATGGAAAATTTAATCGGCATGCATGACGAGAAATGTATGCATAATGAAGGAGTGTTAGTAACGCCATGAAATCTGCCACCACCAACAATGGAAGTTAATTCATCAATTCATATACATGTTATAGTTTGAAATTAATTTTTATGACATATAATCTGTTAAATCTAAATGCACAAAATACGAGTAAAAATTATGATTAGTATCACCACAGAGTGTCATATTCACTCTTATATGGACATAAACATTCCCCTTATGCAAATCAAGAGAAATGGTGGCCATTCCTTTTGTCATTCAAAAATATCAAAGCATCACTCACAACAGATATATCTTTGTAGATATTCATGGTTGGATATATTCCATTGAATATCAGGGCGCCATTATAATATGTCAAATTCAACACAAATGTAAAGCCAAGACAAGAAGTAAATTTATTCTTCATATCATAGAAAGAGTGGAGATCAATCTTCATGAGATTGACTGAATGGACATTACATATTACAAATTAACTTCATTAATTCATATAGCAAAAAACAACAGAAAAGCCACATAAAACCATATTCAAGAAAAAGTTTAGGCATTTGTTACCAAGATTCCCTCCGTAAAATAACACCCTCAAAAGGCTCCACACCATAGATATGCAAATTTAATTGATTATCTATTATATATAGATTGAAAATAGTATATCGGCAGGTATGTGTGTGTGCAATGAAAAGTTTGCAAAAGCTTATAAAATGAAATAAGAACATAAAAGAAGCCCCAAAAAGCTTTAAACAAACAACTCAATGACCATCATATTAGATATAAACAAGAGCTACCTATTTTCATGCATATATAAATCTTGAAACAAACAATCAACCTCTAAACATGACTATATTAGTTCTCTACTCGATGAAAGCTATCAATAAATGAACCAATTAAAGCTCTAATAATCAGTTTTTGTAATTGTTGATCTTAAAAAGCTTAAGAATGAAAGCTCACCATTAATGGTTTCTCCCATTTACCTAAATATTTGAAATGGATTAGCAAATAACAAGCAAAGAGCTCAATTAAACTATAAAAATAACTCTAAGAGACCTAAAATGGTTTAAATCGAAATAAGAGAGAGAGAGAGAGAGTGTGTGTGTGAGTGGGTGTGTGTGTGTGTTCTTTAGAAAAGGTGGGAGGGGTATGCCTCTATTTTATATTTTTTGGATTTGAGAAAAGTATTTTTGGATGCATGTGGTACTAAAAAGGGTTCAAAAAGTTGATTTTTAGGAGAACACATCTAGAGGTGTGAACAGTTGTTGGTACCTAGATTTAATCCTTCTTCAAGAACCGAGAAGCATCAAGAAATGAACAAGACACTCAGAGGCAGATAAACAATTGTGTGTCATTTTGTAGCCGGGAAGGAGTTTATCTAACTTTTTAGCACTCAGGCTTTGAAAGAAGTGGGTAGCACCTTAAAAGGATGTGATCTTATCCTAACTATTTCTGGTTGTGCCTTTCAACCAAGGTAAGAGAACCTACTTTGTAACCTTCAAATGGTAAAGGAGATGGTGATATCCTTCTTTTGCACAAATTTTATATAGAAGACCTTGGGAAAATATGATCAACACACCAAATCTGACTCTCACGAGTTGTCACTCCCAGAATATGGAGATATTTTCAACACAAGGCTAAGGTTACTGAAGACATTTGGAAACCTGATCTGTTCTACATACTTTAGCAAATGGATTTTGTTCTTTTGTGGATATACAGGAAAAATAGGGGTAGTTCAAGGTAGGATTGGTTATTTGAATAATTTTTGGTGGGAGATCAACAAGACAAATTGGACTTTTTCAGATCCTTGAGAAACTTCACAATGATGGAAAACTCAACAACATAAAACTTCAAAATAGTTAAAACATTCCTTCAACTAGAAGGTGTGCATCAATGGAGGCCCAAATTTGCACTTTTTCACACAATATTTGAGATTTTAACATGAAGGCTCGAGTTAGAAGGCCCAATAAAACATCAAAATCTAAGATCAATCATGCCTGAGGTACACCCAGAGGCTTACAAACAATCTCTGCAACAAATGAAAGAAAAAGATTTAAATCATTTATTTCATTCCAAGATGAAAGCTCTTCTAGAAAATGAAATTGCAAATGCCACTAAACTATCAGAAGGATGAAGATCTGTGTGATTTAGATATATTTTGATACAAGATTGCAATAGGAACAAGGAAAACTACTTGCAGACATTCTGAAAGTGAAATAAACAAAAAATTGCCAGATATTTAACATAAATTAACTCAAAATTTATCAGATTCATCATTAGTAGGGAGAGTTATTCAAACAATCTCAGAGCTTGTTGATGGCTATACACTTGTAACCAACTCAACATGAATGAAAATCTAACACAGAGGAAGTTAACTTGGTTTCTCATAAAGGTTTCTCAGAGAGATGAGCTTTTCTCAAAATTTTCTCGTGAAAATGAACTCCCGACCATTTGTAAGTCTCAAACATGCATTATATATCATTTTTTTACATCCAAGCCTTCTCTCCCAAGAAAAGGATATCCTAAGCATCAATTTTGTTACAAAACTCCTCCATGATTCGCAGAGAAGAAGGTTTAATAGAAAAATGTTCAAAAATTTGGCAGTGCCTCAAAAGGTGAATCATTGCAAAAATCCACATCATTACTTCAATAGGGGCAATTTTTTCATCCTTGGCACACGCAGACCCCTTTCCTTTCATCATTTCATCTTTTCCCTTTCCAAATTTTCCTCTGCAACTTCTGGATCTGATATTTCACGTTTTTGCACGAGCCCGAGCAAAAATCCTTTTCAAAAGTACCTCAGATTCACAAATTGAACCATCAAATTGATTTAATTGATCATTGCAGACTAGAATGACACAAATTTTCCAAAAATCCGATGAAAATTGATGCAAAAATTTCATCTCCAAACATCCTGGAGCTCGAATGGTAAAAAAATGATGAAATGCACAGTTACCATTGATCTTCCTTCATCTTTTAATTTGAGCCCTCCATGTGGAAAAATGTGATTGGAAACAGGCTTGGGAGCACTTTTTGACATTTTATCACTTTTGGAAAAATGTAAAAATTTTACATTTTTCTCCGCCCCTCCGCCCTTTGAAAAATGGCTTGACACATGTCCCAATGTGGGTCCCAGCGGAATCGTGGCTCGATTTTGCTATTTTTCCTCTTTTTTGGAAAAAAGAAAATTTTCCCCACATCTCCGCCTTTCCGCCTTTGACCTTGCCACATGTTCTTCTATGATTGGAGCGGAGCTACAGTTCATATTTTAACCTTTATCTTTTGAAGTTTAAAAAACTTCAAAGTAACCTAATATTCCACCTCCCGCTTTGACTTTTCAAAGCCATGTGACCTTCTCTAATTGGAGGTAGAGTTTTAGCCCATTTTCATGCTTTATTCCCTTCTTTCCAAAAGAAGGCAAAAAACTTCAAAGTTCTCCATCGGGCCCACATCCCCTTTTCCTTTGAATTTTCAAACTACTATGTGCCCTTCTCTAATTGGAGGCGGAGTTTCAGTTCACTTTTTGACTTTAATCCTTTTATAAAATAAAGTTGAAAAACTTTAAAGGAACCCGACAACCCGCAATTCCATCTTTGATTATGAAGCCGCCACATGTCCTCCCGCGGGCCTTAGGACTTTTTTCTCACTTTAACTCCTTTTTTCCAAAATTCCTTAGAGCACAAAAAGACCCGCTACTCCACAATCACTCAACATGTGACATGTGTACATCCTTGGGAAAAATTAAGAAATTTTCTCCGTCGCTTGAATTCAGCCAATCAGCACTTGGTGGAGCCATGGGACCAATTTTTCCTTTTTGCCAAAAATGCCAAAAAGAACAAGTTCAAAGCAATGGCCCGTCATTCCTCGACCAATTAGAAGAAGCCACATAACCACCTAATGCTCAAGAATAATTTGATGGGTAAAATATTCCCATCAAACCGTCAAAAAAAAAAAAAATTGCCAGTTATGCCCATAATCCAATTTTTTCACTAAGGATGGAAAATGTTTGAAATAGAACCAAGTGAAACATGATTCCAAGCATTTTTCGACCATGGGGATGGATTTTCAAAGGCATACAAGTATAAATTGATCATTTTTCGAGCTTCCACGATTGGGAAAAATAGGAAAAATGGCAGAGCCCAGCAGGATTTGAAAAATTTAGGGCAAAAACAGGGCAACTTGGGGACTTCTTTCAAGATAGGGCATGATGAAGAGTTTGCAAATGAATCAAGGAATAAAAACAGAGGTAGAAACTTCATTTCACCTGTTCAAGATATAAAAAACATTTCGTAATACGCAGAGTAAAGGAAAATTATGGTAAAATGGTGTAAGATCAAAATGGACACCAACACAAGTTTTTAGGAAGCTAAGTAGCTATATGGAAAGGTAAGATATTTGTTTAGAAAGTCAAATATTTCTTAGAAATTCAATAGTATGGTTAATTAAATGGAAACAAGCTTATAGAATTTGGTTAGAGAGGGATCATCATGGTTTAGGGGTTTTTAAGAGGTTAGAAAGGGTAATTCACTAGCGTAGTGTAGTAAATTAGCACTAGACTAGGATAGTTAGTATGATCTTAGTAATAAGATCATGTAGACAAAATTATAGGTGTCTACATTTTCCCTCTTTGATGTGACGTGTGTGACGTCACTTTAAATAAAGTAGACAAATACAAACAACTAAAATTTTTGAAGGGGTAGAAGAAAAATTAGTAGGACAAAGGATGCCCCACTGGAGTGTCGATGGGGTGATGGAGGAACTCAATCGACGATCGAAAAGACAATAGAAGAAAGAATAAGTATGAAGAGAAGAAAGGGGAGATAGAAGAGAAACAACAAGAAAATGGATATTGAGCTATCTGAAAACCAAAGTGTTGTAGTAACAAATTATATTCTTCATATTACTAGTGATCTTCATCATCGGTCCTTATTAAAATATGAGCATACGACAGCAGCGTAAAATGACATGAAAAGCCAACATACAAAGAACTGTCCATTGCTAAAAATGGAAAACCCCATGCAACATACATGAATGCAATGCAATACGAGAAGCAAACAAACTCATCTAACATGGAAATAAGTACAATCACACACACTCAAACCAACAACGTTCAAGATAGTTACACAAATATTTTTGTTATCAAGCTGAAGTCCCAAATGTCAGTGATAAATGACAAGGGTAGAAATGATGCCCCAAATGTCAGTGATAAATGAAAAGGGTAGAAATGATGCCCCAAGTAAATTATACATGTGAGGGAAAGGTGGAGGACACTTGGGTCCAATGAAAAAGTAGTGTGCACAACAAAATAGTACCAGGAAACTCGGTGTGCCCCAGAGTATAGATGAAGTAAGCAACATAGCTTTTGTAAATGGTTATAGAGTTGGGTGATCCACGATTCATTGTTTTAAAATAGGTGAAAATTTCAACAAGATACGAGATGAATGTCATCTGAGAGACATAGATTTCAGTTGTGTTGTGAGTTTGTTACCAATTTTTTTGTCAATTTTCAAAAAATTTGCAATTTGTTTTTTGCTTTTTGTGAATGATTTTTAATTTTTGAATTAGTCAGAAGAATTTTGAGAAATGGAAGACTTCAAGAAGCACGTGAAAAGGCTCCAGAGTGAAGAAAATGGGCGTCAAGTATCAATAAAATGCCCTAATAGGAAGAAGAACAAGCCAAAAATAATTATTTAAAAATAAAGAATCATTGTGACGGGAAAAACAGAAAAAAATAGAATAAGATAGAGAAAAATAGCACCTAGAAAATTTGAAAAATTCCCTAGGGGGAAGAAATGAGCGCTAGGTGGCCAATAGTGCCCCAAGGTAGTGAAAATTAATAAAAATAATCATTTTAAATAAAAATAATCATTTCGGTGAGCAGAAGAAGTGTCGGAGTGATCACGGCAGCCAAAACATGCCCAAGGGTAGCGTGACAACTTAATATACCCACCCGGGGGGGTAAATCAATCGCAACCAGTTCATTTGTAGCAAAGCTCTTGTAAATTTTTACCATGAGTGAGTGCGAGAGAATTTGAGTGACATGGTGAGGCTTCTGAGGAGGAGGAGATGAGAAAATCACATCTAAAAGTATCTTCGGGATGCAACAAATGTACCTTTCATGAGTACTCTATCCTTGCTTGTATATTTTCACATTTAATTACGGTTTTAGTACTTTTTAAGCTATTTTTATGGCAAAAAGATGCATGTGCGCGCGCATCTATACAAAAATGGGTACACATAGGCATACCTGTCAAAATGTGGGTACATGCACGGTATCCATTGAAGGATATGTGTATGTATCAATGGAGGGAAAACACACGCATGCACTCACGTGCGTTGACCGGGAGGCATAGGCACCCGGGCCGATCGATGCATATTCATCTGCGTAGCTAAGGGGGTTTGATGAAGAAGATTGGGAGGATACATGTCGAGATGGATGCATATGCATTGGAAAGGGAGCATATACATGTTGGTCATGTATGCTTTGAAACAGCGTGTAGGTGTCGAAGGAGGCGCGCATGCACTAGAAGAAAATACTTAACCAATTTTTGTAAGAAAAATAAGCTAAGTGTAGATGAATATAGACTAGAATGTTGTAGAAGAAAGTGAAAATTAGTGTTTTTAGAAGAATAAAAGAATAATAGAGATAGAAATGTAGATAGAAGTAGATATAAATGTATCCCTAACAAGTGTATTGTTTGCTTTGCACGAGAGACTACTACCCGTCCTTCACACCAGAGACAGATATGGTCGATTTGGTTGCGATAGAGGCACAATTTGATGAGGATGATCGGAGGATATTGGATATCCTTTTATACGTTATTGGGTTAGCCTACATGGCCGATATGCCATAGATCACACTAGACCATGGCCTCCTGACATTCGTAGCCGAGAGGTGGCACAACGAGTCGGTGCTTCCGAATCCCCACGGCAAAAATAATATATTACCTTGGAGGATGTATGGCATATTATGCATGTCTCCATTTGGGGTGAGTTGATTCAGTACATGAGCCACCAGCTTTATATTGATCATTGTATTCTAGAGTTGTTTGGTGCTCTAGATATATAGTGCCACGAGATGATAGTGAGATTATTGCGTTGTATAGTGAACTGTCATCACTAATCCGGCACTATGATAATTCTTCACCGAGAACTCCTCATGCTATGATTATTTACTAATGCATGACCTTTAATTTGGTGGATGTAATCGGAAACAAAACAACAACATAACACAAGAATACCATCGACTATGGAATGATGACAAATCTGAAATATCAAAGTAAATTATAATATTAACATGAAATTTTACAATCTCACCCATGAGGTACTTCAAGTGTTATTGACTTCACTTTCCTTTCACCAAGACTATGGGAGAAACTTTACAATTACACCTCTTAATGGATTCTTCAACACACCTTTAAACTGATGGCTTCCTTTACACACTTCCTACAATATTTCTCACTACTTTCTTCTATGCTAAATGAGGGGGTGGCCTCTCTATTTATAGAACTTCCAGCTTATCCATCTTATCTCTAAGATAGGATAAGAAATCCACTCTGACGAATCATATTCCATACCTTAACTCTTATCTGTACATGTAAGCTTATCTTTTAAGATAAGATAAACCTTATCATTTTACATGGGTTCCACATTTTTAGACTTTTTACAAATAAAATACACAAAATATTTATGACCTCACTCCTTTTCCTTATTACCAATATAATATTTCTAATTCCTAATCATGTAGACCCTACTTCTCTAATTACCCAAACTTTGACATTTTAACATTACCGGACCACTTACGACAAATATTTACTTTTTACAACATTCCTATTGTGCTTTGACTGTACCGTACTCCACATTATTAGCGGCACCGTCGATGGCCATTATTATATTCTATCGACGCTACTACTAATTATACTTAACAACATCCTATTCTAATGCATACATTAATGAAATAGAAATTACGGAGGAAATTTTAGTGTCGACATCTTCCCCCTTCTAGCTTCTACTCCGTCCTTGGAGTAGACTATTCAATGCTTGGAAAATCTTCAACTTGTCGTGGTTGACCCATTTCATAATGGGAGTGCCATCCAATTCCTCCAATTGGTCGATGTACCATTTTCATGCACAAATTCTATTTTGTAGGGCCCCATCCATTTTGGAAGAAATTTTCTCTGTTTTTTTTTTTGTATCCGGAATCATATACTAGAACCAAGTCATTCACATGAAATGGATACCAACGGATATTTTGATCAAAGTATTCCTTCTGCTTCATTTTCTTTTATGACTTGTATCCTTTGCTATTTCCCTCATTTCCTCTAGCAAATGAATATGTACCAACCTTTCTTTTACTGAATCACTTTCATCCATCCTTTCATTTTTCATAACTCTCACAGTGGGAATATCAAACTCAATAGGAAGAACTGGATCAATGTCATAGGCCAACTGAAATGGGGAGTATCCTGTTGCTGACTTTGATGTTGCCTATATGCCCACAATGCTTGCATGAATTCTTTTATCCCACTTATGTACCGCAAGGCTGCATCTTTTGCTAGAATTTGACACAACACAAAATTTGTTTGTTCCACCTATCCATTTATACTTGGCTTGTATGTTGTTTCCTTCCTGTGCTTAATAGAAAATTTATTGACTAGGGCTTCTACCACCTCATTAATGAAGTGGCTTCCTTGATCTGTTACAATTTCTAATGGACAACCAAATCTGGTGACAACGCGTTCATATATGAACATGCCACTTCATCCATGGAAGTTGTTTTCAATGGCTTAGCTTCAACCCACTTGGTTAAATAATCTGTGGCAACTACAATATACTTATTTTGGCGTGAGGTAGTTGGAAGTGGACCTACAATGTCTATTCCCCACTTTTCAAAGGGACTAAGTGGAAGAATAGGGCATAATGGAGCTAATGAAGTCTTACGGTTACCATGTGTTTGACAAATATCACATGTCTTACAATAATTATAACAATCTTTAAAAAGAGTGGGCCAGTGATAACCTGCATCCAAGATCCTTCTTGTTGTAAGTTGTCTAGAGAAGTGCCCTCCACATGTACCATTGTAGGAATTCTTCTAGCGCTTCCTTCCCTTGATCACGTCCAACCGCCCTCTTGATCTGCTCCATCGTGTCCTATTCGAAATATATACTCCATGTAGAATAGAATATGGATGACTGGCTTGAGTAATCTTTCTCTTAGTCTTTGCATTGGCACCATCAGGAAACTTGAATTCATTCAGATAATTCCAAATATCTATGTATTCACTAGGGATTGTGTCAAGGGATAACAAGGCTGCATCGGGGAAATCATCATCATCACAAGATGATCCTAAACCATCATAGGCTCGAGAGAGTGCATCTGCATTAACATGCTTCTTTCCTGGCCTATCTATAATATCAAATTCAAATTCTTGTAGCAAAATTATCCATCTTGCTATCCTCCCTGATGGGTTAGGCTTATTTACAATATATTTTAGAGCCTGATGATCTGTTACAACTAGAAATTTTTGCCCTAGCAAGTAATTTCTAAACTTCTTTACAGCAAAAATGATAGCCAGAGCCTCTTTTTCAGTTACAATATAATTTACCTCAGCACTGCTCATTTGTCTGCTCCCAAAGTAAATTGGATGTTCATTCCCATTTTCATCCTTTTGGCTCAAAGTACTTCCTAGTGCTGCATCTGAGGCATCAGTGTACACAATGAATGGCTTGCTCCAATCTAGATTCTTCAAAACAGGTGAAGACACCAAGGCTTCCTTCAGTTGTCCAAAAGCTTCATGCACCTTATTTCCTGGTTCATAAGTAACATCCTTCTTCAAGAACTGGGTTAGTGGCTGTGCAATCTTTGAGAAATTCTTGATGAACCTTCTATAGTAACCCACATGGCCTAAAAATGATCTCAACTTACTTCTATTCATAGGAAATGGTAAATCTTTGATTTTTGAAACTTTATCAGGATCAGTACCAATACCATCTCTGGATACAACATGCCCTAACAAAACACCTTTAGAACATCCAAAGACACACTTTGTAGGGTTTAGTGAGGCTTGTGCTTCATCTAACCTTTGAAATGTTGTCTCCATTTGGTGCAGGTGGTCCAACTTTCTCCCATAGATACAAAATCATCCAGAAATACTCTAATGAAGGTCCCAATGTAGGGTTCGAACACCCTATTCATCAAATGCTTTGGAATGTTTCCGAGCATTACACAACCCAAAAGGCATAACTCTATAAGCAAACGTTCCCCAAGGAGTGGTGAACGTGGTCTTCAGCTGATCTTTCTGTTATTATATGAACTTGGTTGTAGCCAGCTATATCCATCAAGAAAAACTATAGCACTCTGGCCACTACTTCGTCCAAGATCTGATCTAAAATGGAAGAGGGTAATGATCCTTCTTTGTTGCCTTATTGAGCTTCCTGTAATCAACACAAATGCATAGCTTCCCATTCTTTTTTATTGAGATCACAATGGGAGAAACCCATTCTGAATTCTCCACAGTAAATATGAATCCTACATCAAGCAACTTATCTATTTCTTCTTTTACAGTCTTGGAAAATTAGGATTCATTCTATATGGCATTTGCTTTATGGGCTTAGCACCATCTACCGGCTTAATAGAATGTTCTACCCAACTTACTTGACGAAATTCCTTGTAATCAAAAGTGAATAGGTGTATGTACCTTCAAAGAGCCGGAGGTAGGATTCCTTCTCACTCTCCATCACAAAGATCACCAATCTTTATTTGTTGAGACGATCATCAACTTCTTCTTGAGATAATTTTACGGGTCATGAGTTGGTGTGATTTGGAAGGATATCCATGACTCAAACATCAACCTCACTTTCTTCATCTTTAGTGTCCACTTCACCGGTACTAGAGTAATCGAGGATGTCCAATCATCGCTTTCATCACTTGAATCCATAGGTTCTACCTTATGATGTCGAGGGATCACGTTTATCTTCACCCTCTCTCTACCATGTCCAAGTGTCATAAAACCTTCATTCCAGTAGTTTCTTGCATGAAATCTCCTTAGCCATGGTCTTCCCAGCAGCATTGGGTATGCAACAGTACCATTTTTCATCACCTAAAAGTTCTACCACACATATAATACCCATAATGATATTGCCACATTTGAAACTACACCTTCTCGGTTTAGTTTTTCCTTATTTAATGACCTTAACATAAGTGTTGAAGGGCGATCAATTTTAAACCCAACATATTCATTACTGGACTCGATCATTACATTAATCAGCACACTCCATCAACTAAGACATCATGAATTAAATACCATTACATAATACCTCAGCTTGTGGAGCATAGGGATCCGCCTCTACCTCCAAAACAGGGACCTCAACCTCCTTCCTTCGTCGAGCATTGAGTCCACTTCGCAACTCCCGCCTCTTCTCAGAAGACATAGCCAAGAGTTGACCATATGTAATATTTGCAGGCCTTTTGGACAGATCTTCCAAGATGGAGTATGGTCCTTGCCCTTGTGAAATCAAAAAATCCTGCACACCCAACTTTCTTCTCCTATGTTTCTTACTAGTTTCTCCTTTCATCTTCTTAGGATCATTTCCATCTTGATTATCTTTTTCTTTCTTTCTTTTTGTTACAAACACATCTACTTCATTATTTCTGCTCTTATCTACTACATCAAAAGAATTCACAGTGCTTTTCCTTTATCATTATCTCCTTTACCGGATGTAGAAGCTCTATCTCGGACAATTATACTTATAATGACCCTTTTATAACAACCATAACATACAACTTCAAAATATTTCTTTTTGGACCTCTATCTCCTCCCTGAGAACTAAATTCTTTTCCTTGAAGAAGATTAATAGTTAACTGACCCATCTTTTGAGCAGATCTTCATACTCAGTAGATGTACTAGGAGAAATATTTGTGCTCACCGGGAGTGGTTGTGGATTATGGACCAAAGGTGCTGGTGTAGGCTCTACTTTAGCAACAATTTCTTTGGGCTCCTCTTCCATGCTTTCTTCTTGCCTTCTTACAATCTCCTTTGCTTGTTCAATGGTAGCTAGGCGGTCATACTTCACTCGTTGTTTGATCTCTAGCTTCATCCCAAGAATGAAGTGCTTACAGAGGAGATTATCCACGCCATTCATCAACCCATCCGCTAATCCTTCCTTCCGGATCTGGGCATCGAGCTTCCTCCTTAGCTCTAGAACACGAGCATGATAATCCCTTATCTTCTCCTTCTCTCCTTAGGATAGCTTTGTGATCTCGATCATGAGATCTGCATATTTCTGTTGTTCACCAAATTCTTCAAGAAAACTTTCAGTTAATAAATCCCATGAATTTTTCACATTATCACCTAGTGTTTCAAACCACCTAAGTGTTGAACCATCCAAAAAGGTAGGAAAAAATTCATTCCATTGTTCCCTTCTTATGAGGCCATTACAAATACAAGATCATTTAAACTCTTGAATGAAAGAAGAAGCATCTTCATTAGATTGAGCTGAAAAACAAGAATCTTTCCATTTTCAAAAGTAACCATCCGTGAAATACCAACCCAAAAGTACAATCAATAAGACTTATGTGCACAACTAATTGGAATCACTTTGTAATAGAAAGTGACTTTACACCTTTCTACAAGAAAATAGAAATGACCACGGTAACTATGGTAAAACTTGACTTCTTCATGGTAAAAACCGACTTTCTTGTGGTAAACACTATTCACAAAAAAGTGAAGTTACTTTGGTAAATACTATTCACGGTAAAAAGTGACTTTCTTGTGTGATAAATACTATTCACAACAAAAATGACTTTATCATGGTAACTACTATTCACATAAAAATGACTTTACCATGATAACTACTATGCACAAAAAAATAAGGTTACCCTCCAATTGATTTTGACTAAGTGGGAAAATCTCTCCGTAAAATCCACCAACGAGGAATGGTCCCTGCAAAGCGGAACCAAAATGTCATCACCAATCCGGCACTATGATAATTCTTCACCGAGAACTCCTCGTGCTATGATTATTTACTAATGCATGACCTTTAATTTGGTGGATGTAATCTGAAACAAAACAACAACATAACACAAGAATACCATCGACTATGGAATGATGACAAATCTAAATATCAAAGTAAATTATAATATTAACATGAAATTGTTACAATCTCACCCATGAAGTACTTCAAGTGTTATTGACTTCACTTGCCTTTCACCAAGACTATGGGAGAAACTTTACAATTACACCTCTTAATGGCTTCTTTAACACACCTTTAAACCGATGGCTTCCTTTGCACACTTCCTACAATATTTCTCACTACTTTCTTCTATGCTAAATGAGGGGGTGGCCTCTCTATTTATAGAACTTCCAGATTATCCATCTTATCTCTAAGATAGGATAAGAAATCCACTCGACAATCATATTCCATACCTTAACTCTTATCTGTACATGTAAGCTTATCTTTTAAGATAAGATAAACCTTATCATTTTACATGGGTTCCACATTTTTAGACTTTTTACAAATAAAATACACAAAATATTTATGACCTCACTCCTTGTCCTTATTACCAATATAATATTTCTAATTCCTAATCATGTAGACCCTACTTCTCTAATTACCCAAACTTTGACATTTTAACATTACCGGACCACTTACGACAAATATTTACTTTTTACAACATTCCTATTGTACTTTGACTGTTACCATACTCCACATTATTGGTGGCACCGTACTGATGGCGCCATTATCTTCTATCAGACGCTACTACTAATTATACTTAACAACATCCTATTCCTAATACATACATTAATGAAATAGAAATTACGGAGGAAAATTTTAGTGTCGTGCAGAACCTCGAGTTAGATCGAGTCAGTAGTATACCTAATGGATTTTGTGAGTGGATTTTTACTCCCTGACAAGACCGAAGCTTCATTTTCAATTGGTCTTATTGAGTGATACGCAGTTTTATTAATGGCAAGACATACTATTGGGGTCAGTGCATACTAGCACATTTATACTGGGACCTTCACTTGATCACATACTACCTTCAAAGATAGTAGGACTTGTGATATTGTTGCAGATTTACGCATGGGACCATATTACTATTGGTCATCCCACATGTGTATTGAGAGCTTGAGCTCCAGAGGAGCCTTCTACTATGGGTTGGGTTCTAATCGGTGATGATGTGCAGCCGAACATGGGAGATACCTACCATTATCACCAAGATTTGGATGAATTACGTGAGGTTTACGCCAGTAGTATGGAGGCCATATAGACATTTCCAGTGGCCTCGAGGATGGCTTAGAGCTGAGTATAATGACCGTGGAGCACTTTATGTTTTGCATCCACAACTATATTCAAGATTTTTATAGAGTTTATCGGTGTCAAAGATAGTTTGGCATTACACAGGATGTATTAGGGCCAATATGTGGTATTTTCGTAGGGCCCGAGAGTATGTCGACATGGGGCCACAGATCACTAGAGAAAGATTCATGGATACCTATTTATAGATGGTACCATTTCAGTAGGTACCTTTATGGAAGGTCAGGGATCTGAGTTGTATAACAAAGTATGCTCCATGGTATCACATAGTTTTACCTTGTCGATTGATGATTCCTAGAGTAGTGTGGGATGCAAGAGTGAGAGCACCTCTAGTGGGGCCTCCTAACAGTGGTCGATGAGGGTGGTGGGGATGATGGAGATGATGATGAGGATGATGATCCTTTTGACGGCTAGACGGCCAGCGGCGTCATGATGGGGTTGGGGAAAGGGTCCTCCACTACAACATCCACAATGACAGGGGAGGCCTAGGCAGGCGAAACAAGTACCCCAATATACTCATATACAATTACCTATAGTTGGTATTCCGGTGGTGGTACACATTCCATTACAGTGAGAGGTGCACGTAGTGGCGCATCAAGGTCCTCCACCTCGTCCTCAGGTGGAGACAATGGATAGCTAGTTGCACTCCAAAGTAGTAGTTACAGCAAGCCATAGTTATGCGATTCAAGTATCGGTCGAGCAAGATCACCCAAAGCGTAATCTGCAGATCGTGGCGGTGGAGAGAGACCAAGCGAGATCCTATGATGCTTATGGTGGATATGGGGTAGCATGGCAGCGGCAGGCTACGGAAGCTAGTGATGCAAGGTGCTCGATATTAATCCTCCTACATCAATCGCGGGCATATGCACATGGTGTTATTGTACAATGGGACCAAGCCCAAGCTCAAGTGCATGGTATTATTATTCGGAGAGATCGAGCACGATCCCGTGTCTAGACCATTACAATAGACATATATCAGCATATCGCTGCTTTGAGAAATACCCATGTTGATATTGGTAGACCGACAGGGGAGCGAGATTTTGTTGTACATGTAGCCACAAATTTTGGTGACACAAAGATGATGCATGATATCATGAGAGTTAGTGGTGAGTGTTAGGTTGTGGAGCTAGATTACTTTATAATGAGTATGCATTACAAGTGGTTGGTTTACACAGTAACCAGCGTCGATTGATTAACCATCATCGGTTAGCAAATTAACCTACATCGGTCCAATAGATGAACCGGCATTGGTCGTGGTAATCGCACTAGTTACATGTGCATGAAAGTTTATATTTAACTCACGGGAATTAGATCTAACTTTGTTATAAAATTGATCTAAAGGTTGTAAATGCATAGCTAAGGTGCCCTAAATTTGTATATTCTTATATAATCATGAAAGCTAGGGTTTGATGATAATGTTGCATGTAATTGATTATTATTGCATGTGGAATCCTTGGTTGAGAGGATGAATAAGAAGAAGAAGAAAAATATGGTTACATGAAGACAGAGCTTTCATGGAGAGAATCTGGACATAAGGAAATAGCAGGTACATATGAATGGTGAGAAGAGTGTAATGTCTTCTACTGTATTTCCTTTGTATTGTTATTGTCTCATTGTAATGGCTTGCATAGTATGCAAAGCACATAGAGTTTCTTCTTGTAGATCCACATGTTGGTGAGATCTTGTATTGTAGATTCTTCTTGTAGATCCACAAGTTATTGTGAGATCTTGTATTCATAGATCCATGAGATCATGTTGTATTGTTGATCCATGTAGATCTAGATATTGTAGAGGAGGTTGTCTTCATGTTTTCATAGGTTGATGCAGTGATGGAGAGACAGACTCACTTCTTAGTGCACAGTCATGGTTTCACATTGGTAGACCCATGTGAGAGGTCTTGTTGCAAATCCATAGAGAGCTTGGTTACAATTCAAAGATGCAGTAGTTCTTGGTTATGTGAGATCTAGTGGTGGTTTATAGGCATGGTTGTAGAGAACTCATGTAGATTCATTTAGAGATATGGAAGAGGAGATACTCATGGAGAGATACATTGTACTCTTGTGCAGAAGAGTTGGTTTGTACTCTTTTTCATTAATATATAGATGAGATCTCTATCTTTGGTGGATGTAGCCCACATTGGGTGAACCATGGTACATGTTGTGTTATGTGTGTATACTTTTGTGTGATTTGGATTATTCTTGTTTATACTTCCACTATTGTATATTTTGTGGGGATTATTAGATCCGTATTTACATGTTTTCGATTTGATATTCTATAGTTGCAAATGTTTCCACATAGACCCATCCCCAACAAGTGATATTGGTAGACTGACATGGGAGTGATAGTTTGATGTACGGTAGCCACATCTTTTGGTGATACTGAGAGATGATACATGATATCATGAGAGTTAGTGGTGAGGCCTCGTATTACAAGGTCACCTACTAACGAGCAGTTCTATTAGGGCATCGAGTTACACCCTTTGATCAGCTAGATGTGAGTAGGACAGGCTCCAGGTCACAAAGGTCAGGATGGTCGATTAGATCAAGACAGAGCTATTTGGACAAGTAGGGTGGTACACCCAGATCCAACCCATCACACCAGGTTTTCATTTCCTCCGTGCCATAGACCAGGCAGCCCGGAGAGGGTGAGATTCATGGTTGAATCTCTCATATTGTACTGATATATGTATGTATACATGCCTCTTATGAAGGTTGATTTTGATCGATGTATGTACTGATGTATCATTTTTATTATGCCTCATGATGAAGGCTCAATTTTGATTCATGCCCTTTTGATGGTAGATTTTGTATCGATGATGTATATCTTATTTTGAGACAGATATTTACACATGTATATATGGACATTCGGTGGTGTATATTTCCATGTTTTATATGCTTTATGATGATGATTCATGTTTATAGATGTATGATGAGTATATCATGATGTTATATGATTTCATTTCTCATGTAAGTATCAAGATAGATTTTGATGATGTACTTCATGTTTTAAATTGACGATATATCCCTAGATAATATCATATGTTTTGTACATGAGATACTTGGTTATTTTTATAATACGGGATGATATAGATTATATTAGTGTGGGGGATAGATATGTGATCATGCGCAACCCTCTTACCCACATTGATGATATGATATGTGATGATTAGCTTAGTATACATGCATGATGTAAAACTTATCGTTTTTGTATATATGATGTATTTTGATGGTGTTAGATGTGATGAGAAATTATAGATGATAGATGTGATATATTTAATGATGACCACAATTGGTACAATCAATTTATAAGCACAACTTAATTACAAACTAACATACTATGAATAATCACAAGCATGTAAAGTGAATCTAATGCAATGAATTAAGTAAACACCTAACTAAACTAAGCATTTGAACTCAATCTTGTAAACATGTCATGAAAGATCTGAAACAGATTTACACAATAATCTTCTTCAATATAATATTATTCACACTATATATTGATGTTCGGATGCATTACATTCATACGAGAATCGCATATGTATATAGGGAAGCTTTTCCTATAATCATGGAGATATTCTCTCCAACAAACTACTAACCAAGTCCTCACAAAACTATATACGTAAGTTGTTTATTAACAACTTCACATATAAACAAATATAATAACAAACATAACAATTAATAATATGAGTTGTTAACCAACTCATATTATATTACAAATAATAATTATGATTAATAATGTTTAAACAATAATATTAATCCTAACATGTCACATAATGAAATCAAAACAAAAATACTACAATTATAAATAAGTATGTAAAATAAAATGAACTAAAATACAACAAAGGGAAAACTTAACCTAAGCAAAATGAATCAGGTTTATTACATACAACATGGGAATAAAATGATATCAAAACTTTACAAAACAACCAATAAAGCAAGCAAACTAAGACTCTATTTTTGTGGGATAGTTTTGACATATTTTCTATTATTTTTGGTGGCATCGTAAAAGATAACTTTTCAAGGCTATTGTTCACATTGTTTTTGGGGTTACCTAAAGACAATGTTATTTTGATGGATGTAGTGTCATCCCTAAAAGGGGTATTTCAAATGTTTAGTTTTTGTATACCTTTTCTGAATGTTTTTATGTTTTTAAGGTCTATTTTGAAAGTGATGTATAATGAAAAAGAAGCGTGGATGACCCCAACGTGATGTGGGAATATACAAAAGGTAGAATTCCATGCATGTATGTTCAAAAAGGTGAAATTTGAAGGTGCTCCCCAACGTTAGATGGGAATATAAAAATGCTAATCTTTCACGCAGATATAAGAATAAACAATCCAAATTATGGCTTGGCGAGGTAGATTCGTGGAAGGTTCCTAGACCTGACAAGGGGAACCAATCCTACACATAAGTGATAGTTATTTGTCCAAATGCAAGAGTAACTTGTGAACAATGAACCCTCCTTAAATTTTGGAAACTAGTTTTCACCTAAGGACCTATCCAATGCACCTCACTTGTGTGGTTTTCACACTTGGACGACTTGTTTTTTCTTTACTATTTTCTTGATTTTTTTATTTTTTTACTTTTTTCTTTCTTTATTTTTCTACTTTTTAGGTATTTTCTAATATCTCGCACCATTCTCTAGCTTAGAACCACTTGAGATACATGCCATTCATAGGTTCGGAATCTCTTCACCATTAAAATATGTAATTTTATAAGCTCCCAATCCATATTTGGAAACCACCACATAAGGCCCTAACCAGCTTAGCCTCAAATTTACCTTTCTATTATTTGTCCTTCACATTGTTTTTATGATTTTCTTTTAGAACAAGATCACCTATATCAATTCATGATAAATGATATTTTTTTATATCCTCTTGACACTCGGTTTTGGTAAACCTTTCAGTGATTAAGTGCTCTCATGTGTTTCTCATCCAACAGATCTAGCTCATTAGCCGAGAAAATCTATAGTCTTCATCCTTATCAAGATAGTCCCAGAGTGATATTCGCAGGAGGGAAGCTCCACTTCCAATGGTATGATGGCTTCAGTTTCATAGACTAGTGAATATGGGGTCGCACTAGGAGTGTGGATGGAGGTTCGATAGGCCCAGAGGGCAGGATGTATATGTAAGTGCCAATTACGGCCAGTCTTACTTACCATTTTCTCCATGATCCATACAAGAGTTTTATTGGTGGCCTCAACTTGTCCATTACCTTGAGGGTAATAGGGGTGGACCACTTGAGTTGAATTTGAAAGAATTGACATAATGCTTTGACCATTTTATTCTTGAAGGACTTACCATTATCGGTGATGATGGCGGAAGGGATGTCATAGTGGCAAATGAGGTGATTCATAATGAACTTGGAATTTTGCACACCAAAGTGACATAAGTGAGAATCCATCTACCCATTTATTGAAATACTCGGTGGCGGTAATAAAGTGGGTATGACCATCCGATGAGGTAGGATGGAGCTTCTATGAGATCTAATCCCCACCTAGAAAATGACTAAGGTGTTACGATATGTTGCAAAGCCTATGGTGGCGCATGTATTAAGTTGCCATATTTTTGACATAGCTCACATTTCTTTACAAAATTACAACAATCTGCTTCCATGGTAAGCCAATAATAGCCTACCCTTAATATTTTCTTAGCTAAGACCATGCCGATAGTGTGTCCTCCACAAATACCTTCGTGTACTTTTTTGATAATAGCATGGACCGATTCAAGAACATCCAAACAAGGAAGTATATTCTTGTCGTATCCATGATGATAGAGGGTACCTCCTAGAGGGTGTAATGGGCTATACATCGGATAAAGGCTTTCTTATCAAAATGGGTAATGTTTGGGGAAACATGTCATCTTGTAGGTATCTAAATATAGGGTCATACCAAGGGGAGAAGGGACCAATAACTTCACATGCCAAACATCAATTTGGCATGTCATATGCGGCACTCGTAAATTCTCTACAAAACAACATTTTACTTGCCTAAGGTGGAATGTGTAATACTTGTGATATGATGGTAGCCATGGCATCCATGACCCATTGTGTGACCTTGGTTTTTGTTTAAAGATAATATGTACAAAATATTATTTCAAGGTTTCAACCAATTTCTTGTATGGAATAAGCTTTTCATCTTTAACCTTATACTCATCATTAACTTGTTTAATAATAAGTTGGGAGTCAAAATGACTCGTAGCTGTCTTATATTCTAAGTGATAGTCAACTTAAGGATGAAGATGAGTGCTTAATATTCGTAAATGTTATTAGTGCAAGGGAATCCCAAACAAAATTTCCTTGAATGACCTCCCTTGTGGGAGTGATGAGCACGACTCACATTATTGATCCGTGGAAGGTGAATGATCCATCAAAATGAAATTTCCATTCGACAGACTCTTCACCATACATCATGGATGCATCCGGTAGATCCGGACACAATGGTTCCATTCTGGTAGGGAGCTTCGCTAATTGATTGGCTAGTACTGTCATTTCAACGACTTATGTTAACAAACTCAATATCAAATTCACTCATTAGAATGATCCAATTAGCCATTCATCCTGTAAGGGTGGGTTTGGATAAAAGTTACTTGAGAAGGTCAACTTTGGATATTAGCTTGGTTGTATTTTTAAGGAGATAATGACGTAGTTTTGAAAGGCAAAGACAACTGCTAGGTAGGCTTTTTCAATCTATGGGTAATTCAATTCATAGGTAATCAAGGTGTGACTAAGGTAATAAACTTCTCTTTCTATGTGGTCTAGGTCATATTGGGCAAGCAGTGCACCAATAGCAAATTGGGTAGCTGAAATATAAAAGGAAGAGGTTCACCCGGTGTAGGAAGCATGAGAAAAGGTGGGTTGATGAGGTATTGTTTAAGTAGTTCAAATTATTTTTGACAATCTGGTCCCCAGCTAAGAGTAACATCCTTTTTTAATAAATGTGTAAATTGATGGAACTTATCTGCAAGCTATGAATTAAAATGGCAGATCGCCTAAATTTTTCCTTGTAAACTTCTTAGTTGTTTGAGATTTGTAGGTGGAGGAATTTCTGTGATAGTTATAACCTTTGCAGGATCCACCTCTATTCCTCTTTGTGAAACGATGAAACCTAGGAGCTTCCCTAAAAAACACTAAAGACACACTTCCTAGGATTCAAATGCACTTTGTAATCTCGGAGACATTGGAAAATACGTCTCAGCACTTCAGGGTGCTCTCCTCTGGTTTTAGATTTTGCTAAGATATCATCGACATAATCTTCCATGATGTCATTCATCATGTCATGAAATATCATTGTCATTTATCATTGATAGGTGGCCCCAACATTCTTGAGCCTAAAGGCATGACCTTGTAACAAAATGTCCCCCAAGGGATGATGAAAGTTGTCTTGTGTTAATCCTCCTATGCAATTATGATCTTGTTATAACATGACAATCCATCCATTAAGGACAACATTTCATAACCACCAAAGTAGAATCAACAATCATATCAATATTCGGCAAGGGGAAGTCATCTTTGGGACATGCTTTATTGATGTCATGGAATTCAGTGTAGATTCTTATACCAACCAACTTATTATGAACTAGGACAAAATTGGATATCCAATCTGAATAGTCAATGGGTTTAATAAAATCGGCAACTAATAACATCTTAAGTTCCTCTTTGACAAGTACTCGCAACCTTGGGGTGCATCTTTCTCAATTTTTGTTTGATAGGCTTGGCATCTAGGTGAACAACAAGGTTGTGCATGACTAAGTCTGGGTCCAAACTAGGCATGTCTGTATGACCACGTAAATATGTCTACATATTCTCACAATAGTTCTACGAATACTTTCAGTTCTTGTGATGGGAATGAAGCTCCCAACTTTATCATTCTAAGCTCCTCTTCTGAGCCAATATTGACACTGATTGTTTCTTCTACAAGCATTTTGGAAGCATCCTCCATCCATGTAGGATCAGGGGGAAGAGTAATATCAGCCTCGATATGAGGTGTGAGATCATCTTTATAAGGATATTCCACCTTTTCTATGATTTCTTCATTTTGTTTATCTACTAGGGTCTCAAAAATTTGTCACTATGAGACTTGTGTTTGTTCTTCCCACAAGGCTTCTCTGATGTATTCTTATTCTTGCTTACAACCATCTTACTCAAGTGTCCACACATCTATGCTTCTTCTCCAAAATATGCACAAGCATCTAATTTGATGGAAAATCCTTTCTTGTGATCCCCAGTCAGAATAAAATCGCGGTCCCATGAATTCTACAAATGCCTCATCATTTTCAAAGAAATCAAGTGGCACATGAAATTGTTGATCCCAAATCTACAAGTTCGGGATATATAAGGGTTACTTGATAATGGTTTTGGAATTTGATCCGATAAGGTAAAAACAATTGAATTAGGGAATAGATTCATGGAGGAAATATCCTCGTAGAGGCTACATTGGGAATCCACATCGTTATCCGAATGAAATAAGTCATCCTCACATTTAGAAGAGGCATCGATCTCAAAGGGTGGATCGTCATGAGGTATAATTCCAAGACCCTTTTTTGGATTTAAAACGAGGAATAGGAATTTGGGTTATAACCATCCTTGTGCATTGATACCACATCCAAACCCATTGTAACACATGACATACATCATGTGGTGGCCTTTGATAAACCGTAGGGCTTGATGGCATGATGCCATGGTACCATCAAGTACTCTCCTAGTGGGATATTTTAACATTTTTCCTCGGATAAGAAACTACTAGGGATGAATCTCTCAAAGGGTTCAAGACATCTATCTCTAGTGTTTTTGAATTGAAAGTAAAGTTTTCCCGTGTCCTGGGTGATATTGAAAGATATGATAGCGGAAGGCTTGTTAAAGAGTAAATGGCTCACCCGGGCCATACTTTACTGAATGTTACCTCCCATGATATGAAAGTTTTGACCAACGAAGGAAAATTTTGATTACTAGGAGTGAGTAAATCTGGATCCACATGTTCCTTGATAGCTTCTGTTTATAAGGAGACAACAATATCTACAGAAGGACATTCATAAGTTGCACAAGAAAAACTATGTAATGAACTACAATTTGTGAATGGTTCTAGATCACCTTGAATGGTGACGATATGTCCTCTGTTGCACATATTGATACGTTGATGGAAGGTGGAGGGAATGTCCTGCATGACATGGATCCATGGGCACCCCAAGAGCATGTTGTAAGGAAGATCCAATTCAAGGACATGGAACATCGTATCATGACAAGTCGGCCCTAATTTCATTGGAACTACTATAGTACATGTTGACTCTGACTCCTCATTATCATATGTTGTGATTTTAATAGTTTTATCCCTAGATTTGTTTTTGAATGGCCCAATTGCTTAGCCAACTTCAAAGTGAAGATATTTAAATTGGATCTGTCATCCTTAATCACTCTCTTGATCTTATGACAAGTAATAACTACTTCTATGTATAAGGGTAGGTTTCACTCTGGGTCATTTTGTGGGTTTGTAATGTGATAAAAGTGATATGATCATTGGAATCAAAGCGTGCAATCATCGCTTGAAGTTGTGCAAGATCTACATCTTTTGAGACTCTTGAACTCAAGCATTTTATATAATATGTTCTTATGAGTAGTAGAAATTTTGAGGAGATCTAGTATCAAAATTCTAGATGGTGTCTTCTCTAACTATTCTATTAAATTTTATTGGCCTTCCACAAGACAGGATGGGATATGGTATTATTAAACAAACACGTCATGTACCAATAGCACAATTTTTCTCTAAAATCCTAATAGTATTGACATGTTTATCAAATGAACGAATACAACCTATAAGGGAATCAAAGGGGCTATCATTAGTTGGGTAAATGTGGGTAACAATCATGCAATCATTAGAAGCTTGTTCTTGATCCAGCTTCTTTTTCTTTTTATCCACATGGTTGGGAAAATGTTATTTAAATATACTCATTCTCTCATTGGAACCATGTCTTGAGTCAACGGGTGAATCTAGTGTGATATTTCCCTCTTCGATGAGGTCTTGTATATAATACCACATCTTAATCACCTATCGCTTTGTGTCCTTTGACATGATGGAAATCACAATACTTGTGCTCTTTGAACCAACTTTGGTTTGGGATAATCTTTTGATATGGTATCACATTGTCATGGTTAGGTACTTGCACCATGTTTATCGTGTCTAATTATTTAAGTATGGCAGATAATGATTCGGGTAGTGGTGTAAACATGTGTTTCATAGGTACCTTTGGGTGAGGTCCTTGTGAAAGTTTTAGAAGTGGAACAGCATGCATACGGTTGGGACTCTTTTGGAGTTTGTAATGTCGTCACCAACGACATGTTTTTTTCTTGTAGAATAACTTTAGTTTATTTGAGGGTTTTGTTTCATGTTTGTGCTTTATGACTAGTTTAAGTGTACCCTTCACAATGAGAGCCTTTTCAATTAAATACCTTTCTCTATAACTTCTTCGAAGATAGAGTCACAGTGCATTTGTAAATGAAAGGCTATTTCTAGGTTTAAGTTAGGGACTATCGTGCTTACTAGTTATTCTTCTCGGTAGGGCACAAGGGAAACAAATTTTCAATCCACGCCATCCTTGTAAGAAGCTTACAAAGGTCTCATTAGGTTTTTGTTTTACGTTGCAAATTTCGTTCATGGTGATATCATTCTCCATATTGAAGGAGTAATGTCACACAAATTTTTCGGCTAGTGTGGGCCATGTCATAATGGATCCCTTAGGTATACTAAAAACCATTCTAACACCAGTGCTCCTAGGCTGCGAGGAAATAATCATATTAGGAAATTATCGTTGTATGTGACTTCTTGACAAGCCATGTAGAAGTCTTTTATGTGATCAAGAAGATCACTTTTTCTTTTATACTTGTCAAACTTAGGGATGGCAAAATGTTTTGGAAATGGTTGTCGTAACATATCCTTATCAAAAGAGTAAGGACATAGCTCTTCGTATAGGTATTTTCTACTATGTCCTATGTTGCTTTCTTCTAGCATAGTAAGTTTGTTCTTCATTGATTGCAACTCTTGTTGAATGAGTTGTTCTTTTGTAGGTGAGGTCGGTCTATTCACTTTAGCAATTTTGAAAGTTACGTCATCATATTGATCAAAGTGAAGCTCACCATATTTTTTATTGTGTTTATCTTTATGCACATTCTTACTCAAAGTGCCTAAGTTTGCTAACTTTTGACTAAGCTTTGGTATCTATCTTTGGATGATCTCTTCTTCGATTAAGGGATCATATTCTTCATCAAACCTAGGAGGAAGTGAGCCTTTGCGCTCACATTCAATTTTTACTTCGTGTGAAACCTTAGAGTAAGGTCTTCATGAATCGCTTTTTGGTTTCAATAAGTCTTCTTCAACATTTTTTTATGTTGCCCAAAAGTGGAAGAATATAATACGTCGAAGGGGATATCCATGTCCAAGAGGGATGGTCATTCTTCCACTTTGTAATTTATGGTTTTAGTCTTCGCTTCGTGCTCTTGCGGAAGCTTGGTCCCTAACTCAAGAATTCTTGTGAGTACTTGATCCTTTTTATAATAAAGGAACTTGTTGAAGCGAACTAGGTCTAACTTATGTTTTTTCTTGGAAGAATCAGATTATTCTCCACTATGATCAACCAAAGGTTATGTGTCTTTGACTTGTGAAAAGAGAGGTGCTAATTTATTACCACTGAATGGGAATGATGCAAAAGTATTTTCTTCTAAGTCCTTCTCATTTGGTTTAGATGCCATTTTCATGATTCTTGGCATTACTAGACTAGGTTGCGCTAGGTTTTGTCTAAATGTATCAGTTTATAGGAAACCTAGGTGTATGTGATATGAGTCATTTGAAATCTTAATGTCCTAGCATATCCTAAATGCAATGTTATGCAACTTTTATTGTACTAGGATCAATCATGCAAACACTCTAGTAGTCAAACACTCAAACTGATTTTAAAAACACTCTATACTTTAAGCTATGGTTTCAACGATAGGCACAAAATCAGATAGTGACAATACCCTATCAATACCTAGGTTGAGTTGAAATATCAACAAGATCTAAGCACCAAAGTTACACTGACGTGATCTCTCCATGAGATATACTATGACTAGTTCAAATGCCGACAAAATATAAGTCTTTGATAATGGAAGTTGCAAATGTGAATAATGTAACAACACTACCCCAACACGTTAACCAAGATTAGAATAAGCAAGGTTTTAGTATCAAGATGATGTTATTGCGATATGAACAATGTAGTATCAACACTCTCAAAAGGCCTTAGACATGTTGTTGGGACCGAAACTAAGTACAAGTATAGTAAGAAGTTGTCAATCATGCGAGCAAGTGTAATGATACAATGAGGAAACTTATATCAAGTTCTCAAGAAATGAAAACAAGATGTAAGTGTCATAATTGTATGGCTAGAATGCGGGAAAAGTAACAACTCAAAGGGGAAACGATGATGAAATGAAATCCTAGCTATGAAGACGATCCTGAAATCAAGATCACATGGCCATCAAAGATACATGATGCATCCACACACTTTATACGATGTTTAACAACTCAAGCTGCAATCATGGATGAGCATAAACAGGACAAAAAGTGGCGAACATTATCTATGAAAACACTTTGAATGATGCTCTCTTTTGTCCCAAATGGGAAACAAGAACGCAAAGGTATAGATCAAAAGATGGAAATAAATTAAGCGTTACTTGGGTAGAGTTTTGTCTCGTCCTAAGGTGAGAAAGAAACCAAGCTAAGTAACACGTTGTAAACTCTATGATGAGTAATGTTGGTATCCAAATTTGATCTCCTTCAAAGGCCAAGCAATATCAGAGATTGAATGAAACACTTAGAGATAGATAAATGGTTATATGTCATTTTTTGTAGCCGGGAAGTAATTTATCTAACGTTTTAGCACTTAGGATTTGGAGAAGTGGGTAGCACCTTTAAAAGGATGTGATTTTATCCTAACCATTTTAGGTTGTGTGTTTCAACCAAGGTAAGAGGACCTATTGTGTAACCTCTTAGTGAAGAATGCTTTGGTAAAACCTTCTTTTGCACAAATTTTATAGAGAAAAACTTGGGAAAATAAGATCAACACACCAAATCTGACTCTCATGAGTTGTCACTTCCAAATATGGAGATACTTTCACCACAAGGCCAAGGTTACTAAAGACATTTAGAATCTGATCTGTTCTACATATTTTAGCAAGTGGATTTTGTTCTTTTGTGGATATACAGGGAAAAATGGGGGTAGTTCAGGGTAGGATTAGTAGTTTTTAGATGATTTTTGGTGGGATATCAGCAAGATAAATTACACATAGCAAATCTTTGAGAAACTTCACAACAATTGAATAAATATCAAACAAAATGCTTCAAAATAGCTAGAAAGTTCTTTCAACCAAAAGGAGTGCATTAATGGAGGCCCAGATCTGCACTTTTTCACACAATCTTTGATACTTTAACATAAAGGCTTGAGTTAAGAGACCCAATAAAACATCAAAATCTAATATCAATCATGCCTTAGGTACACCCAGAGGCTTGCAAACAATCTCTATCAATCTAGGAAGGTAAAGTGGTTTTAAATTGTTTACCTCATTACCAGATGAAATCTCTCCTGATAATGAAATTGCAAATGCCACTAAATTATCACAAGGATGAGATTATGTGTGATTCATAGAGATTTTGATACAAGATTGCAATAGGAACAAGGAAAACTACTTGCATACATTTTGAAATGAAATAAACACAAAATTGCCAGAGATTCAACACAAATTAATTCAAAATTGATAGATTCACCCACAAGGGAATGTTTCTGGAACAATATCAGAGTTTTTTGATGGCTATACACTTGTAACCAACTCAACATGAATGAAAATCTATCACAGAAAGAGTTAACTAGGTTTCTCGAAAAGATGAGCTTTTCTCAAAAATTTCTCGTGAAAATGAACTCCCGACCATTTGCAAGTCTCAAACATGCATTATATATCATTTGTTTACATCCAAGACTTCTCTCCCAAGAAAATGATATCCTAAGCATTAAGTTTGTTACAAAATTCCATCATGATTCGCATAAAAAGGACGTTTAACAGAAAAACATTCAAAAGTTGTCAAGTGCCTCAAAAGGGTGAATCATTGCAAAAATTGCATCATTACTTCAATATGGGGCACGTTTTTCATCATTGGAGAATGCAGACTTTCTTCCTTCGTCATTTCATCTTTTCCCTTTCGAATTTTACCTCTATAACTTTTGGATCTAGCATTTCACATTTTTCACGAGGCCAAACAAAAATTCACTTTCAAAGCATATTAGATTTACAAATTGAGTCTTCAAATTGATTCCATTGATCTTTACAGATCAAAATGACATGAATTTGGAAAAATTTCGATGAAGATTGATGCAAAAATCATATCTCCAAACATCTTGGAGCTCCAATGGCGGCCAAATTGATTAAATGCATAGCTATCGTTGATCTTACTTCCTTTGAATTTGAGCCCTCCATGTGGAAGAATTTGATTTGAAAACGATCCTGGGAGCACTTTTTTTAACCTTTGGAAAAAATGCAAAATTTTCACATTTTTCCCGGCCCTTCCACCCTTTGAAAATGGGCGTGACACGTGGCTCCATGTGGGTCCCAATGGAATTGTGGCTCGATTATGCTATTTTACTTCTTTTTTGGAAAAAAGAAACTTTTCCAAATTTTCCCCATGACTCTATCATTCCACCTTTAGCTCCTGATGTGGGTCCCAACGGACCCACACCTCATTTCTTCACTTTATACCTATTTTTCCAAAAAGGAAAAAAATCCAGAATTTCTCCGCAGGCCCGCACTTCCACCTCTAACCTTGCCACGTGTTCTTCTATGATTCGTTGCGGACCGTAACTCTCTTTTATGATTTTAACTTATTTTACAAAAAGGCAAAAAACCTCAAAGTTCTCGGATGCTCCACTTCTCCATTTTTCCATTTTCAAAGTTAACCTAAGCATGATACTTTTCCCTAGCGGAAATGTGGGCTTTTCCACAACTTTTTCCCCTTTTCACCAAAAAGGCAAAAAATTTCTAAGTCCTCTGCCATCCTTCCTTCCCGCCTTTGATGCAAACATGACATGTGTATATTTTTTCAGAAAAACTAAGAAACTTACTCGCCACTTGAATTTTAGCCAATCGTCCTTGGCGGGCCACGGGGTGAGTTAAAACTTTTTCCAAAATAGCCAAAAAAATAAGTTCACCAAAAATTGTCTCTCCTCACCCAATCAAAAGAGGCCACATAAGCACTATTTTAACCAATCAGAATTAAGCAGAGCCATGGGACCAAAATAGCCCTTTGCCAAAAAGGTCAAAAATGCTAAGTTCAAAACATTTTCCCATCATCCCTCGACCAATTAGAAGAAGCCACGTAGTTCCAAATGCCGAGGAAGAAATTGACTTGTAAAATATGCCCGTCAGACCATCAAAAACACATAAATTTACCAGTCATGCCCAGAATCCAATTTTTTCACTAAGGATGGCAAATTTTTCACATGAAACTAGGCTCCAAGCATATTTACAACCATGGATTTGGATCTTCAAAGGCATACAAGTATAAATTAATCATTTTCAAACTTCCATGATCGGGAAAAATAGGAAAAAATGGCAGAGCCCCTGGATTTAAAAAATTTAGGGCAAAAACAGGGAAAACTTGGGGATTTCTTCAAAATGGGGCATGACAAATAGTTTTGCAATAATTCAAGGCATACAAATGGAGATAAATGCTTCACTGCATCCCTTTAAGAGGAAAAATATGTTTGAGAATACGCAGATCAAAAGGGAGAACTAGGGAAAACGGTGCAAGATCAAAATGGGCACCAACATCGGCTCCTGCTCAAGGATGGGCACTCCCTACGAGTGCCACAAGAACAAAAGTAGAACAAGTGCCAAAAAAATCCATTGGGCAATGGATTCAGCACCGACTTGCAAAAGTAGAGGATAAAAAACCAACTTCCAAAAACAAACCAAGAAACCAAGAAAACCAGGCCACCAAGGACCAAAAAAATGAACAAAACAAAAAAAATTAAACTATAAAATGGTGAATATATCTTGATTTTGAGAAATCAATCAAGAAAATGCTTCAAATGCATTCAAATTTGGGTATGACCATGCCAGGTAGCTCTGATACGTTTTTAACAACTAGGTATATACTTGCTTTTCTTTTCTCTCCAAGTTGTTAGCTAACCATATTTGTTTCTTCTTACCCTTTGTGCCTAGGGCACATTTTCCAACATCCTTCGAAGCTACATCAAATATCAAATTCCCAAGAAAATCATACTGCATAGGAGATATGGATTCTTCAATTTCATATCAAGAAATCTACATACAACACTTCATAAGAAGCATCATTGGGATCCTCAATGAGATATAGCATCTTATTTTGACCAACTAACTTTACAAGGCTGCCCTCAACTGGAATGGTGGCATAGGACATATCCATTTGAACACTTCCACCAACACTTACAGCCCATTTTCTAGATAGCAACATGCCCCACTTAGCAGGACAATCAACAATGACAACATCCATGGCTAAGTTTCTTCCTGGATAATCTGCAAGTTGCACCACCAGACCTTTAACACATCCAACCACTGGCACTTCTCTTGATTCCATGGCAAGTGCACTTCCCATAAGATGTTGTTACTTTAATATTCAATTCATTCATGACCTCAAGAGGCATGACATTGCATGAAGCTCCAGAATCAAACATGTAATTGTGTAGCAGCTTGTCCTTAATAATCAAAGTGGTGAAAAATGGATCTACATTCAGTTGAGACTTAACAAGAGAAGTTCCTAGATATACCTCAGGTGGCTCCCAAGTTCCTCCAATGCTGGTGGTTTATCTAACTCTGCAATAGTATGAGGAATCTCTGTATTTTTCACATTTCTTCCATGGGTAACCTTTTCTTCATTAAATCCTAAATACTCAAAAGCCCTTTTCATATGCTCAGGAATCCTAAGAAACTCAAAAATTGGAACACTAACCTTGATTTGACTCAAGACTTGAGCAATGTCATATGGAACACATTTGGGCAAGGCAGTACTAGGATGAAGACTTACAAATTCATCAGATGGCATGGAAGTTTTTTCAGTCTGAGCATGGGGAGGAATGCAGATTTTATTTTGGGAAACAAGGCCTTTGCCAGATGCATTTTTGTTAGGGATTTCCTTGGTAAGTATTGGAGTTTTTGATTTGGCTTGAGGCCCTACTCCTTTGGAAACCTTACTCCTTGTATTATGCTCCTTTTCTTGGGCCACAACAACATTCATTAATAGTTTCCTATCCTCCTCAGAAGGGATTCCTCCATCATACTTTTCAATCATTAATGCCCTTAAGTATTCAAAATCATTATTGGGCAATTCAAAATCTTGCACCATATCTATTTCTAAAGTATGAGAGGGAGGAAGAGGTAGTACCCGATGAATGCAATCCCAAAAAGTTACGATAGTTCTGGCACTGATCAGCTCGGTTGAAGTTTCTCCCTGCTGTGAAATTGTAGGGCATTGCAGCATGTATGCATCATCCTCAGTGTTATCATCATCATCATCTTCTTCAACTTGTTGATCTGGTTCACATGGAAAATGAGGCAAGAAGCACTTGTCACACCAATAAATTTTATTAGCCTCCTCCATGTAGCAAAAACTCCTAAGTCGAGGATCGGGCAAAACTCTATTTTCTCGAGCTTAGGGATGTCTATTTACAGATCCCATGGGCCCTTTACCCCTGTCATCAGATCTCTCTACTCATTTCTAGGATGGTTTGTAAATCTGTCTTGCCCTTGCTGCTTTTGTTGACTTTGGGAAGTTTGTCCAATTCCTTTCTCATCTCAGCCAACTTGTATGAGATTTCTTTGACAGCCCCTACCAAAGTTTTTACAACTTCTTCCAAATCAGCAGCCTTACTTGCTTGAGGCTTTTCTGGGTTTATCAATTTAACACCCTCCCTCTTAGGAGGTTTTCCAATGGCCTTAATGTTGTTCTCAATTTGCAGAGCCATGGTAAAGGCCTGCCTCAAATTGCCAGGGTTTTATCCCTCAAATAGTATGCAGCTTTCTTATCAAATGCATCAACATATTTTATAAGACAAGATTCATCACAAGGCCTTAAGGTGACAGGAAATCTCCTCAAGGTTTTGTTGAATCTAGTGTTGAAGTCATGAACATACTCATTAGGGTTCTTCTTAATATTTTCAAATTTTGAGAGAAGAAACCTAGGGTCTATTTTATCTCCATACTGCATTCTAAAATCATTTTTCATTTCTATCCAAGAATCAATAGAGTTATCTGGAAAAGCCTTATACCAGACTCTTTCATCTTCTTCTAAAGTATGAATAAATAATTTGATATATACATCTTCAAATTCTATCTCAAAATCCTCCATCATGTTAGCAAAAAGTTTTAGGTGTTGATCACCAAAGATAACATTATTTCCTTGAAATTTGGGCAATCTATTCCTAACATCTTGAGGGACAACATTTGGATAACCATCCATTCCTCCAAAGTTTATGGGACCAAAGGTATTAACAACAAATGGAGGTCTGGGTGGGGGCTGAGCCATATTGTTTTGTGGAGGTGAATTTGTAGGAGATGTAAGATGATGAGGACTGAGGGGTCTGTGGGGGATAGGGATATAATTTTCAAAAGGATTATCCCCTAATGGTTCTGCTTCTTGGAAAACTCTATCAGATCTGGAAAATACAGGGACAAAACGAGAAGCAATTTTTTAAATATAGATGAAGGCCCCTCACTAGATGGAGAATGTAGCTCTACAAGAGGACTACCTGATTCATAGCTGCTTGAGGAAAACTACAAATTTCAATGACAAGTGATCACTTTCAACAATGGAGATCTCTTTTCTTGAGCTCTGATCTTCAACTGCCTTCCAGACTTTTCTTTCTCCAGAACCTGATTTTCCCAGGTCTGAGAACAACCTTCTAGCAGGGTCCTTAATGAAGACAAATCTTCTTCCTTCCAACTTTGCAAAATTAGTAACAAATTTTCAAATGACAGAGGTTAAGACACTGGCATTTATCAAATTAAATCAATACAGAGTCGCCACTAAGGATTTTCACCCTAGTTGTGCAAATGCACTACAAATGATCTATCAAATGTCTATTTATATTGAAATCATGCAAAGCTTTATAGATATAACCTTCCTTTACCCAAATTTATCATATACAACACAAACTTATTGCAATAACTGATGGAAACTGGCAATGTTGCACACAAAGCTTATAACTTTGCTCAATTTTTACACATCTGACACAGGATGACAATCTACAAAATGTATTTGCACAGAGAATGTGTAAGAAGTATTACCGGGGTCGAATATGCATTTAATTTTATCAAATCATCCTCGGCAATGGTGCCAAAAGTGTGTTGACGGTGGATGCACAAATGCTCAAACTCTTCAAACACTCCAAGAACTCCAAGAACTCCCCGGAAATGGCGCCAGAAGCGTGTTGATGGTGGATGCACAAATGTAGCTCAAATTCTTCAATATTTTTCAAACTATCCCTAGCAATGGTAGTGTGAGTGTGTTGGTACCTAGATTTAATCTCCTTCAAAGGCCAAGCAGCATCAAAGATTGAAATGAGACACTTAGAGACAGATAAATGATTGTATGTCATTTTTTTAGCCAGGAAGCAATTTATCTGACCTTTTAGCACTTAGGCTTTGGAGAAGTGGGTAGCACCTTTAAAAGGATGTGATCTTATCCTAACTATTTTAGGTTGTGCCTTTCAACCAAGGTAAGAGGACCTATTTTGTAACCTTTGTTAGTGAAGAATGCTTTGGTAAATCCTTCTTTTGCACAAATTTTAGAGAAAAACCTTGGGAAAATATGATCAACACACCAAATCTAACTCTCACAAGTTGTCACTTCCAGAATATGGAGATACTTTCACCACAAGGCTAAGGTTACTAAAGACATTTGGAATCCTGATCTGTTCTACATATTTTAGCAAGTGGATTTTGTTCTTTTGTGGATATACAGGGCAAAACAGGGGTAGTTCAGGGTAGGATTAGTAGTTTTTGAATGATTTTTTGGTGGGAGATCAGCAAGATAAATTGGACTTAGCCAGATCTTTGAGAAACTTCACAACAATTGAATAAATATCAGACAAAATGCTTCAAAATAGCCAGAAAGTTCCTTCAACTAGAAGGTGTGCATCAATGGAGGCCCAGATCTGCACTTTTTCACACAATATTTGATACTTTAACACAAATGCTTGAGTTAAGAGACCCAATAAAACATCAAAATCTAAGATCAATCACACCTGAGGTACACCCAGAGGCTTACAAACAATCTATGTCAATCTAGGAAGGTAAAGTGGTTTTAAATTGTTTACCTCATTACCGATGAAAGCTCTCATGATAATGAAATTGCAAATGCCACTAAACCATCACATGGATGAGATTATGTGTGATTCACAGAGATTTTGAAAAAGATTGCAATAGGAACAAGGAAAACTACTTGCAGATATTTTGAAATGAAATAAACACAAAATTGTCGAGAGATTCAACAGAAATTAATTCAAAATTGATAGATTCGCCCATAGGGGAATGTTTCTGGAACAATATAAGAGTTTTTTTATGGCTATATACTTGTAACCAACTCAACATGAATGAAAATCTATCACAGAAAGAGTTAACCAGGTTTCTCAGAAGATGAGCTTTTCTCAAAATTTCTCGTGAAAATGAACTCCCGACCATTTGCAAGTCTCAAACATGCATTATATATCATTTGTTTACATCCAAGCCTTCTCTCCCAAGAAAATGATATCCTAAGCATTAATTTTGTTACAAAATTCCATCATGATTCGCAGAAAAGGATGTTTAACAGAAAAACATTCAAAAGTTGCCAGGTGCCTCAAAAAGGTGAATCATTGCAAAAATCTACATCATTACTTCAATAAGGGGCACGTTTTTCATCCTTGGAGCATGCAGACCTTTCTTCCTTCATCATTTCATCTTTTCCCTTTCAAAATTTTCCTCTGCAACTTTTGGATCGGCATTTCACGTTTTTCACGAGGCCGAGCAAAAATTCACTTTGAAAGCATATTAGATTTACAAATTGAGTCTTCAAATTGATTCCATTGATCTTTGTAGATCAAAACGACATGAATTTGGCAAAATTTTGATGAATATTGATGCAAAAATTACATCTCCAAACATCCTGGAGCTCCAATGGCGGCCAAATTGATGAAATGCACAACTACCATTGATCTTGCTTCCTTTGAATTTGAGCCCTCTGTTGGTACCCAGATTTAATCCTTCCTCAAGAACTAAGTAGCATCAAGGAATGAACAAGAAACTCAGAGGCAGATAAGTAATTATGTGTCATTTTGTAGCCGAGGAAGGATTTTATTTGACTTTTTAGCACTTAGTATTTGAAAGAAGTGGGTAGCACCTTAAAAGGATGTGATCTTATCCTAAATATTTCTAGTTGTGCCTTTCAACCAAGGTAAGAGAACCTACTTTGTAACCTTCAAATGCTAAATGAGATGGTGATATTCCTTCTTTTGCATAAATTTTATATAGAAGACCTTGGGAAAATACGATCAACACACCAAATCTGACTCTCACGAGTTATCACTCCCAGAATATGGAGATATTTTCAACACAAGGCTAAGGTTACTGAAGACATTTGGAAACCTGATATGTTTTGCATACTTTAGCAAATGGATTTTGTTCTTTTGTGGATATACAAGACAAAATAGGGGTAGTTCAGGGTAGGATTGGTTATTTGAATAATTTTTTGGTGGGAGATCAACAAGAAAATTGGACTTTGCCAAATCCTTGAGAAACTTCACAATGATGGAAAACTCAAAGAATAAAAACTTCAAAATAGTTAAAACATTCCTTCAACCAGAAGGTGTGCATCAATGGAGGCCTAGATTTGCACTTTTTCACACAATCTTTGAGATTCTAGCATGAAGGCTTGAGTTAGAAGGCCCAATAAAACATCAAAATCTAAGATCAATCATGCCTGAGGTACACCTAGAGGCTTACAAACAATCTCTGTCAACAAATGAAAGAAAAGTGATTTTAAATCATTTATTTCATTCCCAAATGAAATCTCTTCTGAAAATGAAATTGCAAATGCCACTAAACTATCACAAGGATGAAGATCTGTGTGATTCGAGATAGATTTTGATACAAGATTACAATAGGAACAAGAAAAACTACTTGCAGACATTCTAAAAGTGAAATAAACACAAAATTGCTAGAGATTTAACACAAATTAACTCAAAATTTATCAGATTCATCAAAGGGGAGAGTTATTCAAACAATCTCAGAGCTTGTTGATGGCTATACACTTATAACCAACTCAACATGAATGAAAATCTAACATAGAGGAAGTTAACCTAGTTTCTCAAAAAGGTTTCTCAGAGAGATGAGCTTTTCTCAAAATTTTCTTGTGAAAATGAACTCCCGACCATTTGCAAGTCTCAAACATGCATTATATATCATTTGTTTACATCCAAGCCTTCTCTCCCAAGAAAAGGATATCCTAAGCATCAAGTTTATTACAAAATTCCATCATGATTCACAGAGAAGGACGTTTAATAGAAAAACATTCAAAAGTTGCCAGATACCTCAAAAGGTGAATCATTGAAAAATCCACATCATTACTTCAATAGGGGGCACATTTTTTATCCTTTTCACATGCAGACCCCCTTTCCTTTAATCATTTCATCTCTTCCCTTTCCAAATTTTCCCTTGTAACTTCTGGATCTGATATTTCACGTTTTTGCAAGAGCCCGAGCAAAAATCCTTTTCAAAAGTACCTCAGATTCACAAATTGAACCATGAGATTGATTTAATTGATCATTGTAGACTAGAATGACACAAATTTTCTAATAATCCGATGAAAATTGATGTAAAAATTTCATCTCTAAACATCCTGGAGATTGAATGGTGGAAAAATGATGAAATGCACAGTTACCGTTGATCTTCCTTCATCTTTTAATCTGAGCCCTCCATGTGGCAAAATGTGATTGGAAACGGGCTTGGGAGCACTTTTTGACATTTTATCACTTTTGGAAAAATGTAAAAATTTGACATTTTTCTCTGCCCCTCCACCCTTTGAAAAATGGCTTGACACGTGTCCCAATGTGGGTCCCAGCGGAATCACGGCTCGATTTTGCTATTTTTCCTCTTTTTGGAAAAAGAAAATTTTCCAAATTTTCCCCGCATCTCCGCCTTTCCACCTCTAACCTTGCCATGTGTTCTTCGTGATTGGAGCGGAGCTGCGGTTCATATTTTAACCTTTATCTTTTGAAGTTAAAAAACTTCAAAGTAACCCGACATTCCGCCTCCCACTTTGACTTTTCAAAGCCATGTGTCCTTCTCTGATTGGAGGTGGAGTTTCAGCCCATTTTCATACTTTATTCCCTTCTTTCCAAAAGAAGGCAAAAAACTTCAAAGTTCTCCATTGGCCCGCATCCCCTTTGCCTTTGAATTTTCAAACTGCTATATGCCCTTCTCTGATTGGAGCGGAGTTTCGGTTCAATTTGTGACTTTAATCCAATTATAAAATAAATTCAAAAATCTTTAAAGCAACCCGAAAACCCCTAATTCCATCTTTGATTTTGAAGTCCGCCACGTGTCCTCCCATGGGCCTTAGGACTTTTTTCTCACTTTAAATCCTTTTTTCCAAAATTCCTTAAAGCATAAAAAAGACCCGTTATCCCGCAATCGCTCAACATGCGACACGTGTACATCCTCGGGAAAAATTAAGAAATTTTCTTCACCACTTGAATTCAGCCAATCAGAACTTGGTGGAGCCATGGGACCAATTTTGCCTTTTTGCCAAAAAAAGCCAAACAAAACAAGTTCGAAGCAATGCCCTGCCGTTCCTCGACAAATTATAAGAAGCCACGTAACCGCCCAATTCTTAGGAATAATTTGACGGGTAAAATACACCCGTCAAACCATCAAAAACACAGAAATTTCCAGTTATGCCCAGAATCTGATTTTTTCACTAAGGATGGAAAAATTTTGAAACAACCAAGTGAAACATGATTCCAAGCATTTTTCAACCATGGGGATGGATTTTCAAAGGCATACAAGTATAAATCGATCATTTTGAGCTTCCATGATCAAGAAAAATAGGAAAAAACGGCAGAGCCCGCGGATTTGAAAAATTTGGGGAAAAACAGGGCAACTTGGGGACTTCTTTCAAGATAGGGCACGATGAAGAGTTTGCAAATGAATCAAGGCATAGAAACAAAGGTAGAAACTTCATTTCACCCGTTCAAGATATAGAAAACGTTTCAAAATACGCAGAGTGAAGGAAAATTAGGGGAAAATGGTGTAAGATCAAAATGGACACCAACACCCTCCATGTGGAAGAAATTGATTCAAAACAGGCACCTGGGAGTACTTTTTAACCTTTTATAACCTTTGGAAAAAATGCAAAATTTTCACATTTTTCTCTACCCTTTGAAAATGGGCGTGACACGTGGCTCCATGTGGGTCCCAGTGAATCGTTGCCGATTCTTCTATTTTATTTCTTTTTTGGAAAAAATAAACTTTTCCAAATTTTCCCCGCAACTTCGTCATTCCGCCTTTAGCTCCTAATGTGGGTCCCAGTGGACCCACGCCTCATTTCTTCACTTTATACCTATTTTTCCAAAAAGGAAAAAATTCCATAATTTCTCTACGGGCCTACACTTTCGCCTCGACCTTGCCACGTGTTCTTTTGTGATTCGCTGCAGGACCATAACTCTCTTTCATGATTTTAACTTATTTTACCAAAAAGGCAAAAAAACTCAAAGTTCTTCGATGCTCCACTTCTCCATTTTTCCATTTTAAAAGTTAACCTAAGCATGATACTTTTCCCCGGCGTAAATGCGGGCTTTTACACAACTTTTGCCCCTTTTCACCAAAAAGGCAAAAAAAATCTAAGTCCTCCACCAGCCTTCCTTCCTGCCTTTGATGCAAACATGACACGTGTATATTTTCGGGAAAAAATAAGAAACTTACTCTGCCACTTGAATTTTAGCCAATCAAAACTTGGCGGGGCCATGGGGTGAGTTAAAATTTTTGCCAAAATAGCCAAAAAGAATAAGTTCACAAAACAAATATGTCACTCCTCACCCAATCAAAAGAGGCCACGTAAGCACTATTTGAACCAATCAAAATTAAGCGGAGCCATGGGACCAAAATAACCCTTTTGCCAAAAATCCAAAAATACTAAGTTCAAAACATTTTCCCGCCATCCCTCAACCAATTAGAAGAAGCCATGTAGCTACCGAATGCTGAGGAAGAAATTGACGGGTAAAATACGCCCATCAGACCATAAAAACATAGAAATTTACCAGTCGTGCCTAGAATCGATTTTTCGCTAAGGATGGCAAATTTTTCACATGAAACCAAGCTCCAAGAAGATTTACAACCATGGATTTGGATCTTTAAAGGAATACAAGTACAAATTAATCATTTTTGAACTTCCATGATCGGGAAAAATAGGAAAAATGACAGAGCCCATGGATTTGAAAATTTTAGGGCAAAAACAGGGCAAACTTGGGGATTTCTTCAAAATGGGGCATGACAAATAGTTTTGCAACAATTCAAGGCATACAAATGGAGATAAATGCTTCACTTCATCCATTTGAGAGGAAAAATATGTTTCAGAATACGCAGATCAAAGGGAAAACTAGGGCAAAATGGTGCAAGATCAAAATGGGCACCAACAAGTGACACTTAGATCTAACTTAAATGGGGTCTTTTCCTTGTTCGAAAAACAAGATTTATACTCTAAGTAAGTCATCACTTCACGATGGTTGGACAAAATGTGATAATGGACTAGCAAAGTGGGCTCCTTGATGAAATGGCTTCCCTAAGTAGATCACTCAACTAGTTATCAACAACTCGTTTAATGCGAGCACAATTTACTAAGGTTTTCCAATGAGAATCTCAAATAAGTTACTTTACCCCCTTCAAATACGATGAGAAATAAATATGTTCATGCATATTTTTACTGAGGTCACGATATGAACAACTTTGACTCTAATTCACAATGTAAAAATTAGTCAAGTGGGTAAGTGGAGCGCTTTCGGTTCCATCCACGAGGTTACTCAATGGTGGATTACTTTAGGATTCCTAGAACCATCCTCATTGTTGTAACTTAAGGCGTTATGCCAAAGGGGTTATGTTCTAGTTAAGCGGATAGGGACATACCATTTTCCGAAACTTGCGGTACATTGTGATGTGTGTGGTGTGTTTTTTATCTTGCTTAGCTTAATGTGGTTTTAAGTAGCACACCATTTGACAAACTAAAATCAAACATGTATTAGTGGGTTTGTGTTTCGAACCTTCCTTCTTTGACAAACAAGTTTTGGTTCTATATGCAAATAGTTAGTAATTTTCCAAAAGATCACAACAACAAAAATAGAGTTTACATGTCATTTTTGATTCCCAAGATCACCAAAAGAGGTGCGAGGGAAGAGCATACACAATGCGAAAAACTCAATTACAAATAGATAATGGAAAATACTTCAAGTTTTCTTCAAAAATGAATTCGTTTTAACAAACTTTGAACTTTAATTCATTGTGCAGTGTAAAGCAAGTGTTTTGAAAGCAATAAGAAGGTTTTGAAGTGTTTTTAGTTCCCAAGATCACTTAGAAGGTGTGAGTGAATAACATACAAATTTTGAAAACCTCATCAACTAAGAAAATGAAACACTTAACTAAGTCATTCAAAACAAAACCAAAAAGAACCCTTCAATCACCTGTTAGAACCTACAAACAACCAGAAAAACCAAAAAATATGATCTTATAGCTCGGGAAAAGTTTCAATTTTTAATACAAACACCTGTGTGCCCAGGATAGATGCTGCGTGTCCCAACCAAATGGATACGCGCCTAAACCGATGAGTACGCATGGCAACAGCTTATGACAGGTGAGGTTCAACACATGCGGAAAAAGATAGATACACTAGGGTTTCAATAGAGACTCTTCCTTTCCGATGGGTGCGCCTAAAAGTTAAAAATAATAATCAACACATTATGCAAAAATGCACATGCACATCTAGAGATGCAAATACGTGTGCCGGTCCAACGAATACACTGCAGCTTCAACAAGTACGCGGCCCTTTGTAAATGGCCTAGCGAAGGTGAAATATAACCAAATGGGTATGTGTCTATTTTGACATAGACACATTGATTCAAAGATACACCTACCCGTACCCCTACAAAACCTGAAAACTCACAAAAATGAAAAAATTTAAGAAGCAAACAAATTAATTGTTGATCATAGAAACCTATTTCTAGCTTGGACCCATTAAATGTTTAATCAAAAGGGATATTTAGCTTGTTTAAAACATGAAATCTATTAATAGACAAGCCTTTTAACCTTAGAAAGCTTTAAAATGATTTTAAAATGGACATGTAAAGCCTAGAAAAGATTTCAAAAAGACTATGGAGTAAGTCCCATCGGGCGTGTCAAATGTGTGCATTAAAATGTTTGCAAAAGCTTATAATATGAGGTAAGAACACAAAAGAAGCCCCAAAACACTTTAAACAAACAATTCAATGAGCATCGATTAGAGATAAACAAAAGCTACCTATTTGCATTCATGTATAAGGCTTAAAATAAACAATCAACCTCTAAACATGACTATATTAGTTCTCTACTCCATGAAAGCTATCAATAAACAAACCTATTAAAGCTCTAGCCAGGGTTCATTTTAAGAGACCTCTTGGAAATCGGAGGTGGAAAATACCTGGCAAATATCCCTAGAACCGGTTTCGCGGGAAGGTGAATTTTTTGGGGGTTGTATGAAAAAAATTCACCTGATTTTCAAGTGGTGTGACAGAAGGATGTAGATGCGCGACGGAGATTTATCTTGTCAAGCGCGCACAAAAATGCATTGACTCGCGTCAATAGACCTCATTGATGCGCATCAACAACCTTGTTAACGCACATCAATGAGGTTTGTTGATGCGTGTCAATGCATTTTTTTGATGCGCGACAGCAAATCTCCCGTCGCGCATCTAGCAGCCTCCGCCCTCTGCTTGCGCATCGAAAAAATCTCTGTGTCGCACGTCAACAAACTCTTTTTCGTGCGTCTGCTATGCATCAATATCTACAATACCTCCTTGTCGCACATCAACTATCCGTCAATGTTGCGCGTCAACAAATAACCCCATTGTCGTGCGTCTGCAAACCCTCCTTGTCACGCGTCTGCAATACGGGATATATCATATTGTTGACAAAATGTGAAGTAGAAGTGTTCTACCTGGTGAATAATCTAGGATTATATAGGGGATATTTTTCAAGGGTAGGCGAAGCCAACCCCTAAAAAAAATTAAAGTGTAATTTTTAGGTGAACAGGTCGCTGACTCGCGCCAGAAAATTCACCTTTTCAAAATTTTCAAAAATAGAATATTCATCATATTATGAATATTCACCACTAAAATTTTCCCCGAGTCTAGCAATCGAGTTTTGTGATTGTTAATTTTCAAAAGCTTAAGAATGGAAGCTCACCATTAATATCTTCTCCCATTTACCTAAATCTTTGAAATGGATTAGCAAATAACAAGTAAATAGCTCAAATAAACTATAAAAATAACTCTAAGAGACCTAAAATGGCTTAAATCATAAATAAGAGAGAGAGAGAGAGAGAGAGAGAGTGTGTGTGTGTTCTTTGGAAAAGGTGGAAGGGATATGCTTCTATTTATAATATTTGGATTTGAGAAAAGGATGTTTTGGATGCATGTGGGATTAAAAGGGTTCAAAAAGTTGATTTTTAGAAAAACACATCCGTGGTGTGAACATGTTCTTAGGAAGCTAAGTGGCTATTTGGAAAGGTAAGATATTTGTTTAGAAAGTCAAATCTTTCTTAGAAATTCAATAGGAGGGTTAATTAACTTAAACAAATTTAATTAAAGGGAAACAAGCTTATAGAAACTGATTTGAAAGGGATTATAACATGGTTTAAGGGTTTTGAAGAGGTTAGAAAGGGTAATTCACTAGCATAGTGTAGTAAATTAGCACAAGACTAGGATAGTTAGTATGATCTTAGTAATAAGATCATGTAGACCAAATTATAGGTGTCTACAATGTGTTTAAAAGGAAAAAGGTATATTGTTCATTAATCATAGTGAGAAAACATGCAATGTAACAAAGTCATAACATAACATTAGACTTCTACCCCTTTTTTATGTCAAGCAATCTGAAACTGCTTTTATATTCATCACGTAATATGTTGCTATAAATATTTAAGATACACAAACAAAACTAAAGTGCTTGGTTCAAATAGAGATGAAAGGAAAATACATCCGCAATATAAAATTGCAACTCCAATAGAGATTTATAATGGTACTTATTGGCACCTTAATATCTTCGAGAAAATGAAATGAAACTGTCGGTGACTATCTAGAGTTTTGGCTATCATTATTTACCTTTAGAGAACTCAAACAAAAAACTATGGTTTTCACACCTTGAACAAAAACCATTGAACAATTCTCTACTTATGGTCCGTTTCATAGTGTAAGACCTAAATTAACCTTTAATTACCAGCCTAGAATAGGGAGAAAATTCTTATAGAACAATTTGTTTAGGTTTTGAATAATAAATCTAAAAAAAATATGGTCTTCACACCTTGAATTTAAGAACCAATAAACACTTTCCTGCTTATGGTCCATTAATCAGAAGACCTAAATTAACCTTTAATTGCCATATTAGAAATAGGGAGAAACAACTCAACAATTTGACGAGGGTTTGTGATTAACAAATCTAAAAGTAGACACCTGGAAAAATATTAATTGGTACGAATAATCCTGGTTTTCTTGTGAAGAGAATTTATAGTCTTTCACTTCTATTAAGATAAAACAATTTGACTCATGAAATTGTCTTGATTCAGGGCCATCACATCAAACTTTAACACCATAACTAAGCTAAAGAAATTAATGATTAAATAAATACCATTGAAGCCAAATGTTGCTACCAAAGAGGAGCACAAACAAATTTTATAGAAATTCTTCAACGTGTTAAATCATTGAACAAGATTCAAAATATTCCCTCAAATTAATAAGCCGTGACTAAGAAGCAATTGTTCCATTGATTCTTTTGAAAAAATACATTACAGAACATGTTCCCAACAAAATCATTGCACATAAAGCTAAATCAGTTTGACAACAAAAATTGTGGTTAAGCAATACAAATCAGAAGCCACAGGGAGAGGAGGTAGCTTATCTGGACTCAGGTTTTGAACCATCATCAAAACAGTTATCATACTTGAGATAGTCTATACCCTGTTGACATATAATGGGTTAATGAGACACTAATTTATGCTGCCACCTATTTCCTCACCAAAATCTGCAATATGGACTCCAGTAAAGAAATAAATCTGAAAATAGTAGATACCCATTCCGCAAATGTATGGGCATCCTTTTCTTCAAACCCTAATGAACCAGGCTGTTTCTGGCATGTATATTCCCTAAGAAAAAGAAAAAAAAAGAACAAATGCACGGTAAAATTTTAGGTTTAAAAAATAATAAAATAAATGTTTTCGCATAAGCATACTACTTAGAATAGGAAGAATAAGAAGTTTTTACCCTGCATCCGAATATATGCCAAGCTTAAGGCCCTTCTGATGCACATAGTCTGCAAGGGCACGGATGCCTGATGGAAATGTGGAGGCACGCGGAACAACTTTTCCCTGTAACAAGTTTTCTGAATGTTGGAATCTTTGCAGCAGCGATTTTCAGTTGTTTTCAAAATTGAAAATGTATTACACAGCATTGGTAGTTTCTTCACAAGACCAAACAATCAAAAGCTGAATTGGCACTAGAAGAATGTATATTATCGAAGTTAGGATCTGAATCAGACCCTAAATTATTGGGTTCTTGGATTTGCCTTACTACACAATACAGGTCATTATTCTACAAATTCTAATGCATATATAGTACAATATATATGTCATTTTCTCCAAACTCTGACGAACCAATAACCTTGAACTGAAATCTGTTAGCTATGTTTTGTACCCAAAAAGCCTTCCATTTGCAAATTTAAGCCCACTCCTATGTGTTTCCATGGTCAAATCTAATTACATTGCAAACTGACGTCCACCCCCAATTGATGCTCCTCACAGCAATAAGGTAGCCCATTATCCTTAGGGGTAAATGAATACGGTGTACATTCCAGTGACCCTGGTTTAATGGGATACATTGGAGCATGAACCAGGTTTAATAGAGCAAATTAGAGCCTGATCCAGTGACAACTGGTTTTTTAGGAACCACAGTTTTGTCTCGCTCTAACTCGGCCCAGCAATCATCTGATGTTCACAAAAAAAATTCCAACTCAATCAATCAATATCGAAACATACTCTGTCTCTTTATCTATAGGACATTCTCATGTACAGTTTGCTAGAAATAAATCGCCGCCTAAGCGCGGCTGATGATGTTTCACATAAAAAAAATTAAAAAATCCTTACTGCATTAGCCCAAATCTATCCAATAAACACCCACATATAGTTCTGTTGGAAAATACCATCTGAAACATCTGATCTCGATCACCTACTTGTAAAACACGCGGAACAAAACAAAAATGAGCATTAAATTGAGTTACCTATATTGATATATGTGTATCCTAGTTTGGATATCCCAGTTGATATGAATGCATCAGCTGCCCAGATTAAATATGGATGTGAGAAAGAAAGCAAAATTACATAAAACAAAACCCACAAAACTTAAAAACTAAAAAACAAAAAAACGAAATGAAGCTGATATTGCAGATACAGACCTGTTGTCTCCTAATGATAATAATAATCTCTGTCGGCCGTGCATATGGTTGTGTTCCCGACCGTTGATCACCTGCAGATGCACGAGAGTCATTTATCACATCAAATTCATATTATCATGGAGGGTAGACCTGTTGTCTCAGAAATTCATATTATCATGGTAATTCATATTATCATGGAGGGTAGACCTGATTATAATCTGTTGTCATCTTTATCATGGTAATACATAATTATAAATTCATCTTCTTTATAATACGCACATTCATGACATAATTCAATGCTTGTTGAGGGATGGAAACATGTAACCCCTGATGGGGGTGATTTGTGTGGTCATTCATTTGTCATGTTTGTCACAAGGGTAACAAACCATCCATTTGGCATCTCGTTGCGGGTATTAGTGCATGCCCAAATGTAACTCCAAAATCAAAGTTGCATTAGAGAAAGACCAAGCTCCTCATCTGTAGTGTTGGAAAATCAAGTCAAGATTTTGTGCAACTAATATTTGTCTTTTCCAGATTTAGCTCCTTGACATATCAGATTTGCATTTAATTATGACTGCTGCACATTTATTTTTGGTTGATTATTCTCCCTAATTATCTCTTGTCAAAGATTTTGTGTTGACTTGTAAGGCAAGTTTTTATGTAGGTGTTTATTATTAATAGCATCTTGTTTTATTGGGAGAAGTAGAAAGAAAAAGAAGAAGAAGAAGAAAGAAAAGAAGGAGAAGAAAAAGGAGAAAAACCAGATTTGGGAGAAGGAGAAAAGTGTGCAGTTCCAGCTCAAGTCTGGACTGTTTTTGCTGATAGAAAAACTTCATTTCTCAGTTGTTATTGTATGAATGAATGTTTTGTGTGCAGCTGTAGCTGTTGTTCATTATTGGCGAATATTTATATGTATTGCTGAAGCAATTTGATGCCCAGATCTATGTTATTTGCAGCCAAGTGTTTTATTTCATTTTGCTGTTATAAATTTCTGTAGCTTCTCCTTTTTCCCCTATTTTGCATCATTTAAATCCACTGCATTATATTTTCTATTGTTGCACAAAGATTCTGTAGTTTCGTAGACTCTGCCGTTTCCATAGATCCTCGCATTCCCTTCATCTGGTATCAGAGCCAGGCTAAACCCTATTTTTATTTCTTTTCGGGTTTTTAGTTTTTCATTTGGCAGCCATTAATGGCTTCTACGTCTAGCGCATCGTTGGTTAGTGTGCAAACTCCGATTTTCACAGGAAAGAACTATGAGTATTGGTCTTTGACCATGAAAGCTTTGTTTCAGTCTCAAGACATTTGGGAAATGGTTGAAAACGGTTACCAGGAACCAGTAGCAGACCATGCAAAGCATACAATGCTCTTACACAAGCTCAAAAGGACGTCTTGAAGGAACAGAGGAAGAAGGATGGGAAAGCATTATTTTATATCCATCAAGCAATGCATGAGAGCATACTCCCAAGAGTTGCAGCAGCAAAGCAAGCCAAGGAAGCATGGGACACACTCCAAATTGCGTATCAAGGTATGGACAAGGTTAAAACTGCTAAATTATAGCTCCTTAGAAGAGAATTTGAAAATTTATCAATGAGAAACTCAGATTCAATAGAGTCTTTCTTTACTCATGTTGTTGGTCTGATAAATCAAATCAAGTCCCATGGAGAGGTCATAGAGGATAGGAAGGTTGTTGAGAAGGTACTTAGAAGTCTCCCTACTAAATTTGATCCCGTAGTTGTGGCTCTAGAGGAAACCAAATATTTGAGCCAGTTTAGTGTTGATGAACTACATGCCTCTCTTATCAATCATGAATATAGACTGAATAGATCAAATAGTTCAGTTGAAAATGCATTTTCATCTCATATTTTTGTAAATCGTGGAAGAGGAAGGAGGAGTTTCAGTCCTAGAGGTAGAGGGAGAAGTTCTCCTAGAAGTGGACGTAGTAGCAGTCATGCAAATGCTGGTGGTAGAGGTCAAAATCAGAATTTTAGTCACCCAAGTGGCCAAAGATTTGACAAATCACACATTCAATGTCACTATTGTAAGAAGTTTGGGCATTATGCTCATGAATGCAAGAAAAAACAATATGATCAGCAGAAGCAAGGTCAAAATCAGTCAAGTAGCACTCCCTCAGGAAACATGTTCATTACATGCACGAAGATTGTTGAAGCAATCCCTACAAACTCTCCAGTTGAGTGCAATGTTGTTCAAGAAAGCCCATGTGACATATGGTATTTAGATTCGGGCTACAATAATCACATGACAGGTAATAAAGATTTTTTTTCTAGCTTGGAAGAATCAGTTCAAACTGATGTTACACTTGGTAACAACAACAAAGTCATTGTTTTGGGTAAAGGTACGGTTAATATTCTAACCAAAAAGGGGGAGCTGAAATTTATGCCTGATGTATATTATGTTGCTGGTCTAAAACACAACTTGATGAGCATTGGACAACTGATACAAAAGGGCTATAGAGTGTACATGGAAAACAATGAGTGTGTTATTTTGGACAAGCTTCCAAGCAATATGCTTATTGCCAAGGTACAAATGACTACAAACCACATGTTTCCATTAAAAATAAGGTCGGCTATGAAAGGAAAAATAGCTCAAGCTATTCATGAGACACATATTGTAAATTCTGGAGCAAGCTTTTAAGGTAGAAGATACAAAATCAGCAGTAGCCAAAGACAACTACGAAAATGTTCAAGAAAGCTATGAAAATGTCCAAAACAGCTACGGAAATGTTCAAAACAACCACAAAAAGGTTCAAGATCAGCTACGAAATGTCCAAGACAGCTACGGAAATGGCCAGAACAGCTCCAAAGAGGAAAAATATGTTTCTGTAGAAACTCAAGTAGCGTTTCAATCAGTGGTAAAGGATGATTCTTGGCTATGGCATTTTAGATTTGGGCATTTATATTTTGGAGCGTTGAAATTACTACATATGAAGAATATGGTAAAAGGTTTGCCATTAATTGAGAAACCGGAAAGAGTTTGTGAAGGATGTATTATGGGCAAACAACATAGAGAGTCATTTCCGGTTGGCAAGGCAAATAGAGCTACAGCTCCACTTGAGATTGTGCATTCAAATATTTGTGGGCAAATGTAAACACCATCTATAGGAGGCTGCACTTATTTTCTTACTTTTATTGATGATTTCACAAGAAAAACTTGGGTTTATTTCTTGAAACACAAATCTGATGCATTTGCTTATTTCCAGCAGTTCAAGGCACTTGTGGAGAAGCAAAGTGGCCACTACATCAAGGTTCTAAGGATGGATAGAGGTGGTGAATTTATATCTAATGAATTTATAAATTTTTGTAGATCTTATGGCATACACAAGCAATTTACAGCCCGCTATACACCTCAGCAAAATGGTGTGGCGGAGAGGAAGAACCGAACAATTATGGAGATGTCTCGTAGCATGATGGCATCAAACATCTACCAAATGAATATTGGGCTAAGGCAGTGGCAACTGTTGTTTACATCATGAATAGGTGCCCAAAAAAGAGCGTAAGAAACAAAGTCCCTCAAGAGGCTTGGACAAGAAGGAAACATAGTGTTTCACATATGAAGGTATTTGGATGCATAGCATATGTGCATGTTCCAGATGAGTTGAGAAAGAAGTTAGATAATAAAGGACAAAAATGTATATTTGTTGGTTACTCAGAGGAAACAAAAGCATATAAGTTGTTTGATCCTATCAATAGGAAAGTTATAATCAGTCGTGATGTTCAGTTTGTGGAGGATGAAGCATGGGATGGAAGCATAGAGAGGATTGTCAGAATTATAGCTGCTGTCCCAAATGATAATATGGCGATGAAGTGTTTCCAACACCAAATATAACTCAAACAAAGACAGCTCCTTCAATCCCGGGATGGTACCACAAGTTGCAGCTCAAGCTACACCTTCATTCACACCAAGGAGATCTTCAAGGCTGTTGTCCACACCAACAGGACAGCAAACTTCACAAGCATCTACACCAGCATCTACATCAATCGGTACCCTTGGAGCAACACCATCTAGCACTCCAAGTAGTTCTTCATCTCTAGATCCAACTCTAGCAAGCATGATGCCACGAAAAACAAGGAGTTTGAGTGAGTTGTATAATGTTGACACAACTAATTCATTTTCAATTTTTGCTTTATTTTATCATATTGATGATCCATTAACATTTGAAGAGGCTATGAGTAGTGATATATGGGCAAAATCCATGGATGAGGAGATTGAATCCATTGAAAAGAACCAAACATGGGAGTTGGTTGATTTGTCTGAAGGCAAAGATGTAATTAGTGTCAAATGGATTTATAAGACTAAACAAGATGTTGATGGGAAAGTGCAAAATCATAAAGCAAGGCTAGTTGCAAGGGGCTTTACACAACAGCCTCGGTATAGACTTCAATGAGACATTTGCTCCGGTTGCTCGGTTGGATACAGTTAGGACTGTTTTAGCTATTGCTGCCCACAACAAGTGGCATGTATATCAAATGGATGTAAAGTCTACATTTTTAAATGGCTATTTAGAGGAGGAAGTGTATGTGGAATAGCCACAAGGCTATGAGCTACCGGGTCATGAAGACAAGGTGTATAGGTTGAAGAAGGCACTCTATGGATTGAAGCAAGCTCCAAGAGCTTGGTACAGCCGCATTGACTCCTATCTCATTCAAAATGGTTTCCAAAGGAGCGGTTGTGAACCAACATTGTACATCAAGGTCAACAAGCAAGGTAACATTTTGATTGTTTGCTTGTATGTGGATGATCTAATTTTTACCGATGATCTAAACATAGATTCTTTCAAATCAGTAATGAAAAATGAATTTGAAATGACTGATTTGGGTCTTATGAGGTATTTCTTAGGGATTGAAGTCCATCAATCCAATGATGGTATATTTATTTCTCAATCTAAATATGCAAATGAAGTTTTGAAGAGATTTAATATGGCAAGGTGCAAGGTATCCCCAACACCGGTTATGATAGGGATGAAGTTAAGCAAGGAAGATGATGGAGCATGTGTGGATTCTACATTGTTCAAGAGGCTGGTTGGAAGCCTTATGTACTTAACAGCCACAAGGCCAAATATTATGTATGGTGTAAGTCTGATTTCAAGGTTTATGGAGTCTCCAAAAGACTCACATTGGCAGGCCGGTAAGAGGATATTGAGGTATGTAAGTGGTACAAAGGATTTTGGTATATTGTATTCCACTTTAGATGATTTCAGTCTTGTTGGGTACACTGATAGTGATTGTGGGGGCAGCATAGATGATAGGAAAAGTACTTCTGGGTATACTTTTCACTTTGGTACAGGTGTTGTGTCATGGGCATCAAAGAAACAACCCATTGTGACCCTTTCTTCAGCTGAAGCTGAGTATGTGGCAGCCACTAGTGCTACGTGTCAAGTTGTTTGGATGTGAAGGATGTTGAAAGATTTGATGCATGATCAAAAGGAAGCCACTACAATATTCTGTGATAACGGTTCATCCATAGCATTATCTAAAAATCATGTGTTTCACAAGAGAACTAAGCATATTGATATGAGGTATCATTTTATCAGAGAGCTTGTAAGCAACAAAGAAATTTGTCTTGATTTTTGCATGTCTGAAGATCAACTGGATGACATATTTACAAAAGCATTGGCAAAAGAGACATTTGAGTATTTACGAAGTGGCTTAGGAGTTTGTGACTTTACACAAGTTAGCAGCTCCGAAAATCACATTAGCTCGAAAATGCTACAATAGCAGCTTTTGAACAAACTTGATTCAAATTTCCATGATCTCTAAATTCATAATTAAGGGGGAGTGTTGGAAAATCAAGTCAAGATTTTGTGCAACTAATATTTGTCTTTTCCAGATTTAGCTCCTTGACATATCAGATTTGCATTTAATTATGACTGCTGCACATTTATTTTTGGTTGATTATTCTCCCTAATTATCTCTTGTCAGAGATTTTGTGTTGACTTGTAAGGCAAGTTTTTATGTAGGTGTTTATTATTAATAGCATCTTGTTTTATTGGGAGAAGTAGAAAGAAGAAGAAGAAGAAGAAGAAAGAGAAAGAAGGAGAAAAAAAAGGAGGAAAACCAGATTTGGAGAAGGAGAAAAGTGCACAGCAGTTCCAGCTCAAGTCTGGACTATTTTTGCTGATAGAAAAACTTCATTTCTCAGTTGTTATTGTATGAATGAATGTTTTGTGTGCAGTTGTAGCTTTTGTTCATTATTGGCAAATATTTATATGTATTGTTGAAGTAATTTGATGCCCAGATTTGTGTTATTTGCAGCCAAGTGTTTTACTTCATTTTGCTGATATAAATTTCTGTAGCTTCTCCTTTTTCCCCTGTTTTGCATCATTTAAATCTGCTGCATTATTTTTCTATTGCTGCACAAAGATTCTGTAGTTTCGTAGACTCTACAGTTTCCATAGATCCTCTCATTCTCTTCATGTAGGACAACACAAATCAACAAAAAGAAGAAAATTCAAGTAGAAATATCACAGATTCACCACAAATTATGTCTTCCACTTCAAACATTCTCACACGGATGGTACAATAGGGGGATCGAAGAGTGGAATTTTAAACAACCTTTGGAAACAATAGAGAAACATGTGAACAATGGCATTGGATGATTTCTTTTATTCAAGTGTAATTCCATTCAATGTTGCCATAAATCTGCATTTTAATAATGTAATTCAAAAATTACAAAGTTTGGCAAAGTATACACCTCCTACTTCAAAGGATCTTAGAAAAAATCTTTTAAAGGAATCAAAAGAAAGGGTGACCGAAAAACTGGTAGTGGTCAAAGCCTCTTGGAGTGTAATAGGTTGCACCATATTGAGTGATGGATGGTCAAACATGTGTCAGAGGCCATTAATTAATGTTTTGGTGGCTTGTGTTCTAAGCATAGTGTTCTTGAAGGTAGTTGATGCCATGAACCATAAGAAAACCTTTGAATATATTTTCAAAATCTTAGAGGAATCCATTCTTGAAGTGGGTATAGAGAATGTGGTTCAAGTTGTAATTGATAGTGTTGTAAATTGTGTGGGCGTTGGAAAATTGATTATGGAGAAGTACCCGCATATATTTTGGAGTCCTTGTGCAACACATTTCCTTTATTTGTTGCTTCATGACTTGGCTAGCTTTATATGGGTGCATGAAGCAATTCATAGAGGGAGAGCAATTACAAATTTCATTAGGTTCCACCACCTCACATTGAACATTTACAGGCAGCATGCATCTAGAGAGTTTTGAGGCCTTGTTAAACAGATTTTCCTCATTTTCCACCACTTTGAAAAGAGTGGTTGAAGATAAAGCAGCATTAAGGTCAATTATGTGCTCAATTAATTGGGAAAATTCAGTTCTTTCTAAAAGTGTAAAAGGAAATAACATAGAGCAAATAATTCTAAACAACAATTTTTGGGAAAGTGCGACAAAGGTTTTAAAAGTGTGTGAACCGATTGTTGAAGTGTTTTGTATGGTTGATGGCGATAAACCTTGTCTCAATATTTTTATGAATGTATGGACCGTTGCAAGGAAACTATTCAAAAACATTCAATCATGTGGAAGTAGACTATATTGAGATATGGGAAACAATTGACTTAAGGTGGAAATGATGCACACCCCCATGCATGTAGCAGCTTGCTATTTGGAGCCAAAACTCATTCATATAGAAAAATAATGTGACTGTGAAATCATGAATGGGCTTCACGAAGCCATACGGAGGTTTGAACCAAATAGACAAGTTACAAGTAAAATTAGGGATCAACATTGGGCATATAGGTTAGAAGAAAGATGCTTGGAATACCAACGAACCAAGTATGACATGTCATGCCCAAATGTTTAAGGATACAGGTGATGGAGTAACTTTGGAGTAGAAACTTGTAATCTATAACACTTTGTTACATTAGAGTATTGATTCAAGGAGAAATTTCATCAACATGTGAAAGGAATTGGAGTTTCTTTGACCACATTCTACAATTCAAGAGATATTCATAGCAATTTGCAGTTGTGTATGAAGAAAACAACAATAGACTCATCTACTTTGTCTTCATAACTCTAACCCATTCAAAAGACACAAGAGATGTAGATATCCTAAATTTCTTTCACAAGATGAATCCAGTGGTGAATTCCATGATGATGATATTGAACCATCTCAGTGAAGTGCTCTTGATGATTTTGAGCTTATATGATGTAAAATGCAAGGAGAAATCTGAAAGTTTGAAAACAGTCTTAGAACTTAGATGCTTTAGAATCTAGATTAACTTTTGAAAACAGAAACCCTCTTTAAAATTGTGATTTCACATGTGTAATTTCATGATGCATATGTTTCATTTTGGACATCTTTTTGGAAGTTTTAAACACTATTTAATAATATTTGTATATTTTGACATTATTGTACATTTATTATTTATTTTGAAAATAAAATAATAAAAAATGCACATTTATATAATTCGAACTTATTGATGATTTTTTTCCAATTTTATTGGCTGACGAACTTGTTTTGAATTTCATCCTCCCTAATGAACACAGACACAAACTTGATGACTTAGCTTTCTTCCATTTCTTTAATATTTTCCAAGTCAATACCTATATTGAAAGTTTGAAAACAATCTTAGAACTTAGATGCTTTAGAATCTAGATTACTTTTTGAAAACAGAAACCCTCTTTAAAATTATGATTTCACATATGTAATGTTCTATCTTGATCAACTTCTCATGATGCATATGTTTTAGTTTAAACTTTTTTCCAAAGTTTTAAATATTATTTAATAATATTTATATATTTTAACATTATTATATATTTAATATTTATTTTGAAAACAAAATAATAAAAATGCACATATGTATGATTCAAACTTATTAACAATTTTTTCCCTCGATGACCAACTTGTTTTGAATTTCATCCTTGCCAACCGAACACGGACACACACACAAACTTGATGACTTAGCTTTCTTCTATTTCGTTCATATTTTCCAGGTCAATGCCTATATTGAAAGTTTGGTGCAAAATGGCTCCTCAGGTTTAAAAGTACATCGAATGGACCGATGTATGTGCACTTCTATTTGTTTGGAGTAAATCTCCTCCATTCTGCTGCATTTTGTAGTCACTAATGTGCTTTGATTTGGAGTCTTATCTCCGAAATTTCCGTGTTGTCTATGGTATGTTAAGCTAAGGTCTTCTACAATATTTTCATGTAACTCTTGATCATCAGCTATTATGGCTTGAAATCGATTAGGAGAGTATTCCTGCTGGCTACTTTTTTAAGAGTACATAAAGCTTTCTTACCTTGGTGTTCATTGACATTTGATGCACTCCTTTCTGTATTTGTAATGACACATGACCGGCTTCAGTTGCTGCATTACGGTAGTTTAAACCGGCATAGCCTTACAACTTCTTTGCGGATGCAACTACTTGTGGCTCTTTCAACACTTTGAAGATATGTTCTAATAGTCTGCAGGTTATTCCCAAATGATCCTGGCATAGTTGGTGATAGTTTTATCCATGATAAAGATCACAGGCTTGGATGTACTCCCACAAATCTAACTCTGACTTCCGTCATTCAGAATCCATATAGAAGGGCGAACCCAAACAAGCAAACATGTTTGTAAGATACCTGTGGGATTAAAGCAAGTTGTCCAGTTTATTCATGAACAGACTTTTCTCTGTTCACGAACCGAAGTTTTCCTTAGAAGATAACTTCCTATCTTCTCTAGGAACAACTATATTATAATAAGATAATCTCTCAGGCATACCATGATTTCCATTTTCCCTCTATGCAAGACCAGTTCTCTTGTATCCAACCATTCAACATTTTGGTAGATGGATGCAGTCCCATAAATCTGCACATCAAAAGCTCCTTCTTGAATGTACAGGTGTTCTTTTGATTTTCTCGGTCATAGAAAAATCTATCAGTGGTTCCTCTGCCTTGTGGTTGCAGCTGCTATTATTTCTGAAGGTTCTTGCTTCCACTCTGTATTTTGTTTGAAGCTGTATTTCAAATTTCTCTGTTGCCAGTACGCACCTACCAATATTTTACACCAGCGGCTAAGCTTCACTCAATATGCACCTCAGTCAACGTCGGTCAATGCATCGTGACCATCCATTTTGAAATGGATGATCATGATGCATTGACCGTTGTTTAGGGTGTCTGAAAAAGGGCCATACCCTTCCTATTTGCATTTATGTAAAAGAGAGGTGCAACCTTTGACACCACCGGTTTAGGCTCGACTTACGAATGCAAATCGAACTCAAGTATAATTTTATGGAATCTCTATATTGTATTAATAATCATTACGAAGCCAACCAATCATTGTGAGATTTAAGCTACTTTAATAATTTATTCTTAGTGTATGTATAAAAATGTATGGATGATAAAACCTTTTTCCATTGTACATATATGTTCAATAGTTAAATATATGTTAACCATGTTAACTATTATTTGGGCCTATCCATGCTTCTATTTAAGTATCATATAAGTGGCATATACCTGTTAAGATTCTTTGCAAGCATTTCAAGAAGGTTTTCTTGGTCAGCAAATAAGCCCCCCACAGCCTATAAGTTGTGTTTTTGAGGGGTTTTGTCGTGCAACCATACATTTGTCTCTGCAATTTTCTCTCTCCTTGCTTTGTATCTATTGTCAAAGGTCAAAGGTCTAAAAAGGACCATACCCTTCCTATTTACATTTATGTAAAAGAGAGGTGCAACCTTTGACACCACCGGTTTAGGCTCGTAACTTCGAATGCAAACAACTCAAGTATAATTTTATGGAATCTCTATATTGTATTAATAATCATTACAAAAGCCAACCAATCATTGTGAGATTTAAGCTAATTTAATAATTTATTCTTAGTGTATGTATAAAAATGTATGGATGATAAAACTTTTTCCATTGTACATATTTGTTCAATAGTTAAATATATGTTAACCATGTTAACTATTATTTGGGCCTATCAATACTTCTATTTAAGTATCATATAAGTGGCATATACCCTGCTAAGATTGTTTGCAAGCATTTCAAGAAGGTTCTCTTGGTCGGCAAATAAGCCCCTACACCTCTACAAGTTGTGTTTTTGAGGGGTTTTTTTGTGTAGCCGTACATATGTCTCTGCAATTTTATCTCTCCTTGTTTCGTATCTCTGTCAAAGGTCTCAATTTCATTGTTCTTTTCTAGTATTTCAAAGTGTGACTATATGTGCTTTCTAGTTGCATATTTGTTTTGGACCATTGTGATTTGGAAGAATCTGCTTCTCAAAGCATTTAAAGTTTTCACCGAGAGAAATTTGTTGTTTTACCCAGTACGGTACTTGGGACTATTGGGTGCTAAAACAATTTGCAAAGATCAATACAATATCTATGTCATTTATACATGGATAAACTATATTGAAGTGTGATAAAATAGATGATTGAAATTTTCTAGAGGATTATTAGGATTTCGTATTAATACTCCAAATGACAAAACCAGGGCAACATATACTAAACAACACACATGTAGCATTGCAATGCATGTCTGCTTCCTCCTCTAAAGAGTTATAGTTTTATATTAATAGCTAATCAAGCTTTATAAATTAAACTAAAAATTTAAACCTGGATTCCACTTTCAAAAGACTATAGTGCAACCTTTCAACTTCTTTAGCTATAGATAACTAATGAGTGAAAACCCAGCAGATGAGTAAAGGTATATTTCACATCCGAATTGAGAAGAAGTAAGATTAAATGTTAGGTCATACAAACATGAATTTCATATAGTATGACCATGGTCGAAAATCATTATCTCAAGAATGAGAATAATCATAGTTACCAATCTCTAGTTTTACTCTTGAATCGTAGTCGAGTCTTCTAACTTCCCAATAACAAAATACAAGCCGACTCTTAGGCTGATCTGTGCAACACTTTTTCAGCCAATCACATCGACTATCGATGGGTTTGCATAGAGGTTTTATATGTAGCCTTTATAAGGTCGCAAAAAGGGCAACACAAGCACTCATATACTGCAGATTATATAAAACTACTTAAAAGGGAAAACAAGCCATCATTTTTCACGTCTTCAATTACCATAGTAGCAACTTTCATACGAGAGTATTAAACTGTGGACACAAAAAATGGGAAAAAATGGTCCATAGAAAAATTACGGAAAAAAAATACGGTAAATTGTATATATAAAAAGATTAAAATTATTAAAGTGACAAAGAATTATGGCTTAAATAGCTAATCTAATAAATATAACATCAATTCCAAAAAAATTTCGTTGATATTTTATTATTTCCAATCACGGGTTTTGATTTTTGTTTTTCTATTTTTAAAATATTAAATCTCAAAATTTCAAAGTGTTCTATACGATGGATAGAAGAAAACACAAAAAAACAATAAATTTCTCCAAATCCACCGTATTTGGTAACAATAAAGGATTTATTTGTTGAAAAAGGCAACTTTTCTAAACAAGGAGCTATTTTATTCCTTTCAAACACTATTTTTGCAAGATATTTACATATTTATTCATGGTTTTGAAAGTTGAGAGCATTTTCTCACAACTTTTTCAAGAAATAATCATCATCAACAGCCTCGAACCTCGGACGAGAAATTTTATCAAGAAAAATCTCTAGTTTTTATGTGAAATTTCAGATATTTTATCCATTTCCTTAATTTCAAGTTCAGCAAGAGATTACACAATTTACTTCACCCTCAACTATTTATTCATCCAGGCTTTCATCAATAGAAAGTGCAATAACTAGCTAGAAGTGGAGTAAATTTAAAAGTGCATATTTGAGATTTGAGACATGTAGTGCCCACCTTTTTCTTGCTTTGGTTCAGTTGTTGAATCTTTCCTTCTAGAAGATTTTGGACATGGTTTATAGCTCTATCTAGATATTATGTGATTTCATTTGGATCTTTTGATGGCTCATGTGATGGTTAGGGCGTGAAGCGTCAATCTAGTAGTGATTATTATCATAGTTTCATTTCAACACATGATTTTGGTTTCCAGCAGTACATGATACAATTGATCCTATTTGACCTATGATGGATTTATGTTATCATTTCATACTTTGATAACATTGGTGTATTTTGGCTATAGCATATTATCATGATTATTGTAGTTGGAGCTCATATCTTGCTTAATTATGGATGCACGTTGATAGTATATGATCATCATGGGTTGATATTTATTATTGCATTGTTAGCATGTTAACCATGATTATTTATTGATATATATATATATATATATAAAGATAAAGTGGGTATGTTTAATGCTTGTAATGAGTGTGCATATAACAGAGGGCACACAAGGAGATAGGGCTCGGTTACCTCCCAACCTATTGGCATCATTACATGTCATCTCCAAAGAGTGGAGGACATGCTAGCCTCCCTCCAAGCCCATGGGAGAGAGAGAAAGCAATCCTCAAGTATGCACAAGTGGGTAGGGAAACAAACAATAAGCAACAACTTTCAACACACAAAACACCAAAAAGGACCACCAAACACAAGGGGAGAAAACTCCATGTTTTCCCTCCAATGGGGAAGAGTGGATGAGAAATCCAAGTATGCCAAAAGTGTGATCCAACCATAGGAAACACACACAAAAATAACTCCATAAGCCCTCCTTATCCCTCCATGAAAACACACCCTCCTTATTTCTCCTCCCAAGCACCAAAATTCCTCCTTGGGAGGATTTTCAAACCTCATTGGGTTTCCTTTCCAAGGATGGGGAAGGAGGTTCAAACCATATGAACAACCTTCCCCACCTAAAACCATATGAGGGGACAAAGATAAATAATTCCAACATGGCTTTTCCATCAAGCCATGTGGTAAAGAGGGAAATTCCCTCCCTCTTCCCCACACTACTCCAAAATCCATCACAACACATGATGGATGGAGAAAAATAAATAAACAAATAAAATCATAACCATACAAAAACATTCAAAACACATAGCCACACACAACATCCATTTTCTTCTTCAAATACATACAATAAAACAAAATAAGGCACAAGAATCCTACCTCAAATAGCTCTCCAAGTCTCTAAGCTATCCAATCCACTCCAAAGCCAAAGCTCCAAGCTCAACTCCCAAATCCAAATGCAAAAATGACAAGCCAAAGCTCTTTTCCTCCTCCATGAGGAGGTATATGAAGAGAAGCAAGGAAAATATCCTCCCAAATGAGAGGGTGACATGTGTCACCCTCTCTTTTTCCCAACCCAAGATTCTAAAAATAAAAAGAGAGTAAAAAAAATCATTTCAAGAACTAATTCCCCAAACTCCCTAAATGTTAATAAGTCAAATACCATACAAATTTTTAGAAACACATAACCCAACCATTCTTATAAGAATGGTGACTTGTGAGAGGTCAAATGGGAGGAAAAAACTCCCATTTGACCAAGAAATGAAGCCCCCTTACCTATAGGTAGGGTCCAAGGGCTCTTTTCCATGAAAAGAGAACCCCAAAGATAAAAGGGGTCCCTAAAATTGTCATTTTTAGCCCAATTTCGGGTTTGGCTAAATGGCACAAGAGTTGAGGTTGTGGGGCCCACCCAAGGGGTGTTTATGTGACCTCAACCTCCAAAAATAAATTTAATTAATCTAATACACTTCTAATACAAGTGGGGACCATTAGGTCCCCTAAACTAGTGTCATATTTTAGAAGGGTGCACTTAACTTCTTAAGGATTTTTTTAATAAACTAACCTTCTCATTCTCCATGGAAATAAATAAATAGTAACCTTGGAAGGGTTGAATTGAATAAATTGGGAAAATAAAATAGTGCTTCGGTCATTATTAATTTTATTAAATAAAATTAATATAGACTAAGGTTATAACCTAACCAAGTATTGTTAGAATGAGATAAATTTTAAATACGTTCAAAAAAATTTACCAAAGTTTTAGTAGTTTTACATTGACTTCTAGTGATGAAGACTTAATTTAAATACAATAATAAAATCAAGTCTTAAAAAAAGAGGATGGAGAAATAAACGATAACCTCAACTTGGGTTAACATTTGCTTGGGAATAAATCCTCCACTATTGATAAAATTTATCACCACAAAATAAGAATATTATTATAACTTTTCCTTGTTTGATTGGGTCCCATGGTGAGATTGGCGTGAGTAAACCTGAATATTTTCTAACTACGGAAATAATAGTGAGGCTAAATATTAATAAAGTAAAACATTGTTAAAAAAATTGCCAAAATTTTCTAGTCTTGTGTCTAAGTTTTAGTGTGTCAAATTGGGGCATTACACAACATCAATGGACATTTGTGAGAATTTCATTTTGAACACCATTTTTGTAAATGTTCTCCAATTACATGTTTTAGGGTGGTGATATGTGTTGCAATAAAAATTGGAAAAGGTTCACTTAGTTCAATTTGTGAAACTTTAAACATGTCACTTGAAGTAGTGGCGAAACTTTTATACATTGTAGTGGATTTTGTGAGGAAATCGTAAAAAAATGTTACAATATGATGAGTGATGGATGATCCATTAAAAATGACGCACTACAGTACATTGATATAGGTCATGTAAGGTTTATTAAATATTAACCAAGTTACTAGAAATGGAAGACCTTGAGGACCCCTAGACTAATACGGAATGGAAATGTCAATTTAATATATAAATGGATTAAAGTTTTGAGATTCAACACATGAACGGATTTTTCCCCAAACAAAAGACTCGGTGATTACCTCAAATTAAGGGTGACTCAAGGCCAAGCTCTAATATGAGTAACTAACATCTTTCTTCCCGAAGTCCTAAACAAATGCCACTCCAACCCTTAACTACCACAAGCCCTTATGGGCATATATAGTATTTAAATCTTTGATGTTACATGCAACTATCCCGAATTAATCACTAGCTCTTCAAACATCACCGTATGTGTAGCCAAGGATGCATCCACATCAGAATGTTTTAGTCAATGGACCATTGCATGGATGGCCCTTGCTCATAATCACCAGTCTTCTATGTTATGAAACACAAGTTGGATTGAGAAATACCAAAGCATAACTTCTATAATATAACACCTATCATATTTTCTTTAAAGCATATGACTATTAGTATCAATTTTCACCATAATTTTAATTTTACCTAAAGCAACATCCACATGAACACAAAGATAAGAGTCCATGTTAGGATTAGATCTAACTTCAATTGTATCTTGTGAGGCCTAGTTGAGAGTGGCCTAATAAGCCCCCGGGAAATAAATTTGAATTGTTCATTGATATCCATAAGTGTTGGTTGTTCTTGATCTTTTAGTTGGGGTTTCTTAACATTTGGAAGGAGGGAAATGGGCACCACAATGTAGTTTTTATTTTACCAAGGACAACCCAAGGTGCATTGGCACATCACTCGGCCAACTACGCGTTCACACCCGAAGCGCGCAAGGATACTAGGTCCCTCCTTTATGCCACTTTGTCAAGAAGTTAACATTATGGGCACTTATGTATTACAAATTCATACCAAACATGCAAGGATGAACCATAAACGGATCTAGATCTTAACCATAGTGCATGAAGAATTAAATAAGAACTAATATCATATTTATTATACAAGATCTAGAAACAGATATGTCAACAACCAATATCCAACCACAAAGATTCATTGTATTAACACGTGCGTAAGACAACTACATACATAAAAGTATTGTCATAGATCATGCGCTCATAGACCAACAAAGATAACCCTATCATAGAATGGTCTCTCTAAACCGTGCAAATCAAATACATATATATATGAGTGGGGACTTTCCCTTCATCACCTATGCACCCTCAAAATAAGTTACATGCTAAGAATGGCCATGCGTCAACTTACAAATATAATAAGATAGCATGCAAGCTCTTCTAACAATATATATTCTATAAATAACTCTAGTTATAAATCCTATAATTATATCTCATGCCTCTTTCGAATCAAGTAGTTCCTTGCTCCAAAAATAGGCTCTTCCTGCATGGAATCTTCCCTTACATGTTGCTCACTCCATCTCTATTTTTAGCATCATGTCCAAAATTGACTAAGTCCTCATTCCTTCTAGAATTAATCCTTAAGTGCCCTTTCATGTACCCATGTGCGTAAATATTGTCATCCATACACGCACTTATCATAGTCTCTCTTGCGTGTGTTTCCTCTCGTGGGTCCTGTGCGCACTTGCTTCAACACTTAGTCATTTTCAGGGCCCAACATTACCCCACACTAGGCATGTTGACTGTCCTCGGCAACATGTTGTCTGATCACCCAATGAATGACAAATAATCCTCAAGAATCAAAAATGAAATAATATCCGATGGCTTATGCCCAAAAGAATTGAATTCTTTATTGTGCAAAGAGGAGGGGGAATTCCTTATTCACCAATGCCTCAAAATCTTTCCACCCTCTAGCTCACTACTATCCCGGGAAGTGCATCCCCATAATGGAAGTGAAATCCTCAAAAACTAGATCCTCACCCTTAGCCTTCAATATTTCAACCAGGGGTTTCAGGTTGTTTCCCCATATCAATGAGCGCATCCATCCTGTGCATAACCTATGGGTAAAAATCCTTCAATGAATCAATTTCCTCTCTCTTTTACTCGGCCTCGCTAATATCTTCTCCCATTCTACCTTGTTTCCTTTATTTTTGGTGTGGAACACCTTGATATCTACTTCATATTTTGCCACTAGAAGTCCCACTATATGGTCCCTATCCTTAAAATTATCATACACCACATCTGCCATGTGAGTCGCTACTTTTAATTATGCAAACTAGTGTATTGTGTTATGGTGACCTCAATCTATTCTTTTTCTTACTATTTATGCCTTGTCATAACGTATTTTGTAGATTCTAAGGTCAAAGTGGCTGGTCAAGAAGTAATTATGTGTGTTAGATCTTCAAGATAATGAAAAGCAGACTCATACAATTTCTTATCTAGGGGTGTCGATTTGGGCGTGTGATTAATATTAGATCTATTATGCACTATGCCTTCTTATAAAGTGTTTATGTATGTCCCTTTTCATCCCTTAACTCATGCTTCATATATGTAATAATTTCTTCCTTCTCCTTTATCTCATTATCCCTCTCAATTATTTCCTTGTTCTTCTCTGCCAAGTCTCTCTCTCGCATAAACCTTATATCATTATTCCTATCAAACAATTTGGACTCCACTTCCACCAAGAGCTTATTAAGCGCATTGCACACGTTTTCATCCATTAGTTTTTGAGAATCAATGATTGGGTACATTATTCTTGAAAGAGATGATTCCCAAGTATCCAATAATGATTGGGTGCTCACTTCAAATTTTTGCTTTTCAATGTGAGACTCAAGTGCCCAAGACAACATATTTCTTGTGAGCTATTTATTATCTTTTGTTTCTTTTGTACAGAGACTTCTTCCTAACACAGCTGCCTCTTGACATAGGTGCTCACCATGCCTCCTTCATTTCTGATATTTTTCCTATGGGTGCACTCGCAGCTAGATTCTTATCTATGCTTACTCTAGTTTGGCTTATAAGCAGAAGTATCTTCTCGCCCACTTTTCTTTGTATCGACCTTCTTCCGTGCGTAGGATATTCAAGAATGGTCATGTCATCCTCCACAAAGGCTCCATCAATGAACCAAGGCCTTAGATAGACATAAATTCAAGTTTCATCAATCAGTAACTATGGGTAGTGTGGTTGGATTCAACAAATATATGCCCTTTGAGACATACTTCTCCTTATATGCACGCTTCTTTGGGTAGAATAGTGTCTTGAGCATCTCATGTTGCTCCTTATCCACTTTGTGTAGGTCATACCTATTTTTTTGTGCCTCCTTGAATATATTAATTACATCCTGAAAATACTCTCCTAAGAAGGAAAATGGAAGTTCGCTCCATGGGCTCTAGGTTTTATCAATAAACACAAACCTTCCAATGAAAAATTGCTAGTAAATAGTGAATTCAAAAACCCCTTCACCGAGTGGGTAACTACTTCAAGATCCTCCACTCAAAGTCAAATGCCTCATGCATACACCTATACCATTTTTACACGTGTGCTTTGTATAATGGTGTTACTAATTCACATGTATACTTAGCAAATCGTTTGGTGGGGTAGGGATTTTCTATAGGATACTCCCATATTTTATCCTTAGTCCCATCAGAACCCTAATCTCTAAGAATACTCTTACCAAAGAGAATATTTCCAAACATAATTTTATCTCCATCACACGCGACATCAATAATGTCCTCTGCTATGAAGCGAGTGCAATGTTGTATATAGTCCCCACCGGTATTTTCTTACATATATACAACCATCACTTATTTACTGATTCCATCTCTCCTACCCACTTATCTTGGTGAGAAAACATGTGGCCATCCTCATAACAAGGTCATTCAACTTGACAATGTTAAATTTGCACCACAGGTAAGTGCACCAAGTTGGGGGCCAAAAGGGGGTCTTAAGTGGACACATTTTTCTTAAAAATAAAAAACTTCAACTTGTAAGATTTTTTTTAAATAGTTACACTCAAAATTAGAACATAATGTATAAACATAAATTGTAACATTTTGAGTCTAGTCTCTAAGATAATAAAGTTTATTGAAAATAGATACATTTAAGTGAGTCAAATAACTAAAATACCAACAAGTGCTCCTAATTTTGTTAAAAACATAATAGGGTGACTTTCGTGCCCCCACCATTTTTTGAGCACCATTTAGTATTTTTGAAAACCCTTTGGTAGAAAGATAGCTAGAAGCATCTAGTTTGTGTTAGAATTTTTTTAGATTTTTTTAGTGAGTATTTATTTTTTTATGATTTTTCTAGTACATAACTTTTAAGTTTTGAAAATAACAGATCTCAATTGTGCCCCTAACTACCTCAAAAATATCAAAAATTAGATTTTTTTAAATATGTATAGAATTAGGCCTAGTTTGTGCTAGTATAATTTTTTTCAATTTCGATGAGCCAAAAAATAGATACATGACGAAAGATAAACATATTTAAACTTCAAAAATAGCTATAAAGAGGCATAGTTAGAAAATAAATAATATGGAAACCTTATATTATTCAGAAAATTTGAAAAATTATATTTTTAGAAAGAATAAACTCTACTCTACGTCGTGGTATAATTTTTTTAAAACGAATCGACTATTTTATATTGATTTATCATGGCGAATGGCATTTTTACATTTTCCCGCAAAACATGATGTTTGTTGTGTTTGTGCAGGTCCATGCCTCAAGCTTGGGTATCCAAAACTGATCCAAGCCTAGAGGCATGCATTAAAAAAAGGTAAAACGCAAAACTCATACGCGTTATAACACGTATGCACTATGACGTGTACGCATTATGCTTAGTATAAGTTTTTCATTTATTATTATTTATATTTTATTATTTCTTATACTTTAAATTTATTTTAGTAAATATAAGAAATTAGGGTCACTCTGCACCTTATGGAACTAGTCTCACAACTCCATGAGTCGATTTTAGGAGATAGTTTTTATAGTATAATTTGGTCAATACATAGGTAATTTTCAGGATTTCAACATTCATCCTAAATCTTTTAGCGTTTAAATTCTACAATTGAAAACCTAAACCCTAAACCTTAGGCCCTAAACCTAAACCATAAACCCTAAACATTGATCCCTTAACCCTAAACCTTGAACCATGATCCCTAAACCCTAAAACCTAAACCCTAAGCCCTAAACCCTAAACCTTAAACATTCATCCCTTACATGTGAGCCTTAAACCCTAAACCTTGAGCCTTAAGCCCTAAACCCTAAGCCCTAAGCCCTAAGCCCTAAACCCTAAACCATGAACCATGAACCATGAGCCTTAAATGTTAAACCCTAAATCCTAAACCATAAAAACTAAATCCTAAACCCTAAACGCTAAACCCTAAACATTGAATCCTAAACCCTAAACCCTAATCCTTGAACCTTATACTCTTATGCCCGAGCCCTAAACCCTAAATCATAAACCCTTAACCACATACCCTAATCCCTAAACCTTGAACCTTAAACCATGAGCCCTAAACCATAAACCCTAAACCTTAAGCTCTAAATGTTAAATCCTAAACCCTAAACCCTAAACCCCGAACCCATAGCCCTAAACCTTAAACCTTGAACCATGAACTCGTAAACCCTAAACCCTAAACACTTAACCATATTTCATCAATATTTACTAGTCTTGTGCCTAGAACCATCATTGAGTTTGCTTCTACAACTACCTTGTTTATGAGAGGTGAGACAAGTAACTAAATGGATATGACATCTACCTTGTTCCTTGTGATGCATAATACACATCTCTGCAAAACTTGTTTCTCCCCACATATACTTGTGCTCTTGAATGTTAATTTATTCACACTCTGAAACAAATTTCAAATTTCTCATATTTCCATGTATGGTATTATGTAAGTCGATGACCCAATGGAAGCTAGAAAAATAACCATCCTAACATAAAAATTAATCTCAAAGGAAATGTAAGAAACATAGAGAATATACCAATGCGTAAGTGTAGGATCATAATTGAATTACATGTAGTATCCTCTCCTCTGGATAAAGAGAAAGCTCTTTTGTTACTGGAATGGATAGAAAATTTGATAGAACTTCTGAAGTGTTCAAAATAAGCATAGAAATAGGGAATGGCTAAGAACACAAAGGGGTTATCAATTGCCTAGTAAATATTTCTTATTTAGTTATGAATGGGAGTCAGCTGGCCTATGACTTAGTGACCTTCCATTCATTGATAATTCCTTCTATGATAAACCCATGGATGCTTTCAAAATCACCTTCAAAAAGATAGGGGTATTCATCAATCCTAGTGAAGGGTGTGATGTGATTTCCAAACAACTTGAAATTTATGCATATTTAGAGTCATAACACGAATTTACAAATATCTCTATCATTATAAATGGAAGCTAAGTAACAATGTCTCCATGTATCCAAGGATTGAGGACTACTGGGGTCTATGGCAAGATTGGACATTCAGAATCATTGAGTGTCTGAATCAGAATGTCATTGCATCTAGAGAAACATTTTCAAACATTGGAGTAATGCATCTTGGAAAATAAAATTGAACCTCAGAAATCCTCTCAAATTGCCACTGGCTTAGCTTACACAAGCACTAGACATATCAAGCTTTTTTTTTCGAATGAAACCTTCATTCCCGACAACTTGCAACTAAAAGAATTATTCAAAAGAGTGTCAAAAACATTTCTTTATACCAAATTGTTCTTGTATATATGGCATTTACCTCCTTCAAAATATCAGCAGATGAAAGACAACAAATTGTGATGACTCTCTCTGAATGTTTTGCCTACAAAGTCAATGAATCCTTTTCAGGTTTAATACTCTCTATCAATACTAATAAGAATGGGTAAGGCAAAGAACATGAAATAGTTCCCATGCGATGGGAAAAAGAAGATAGTTGTATTAGGTAATATTTCTTTGTACTTGAATTTTGGATATATGGCATTTCCCTCCTTCAAAATATCAACGAGATGAAAGGCATAAAATTTTGATGACTCCTTTGAATGGTTTTCCTACGAAGCGATGAACACTTTTTAGTTGAATACTTTATGTTAATACTATAAGAATGGGTAAGACACATAACATTACAGTGAGTGAATCGGTAATCCTAAACCCTAAGCCCCAACCCTAACCCCTAAACCCTAAACCCTAAAACCTGAGCCTTAAACCCTCAACCTTAAACCATGATCCCTAAACCCTAAATCCCGAGCCCTAAACCTTAAACCCTAAAACCTAAACCATAAACTATATACCCTAAACCCTTAATCCTTAACCTTAAACTCTAAACCCTAAACCCTATTTTTACTACCTAGAACCCTAAGCCCTAAACCCTAAACCCTAAACCCCAAACCCTAAACCATAAAACCTAAACCCTGAGCACTAAACCCTAAACCCTAAACCCTAAACCTTGAGCCCTAAATCCCGAACCCTAAACCCTCAACCCATAACTTTAAACCCTAAAACCTGAACCTTGATCCCTAAACCGTGAGCCCCAAACCCTAAACCCTAAACCCTAAACCTTGAGCCATAAGCCCTCAACCGTAAGCCCTCAACCGTAAACCCTAAACCTCAAACCTCAAACTTGAACACTCAACCATAAACCCTAAACCCTAAACCCTTAACCATGATCCCTAAACCATAAACCCTAAACCTTAAACCACGAACCCTAAACCTTTACCTTTAAACCTTAAACCCTACTCCCTTAACCATAAACCATAAACCCTATACCCTCAAACCTCAACCCTAAACCTTAAACCCCGAGCCCTAAACCTCAAACCTTGAGCCCTAAAACCTAAAACCTAAACTATAAACCTCACCCTAAACCCTAAACCGTCATCAAGATGAAGAACTAAACAAGACACAAACTAACATCATAACCTTGAACTTTAAGATCAAAACCTAGCATGTAATTTAAGAACTCTACTCTTCTAGATCACCAACAAAAGTAAATAGACCTATGTAGCTCCAATGGCAATCAAAATATTGATTGCTTGATCCTTAAAGGATGCTTGGAGGATATGAGGCTTAGCTCTTCAAAAGATGATGGATTGCTCAAGAATGGCAAAAGGCTTTTAGTGCAACACTATATGCTTTCTTTTGCTCTCTCAAGGAATTTAGGTGTAAGTGTAGAAGTAGGAAGAGGGTTCTTTATATAACCCAATGGATAAAGGGATCAACACATCCTCTTGAATGTGGGATAATGGAGATGTAGAGTTAGTTATGGATAAGGGGGTTTAGATGGGGTTGAGTTAACTTTAGGAGGGTTTAGCTTGTCCTTTAGTGGCTCATGTGGATAAAGAGGGTTTATTAATTAACCAAGATGATTAATTAAATAGATGTGCAAGCTTTTATAAGCTTTTAGAGGAATATTAGTATGATTTAGGCTATAGAAGAGGATTAAATCCAATAAATAATGATTTATTGACTTGATGAAGGGGGAAGCTAATTAATTAATAATAATTAATTAGGCTAGATAGAAGGGGGGATTAATTAATGGAAGGTCGTTAATTAGGGTATTTGTTAGGTAGATGACTTAATTAATTAGTGTAGTGTAATTAATTAACGACAATAGAAGAGATGATGAGTGCTTTTGATGATGTGTCGTCAATTTGTGGGGAAGGAGATAATTAGCACAATTTAAGTATTTAAATTGCTCAGGCGTAATTATAGGTGTCTACATTTTCCCCTCTTTGGGGTGGCGTAAGTAACACCACTTCAAAGATAGTAGACAGATGAAATTTTGAAGGGGTAGAAGAAAAATTAGTAGGAGGAGAGATGCCCCCTCGAGTGTCGATGGGGTGATGAAGGAAGATGATCGATGATCGAAAAAGGTGAGAAATTGACAGAAGAATAGGGAGGGGAAGGATGCCCTAGGTGAATGGAAGAATAGATTGATAAGAGGGTGATAAAGGAAGAAAATGGAGAAGTGGGGAGAAGAACTAGCCTCTAGCCTTTGCATTGGAACAACTTTTGTGTCATCATATTGCCAAAAGAACTACGTCATCGGTCCTTATTAAAAATATAAGCATACGACAAAAAGTAGAATGACATGAAAAGTCATACTACGAACAATTTTCCATTGTTGAAAAACCAACTCAATGCAACATACACAAATGCAATGCAATATGAGAAGTAAACAAGCTTATTTAATAGGGAAAACAAGTATGAACGCACATATTCAAACCAACAATGGTCAAAATGGTTGCACAAATGTTTTGTTATCAAGCTGAAGAGTTCCACATGTTCGTGATTGACGACAAGGGTTAAAAATGATGCCCCGAGAAAGGATACATGCAAGGGGGAAAGATGATGGACCATGGGTCCAAGGAGAAAGCTTTGTGTGCTACGAAACAGTACCAGGCAACCAAATGTGCCCCAGAGTATAGATGAAGCAAGCAACTAGCTTTGTAAATGATTGTGAATCGAAGCGATCCACAAGTCGTATGATCGGTGAAGATGTAAAAACAATCCAGTGGGATATGGAAAGAACACCATGCGTTGGACACAAGTTTCAGCCACAAATAAGCGGGTTTACCAATTTTGTGGGTTTTACACTTTTTAGGTTTTTGTGAAGCATTTTGCTTTGTTTTTGGATTTTTTTGAATGGATATATATATATATATTTTTTATTTATTTATTTATTTATTTATTTATTTATTTTATTTTTAATTTATTTATTTTTTGCTTTGTTTTTGCCTTCTCAAATTTTGGTGAATTTAGATGCGTAGAAGAAAGTAGAAGAATCAATCAATGCCCCATGCAAGAGAAATGCCCGGGGAAGAAAGATGAACAAGCGACAAATAATGCCCCTGTATTATGGAAAAATTAGTAGAATAATTATTTAAAATAATTATTTGATGGAGTGCGGAGAAGAAGAAAATCACCTAGGTGCAATAAAATTGTCCTAGGAGAAGAAAGAGGTACTGTGGCAAAAAATTCCCCAGTACGATGGGAAAGATAAGAAAAATAATTATTTAAATAAAAATAATCATTTACAATGGATAGAAGAAGAGTTAGAGTGATCCTGGCGATCAACACGATCTTCCAGGCATCACGACAAGTGAAAAATAGGTTAATATACCCCTCCCGAGGTGGGGTAAATCACCGCGACCAAATCATTTGTTACCAACCTCTACCAAATTCTTACTACGAGACCTTGATAGTGACGAGGACGATGGTTCGAGCATGAGACCACCGGAGATGATGCTGACGTGTTCAGTGTGAGTACGACCGACACGCAGATGAAAGACACTTCAGTGAGCAGTTTGACCTTCTTTGTCAATTTTTTCATTAATGCATGTAATTAATGCTAAACACGTAGTAATTAGGGTTAGTCGGTTAGGTGCATGCAAGGCACAGTGCATCTTGATGGTGCGCAGTGTCATCTTGATGGCAGAACCCTTGGAGCGTATACGCGGATGCGTAAGTGTCGAGGGTGTATATGCATGCGCATACACATGGAAAATTTAAACCACACACATGCACACACACACTAGGTGCATGCATGCGCATGCATATATGCCCAATGAATGGCGCATGCCGAAGGGTACTTACACGCATGCACATGCACAAAGGGTGGTGCAAGCACGCCATGGATAACGTAGGTGTTTAGGTGCACATGTGCACACGCGCACGGGGACTCGATGGCACACATGCCCAAAGAGTAGCGCGTAGCGCTTGGATGCGCATGTTCACACATACACGTGGGGACTCGATGGAACACATGCCCAAAGAGTAGCGCAGATGTCCATAAGAGCGTGCAATCACTTTAGGATAGATGAAGTAGACTTGGAAAATTCCAAAAATAATGACACTTAGAAGAAAAATTAGGATTTTTGGGTTAATCCTAACAAATGGATAGGTAGGACTTAGAAGAAATGTTAGTTTCTGACATTCGGACTGACTTTTGCAGAGACGGTTACCGGTCTTACATACGTGAGAGCAGTCATACCCGCATCGGGGAGTTAGAGGGAGCATGGGCCGACGTGATCGATGTGCGATGGGGATTCTCCTGGAGGTAGTGGGGCTAGGTCTTGTAGCCCGATGCCATCTATTACTATAGATCATGGACTGTTGACCGCATTGATCGAGCGGTGGCATAACAGAGCCAATGTTTCTGGCTTCCTACAGGAGAGATGACGGTGACCTTGGAGGATGTATGGAGGATCTCCATGCGCATGCCCATCATGGGCACGCTTTATACCACCGACTTTGGGTGACTTACCACAAGGCCGTGGGTGACCTTTTTAATCACGATTCCATACCTCACGAGGGTATGACTGTTTCATTGACTAACCATATCGGACCCTACTTTGTGAGGGCCACTTTATGTGATGTGTCTTATCAGTGGGTTTTTGCTCACTGATAAGACTGGGACTTCATTTCTGATGGGCTTGATTACATTGGTGCATGGGGTTTTTAGTGGTGAGTGCTACTATTGGGGCTAGTGCATACTAGCGCACTTATACTGGGACCTAAACCTAATTACCTACCACCATCAGAAGATGGTGGGACCAGCTTCACTTTTATAGATTTGGGCTTGGGACCATATAGCCATTGGGCATCCCCATGGGCCCACGACATGTCCGAGTGCCAGAGGAGCCGACATTCATGGCCTGGGACCCCAGTAGTTGGGGATGGACACAAGCATTTGGGTAGTGTGTACCATTACAGGCGTGAGTTAGATGACTTGTTGGATCGGGATGTGATCTGGAGACCATACAGACACATTCAGTGGCGAGAGGATGTAGTAGAGCTTGGCATCTATGCCATCGAGCACTTCATATTGGGTAGACTATTACATCACGAGAGTTATATAGGGTGGATCGATGCTAGTATCGGGTAGGCCAAGTGCGGGACGTCCCATAGCCCGGATATGTGGTATGCACATCGGGATGCTTTGAGAGATGGACGCTAGGGCCACGTATAAAGGTGGCATGAGCTAGATTGAGTGTATTACATGTAGTTCCATAGTCCTTGGGACCCAAAGCTTGACAAATCGGGGATCCGGCGTGGCCCTTGATTACCTTGGGGTGGTATGTCACCATTTTACCATGGCGTCGTCTATTCCAGATGAGGAGTGGGTAGCGAGAGTTAGGCCACCAAGAGAGAGAGTCCCTTATAACAATGGTGAGGGGGACGACACACAGAGCACATGGTCGAGCCGAGCCACTTGACGGACATAGCCTCAGGATGATCAAGATTATGCACAGTGTAGGGATAGGGGCCGAGGGTCGAGAGAGATTAGCCTCACATACAGGCACAGATAGAGGGATAGGGGTTGAGGTAGATACTAGTGCAGCAGAGATGCCCATGCCCATACCAACACAGCCCTGTAGTGCCACCAGTGCATAGATAGTTTCACTTCAATGGTAGTGCACACAGTCACAAATGTGAGAGGACCAAGCTCCGAGCTCGAGATAGTAGTAGCTATAGCAGAGTGGGACCAGGCCCGAGCACAGGTTATTACGCTTATATCATAGTGAGACTAGGCCTTAGCCCAGGTTGGTGATGGAGCTTCTCACCTACAATGACACAACAGATGGCCACACACAGTAGGCCTTCAGCTCAGGTGTAGGCACATTACCATACTATGATTTTAGAGAGAGACCAACTTAGAGCCAAGTACATGGGTTAGGCTGAGCTAGCTTGAGCATCAAGTAGAGATAACATCCTTCGATGCACGCAGATGGGGTGACCATTACACCATGGGTTATCCGAGATCTAGCCACAATAGAGGGTCGAGCCTCTTATTACAGGTCTTTATACTATTAGGCATTTCTAGCCACTTGCATGGGCACCTTCATACAACCAGAAGTCGAGAGGGTCGGCGAGATCGAGAGGACAGAGAGGCCTCAGGCCTCGCCTCGAGAAGTAGCCATGACGGCCACCTGTTGGGCCTAGTGCATCACATGCCATGCTTCCTCCACGGGCCAGGCCAACCAGTCCATCTGAGGGCTCGAGCCATCCCTGATGTATATTATAGTCATTCTTTTGGCCTCTTGATGAAGGCATATAGTACCATTCTTTGATGTACAACATTCATTTGTATAGATTATTCTTTTGACACATGCCTCTGATGAAGGCTGATGTATGTATTGATCGATGTATATGAGTTCTTTTGTATGCCTCACATGAAGGATTTTTTGATATACACCTCAGATGAAGGCATTTTTGATATACAACATGGATGTAGATCCCATTTTTGATACCGATGTATGACACACACATATATATATAGATGATTAATTTGTTGTATTTTAACACATGTGTTTATGAGATGATGCATTTTTTTTTTTGATACATGCATATAGATGGTTTTTGATTTGTCTTTAAATGCATGAGAAACTAATTGATGATGGGACATGAATCGTATTTTGATATGAGTGGGCATAATTCTATGATGACCCATGCGGCACAGTGCCTACATTGGATCCGATGCATGTTATTGTTTTGATTCAGCACTTATGGATGTTGTTATGATGTTATCTGATTCCACATTTTTCATGTATGTTATCTTGATGTTGATGTATATACATGTGTTTTTTTAGATGATAGATCCATAGATGATATCAAATGTATTACTCATGTGATGCTTTGTTGATGCATAATAGATGGGATGATATGATGATATTGGTGTGGGGGGATAGATTTTTGATCATGCGTAACCCCTCTTGCCCCCATTTGATGATACGATATGTGATGATTAGCTTAGTATACATGCATGATGTAAGACTTAGCATTTTTGTTTATATATGATGTATAGATGATGTTAGATGTGATGATATTGATGGATATATGATGATGTGATGACACAACAATACACATGCAACAAACAAACACAAGTAATTATTAACCAATCTAAGCAACAGAAAACAAAGAATCAACATAACAAAGAAACACTTTATTCACCAGTATGTAAAACACACTCCAAAATGCATAAGTAAGAATGAATCTAATCTAAGCAAGACAAGATAAATCTCCTACAAAAGTATGTCTAAGCAACAAACAACATAAGAAAATAACATGAAATAACTATACAAGCAAATAAGCAAAGCAGGAAACATGACAAAGCAAGTAAACTAAAGCTATGTTTTTGCAAGATTCCTTTTGTGAAACATTTTTCTATTGTTTAGTCTTTTCGCATGATGTTTTGAATTTCTTTTGTGATTGTTTAGGCATTTTGAATGTTTTGTGTTTTCTAACATATTTAAATGTTTTTGTGTTTTTCAACATATTTGAATGTTTTTGTTTTTTCTAACATATTTGAATGTTTTTGTGTTTTTCTAACATATTCAAAGCTATGCACAAGTAACCGAGAAACGTGGATGCCCCCAACGTTAGATGGGGAATATACAAGGGAAGATGCCATGTGCATATAGACAAGAAGGTGAAGTTTGTAGAAATGCCCCCAACGTTAGATGGGAGATAAACAAAGACCATCCCTTCACAAATCAACAAAAGGAAAAATCTGGATTAGGGCTTGGCAAGAATGGGTCACACATAGGGAATCTTGGATGCAGATGCAGGACTAACCCTAGGCTAAGAAAAAGTACCCCTTAGATGTAAGATGCTTGTGAACAACGAATCCTCCCAAGGCCATGAAACTAGTTTTCACCCAAGGACCTACCCATAGTGCCACAATTGCGTGGTTTTCACAAATGGATGACATGTTTTCTCTTTTTTTTTTTTTGATTTTTTAAATTAATTTTTTAATTTTTTTTTGTATTTTTTGATTTTTACACTCTCGCACCCATGTTTAAGCATAGAACCACTTAAGGTGCATGGCATTCATAGGCTCACAAGCTCATCACCATTGGGATGGGCAAGTTTATATGCTCTGTGCCATACTTGGCCACAATGACGTATGGTCCTAACCAATGTGGTTCAAACTTACCCTTCTTCTCTTTTTGCCCATGTGTTGAACTGATTCTCTTTCATAACCAAATCACCAACCTCAAATTGATGAGGTATGATCCATTTTTTGTAACTACGAGAGACTCTGTTCTGATACACTTTAAGGTGATTCAGGGCACAAATGACTTCTCATCCAGTAGCTCCAGTTCTGCAAGTCTAGCCCACTCTAATCCTCATCTTTATCTAGATAATCCCTAAGAGAGACTCTTAGGGAAGGAAGTTTAATTTCCAATGGGATGATGGATTCTATTCCAAACACCAAGGAATATGGTGTTGCACCTGTAGGAGTGCGAATAGAGGTCCTATAAGCCCAAAGGGCTGGGTGAATCTGTAAATGCCAATTACGACTATTTTACTCACCATCTTCTCCATGATATGGACCAAGGTTTTGTTTGTAGCCTCTACCTGTCCATTACCTTGAGGGTAATAGGGTGTGGACCACTTCAATCTTATCTGAAACCTATGACAAAGGTCTTTCACGGTTTTGTTCTTGAAGGATTTTCCATTATCAGTGAAATAGCTACAGAATGCCATACCGACAGATAAGGTGATTCATGATAAACTTTGAGATCTGAGCACTGTGACATATGTCAAAGGAACAACTTCTACCCACTTAGTAAAGTATTCTGTAGTTGTAATGATGTGAGTATGACCATCAGATGAAGTAGGAGTAAGCTTTCCTATCAAATCTAGTCCCCATTTAGAAAAAGGCCATGGGGTGGTGATGGGTTGTAATGGTTGTGACGGAGCATGGATGAAATTTCCATACTTTTGACAAAGTACACACTTTCTGACATAGTTACAGCAGTCAGTTTCCATGGTGGGCCAATAGTAGCCCACTCTCAACAATTTCTTAGCTAACACCATCCCATTTGTATGGGCTCCACACACTCCTTCATGTACCTCCTTAATTGCTTGGATGACTCTATCACATCTAGACAACGTAATAGATTCCCATCGTAGCCACAATGATAAAGTGTACCTCCTAAGAGAGTATAGTGGGCTATTTGGTGAATAAGGCTTTGTTTCTCAGTGTGGGATATGTCAGGGGGAAACGTGTTGTCTTTGAGGTAGGTAAAAATAGGTTCATACCAAGGGAATGGGGACCAAAAAATTCACAAGCCAGGCAAGATTCTGGCATGTCATATGCAGGCTGGTGTAGATTCTCCACAAAGAAGGGCATGTCATTGCTTTCCGAGAGGAATGCGTAACATGGAACCCATGGTTGTCATAGCATCAGCTGCTCTATTTTGTGCCCTTGGAATTTGCTCAAAGGTGATGCACACAAAATATTCTTTCAATGTTTCCACCAGCTTCTTATAGGGGATGAGTTTCTCATCTTTAACTTTATACTCATTGTTGACTTGTTTGATAATCAGCTGTGAATCACCAACAATCTTGACATGATGGATGTCCCATTTTATAGCAAGCTTCATCCTAGTGATGAGTGCTTCATACTCCGCAATATTGTTTGTGCAATGGAATCATAGGCGGAAATCCTATGGTATAGGATCCCCAGAAGGAGTAATGAGTACCACACCTGCCCCTGAAACCATGAAAAGTAAAGGATCCATCAAAGTGTACTTGCCATATAACATACTCCTCGATATATAGTAACGAAGCATATGGCAAATCTAGATTCAATGGTTCAGTCCCTTGTAATGGTGCTTCAGCTAACTGATCAGCCAATACTTGCCCTTTGACCGACTTTTGATGCACAAACTCAATGTCAAACTCACTTAGCAGAATGATCCAATTAGCCATTCTACTGGTAAGGGCGGGTTTAGACAACATATATTTTAGTGGGTCAACTTTTGATATGAGCTTAGTTTTTATATTTAGCAAGTAATGGTGAAGTTTTTGAAAAGTAAAATGACAACAGCCAAGCAGGCCTTTTCAATTTGAGGATAATTAAGCTCATAGGCGATGAGAGTATGACTGAGGTAATAGACTACCTTTTCTTTATGACTAAGGTCATATTGGGTGAGCAAACACCAATAGAGAATTGAGTGGCAAAAATATACATAAGGAGCGGCTCACCAGAGTTGGTGGCATGAGGATAGGTGGATTAGCCAAATATTGCTTAAGCAGGGTGAAGGCCTGTTGTTGCTCTAGTCCCTAGACAAAGGTAACATCCTTTTTCAACAGATGAGTGAATGAATGGCATTTATCGGCAAGTTGAGAAATGAAGCGGCGTATAGCCTGTATTTTCCTTGCAAGCTATGTAGCTGCTTAATGTTCTTAGGAGGAGGCATCTCAGTGATAGCAGACACTTTAGCAGGGTCTACCTCAATCCCTCTCCGTGAGACAATGAACCCAAGCAATTTTCCTGATAGGACACCAAATACACATTTCTTGGGGTTCAAACGAACCTTGTACTTCCTGAAGGCATTCAAAGATATGCCGCAAATGGCAGGGTGATCTTCCCTTGTCTTGGATTTCCCTAGGATATCATCCACATAGTCCTCCATGATGTCATGGATCATATCGTGAAAGATCACTGTCATTGCTCTTTGATATGTAGCTCCTACATTTTTGAGACCAAACGACATCACCTGATAATAAAAGGTACCCCAAGGTGTTGTGAAATCCATCTTATGTTGATCCTCGTCAGCTATCTTGATTTGAGTTATAGCCTGTAAAATCCATCCATAAGAGATAGCATTTCATACCTGCGGTTGAATCAACGATCATATCAATATTTGGTAATGGGAAATCATCCTTAGGGCATGCTTTGTTTATGTCCCGAAAATCATGTACAAATTCGGATCCCAACAGGTTTCTTCTACACAAGAACAATGTTTGATATCCACTCTAAGTAGTCAATGGGTCGAATAAATCGGCGCGAGTAGTTTTTCCAGCTCTTCTTTGACCAAGAGGCCACTCTTGGGTGCATTTTCCTGAGCTTTTGTTTGATAGGCTTAGCGTCTACATGCACAACTAAGTTGTACACCACCGAGTTGGATCCAAGCTTGGCATGTCCTTATAGGACCATGCAAACACATCTATGAATTCCCATAACAACATGGTGAATGTTTTCTACTCTGTGCTAAGAGCGAAGCTCCCAGTTTAACAATTTTAGGGTCTTCTTCTGTACCGATGTTCACATCAATGGTTTCTTCAACCAACATTTTTGACAAGTCCTCCATATGCGTAGGATCGGGAGGAAGGTTGAGGTCTTCATCCAAGGATGTCTCCACGAGATTTTCATCCTTGGCGTGGTCACTTTGATTGTCCTTTGTCTTTTCCACCTATTGGTCTACCAGTGCCTCAAAGAGGTTTTCACTATGCGACCTAGACTTTGAATTTTGCCAAGGCTTTTCTTTAGAACTTTTTCCCTCACATTTTCTTAAGTTTTTCTGACCACAAGCTCCGCTTCCCCCCCAAAATAGGTGCAAGTGTCTAAGGTCAATGTAAAACCCCTTTTTATGGTCTCCAATCAAGATTGAATCCCGCACACCCATGAACTCTGCAATGGCTTCATCATTTTCAAATAAATCCAGAGGTATGTGACGTTGTTGGTCCCATTCGACTAGGCAAGGGTAGACAAGGTCAATGGTAGGTTTCGTGGGTGTTATGGTAAGGACAACGGTATTAGAAAATAGGTTTGTGGAGGCAAGATCCTCGTATAGGATACAATGGGAATCTGTATCACTATCCAGATAGTCAGAGCTATCCTCACATTCAGAAGTAGCATCTTGATCATTGGGATGTGCCCCGTAGGGTCTAATTCCAATGTCATACCTCTTTGTTTTGAAGTGTGGGAGAGGGACTGGTTCCCTCTGCCCCTGTTCATTCTTGCCACATCCTAAACCTTTGTAGCCCATGGAATACATCATGCGGCTAGACTTCTCATATCCGGGAATCCGGTAGCAAGTAGGTTGGGTATCCTCTGGGACCCAAGTCGTAGGAGGGTCTAACAATTTTTTTCAACCAAGTAATCCTCCAGGTAGAAATGACCCTATAGTTTTCTCATCCCGAGGCTGTCTGAAATGGTAGTTGGGTCGACCTCTAGTTTTTGGTGAAAAGATAAGTCAAAAACTAAAAGAGCCTGTTGAACATTGTACTCTCCACAACCGTATTCTAAGACTTTCATCTCCCAAGAGTCAAAAGGGGAGGTAGATGTGGAAACATCCTAAGCACAAGGACTAAGATAATCGAGTCTACTCGTGAGACTATGGCTTTAGATCAAGAGGAACTGCAATATCGGCTGAGGGACATGCATATGTACCTCTGCGAGCAAAGCTGTTAAGGGCTCTATAATGAGCAAAAGGTTCTGGGTCTCCTCGTATCGTGATGGTATGTCCCTCATGCTTCAGCTTGATGCACTGATGAAAAGTGGAAGGTACGGCCTACATGGCATGAATCCATGGGTGACCGAGAAGCATATTATATGGAAGTTCCAAGTCCAAGACGTGGAACTTCATATTATAACAAGTAGGTCCAACCTCCATTAGTAACATGATTGTGCCTGTTGATTCCCTTTCCGCGTTTTCGTAAGCGGTTATGGTAATGATCTGAGACTCTAGGTCTTCCTCTTTATGTCCCAATTTTTTGATAAGCTTTAATGTGCAAATATTGAGACCTGACCCGTTGTCCACAAGCACCCATTTGATCTTCTTATGGGTAACAAATACTTCGATGTACAAGGGGAGATTATGTATGGGATCTTCACTAGGAAGTTCCTGGTGACTAAAGGAGATATACTCAGTTAGTGTAATGTTTTCCACCGCGGCCTGCAGATGTGAAGGGTCTACTTCTAATGGTACTCCTGACCCTTGGAGGGTTTTATACAAGATGTCCTTATGGACTGTGGATATCTTGAGAAGATCCAAGATTGAAATCTTGGTAGATGTCTTCTCAAGTTGATCAAGGAGGTTATATCTACCATCTTGTGGGGTCACTAGAGAAGGTTCAAGGATCATGAGATGAGTACGCCTTGTTACGCAACACAATCCTTCCTTTGATCCAGATGGTATTCACAAGCTCAAGAGGAGATCGGATACATCTAATGAGTGAATCATAGTGGTGATTGTCAGTATTAGTATATAAATAATTGGCCACCCTATAACTCTTGGATGACTCTCCTCGATCCGGATTTTTCTCCTCTACCTTTCCATGCTTAGGGAAAGGTTCCTTGTAGATTCCCATCTTTTCATTTGGGGTCTGGGTTTTCTAGGCTATCGACTTCAATTTCCCCATTATCAATGAGGTCCTGAATGTAATGGCGAAGCCATAGGCATTTATCATTTTGTGTCCTTTGACACGATGCATATCACAATATTCGTGTTCCTTGTACCACGTAGGCTTTGGAACATTTTCATCAAAGGGTTGTGTCACTGGGTATGTTACCATGTGAGCCACATCTAATTGTTTCAATATGACAGAAAATGGCTCATTGAGTAGAGTGAAAATTCAACGCTTGGGTGGTGGCTGAATGGGTCCCTTTGTCAGTTTAAAAGGTTGACCAGATTGAACCACTTGCACATGCTTGGAATCTGTAATTCCGTCTCTTACTACATTCTTTTTTTGTTGAATATCTTTGTCTTCTCCGTAGGTTTAACACTTTGATTATCCTTGGAGTTTGTTTTAATGGTCCCTTTAGCAATAAGGGATTTTTCTATCTGAACACCTTTCTCAATAACCTCCTCAAAAGTGTGAACACAATGCATTTGAAGGTGAAAAGTGATGTCTAGATTCAAATTGGGCACAAAGATACTAGACCAACTATTTTTCAGGAAATGTGCAAGGGAAGCGACTAGCTATCCCTCTGTCTTTTGTAGGAAGATGGACGAATGTCTCATTAGGGTGTTGTTTGGTGCCACATAAATCTGCCATGGTGACATCACTCTCAATATTGTATGAGAAGTGTCGCACAAACCTTTTTGTCAATTCTGGCCAGGTGAAAATGGACCCCCTAGGCAAGCGCATAAACCACTCCAAGCCTTGATTGCCTAGACTCTTTGGGAAGATTCGTATGAGGTAGTTATCACTATAAGACACTTCCCTCTATATTTATCAAACTTAGGCATGTCAAACTTCTTGGGGAAAGGTAGAAGTGTCATCGTTTTTTCAAATGGATGAGGGAACAACTCCTCATAATGATATTTTCTAATACTTTCCACACTACTCTCTTGGAGGTTTGCAAGTGTTACTTTCATGGATTGTACCTCTTGTGCGAGTAACTATTCTTTAGTGGGGGAAGCGGGGATATACACCCAGCTGTAATCCGTATCATCTCCTCCTAGGTTTTCCCTCTAAGGTTTACTGATCCTAACCTTAGGTTTTATCTTATGTACATTCTTGCTTGTTCCTTTTGCACATGGGAGGTTAGCAAGGCCAATTGTCGACTAAGGTTACTAATTTTTTGTTGGATAATGTTGTCTTCCTCCAGAGGCTCCTCTTCTTCTTCATCTTGAGGGGGTTCTTCAACATTTTCATGTTCTACCCTAACCCTACATGGTATTCTAAGAAGAGGTATTCTATGTCCCACAACATTGTTATTTGCCACATTTGAGGTTGAATCATGCCCATGCATGAGGATATCATCCATATTTATAAGGGGTCATTCTTCCTCATTTGTATCATTTGTAGGTGGGCAATTTATCCCCCAACTCTACCACACGCGCTAACACTCTATCCTTGTTTCGAAAAGGAACTCATCTAACAAGGTAGGATCAAAGTCAAATTCTGCATGTGGGGATTCTAACTCATCACCACTATGATCTATCATTTCATCAACTTCTTTCTCGGCGGAGAATAAAGGCCCAAGATCATGGCCTATGAAGGGATTTGACCCTATTGGTTTGATGCTTCCCAATTTTTCATTTGTTCTGCTTCTAATGCTTCTCTCTTTAGCCCTAATCTCATTTTGGGAGCCATGACATTCAACAATTTTCACTAAGGTGTTTGCAAATGTGTTTAAACAATTTTCTATCAAACCTAAGTGAAAATGTAAAAGAATGTTTCAAAATATGAATGAGTGCAATGAGTGCTCAAAATATCAATGTGATACAATGATCATCTAAGAATGTATGATTTCAACAATGATGTAACGTTTAGTAACAACCCAATTAGCTAAATGAAATACTCCTTGTGTTTGCTTCAAAAAGTTAGTCAGCGTTGCAAGATGATTAAATATATGTCCCTACTTATGTCGAGTTCAAAAATATGAACAAGGCGTAAGTAATAACAAAAGGCTAATGCGACCTCCTAACAAAGTATACTAGAAGCAAGCTCTAACCCAACCAAAACCTATACTTTGAAAAGTGTCAGTTCTATTTGTGGGTGACACACAATGTCACCGAGATATGTGACCCAACTTTGCAAGAAAGTAGGGTAACAATATCGAGATGATATTGATGTAACACACGCAAGCAGTAACACTACACGCTTTTCAAAAACAAGGTAATAATTGGAATCAAATCTAAGACATCAAGTATACCCAAGAATTGTTAAGATGTGTATAGCGTAACCTTACAATGGGGATATTTAGGTCAAGTTTACAAGAAATGAGATGTAAATATCACAAATCGTAGTGACACGATATAAACAAGATAACCACTCTAAGGAGAATCAAGGTGACAAACCAAAACCTAACTACAACAGTGATCCTGACCTAGGTATCAAGATCACAAACAATGACTGAAGATAAGATTAAAAAAACGTCCCTACTTATGTCAAGTTCAAGAACATGAACAAGGCGTAAGTAACAACAAGAAGCTAATCATGACCTCCACACAAGGTATACCAAAAGTGATCCTGAATTCAATCAATACCTATATCTCAAAAGGTGCAAGTTACAATTATGGGCGACACAACAATGTCACCAAGATATGTTAACCAAACTTTGTGAGAAATTAAGGTATTAATATCAAGATGATATTGATGTAACACACGCAAAAGAGTAACATGAAGCACCCTTCAAAAACGAGGTAGTAATGAAGTCAAACAAAAAGCTTAAGGTATAACTAGGAATTGTTAAAATGCATGTAGCGTAACCTTACAATGTGGATATTTAGGTCTAGTTTACAAGAAACAAGACATAAATATCAAGATTGTAGTGATACGATACAAACAAACTAACCTTTCTAAGGAATTCAAAGTGATGAACCACGCCTAACTATGATGACGATCTTGACTTGGGTATCAAGATCACAAAGGCTACCAATGATATAAATACATCTCCACACACTTTAGACATTTAACTAACCCAGCCAGCAAACATGGATGGGCATAAACAGACAAAAAAGTGGCAAAACAATCAATTGATAATGCAGAGGTAGTCACTCTTCCTTTGATCAATAAAGTGTCAAAAGAAAGTGAAGGAAGTAGATCAAAATGGGGGTGAAAAATGTTGGCCTCACTTTGGCAGAGTTTTGCCTTACCTTAAGGTAAGTGAAGAACTAAGCTAGAGTAACGCATCACATGTTTCATGATGAAATAATGGCTCACAACTCAACACAGTTTTGAAATGGTCATAGTGGACTCCTGGCCAAAGTATATTCTCCTAGGTGGTTCTCTCGCCCTAGGTGTTACAAGTCATCTAGAAGCGTGGCACGGTTTGGCAAGGAAAATTGTAATGACTAATCCTATGAGTATCTCAACTTTTCCCCCTTCAATTATAGTGGGCATTAACTGCATCCATCGTGTACTCTTTCCAGGGTCACGATACAGAAAATCTTGTAACTTTAACTCACAAAATGTCTCACTAGTCAAGTAGGTAGTGCGGAGCACTTCTCATTTCATCCACAGGGTTCTCTCTTGTGGGACTCCTTTGGGATTCCTAGAACCACCCCCATTGTTATAGCTTAAGGTATTATGCTAAAGGGGTTACGTTCCAGTTGAGTAGAGAGGGACGTACCCTTTTCTGAAACCTGCAATACAGTGTTTTGAATGTGGTGTGTTTTTTATCTTGCTTAATTAGATGTGGTTTGTTTGAACACCTTTTACAACCTACAAGACAATTGTATTAGAAGTTTGACTTCATCCCGATTCTCCTTTCTTTGACTAGCATTTGTTTGGCCCTGCGCAATGAATTAGTAGTTTTCCATAAAAGAAACAAACATCATTTCTAATTCTCAAGATCATCCAAGGACGTAAGAGAAGAGCATATGTGGTGTTTGTTTAACAAATCTAAGCAAATGGAAAAGAGGTGTATCAAGTTTAACTCATTCTACCAAAGTATGAATAATTCTTAACATTCTCAAAGTGATCACAAAGACTGGTCAAGAATCGCTTTTGATTCCCAAGATCATTCAAAATAATGCGAGGGAAGAGCATACGCAACCTTACTCCTTTTAAACAAGTATGTCAATTTTCTAGTTATTTGAGAAAAAGAAAGTGAACAAACTTTGTAAAATGAAGCATGCAATCAGATAAATCCTAAAACAAGTTAGTAACCAGACATATAAAACTTCATAATCCCGAAACCAACATTTGAAATTTTTCCGAGGCACCCGCGCTGCATGTTTAAGCATGTGCCCGTGGGTTAGGTGTATGCACGCCCGTGAAATTTTAGAACCAATAACACACCTGCGCTACTACCCGAGAGGTACCGGTGCTAGGAAGGGCGTATGTGCCAAGAAAAAGGTGTGTGCACCTCTCTGTAGTTTGTTTTGTTTTGATAGTACACCTGCACTACTAAGAGGTGTATACACCAGAGACAAGTGTTTGCGCTAAGCATAACACATGTGCACCAATCTTTGGAAAGCGGCACCAAAAACATAGATAGAGTGTATGCGCTAGGTATAAGGTGTTGTGTCAAGGGAGAGGCGTGTGTGCCTCTCTCTAGTTTTTAAAATTGACAGTGTACATGCGCTACCTGAGGCGTATGTGCGCTAGGGTTGAGGCGTATGCGCCAGGGGTAAAGCGTATGTGCTAATGAGTCACACAGAGCATGTGCGCTAGCCGAGAGGCATCTCGTACCAAAGTAAGGGTATGTGCTAAACTAACAATACCTGTATGATGTCAAAGTGGATGCATCAAGGATGCAGTGCCTGCGCGTGGGTTAGCACGCTTGTGCACTGTTTAGTGTATTTGTGCTCCTGCAAAAAGAGATGTACTCGGTTTTGATGACGTCAAAATCTGATCAAATGACACAAACAAGCACAACATGTATCAAATTTTAGCATGTTAGTCCAATAATGATAATAACTCTTCCAAAGGTATCCAAATTAACAAAAGATGTACAAACTACCTATGTGCATAAGGAAGAGTTAGTCAAAAATAACATAAATTGAACTAAAATGCTAAGGGACAAAGGTCCCACTAGGTGTGCCATATGTGTGCATGTATTTTTGCTTGAGCTAAGTTAAGTTGAACAAGAACTACTACCTAAATAGTTCTACAACCTAGCTAATACAAAATATAAGCACCATCAAGATGAAGAACTAAACAAGACCTAAACTAACATCATAACCTTGAACTTTAAGATCAAAACCTAGCATGCAATTTAAGAACTCTACTCTTCTAGATCACCAACAAAAGTAAATGGACCTATGTAGCTCCAATGGCAATCAAAATATTGCTTGCTTGATCCTTAAAGGATGCTAGGATATGAGGCTTGGCTCTTCAAAAGATGATGGATTGCTCAAGAATGGCAAAAGGATTTTAGTGCAAGACTATATGCTTTCTTTTGCTTTCTCAAGGAAATTAGGTGTAAGTGTAGAAGTAGGAAGAGGGTTCTTTATATAACCCAATGGAAAAGGGATCAACACATCCTCTTAAATGTGGGATAATGGAGATGTAGAGTTAGTTATGGATAAGGGGGTTTATATGGGGTTGAGTTAACTTTAGGAGGGTTTAGCTTGTCCTTTAGTGGCTCATGTGGATAAAGAGTGTTTATTAATTAACCAAGATGATTAATTAAATAGATGTGTAAGCTTTTATAAGCTTTTAAAGGAATATGTAATGAAATTACTTGATTAATTATGATTATCACCAGCAATAGAACACCAAATAACATAATATTGCAAATAAATTCTCTCAATATGAAAGTATAATAGCTTAGCCACTTCGAGGGGGCAACCTCCAGAACATATAATAAGACTCAAATACTCAACATAATGATCATCCACTACCTATAACCCCTATTTATACTATTCCTATGCTATGGCCATTAGCAAGGCCGACCAACCAATGATAATAGATCATATATAAAAGAGATACATCATGATATTAAGTTATGATAGCAACAAGTCGGCTATATCCATCCCATGTAAGATATATAATTAAGGGTGTAACATGCCCCTCCCCTTCAAAGAAACATTTTCCCCAATGTTGGGAAGCCCTAGATGTTGTTGCATGAATGCTTCATCTTCCCATGATGCATCCTCAATATTCATATTCTTCCACTTGATCAGGTACTCGGTAATGACTCTAGTCCTCAGTCTTTTGGTGCATGTCTGAAGAATGCCTTCAGGTTCTAATATGATCCTTCCTTCCTTGTCTAGTTTCGGAAGCACTTGATTGGGTGGAAATGTGTTGCCCAATAACTTTCTTTAAGCAAGAAACATGGAAGACTGGATGTATTCTACTTCTGGAGGGAGCTCTAGCTTATATGCCACACTACCAATTTTCTGCAAAACTCGGTAAGGACCATAGTATTTAGGAGCAAGCTTATTATCCTTTTGTTGTTGTTTCAAGGATAATTGCTTATATGGCTGTAACCTTACAAAAACAAAGTCTCCCTCTTCAAAGTGTCACTCACTCCTATGTTGATCAACCTATTGCTTCATATGGTTTTGTGCCCATGCCAAATTTTCTCTAAGACTAGAGAGTACCTCATGTTGATGCTAAATGTGATCTTCGATTGCTCTCACCTTTGGTTTGACCTTCAAGCTAGATATGAGTGATGGAGGATGGTACCCATAAAGTGCCAGAAATGGAGACATTTTGGAGGAGGTATGAAATGAAGTATTGTACCACCATTCTGCTAGTGGCAACCATTGCACCCAATGTTCTTGTTTATCTGAAGTAAAACATCGAAGATATCCCTCTAAACATTTATTTACCACCTCAGTTTTCCCATATGATTGGGGATGATAAGAGGAACTCTGGGCTAGTTGGGTACCTAGACAAGAGAATAGATCAGTCCAAAAGTTACTTGTAAATATTGGATCACGATCACTTACTATAATTTTTGGCGTGCCATGGAGCTTTTGAACTGTATCCATAAAAGAGATGGCAATGGTACTAGTTGTGAAAGGATGAGCCATGGCACAAAAATGAGCATATTTGGTAAGTCTGATTTAGGTAATCTTGTGATGAAATCCATTGACACCTCTTCCCATATATCACTAGGAATAGACAGAGGTTGGAGAAGACTAGGTGTCTTAATGGTCTCTCCCTTGTTTTTTGGCAAACCAAACATTCTGCCACAAATTTTTGAACATCTCCTTTCAACCCCTCCCAAAATAAATCCTTCTTAACTCTATGATATCTTTTCAGACCCCAACATGGCCACCTATTGGAGAAGAATGTAGCTCTGAAAGAACATGGTGTTTAAGTGTAGAGTTCTTACATAGATATAACCGATCTTTATACCACAATGTATCCCCCTTCCATATAAATTGATCTGATATGGATGGATCTTCCTGGAGATTTTGAATGAGAGTATGTGTGGTTGCATATTTCTTCCATTCTTCTCATGCTTGATCTACCCAATCTACATGTAGTATAGAGATGGCACATAACAATGCTTTGGCGGACTCATCCCTCCTAGATAGAGCATCAACAACCAAATTTTCCTTTCCTTTCTTATAAACAATCTCAAATTCATATCCCAACATCTTAGTGACCCATTTTTGTTGTTCTTCTAAAGATAGACGTTGTTCTAAGAAATATTTCAAACTATCATGATCATTTTTACCTTAAAATGTCTACCCATCAAGTATGGTCTCCATTGTTTGACTGCATGTAGTATTGCCATCATTTCCTTTTCATATGTGGGTTTTAACAAATTCTTTCCTTTTAGTTGTTGGCTCTCAAAAGCAATGGGGTGTCCTTCTTGCATTAGTACTACTCTGATTCCATTTCCTGAAGCATTGCACTCAACTACGAAAGTTTTGGAGAAATCTGGGGTTGCCAATACTAGAGTGGTGCACATAGCTACCTTCAATTTTTCAAATTCCCTAGATGCTTCCTCATTCCATTGAAAGGAGTCCTTCAATAATTTTGTGAGTGGTGTTGCTATACTACCATAGTTTTTGACAAATCTACAATAATACCCTGTGAGACCTAAGAAACCTCGTAATTGTTTGAGGGTTCTTGGGGTTTCCCATTCCACCATGGCCTGGATCTTGTGAGGGTCCACCTTAACACCTTCATGAGAAACAATATGGCCCAAGTATTCCACTTCCTATACCCCAAAAGAACACTTTGAAGGCTTGGCATAAAGTTTATGTTTCTCTAAGACTTCTAAGACAGTATTGACGTGATGTAAGTGTTTCTCCCACGATTTGTTATAGATGAGTATATCATCAAAAATACTAAGACAAAATTTCTTAGGAATGGTCTAAATACTAAATTCATCAAGCTTTGGAATGTGGAGGGAGCATTGGTAAGGCCAAATGGCATCACTAGGAATTCATAATGGCCTTGATGAGTTCTGAAAGTTGTCTTATGAATATCTTCTTGCTTGACTCTAATTTGGTGATACCCAGAACGTAGATCTAGTTTTGTAAAATAAATGGCACCATGCAACTCATCTAATAAATCATCAATGACGGGAATAGGAAACTTATCTTTGATAGTGAACTTTTTAAGCTCTCTGTAATCTAGACACATGCGCCATCTTCCATCCTTGCGATGCACCATCACCATGGGAGCAGAATAGGCACTTTGACTGTGACGAATAATACCCATTTCCAACATTTCCTCCACCATCTTCTCGATCTCACTCTTTTGCACATATGGATATCTATAAGGCCTAATTTTGGGGGGTTGGCTTCCTGAATCAACTGAATAGCATGATCATGCTCTCTTTTAGGTGGCAATCCTCTTGGTTCCTTGAAGACAACTACATGTTGATTAATAACCTTTTGAAGATCAGGATGCAATACCTTCATTTGCGGTTGGAATTCTATAGAGAATAATCATGCTACAAAACCTTCAGACCCCTTTTTAAGAATCTTCTACATTTGGTGAGAACTCACCACTAGAGGATCTTTAGCTTGTAGACCTCGAAGTTCAAATTTTTTACCCTCAGAATGAAAGTGCATGAACAATTCCTAGAAATTTATCTCTATGGTGCCCAAGGTAGTGAGCCACTGAACACCTAAGACAATATCAGCTCCACCCATGGGAATAGCAAACATTGTAGATTCCAATGTGTAATCACCCATCATGATTTTGACTTTATGGAATTTACTTGAACATTGGACTATGCCACCATCTGCAATCATTACTTGAAATTCAAGTGCTAGGTAGATGAAACAATTTAGTCTTGTTTCCAACTTATGATTGATGAAATTATGTGTGCTCCCTGAATCAATCAAGATTGTTACCTTCTGCTTCTTAAGATAACCCACAACTTGAAGGGTTTGTGGAGTACTAATACCTGATAGAGCATGGCATGAAATAGTGGGCTGAGGATCTCCAGATTCTTCCTCTAATTTTTCCACTTCCTCTGTTGATGTTGCCTCATATTCTTCCTCATCACCAGATCCTTCAATGTAGAACATTTTTTTCTTAGAACATTTATGATTTGGTCCATATTTGCTATCACAGTTAAAGCATAACCCTTTGGATATTTTTTCTTCAATTTGTTGAGGTGTCAACCGAATTGGCTGAGGGTAAGAAGGAGACAAGGTGTTACGATCTTTTATGCTAGAAAAGGTTTGCCTTCTATTGGAAAGAAATTTTTCCTCTACTCGACGTGCCATGATAATAGAATCAACAACCTTGAGTGGGTTAAACATGTGTACCTCATGCTCAATGTGGTCCTTAAGACCCCAAGAAATAGGTCATTCAAATACTCTTCTGTAATATCCTCCACACGCAAGGAAAAAGTTTGGAATTGATGGACATACTCCTTAATTGAACCAATTTGGCGTAACTTTGCTAATTGGCTAAAGTAATTCTCAGAAACACTAGAACTATAGTGTAATTGAAGCTCTTCAGTGAACACTTTGTCTAGGTGACATTTAGGCCATTCTTCTGCCTTTGAGCACATAACCAACAATACCAAACAAATTGATCAGGTTCTAGGTATAAGGATGCCACAGTTACCTTTTGTCCTCATGGGATCTGATGGAGATCAACAAAATTTTCCATTTGGGGAATCCAATTGAGTGGATCCTTTCCATCAAATTTATGCATTTCAACTTTTGGAATCATGCCCCTCCATTGGTGAGAAGATGCACTTGAATGATTAAAGGATCCTCCCTGATTTGAGTGATTTGGATCTGTGTGACCATTTCTAGTAGAACCCATATGACTAGCATTGGAATTTGTATTAGAAATAGCATTCAACAAATTCTGCTACATTGCATGAAAATCCTTCTGAATCTCACTCCTAAGGCTACCTTTCAATTGATGAAGCTCAACATTAAGGTCATCCTGACTCACCATATTATTTACCCTTTGTTGAAGTTAGATGACCACCTCAGATACTCCCAAACTAGTAGAATTTGAAGCCATATCTTCCTTATTTTGGGTCATTCCTGGAGTTGCTTGTCCTTTTCCTTGGCCTCGGGTAGATCTACCAGCCATGATGAAGGATGTGGGCCTAGGGGTAGACTTAATAGGGCAGAATTTTAGGGTTTAGGGTTTCGTAATTTTTTATCCGAATATAGGAATTTATAAAACAGAAACCCTAGCTATTTTTTGGAGGGGTTTCCAAAATATAAGAAATTTGAAAAAATTCCAAAAATTACGCCCTAGGGAGCCAAATTATGAATAAATATAGAACCGTAATAACTTTTGCAAAACAAGTCAAAACTTATTGAAATTTGGAGAGAAGCTTACTTGACTTATTTCACCTCACCAAAAACTAAATTGCAAAAAAATTCGCTACCAATCTTGAGATATAGCCGAACCTTCATAATTAGGGTTTGACGTCGTCCTGGCCGAGATCAAGCTTTGATACCACTTGTAATGAAATTACTTGATTAATTATGATTATCACCAGCAATAGAACACCAAATAACACAATATTGCAGATAATTTATCTCAATATGAAAGTAGAATATCTTGGCCACTTCGAGGGGGCAACCTCCAAACATATAATAAGACTCAAATACTCAACATAATGATCATCCACTACCTATAACCCCTATTTATAATATTCCTATGCTATGGCCATCGTAAGTCGACCAACCAATGATAATAGATCATATATAAAAGAGATACATCATGATATTAAGTTATGATAGCAATAATTGGCTATATCCATCCCATGTAAGATATATAATTAAGGGCGTAATGTAATATTAATATGATTTAGGCTATAGAAGAGGATTAAATCCAATAAATAATGATTTATTGACTTGATGAAGGGGGAATATATTTAATTAATAATAATTAATTAGGCTAGATAGAAGGGGATTAATTAATGAGAAGGTCATTAATTAGGGTATTTGTTAGGTAGATGACTTAATTAATTAGCGTAGTGTAATTAATTAACGACAATAGAAGAGATGATGAGCACTTTTGACGATGTGTGTCGTCATTAGTAAGGAAAGGAGATAATTATCAAAATTTAAGTATTTAAATTGCTCAGGCATAATTATAGGTTTCTACATTAACCACTGATAAATCCTTTCAGGATTCTTGTTGAATGGAAGCTCATAAAGTTGTAATAATCTAGCATTTTCCAAATTCCTCTTCACTCTATCATCGTATACCGGTATGTGATTCTTTCTTATGTTGGCTACACGAGCTCTATCGCCATCTCACCCGTGGTTAAGTCAATTCGATGATCATAATCACTTATTGTCATACTTCTCACATGGGATGTCCATTATTTCCCATTAACACCCCATCTAGATATTGCATTTCTGAGTACCATTCCTGCTTAACATCAAGTATGGGGGTAAGTTTTTCTTTTCCCTTGCCTCTTTTCTTTGGTGACATAGTCGCGGGTTTCCTTAGTGTCATTGTAATCGTACAAAATCAAATCTCTATCTAGTTCCTTTCTTTTCCCATCACTTAAACCTCCTTCAACAAAACCTAGGTACAACACTATTATTCTTTGTTTAAATCCTAAATGTTGTGCCCTAGTTTTGCAAAACCCTAACCAAAGAAACTCAAACTCCACACCACGATGTCTAGTCTATAAGATTCCTTACAAATAAACTCTCCTTACTCGGTTGTGTTCTATTTTTCCCTTTAGTGCATGATTTTTCAACTCAGAAATTGATTTCTTCCTCAAACATCGAAGTGTGCCTAGGTCACGTAACCACTCTTCAAAAATTCACTCAAGGTAAGGTAAAAATTATTTATCTTAATGCTCCTTTAATAATTTTTCAATTTTTACCCGTATTAATTTCTTACCAACTACCACATACAGTTGCATTAAATTCATCTTTTTGAATTTTTTCTATCATTTATGCAACTCCAAGCACACTTCCAATGTGCGTTCAACATTTGTACCAATTATAACTTTCTAGCATGCAAACTATTACTTTGGCCATAGACCTCCTTACGTGTGCACCATGTGTTGAAGTACATCCACCTTTGTGCCTTACACCAAGTAGTTAAATAGGTTTCTTCCTACCTCATGTTTCCATTCGCGCTCATTCATTGTATGCAAATTTTCTTTTTGCATCGTCCTTTCTATCACCATTTTCTTAGAGTTTCTTATCACCATTTTCATTTTTAAACCATCACCATCAATAATAGACACACTTCGTTTGTACTTAGGACCTTTTAAACATCAAGTCTCTTATGCGCACTTCTTAGAATCCACCCCACAATAAATGTATGCTTGATCCTTTGTGCATGAACTCAAAAGGCAAGTAGTCAACTTTTGGCGTGCAAGCGCACTTATTACAACAAAACACTAAACTAAATTGACAAAGCATAGCAACAATGAAAGGAAATGCAAATAAAGGAATGCATTAAAGGAAACCTAATTTAAATGGATATACTACCTTATTATAAACACTAAGAAAAATTATTTATAGTTGGGCTTCATCCTACTCCCATTGAAATAATCGGTAACAGAGTTCCATCCAAGTGCTTATAAGCGCAAGCAAAATTTGAATCAAGAATGTAAGTCACTTCATAAGGTTCCCAACCAATGCACTTGGAACTTTCTAGGGTGGTGTACAAAATTGGAATCATAAAGAAGGACCATTTGCCCAACCTCAAACTCTTATTCATAATATGTTTATCATGTCATGCATTTTTTCTAGCTTTCTCTTGTCTTCTAACTCTAACATGTTATGGCGCACCTTTCATCCAACTACATCAGTTTATCAATACGCTCTTCAAGTGATTTCTCATCATCCATTCCACATGTGTGCATAATACGTAGGGAGTTTTGTATGTCTAAAGTAAAGTATAGAATTTATCATCCCAATCCTTTCTTCCAACATCATAAATCTTAGTTAATGTATGTCCCAATATCTTGTTGAAAGCTTCAGCAGTCTCATTGGCTTATGGATGATAGGGTGTTATTTTATGGTGTACCACCATAAATTATGCCAATAATATCTTGATATTCTCATTAAGGAAATGAGTACCTCTATCACTTGTTAAACTCAATGGAAATACATACCTACGATGATATTATCCCAAAGAAAACTAGCTACATGTGAGTTATTACACAAGCCTTTGTAGGCGTCACTTTTTCACACCTTGTAAGATAAAATTTTCAAATTATAATATAACGTGAACCAATCATGCACGCGGGTGGGGAAATAGGACCCACAAAGTCAATTGCCCACCTCTCAAAAGGTTCTGCACTAGCAATGGGCCTCAAAGGTATTTCATCTCTATGCCTAGTATTTCCAAGGCATTGACAATGGTCACAAGCCTTACAATATTCTATAAAATCATTATAAAATTTCTCCCACCAAAGACCTTCCAACAAGATCTTGCGTGTGGTGGTATTTCCTGCATAATGTCCACCTACAATTCCACCATGAGTTTCCTCCATAATAGTTACGCGTTCATGCTCAAGTACACACTTGCATAAAACCTCGTCCCAAACTAACTTATATAAATATCCACCGATTAGTATGTAATGTGTGGTGCAATTGCAAGTTGTTTCTTCTCCAAATCCTTCATTCCATCAGGTGTCACACCAGTATGCAAGAATACATCAATGTCTTCTAAGTCACAGGGGTGTGCGGTTCAATCTAAACAGTTGTACATTCAACATTGTATCCTCAATGCTTTGTGCATCCTCGCTTTGAATTAATCCTTGATAAGTGATCTCGGTCTAGAATTTCTCTTGCCTGGTTTCACGACAATTGTAAATTCAAATTCTGAAATAGCATAATCTAACGACATATTCACCCCTACAAAATGGGCTTGTTAACCAAAAATTTCAAAGTGCCATGTGATCTATGTAAAAGATAAAGGGAGTTGCTTGCAAGTATTTCATAAACTTTTGCAGCGTGTAAATCATAGACAATGCTTCGTGCTCGTAGTTATATAATTCCTTTCAACTAGAGTCAACTTCCTACTAGAAAAATAGATAGGATGATCAACATTCCATTCTCTAGGTTGTGCTAAAATTACACCAATGGCCATGCTAGAGGCATCAACATGCAAATGAAAAGCTGCTTATCCCAAGAGGAAAAGCAAAACATGGGCGTAGAGGTAAGTGTATCCTTTAATGTTTCAAATGATTCCTATTGTACCTCATTCTAATAGAACTTCCCTTTACTCTTTAACAATTCTTCCAGGACATGACAATCTTGGCATATCCCTTAATGAACTTTCTGTAATAACCAGATGTCCTAAGAACATGCACACCTCACTTTGATTAGTAGGCTCCTCTAGGCCTAAAATAATAGCAACCTTAGCAGGATCTACCAATAGGATCTCTTTGCAAATAATATGCCCTAATAAGGTTCTAAAGGGCGTAGAAAAGATACACTTCTTAATGTTTAAAGAGACGTTTAGTTGCCTACACCTCTCAAACATGCATCGCAGATTTTCACGATGATCTTTAAACAACCCATAAACAGTCCAATCATTCATATAAAACTATAAAAACTTGTGTATAAAGTCTTCAAACGCTTAAACAATAATGCGCAAGAACACCGCAGGTGCATTCTTCACCCAAAAGGCATAATTGTATATGCAAAACTTCCCCACTCAGTGGTGAAAGTTGTCTTTTCTTGATCTCCTGGGGCAATCCATATTTGATGATAACCAAAGAATTCATCCAGAAAGGGAGTAGATTTCGTGTCCTACCATGTCTTCTAATATTTTTACGTAAAATGTGTGGGAAATGAATCTATGACACAAGCGAGATTCAACTCTTTGTAGTACTGCACATATCTCGTATCCTACCATCTTTATTTATACTTATTACCATGGGGATAACCCACTCTGATTCTTCAATGGGCTCATTGATCCCGAGAATTCAACATTTTGTTAATCTCTTCCTTAACTTTAACATGCGGGTTAGAATTTATCCTATAATCCCTCTTCCTAACTTGAGCACGCACCTTCTTTTAACTTGATATTTATTTCACCCAAAGAAGGATGTACTCCTTCAACTCATGATAGCCTCTACGAATTAAGTTTTGGAAGTCGCACAACAGCTCAATTATCTTAGAAACCTCCACTTTAGACCAATAGTCACCAATGATGGCCTCTTTAGGTTCTTCTTCTTTCCCAATACTGACCTTTTTAGTTTTCATTAGCTCATGATAAACGTGCATCTTTTCATCTACATTGTCCAAGACCTCGCGTGTAACCTCGGTGTGTTTAACATCCAAATTGTCTACCTCATCATCATCAATCATAAATACCATCTTGTCATTTTCCTCTTCTAGGTAGATGCACTCAAGCTGCTCCTTATCTATCCCCTCTTCTTCAAAGTGTACCTCCAAGTTCCTTTATCTAAATAGTTCTAACATGAGTTCTTGACTTTGGCACTATCCCCCATTATAAGGCACTTTATAATCTGTAATACTTCATTCATTGGTGGTTTAGTAGAAAAATAGTCAAAGGTATGAATCATACATGAAGTCATCTCCTACCAATTAAGTGTGGCTCTTGTTAATTTTTCATGAACATACCATGCACACACACAACCACCGAGAGTGGCGTAAAGCTTATGTACCCATAGTGGGGTAAGTGAAGCAAGTTGGTGGACAATTAAGTGGACATAAAAACCCTAAATTTACGTACTGTAATCATGGAATTATTTTTATAGGTTTGGTGATTTTCGAATCTTAAACTGCAATTGCGGTCCTCTGAGACAAAAAAATAGACCCGCAACTCCTCATTTTCCCCCATTTTCCTATCGAACCGTGATTTCATCTAGACCTTTAGCACTCAAGCTTTGCATACCCCCTAAAAATTGCTCTTCAGACTTTTGGATCACGATAGTTTCAACCATGCAACCAAGACATAGAGGTAAGCCCTCGATTTTGATCAATTTTTTTGCATTTTAGGTTTTTTTGATTTTCATGGGTTTTTCAATTTTTTGTTTATGTATACAATTTTTTTGTTTTTTCAGTTGCTCAGAAAGCTTGTAATCCTACAAACCATCCAAATATTCCTCAAAACCCTCCAAACATTCCTGAAAACCCTCCTCCAAACATAGATCTGCCTCCTGTGGCTCCTTCTGTCCCCATGAAACCAACAGAACACAAGCTGATATCGTTGGAAGAATCGACAAAATTAAATTATCATTAAGAACCTTATTCAAACTGTAGACAAAATCATACCACAAATCCATCCCGCATGACTTTAGCCAAGACATTGCAAAATTGATTGGTGAAGTCGACTCTACAACCAACCAAATAGACATGATAGAATACCTTTAGAGGTGATTGTAGGTGATGGTATGCGAGATAAATTATCCCATGCGGTCGTAAAATACAAAAAAATGTAAAAGACAATATTTGTGCATTATTTACGACCCAAGAACCAATGCCCCCGACAGCTACTTGCAAACAGTTCCAATCCACTAGTACCACAATGATCAAATCAAGAATAATTTTTGGGACCGATGGTGGATGGTTTTTATTATCCACCATGCAACAACAATGAGGTTCCTCTCTATTTTTGAAGAAATTATATTGGGAGTTCATACTTAATGAGATCCCAAATTATTTTTATTTTTCTAAGTTTTATGGGCGAAGAGGTGGCTCGCACACGTAGTAGACCTAGTGCACACGCAGTCAACCAAGGATCCCCCATTCCCCAAAACCCCCACTGTCTTTAGTTATCCCTCCTACAGTGAAGGAGGTTATGGATATTGACACACTACATGCATTGAGGGAGCTCACTAACACTCGACCCAGATAGTGACCAGATTGCATTTGGTGATGTTGTTGGAGGTGTCAGTTCTAGTACACCACACCACTGTGGATCATGTGGTGCCATATGCACTGCGGGTGAGACATCATTTGTTGGATCACATGATTTATTTTCTCTAGATGAGATGATGGCGGATGTTTTTGAAATTGGTACAAATGATCTTGGTCTTTCACGGTAAATGTCAAATAAATATTTAATATATATACAATAGTTTAATTCATGTTTGAGATTTTAATATATATGTATTTGATTGTACGTCATGTACATACATGTAAAAACTAATTTTTATTTTATTTTAAATAGCAAGAGCCGGTGAAGGAAACATTCGACGTCATCATGCTAGCTACTGTAGTTGGGCGTGTTACAAACATAAGTTTCAAGTTGTACTTACATTTCAAATTTCATTTGATTGCACTTTTATTATTATAATGTTTCATGTGTACATGTACATATTAATATGTTTGTCTTTTATACGCAGGATCCTGACGGGTCATCATCTGCTCTGGGAACTGAGGCTACTGGCACTACTCACGTGACTTTTACGCAAGTTAGTTTCTCTTTACACTTTGTTTCTAGTTGTGGAATTTCACATGAATTATGATTTGGGTATGTTATGTGGAAGCCATGTAGATTAATATTGATTTGTACATGTTTTTTGTATATCTTATGACTGCCAAAGAGACTCCTCCATATATGCAGACTGTGGAGGCTATTGTAGATATTGCCATAGCATCTGCAGATCCACTAACTGAGGTACAATTTTTCAAATTTGTTAAATTTTGGAGGAATTATTTCTTATTACTTAAATCTACAATATCAAATTTTGTACATGAAATATTTAATTTGAAATTTAATTATTTGTATGTAGCTTACCCCTCGTGAGTCTATTGTTGTCCCTGCGACGCGTCAACGACAAATTAATAGGGATCATGACATTGTGGTAAGATTTTACATGAATTTTAACTAAATTCTAAGTTTCTAAATTTTGAATGTATTTTAAAATTTTGGGTGTTAAAAACTTGTTGTTTATGAATGTGCAAGTTAGGTTGTAGGCATGCTTAGAGATGCCTAGGACCACACGGATGAAATCCGTAGTGGCATATCCCTCCACTACATCCCCACGTCATGGAAATGCTACTTCTAGTAGGACAAAGAGAGGAAAGATGTTTCGAGATTAGATTCATAGGACTCGGATGTACGAGATATATATATGACACACTTATTTTGAGATGTACACATGTTATGAACTTATATTTTCAGAGATGTGCATCCAAAGACACTTAGTTTGAGATGTACACGTGTTATGAACTTATATTTTCGAGACGTGTGTCCAAAGACACTTAGTTTGATAAATTATATCCATGTGTTGTTTTTCATAACGATATTACGTCAATGTTTGATTAGATTTCATTGTGTGCATGATATCCTTCTATATAGTTTTCATAACCATATATTAGTTCTATACATGTGTTTGACTTAAAATTAAAAAACCACGTCCCGGAGCACTACATGGTACAATTTTGTCCCTGAGCACTACATGGTACAATTTTTAAGCAAACCTATTCCATTAAGCAAAACCTATGATAACCATGCTAGGTTCTACAAAAGGGCAATATGTAATTACTTTTTCACAAAGAATTACATAGGGTGTATGTGCAACTCTAATTATTTTCCCGCCTCCTAACAATGTGCACATCTTTGAAAGAATGGTTGTGAGGGAATTTATATAACTAACATTTTTTCTTTAAAGCTAACACTCATCTATCGCATATCAACTAATGCGAACGTTGATAGAAATAAGCAAAGTAGATTTCATCTTGAACTATATGAATATAACGTTACTATGGTGCAACATTGCATGGTACAATTGTTAAGAAATTAAGGGAAGCAAATTATTATACTTGTACCTTTGAGAGAATATTATGAGTGTACCTTTTTGTACACATTTTCATAGGGAAAATTTTTAAGTGTGGGAATAAATTCTCCATGATGATATTTTAGGTATTGAGAAAACTTGGTTATCCTTATTGAGCATTTTGTTTTCCAGTTTGTGAGAAATTGAAGAATGATTCTTTTTCCTTATTCCCAGAGTAAATATTGTAGAATGTTGAGAAAGTGTTGTCACATTATCATAATGCTTTGACTATGAAGATTTATTTTGGTAATTAGGGAGTTGTTTGTGTTGTGTAAACATGTGTGAGTGTTGAGTTATAAAATCCTTGTAGGTATCCATTCTTATGTATCTTTTGAAATTATCTCAATAAGTGTATTGTCATCTTGTAATGTCTTGTTTTGATAGATAATGGATGGTGTGTGTAGGATCATTCTATTATTTTTCAAAATTAATAGTGGAATGTGTATCGATTGTGTATATCTCATCTTTGGTTATTATTCACTCATTTGTTCTAAATTCTTTTAATTCCTTTCCCAATGGATTCATGTCATTACTATTAGCTCATATTATAATTTCCTTTTGTTAATACTTATATTCACCTCCATATTTTACTAAAATCTCATTGCATATTTGTAAATCCTTTTAATGTCTCACCATTAGCACTTTGGATTAATGTTCATAAGCCTACATTTGAATACATTGGTAATATTCAAAGAAATTAGGGATATATTTACCATTAAAATCTATTTGAGTGAAAAATCTTCCTATTTTCAATTAATTGTCACATCCTGCATTTCCTTATTATCGCAAGATAGGGTTATTAGTGTATAGTGAATCACGGAGCTTTGGGGCGAAAGCATTACCTGGCTAGTATATAAGCTAGGTGTATGCATGTTTACCCTGAAAAGGATAAACATGCTTACACGTAGTTGTGAAGATAATTGTGTAATGATTCTTGAGCCTTCTTGGCATTCCTTAAGCCTTCGTGGCATAAATGTTTACAAACTGCCTTTTCTAAGCAGTCCTAGGAAATGAACGAAGGCGAGTAGTGAGAATTCATGCCTCGGGATGTCGTGGCACCAAACCGATTGCGCCAAAACATCCGAGTGTCCAAGTGAATGCTATAGGATGCGCATTTCGATGCGCGACAATGTCGTTGCTTCTAGGCTACTTCGTTTGGGAGTAGTCCTTAATGTGACTCTCCGAGACCAAAAAATTGTTCAACTTTGACGGGTGACTACTCAGACTCCATGGCACCTAGAGACGTCTCGTCTAATCCTACACCTCGGCATAGGTACCCTCTACAATATAATGTATCTATTTTTTCCTTCTCGAATCGGTATTCTCACCGCCCTATTGTTTGTAAATGCACGAAATAGTGCGCTTAAGCCAAAGTGTAAAGGTTATCAAACGCTATATTTTACAAACGGTGGGTCATGGCACTAGAACCGACTATGCCAACATGTCTAGGTGGTAGGTGAACACTAGAGGAGGTGTCGTTTCGGTGCGTGACAACGTCGTTGCTTCCGAGCTACTTCGTTCGGGCGTAGTCCCTTAAGAGCCCTGAGACCAAAAATCATTCAACTTCGACGAGTGACTACTCGGACTCCGTGGAACCTAGAGACATCTTGTGTAATCCTACACCTCAGCGTATGGACCCTCTACAATAGTTCGTCTCGGTTTTTTCCTTCTCCAATCGGTGCTCTCGTTGCCCTATTGTTTGCAAACACGCGAAATAGTACAATTTGAACCAGTGTAAGGGTCATTTGTCAAACGCTATATTTTACAAACCGTGGGTCATGGCACCAAACCAACTATGCCAACACATCCAGGTGGCTAGGTAAATGTTATAGGAGGCATCGTTTACGTGTGTGACAACATCGTTGCTTCCGAGCTACTTCGTTGGGCGTAATCCCTTAAGAGCCCTAAGACCAAAAAATCGTTCAACTTCGACGGTGACTACTCAGACTCTGTGGCACCTAGAGACGTCTTGTCTGATCCTAAACCTTGGTGTAGGGACCCTCTATAATATCCTATCTCAATTTTTTCTTTCTCCAATCGGTGCTCTCGCTGCTCTATTGTTTGTAAACGCACAAAATAGTGTAGTTTGAGCCAGTGTAAGGCTATCAAACGCTATATTTTGCAAACCGTGGGTCGTGCTGCCGAACCAACCGTGTCAACACGTTTGGGTGGCTAGGTGAACACTATAGGAGGCATCGTTTTGGTGTGTAATAACGTTGTTACTTCCGGGCTACTTCATTCGGGCGTAGTCGCTTAAGAGCCCTAAGACCAAAAAATCGTTCAACTTCGACGGGTGACTACTCGGACTCCGTGTCACCTAGAGATGTCTTGTCTAATCCTAAACCTTGGTGTAGTGACCCTCTACAATATCCTGTCTCTATTTTTTCCTTCTCCAATCTGGTGCTCTCGCTGCCCTATTGTTTGTAAACGTGTGAAATAGTGCAGTTTGAGCCAGTGTAAGGTTGTCAAACGCTATATTTTACAAACGGTGAGTCATGGCACTGAACCAACTATGCCCACACGTCCAGTGGTTGGGTGAACACTAGAGGAGGTGTTGTTTCAGTGTGTGACAACATCGTTGCTTCCGGGCTACTTCATTCAGGCGTAGTCCCTTAAGAGCCCTGAGACCAAAAAATCGTTCAACTTCGACGGGTGACTACTTGGACTCCGTGGAACCTAGAGACATCTCATCTAATCCTACACCTCGGTGTAGGGACCCTCTACAATATCATGTCCCATTTTTTCCTTCTCCAATCAGTGCTCTCGTTACCCTATTGTTTGCAAACGCTCAAAATAGTACAATTTGAGCCGAGTGTAAGGTCATTTCAAACGCTATATTTTACAAATTGTGGGTTGTGGCACCAAAATGACTGCACCAACAAGTCCAGTGGCCACTTTAATGCTAGAGGATGCATCGTTTTGGTGCGCGACAACGTCGTTGCTTCCGGGCTACTTCATTCGGGCGTAGTCCCTTAAGAGCCTTGAGACCAAAAAACCATTCAACTTCGACGGGTGACTACTCAGACTTCGTGGCACCTAGAGACGTCTCATCTAATCCTAAACCTCGGCGTAGGGACCCTGTACAATATTTTGTCTCGCTTTTTCCTTCTCTAATCAGTTCTCTCGTTGCCCTATTATTTACAAATGCGCGAAATAGTGTAGTTTGAGCCAGTGTAAGGCTATCAAACACTATCTTTTGTAACCCGTGGGTCGTGGCACCAAACCGACTGTGCCGACATGTCTAGGTGGCCAGAGAATGCTATAGGAGGCATCATTTTGGTGTGCAACAACATCGTTGCTTCCAAGCTAATTCGTTCGGGAGTAGTCCCTTAACAACCCCGAGACCAAAAATCATTCAACTTCGACGGATGACTACTCGGACTCAAGTGGCACCTAGAGATGTCTCGCCTAATCCGAACCTCGGCATAGGGACCCTCTACAATATAATTTCTCTATTTTTTCCTTCTCCAATTGGTGCTCTCGCTACCCTATTGTTTGCAAACACACAAAATAGTGCAGTTTGAGCCAGTGTAAGGATGTCAAACGCTATGTTTTACAAACAGTGGGTCATGGCACTTTGGCCGACTATGCCCACACATCTAGGTGGCTAGGTGAACACTAGAGGAGGTGTATTTTTGGTGTGTGACAACGTCGTTGCTTTCGGGCTACTTCGTTCGAGCGTAATCCCTTAAGAGCCCTGAGACCAAAAAATCATTCAACTTTGACGGGTAACTACTCAGACTTCGTGGAACCTAGAGACATCTCGTCTAATCCTACACCTCGATGTAGGGACCCTCTACAATAGCATGTCTTAGTTTTTTCCTTCTCCAATCAGTGCTCTCGTTGCCCTATTGTTTGCAAATGCTCAAAATAGTACATTTGAGCTAGGTTAAGGTCACAAAAACGCTATATTTTACAAAATGTGGGCAGTTGCACCAAAATGACTTCGCCAACAAGTCTAGGTGGTCACTTTAATGCTAGAGGATACATCATTTTGGTGCGCGACAACGTGGTTGCTTCCGGGCTACTTCATTCGGGCGTAGTCCCTTAAGAGCCTTGAGACCAAAAAATCATTCAACTTCGACGAGTGACTACTCGAACTCCGTGGCACCTAGAGACGTCTCATCTGATCCTAAACCTCGGCATAGGGACTCTCTACAATAATTTGTATCATTTTTTTCCTTCTCCAATCGGTTCTCTCGTTTCCCTATTGTTTACAAATGCACGAAATAGTACAGTTTGAGCCAGTGTAAGGCTATCAAACACTATATTTTGCAGCCCGTGGGTCGTGGCACCAAAATGAATGTTCTGACATGTCTAGGTGGCTAGGAGAATGCTATTGGAGGCATCATTTTGGTGTGCAACAACGTCGTTGCTTCCAGGCTACTTCGTTCGGGTGTAGTCACTTAAGAGCCATGAGACCAAAAACTGTTCAATTTCGACGAGTGACTACTCGGACTCATGGCACCTAGAGATGTCTCGTCCTAATCCTAAAACTCGGCATAGGGACCCTCTATATATCCTTTCTCTATTATTTCCTTCTCCAATCAGTTTCTCTCGCTACCCTATTGTTTACAAACGTGTGAAATAGTGCAGTTTTAGCTAGTGTAAGGTTGTCAAACACTATATTTTACAAACCGTGGTTTGTGGCACCGGACCGAATGCACCGACATGTCCAGATGGCCAGTGAATGCTAGAGGAGGTGTTGTTGCTTCCAAGATACTTCATTCGGGCGTAGTCCTTAAGAGCCCTAAGACCAAAAATCGTTCAACTACGACGGTGACTACTCGGAATCCATAGAGCTTGAGACATCTCATCGATCCTAAACCTCAAGCATAGGGACCTCTACAATAGCTTGTATCAGTTTTTCCTTCTCCAATCGGTGCTCTTGCTGCCCTATTGTTTGCAAACGCGTGAAATAGTGCAGTTTGAGCTAGTGTAAGGTTGTTAAACGCTATATTTTGCAAACCGTGGGTCGTAGCACCAAAAAGACTCGCTCCAAACATCCAAAGGTGGCTAGTTGAACACTAGAGGAGGCATTGTTTGGTGTGCAACAATGACGTTGCTTCCAAGCTACTTCGTTCGAGCGTAGTCCCTTAATAGCCCTAAGACCAAAAAATTGTTCAACTTCAATGGGTGACTACTTAGACTCCGTGGCACCTAGAGATGTCTCGTCTGATCCTACACCTTTGCGTAGGGACCCTCTATAATAGTATGTCTCGATGTTTTCCTTCTCCAATCGTTACTCTCGATGCCCTATTGTTTGCAAACACGTGAAATAGTGCAGTTTGAGCCGGTGTAAGTGTAAAGGTCACAAACGCTATATTTTGCAAATCGTGGGTCATGGCACTCAACCTCTTGTGTGCCGACACGTGGGTGAATAGATTAATGCTATAGGATACGTCACTTTGGTGTGTGACAACATCGTTGCTTGAGTTACTTCATTCGGCATAGTCCCTTAAGAGCCCCGAGACCAAAAATCATTCAACTTCGACGGTGACTACTCGACTCCATGGCACCTAGAGATGTATCATCTCGATCCTACACCTCAACATTGGGACCCTCTACAGTAGATTATCTTTGTTTTTTCCTTCTCCAATCAGTGCTCTCGCTGCCCTATTGTTTACAAATGTGTGAAATAGTGTAGTTTGAGCCAGTGTAAGGCTATCAAATGCTATATTTTGCAAATTGTGGGTCGTGGCACCAAACCGAACCATGCGCAAAAAACGTCATAAGTGGCCGGTGTGAATGCTAAAGGAGGCATTGTTTCGGTGTATGAAAATGTCTTTACTTCGAGCTACTTTGTTCGCATAGTCCCTTAAGAGCCTTGAGACCAAAAATCATTCAACTTCAACGGGTGACTACTCCAACCCCGTGGCACCTATAGACATATCGTCGATTCTACACCTCAGGTGTAGGGACCCTCTACAATAGTATGTCTCGAGTTTTTTCCTTCTCCAATCGGTGCTCTGTTGCCCTATTGTTTACAAATGTACAAAATAGTGTAGTTTAAGCCGTGTAAGACTGTCAACGCTATATTTTACAAACGGTGGGTCGTGTGCCTTGAACCAACTATGCACACACATAGGGATGGTCTTATTAACACTTGGGAGGCATCGTTTTGGTTGTCTAAGCTCAAGGTGCTTCTGGGCTACCTCCTCCGGAGCCAAGAACCCCCTCCACAGGTACATAAATCATTGTTAATTGCTTCTCTTTTCTTGTAAAACAATGAAAGCTTCTCTTAGCTTCGAGAATTTAAAATTATCTACTAACAGTGCTAACCACGTGAAGGTGGAAGATTTTCTGGCACCACTAACCTACACATAAAAGTGTTAGTCAAAGAAATTTAAGTTTCAAATCAAAACCATACTAGATATATACAAAATACATAAATTTAATAAAATATATGAACTTGAATCTATCTAACAAACAAATTTATATATACCAAATAAATTATATCAAAGAAATTATATATACCAGACATGAGCATTGTAAATTCATTCCAATGAACCATCAGGATCGGATCTACTCTGAATAGTAGACATGATTGCTTCATGATCTGACTCTTGAACCTTCCAAAGAATCTTTTTATTAGGTCTTCCTCGATATCTATACAATTGAATATTTTTGCTAGAACTAGATTCGAATATAAGAGTATTTTCCGGTGTGTCTCGGTCTTGAAACACCCAAACAGAGGAGTTTTTTAATGGATAGTGTCAAAGCCAAGTTCCAGTAACTACCACTAACCCTGTAGGGTACTTAATATCTTCACCATCTATAACAGGAGAATTCGACTTCTTTCTTTCCTCAATGCAACGACATAAGAAATAGTTTGTTCCTTCTTCATTGTCTTCTGTTGCAATAACTGCAAACACATGTCCTACAAAAACAAAGGTTTCAACTCAAATTTAAATTACATATTAAAATTTCAATGGACATAACTCAATAAAAAAAATTATAAATAACCATAAATACCTTATTGCACCAAAATTGAAATTTCACGTCAAAGTCCTTGGATGTTGCAACTTCATCTACAGAAACAAGTCACAATGCTTGTGGAGGTTGATAACTAGGAAGTGGAGTTAGAGACCTATAAATCCATCCATCCACCCATTCTTGTAAATCACACTCAACAGTGACAAATTCGATACAAGATGCACAAAAACATGTCAACTTTCTTGTCCATGTGGCCCACGAAGTAGTGTATGAGCTACAAAATGAGTGCATATCACTGGACCCAGTGAGTGTCATACAATCCTCATAGTTAGCAATTTTTGTTCCTCTATCAACTAAAAATATTTACGAACCATGGAATTTTCTTGAGAACCTCGGGCCATGTTGTCAATACACCATTCCACCATGCTCTTTGCATCTTTCAATTTAACACCATCTTTGTACTTCACTCTTCTCTTACAAGAGCTCTTTTCACACATTCCTCTTGCACCGTCATGCTCTCATTTTCCATGTTCATCCTCGGTGAAACTCCAAATATATTGCACACACATCTTGACGTGTATCCTACTCATCCAATAAAACATTCGTACATTCTTAAAATGAGACGTGTAATTATTTGACCATATATAATGTTGTTTAAAGTGGATGTCCTTATCGATAAAGTTTCAATAAAATAAATGGAAACACCCTTGCACAAATTCGTAGAATGCGTATCATCATCACTACTATAAAAGTGGTGCTCTCTTAAAAAAATTGATCATTCTTTGTCTTTGTTAGGAGAATGTATAAATGATATATGCACAAAAATGGCAACTTGTATTGAGTTGTAATATTGCGATTGAACCTCCATTTGTGGTTGCAATGTGTAATTCTCTACAAAATCGACCACTGAAACAATAGTACCAATAGGAAATGTGTCATTACATATCTTGAATTGTTCATCCAATCATCGAGCTCTGTGGGTATGCCTAGAATACTCATAAACAATTTCATCCTTAAATTTTCTCATAAATTGAAAAACAGGCATATGTTATGTAACTAGCTCACACCATTTAGACTCTTTTCCATCTTTCAACTGGTATGCAACTAATTTATATTTATCAAACTCAACTAAATTATGTCCTATTGCACCTTCAATTTTCTCATGGATGTAACTTTCCAATTTAGGTAATCCGTCGCATGTACCACAACTTCTATCTAAACAATCCTGACTATAAAAAAATTGTCCAACTTATTTTTCACAAAATATCGTAGGAATGAAATCCCTAGAAGATATTGGTGGAACTTGAACACCACATTTCGATAACATAGTTTTAGAATGAAAATTAGAATGAATACATAAAAATTAGCATAATGCATCGTAAATTCAACATGTTGCCTACAACAACAAGTGGTGCGAGCGTGGTTGATTTTCACATAGAATGGTTTCAACATTTCAAAAAAAGTTGACTAATTTTAATTTCCAGATGCTCTTGTTTAAACTTATGAAAAAATTGAGTTTGAGTCATATCTAAGAAATGCTTTGGATGTGGTTCGCGATTACTAGAATGAAATCTTTGTTTTACATCTCTTGTATTAGGTGAAACTCTACGTGTTATAAATAGCATCATAATTATCTTTGTCCTTACGCGGTGCTCTAGCAGAAAATACCTAAAAATCGGTGTTATTGAGTGATTGAAGGATATTAAATCTTTCAATTGCTATCATTAGAGTTTTCGATTAACTTACAATATTCGACTTGTTTGTGTAATCAAACGTTATTTTTTTATTGATTCACTTACGACACTAGTAGCAAGTACATAACACACAATATTACTATCCCTAGTGCATCTCTTGACACCAACAAAGGTGATATGCATCATGAAGGTTTTCAACAATCGTAGAGGTTTAACCATGTATAATAGATGTTGTCAATCCTAAGGTGTTTAATGTAGGTCTCATTTTAATCAATTTCATCAAACTAACCAACAATCGACATCTTTGGGAATCATTTAAAATTTCAAAATGATTATCCCAAATTTAAGTGGCTTTTCTTCTCGATTTGTTGTTAGAAAGTTTGTCGACATTGCTTTCAAAATTTTTTATCAATTTCAATAAAATAATTAGGTTTCTTACGTAAAATTCTAAGAGGTGTTTTTGTCAAATTTTGCTTGTCTACGCTTTCAACCTGAATTTTCTTATTCACATTTTCATTGTCTCCTTCAATTTCAACATTTGCTACATCACGATTATTTAATTCTTCTTTAACATTGTGAAGAACATCTTCATCACGAGTATTTAATTCAACTTTAAATGTGACAAGTAAAAACATTACCTCATTCCTCATTGCTTACATAGGAGGGGTTAAAGATGAACCTCTTCTTGATTCATGAAGATTCTGCATTCGCTCAAAGCATTTTGAAATATGTTTGCCTCTAATTCGTTTGGTGTTTTTTTACTTAATGACTTCCTTTTTTGACTTTGTTTCTTGTCTCCCATGATGTTTTTCTTCCGGTGATAAGAAAAACATGCATAAAACGATAGAATTTCACAGTAATTCATACAGTAAGGTCAAATAGTAAAAATCACAAGGTAATTTGAACATTGGGATGTGTGTAAATATGATTTGAGAACCACGATCACGCTTTACAAACTATGGTCATGGTTTATAAACCGTGATCGCGGGTCTATTTGTATCATTAAGTTCAAACCTAAGGCTCGGGAAATCTTTATTTTTCCCCAACCAAAGCTATGGAAGGTCATTATGAAGTGTAAAAGGTCAAAAACTTCAAATTTGCTCTTCCATGAGAATTGAACCATGCTTTGAAAAACTAAAAACATTTCACAAAAATGGTTCCATCGTGTAGGGAGGTTGCTAGATTCGTAGAAATATTGATTTTAAAGTGAATAGAATAAGATAAATATCATTTTATAATTTTTTACTAATAATAGGTCTTTAAGACATTTTTCTCGCGAATGTTCATGTCTACGTTTAAGACTACAACTTTTGTTTTGCTTATCAAAATGTGATAAAACTTATACCATCCCAAGCGTGGAGAAATTTTATACACATTAAAAAAATATTTGATTTCAATATTTTTTGATATAGTTATGGCGGGCAAACGAAAAGCACTCCGTTTTCTAAATCTTTTTAGACCACTTTTAAGGAAAAAATTATTAAAAAAATATTGCTCGAAAAATACAAAATAAAATCCTTCCCAAGATAGACAACTACATCTAACTTTTCACCAAATGAAAAATATATAACAAGATTTGGTCATCCAAAACGCAGGGAAAATAGACTATAATCTTATAGGTATTTTCAAAAAAAACCCAAGTCATATAATTTTAAGTGTTTAATATAGCTAAACTTGTCCATTTTTAAAAAAAATTAGTAGTTTAGAAACTAGATTCTGGATGCTACGATTCATATTTATATTTTTTTCTAATTTTGAGTGCATGTATTGCTAATAATCCCTACAAGTTGAGATTTCGTTGTTTTTTACAATATGACGTCCACTTATGACCCATTTTTGTCCACCAACTTGCTGCACTTACCCGGTGATGTAGGCAAGGCCTCCTGCCCCTCCATCCAGATTCTCTCACACTTATGAATGTGATGTGAAGTAGAATCATTTCCATGTAATTCATAAATTTGTGAAGTTACATTGTTCCTTAGAAACCTAATGGAGAAGGTGATTCTCACTTCTCGCCACTCCAAGAGGTTATCTCTGTGTGTAATCCACCACTTGCAAATTGTATCGCGCAAGTTATAAACTAACATATTTATCCTTTCTACTTTATTCTCCCACTTATATTCCATATCACACAAGAATACATTAGGATTTCCTTTTCCATTTTTTGTCGTGTAAATGTGCGACGGAAATTGGAAGTTTCCAAGCACGACAACAATACCCTTGTGCCAAAATTTTTCATGTTTTATCATTCCTAGGCACCCCAGGTCAAATCCATTAGTCTGGTCACCCCCTATTTGATGTCAAATTGTTCCCCTAGGTGATTTAGGAAATTCAATTTAATCCCCCAGGTGATTTTAGGAAGTTCTAAAAAGATGTTATCTTCTGGCAGTATTGGGAAGGGCTATCGTTGGCCTTCCCAAGACTAGATCAAACCCCATGGAGTGGAACGGAAGGAAAAATTCAACATGGAGGTGAATTTAAGACCTTATAAAATCATGGAAATTATTTTGGAAGGTTTGGGGAAGTTTTGAAAGACTTGGAGCAATCTGAATAAAAATAGGGTTCACAAGCCTAAGCAGTACACAGGCCTAAAACAATTGTTGGGCTTCAAAAGAAGATTCTGAAGTTATAAGTAAAATGAAACATCTTCAGAAAGATAATTCCAAGACCTACAGTTTGGTGAAATCATACTCTTCACAACACTTTGGTGCATCAAGTTTGCGAGGCATTTTCTCAAGCATAAGTGGAGTACTAAAGCACAATTCAAATTTTTAGGGATAAAATGGATGAATAAATACATGAGATACCCACCATTGGATTAAAAATTCCATTTCCAGTTAGGATAATATAAAATTTCACCAATAAATTCCACTTTGGGAGCTCAATTTATCATCGTTCCAAGTTACCCTCTTGGAGACAGTTCAGAGTTAGTCAATTTTCGGAGGATGCATGTCAGCACTAGGATCCTGGTGGGATTTTATGTCCCCGAAGTCCCTAAGGTTAGGTACATAAACCTTGGAAAAATGCACCTATCCCCCATGTGACCTCTGGGACCCTCATGTGACCTTCAAACTTGACAATTCAGCCCCGGGTGCATTTTTGGAGCTCAAATTCCCAGCCATCGGATCGAGGACACGTGGCACACTCGGGACCACCATGGAATTTGATGTCCCTCACGTCCCTGAGGTTAGGGACAGATGACATGGAAAAATTCACCCAGTCCCTATGGGGAGTCTTTTGGTCACCCATGTGACCGACTTTCAACCCTCAGTGCTTTAAAGCAACTTTTTTCACCTTCGTTCCCGTCCGATCTCTACGCCATGTGTCGTCCTCTTGACCACCATGGAATTTGATGTCCCTCATGTCCCTGAGGTTAGAGACATCAAGACATGAAAAATGCACCCAACCTTCTCCCTCCATGATTTCAAAAATTTAAAATTCCAACTATCACTTCACTTCTGCTTCCAGTCTTATGGATGTTTCCACTCTCGTACACAAATGTCTCCATTCTTCCTCTGTAACTTCTCATCCATCATTCCGCCATTCCTAAACCTTGAACCAGAATTTCCACAAAGGTAATTCCCTTCACTCCACAAAATCACACAGTCCTAGAGGTAAATTGGGGCAAACACAGAAGGAGAGGCACATAACGAAGAAGGAGAAAATAGAGAAAACTCCATGGCCATGAAACGAGAAGTTGAAGAATATCTCAAATGGATGCGTGAAACAAAAGCTGTATTTTTCTGTTTCTTTCCTCTACCAAATGCCATCAAGAAGACACCTTCAAACTCTCCTCCCATGCAACAGAGCATCCACAATGAAGAAATCCCACTTCTGGCTCAACGAAGAAAAAATCCAATTTCCCGTCAAACCGTTGGGCGAAACGAAGTAGAATTACATGTGAAGCATCAGAAAAAAAAACCCACATCAAAAATATAATTTTTTTCTCAAACGGAGGAGAAAACCAGACCTGTAATTTTGAGGTCCATTAATGGCTGCCGCATCCAGAAGCATTGTTAGGTCTGAAAATTAAAAGTTTAAAATCTCCTAGAGTTTTGAGTGGGTAGAGCCAAAATTTCAGAGGGGCAATATTGGGAAAAAAACCATATCAGAAAACTTTGTTTCATGTCAATCTAACCTCCAGAAGTCCACTTTCTAAAAATAATAGGTCTACTACATAGGGACTACTATTTCGAGAAAGTCATCGACAGAAGAACCTACGAAGGAGATAGAGACACTGGAGATGCACTACAGCTGAGAACTCACTAGAACGGACATTTTTGGCACTTACTAAAAATAGTAAGTGGGCCCACAAGCACCTGCTAAAAATAGAAAGGTAATCCAGAAGGAACAAGGAATGCGGGAGAAAGGGAAATCAAGGTCACAACACTTAGTGGAGGATCCAGAGAGTTGTTTTTTCGTACTTACTAAAAATAGTAAGTTGCTTTTCCTAAGGGAGACATAAAGTCGAAGTGGACGGTCGAATCGACACGCCTCTTCACTGTGAGTATGACATGAAAGACAGCGATGTCTTGTACATGGACTCAACGACCTCAAGACTCACATGGCCTCCAAAGACCGAAGGAGGATTGAAGACCAGATATTCACAAATGGCTTGTTCGTCGTTGCAGACACCCAATGTCTATGTAGAGTCTCGAGTTATTCCTAGCCTTCTCTTTCCACTATGATCCCGAGACATGAACCATCCAAGTTGACAATGGTACAACAATGGTGGTCATCATCCCTAGGACCATTTCACTCTCTTTGCAGATACCGACATCCCCCAACATGGTCATCATCTCAAAGGATATGGCCTCGCATGATTGGGAAACAATGGATTCATATGTCCAAGGAGTAGCGCTCACTCATGGTTGAAAACAGAAGAAAGCCTTCCAGGATGCCCAAGAATCTTCCAAGGTGTGAGTTCCGAGAAGGGTATTCTGATTTCATCACTCTCCTTAGTAGAGTTATGGGTGAAGCAAAGCACGAGAGACTTCCAAGACTAGATGGGCCTTTTCATCCTGACATTGACAGAAGGAAGGCAGAGAATTGACTGGGGGCAAATCATCAACGACAATCTCCATCTGTAACTACTCCAAGTGCACACAATAAATAAGTTCCACATGACTTCTTACCTATTTTATCTCCTTGCAAGCTCGAGATCATTCAAAGGATTGGCTCTCATGCTGAACATTGTTTCCAAGGTGCATGCATTCGATAAACTTCCACAGTTGGTAATGGAGGAGAGCAAAGGTATTTCACTCGCATGAATGATGTGTTCACCATGTACATGGTCCGAAGCTTAGAAGGGGATCTTGAAGCTAGGATGTCACCAAAATCGGCATCCCTGATCAAGGAATATGGTTCATGCTTCATACAATTCTCAACCTTCTCCTACATACGATTCGCTGGCTTCGACCAATCTCTGTTGAAACTGCCTAAGTACCTTAGTGACCATATTGTAGTTTTTGAGCTCTACAAGAAAATCACTCAAGTGAATAACAAGCTCAGAAGCAAGAGAAATAAGTTCATTTCATTCCCTATAGCTCTAGGGGTGTTCACGTGTAAAATATCAAATGACGCATCTCACGTGGAGGCCACTTTCACACATCTGAATTTGCATTCCTACATCACCAAGCCTAACTTTGACATCTGAGAAGATCCTGACTCATCCTATGGCCCAAATCAGTAACATGAGCCACAAGTTGAGGACTACTGGGCCAACTTTATTGATGAGTTCGAAGTACGTGAAAAGGACCACCTGAGGATGGCAATCAGCGAGATGAAGAAATTCAAGTTCTCTTAGTATGAAGACATCTTGCATGATGATGGGATAGAAACATATGATCTTGAGTACGCAGTAGTTAAGATGTTGCCAATGCCCCAAATCAACTGGCATCTTCGTGAATTAGGAGATATATTGGATCGGATTGAAAAGGTGGTAAGAAGAATAAAGAACTGGATTCAGAAGAAGAGGACTATGGTCATCTAGTCATGAGGAATTTTTCCAAGCCAAAAGCAAGTTTCACATCATTCATCTTCAAAAGTGGTGGAGGTGACTTCCAGCTCTAAACACTCTGGAGCGAGTTCAAAAAGGAAGGCTACGGAATTAGAAACTTCTCCTCGCAAGAAGACACCAAAGAAAGTTAGTGTAGAAGAAGGCTCATTGGCGTCACCACAGGAGGAAGATGTGATCTCAGTAATGCAAATAGAAAATCCAATAGCAGATCCATAGGTGAATGAGGAGTACATGATTCATGATCCAATCTTCGAACCACTACAAGAGGTCTTGCCTCTTGTTGACACTCAACACCCCTCTTCTTCTAACTTTCCTCCTCCTCTAGAATAAGGAATGGTTGGTGCACCGATCATTGATCTTGAATCCAAAGTGAAATGTTTTTCGTGGATGCGGGAAATGGCCATCCCTAAAACTCACACTGTAATAAGTAGAAGCCCCCGATCTATCGTTGATTGTCTCATTGGCTAAAGGAAAAAGGCCAAGAAAGATTACATATACACCTCACGATTCTATAGTGGGGATACAAGTAATCAGTACATCAAAGTAGCTTGGCTAAAGGTAATCCAGATAGGCAGGGATGAGATGACGTCACCGACTACAAGATGAGCATGATCTAATTGGGACCAGCTACTCATGACCGAGATTTACACATATATCAATAATCTTCTTCTCATGGTGGTGAGGAATAAATAATATAAAGAGAAGATTGAGGTACTAGAGGAACAATTATGAACTCTTTCAACTTATGTTCAACACATGGTGGAACCAAGCACTACAACACTTATTATTGAGAATGTGGCACACACATCAATAGCCTCGATCTAGAATCCATCAAAGAACACATGAGCTCACGATGCAAGGGCGAGAAAACAATGAATGGATCGACTCAATATCCTAAAATGGAAGTCAAGACTCTAAGAGGCGGTCAAGCTCTTTACATACATGTGCGCAACATCCAATAGAACACAAAAACTCAAAGAGGATGTGGGAAAAAAATATTATTGGGAACCTCTGGGACCAAAAGTAGTGAGTGAGATGAGAAAGCCCCATCGTCAATAGTTAATCGACAAGAAGGTTTTTGAAACTCCTGCAGAAGACTTGACACGTGTATGGGCAAGGCCCGCCCATACACGTGTCAATTTCTGCCTTGGCCATCAGGTTTGAGGCAATCAATCGGGCCTTCAGAGAGCTTGAGGAGAAAGAAGAACAAACATACAAGTTGCAGGATAGTATAAATCGGAAAGTTCAAAAACTTGGATTACCTACAATGAGCAAACACACAACTATTGATGAGTTGATCGGACCTTTCAAAGAATATGTCAGGAAAGAGGTGGGAAACCCATTTCCTTTCACTAAGGATACTCTTGAATTCCTCTCAGAGATCCGAGCCTCCATTGCACTTATCGCAGAAAATCATTCATCATGGTTCGGGAAGTGCAAGGACATCAACAATGTGACCGATGAATAGACCAAAACCTTGAGCTGTATTCGCATCCCCCATGCTGAAAAAGTATAATCTGTAGTGGCTCACTTCAACTAGGAGCTTGGAAAGACAGAAGCCTTCTCACTAACAGGAAGTGGAGAGAAGTCAGAGAGTGGAGCCAAGTCCACCACAACAACTCATCCTTCCACATGATTCTTCTTCTTCCTCTTATTTCTCTCTCTTCTCTTCTCACCCAACTCTCTTTCTCTCTCAATGTTATATTTTTGTGTTGTGGTTTTCACTTTTTAATATTACTTTAAGTGACTTTATAAACATAATGTAAACTTTAAGTTGCCTTGTTTTATAAAAGGGACTTAAATATTTAAGTGGAATATGAACAATCTAAAGTCACATTAAAGTATTTGAAAGGTCATTGGGAAGATGAAGAGTTGCCTCTTCTTATATAAATTGTAACAAGCTCCTCATTTGAGCTTCTTCAAAAATTCTTCTGAAAACTTCCTATTCTTCTTAGACAAATTTCTTAGACTTCTTAGATGTTGGAAAAAAATTGTGAATTCATGAGAGAGATATCCTTGTGAAGAGAGCAAGAGATAGCAAGTTTCTTTCATTTCTCCCACTAAAATTTTTTTCTACTTCCCACACTATGTACAAATTATGCTTGAGATTCAATAAAGGAAGAAGGAATTTTAGCCTCTTTGATTGAGGATTTTATTGGTAATTTATGTTCATTAAGCTCTATTTAGTCTTGTTTTTGTTTGCAGATTTGTTTTCTTTTGAAATTCAAGTTCATGTAATGAAACTTCTGGTTGGTGTTTACAAGTATCTGATTTTCTACTTACAACATTAGTTTCTCCTTTCTAAATATTCTCACTCACCTTTCCCACCTTCATAGAAAATTTCTCCCTTGCAAATATCTGCAAGCATTTGTTGCGGGTCAGTGGAGTGCCCCTATTGGATCCCCAGCCGAAAGGCTACCAAGATAAAACTCACTTTTTACTCGTGCATGCACATATGGCAGCTACACTGGTTAAGTAGAGGGACTTAGACTCCTAGAGAGTTGGCAAGATAACCACCAATTTGTCCCCAAAAAAATTTTCTCACCAAAACCAAAGTGTACCAAGGTAATTGATTATAACCCAAATTCCTAACCATGCGTGGCCTAATTACATGAGTGAATGTGTTTTTAACCTCCCTCCCTACCATTTCATACATCCCATGTGCCCAATTATCACATGTAACACTAGTTTTATCACTCATTGAATGAGCATCATCCCACTAAATAACACCTTCCTTGGATGGCCCAAGCACCTCGAGATCTCTAACTATACACGTGTATATCCTGTGTAGATCCTCTTAACTCAACAGCTTCTACATAAGGGAAAACTTTCCCATCTCATTAAAGGAATAATCATGCACTCCTCCTTGTTCTCAAAACCGATATATTCTTTATTAAAGTGCAGATCGGCATTTTTGGCATAACACCAAGGGCAACTAAGTAAAGCTAGGAAATTATATGCTTCAAGTGCTAAGACCTCAAAGTCCCCAGTAAACTTGACTCCTTGTATAGTAATATTGGCATTCTTAGTACTCCAATGGGTGTGGTATTTTTCTTGTTTTCCATATACAACACATTTGAAGATGGATGTAATGGTGGTCTTCCCATCTGATTCCATGCATCCAAAGTGAGTGCATTCACTTTTGCACCTGTATCAATCAAGATGTTACTTAACAGCCACCCATCAACAACTGCATTTAAAGTGATTTATTTATCGTGATCAATATTTTGAGGAGGTAATTTTGCATGTAATATTTGTCTCTCACTCCCAACTCTAACGTGCAAAAAGAAATAACTTCTCCCTTATCCATTAACCTAATAAAGGTATGTTCTCTTGCACACCATCTTACAAACCTCCTTTAAATCATCAAGATCTTTCGAGGTAGGTTAGTTTCCTTAGCTTGATCCAACTTTTGTGACTACTTTTTCAAGCATTTTATCTCACCCCGCAAGTTCCTAATAACGTCCATTTTTTTTTGATAAACCTCTTTCGATGGGAAAGATTGGGATACTTTACATGTAATACCTCATATTTTGTAATAACATGTTTCTGTTTCAAAGTCTCACGAGTGCGTACAACTTCAAAAAGTGCATGTAGTCACCGATACTTGTAATAACTTAGGTTCATGTGCCAACTTTGGCATCAACTGATTCTCCACAACGTGTTGCACTCTAACCATCCCCGTGCCTTTATCTTTTTGTGTTGTTTTCTCATATGCTCACACAAGTCTAGGAATTCCTCATAATTTTGATTCTTTCCGCACCAAAAGAAAGTAATATTCTAGGGGCATTCATGCTTGTAGTGATCAAGGGACCCACATGTGTACAGGTTCCTCATGGGAACTCACTTCTTCCATCTTCGCGTCCTCGACCTTTGAATCCACCACGGTAACCTCTACCTCTAACACCTCCATCATAGTGTCCTTCATTATAATTATGATTATGATGTTCACCTTGCTCCTTTGAATTATTTGTAACATTGGTTTAACATACACCAGTCTCAATGGCATCATGAATCTGATCAATCAATCTGTAATTATCTGAGTCATGAGTGGTAGACTTGCAAATTTTACAATAACATGACATGTTCTCCCTAATTGTGTGCTTTCAACCGAGGGCATCTACTTGAATCATGATCTAAGTGGCATATCTCGTAATCCAACACCATATTACACACAAACTTACGAGGGCATCTATCATTGGTATGTCCTTCTACCTCACAATCCATGCACCAAATGTCATTATGTGTCTCATGAGATGAATTGGTTAATGTTTTGTCGTCACTATAATTTGTGCCTCCAAAAATGGGATAACTAAATTGTCTCTAGCTCCCAACCGCCTAAACGTATAAAGCGGCCTCCAATGCCTCACGTGGGTCTATAAATGTCTTATGGGAGAGCATCCTTCTAAAAGGCATGATCAAACCTCCAATAAACCAATGAGCATTTTGGCTAGCATGAATATCATAAGATAACTTTGATAACAAAGTTTTGAACTAGGAATCATATTCCCTTACACCCTCAGTCATTCCTTATTTAATGTCCTTCAATGTGTTGATTCTTTTCTACTCGAACTCAAGTATATGAAACTCATCCAATAATTCATCATGCATGTAGAGTAGTCTACACAAGTTTGGTTCGGATCATACTTATGGTACCGCTTATGTGCGCACCCTTGCAAAGTAGTAGCAAACCTGACTTACCTTATGCTTTGGAGTTGTAATCCCCTTAACACGTTATATTATTTCACACATATACACGTGTTCAACTACATCTTCATTACCTCTATACTTTAGCAGTGAAGAGACATCTGAAAATAACTTTGTTGGGGTTGGTGCGAGACCCAGCCCACCCAGATCCATATCTTGTATTACCTCCAAAAGATTCCCTCTGTCTCTAAATCCACCGGATCCACTAGATCCTGAACCAACCAATCCTCCCGATCCTCCCCTTAATGATGTCGGACCAGGATGAGCTAATATGTATTCCAACTGTTGTGCTAAAACCGCACCCCTATGTTCTGTGAAGTTGTGCTACTTCCAAATGTAATACCCACGTTACGTGTGCCTACATTCCACCCAAGATGCACCAAAAATATACCTCCAATTGGTCCTCCAAATAACATGGATGACGTATTCACCGCCATAGATGACTATGGTACCGATGAACTTATGTATTTAAGAGGAAATTTTATATACCGATGTCGTTGTGTTACCCACACTCTTATGTTTATCAATCAGTAACCTTAGCAATCTGGAACACCAAGCGCAAGGAAAGGTCGCTATGTGGGATCAAAGTGTGCGCCTACGGTTCTTGTTCCTTCTTCCGACGTGTTGTCATTAGAAGCCGAGGAGGGTTCTCTACCATGATTTTTGAAATTGGGGAGAGCCGATGTTCGCTCCACGTCTTCTACGTGAGCTACAATCCTTCATGAGCCATCTCTCTCTTACAATGCCATTTGTTCATCAACAAAGATGTTGATTTTCTATTTTCCTCTCACTCAATTCATTTTACTTAAGTCATCTTTATTTTCTTTATCTTGTTGGGGTTAGCAGACCAGTTGTACAGATAATATATCAGATCTAAGCATACATGCAAATAAAAGTGGATATTCTACAAGAAGAAATACACAAAACAAGAGATATAAATCAACACCAGATTTAACTTGGTTCAGCTACCTCCACTACGTCAGAAACAAGCTAATCTATAATGAATATATAATGAATATTTACAATCTTCCACACCTCTCGGATATGTACAATACTTTCTTTCTTTCAAGTTTTTGCTTCTTATCCAAGAATTCTCTCTCACAATTATTCTCACAATAAACATTAACTTTTGCAAGTTCTTCTTAATTCTTATCTCTAAACCCTAGCTTTCATGCTTATATAGGTGTATACAAACTTAGGGCACTTAGCCATGCAATTACAATCAATAGATCTACTTTAACACTAAAAATATATCTAATTCCCATGAGTTAATTAAAACATCCACATATAGGTAATCGACGCTCGGTTAGCCCTAACCGATTTCAGTTCCTCCTTACTCTACGACCAATGTCACTCATAGGTGATCGATATCTTGGTCCATCCATAACCGATTTGGTTCTGTGTTTTCCAGCAAGTTTCCCATTGCATGTTAATCCGAAGTAATTGAGCTCCACAACTCAACAATCCCCCACTTGGAGATTAATTACTGCACCATACCTACATACATCATTCTTGGATCCTTAGATTTGTTTCTTCCTCCTCAAGTCTGAAACTTGAAGACCAACAAAAGTGGAGTATATCTTCAACTTGTCCTTTGCTAACGGCTTTTTAGCATATCCGTAGGGTTCTCACTCGTATGAATCTTTTCTAGATTCAACTTCCCATCCTCTAATACCTGTCGTATGAAGTGATACCTCAACTGAATGTGTTTCATTCTTAAATGAAACGCTGAGTTCTTTTCCAAATGAATTACACTCTGATTGTCATTGAACAATTAGCAATCATCTTCCTCTTTTCCTAACTCTTTCATGAACCTACTCATCCATATCATCTCATTGTTAGCCTCTGTAGCTACAACATACTCTGCCTTTGTAGTATACAAAGCCACAACCTTCTCAATCTTGAAATCCAAATTAACCTTAGTCGTACCACCTACTGTGAAAATATATCTAGTAGTGCTTCTCCTACCATCCAGATCTCCAGCCATATCTAAATCAACATATCCACATAATGAAATATCTGAACCTCCATAGCATAACTGCATGCTAGATGTCCCTCTCAAATACCTGAGTATCCATTGGACTACTTTCTAATGTTCTTTACCTGGATTGGTCATATATCTACTCACCACTTTCATTGCTTGTGTAATGTCTGGTCTGGTACAAACCATAGCATACATGAGACTCCCAACTATTGAAGCATATGGAACTCGTGTCATGTATTTGACCTCCTCTTGTGATGTAGGAAACTGATCTTTACTCAATTTGAAGTGTCCAGCCATAGGTGTACTAACAGTTTTACATTCTGCATCTTGAACCTTTCTAACACCCTGTAGATATAATCCTCCTGAGACAAATACAATTTCTTGTTCTTCATGTCTTTGTGTATTTGCATGCCAAGGATTCTTTTTGCAGCTCCTAAATCCTTCATAGAAAATGTGTGAGCTAGCTTTCCTTAAGCTCACCAATTTCTTGCATACTAGATCCTGCAATCAAGCACATCATCCACATATAGTAACAAAATAATATAGCTCTCATTTCCAAGCTTCTTGAAATAAACACAATGGTCAAATTCACATCTCAATTAACCATGCTCATGCATAAACTATCAAACCTCATGTACCATTTCCTTGGAGCTTGTTTGAGCCCATATAGGCTCTTTTTTAACTTGCACACTAATTTCTCCTTACCCTTGACTTCATACCCAAGCGGCTGCTGCATATAAATCTCTTCATCCAAATCACCATGAAGGAAATCCATTTTCACATTTAGTTGCTCTAAATGTAAATCCTCTACTACAACTAAACTCAATACAATACAAATAGAAGTCATCTTAACAATAGGAGAAAATATTTTACCAAAATCAATACCTATTTTTGTGTAAATCCCTTTACTACAAGCTTTGCCTTGTACCTTTTCTGTCCACCCTCTTCTTCCTTGATCCTATAAACCCACTTGTTCTGCAATGTCTTCTTACTCTCTGGCAACTTAATCAAATCTCAAGTCTAGTTCTGTTCCAAGGAGTCCATCTCCTCATCCATGCCATGTTCCCACTGCACGTGGGTCTCATCCTGCATTACTTCTTCAAAACTCTCTAGTTCACCATTATCAGTCAATAATAAATAAAATAGAGAAGGTGTAAATATTTTTGGAGGTTTACTTACCCTTTGTGACCTTCTCACAGAGTTTAGGGTACCAGAGGCTCATTTTGGACCTCCTGACATTTGTATCCAAATTGCAAGACCGACATCGGTCACCTATAAGCGATGTCGGTTCGATAACCGATTTCGGTTTGGATCCTTTGTAAATCGATACCGATTATGTTGACCAATGTCGATCAGGGGTCAACCACACCTGCATCGTGTAACCCCGCTCGGTATTACTTTTAAATCCGAGAGTTCATTTTCATCCACAAACTTCTCAACCAGTTCATCCTTGGGTACCAAAATTTGATCCATGTACATTCTCTTTTCATTTCATTCAATATCACGACTCCTACTAATTTTAGAATTATCTAAATCCTAAAAATGGAACCCAAATCACCAAATCCATAACCAATGAAAGTGCATCTCTTGGATTTTACATCTAACTTTTTTCTATTTTCCTTATCAATATGTACAAAAGCTTCAACCAAAAACTTTAAGAAAATAAAGATCTACCTCTTTTCCGGTCCAAGCTTCCTCTAGTATTCCTCCATCTAGTGAACTTGAAGGCCTACGGTTAATCAAATAAAATGATGTATTAACTACTTCTACCCAAAACTGCAAGGGAAATCCAAAATGTATCCTCATACTCCTAGCATGTTCCATGGTTTTCCTATTCATTCTCTTTGCAACACTATTCTCATGTGGTGTTCTTGGAACCGTTCTTTCTCTACGTATCCCATTAACTAAACAATAATCATAGAAAGCCTTGCTATAGTATTCATCACCATTATCAAATATAAGGCACTTTAAATTTAAATTTGATTCATTCTCAACCAGGGATTTCCATCTTTTAAAGTTTCAAAAACATCATATTTAAGTTTTATACAATAAACTCATACCTTTCTTGTAGCATCATCAATGAAAGTAACATAATACCGAGATCCTCCACGAAAAGCTACCCGAGTTGGTCCCCACACATCTGAGTGTACAAGATCCAACTTCTGCTCCTTCTTAGTTTCCCCAACTTTCATAAATCTCACTCTCTTTTGCTTTCCAAAGAGACAATGCTCACATAAATCAAGATCTAAATCTTTCGAATCTGATAACTTACCCTTAGCCTTTAAGATATTTATTCCTTTTTTAGTCATATGGCCCAACCGATTATGCCATATACATGTATCTCGAATTTGAAGTACATAATACAAAAAAAAAGAATCAAGAATAAAGGTAGATAAATAGAATGTTCCTACCTTCTTACCTCTTGCCACAACAAAAGCACCCTTGGTGACTTTCCAAGAGTCTCCTGTAAATGTAACCATGCAAACAGATTCACCTAGTTTCCCTGCAGAAATAAGATTACTCCCGAAGCTTGGCATGTGCCTCACATCTTTCAATACACATGTATTTCCATTCTGCAATTTTAAATGAACTTCCCCTTTACTAGTAATACTGCAAGGTTCATCATCACCCAAATAAACATGCCCAAAATTACCCTGGACATAATTTCTGAAATAACCCTTATTAGGGGTTGCATGGAAAGAAGCTCCTGAATCTAAAACTCATGATTCAATTATATTATCTAAAGAAAGAATAAGAGCATCTTGTATTACCTCTGTTGCAACAAGATTTACTTCTTTACCTTTTTCTGGTTGTTGGTTCTCTTTATCCTTTGACCAACAATATTTCTTTGCATGTCCTTTCTTTCCACATTTCCAACAAGTAATTCCCTTACCTCTGGATTTATATATGTTATCCCTTGACTTTGATTTTCCATTAATCTTACTCTTGGATCTCTCTTTACTTTTGCCCTCTACTTTTTACATTAAAAGCATTCCCATATGATGATTCTTATGTACTCTTCCTGCGAATTTCTTCATTCAAGATTATACTAACCACATCATCAAACTTCAAAACATTATTAGCAAATGTTGTATTACTAACATCCATTACCAAGTTATCCCCACTATCAGGCAAAGAACATAAGAATAAAAGTGCTTTCAATTCATCATCAAATGGTATATCAACCGATTTTAACTTATTTACAATAGATCTGAAATCATTCAAATGACTATATGCAGATCCACCTTCATGTATCTTAGAACTAAATAGTTTCTTCATCAAATAAACTTTATTTGAAGCACTAGGTTTTTCATATAAATTAGCAAGAGATTTCATTAACCCTACTGTAGAATTCGCTTCTGTAATATTGGAAGACACGGATGCTACCAGGCTCAATCTTATAGATCCCAGATCCTTTCTGTCAAGAATCTTTCATTCTTCATTAGTCATCTTCGTAGGTCTAGACTTCTCATCCAATGGTAAATACCAATCTCTTTGATACACATAATCCTCTATCTGCATCTTCCATAATTGATAATTTTGGTCGTCAAATTTATCTACCTTGTATTTTATTCTTATGTCATTGATGTAGCTCCCACGCAATCGAAAACCCTTTGTGTGTAAATCTATCAACACACAAAACCCTCAAACAAATCTTTGATACCATTTGTTGGGGTTAGCACACCAGTTGTACAAATAATATATCAAATCTAAGCATACATGTAAATAAAATCATATATTCTACCAGAAGAAATACACAAAACAAGAGATATAAATCAACCCCAGATTTAACGTGGTTCACCCAGTGTGGGCTACGTCCACCAAGAAACAAGCCAATATATTATCCAAAGCTTTCACAAGATATACAATGAATATTTACAATCTTCCACACCTCTCAGATGTATAGTACTTTCTTTCTTTCAAGATTTTACTTCTTATCCAAGAATTCTCTCTCTCGTAATTATTCTCACAATAATCATCAACTTTTGCAAGTTCTTCTTAATTCTTACCTCTAAACCCTAGATTTCATGCTTATATAGGTGTATACAAACTTAGGGCACTTAGTCATGTAATTACAATCATAGATCTACTTTAATACTAAAAATACATCTAATTCCTGTGAGTTAATTAAAGCATCCACGCACAAGTAACCAACGTCGATTAGCCCTAACTGATGTCGTTTCCTCCTTTTCTGACCGATGTCAGTCACAGGTGACCGATGTCGGTCCCTTCATAACTGATGTTGGTTACTATGTTTTCCAACAAGTTTCCCATTCCATGTTAATCCGAAGTAATTGAGCTCTACAACGCAACATATCTCTCTATCGCAAGGTCTCGCCATCCTTCGCCACACTGTTCTTCCCCGCACGTGGTGGAGTTTAGCTATCCATGGGTCGCTTCTTCCAAATCTAGAGTTATCATCAAGAAATTAATGGTTAATAAAATGGCGCACAAATAATATCCTCTAGGTTCGCGCAAGAACTGGAACTCAAAGAACTTCTAGACATGAATAAGTAGAAACAGTGTACTCCAAAGTGTAACTATTTAAAACACCACTCTACCAATAATCTACGGCGTGTGTCCAAGTCATATCGGCATCATGTAATTTCTAAAAGTCCTCTTGTGTCCAAATAATTGTTTTATACCTCCAATTCCTTCTCGATGCATATGCTACGAGCCACTCGTATAACTTTATAGAAAAATACTAGAAGAATGTCTCATAAATTTCATGATATAGATTTTCTTCAACCCACACACGTGCATAAAATTTAGGATCAATGTTGTATCTAAGAGAAAAATCTTCCTCTAGATCTTGTAACGAAATCTCAATACTAGGCAAGATCAATCGATACGTCTTCATCATGCAACATCCTAGCAATAACTTGAAAAGAGGTCCTGGAAATGGAACCAAAATGTATTCTTTATTTTACCAAGGATAGCCCAAGGCGGCCGGCACATCACTCAACCAAAACCGAGTGCTCACCCGAAGTGCACAAGGGTACCAAGTCCCTCCTTTATGGAAACTTTGTCAAGAATTTAGCATGATGGGCACATATGTATTCTAGATCCATACCAAACATGCAAGGATGGACTATAAACAGATCTAGATCTTAACCATAGTGCATGAAGGATTAAACAAGAACTAATATTAGATTTACCATACAAGATCCGAAATGATATGTCAACAACCAATATCCAACCACTAAGATTCATTGTATTAACACACACAATCCAACTATATACATAAAAGTACCATCATAGATCATGTGCTCATAAACCAAAGAAGCATAACCCTATCACATAATTGTCTCTCTAAACCGTGAGAATCAAATACATATATACAAGAGTGGGGACTTGCCCTTCACTACCTATGCACCCTCAAAATAAGTTGTATGCTAAGAATAGCCATGCACCTCTTACGAATATAATAAGAGATCATGCAAGCTCTTATAGCAATAGATATTTTATAAATAACTCTAGTTCTAAATCCTAATATTATATCTCATGCCTCTATTCGAACTGCTAATTCCTTGCTCCAAAAATAGGCTACTCCTACATGGAATCTTCCCTTGTGTGTTGCTCACTCCATCTCTATTTGGTAGGCTATTCTTACCAGCAGTACCATACCTACTGGATCAATTGTTTCATTGGTCGTCATTTGATAAACAAGCAAATGTGCGCTTTTGCTCATAAGAAAGATGTTATCTTAGGCACTTGAGACTCACATTGAAGCACCAAAATTTGAAGTGAGCACCCCATCATTATTAGATACTTGGGAATCATCTGCTTTGAGAATAATTTACCCTATGGTTGATTCACAATAAATAATGGATGAAAAAGTGTGTAATGCGCTTAATAAGCTATTGGTAGAAGTGGACTCCAGTTGTTTGATAGGAATAATAATATAAGGTTTATGCAAAGAGAGCTGGTAGATAAGAACAAGGAAATAATTGAGAGGGATAAGGAGATAAAGGGGAAGGAAAAACTTATTGCGTAGGTGATGTATGAGTTAAGGGATGAAAAGGGACATACACATGCACTTTATAAGAAGGTAGAGTGCATAACGGATGTAATATTAATCGCACGCCAAAAATTGGCACCCTTGGATAAGGCAATGTATTAGTCTGGTTTTCATTTTCTTAAAGATATAATGCACATAATTACTTCTCGACTAGCCACTCGACCTTAGAATCTACAAGACGTTATGGAAAGGAAAAAATAACAAGAAACAGAATGATCGAGGCCATCATAACACAATGCACCGAGTTTCTTGCATCGAAAAAGCAATGACTCACATGGTAGAGGTGGTGTATTATAAATGTGAGGATAGGGACCATATGGTGGGACCGTTAGTGGCAAAAGATGGAGCAGATCTCAAGGAGTTCTAGGCCAAAAATAAGGGAAACAAGGTAGAACTAGAGAAGATATTAGCCGAGGTCGAGCAAAAGAGAGAAGTAATTGATTCATTAAGAGCCTCAATTAAAAATAAATTGAATCATCTTTACCCACGGGTTACGTACAAGATGGATGCACTTTGGTGATATGGGGAAATAGTTAGAAACCCTGTTTGAAACATTAAAAGCTAAGGGTGATGATCTAACTTTTGAGGATTTCGTTTCCATTATTGGGGATGTACTTACCTAGGCCAAAAGTGAGCTAGAGGGGTGGAAAGCTTTGGAGGCATTGGTGAATAAGGAATTCCCTCTCCTCTTTGCACAAAGAGCAGCTCAATTCTTTTTTGGCATAAGTCATCGATATTCTTTCATTCTTTGTTTCTTGAGGATTTTTATCATTCATTAGTTGATCAAATAGCGTGTTGCTTGAGGACGGTCAACATACCTAGTGTGGGGTAATGTTTGGCCCTAAAAATGAATAAGTGTTGAAGCAAGAGCGCACAGACCCATAAAGGAAACACTCGCAGGAGATACTATTATAAGAGCATGCATAGATGACAATATTCAAGTGCAGGGGTATAGGAAAATGCGCTTAAGGATTGTTTCTAGAAGGAATGAGGATGTAGTCAATTTTGGGCATGATGCTAAAAATAAAGATGGAGTGAGCAACATGCAAGGGAATATTCCATGTAGGAGAAGCCTATTTTTGGATCAAGGAACTAACAATTCGAACAAAGACATGAGATCTAATAATAGGATTTAGAACTAGAGTTGTTTATAGAAAATCTATTGTTAGAAGAGCTTACATGCTCTCTTATTATCTTCGTAAGCGGTGCATGGATATTCTTAGCATGTAGCCTATTTTGAGGGTGCGTAGATGGTGAAGGGCAAGTCCCCACTCTTATATATATATATATATATATATATATATATATATATATATATATATATATATATATATTTGATTTGATTTGTACGTTTAGAGAGACTATTCTTTTATAGGGTTATGTGGTTGGTTTATGAGTGCATGATCTATGATGATACTTTTATGTATGTAGTTGGCTTAGTGTTAATACAATGAATCTTTGTTGTTGGATATTGGTTGTTGACATATCCGTTTCTAGATATTAATTCGATATTAATTCTTGTTTAATACTTCATGCACTATGTTAAGATCTAGATCTTTTTATGGTTCATCCTTGCATGTTTGGTATGGATCCAATTTTGTTGCATCGTTTCCCACAATGATTTCCAAAACAACTTACAAAGAGAGGGTCGTAATCAAAAACAATAGACGTTGAGAGTCCAAGGTAATACCCAAACATGGCTGCAAAACGAGTTTGTAGTTTCATGTGCATTGATTCCCTTATTACAAGTAACCATGATATGGAGTTTGTAGTTTAAAAATATGTTCCCTACAACAAACACATCCTGAAAATATCCATATTTATTACATCATGGAAATGGTTATCAAGTGTATATGAAACCTATTATAGCATATTCAATATGGTCATAAATTATCACGAGCAATTTTAAGTGTTTGTAGAGGTATTTTTGGTTGTGTGGAATACTACATCATCATCGATTGTTTTCTTTATTTTCCAGCTAGATACCCTTCTCTTTGTTTTTTCTCATTTTTTAAAGAGTTTGTATTCCTTTGCTTCAGATTCTAAACTTCATGAACTCATTAATTCCTAGCAAAAGTACCATAACAAGTGTTTTAAAGGAGAAAAAATAACTTGAATTAGGGATGGCTACATAAACACATATAAGTTTGTCTATGCAATTATACTACAACATTTAGGATTAAAAATGAAAGAGGAATCGGATGGAAGGAATTAAACAAGGCAGGTTTGCTTGTGTAACACATGTAGAATAATTTCATTTTTCCTAAATAATTCTATTATTGGTGCCTAAAATTCAAAAATATGTATAAATAATTTGCATAGCCATTATTTCACAAGCATATTTGTGCCATTAATTTATATCTATGTAGGTTACCGTGTGTGTGCCTATGCAGGGGCATGGGTACGGATACGTATCATATCCAATATGCAATATGGGTACATCTAAGGTACCTCCAACAATACTCGAGTACATCTTTATATCTACGTTACAGTACACCTATCAAGGGATGGGTATGGATATGTACCATACCCAATATGCAAGTCGAAATGATACACCAAAGTGGTACATCCATGGTACATCCACAACTATCGAGTATAGCCAAGTACATCCCGAATGTACCCGAGCATACCCGAGTTCTGTTTGAGATACCTTTACTGTACCTACAATATACCCATAGCAAAAGTGGTGATTTTTGTTTTGTTTATTTTTTTTTTGGGTCAATAAATGTCAAACCAAGTTTTTAACATTATAAAAGTCCTCTAAACACTAAAACATGCTCCCAAACTCTATTTCAACCAAGTGCTTTACAATTGGTCGAACCGAACCAAAACTAGTCGATTCAACTAGTTAAACTTTAGAAATGTAAAACTTCTCTCGAAAACCAGATTACCGAATAGTTTTGTACTAAATCGATCTAGACTAGGAGCATGATTTCTCTTTTTCACTTACTTTTAAGCAATTTCCTTCAATCTTAACCCTAAAGTGATAACCTATCTACAATCTTGTAGTATTTCTTGACTGGATTCTTGTGCCCATTGATCTTCATAGTTCATTTCATTGAAAGGTATTTATAAACAAAAATAGGGGTTAAACAAAAAACTACCCCTATTTTTCTCTCTCATAATATTGCAAATTTGAAATATATTTTTTTGTTGCCAAAAATTGAGATAGGCTTGCATATTTTTATTTTCATATTTGTTTGCATTTATGTAATATGCTCTTTTGGGATATTCTCTAAATCTGAAAATTCAACTCAACCAATCGATGCCAGAAGGATTAAACCTTCCTAGTTCGACCTCAAATAATCCAATGTTAGCTTCAATACAACCCAAATGGGGTTGGAGTGAGCCAAGGTGGTGGATTAGATGGGAGAACCAAGATTATGAAAATTAATCTCTTCCAATCTGAAGTTTATTACAGCAGTAATTAATTAATAAATGCACTAGATAGCTAAAAACTTCAAAAATCAATAATTTACTCCAAACTCAAGATTTCTTCACCAAATAAAATGCATAATATTCTATAATTCAAGGTCTTTCCAAAGCGCTATCAATCTAAATTTTTAGACCACTAAAACCCCTTCAAATCAGACCCCAAAATTTGAATACAAGTCGTTGGGGTTGGTTATATTTGCATAAATTATTTCCATCTCTTAATAACCTTCCCAAACCCTCCAAACTTCAACACAATGACTGAAGTAATTATTAAATTGTAGCAGCATGAAGATCTATCACAAACACCTCAGAAAATGATGCAAAACACCATAAACACATTCGATTTTCTCTAGATAAATTGCAGCATTAAATATGAGCACAATCACCTTCAAAACATGAACCCACATTCAGAAAAATATGTTGAAATGGATCAGATTATAGATCTCACTTGTAAGCCACCAAATCACACCAAAATCACCACCTATGCAAGTCGATTTGGCACAAATAAATCCAGCAGCAATAGCAGATCATAAATCACACTTAAATCCTCCCAAACACATCAACAATAAGGAAATATACTTCTTAAATAATGGCACCACACATAAGATGAATATATAATGAAATATTCACTCAATGCAAGCTTAAGAAAGGCTCACACTCTCCACAATAATGGTGGTGTTGAAGAACACCTTTGTTTGTGATCACAAATGGGCATACATCCCTCTTCAAGCATGAAGATAAGTTTATCAAACTGTCAACATGCCTTCTAAGGGGATACCTCATCTCCTTTTATAGATTTTGCAATGTAGAGCTCCAATGTTTCCCTCCAATTTTGGCGCATTTCTCTAGATGGGAGAGATTTGAATTTAAAATAGTCTTCATGGCCTGAAAAGTCAAACTCCATTTAAAAATGTTAATTCCCTCCAAAACATTTTCAAATTAAATACAAGAGAGAATTTAAAAATAATAATTAATGCCCAATAGAATCAACTTTTTCCTAAATAAATCGATTCACCCAAAATAATAATAAATTAGCTCATGGGATAAATCGATTTGCCTTCAATAAATTCAACTTGCCTTAATTAAATCGATTTACCTCCAAATAATAATTAATTGGCCCATAAATAAATCGATTTGCTTCCCAATAATTTGACTTGCCCAAGATAATTAATATTAATTTTTAAATACACAAGGAAAGTCGATTTTTCCTTCAATTAAATCCTTTAATCCATGGGAAAGTGGATTAAGGGTTTTTCAATATTTTATAATTAATTAATGTCCAAAAAGGGGACATTACAATTTACCATGCCTCCCGAGTCAAGGACCCTACACGGAGCCATGTTGATATTGTTGATAATCAAGTGTTTTGTAAATAATATATGAAACACTTAAGGGGAAGGCAGATAGGCGGGGGGAGAGTGTGTAATGCACCAAACATTGAATCCATTCGATTGGAAATGCAACACATGATTGAGAAATATCATGAAGATAGAATATGAAAAAAAAAAATAGAGGCTAAAATAGGGAGAAAGAGGCAACTTGCTACATGACACTTGATTACAAAATGGTTGAGGTGGGCAACCATTTATTAGTTAATACTTAATTAATATTGACTTAATACTAAATTGTAAGCCTAATCTTCCAATAGTCGAAAGGGGCTCCAACTCTTCTAAAATGGGGGTAATGTAGTACGTTAAAGTGTTAATTATAAATAAAGGTAGCCAACATGTTTTTCATAAATCTATTAGAAGATATAACAAAACATGTTGTATGTCAATTGCATAGTTGTCTGGAAAGTCAACCATTAGACCTTGCCTTTAAATAGCATAAATAATGTAGAGACAGCAAAGACTTATATCAAGTCCTCCTGAACTATGAAGATTTTTTTAAAATTTATCTTGGGAATACAAAGTTGTTGTTTCATAACTTATTGTGATATTAAGGTATGTACTTTCATTTTCTATTTTGTGTATGTTGTTATTGCTAGTCTAGTATCTTAATAGACTATATATAAAATACATATATTTCATATTTTCAATTCATCAAATTATTTTGTGGCCTTTAAAGATTACATTCACACTTATAATATCGGACGAGAAACAAAGACTACAGAGAGACCGACAATGGAGCTTCTTCATTAATTAATACTTTTTTCAACCTTTAAATGGTATATGAGAGAAATGTAGAGTCAAAAATACCGGAGATTCAATCAGAAATATCACTAGGATTTTTTCCCTCGTATCTTACTTTGCTTTGTGAAGGAAAAATAATCGGTATATTTTAAATCTTGACTCCTAAACGTAGCTTGTCTCTTATTTTGTCATTTAAAGTTTTCCTTCTTCCAAAGAGCAAAGAAAAATAAGCAAATATTTCATCACGAATCAGTAATTGAGGAGCTACAACCATCTTTTTCGCTTCTCAGTCGGTTGATTGCATATTATCAACCGTTGATTACAAATTATTGAAAAAATGTGCACCTTGATGCATTATATATAGATTTTAGGATAAGAAACTTCCTTTTCGGGTTCTAATTCATTCTTCAATGTTTTCATACAAATATAGACACCATTAAGTTTTGAATTTGAAGTGAAGATATAAATTAGAGGCTTGATAACACACATAAAAACATTGAACTAACATAAAAGCACTAGCATAAAATCACTTTTGATAGAAGATGATTGAAGAATAATTGATGTATTGTTTGTTTTCACTTTTTCTATGATAGAGAATAAATTAATAATCGGAAGCAAGCATCCTTGTAGTTCTCGATGTCAAGCTCGGGAATGATAGAGTATGAAGAGGGCCCTATCAAGCTATCGAAAGCAGGCCCTATAGTTCTATCTTCTTATCTATGATAAGAGTAGATATCGGGAATTCCACGCCGGGGAAAGAGATCCGGAAGATCATTACGTAAATCGATATATTATTTTTTAACAAATGTACCAGCTTTCTAACTTAAAAGAACATATCATTTCTCTTCTTTCTAAGTGATATTTATTGCATCAATGTTATCATTACAACTTGAAGAGAACTGATAAGACTTGAGTTTCTTATTTGTTTATTGTGTATGAAATTTAAAGAATAATGGTCATCAAAAGGAAAGCATGGAAGATAGTCACCTTTAGAAAAGGATGTCTTTCATCTTCCTTTTGGAGCATTAAAAAATCGATGTATGCTCATGATGGCCAACCCAGGGACAAAATAATTAGTTGAATGCACAAATGAACATTCATGTTTTATCATATTGTGTATTTTATTCCAAGACTCGAAATCATATTAACTCTTGCTTGAAGACACCATACCAAAAACTTCGAGATCATCATAGTTCCTCTATTGAAAGTGTTTGGTTCTCGCTAACTCTATTGCATCAATGTTATCATTACAACTTGAAGAGAACCGATAAGACTTGAGCATCTTAGTTGTTTATTGTGTATGAAATTTAAAGAATAGTGGTCATCAAAAAGGAGAGCATGGAAGATAGTAACGTTTAGAATAGGATGCCTTTAATCTTCCTTTGGAGCATTAAAAAAGTCAATGTATTCCCAGTTGACTAGCCCGAGGCCAAACTAATCAACTGAATTGTTAATGAGCAACATGTTTTATCATATTGTGTAGTTTAATCCAAGACCAAAAGCATATTAACTCTTGCTTGAAGACACCATACCAAAAAAACTTCAAATCACCATAGTTCCCGTAATGCCCGTTCCTCTTCAACACTGATTGAACCGTGTTATCAATTTCGAATTGATTTTAATCTTAAACCTTGTTGTTGTATTCTAGTTAGCATACTAATAAGATGTGCGGGACATCATGATTACTATTTTGTTTTGATTATTATTTTGACTGTATGGTTTTATTGTGGACCTTGATGGGAATTTAAGGATATGATGATGATCTAGAATGGTTTCCTTATTATAGACTGATTGTGATATCGTTACTATTTTTATATTGTTATGTCTCTTCTCACTCTATTGGATCCCTAGACCTTGATATCATATTAGATATTAGACATTGTTAGATGGGCATTG